>CM065296.1:37129469-39529469 GCA_032871835.1 Dipteronia dyeriana
CATCAAACAGAAAACGAGTCCAAATCAAGCAATAACTCAGTTCTTTAGAAGACTGCACACCGATCAGGAAAATACGTCATAAACGAATATTCAACTAGAATCCTAGAAGATTTCTAATTCAATGCATAAGATATCGAAACAGGGAAGAAGACAAAGACGACTTCAACAAGTAACAGGTCCTGATTAAATACTGTCAATTTCCTATTTGTATAAAAATAATTAGGGTTCTATGCACATATAAATAGACCCATAATCTCATTGTAGAAAAGAGATATAATAACACATAGAAAATATACAAGAAAAACAAATAGAGAGATACATAAAAAAGGTGAGGTTGAATGTGTAATCATTCTATTCATAGTGAATTCTTCTTGCCGCCACCAGCAACCGTGGATGTTTCCTCACCTTGGGGCTTTACACGTAAACTTATGTGTGCATGTTTTTCTTTTTTTCTATCTTTCTCATAACACCTTCAACAATCTATAAAAACCTGTTAGACGTGTGATCAATCTTATACGATCCAAAAATCACCGTCAATAGAAAAAAACATTAATTTGGATTCATTTCCCTAATTTCCCTCTCAATTTTGGGTGGAAACCAAATTGGGTGAATAATAAGAAATTATTTCATTAGTTTCCTTCCATTTCCTTTTATTTACTTTCTTTCTCTCTCATATAACAATCTAAACAAATATTAAAATCCATCTAAATCCTTTCCGTTCCTTTCTCCCATATTCCATCAAACCAAACATAGGTTGCGTTTGATTACCATGGTGGAATGGTAATGGGAATGAGAATTATAATGGAAAGGAATAGAAAACTGATTTCTTTATTTGGTTGAGACTTTAGAATCGGTATATGAATTAATATTTTTTTGTTTGATTAATAACTGAATGGATGGAATGGAATTAACTGTATTTTAACCAAATTACCCCTAATTACAAAACATTTATAATAACATGATATATTATTATGGATAATAATAATAAAATATGAAAGTATATATAATATTATGTATAAAATTATATTTATTATTATAGCATATAAATATTATATATAATACATATATAAATTATAATAAACATAATATATATTATAATAATTTATTATGTTATTATGTTATTATAAAATATGAAAATATAAAAAGAAATATAAATAATATTATATATATATTTTAAATATATATTTATATAAAATATAATATATAATATATTGTATGTTAGTAATATTAATATATTAATAATTATAATATATAGATAATAATAATAATAATAACAACAATAATAATAATAATTATTATTATTATTATTATATGATATATATATAATATAATATATTACATAATAATATATATAATATAAATATTATTATAAATATTTTAATATATATTTATATGTAATATAATATATATTATATATTAGTAAGATAATAATAATAATAATAACAATAATAATAATAATAATAATAATTATTATTATTATATGATATATATATATATATATACATATATTACATAATAATATACATAATATAATATATTATATTTTTTTAATATATATTTATATATAATATAATATATATTATATATTTTTAATATATATTTATATATAATATAATATATATTATATATTAGTATGATAAATATTATTATAGTATATATATTTTAATATATATATTATAATGTATATTGTAGGAAAAACATGTAGCGGAAGCGGAAAATATCGGTTGGTATATTAAAAAAAAATCCTTTAAAATAATGGACGTTAACCATTGATTAATTAACTCATAATAAAAGTATCGTATATTTTTCTCTTGACGATTGAAGTTGCGTCGAATTGAATCTGCAATATCTCTCAATCCAATCGCGAACGTGAATCACATGAAAGTGTGAACTCCCTTTTTTGAATTGTATACATGAGTATGGAAACAAACAAAATATTTTTCTTTTGTTAGTCAAAATAATCCTCCTTGAGAAAACAAAGAACGTTTGGTCACTTATGAATTATCAATCCATTTGATTGAAACTCTCGTGAACCCGATTCAATGTTGTACACAAAACCATTTGATGTAAAGGCTACTAGTGCACCATCGAAAACAAAAACGCTCATTTCTTTTTTCTATGCTTGGTCGAATCCTCACACACTATCTTTAGAGTTAGACGATTTTTTTAGAGCAAGTTTTGAATTTTCTTGTCTTAAAATTCTAGGATTTGGTAGAATTCTCTCACAAGACTTTTGTCTTGACCGAATTCTATCTCCAAAAATACTTATGTTGGCCGAATTCTCACTTAGAGAATATATAGGTCATGGTTGAATCCTCTCCTAAGGAGGATTTATGCCTTGTATCCAAATCCTCTTAAAGAAGGATCTGTGTGTTAGCCAAGAAACCTCACTCAAAGAAGAATTATTTTCCATACCAATACTCATATTCCAACTCATCAGTGTAATTATCGAATAATTGAATATAAATGAAATTGTGACTTTATCAAAACTTCCCAATTTGATAAATTGTCAAATTACAGTTTGATAGATATCAAATACTTTCTAATTTGACTAGATAAATAAATTCTTTCTACCTATCAAATAAAGTCTTTGATACTTATTATACTACCAACAATAGTACAACACCAGGAGACCTTTTCTACTAGGATTTTTTTTGACTTATAATTAAATAATTAATTGATTAATAAATTAATTAATTAATTATATTAGGTTATAATATAGCATGTGCCACCCAAGCCTATTATATGGGCAATATATTATTTTTCCATTTATTAAATCCATTGGACTTTAATTAATGGATTTAATAAAAAGTCCCATATGAGCTAGATTCATTCTTACTAAAAAAGAAACAAGTTCACATGTCTTAAATGAATACATTAATATAATTAAACCACCCATTTAGTTAAAAATGTGCAATTATATTCTTAATATGTTAATGGAATGCTGCCCAAGGATTTTCACATCCTTGGCCGCCCATTCTAGTTATTTTGAAGAGTTACTGCGTGTCTTGATCACACATGATTGCACCTCTCCAAAACTTTTGGATTCCAAAATCCAAAATCAACTCTAAATGGACCCATAAATTCGCCTGATAGAATATATTAAGTGATCCATGCAAGTTCGTGTGGATTGAGGATCTTGACGGACTATGTAAATTTAAGCTCCAATAAAGATAATCTAATCATAATCAACAAATATTTTACTTAGGTCCGATCTATTAATATTAATAAATTCGACTAAATAACTAAAATTGAACTCTTAAATAAAGATAGAATAAGTTAATGTTCCTTATTCGTACCCTAGACAATCTTAATGGAGATAGTGTATTATCGTGAAAAATACCAGTAATTGTCAAGAGCTCATAGACCGTCTATAGCTCTCCTAGTTACCATATTTATTCATATGACCACATTTTGAACTTGGATATTTTGACTTATCCAGAAACCGTATTTCAATAGACACTATTGAAAACTTAATGTTAAGATTTAATACCAATACCTTAAAATATCCATATGATGGTATTCTACTCGCACTTAAAATGGAGCCATAATGTCCATATATATAAATGAAGTCTTCTATCGATTAATAAATGAATATCATCTAACCATCAAGGATAAACTATGTTATATAATCGTACTCATTGATTGGCTCAAATTATAACTCTTGTAACCATAAGTCCATCATTTATCTGTGGATCAAGATAGATTCTCTGATTGTCTTCAAGTGAAAACTTTTATCCATTGACGGTTATGAATAAAATATCTCACTATGATTCTATTCAATGCACCTAATGCACTAGATTCTTTTGTCCAAAGACACTGCACTTTGATGATTTTAGACTCATCATAACACATTTGATCTCACTCAAATGCTTACAAAAGAATCTACAACTTTAACAAGATACAAGCGTCCAATCTTTATCTTAAGTTGTGAATATTGTTCAAGACTAACTAAAGAATTGTGTCTACCTCACATATATCCAGATGTACGAACAATTCTTCATTTCTCATAGTCTTTTGACCTTATATTTATAAGATTTATTAAATTAGAAATCATTTTATTAATATGAAAAGATTGCCAAATACATTATTACACTCTTGCTATTGAGCATAATCTCATTATATATATATATATATATATATATATATATATAATAAAATATAACATATATTTTGATAATAATAATAAAATATAAAAGTATATATTATATAATATAATAATATGTATATATAATACATTATTATGTTTAATATATGTATATATATATATATTTATATCATTATATAATAATATAATATAATATATTAATAATATAAATTTATATATCATTATATATATAACAATATATTATTTTTGGAAATGAGGGTATTTTTGGAATAGAGTTTGGGCATAAGGGGTATTTATGGAATACCAATTTTAGTTTGGAATTTGATTGAGTATTCCCTTGATTTTTGAATGAAATGTACATTCCACCAAAACAGTGGAATCAACATTTCAATGGAATCCTCATTTCATTGCATTTTAACAAACCAAACAATGGAACAATTTTCTCTCTATTCCATTCCACCAAACCAAACACCACCATGTGTAAAGCTTTGTTTGGTAAGAGAGAGAGGGTTTGAGGGAGAGCTCAAATCCCTTGTTTGGTTGGAGAGACAAGAGAGAGGAGATGAGAGGAGAAGATGAGGGATCTCTTCCTTTTTCGTGCCCACCAAAAGCAATCATTCTATCATTGGACGAATGAGAAGATAAGGGATATATTAGGAGGAAATGATAATAATACCCTCCAATATTTTATTACTCTAGTATAGTAAATTTATAAAATTATACACCAATCCATTCATTCAACTCTATTTTCAATACCAAACAATATGAAAGATATATGTTATCATCTTGATCCCTCATACTCTCTCTCCTCCTACCAAACATAGTGTTAAATTTCAATCAATTCTAATACACCCCATTCCCATTAGTTATTATATAAATCTAGGGGGCGGGTTGAGGTTGGGGTCAGTCTGCCCTGGAAACCTGAGAAATTGTGAAGGATATATGTTATCATCGTCATCCCTCATACTCTCTTTTCAATACCAAACAATATGAAGGATATATGTTATGATTTTCATCCCTCCTACTCTCTCTCCCTCCTACCAAACATAGTGTTAAATTTCAATCAATTCTAATACACCCCATTAGTTATTATATAAACCTAGGTGGCGGGTTGAGGTTAGGGTCAGTCTGCCCTGGAAACCCTAGAAATTCTCTGACCATGAACCTGATTTTTATTTTCTTACAACCAAATTTGTCCTATGATTTTAATTCATTTTCCGTATTTAGCAATCAATTTTTATTTCTTTAAAAGAATTGAAAATATATTTAAAAGAGAATATAGAGTTGATTAAAATAGAAAGAGTTTGTATGATATATGTTAATATCAAACCGTTGATAAGACATTTTTTTATAAAAGATTAAAATAGGAAGAGGGAATATCATCCGGGTCCCTATGTTTTTCTGAAAGATCAATTATTTAATTGTGGATTTTTTTTAGGATTATTGATTTGTGATTTTGTTTGGCTCTACTGAGAAAGCTTTCCTGAAGAAGTTTGTGAATTCCTATATAGAAGCTCCCTAGCTATTGAAGTTGTACAAATAGAAGATGGATCTGTCAAAGATTACAAAATGATGAGTAAAACCAGAAAGGGTTATAGGTATTGTAATTAAATTCTTTCAATTACTCTATCTAATTAAATTCTTTGTCAAAACTTTCTTTATTTTGAATGATGATTATATCTAATTGTGGATTTTATGTGGATTGATTTGTGGATTTTGTTTTTGGGAATATTGATTAAATTCTTTGTTTGGAACTATTTTTTTTTGAATTATAGAATGATATGAATTAATGAAGAAGATATACTTTTTTATTTGTTGATCAAGTGATGAATTCAATGGTTAGTTGATTAAGAGATGAATTAAGATGGTATGGAAAAATCTAAATTATTGATTATGGATTCTGGAAGTATTTTTAAGATTTGTTTAGTGATTTTATCAGATTTTATCTAATTGTTATCAGTTTATTTTATCAGTCATTATACAGAAAAAGAATTATATATTGTTTGGTATCGACATGTGTGCAATTTAACACATTATAAATGAAATGACATAAATAACCCTCAAGTCGTTAACGTGGACTAACATTTGACTGACGGATAGACCTATCTGATATACTTTTTAAAAGGTAGGGAAAATTTTACTAAAAAAGTAAACTCGTTTAAATAATTAATCTTTCAGAAAAAACATAGGGACCCGGATGATATTCGTTTAAATAAGAAACTAATTAATAATTATTGGTGGGTATACTAACAAACAATTAGTTCTCTTAGTAACTCAAAGGAGTTATTGGTTTTTTTTCTTTTCTTGAAGTACTAATTTAAATACACATAAGGATTTTAAGGGTGCAAATATAGTCACCTGATAATAATTTAATTAAGATCGGGATTTGTTTTACCCGTCTTGAACCCACCCCAATTCACATCTCCAACAACTAATAATCGCCATATTAAAAAGTTATGGAATGGAGTCAACCTTAAAACTCTATTAATAATATTGGTGAAGAAAACCATTTAGCAAGAAAAAAAATAAAAGAAAGAAATCCAACAAATTGAGTAATCAAAAAAATCAAATCATGAACTTGTTTAGATTGGCGGGGGACATGACCCACCTCTTCAGTATCGTTGTCCTTCTCTGTAAGATTCGTAATACCAAATCTTGTGATGGTATTTTCAAATACCCATTTTGTTCTTGTTTTGTGTCTTGTAATTTGTTGTTTGTTTGATGAATTATGTCTTGTTTCTTAAAGAATCAATGAGAATTTGAGTATGTTTGTTGAGATAAATTTCATTTTGGGTTTGTTATTGCTTGCTCATTTCCTTAAAATATCTAAACATCCATTTCGGCTCAAATTTCTAAACATCCATTTCGACTCAAATTTTAACTTATAACTGTCTGCTGACTTGTTTCCTTTACATATGTATAATTTTTTATGTTCTTGGGTGCTTATTGAAGCTTCAGGTAGATCAAGAGATGGTGCTTGATAGAAGGAATAATCAAATAGGAGTGAAAGATATTTTTGGTTTCAGAATTTTGCATTTTTACAGTTCTAACTTTGCTAATCTGCTCTTTAAACTTGACCTTTTCAACTTGAATTATCCATATTTGTCTTTATCTCGCACTGAAAGAAGTTGTTTAAGTTGTTATTTTCCAAACTCTATTGGGTACCCATTCCCCAATGTTGTTTAAGTTGTTATTTTTCAAACTCTATTGGTTCTTGAATTTGATAAGACATTGTCGGTCTTGTAGATTTGCTAGTTTGGAGGTCTATAAAATCTCAGGGGAGGATAGTTTGCTTCAATTTTAATAGTTTTTTATGTTTTTTTCCTAGGAAACTGCTAATTAATAAGCTTCAAAGATTCATCTTGCTTCCTAATTGTTTTGTAACCTTAATGAGAATATGTGAATTTGAAAATTTTATAGTTTTCTGTGAGTATCCTCTATTTGTAGGCTTAATATATCTTTTGTATGCCCTCAAAACTCAAGAACTTTATGTTCTAGTTTTTTGTAACTCGGTACCTTGATTTGTTCACGAGGTACTTCTCATTCTACAACTCAGTGATGAAGCTATTATTTCTTTGAACTTCATTTGCTATTGTTTGGTATATGCGGTACCATAAAGTTGTGAAGCAAACATATAACAAGGATGAAGACACCTTTAAGCATTATTTTATGGTTTTGCCTAGTTTCTTGTTGGCCATTTTGATTTCCCATGTTTTTAATACCTTTGAGGTATGAAATATTCATTATCTTTTCTTTTTATACCTATGACTTATATTCATTGTATTTTTTTATGCAGAAATTCACTTATTTAGACTATGTAAAAGTATAAACCACTATCGATTGACATATGCTACAACTTATTATTGAAACTCAATGTAGAATTAAACCATAACAGAGAATGTGTATTTTACTTTTACTCATGCTATTTTAAACCACCATTTTATTTGTCATCACAATTGTATGACTATTTCTCATTTCATTAACTAGTAGAAATTTTACATTAAAGTTCTGATATGCGCTACTAGTTCAACAATAGTTCTTTTTGTGGCGACAAATATTAGTTTCATGTGTTTAGGGTTCTTTTTGAAAATTGAAATGTCAGAGACAACTTGCATTGATACTTTGAGAAGAAAGCAATCAATAACTTCATGTGTAGCATGAAACCCATATAAAATGGATTAGTCTGACTAATCATGTGAACCAAGCAATAAATTCCCCCAACACTGAGCATAATTAATTAAAAGTTATGATCAATTGCAACGTTGATGAGAGACATTAAGGAGCATTTAAGATCCCAAATGTTATTTTTTATCACAATGATCATCAAAAATATCTTTCTTTGATGTCTATCATATTGCAATGAAATGTTATATAATACTATCTTTTACTTATTAGCTAGCTATTCTGCTCGATGGGTAACTTTGATCTCTTTTTGTGACAGATTTTGTGGACATTTTCTATTTACCTTGAAGCAGTTGCAATCTTACCCCAATTGGTATTGTTGCAAAGGTCAAGAAATATTGACAACTTAACTGGTAACTATGTTTTTCTTCTGAGGTATGCCATTTATGTTTATCAAAGCTCCTCAATTTCTCTTTTCACGTTTCATATTGATTGTCCCATTCTTGTTTGGTCGTGTTGCTATTATATATAGCATATACACATTATTGTCTCTTGGAATGTCTTGTGTTTCCGGTTGACTGGAAGTAGTAATTCTTAAGCTTTAGTGCATTTACAAACACTAGTGAATTCAATACAACCACAGATTACTTCTTCAACATTTAAAATTGTTTTCTCTTTTTGAGTTTTTGAGATTTATGACTTGTTGTTAAACTTGTAGATTGCATTTTAAGTAATTTGTTCATGTTCTTTTTTTTAATTCCCTATTTAGTGGTTACCGAGTTTTATATCTTTTCAACTGGGTTTATCGTTTCTTTATGGAGAATCACAAAATGCGCTGAATACATAAGTTTTTTCTACCTTGTCCTTGTATTGCTGTATGTGTTTGTGATGTTGTTAACATGAGATTTTGTTGAAATCCTAAACACAGCTTGGATGTCTGGGCTCGTTCAAATGCTCTTTATGCCGACTTTTTCTACTACTATATTAAGAGGTACATTTCATGTGCTGTTCTTTTCGGTTGTCTTCATTTAAAGAGGTTCTTGTTTGAAATATGAACTTCTTCAGTTCAGGGAAACTAAGTATAATTTGTAGAAACAAGCAGTCGAAATTATTTATTTATTTATTTATTTTAAATTTTTGTTTATTTCTGTGATCTGTCAGCTGGAAGAACAGAGAGATGCTCAAGCTGCCTGCCTGAGTTGGAGTGGAGCCATCTCAATTTAGGGGTGTTAGATGAAGATAGTTTGGTTTTCTAACTTGGGTTATGGTTTAGGTACGCTGACATTAATGTAGCTGTAGCAAGAGATGGAAATGTAAACAGGAACGGAGGATTTTTCTCTCCTTTCTTTTTTCTCTAAACGTGCATTTAAACCCTACCCCCCATTTTTAAGAAATTATTAAGGAACAATCTATAATCTTCAAACCGCCCCTCATAAAACCTACAATAGATGGAGGGGTATGCTTTCCCATTCCCCTCCTATTTTCCTCATTTATCAAAATTATTTATTATAACTCAATGAATTGAATATGATATAATATATGAAGTAATTTTGAAAAGCTATTGAAAATCATTCTATAAACATTAAAAATAAATATAAATCTTACAACTAAACAAATAAATTCAATTATTTTTAAATTGAAAAACTGAAAGAAAAAAACTAAATAAAAGAAATGAAGATTATATTTTAAGCACAAACAAAATACAACTATTAAACACAAACAAAATCCCCATCATTCAAAACATGAAAACAAACTCTTAACTCTAGCAACAATATGTTCCACTTCTTCACAATAAGTTTACAATACTAAGAGTTTGATCACAATTATACAAACAATTTGCAGTGCCCCAGGTTGAAAGACTATTTTTTCTTTGAAAGACACCAGGGCCATTCAAGGGACTCTTTCTTTTTATACAAGAACACTTAAAAACTATCAAAAACATATTTATTTTCTTTTTTTTATATAATTTGTTAAAATGTTGCGGTAGACTGCCACTAACAAAGAAATGCTCTTTGTATTCCATTACAAGGGTTCATGGTAAGTAGCAATACAATTGGGCATTTCATCCTTTTGCAATCTTTTAAAATTGCTAGGAAATTTTATTGCGGTGAAATTTCACTTTAATAAAAGGGGTATTATCACTAAAGTCCTTTAGTCCTTTATTTTTCAAAATACATCATTTTAATCTATTTGAACAAAAACTAACAGTCAACTATAACAGAATTAGTAAAAATATTATTTTACCCTTATTGTTATTTTTCAAATTTTGTCTTTTAGTCCCTCTAATTTCAATAATGGTTGAACAATGGTTGAAAAATACAAAAAACATAATCTTTAGCCAACTAAACTACATTAGTTCATTGTTGAAAATTTATTGATTTATATGTATTTATAGTTATATAATTTGTTTAAACTAATTTAAATCAATTTTATAATTGAAAATAAACTTATATATATATATATAAGTTTATTTTCAATTATATAAATTGATTTAAATTAGTTTAAACAAATTATATAACTATAAATACATATAAATCAATAAATTTTCAACAATGAACTAATGTAGTTTAGTTGGCTAAAGATTATGTTTTTTGTATTTTTCAACCATTGTTCAACCATTATTGAAATTAGAGGGACTAAAAGACAAAATTTGAAAAATAACAATAAGGGTAAAATAATATTTTTACTAATTCTGTTATAGTTGACTGTTAGTTTTTGTTCAAATAGATTAAAATGATGTATTTTGAAAAATAAAGGACTAAAGGGACTTTAGTGATAATACCCCTTTTATTAAAGTGAAATTTCACCGCAATAAAATTTCCTAGCAATTTTAAAAGATTGCAAAAGGATGAAATGTCCAATTGTATTGCTACTTACCATGAACCCTTGTAATGGAATACAAAGAGCATTTCTTTGTTAGTGGCAGTCTACCGCAACATTTTAACAAATTATATAAAAAGAAAGAAAATAAATATGTTTTTGATAGTTTTTAAGTGTTCTTGTATAAAAAGAAAGAGTCCCTTGAATGGCCCTGGTGTCTTTCAAAGAAAAAATAGTCTTTCAACCTGGGGCACTGCAAATTGTTTGTATAATTGTGATCAAACTCTTAGTATTGTAAACTTATTGTGAAGAAGTGGAACATATTGTTGCTAGAGTTAAGAGTTTGTTTTCATGTTTTGAATGATGGGGATTTTGTTTGTGTTTAATAGTTGTATTTTGTTTGTGCTTAAAATATAATCTTCATTTCTTTTATTTAGTTTTTTTCTTTCAGTTTTTCAATTTAAAAATAATTGAATTTATTTGTTTAGTTGTAAGATTTATATTTATTTTTAATGTTTATAGAATGATTTTCAATAGCTTTTCAAAATTACTTCATATTATATCATATTCAATTCATTGAGTTATAATAAATAATTTTGATAAATGAGGAAAATAGGAGGGGAATGGGAAAGCATACCCCCTCCATCTATTGTAGGTTTTATGAGGGGGCGGTTTGAAGATTATAGATTGTTCCTTAATAATTTCTTAAAAATGGGGGGTAGGGTTTAAATGCACGTTTAGAGAAAAAAGAAAGGAGAGAAAAATCCTCCGTTCCTGTTTACATTTCCATCTCTTGCTACAGCTACATTAATGTCAGCGTACCTAAACCATAACCCAAGTTAGAAAACCAAACTATCTTCATCTAACACCCCTAAATTGAGATGGCTCCACTCCAACTCAGGCAGGCAGCTTGAGCATCTCTCTGTTCTTCCAGCTGACAGATCACAGAAATAAACAAAAATTTAAAATAAATAAATAAATAAATAATTTCGACTGCTTGTTTCTACAAATTATACTTAGTTTCCCTGAACTGAAGAAGTTCATATTTCAAACAAGAACCTCTTTAAATGAAGACAACCGAAAAGAACAGCACATGAAATGTACCTCTTAATATAGTAGTAGAAAAAGTCGGCATAAAGAGCAGTTTGAACGAGCCCAGACATCCAAGCTGTGTTTAGGATTTCAACAAAATCTCATGTTAACAACATCACAAACACATACAGCAATACAAGGACAAGGTAGAAAAAACTTATGTATTCAGCGCATTTTGTGATTCTCCATAAAGAAACGATAAACCCAGTTGAAAAGATATAAAACTCGGTAACCACTAAATAGGGAATTAAAAAAAAGAACATGAACAAATTACTTAAAATGCAATCTACAAGTTTAACAACAAGTCATAAATCTCAAAAACTCAAAAAGAGAAAACAATTTTAAATGTTGAAGAAGTAATCTGTGGTTGTATGTGAATTCACTAGTGTTTGTAAATGCACTAAAGCTTAAGAATTACTACTTCCAGTCAACCGGAAACACAAGACATTCCAAGAGACAATAATGTGTATATGCTATATATAATAGCAACACGACCAAACAAGAATGGGACAATCAATATGAAACGTGAAAAGAGAAATTGAGGAGCTTTGATAAACATAAATGGCATACCTCAGAAGAAAAACATAGTTACCAGTTAAGTTGTCAATATTTCTTGACCTTTGCAACAATACCAATTGGGGTAAGATTGCAACTGCTTCAAGGTAAATAGAAAATGTCCACAAAATCTGTCACAAAAAGAGATCAAAGTTACCCATCGAGCAGAATAGCTAGCTAATAAGTAAAAGATAGTATTATATAACATTTCATTGCAATATGATAGACATCAAAGAAAGATATTTTTGATGATCATTGTGATAAAAAATAACATTTGGGATCTTAAATGCTCCTTAATGTCTCTCATCAACGTTGCAATTGATCATAACTTTTAATTAATTATGCTCAGTGTTGGGGGAATTTATTGCTTGGTTCACATGATTAGTCAGACTAATCCATTTTATATGGGTTTCATGCTACACATGAAGTTATTGATTGCTTTCTTCTCAAAGTATCAATGCAAGTTGTCTCTGACATTTCAATTTTCAAAAAGAACCCTAAACACATGAAACTAATATTTTGTCGCCACAAAAAGAACTATTGTTGAACTAGTAGCGCATATCAGAACTTTAATGTAAAATTTCTACTAGTTAATGAAATGAGAAATAGTCATACAATTGTGATGACAAATAAAATGGTGGTTTAAAATAGCATGAGTAAAAGTAAAATACACATTCTCTGTTATGGTTTAATTCTACATTGAGTTTCAATAATAAGTTGTAGCATATGTCAATCGATAGTGGTTTATACTTTTACATAGTCTAAATAAGTGAATTTCTGCATAAAAAAATACAATGAATATAAGTCATAGGTATAAAAAGAAGAAGATAATGAATATTTCATACCTCAAAGGTATTAAAAACATGGGAAATCAAAATGGCCAACAAGAAACTAGGCAAAACCATAAAATAATGCTTAAAGGTGTCTTCATCCTTGTTATATGTTTGCTTCACAACTTTATGGTACCGCATATACCAAACAATAGCAAATGAAGTTCAAAGAAATAATAGCTTCATCACTGAGTTGTAGAATGAGAAGTACCTCGTGAACAAATCAAGGTACCGAGTTACAAAAAACTAGAACATAAAGTTCTTGAGTTTTGAGGGCATACAAAAGATATATTAAGCCTACAAATAGAGGATACTCACAGAAAACTATAAAATTTTCAAATTCACATATTCTCATTAAGGTTACAAAACAATTAGGAAGCAAGATGAATCTTTGAAGCTTATTAATTAGCAGTTTCCTAGGAAAAAAACATAAAAAACTATTAAAATTGAAGCAAACTATCCTCCCCTGAGATTTTATAGACCTCCAAACTAGCAAATCTACAAGACCGACAATGTCTTATCAAATTCAAGAACCAATAGAGTTTGAAAAATAACAACTTAAACAACATTGGGGAATGGGTACCCAATAGAGTTTGGAAAATAACAACTTAAACAACTTCTTTCAGTGCGAGATAAAGACAAATATGGATAATTCAAGTTGAAAAGGTCAAGTTTAAAGAGCAGATTAGCAAAGTTAGAACTGTAAAAATGCAAAATTCTGAAACCAAAAATATCTTTCACTCCTATTTGATTATTCCTTCTATCAAGCACCATCTCTTGATCTACCTGAAGCTTCAATAAGCACCCAAGAACATAAAAAATTATACATATGTAAAGGAAACAAGTCAGCAGACAGTTATAAGTTAAAATTTGAGTCGAAATGGATGTTTAGAAATTTGAGCCGAAATGGATGTTTAGATATTTTAAGGAAATGAGCAAGCAATAACAAACCCAAAATGAAATTTATCTCAACAAACATACTCAAATTCTCATTGATTCTTTAAGAAACAAGACATAATTCATCAAACAAACAACAAATTACAAGACACAAAACAAGAACAAAATGGGTATTTGAAAATACCATCACAAGATTTGGTATTACGAATCTTACAGAGAAGGACAACGATACTGAAGAGGTGGGTCATGTCCCCCGCCAATCTAAACAAGTTCATGATTTGATTTTTTTGATTACTCAATTTGTTGGATTTCTTTCTTTTATTTTTTTTTCTTGCTAAATGGTTTCTTCACCAATATTATTAATAGAGTTTTAAGGTTGACTCCATTCCATAACTTTTTAATATGGCGATTATTAGTTGTTGGAGATGTGAATTGGGGTGGGTTCAAGACGGGTAAAACAAATCCCGATCTTAATTAAATTATTATCAGGTGACTATATTTGCACCCTTAAAATCCTTATGTGTATTTAAATTAGTACTTCAAGAAAAGAAAAAAAACCAATAACTCCTTTGAGTTACTAAGAGAACTAATTGTTTGTTAGTATACCCACCAATAATTATTAATTAGTTTCTTATTTAAACGAATATCATCCGGGTCCCTATGTTTTTTCTGAAAGATTAATTATTTAAACGAGTTTACTTTTTTAGTAAAATTTTCCCTACCTTTTAAAAAGTATATCAGATAGGTCTATCCGTCAGTCAAATGTTAGTCCACGTTAACGACTTGAGGGTTATTTATGTCATTTCATTTATAATGTGTTAAATTGCACACATGTCGATACCAAACAATATATAATTCTTTTTCTGTATAATGACTGATAAAATAAACTGATAACAATTAGATAAAATCTGATAAAATCACTAAACAAATCTTAAAAATACTTCCAGAATCCATAATCAATAATTTAGATTTTTCCATACCATCTTAATTCATCTCTTAATCAACTAACCATTGAATTCATCACTTGATCAACAAATAAAAAAGTATATCTTCTTCATTAATTCATATCATTCTATAATTCAAAAAAAAAATAGTTCCAAACAAAGAATTTAATCAATATTCCCAAAAACAAAATCCACAAATCAATCCACATAAAATCCACAATTAGATATAATCATCATTCAAAATAAAGAAAGTTTTGACAAAGAATTTAATTAGATAGAGTAATTGAAAGAATTTAATTACAATACCTATAACCCTTTCTGGTTTTACTCATCATTTTGTAATCTTTGACAGATCCATCTTCTATTTGTACAACTTCAATAGCTAGGGAGCTTCTATATAGGAATTCACAAACTTCTTCAGGAAAGCTTTCTCAGTAGAGCCAAACAAAATCACAAATCAATAATCCTAAAAAAAATCCACAATTAAATAATTGATCTTTCAGAAAAACATAGGGACCCGGATGATATTCCCTCTTCCTATTTTAATCTTTTATAAAAAAATGTCTTATCAACGGTTTGATATTAACATATATCATACAAACTCTTTCTATTTTAATCAACTCTATATTCTCTTTTAAATATATTTTCAATTCTTTTAAAGAAATAAAAATTGATTGCTAAATACGGAAAATGAATTAAAATCATAGGACAAATTTGGTTGTAAGAAAATAAAAATCAGGTTCATGGTCAGAGAATTTCTAGGGTTTCCAGGGCAGACTGACCCTAACCTCAACCCGCCACCTAGGTTTATATAAAACTAATGGGGTGTATTAGAATTGATTGAAATTTAACACTATGTTTGGTAGGAGGGAGAGAGAGTAGGAGGGATGAAAATCATAACATATATCCTTCATATTGTTTGGTATTGAAAAGAGAGTATGAGGGATGACGATGATAACATATATCCTTCACAATTTCTCAGGTTTCCAGGGCAGACTGACCCCAACCTCAACCCGCCCCCTAGATTTATATAATAACTAATGGGAATGGGGTGTATTAGAATTGATTGAAATTTAACACTATGTTTGGTAGGAGGGAGAGAGAGTATGAGGGATCAAGATGATAACATATATCTTTCATATTGTTTGGTATTGAAAATAGAGTTGAATGAATGGATTGGTGTATAATTTATAAATTTACTATACTAGAGTAATAAAATATTGGAGGGTATTATTATCATTTTCCTCCTAATATATCCCTTATCTTCTCATTCGTCCAATGATAGAATGATTGCTTTTGGTGGGCACGAAAAAGGAAGAGATCCCTCATCTTCTCCTCTCATCTCCTCTCTCTTGTCTCTCCAACCAAACAAGGGATTTGAGCTCTCCCTCAAACCCTCTCTCTCTTACCAAACAAAGCTTTACACTATGGTGGTGTTTGGTTTGGTGGAATGGAATAGAGAGAAAATTGTTCCATTTGTTTGGTTTGTTAAAATGCAATGAAATGAGGATTCCATTGAAATGTTGATTCCACTGTTTTGGTGGAATGTACATTTCATTCAAAAATCAAGGGAATACTCAATCAAATTCCAAACTAAAATTGGTATTCCATAAATACCCCTTATGCCCAAACTCTATTCCAAAAATACCCTCATTTCCAAAAATAATATATTGTTATATATATATAATGATATATAAATTTATATTATATAATATATTATATTATATTATATTATATAATGATATAAATATATATATATATATACATATATTAAACATAATAATGTATTATATATACATATTATTATATTATATAATATATACTTTTATATTTTATTATTATTATCAAAATATATGTTATATTTTATTATATATATATATATATATATATATATATATATATATATATATTGAGATTATGCTCAATAGCAAGAGTGTAATAATGTATTTGGCAATCTTTTCATATTAATAAAATGATTTCTAATTTAATAAATCTTATAAATATAAGGTCAAAAGACTATGAGAAATGAAGAATTGTTCGTACATCTGGATATATGTGAGGTAGACACAATTCTTTAGTTAGTCTTGAACAATATTCACAACTTAAGATAAAGATTGGACGCTTGTATCTTGTTAAAGTTGTAGATTCTTTTGTAAGCATTTGAGTGAGATCAAATGTGTTATGATGAGTCTAAAATCATCAAAGTGCAGTGTCTTTGGACAAAAGAATCTAGTGCATTAGGTGCATTGAATAGAATCATAGTGAGATATTTTATTCATAACCGTCAATGGATAAAAGTTTTCACTTGAAGACAATCAGAGAATCTATCTTGATCCACAGATAAATGATGGACTTATGGTTACAAGAGTTATAATTTGAGCCAATCAATGAGTACGATTATATAACATAGTTTATCCTTGATGGTTAGATGATATTCATTTATTAATCGATAGAAGACTTCATTTATATATATGGACATTATGGCTCCATTTATTAAGTGCGAGTAGAATACCATCATATGGATATTTTAAGGTATTGGATATTAAATCTTAACATTAAGTTTTCAATAGTGTCTATTGAAATACGGTTTCTGGATAAGTCAAAATATCCAAGTTCAAAATGTGGTCATATGAATAAATATGGTAACTAGGAGAGCTATAGACGGTCTATGAGCTCTTGACAATTACTGGTATTTTTCACGATAATACACTATCTCCATTAAGATTGTCTAGGGTACGAATAAGGAACATTAACTTATTCTATCTTTATTTAAGAGTTCAATTTTAGTTATTTAGTCGAATTTATTAATATTAATAGATCGGACCTAAGTAAAATATTTGTTGATTATGATTAGATTATCTTTATTGGAGCTTAAATTTACATAGTCCGTCAAGATCCTCAATCCACACGAACTTGCATGGATCACTTAATATATTCTATCAGGCGAATTTATGGGTCCATTTAGAGTTGATTTTGGATTTTGGAATCCAAAAGTTTTGGAGAGGTGCAATCATGTGTGATCAAGACACGCAGTAACTCTTCAAAATAACTAGAATGGGCGGCCAAGGATGTGAAAATCCTTGGGCAGCATTCCATTAACATATTAAGAATATAATTGCACATTTTTAACTAAATGGGTGGTTTAATTATATTAATGTATTCATTTAAGACATGTGAACTTGTTTCTTTTTTAGTAAGAATGAATCTAGCTCATATGTGGACTTTTTATTAAATCCATTAATTAAAGTCCAATGGATTTAATAAAATGGAAAAATAATATATTGCCCATATAATAGGCTTGGGTGGCACATGCTATATTATAACCTAATATAATTAATTAATTAATTTATTAATCAATTAATTATTTAATTATAAGTCAAAAAAAATCCTAGTAGGAAAAGGTCTCCTGGTGTTGTACTATTGTTGGTAGTATAATAAGTATCAAAGACTTTATTTGATAGGTAGAAAGAATTTATTTATCTAGTCAAATTAGAAAGTATTTGATATCTATCAAAACTGTAATTTGACAATTTATCAAATTGGGAAGTTTTGATAAAGTCACAATTTCATTTATATTCAATTATTCGATAATTACACTGATGAGTTGGAATATGAGTATTGGTATGGAAAATAATTCTTCTTTGAGTGAGGTTTCTTGGCTAACACACAGATCCTTCTTTTAAGAGGATTTGGATACAAGGCATAAATCCTCCTTAGGAGAGGATTCAACCATGACCTATATATTCTCTAAGTGAGAATTCGGCCAACATAAGTATTTTTGGAGATAGAATTCGGTCAAGACAAAAGTCTTGTGAGAGAATTCTACCAAATCCTAGAATTTTAAGACAAGAAAATTCAAAACTTGCTCTAAAAAAATCGTCTAACTCTAAAGATAGGTGTGTGAGGATTCGACCAAGCATAGAAAAAAGAAATGAGCGTTTTTGTTTTCGATGGTGCACTAGTAGCCTTTACATCAAATGGTTTTGTGTACAACATTGAATCGGGTTCACGAGAGTTTCAATCAAATGGATTGATAATTCATAAGTGACCAAACGTTCTTTGTTTTCTCAAGGAGGATTATTTTGACTAACAAAAGAAAAATATTTTGTTTGTTTCCATACTCATGTATACAATTCAAATAAAGGGAGTTCACACTTTCATGTGATTCACGTTCGCGATTGGATTGAGAGATATTGCAGATTCAATTCGACGCAACTTCAATCGTCAAGAGAAAAATATACGATACTTTTATTATGAGTTAATTAATCAATGGTTAACGTCCATTATTTTAAAGGATTTTTTTTTAATATACCAACCGATATTTTCCGCTTCCGCTACATGTTTTTCCTACAATATACATTATAATATATATATTAAAATATATATACTATAATAATATTTATCATACTAATATATAATATATATTATATTATATATAAATATATATTAAAAATATATAATATATATTATATTATATATAAATATATATTAAAAATATATAATATATATTATATTATGTATATTATTATGTAATATATGTATATTATATATATATATATCATATAATAATAATAATTATTATTATTATTATTATTATTGTTATTATTATTATTATTATCTTACTAATATATAATATATATTATATTACATATAAATATATATTAAAATATTTATAATAATATTTATATTATATATATTATTATGTAATATATGTATATTATATATATATCATATAATAATAATAATAATTATTATTATTATTATTGTTGTTATTATTATTATTATTATCTATATATTATAATTATTAATGATATTAATATTACTAACATACAATATATTATATATTATATTTTATATAAATATATATTTAAAAATATATATATAATATTATTTATATTTCTTTTTATATTTTCATATTTTATAATAACATAATAACATAATAATATTTATTATAATATATATTATGTTATTATAATTTATATATGTATTATATATAATATGTTATATGCTATAATAATAAATATAATTTTATACATAATATTATATATACTTTCATATTTTATTATTATTATCCATAATAATATATCATGTTATTATAAATGTTTTGTAATTAGGGGTAATTTGGTTAAAATACAGTTAATTCCATTCCATTCCATTCAGTTATTAATCAAACAAAAAAATATTAATTCATATACCGATTCTAAAGTCTCAACCAAATAAAGAAATCAGTTTTCTATTCCTTTCTATTATAATTCTCATTCCCATTACCATTCCAATTACCATTCCACCATGGTAATCAAACGCAACCTATGTTTGGTTTGATGGAATATGGGAGAAAGGAACGGAAAGGATTTAGATGGATTTTTAATATTTTGTTTAGATTGTTATATGAGAGAGAAAGAAAAGTAAATAAAAGGAAATGGAAGGAAACTAATGAAATAATTTCTTATTATTTCACCCAATTTGGTTTCCACCCAAAATTGAGAGGGAAATTAGGGAAATGAATCCAAAATTAATGTTTTTTTCTATTGACGGTGATTTTTGGATCGTATAAGATTGATCACACGTCTAACAGGTTTTTATAGATTGTTGAAGGTGTTATGAGAAAGATAGAAAAAAGAGAAAAACATGCACACATAAGTTTACGTGTTAAAGCCCCAAGGTGAGGAAACATCCACGGTTGCTGGTGGCGGCAAGAAGAATTCACTATGAATAGAATGATTACACATTCAACCTCACCTTTTTTATGTATCTCTCTATTTGTTTTTCTTGTATATTTTCTATGTGTTATTATATCTCTTTCTACAATGAGATTATGGGTCTATTTATATGTGCATAGAACCCTAATTATTTTATACAAATAAGGAAATGTGACAGTATTTAATCAGGACCTGTTACTTGTTGAAGTCGTCTTTGTCTTCTTCCCTGTTTCGGATATCTTATGCATTGAATTAAAATCTTCATAGGATTCTAGTTGAATAGTTCGTTTATGACGTATTTCCTGATCGGTGTGCAGTCTTCTAGAAGAACTGAGTTATTGCTTGATTTGGACTCGTTTTCTGTTTGATGTTTATCCTTCTGGAAGTTTTGAGTTCTTTCCTAAATAGAATTATCTAACACTGAAGAGGAAATAAAGATATTTCCTTATTGGAGTGTAATTCTAGATTCCTTATTTAAGTAAGAAATTTTTTATTCGTATTTGAGTTGTAGTTGTCTTTAATGTCTCTCACACGTTGTCAAACTGACCAACTGTCCAGTCCCGACCGAACTTCTTTTATCCCCATCGGATGGTCCCGATCAAGTTGTCTCTACCTGATCGACTAGTTTCCTCTACCAATTTATTTGTGCCCGATCGGTTAGTATTTCCGGTTGTCTTGGGTAATCTTAACTAAGCATTGAGATCATCTATTAATTGTCTTTGATTAATCTTTTCTGATTTTGACTTTTATGACGTGACATATCTAATCACCATATTTTTAGGTGATCATGTTGACTTGTCATGCTATCAAAAAATTCATAAACATTTCCAATATCCCAAAACTAACCCTATTAATATTGGGTAGTCATATTGTTGAAAGAATGATATTTTCGTAAATAGAATGCAATTAATTTATTTATTTCTCCCTTTCAAATAAGATTGATTTTCTTTCCTTTCCTTTCTTTTAAATTTATAACCATCCAAACAACAATCATTAAAAAAACACTTTCTTTTCATTTCCTTTCCTTTCTTTTCCTCATTTGCCTTTCTTTTCCTTTCTCTCATATTCCACCAATTCAAACAATGTTAAAGATTTTAAAAGTAAAGATATTGATGTATTTGACTTTTATAATATATTGAAATTTCTATATATATATATAGAGAGAGAGAGAGAGTAATGCTACTTTGCTCAATTTTTGTGTTCAAATCTGGTGCCCAAATAATGTAGCAACACTCCAATTCATTCATTTAAAATTTTAAATCATACAAATCTAATTCCATTTAAATGAATGGATTATAATGTTACCACGTTATTTGGACATCAAATTTGGACAAGGTAACATTATTGATATATATATATGTGTGTGTATATAACAATTAGCCTATATAATTAAAAAGTTTGACAATGTTTCAAGTTTAGTCGAAGTCATTGCAAGTAAAATCATAAGTCAATTTTTTATAATATCAAATTTTCATTAATATGATTAATATAAACAAAACTCTCATATTAATAAATAAAATAAAATGAAATATATTATGTCTTTCGAAATGGAGGACTAAATGTATATATAAGGTTTAAATAAAAAAGATTTAATTTGGATAAAAGAATTAGTGTTAATTTTTTTATTTTTTAATACACTAATAAAATATATGCTATTTAATTAATTAAAAGAATATTTATATTTTTTAAATTAAATATTAATATTATTAAACAATAGATAATAAACAAGGTAGGGGTAAGGTTGGGGCTGGGACAACAAATATCAACCCTGCCCCGTTTCTAAAACGGGGTGTAGGAATCAGCCCTAAACTCGCCCTGCCCCGCCCCGACCACATTTATTTTGGTAAAACCCCGCCTCATATGGGGTGGGGTGGGGTAAGGTCCTTGCAAGTTATGGTTTTGTTTTTAAAATCCCTATTAGTTGTGAAAATTGTCTAAAATAGCCGTATAAAGTTTTTAACGACATACGAAAGTTTTACCATTTATAACCATAATTCAAAGTTTATTATTAGTATATAGCCGAATTATAAAATACCCACTACATCATTTTATTTATTTATTTACTTTTTACGAAAAACGTAAAACCTTGCGATTTCACGAGAAACCTTGAAGAAAAATATGAAAAATGTAACCACATAAAAATACAAAATTTGTTTTTAACTACTTGCTAAAGCTTAACCGTTTATAACCGCAATTCAAAGTTTATTTATAGTATATAGTCAAATTATAAAAATACCCTCTACTTCATTTTATTTATTTATTTATTTTACGAAAATGTAAAACGTGGAGATTCAAGTGAAACCTTGAAGAAAAATACGAAAAACGTAGCCATATAAAACATACAAAATTTATTGTTAACTACCTACGAAAGTATAACCATTTATAACTACAATTCAAAATTTATTTTTAGTACAATGCCAAATTACAAAATACCCATCAACTTCATTTTATTTATTTATTACAAAAAACATAAAACCCGAAGATTTCACGTGAAACCTTGAAAAAAATAATATGAAAAACATCAAATTTAGAGGAAAAACGTTAAACGTAGAAGAAAAATGCAAATAAAAAAAATAAAAAAATGAAACCTTGCTTTTTTAACAGAAAATTACTGGAACATCCCTAAGAAAAACCTTTGTTTGTTATTTGTTAGAATATTGCTTCGCTTGGGCAACATTGGCCTCGCGGTGCGTTCGTTAGGCAGTGCACACCCAAGCGGTGCCGTATATACTCCAGAAACTTCATAATTAATGTTTTATCTCTAATTTGTTTTTTTCCTTTTAATTTCATTTAGAAAAAATAAGCATTTGAAGCGATAATTATAGATGGAAAACTTAGAACCCGTCATGTAAGTGTTTTTCAGTTGTTGTATTTTAACAAATAAAAATGAAAATGAAAACAATGTTTTTGGTTTCAGTTTCGAATTCTAAAAATGCGTTTGGTAGCATATACTGAAAGATGTATTTTGAAAATAAAAACGAAAAAAACGTGTCTGATAGATTAACCGAAAACTATCAAAAATTGAAATATCAATTTTGGCATTTTATTTAATATTATTATAACTATAAACAAATTGATTACATAATTAACCAATATAATTTTTGTATTGTAATTTTTAAATTAAACAAAAGTAACACGTCAAAAATTAATTAAAAAAACATGTCAAAAAATGAATAAATCAAAACTAAATTCTTAAATTATAAATAAATAATTACATTATATATATAATTCCATCAGTATGAACTGACAGGAAAAGGACGGCATATATATTCACATATGGTCAATGAATAGATAAACAAAGAACTAATTTCATGGATTCCGATTGTATTCGGGTATGTTTATATTCATTTTTATTGTTATTTTGTGATGAAATAAAAAATTATTGCAGCCTACACGGTTCTCAAACACAACCCACTCACTCACTTTACTTTAATTACAAATTTTTATTAATTTAATTGGTTTGTAAACTAAAAAAATTGGTAGATGGATTTTTAAAAAATCAAATTTTAAAATGAAAAAAAAAATTGATTTGCTTCGTGATTGAAAAAATAGTTTTTTTTTAAGACAAAAAACTGTATATTGTTATTTGTTTAATTGCTATTATTGTTATTATTATTGTTGTTGTTTTCGTTGACAATAATGAAGTGCGTAAACAATTATAATTTCACTATGATTTTAGATAATTCAATGTAACGATTCCACAAGTAACAACAAAAACAAAAATATAATTAACGTGTGTGTATATATATATATATATATATATATATTATACAATATATACATAATACATAATATACTAAAATATAATATAATATTATATATATATAATATGTAATAATATAAGATATGCAACAATAATATATATTATGATAAAAATATATATATATTATTTTTGGAAATGAGGGTATTTTTGGAATAGAGTTGGAGATAGAGGGTTATTTTTTGAAGATAAAATGTGTTAATGGAATGGAATGTGTATTCCATTGGTTTTTGGATGGAATACCCATTCCACCAAAATGGTGGAATCCACATTTCAATAGAATGCACATTCCATTGACCAAATCAAATAAATGGAATGGATTTCTTTCCATTTCATTCCACCCAACCAAACACCACCTGATTGAATTTGTATTTTTTTTTATCTTAGTAAATTCTTAGTTATAGAATTTTATTTGAATATGATTTTTTTATCTTATCTAAATAAATTCTACAGCATTTATTAAAGGGAAGAAAAAGTTGTACGTACTTCTTTTTTTTAGAAGAAACTGTACATACATGCATTTTTTTTCCAATGAAGAGAAAGAGTGTTATAAGAAAAAATTATTTATATAAACTTAAATGATACTTTTGGCATTTTAAAGGGTATAAGGAGTAAATTTAATAATTTTATTTTTTTAATGTATGAAGAAAAATGTGTGTAGGTAGATATTTTGTAGGTGACAACAGAACCGCCCCCACATAAAACATACAAAATTTGTTTTTAACTGCATATGAAAGTGGAATGTTATAATTACATTTCAAAATTTATTTTTAGTACATAGCCAAATTACAAAATTACCCATGCACTTCGTTTTTTTTCCTTTTTCTATTTTTATGAAAAACGTGAAACCTAAGGTCTCATCTTGCAGTTGTTTTTCAACCCGTTTCGTTTTTGTTTTTCAAAAACAATTTCGAAAACAAGTTCGTTATCCGTTTTTTATTTTTATTTTTAAAAAAAAAATCAGTGTTAAAAGTGAAAGATTTGAAAAACACAAAATACTTGTTTTTTGATTTTGTTTTCCACTTTTTTTATATAAAAAAATCATTTTTTTATTATTAATTGTACTGTTATGCATTTGATATGGCTAGGACAAGACAAGACCCTCTTATGTATATTTAAGAATAATTTATTTCCAACTAGAACTAAAAGCATTCAAGTAATAATATATATATATATATTATAATTATTATATATATTATAATATAATATATTTTATGTATATTATAATATAAAAAATATAATAATATTTATTATAATATTATATATATTATATAATATATTATTATAATATGTATATATATATATATATATTAATACAGTTATAGTTTTATTATAATATATATATATATATATATATATATATAATAATTATTTATTTATAATTTAAGAGTTTAGTTATGATTAATTCATTTTTTGATATGTTTTTTTGAATTAATTTTTGATGTGTTACTTTTGTTTAATTTAAAAATTGTAATATAAAAATTATATTGGTTAATTATTTAATCAATTTGTTTATAGTTGTAATAATATTAAACAAAATGTCAAAACTGATATTTCAATTTTTGATAGTTTTCGATTAACCTATCAGACGTATTTTTTTGGTTTTCATTTTCAAATACATTTTTCAGTATATTCTACCAGATGCTTTTTCAGAATTTGAAACTGAAACAAAAAATACTGTTTTTATTTTCGAAAAATAGCAATTGAAAAACGTTTTCAAGACGGGCCCTAGAAGAAAAAAAAAAGTGAAATCTTGTTTTTTTAAAACAGAAAATGACCTAAACATCCCTTAAAACCCTTTTTTTTTATTATATATAGAAAATTACTCCGCTTGGGCAACGTTTCCCCTACGGTGCCTTCGCCAAGCAACGCACACATCCAAGCGGCATCATCTATAATATGAAGACTTCGTAATTAATGTTCATCTTTAATAGTTTAAAAATTGTACATTCATGAGTTTTAAAAGGTTGAGTAGATTCTCACAAAAGATATTGTGGAAATGGTGAGGAATGTCACATTTTTTTTTGTCCATTGCAGTGATGTCACCGTTATAATAAGTTAAGTTTAATATGCAACTATTATGGTGAGCTACCGAAATTGCCCTTAAATAATCGATTTTTTATTGTTTATAAGCTGTCGTCCAAAAAAGTTGTCTCAAAATCAATCAACTACTCCATTTTTTCTTCAGAAAACGAGTTTCATTCCAGATATTGCACAAGAAGGTAAATTAATATTTATGATCTTCATTTCCATTTTTTCTTGTATTCCTGTGTGGTATAACACTGTATGAACATTTATGAACATATTGTCTCAATTTTTTAATGTTTATGTTTGGGAGTTGTAAACTTTTAAAAAATAATGAATGAACATGTATGTATATTTTTTTGTATATATATTTGGCCGAGTTGAGTTGTAGCGATGCAAACAAGTTTTAAATCCTGGGCATAAGAGCTGGAAAGCATTTAAAAAAAGCTCGAAACATTTGAAAAAAAACTCGATCAAATTATAGAAAAGCTCGATCCATAAAATAAATGCTGGATACGTAATGATCTCTCAAAAAAATGCTCGATCCATCAGAAAAAAAGCTCAATCCAAACAAAAAAAGCTCGATCCCGAACAAAAAAAGCTCGATCCTCACAAAAAAGCTCGATTCCTCATAAAAAAAACTTAATCCCTAAAATAAAAAGGTCGAGCCATATTTGAAAAAAGCTCGAGCCATATGAAAAAAAGCTCGAGCCATATTAAACAAAGCTCGATGATGTACAAATAGAGCTCGGTCTTGAACAAAAAAATCTCAATCCTGTTAGAAAAAGCTCGATCATGTACAAAAACGGCTCGATCATGTACAAAAAAAGCTCGATCAGTTTAAAAAAAAGCTTTATCTCTTACACTTTTGATTTTTGTTTAATCCTTTATAAATGTAAATTTAATATTAAATATTTTTTTCTTAATAATGGTTTTTGATGATGGTTTTGACAGGACAATGGATATGGTGAGAATAGTCATATCTTACAACGGTCGATGGGAGCAATTACCCGACGGAAATCAGAGGTATTTAGGTTCCGATAACCAAGGTTTGTATGTGTCAAAGAATTTGAGTTACGACGAACTGGTGTCGATCGTGCAAACCACTGTGAAGTTTGATGATAACAAATACAGTGCTGATCTACAGTCTCTATCAATTGTTACTGGGACTTCATGTCGTACATTTATAAGAAACAATGATGATGTTCAGTTTATGCTAGGGGAAGATAGGGTGATCCCTCAAATATGTGTTAGTTGAATCGAGAGGCCAGCAGGAGGTGTCATTGGTGAAGATATCCCTAATCGTGATAACACCCAACAATTTCGATCGTCAGGCGGAAGCAACCAGTTGTTCACAAAAAGAAGTGGGATTGATGGTCGGGAAAACATATGTGATGTCCCACCGAAAGTAGCCGCCCGTGATAATATACCGGCACCTCAATTCGACGATGTATTTGGTTGTCAAATTGAGATGAATGGTAGACAGTATAACCACCAATACAATGAGATCTACAATGACATCAACAATAAGCAGAATACAACACTGAATGTTGGGGTGATTCATGAGGTGGATAATGAGAGCAATTTCAATTCTGTAGAAAATGTAGAGGACAATCAGGATGATGAAGAACCTGTTGAAACGGAAAGACGTGTAAGACGTGTAAGACGTGTAAGACGTGTACGACATGTACACAGATTTAGTTCTGGTGCACCAGATAGAGCCGGGACCTCCGAGGAGAGGGCTAATGTAACTCCGGATAATTCTGATAATGCCACAACATGGGTTATTCCAGAAGCAGAATCATACTCGTTTGGTATTAGTGGAAACAGGAACTTGGTTGAAGATGAACCTGCAAGCATGATATATAAAGGGCAATTTTTTCCAATGAAAAGTATTTGAAGAGACTAGTGGGCCATTTTGCAATACGGCAAAACTTCGAGTGAAAGGTGAAAAGGTTCAATAAGACAACATTACATCTAGTTTGTTTGATGGGAAACTGTACGTGGAAGTTAAGAGCGATGAGGAGAGATGAAGACACATACTTTCAAGTAAGAAGTTTTATCAATGAACACACTTGTCCGTTAGAGGAAATTCACCGCCGGCACCGACAAGCTAGTGCATTCATAATTGGAGAAGTTATTGCACCTAAACTTCAACAACAAGATGGTCGACTAATGCATCCGAAGGACATAATCGTCGACATGAAATCAATGTATGGAATCCAAATCATGTATAGTAAGACACACGCCGCCCTCGATTATGCGTTGTCACTGACATATGGAACGCATGAGGAAACCTTCCAACTGCTTCCATCATTTGGTTACATTTTGGAACAACAAAATCTCTGCACAATCACTGACTTACAGTGCGACGAAGATGGTAAATTTCTGTACTTCTTCATGTCGATTGATGCCTCACTTAGAGGATTCCATATATGTATGCGTCCAGTCATTGCAGTTGATGGTACCCATTTGAAGGGACGATTCCAGGGTACAATGTTTGTTGCAACAACACAAGATGGGAACGAACAGGTGTATCTAATTGCTTTTGGGTACGGCGACTCAGAAAACAACATTTCATGGGAATGGTTTTTGGATTGCTTGAAAGGTGCCCTAGGTCATATTGATGAGCTAGTTTTCATTTTCGATAGGCATGCAAGCATTGAAGCAAGGATTTCTAAAGTGTTCCCTTATGCCACCCATACCATATGTTGCTGGCACTTTGCTGAAAATATTAAAAAGCGATTTCATAGGAAGGATGTTGCCGCAATAATGGACAAAGCAACTCGTGCATACACCGAGTTTGAATATAACTGGCATATGGAAGAGTTAAGAAACTTGCACCAGAATGCATATGATTATGTAATTGATGCTGGTCCACACAAGTGGTCCCGTGTACACTGCCCGAAAAGAAGGTACAGGGTGATGACGACAAATGCTGCAGAATGCATAAACTCATGCCTAAATTTTGCACGCCAACTTCTTATGTTGACTCTGGCTGAGTTCATTAGGAATATGTTGCAACGGTGGTTTCACTATCGCTATAGAGCTGCACAAACCATGCGTCATCAGTTGACCGACGCAGTACATCTTGTGCTCTTAAAACCTATGGAGAAGTGTGGTTTTTTTACCGTAAATCCAGTAGACTGAAATATTTTCTAGGTCAAGCGGTCTGGAAAACAGTGGACTGTTGACTTAGCCCGGAAGACTTGTACTTGCAACAAATTTCAAATGGATCATTTCCCATGTTCTCACGCCCTTGCGGTGGCACGGTATATTACTTTCAAGTTGTACAGTGAGGTGATTATTACTGAAACGTGAAGCTGATCATTTTCAATGTTTTTTACAGGGAGCGAAACTTGGACTTGACAACTTTGTGTTCGGACTACTACAAGAGACACACTTATTGACGCACTCGATTCCTATTATGCCGGTGGGCCATCCTTCCACTTGGGTTATGCCATCTGACATTGCTCAGAGAGTGATTTTGAATCCAAACTTCAGGAGACAAGCAGGACGCCCGAGGGGCAGGTCGCCATGTCTCGACTTCGGAGAGGACAACTACACAATCCTGTAGAAGATGTGGACAACCAGGGCATAATTCCAAAAGATGTTATAATCCACCTATGATTAATGAAGGTACAAGCAGAGGTGTTTCCGATGAATACCGCCGCAAGTGTAGCATCTATCATTCAATTGGACACAACAAACAGATGTGCTCTAACATTGACTCTAATAGAGAATGAATGACAAAGTTTTGATCACATTGTAAACATTTGGAATTGTATCATATTGTAATAATTTGGAATTGCAATAATTACTTATTAATGAATGAATTACTATTAATGAATGAATAATGAATGAATTGCTATTCATGAATTAATTACATGTCTTTGTACATAAAAAATGGTAATATACAACCAATCACTAGGTGTGCCTGGAGTTACAAAAAATCTCCACAACCATTTTTTTCCCGAATGATCCTCATGTCGTCCTCTGACCAATCAAAAGGCTTTCGACCCGCCATTAAGTACTCGATAAGTCTCAAAGTATGAGGACCACAGTTACCTCTGCAATTTGACACATAAAACACCGTTAGAAATCGTTCATAAAGAATATCTAAGCATGTGAATGAAATAAAATGTCTTACAATTTTGGTTGTTGGGGGACTGTAGAAGTAAGCACCATGCTGGCCGAGAAGGACTTATTTTCCAGAGGGAACTCCCGACGACCACCTCGTCGCGTAGTGTGGAACCCCGCATCACTCAACATGGAGGGTAAAAACCACCATAATGGGCGGACCTGCCGGTGCTTGATATGATAAGGGAATTTCTGTCTTCAGGGGTCAAAAATGTCAATCTTCCATAGACTAAGATCGACGGTGACCACCAGCCAATGTTGGCCCCCAACGTTGCACGGAATCAGGATCTGTAATAGTATGCATACGGTGTTAGGTCAGGATATACAAACAGTTTATTTTTTAAATCATTTCCATCATTTAACACTTACCAGATTAACCTCGTGCCATGGGCGGTATCCACTCGTGGTTGCTCCACGGACCGTCAGAAAGTCCTCTTCCAGCCATCGGGACTGTAACATATTCCACCTTGCCATGGTCACAGTCCCGTGCGAATCACGAGGCATCATCCTCTCCCACATGTACAACATAAGTGGCTGTACATACAAGCATTGACAATATCGTATTAATAATACAAAACCAGAAAATGCGATTCGATTCCAAAAATTTATAACTACTTACATAAAATTATGTATCCAACACGTTGATTCTCTGGTTGTACACATTGGAGAATCCTCGTTGACGCTTGCGAAGAATATGGAGGTATGCGTACATATGCTGACAAACAATAAAACCACCGTAATTGTTAACAATACAACATTACTTACACAAACGTTAATATGAAAATCACGTAAGTACGTACCGTGTCCTCCAAGTCCATGAAGTTGGACTGCATACGCACGAACCATCCCGTGTCCACTGGTGCCGGCACGTCCACGTCACGTCTGTTTAATGATTGAATTAGCTTAGCTTTACGTAAATTTGAATAAACATTAAATATACAACCATTTTTATTATAAAAAGTAGGACTCACAGTTCCCCGTTGATGTTCCTCTTGAAGGCTTTGTATGCCGTAAGCTGGTCAGGGTCCACTAGTCCATGGGGGTCAAAAATGTGTTCCATGAACTCGGGCCGTGTCCTCAACCTCTTTGGACGGTATAGATCTGTGTAAGGGCTCATCAACTGCATCCACACTTAACTAAATGCTTCTATGTAATGGCCGAGGGAGGGGACCTCTCCGACGCCACAGACGTGCTGGGTGGGGGAGGGGACCGCTGTTGCTGAATCGATGTGCTGGGTGGTGGGGGGATCGATGTGCTGGGAGGTGGGGGGACCGCTGAGCCTGGGTGGACCCAGATAGGACATTTGGGAGGTCCGACCCGACTGTTGTACGTGAACCAAGCCTACTATCGCTGGTATGCGACTGAGGTTGCCTCTCCGGACCTACCCCCCGGTAGGCGGGTCCTGACTACGTCGAGCCGTCATGTCTGACCCCCCTGTATACCTATTAGTCGACCCTCCGGGACTACAATCTGGATCAGGAGGTGGGCGGCCATCCCGGTGTGTACGCATAGTCGACCCTTGAAACCTCATATCATATCCAGTAACAATCGGTGTTGCTGCTGACGATCCTCATCACTCTTCCGGATCATATCCAACAACTCCAAGTGTTGACGATGTCGATCCTCCTCACTCTTCCGGAGGGCTTCACGCACATCGTTCAACATATCTGCCCACAGAGCTTGAAATCATGTCTACATTGTTAGTAAAAAACTATCATATCACCACGTGTTAATAAAAAACACTAAACTTTGTTTTCAACTTACCTCTCCATCACGTTCAACGCCCCTACGGGAATCCCCTGCAGATGTACCATGTCCGGGGGTGGAAAACCGAACCCGCCTATGCCTATGCCTTTCTCGTTGAGGGTCTGTCTCATATCCCTCACTATCACTGGGCCTTAAACCCCAGCAGCCGGCTCAGATCCCTCACTGTCACTGATCCTGTCTGTTAAACCCCCACCCTCTATACCACTGATCCCGCCTAAGGTAGTCTGATCAGGGACCAGAGGCGGCATATCATCCATGTCATCTTCTACATACATGTTCCCCCCTCGTCTAGCCAGGCATAGTACGGTGCCTGTCTCTCAGCTAGTGTCGGCACCAGTTCCTTCCTTGCAAACATCTGAAATATTAGTTAGAACAATGTAATTGTACAAATACTAACTAATAAAAACATTAACAAAATAAATACATACTCTGACTTTGAAAATCTTTGCCAGCTTCTTCTCTCTCTGTTGTTTGGTCAATTCCCACTTCAAAATACGGGAAGTCAGATCAGTAACCCTCCGGGCACCGACCTCTTTGGCCAAATCAGGGATCACCTCCAAAGCAAATATCTGCATCAAAGATAAGTACGATAATTGTTCATAATATTTTGGACACCAACAATAAAGTACAATTTGTAGTTCGAAGTTCTTACCAATAGGGCATGAGATAAACCGTATATGTTGTAGATCTCCACCCTGTGTACATCAGTGCCATTGTCCTGCTGGCGTCGCTCGAACCAGTCTCGTCGCTCGTCAAGCGCATGCTTGAATGAGTAAATAGAATGCATGTACACGTGGGCACCCCACGGGAACGCATCGAACGCATCGAGATCCTCAACCAGCCGAAACTGCCAAACTGGAATCTTGAATCTCTCATCCACCCCCATCAGTATCCAGTTCAACATATATAAGAGGTAGAGCTTGACATCATCATATGCCTTTCCGAACTCTGCACCGATGACAACACCCATAATCTCCTCCAACGACACCTCATCGGCTCCAGGAAAATACCGCTCATGTATGCCATTCTCCACTGCTGCATACTTGGTCGTGTATGGTACAACTCCAAACCGTAGTCCGGTGATCAGGCAAAATTCCACCTTCGAAAACCTCACCGACTGGTTCCCTAACATGAACTGCATCTCATCTTTTGGGCAGTTATGATGCAGCTCCCTCAAAAGCAACCGATGGATAATACCACCCGAAAACTTCATCTCCCGATGCATCGTCAGTAAATGCCCGAAACATGACGCCATGAATCGACGCCGATCTTCATCTGTAAATTCTACAGGGACACGGTTCAGCCCGTCGTCTATATGGCCAAGGGCATCAAAATGGTTGTGTCGAGTCAATTTGCCCTCGTACCAGTCTCCTTCTGCAGTTTTAAGCGAATCCCTCAACCTATTTCTCATCTTCAATGTAACAGAAATACAACATCATTAAACATAACAAATTTCATAACCAAAATTAAAAGTCTCGATCCAATGTCAAAACAGCTCGGTCCTAAAACAAAAAGGCTCGATTCAAGGAGAAAAAAGCTCGACCCTTTAAAAAAAAACTCGACCCTATGACAAAAATGTTCAATCCCATAACACAAAGGCTCGATCCAAGGACAAAAAAACTCGACCCTTTAAAAAAAAACTTGATCCTATGAAAAAATGCTCGATCTCATAACAAAACAGCTCGATCCTATGTAAAAACAGCTCGATCCTATGTAAACAAAGCTCGATCCCATGGTGAAAAAGCTCGATCCAATGTAAAAAAAGCTCGATCCCTTTCAAAAAAGCTCAATTCTATTCAGAAAACGCTTGAACCCTTATATATAAAAAAAGGTCGACCCACCAAACCTAATTATTTCAAGAAAATTTAGAAAAAAGATCGATCCAATGAACAAATAAGCTCGATCATATGTAAGAAAAGCTATATTTATTTTAAAAAACCTCGGTGTCATGATGAAAAAGCTCGATCCAATGAAAAAAAGCTCGAACCTATTGAAAAAAGCTCATGAGATATGAAATAGCTCGATCCCTTTCAAAAAAACTAGACCCCTTTCAAAAAAAGCTCGATCCCTTTCAAAAAAGCTTGATTTCTTTTCAAAAAAGCTCGATTTCTTTTCAAAAAAGCTCGATTTCTTTTCAAAAAAGCTCGATTCCTTTTCAAAAAAGCTCGATTCCTTTTCAAAAAAGCACGATCCCTTTAAAAAAGACTCGACCCAATTCAAAAAAAACTCGACCCTATTGAAAAAGCTCGATTCATTTTCTAAAAAGCTCGATCCCTTTCAAAAAGGCTCGATCCCTTTCAAAAAAAGCTCGACTTACCAAAATCTAATTTTCACGAAAATAAAAGTTCGACTCAACAAATAAGCTCGATTCTCTTGTAAAAAGTCTCGATAACCCAGATTTCATCTTCCTCAACTGATATTCAACCAAATTACAAACCCTAACCAAAACCACAATCATTCTCACATCTTTATTTTAATCGGTTTCTACAATTTCTATCAACAAAACTCAATTCTAACATGTAATGCAAGTTAACAACAACAAAAACAATGAAAAAAAAATTATCTTACCTTTCTCAATCGCAGCTCTTCCGGTCACTTCACACCGTCGATTAGTTTCCGTCTGTTTGACTGTTGCTTCTCTCTGACTTTGAAAACGACAAATTTCTCACTGTTTTAATATTTCGAGGTATTTACGTCTGAACACATTAAATGATGTCTTTTAAACATACATTAGTAAAGTGGTGATATTTGCACAACACCCCCCCTCAAATAGTGCCAATAATTTTTTGACCCCAAAGATATTTGTAGCATAGTCACATCACAGCTAATAAGAACAACAAAAGATTGTAGTGATTCCATAATTTTTCATTCACCATAAATTCCTCAAAGTCCTCCAACACTTTACCCCACTCTGAAGTATGAACTCCATATTCCTCTCTCTCGAATCAAAATAGAAAAAAGAAAGAAACTTGATTCAAGTGTTTTTCAAAATTATATCTAAAATAATTTATTAATTTTCATCATTTGGATAACATTGCTTGTTTGTAACCGATTTTATAATGTTGTTTTTTTTAAATAAAATTTAAAAATGGTGTTTCTTATGCCGCACAAAATGAGATTGACATAATGGTTTGTTATTTCCACCTATTCGATGGAATTGTAGTTTGGAGTCTATTACATGGTTAATTGGTTAAATCTTGTAATACTTCTAAAAGAACCACATTTGATTTGTTTTCATTTTTTGAAAACAATTTTTAAAAATATGACCAAATGCGTTTTTATTTTTAATGCACTTAGAAAATTTATTTTTAAAAAGCAAACATCATTTCAATTTTAAACTTTCAAAATCTTTATTTTAAAAGCTATACATTCTCAACTATCAATATATATATATATATATATATATATATATATATATATATATATATATATTGATTTAATATAGATTAAACAGAATAATGATATGGATTCAATGATTTTTTTTTTAAATATAGCAAGTAGCAACCGGGTCGATGTCAATATAATAAGTAAATACGAGACTCAAACATTTATAATATAAATGAAGGGGAAGATCCCAATCATTTTCCTAAGAGTAATTATTAATAAAATAAAATAAAATATTTGTGTGAAAGAAAAAATAAAATAAAATTTGTTTTTTGAAAGGTTTAAAATCCAAAATATTAAAAAATAATTTTAAAAGAAAAAATATTAAAAAGTAATATTATGTTTATTTTGAATCAATTAAATGTTAACAAAAATGAAAAGAGCAAATTTGACACATTGTAAAACATTCTCTAAGAGCAATCCAATAGACTCTTCAATTTCCACTCTTCAAATTTGTTTTGAAGAGTAAAAAAAGACAAGTAATTCCAAAAGGGCCTTCAATTATAAATATATTAATATTATTTTAATAAAAGAAATAGAGCTATTTGAAGGAGCTCTTTGGAATCTTTGAGATAGATATTTGAAATAAAAAAAAAGGTGTTTAAATACCGTTGGTAATAATAATAATGTATATAAAATATAAATTGAAAAGAGAGAATTCAATATGTATTATTGAAGAGTGAGAAACAAAATCTCATTTGAAGTATCTCATCTAACAAGTTTGTTGGAACCATATATGCTGATGTGGCTCATTTATTTTTAACGAGTCTATTGGGGTTGCTCTAATATCACAAAGGCTAATTGTCATAGACCCCCTCAGACTATACTTGAATTCGCATGTTGTCCCCTGATTTGTTTTAGACACTAAACCCTCTGAACTATCGGAATTGGCAAAAGTGGAAGGAATGCTAACGTCATCCACTATCCTATCATGATAAATCTCAATAAATACCCTTAATATATATATATATATATATATAATTGCATCAATTCGTAAAATATATAATAATATGACGTAAATACTCATATTACCAAAAATTTTAAAATCACATTTAAAAAAAAATTAAAATATTGTTAAATAATAATTAAATTCTGATTTTTTTATAAAGAAAATTTTAAAAAATGGAGAAATAAAAAAATTAAATTGATTTAATAATTATTTAAATTATTTTTTAATTAAAATACCCCTAACTGTAAAAACTAGATGAATATATAAATTATTTAATACGAATTATAATTTAAACTATCTTTTTTATTTATACGTCTCTAAATATCGCTAATTCATTTACAATAACAAGGTTATTTATAATGTAAAAAACAAAAATAAATAATAATAATAATAATAATAAAATAACATGAAATAATAATAATAATGATAATAATTCAAATATTCCATAATTTTTTTTGCCATTGTCATTTAAATTATCTGTTTTATTTAAATATCTCTAAATATTACTTATTCAATTACAATAACAAGGGTATTAATAATGTCAACAACAAAAATAACAAAATAAATAATAATAACGATGATGATAATACAAATATTAAAATAAAATAATAATACTAATAAAATAATAATATAATAATAAGGATAATAATAATAATAATAATAATAATAATAATAATTATACTTTAAATACTTTATACTTTTTTTAACCATTATAATTTAAATTATATTTTTCATTTAAATATCCCTAAATATCCTTGTACCTTTCCTCTTACACTTTTTTTTTTCTTCACAATTAAACCTCTAAACTTTTTATAACAATGTATATTTAAATTATGTAAGGGAAATTATCATTTAAATTATATATTTTATTTAAATACCTCTGTTATTATAAATAAATAAATGATATTTAGAGATATTTAAATAAAAAAAAGATACTTTAAATGATAATTTATATTAAATAATTTATATATTCATCTGGGTTTTTATATTTAGGGATATTTAAATAAAAAAATAATTTAAATAATTGTTAAATCAATTTAATTTTTTCAATTTTATATTTATTTAATTTTCTTTATCAAAAAGTTAGAATTTTATTATTATATAACAAATATTTAAATTTTAAATTTTAAATTTTTATTTTTAAAAATTTGATAACCGAGGTATTTATATCATATATATATTCGATTTGACGCAATTATGTATATAATAAGGGTATTTAGTACAATTTACTATGACATAACAGTTGGTATCGTTAGTATTTCATCTATTTTTATCAATTTTCGATAATTCAGAAGCTTTAGATCCCGTCCTGCAGCTGTTTTTCAGTCCGTTTTCGTTTTTATTTTTCAAAAACGATTTCGAAAACCCGTTCGTTAACCGTTTTTCATTTTATATTCGAAAAACAAAAAAGAAAAAAAAACAAAACCAGTGTTAAAAGTGAAAGATTTGAAAAACACAAAATACTTGTTTTTCGTTTTTCATTTTATTTTTCATTTTTTTTATATTAAAAAAAATCTTAAACTATTAATTGTACTGTTATGAGTTTAATGTAACTATAACAAGAAAGAACAAGATTTTTAAATTACCAAAGTACCCCTTATATATATATTCCAAAATAAATTATTTCCAACTAGAACTAAAAGTATTCATACAATAATATATATATATATATATATATATATTATGTATATTATATATGATATATTATATAATATTCTATATATATATTATAATTATTTATTTATAATTTAAGAGTTTTGTTTTGATTAATTCATTTTTTTGATATGTTTTTTTGAATTAATTTTTTATGTGTTACTTTTATTTAATATAAAAATTACAATACAAAAATTATATTGGTTAATTATTTAATCAATTTGGTTATAGTTGTAATAATATTAAACAAAATACTAAAATTGATATTTCAATTTTTGATAGTTTTCGGTTAATCTACCAGACGCGTTTTTTCCGTTTTTATTTTCAAAATACAGCTTTCAGTATTTACTACCAGACGCGTTTTCAGAATTCAAAAATGAAACCAAAAATACTGTTTTTATTTTCATTTTTATTTTTAAAAAGCAGTAACCGAAAAATACTTACAGAACGGACCCTTAATATCTATAAAAAGAATTCAGGAGGTAACCGACTAATTTGGGTACTCTGTGGGATCTATGACAATCGCTCTGCAGACTAATAGAAGTAAGCAGTGGCACACACGGTCCTCATCATTCAAAAATCAAAATTAATTAATTAAACAGAAAAAAAGAGAAAAGAGAAAAGAAAAAAGAAAAAAGAAAAAAGAATTGAATTCAAAGTCTCTTTCTCTCCCTCTCTGCTTCAATTTTAAGCTGTCTTTTGTATCCATCCTTCTATATAAACTCTCTCTCTCTCTAAAACTCTAATCGCTCTCTCTTAGGGTTTCCGTATAGTATTTCTAGGGTTTATATTAGTGTGTCTGTCACTCACTTGGTTGCTTGTTTCACTGAGACTTCGAATATGGCGGCTGAGAAGCTTCGGGATTTAAGCCAGCCGATGGACGTCGCCTTGCTCGACGCCACCGTCGCTGCCTTCTACGGCACCGGATCTAAGGAAGAGGTCTGCTATTTTTCTTCTTCTCCAAATTCTTTTAGCTTTTTCCTCTTTACTTTTTGCTTGCTTCCCGAGTTGCGGGAAATTCACGCGTTTTTTTGGACTTCTCTACTATTGCTTAGGGTTTTACACACTCTAGCCGTCGCTTTGAGAAATCCTGTTGGAAAGATACCTTTTAAGTTCGCAGGAAAGTCAATTACTGTGTTTATGTGGTCAATACTCCGGTCTAAATTGTGTTTTTCATGTGAATTGTTTCACTATGTTTCCCTCTTTTTTCTAGATTCTTGTTGGTTGCTGAGAAATGCAAGTAAATGGTTCTTTATTTATGTAACTATATTTTGAATGGTGCTACTCTAAATAATCTCTTTGCCTTGCGTGAAAATGTGGTAAGATAGGTTCAATTATGCCACTCAGTTTTAGGCTTTGCATTGCTTTGGCTTTTACTTTATATGGGTTTTCAATGTCGACATTTTCCTTTTTTGTTGCCAGATTTTTTAAAGCATGAAATTATCACACTTAACTGTTAGAAATTGCTATGTCCTCAATTGCATTTTGTGGGGTTTAGCGTGTAGTTTAGTATTCAAACATGGGTTTTTAGTGTTTTCATCGTTTTCGTTATTTTTGGTTGCCAGGAAAATTGGGACAATAATATCTCCAACATCTTTAGTTTGTCTAATTATAAGCAAAATTGACCATTGAATTAGTTATAATATAAACTAATTTGTTTTTATTTTGTGCTTATTTTTGTTGTTCTGTTCCTGTTTCATGTAATCATGTTTTCAACTATAAAGTTTACATTTTCTTGTACTCTGTTTGATGCTATATGTTGATGACAATTGTTGCTGCTGCAATTGTGCTCTTTTGACAGGGTAACCTGTTTATATATATATATATATATATATATATATATATATATATATATATATATAGGAATCTAAAGGAATCAATGCCACTTAAATGATGTTTTGATTTCTTTCTTTCTTTACAAAGTTCATTTTCATATTCAATGTCTTACTAGCAGTTCCTGTCACGATGCTATTGCACCTCATATATCCAAGTGATGACTTGAGATGTTTCAACTATAGTTTACATATAAAGCTTGGTTGTTTGATTATTCATTTAGTATTTTGTCCTTAGCTTTGGTGATGGCTATTGTGTGTTCATTAATTGGATGCCTTAATGAATTACCAAGTTCATTTGTGAAACGTATATTTTTAAATTGTGCATTTGACTTTACTTACCGTGTTTGTTTGCACTATATGTCGGTGATGTAGAGAACAGCTGCAGATCAGATTTTGCGGGATTTGCAAAATAATCCTGATATGTGGCTCCAGGTGGTGCACATATTGCAGAATACAAAAAACCTGAACACCAAGTTCTTTGCCTTGCAGGTCAGTGGCAGCTTCCAAATGTATTGTAATGTATTTGCAGTGCACTAGTATATTCTTTTAACAGCCAGTACATGATTTGATTATATATAGTGGTTTTAATTATCTGCATAACACAAATGACGCAATACTTTTTTTTTTTTTTGTTTTCTTTTGTCAAATCATGAGCTTCATTGCTCAGAACTTTCGGCTGTGGTACTCTCACTTAGAGACCCTATGTTGTTTTAAGACGGACAGTTCTCTTGTGGTAATGATGAAAAAGAGAACTCATATCCTCTTCTCTGGAGTCTTTAAAGTTCCTCATATATATTTACATCCACATAACCCAGAAAACTGCTAGTCCGCTACTACAGCACTATCCCAATTAGTTTTAGCTTTTGTAGTTCCTCAAAGGTAAATAAAATTTCCACCAGATTGTCTTTGTAAGAATAATCATTTTAGGAAGTATGAATAAAGTTCTCATATCATATTTTAGTGTTCCATGGTTAAGTAAAATATTTTCTATTCCTGTGAGTTCAGTTTGCTTTCTTGGAGAGCTAAATTATTTTTGTATAGCCTAATCCCCTCTGTCAGTGGTCAACTTTCAACCTATTTGATTACATATCCTTCAAGCTGATTAGAAACTTGTAAACTGGTGCTTTGCATTTGAACTAGTTTATATCATCTGTGGGATTCTAATTGATTGGCTGGGAAGCTATGAGGTAAGAATTTCTGATGGTAGGAATAATGATTTTGATGTAGTGAACATTGTCAGGAGGAATTTTTATTTTGAAGCTGTGGTATGAATCTTAAATTTCTTCCCTGGCTAGAGGCTTTTGTTGTCAAATTTTCCAAAAATTGTCGGATATTTTGCCATATTGTTGATTTGGCTTAGCCAAGTTAAGAAAGAGTAGATTTGGATAGATGCTGTCCATCATCATCAGCAATGTTTATGCACTTAAGTAAGTTATACTTATCACATTAAATCTGCTTTTCTGGTGTCAAAACAATGCTCAAATGTCTATAATCTTAGTTATTGAAGTGCTTCTTTGGGGGGTACTTTTCATCATCAGTGCTTCTGCAATATGCAGGTACTTGAAGGTGTCATTAAATATAGATGGAATGCATTACCTGTTGAACAGCGAGATGGAATGAAAAATTACATTTCTGAAGTTATCGTTCAGGTAGTTGGAAGTAATTTTTGGGATGATGTGTTCCTATATGAGTGTATATGTTTTGATGTGTTCATTTTACACCATGGCTCTTCTGTGCTGCTCTATCTTCACAGCTTTCAAGTAATGAGACCTCTTTTCGACAAGAACGGCTGTATGTTAACAAGCTCAATATCATATTAGTGCAGGTATATCCCAATGACTCCGTACAATAAGTTTGTATAAAAATGACGGCTGTTTCAATGACGTTTGTAATCTGTTGTATATAGCTTTTCCCACTAATCTCCATCAATAATGTTCATTTTCGTTTCTCTTTTTGGTATGGTTTATAGATAAGTGTGCCAATAACATGAATTTATACTTCATCATGGCTTATGTGATTGTACATATGCTTATCATATTTACAGATTTTGAAGCATGAGTGGCCAGCTAGATGGCGGAGCTTTATTCCCGATCTCGTTGCTGCAGCAAAAACTAGTGAAACAATTTGTGAGAATTGCATGGCTATATTAAAGGTATGTATGTTCTGGCATCGCCTTTTTGTTTTTAATATTTGGTTTTGGTATACGTTGTGTATAATTTTTTGCTTAAATTTTAAATGTCAGCTTCTAAGTGAAGAAGTTTTCGATTTTTCAAGAGGGGAAATGACACAACTGAAGATCAAAGAGCTGAAGCAATCACTAAACAGGCATGTCTGTTGTGGATTTGGGATTTTTAAGGCTGTGTCCATTGAAATACTTGCTATTTCTTCCATAGGTGTTGTTTCTTCCATAGGTGTTGTTTCAAATTGTTATGTGGAATACTGTATTTATCATCTGATGGTGATCAATGTAGGGATGCAATATGTTATGTCGCATTTTACCATTTACATGTCTGGAGTTGCATAGGATGACTGAAAAAAAATGTTTACAGTGAATTTTCCTTGCAGTTGCTTCATTAGGTTTTGATACGTTTTTCCTCTTACATAATCAATGTAGGGATGCAATATGTTATATGTCACATTTTACCATTTACATGTCTGGAGTTACATAGGATGACTATTTTTTTTTTACAGTGCCGAATTTTCCTTGCAGTTGCTTCATTAGGTTTTGATATGTTTTTCCTCTTACATAATCAATGTAGGGATGCAATATGTTATGTCACATTTTACCATTTACATGTCTGGAGTTACATAGGATGACTATTTTTTTTTTACAGTGCTGAATTTTCCTTGCAGTTGCTTTATTAGGTTTTAATATGTTTTTCCTCTTACGTAATCAGCAGAATTGTATGCCTTTTGTTTAGGTAATGTGTAATAAGCATGAAAGCTGAAATCGGTGTTGTGTTTCTTTGACCTGATGACAGTTTCCCCCTTTTCCCTGATTCATTATTAAGCAATTTATGAGATTTTTTTATTGCAAAGGATTTAATAAGGCAAAATTATTGCAAGATTTGTTTTTAAAGTGAGAACTCCGTGGGATTTAAAGAACTTTTGCTACTTCTTCATGCAGTCTTTTAAGCAGCATTAAATCGTAATGTAACTCTAGCTTATTTAGGAATATCAGTGATTTTTATTAGATGGATCATGTTTTCCTTACTGATCTGAAACATAATACAGGTTGTATTCTTTTCCTTCTTGAAGCCCAAATTAACAGAATCATTATTGATATAATTGTAATTGTATTAGATAATGGGTCTGTACGGTGGTTCTCTTGTTCTTGCTTTCTGAATACCTATAACTGAGTGAAAAGTTATGTTCATAATTTTTGTTTTAATATAAATTTATTAAAGTACCAAATTATTATTTTTACAGAATCTATGTTTTGGTTGTATTCATTAGACATGTTAGCTGTAGGTATTTTTAAACTTCCATCTTCTTAAGTTAATCTTTTGTTTTGACACGTTTCTCATTGTTTGCAGTCCAATTTTTTGTTCATGCAGTCCTATTCAGGCCTATAAATTTGACACAAACTATTGTTTTGTTTATTGCAGTGAGTTTCAGCTCATTCATGAGTTATGCTTGTATGTATTGTCAGCATCTCAAAGACAGGAGCTAATACGAGCAACACTGTCCACATTGCATGCATTCCTTTCATGGATTCCCTTGGGCTATATTTTTGAATCCCCTTTAGTATGTACTTTTTTCTATCGTAGCTGTTGGTTTCCACAAATAATTTTGCTGTGAACTTCCTGCAACTTTTAAAAGTAAATTCTCAGTGTTCACATCAATTTTCTATATTTGCCTTGTAGCTGGAAACTCTCCTGAATTTTTTTCCTATTCTGGCGTATAGGAATCTCACTCTTCAGTGTTTAACAGAGGTACACTTTTTGTTAATAATATATTTATTTTAGGCTTTCTGAAATCATAATTTTCTTTTGATTTTGAAGTGCTGAATTGTTAAATGTTTGTCTTCTGATATTTGCAGGTTGCAGCCCTTAATTTTGGGGACTTCTATAACCTGCAGTATGTTAACATGTATAATGTATTCATGGTCCAGTTACAGGTGCGTAATACATAGTTTCTTCACAGAGTATTGTACTTTCGTAATTGTTAATTTTCTTGTCTCCTTAACTATTTTTTTTAAAAATATATTTTTATATTAGCTTCAATATCTTATTTCTCTACTTTACCTGCTCAGAACATTCTCCCCCCAACTACAAACATCCCTGAGGCTTATGCACATGGAAATAGTGAGGAACAGGCGAGTGCTATGAATACGTTCTTGTTTGTCTCAAACCATGACATTTGTACTAAATTGTCTTTTTTTTTTGTGTTGTTTATTCAGGCATTTATTCAGAATTTGGCACTCTTTTTCACGTCATTTTACAAGGCAAGTTTCTTTTTTCTGTCACATGAACAATTTATGTACAACAGATTAGAATAAGGGACAATTATGAATGACAAAGTTTGTCTACCGTGCATTGCCATTTCTCTCCTTGTGGTGCTGGTCGCCCCACATATAAATCTGATAATATTAATGTACATCTTAATCATTCTTTTGTAGGATTGATAAGGACATTTGACTTTTTTTTTTTTTTAAATGAACTTCTTTATTTGTAAGCAGATATTTACGTTGAATACTCATCTAAACTTTTAATCCTTCATTTGTACACAATATGACAGGTGACCAATAATTCTTAATTTTAATTAAAACAATATTTTTGTCTGGTTCTGTTGGTCAAATCTTTAAAGTATTTATTTAGAATTTTTATTGGATATTATTTTCTGGTTATGAAAAAAGCTTGAAATGCAATTATGTTCCATTAAGCTGCTTTGCTTTATTCTCTGCAAGATAGCATACTGGTAAGATAACTGTATCATATGGGGGCATGGCTTGCTTGCATCATCATATACTTTTCTGTGTACACAAGTGCAAATTCTGATACTGGATACGCAGTCATCCTTGTGTATGTTTGAACTTTGTTACCAAGATTACAGGTATGTAACTGATTTGTTTTCTTATGCAGTTTCACATCCGTGTGCTGGAACTCACACAAGATAATATAAATGCATTGCTGCTGGGTCTTGAATATCTCATTAATATCTCATATGTGGACGACACCGAGGTTTTTAAGGTGTGGAAATGTCATTTTTTTTTAATCCTGTTTGAACTTTTGTCAATGTGCTTCTCTGTTGAGTATTGTGTTTCTAAATATATGCATGATATGCTTGCTGGCTGTGTAAATGAGTGCAGGTTTGCCTGGACTACTGGAACTCTTTAGTTTTGGAGCTGTTTGATCAACAGCATAATCTAGATAATCCTGCATTAGCTGCAAACATGATGGGACTGCAGGTATGCTAAGTTTTTTTTTTTGCCTAGGGTTTCAGGGTATTTACGCATAAGTTTGTGTATGTTGGAGTGTATAAACAGTTTACTTCAGAAAGTTTGAAAGTGAAGTAATTGAGCTGCATTTTAAGTTTTTAATATGAATCATTTGTTGGTTTTGGTATACTGTATAGATCTGTATTGAAAAACTGTGGAAACTTGAGAATTTCCTGGTAAGAGAGATGTATTGTTCCTTAGAGGGATAATCTGTACTGAAAATTTTATGAAAAGAAAAGAAGTGAACCAGCAGTCCACTATAGGGGATTTGCAATCCAAAATAAGAAAGAGTAATCAACGAACAAGAAGCATTGATAAACTCTTTTCACGTATAATTTGTTTTAAATAACGTAAATAACGTAAAACTTGGATACCATACTGTGGATATATTCTATATGGAAGGCTAAATTGATTTCTTATGCAAGGTGCCTATTACTGAGATTCCTAAGCCTTTGAATTTGGCAGTTTCTTAAACATACCCAAACCTTATTATTTATAGTAAAATAAGTCTGTTAACGCTTAACGGACCATGAAAGAGACGGTATAAAGTAAGTATTGCAATCTTCCCTTGAAATTGTAAAGAAAGTATTGCAATTTTCCCTTGAAAATGTTGTTTAAAAATGATTGCTGCTCTTTTTTAAACCCCTGTTTATTAGGTTTTAATGTTCTTATCTGCATTCACATACATGTCTTTGAATAGCTGTATGAATCTTCTTAGTATTGCCTATCAGTTGTGAGATTGTGTTTCTATTGTGTATGAAATTCGTGTATAATGTATATCAGAGGGTTATTTACCTCCGATTGTTTCTTTTTATTAAATTACCAGGTGCCATCAATTCCAACCGTGGTTGATGGTATAGGGGCACAATTGCTGCAACGGCGACAACTTTATGGTGGTCCTATGTCCAAGTTGAGAATGCTTATGATTTGTCGTATGGCTAAGCCTGAAGAGGTCTTGATTGTTGAAGATGAAAATGGGAATATCGTTCGTGAAACGATGAAGGACAATGATGTTCTTGTTCAATACAAGGTGATAAATCTTCATCTATTCGAGATTTAATGATGTCAATGCATACGAGCCTTTAAATATGATGCCTAACTTCTAAGAAATTATTTTGGCCTTCTATTTCTTTTAATTACTATTTCCCAAATATGAAAACAGCATCATGCTGGAAATTGTTAAACTTTTAAGTCCTTAAGTTGTTTAAATAAGTAGAAGTTGCATGATTAATCTAATTTTCATCTTAGAATGAAATGTCTTAACTTGTGGTTAATACAATAATTATGGAATTGTTTTGAATCTTTATTTGCGTTATAATCGAATGTTTTAGACTTATAGTTATTTTGTTTTATTATCTGGCTCTATTGTTTACTGTCAGCTTCTACTGATGAAAGTTCTATATTGCAGATTATGAGGGAGACATTAATTTACTTATCACACCTGGACCACGAGGATACTGAAAAGCAGGTATAGGTTAATGATATCACTTGGTTTCCATGTTTTCTTTATAAGAAAAGGAATGTATAAAAATGTTCAACAATGTATGATTATACCAGTGAAAGGTTAATATATTTCCCTGGTATCTTTTTTGTGTTATTACTATAGTGATCTCTTTTTTTCATTGCAAAATTCTAATATTTCCACAAGCAGAAACATTAAATGTCCTTTCAAAAAAAGAAGAAGAAAAGAAACACATTTTAGTCTATTTGTGTGGTTACGTGTTTGGTTCCTTTAAATGAAATTGTGAAATCCACTTGTAAACTGGGGCTTATATACAGTTTATTTTTATACATTAAATTACCTATTTTATACGTTTATCCAACTATACCCCTAGAATATTTGTTCTTAAATGAAGATAAGAACGTCTTAGAAAAAGTTGAACATCTTTTAGTAAAATGTTCATTTCTGAAAATGACTGGAACTCCTCCGTGATATCTTAACCTGGATCTTGCTTATGACTTTTATGGTGTAATGCAGATGCTGCGAAAGTTGAGTAAACAATTGAGTGGAGAAGATTGGACATGGAATAACTTAAACACATTGTGTTGGGCAATAGGATCCATATCTGGGTCCATGATGGAAGAACAGGTATGCTGTGATTGTTAAATTGCATATGTTTCATTCACTGTTTTCTTAATTTGCAAATGTAGGTCTTGAACTTTTTCTTGTCATGTCTTTTGAGCATTAGTCTTATGAAAATGTTCTCTTTTATATTCCATCTTTCTAAGTCATTTAAGTTAATGCTTTGTGAATTCTTGTTTACATATATGGTTCCTACTTTAGATTCTCTCATTGAATGGCAAGACCTCTTTTCCACAATTTTGCCTCCTTTTTGTAACTATAGGATTTAGCTTTATTACAAATTTTTCTGATTAAAGTTGATGCAACATTGTTTACTTGAAGCTAAGTTTTTAGTTTCTTGCTTATTCATTGTCAGTTAGTGGGGTTGGTTTCCCTATTTATACATTGATTACATTCACATAAATTAAAATAGATTGGTGCCCTACCAATTTTAATAATGCAGTTTATTCATTTAGAAGGTCTGTTAATCTGAATTTTCTTATGCTTTTTAAAATTGTAATGGCTATTGCAACCCATTGTTTATATTTCTTGACATGTATCACCTTTTGGCATGTTTCCAGGAAAACAGATTTTTGGTGATGGTTATTCGAGACTTGTTGAATCTATGTGAAATGACGAAAGGGAAAGATAACAAAGCTGTTATTGCAAGTAACATCATGTAAGTTCATGTTTTGGAATATTTGTATAGTATCTCTGTGTGTGTGTGTGTGTGTTGAGTTCTGTCTGTTGATAAAATAATCGATAGGGGCATGCCATATTCTGGGCTTTTGCCATTTTACCGGAAGAAGTGAGAAACAGTCTACTTTCTGAATAAAAATAGTGGCATTGTATGCTACAATGGTACTGGAAGAACTGAAAGTAGTAACTGATGGGGAATTTGGCCTGTGCGCTTGAATCAAAGTCGCAAGTCTTAATATCTCTCTTTCTGGTTTCGTTTGCAGGTACGTTGTTGGACAGTATCCAAGATTTTTGAGAGCCCATTGGAAGTTCTTGAAAACTGTTGTGAATAAGTTGTTTGAGTTCATGCACGAAACACATCCAGGCGTTCAGGTTATGTAACTGTTGTGATATTTTAAATTAAAGTATAGGCCTCATTTACCTTAAGAGGTTTCAAATTATTTGTAGTACATCAATGTTTTATGATTATTAATCATTAGCATTTGAGTCTGATGTTATTTGTATCTGTTCATGCACATCCAGCGAATGTATGTATTTTGTCATGTATGGTATGTTATATTCTGTTATGTATAATGCATTGTCAGGATTATTAATAACATACATACTAGTGATGTTCTGTTTGTTATCTCTTGTTCATGAACAATCAGCTTTAGATGAATGGAATTTGTTTAAATACTGGTGCTAAATAATATTTTATCCTTTCATGAGCTATTCCAACTTCCATGGTTCATCTCTTACAGGATATGGCTTGTGACACATTCTTGAAAATTGTTCAGAAGTGCAAGCGGAAGTTTGTGATTGTACAGGTGATATTCATGCTGCAAAATGAATCCCTTCGAATTATATTTTCTTTCAATGTTCCTTCATTATTGAAATCTTTTTTAAACTTAAATGATTACTCTATAAATGTGTTTGCTCTTTATAAAAGGGCTAATGTAAAAAAAACAATACTTTGCACATTGATGCAGTGTGTAATGTTTTCAGGTTGGAGAAAATGAACCATTTGTGTCTGAACTTCTGTCAGGCCTTGTAACAACTGTTGCAGATCTTGAACCTCATCAGATCCATACATTTTATGAATCTGTAAGACTTTATACATGGCCCCCCCCCCCCCCCCCCCCCCCCCTCTCTCTCTCCCTCACTCCCTCTACCATTAATTTATAGCAGCAGTTCTGGTATTTCATAACGTTTCCTCTACTTGTTCAGGTTGCACATATGATTCAAGCAGAGTCTGATACTCAGAAGAGAGAAGAATACCTGCAGAGGTTGATGGCTCTTCCAAACCAGGTTTGATAGACTGATCGATTCTAAGGCCATTGTATTTTGAATTCTTGCTTATATTGCACAACTTAACTCTTCTGGTAACTGATGACTTACTTTGTTGCCTTTTTATGTAGAAATGGGGTGAAATTCTAGGGCAAGCACGCCAAAGTGTTGATTTTCTGAAGGATCAGGATGTCATCAGGACGGTGCTTAATATAATGCAGGTACCTTTTTTTTTTCAAAAAATATTTATTGAAAGAACACTGCCTGCCAGAAGATTTTGCCATCACTCATTAGAGTGAACAATACTGTGTATAATTAAGTAGCATGAAGAGCTCACTGCTATTTCAACTGAAATGTCAGTCCTTTTGAAATGAGAATCTGAAACTCTTTGCACATTACATACATTATATGAAGAACATCTGAGCTTTCCATTATATGTGCATTTCATTTCATATTTTTATTGCTCTGAGTATGTCTTGAAATCTATTTAAAGCAAAACTGTTGTTTATGACTCTTAGTAGTCTCTTACTTTCAAAAACGAATTTGGAAACTGCATATTATTTCTTTTGTTGAAATCCCAAAATTTTCCCTTTAATTTTAAAAATTGTTTTCTTTATAATATGAAATAACTTCTACATTTCTTTAAATTTTAAATAAAGAGCAAGTATTCATCATTGTCCTGAACAGTTTGCTTGTGACTGTTGCTACTTTTGCTTCTGGAGGTAATTAATAATGTAAAAAATATTTTTGTAACAATGATATAACTGTATGCACATCGTTAAAGTCCTAGGTAGCATAATACCTGAAAGAGGGCATTTAGATAAATGGGATTTGCTATCGTATTTGCTTTCCTTTTGTAGCTCCAATCAGATTTGGAAGAGTTTTCAAGACTAAAAATCGTTACCCAAACTTGTGGAACTACACTCCATAAATAAAATCGAAAAGTCTAAAATAATGTCTTAAAAGATACCCTTTGAGTGTAGCTCTTTGAATTCGGAATACCTTTTTCTGAAACTACATTCAAGATGTAAAATATTTCCAACTGCTTTTTTTTCCCCTTCTAAATTTAAATACAATACTGTTGCAGAGTTGCATTCATTTTAAAGGTTCATTTCACTTTTTTTTTCCACTTTCTGCTTGGTTTCCTTTTGCATGAGTATTGATCTGTTATTTTCACACTCGAGCTTGTTTTTAATTAATTAATTTATTTTTCTGAGAAGGTATATTTATTATTTTTACTGCTTCCTGAATTTCCAGTGTAACTTATTGAAGTCATTGTTGTTTTGCAGACAAATACAAGTGTCGCCAGTTCTCTTGGAACGTTCTTTTTATCTCAAATATCTGTGATCTTTATGGACATGCTAAATGTGTACAGGTAATATTTGCAATACTTAACAATTCAAAATGCCGATAGTGTTAGCTTTTTGGCCTAAAATTGTTATTCACATCTTTTAATGTATGCAACAGAATGTATAGTGAGCTCATATCGAGTAGCATTGCAGAAGGAGGGCCATATGCTTCCAGAACGTCTTATGTGAAACTTCTTCGGTGAGATCAGTTGGTTGTTTTCTGTTTTTGTCTTGATTCAAATTCAAACCCAAAGTTTCTAATTTTTGTAAATGTCCGAAATGAACAGATCTGTTAAAAGGGAAACGCTGAAGCTCATTGAGACATTCTTGGACAAAGCTGAAGATCAACCACACATTGGAAAGCAGTTTGTCCCACCAATGATGGATCCCATCCTTGGAGATTATGCTAGGAATGTGCCTGACGCTAGAGAGTCGGAAGTTCTATCCCTTTTTGCCACAATAATAAACAAGTATCATATCTTTCTACTAACATCTCTTTATATTCTGTATTACAAAAATACATTAAAGAGTGAATTTATACACTGCAACTTTAAATGATGTGAAATATAATTTGATAGTTTAGATGCATTTGTATGCTTTCACTGGAGAGAGAAAGACCCTAATGGTTCTCAGTCCTTTCTCTCTCCACACACACAAAAGCTCACACCTCGGTTCCAAAGAAAAGCTGCAAGATTACTGTACCATGACAGATTATTTAGCTTTGTTATACTGTTTCACTTGTTGAGCTACATGTTCTTAGTTTCTGGTGGTTTAGAAATTTGTAAGATCACAAATGAACAACAGACCTCCATTAGTTTGTAATGACATCGTTTTAGTGCTAACTGTACTGAGAAAAATGTATTTGATGTTAGCATGAAAAACTGTACTGTGATAGATTAGCTCTTGGTTTAATTATGTTTTAATAATTTTGCTATAGTTTGTAATGACATCGTTTTAGTGCTAACTGTACTGAGAAAAATGTATTTGATGTTAGCATGAAAAATTGTACTGTGATAGATTAGCTCTTGGTTTAATAATTTTGCTATAAGGGTCACTATATGAACTTAAACTTTTCACTTTAACATCCAACCATCCATTTGCTCTTTATCGAAAGGTTGAGAATTGATGCCAGCTCAACAACTTGGATCAAGTGCAAATATTATATGATGTTTAAGTCACAAATTTAAGTTGATTTAGCTTGCTATAATCTTGATAATTATGTTGTCGTGAATTACTTATGTGTTGTTTTCTGGTTTTCTTCAGGGTCCTACTTTCTACAGTGTTAAATTTGTATTGATGTATTAAAAGAGGCAGTCTTGTGTTTAATTAATGTATCTGAAAAGTTAATATTTTCTTTGTGAAATGAGGTAGTCTTGCTTTCTGTTCTAATATTTTGTCACTTCCCCCCCCCCCCCCCCCCCCCCCCCCCCCTTCTGTTTGAAGGTACAAAAGTGCAATGATAGATGATGTTCCTCGCATATTTGAAGCCATTTTCCAGTGCACATTGGAGGTGAGGGTATAGGATTTTAGTTGTAAAAACCTTTTTTATATGCATATATGCTCGTGTGAAGCTCAGACCTCAGCTTTGGCTACAATAGCATGCTCTGCAGCTTCTGGGTTGTAATCATGTTTGTTTGTTTAACAACCTTTTGATATTGTTCAAAAGGAGATTCGTTTTGGGACATGGCGTCTATTCTCTGAAATGTTGCTTTGTAATTGTTTGACTGACATCTATTTCCTGCAGATGATAACCAAAAATTTTGAAGATTACCCGGAACATCGACTCAAGTTCTTTTCGTTGCTCCGTGCCATTGCTACTTACTGTTTTCCTGCATTGATTCGGTTGTCAAGTCAGGTTGGTGATTAAAACCCTTTTATTTTTTGGGGTTCTAAATGATCTTTTATCTCTCTGCCCATAATCGTAAGATTAATTATATGTCAAGTCAGGTTGGTGATTAAAACCCTTTTATTTTTGGGGTTCTAAATGATCTTTTATCTCTCTGCCCATAATCGTAAGATTAATTATATTATAGGTTTTTTGGTAATTATATATTAGTCTTTGTAAAGAGTTTCAATGAACTTGTTCTTGTTTCTAATTTTGTCTGTGCTCTGTGGTCTGTGTCAGCAACTTAGGCTAGTAATGGATTCAATCATATGGGCATTTCGGCATACTGAAAGGAATATCGCCGAAACTGGGTTAAATCTGTTATTGGAGATGCTGAAGAACTTTCAGGTGTTATTTTATTGTCATCTTTTATTTTCTTGCAGATTGATTAATAATTTTGATATGCTAGATGCTTACTATTTTTGGGGGTCTAATTTGGCAGGCTTCTGAGTTTTGTAACCATTTCTACCGGACATACTTTTTGACTATTGAACAAGAAATATTTGCAGTCTTGGCAGACACATTTCATAAACCTGGGTTCAAGTTGCACATCCTTGTGTTACAGCACCTGTTTTGCTTGGTAAAATGTCTCGCTTTAATTCGTTTTTGCTTTTTCAGTTGCAAGTTAAGATTGCCATTCATTATTAACATTATTTTCAGGCTGAGAGTGGTGCGATAACGGAGCCTTTGTGGGATGTTGCAACAATTTCTTATCCGTATCCGAATAATGCCATGTTTGTTCGTGAGTACACCATAAAACTTCTGGGTACATCGTTCCCCAACATGACTGCAGCAGAGGTATAAATAATAAATATTTGTTACTTGTATTTATTTATTATTTGATTGGATATTGCTAATTTGAATGGCGCTTCTGTTTATAGGTTACTCAATTTGTGAATGGATTATTTGAGTCAAGAAATGACCTTTCCACCTTTAAGAATCACATACGGGACTTCCTTGTGCAATCAAAAGAATTTTCAGCTCAGGTGACACTTTAAAGTCATATATATATCTTTACTTATCTGCTTAACTAATTTGAAAACAGTTTTTGAAATTTATTTCAAATGGGTTGTCAAATACTAAGAATACAACTTGAGTTAAATGGTTTATATCCTAGATGATGAATCAGTTTTTACCTATGAATTATATATCTAAATTTTATGTTACGCAATGCTTTCTGCAGGATAATAAAGATTTATATGCTGAAGAGGCAGCTGCTCAGCGGGAAAGAGAGCGGCAAAGAATGCTTTCTATTCCAGGGCTCATTGCCCCTAATGAAATACAAGATGAAATGCAGGACTCATAGATGGCTAATTTTTGCCATGAAATCTAATCGCATGAAATTTTTTCTTTCATGTGGGAGTTGGTTGCTGTGGGCGTGTTGATTCAGTGGATATAAACAGATGGATACAGCATTCTTTTTGCGGATTGTTTATCAGTTTATCTAGCCAAGAATTTGAATTAATGGAAAGTGGCGAATGATGATGAAGGCGCCCGGGCACAATGGGTTTTGGTTGCCAGCGGTTACAGCTGCTGCTGTCTATTGGGGCTGGATGTAGAGTATTTTAGATGCTAATGTAGGAGGAATTATACCGAGTCATTTGTAGGGTTTGGTGGGATCCAGCTTGAAGTTTGTATTCATGATGATGGTTGGACTGTTTAGATGACTCATTTTGCAAGTGTTGATTCATCCTTGTTAGGTTAACATATATCATACTAACCTCCGCTCCGGCTCGAGTTGTGCAGATTTCTGTTTTTTTTTTCAATTAGTGAGATGCTTTGTTATTTTTGGTGTTTGGGTAGACCTCATTTTGTTTTGTTTTGTTTAAGTAGCAGTGTTTGTTCACATTAATTTTAGTGAAATTTTACTGGTGTATCTTACAGATGAACCATTTTCTTTTCGCAATTTTATAATTTGTTGCACGGCATATAAAATCAAATAGGGATGGATTTTTGATGTCATCATCATTGTCAACGCCCTATTGTGTATTTTTTGAGTCCCAGAAAACAGCTAGTATATATATATACACACACACACACACAACATGATTCCTCACTGTGATGTGGTGGCAACGTTGCTTATGTGGTAACTTGGCACCCAAGATCTTTCCCTAATTTATGGGTGTGGTGGATAATATCGATTGGATTTTGCTTAATTCAATGTTTGATCTCATTCATGGTAGTTTTAGGCTTGTGTGATGTAGCAAGTTTCCGAGGACTCCATGAGGCGAGCACAATCAACTTTTTCTGAAATTAACATCGAGCAATTCATCCGTCACCAACAATATCTAAGCAGATATGATCGGTCCAAGCTCTGAAAATCTTGGTCTGCATCTGAATCTTACAATTCAACTTTATCAACCGTCTTCAAGATAGTAAACTGTGGGAGGAAATGAACCCCCACTTGTATTCGGCATGATTTCTCAAGTAGCTTCAACAATTAACCAAAAAAAAAAAAACACCTTCAGTATAACGTACAACTGTACAAGGTACGTAGTGGTCTAGATAAATTAGCTTTTGTTATTATGTATTCAACTCTTTGAGATATCTCATTGTGTTGAATGTTGCTGTTCTTGAAGATGAATAGTAAATCGATGAGCCAACATGAAAATTAAAATGTATAATCCATAAATATTATAAACAAACAAATAACAAGTGCCTACAAATGGGTTATATTATTCATGTTGTTCTGTCGTCCATAAACTTGATACAAATGATCAAAAAGTCCCATATGAAATATAGTTTCCTCGATATAACATGAAAGATTTCAAAATCCTGCAACTCATTAAAGCCTCGTTTGGTGCACCGTACTAGACAGTTCTAGTCCACTGTATATTACTAACAGCGTTTGGTAATATTTTATAGTTGTACTCAGTTGTATGACGTACACATTTTATACGGTCCATACCGAAAAGCCAGTTGCTCTGTATAGTCATCTTCAACGAGGCCATTGGCCTCCATTCGTGGAGGAGACCGGTCGACGATCTCGTCGTTGAGGTCGCCGATCGGTCTCCTCCACAAACAGAGGGCGGCAATCTCGCTGTGGGATTCGTCGGTGAAACTGAGGAAGACACAAAGACCGAGACTGGATGTAAGGAAACTGGGTTGATCATCGCCTCATTATTTTTTTGCTTTTAAAATGTGTTTTTTGAATCAGATCTCCATCGTCCATCTCACTGGATAATCCCATGAAATCCGGTCGGGATATCAGGGATCTTTTCCATTAGCTATTCAATGTGCACAATTGATCTGGGTGGCCTATAAATAGAACCATTCCCACATTGAAGGGGGATTCTGATCTTTTCTGATATCATTAAAGCTTTTGCGTCCTAAAACTCTGCCAAAACACAGACTCCGAACGTCGGAAAACTCCTAGATGATTGCCAATGCCTTGAAGCTGCGAGAGCTTGAAGCGAAAAATGAGTCGGTCCGACCAAGGAATGCTGAATTACGAGTGATAATCGAGGGTGTACCTACACCCCCGATCCAACACCCCCGATCCAAGCAAATGACCCAATGCAGAATGTCAACAGGACAACCCTAGTTGCACCAACGATAGACTTCCAGTCACCAGAATCGCTTCATGGTGGAGCCAACCCTCAAGGTGCGACTCAAGCAGTTCAAGCCGAAGTGGACAAACCAATCGCATCTATCCCACAACTGACACGACTAGAGCCCAATGATGACAACGGTTTGCAACCAAAAAATGTCTTAAGGACCCCAATTTCGCTCCAATTTACACCTGAATTGGTAAAATCTAATTCGGGTTTACATATCTTAGCTGATTTAGAACTTTCTCGCAGGTTTGCAGAAAAGGAGGCCATCATATAAAGAATCCTTAGGGTCCCCACCCCGATCAAGAAAAGAACGACAAACAGCTTCTCCGATTCCCCCATTGTCAACGCTATTGCCTTGGTCGAGATGCCCAGGAAATTCAACTTCCTAAGCATGAAGCAGTTCGAGGGCAAGACGAATCCAGACGACCATATAGCACAATACAAGCAGCGAACGTACACTGCGGCGATCCCATGTGACCTTAGAGCAGCATGCATGTGCAAGGCGTTTGGATCCAGCCTCGACGACCTTGCCCTACAATGGTATACAAATTTACTTAACCACTATATTTCTTCTTTTGCACAACTCACAGACACGTTAGTGGAGCAATTTGTAAGCAGCCATAAACTCTAGAAACAGTTGAACGACCTCTACACCGTAACCCAAAGACGCAGTGAGAACTTGAGGGCATACATCAGACGATTCAACAGGGAAAAAGTTCAGATCCCGTATTGCAACTAATCTACTGCCATCTCAGCTTTCAGGAAGGGACTTTGGTATGACTTCGACCTTTACAAAGAGCTAACAAAATACCTGAACAAAATGATGGAGGATGTGTTGGCGAAGGCATGGACACAAATTAAATGGGAATAAGACGAGCAAATTTCATCGAAAAGACCAACTACATCAGGAGGAATGACCGCGTCGATCGAAGAACAGCTGACAAGAGGGTCTATCCCTATCTAACGGGGAAATCGACACTACACTAGTTCACTCTTTAATGGATCCAGTGACAGGAGGTCGTACGAACAAAATCCACCAAGAACAGGTTGATCGTAAGCCACGATCCTAGAGTATAACCTCATCATCGAACCAATCGACCTCGTGGTAGCGATGAAAGATATGGGGAGAACAACCAAGTGGCCAAGAAAAATGAACACCCCACAAGAGCATCGAGACTCTTGGTTCTGGTGCGAGTTCCATAGAGATCACGACCATCGAATAGAAGATTACATCGCTTTCAAACTAGAAGTAGCAGAACTCTTAAAGCGAGGGCACTTACAAGAATACTTGATCGACAAAGGAAAGGAGACTGTTGCTCGACCTGATGAGAGGTAGCAAGCTAACCCAAATGATAGCCCACCATCACCGCTCCAGTAAGAAAGAGTGATCAACTACATCGCGGGGGGATCAGAGGTTAGCGGAGTGAACTACTCGGCTATAAAAAGACATACTCTATAAGTGTCAAACATAAAAATTCAACCTAGTAGAGAGCATCCGTCGAAGATCGATGAAACTGTCACCTTCAAATCCACAGATAAATAAGATTTGTTTTCTCCTTTCCACGACGCTTTAGTAATTTCGTCATATATATCTAACTGTTTAACTAAACAAATTATGATTGACAATGGTAGTTATTGTAACATCTTGTTTAATAACGCTCTAAGGGAAATGTCGGTCAAAGAATGAAAAATTAGTCATCGAACGACAATGCTGACAGGATTTAGTAGAGAACAGAGGAGTACTTTGACCAAGATTGTACTACCAGTGTACAATGAAGAAGTCAACATGCATATCAACTTCCTAGTGCTCGACTACCAATCTCTGCCATCCTTAGCAGGCTTGTATACATGAGATGAAGGTGATTTCCTCGACCTACCACAAGATGATCAAGTTCCCTACTAAATGGGGAGTACGAGAAATAAAAGGTGAACAGAGAGCTGCAAGAGAGTGCTACCAGAACGTAATGAATAAAAAGAAAGAACAATTATAGCAACAACAGAAATCCGAGTTTGAGTCGACTCCAAAAAATCCTAGAATGGAATAACTCGATGAAGTGTATATAGACCTAGAACAACTAGAACATAAAGCCTTCATCGGGTCTAGGCTACCTGATGAGATCCGCAGACATCTGATTGACCTCCGAATGGAAAGATGTAACAGTTTCGTCTGGACTCATTCAGACATGGTTGGGACCCAGAGGTAATCGTTCACCATTTGTAGGTAGATTCTGAACACCTACCAATGAAGCAAAAATGAGGAAATTCGCAACAGAAAGGAAAATGTAATCAATGAGGAGGTACAAAAGCTGATTGACATTGGCTCCGTTAGGGAATAAAAGTACCTAGACTGGTTGGCGAATGTTATGGTCATGAAGAAAAAGAGCGGAAAGTGGCGTGTTTGCATCAACTTCACGGATCTCAATATAGCATGCCGAAAGGATCCATTTCCCCTCCCTCACATCGACATGATGGTCGACACCACTGTAGGACATGAATTATTCATCTTTATTGATGTCTTCTCCGGATACAATTAGATCTTGATGCATCCGAACGACCAAGAGAAAACTGCTTTTGTCACCAAACGAGGTATTTATTGTTACAAAGTTATGCCTTTCGATTTGAAAAATGCAGGCACGACCTATCAATGACTCGTTAACAAAATGTTCGTGGGGGGATGCTTGGGTCAACAATGGAGGTCTATATCGATGATATGCTAGTGAAGTACTTGATAGCTCAACAACATGTAGACCATCTAAAGTAGTCGTTCGATATGCTTGACTAGTACGGTATGAAACTTAACCCTACTAAATGTTCCTTTGGTGTTTCCTCTGACAATTTTTTAGGTTACCTAGTGACCTAAAGAGGAATCGAAGCCAACCTAAATGCATCAAAGACTTCTAAAATATTACAGGTCGAGTAACAGCCTTTAATATGTTTATTTCCAAGTCGTCCGATAGATGCCATCATTTCTTCATCACTTGAAGGAAAAACAAGACGTTCGAATGGAATGTGTTAGGATTATGCTCAATAACAAGAGTGTAATAATGTATTTGACAATATTTTTATATTAATAAAGTGATTTATAGTTTATCAAATCTTATAGCATTTATAGTTTAATTATTATAATTGTTAAAAGTAAATAATCATAAGGTCAAAAGACTATGAGAAATGAATAACTGTTCGTACATCAGGATATGTATAAGGTAGACACAATTATTTAGTTAGTCTTGAACGATATTCACAACTTAAGACAAATGTTTTAAGTTGTAGATTCTTTTTCTAGCATTTTAGTGGGATCAAATGTGTTATGATGAGTCTAAAATCATCAAAGTGTAGAGTAATTGGATAAAAGAATATAGTGAACTTGGTGCATTGAATAGGATCACAGTGAAATACTTTATCCAGAACCGTCAGTGGATAAAGTTTTTACTTAAGGGCAATCAGAGAGTCTATCTCAATCCTAAGATAAATGATGGACTTATGGTTACAAGTGTTATCATTTGAGCTGTCAATGAATACGATTATATATCATAGTATATCCTTGATGATTTGGTGGTATTCATTTGTTAATCGATAGAGGACTTCATTTATAGAAATGGACATCGTGTTTTCATTTATTAAATGTGAGTAAAATATCATCATATGGATATTTTGAGGTATTGAATATTAAATCTTATTGTTAAGTTTTCGATAGTTTCTATTCAAACATGACTTCTGGACAAGTCAAAATATCTAAGTTCAAAATGTGGTCATATGAGTAAATGTGGTAACTAGGAGAGCTATAGGTAGTCTATGAGCTCTTGGTGATTACTGTCATTTTTCACGAGGATATACTATCTCCAATAAGGTTGTCTAGGGTGGTACGAATGAAGAACATTAACTTATTCTATCTTTATTTAAGAGTTCAATTTTAGTTCTTTAGTAGAATGAGCTAAAATTAATTGATCAAACATGAGTGAATCAATTGTTGATTGTGATTAGGTTACGTCTATTGAAGCTTAAATTTAGATAGCCCGTCAAGATCCCCAACCCACACGAACTTACATGGATCACTTGATATATTATACCGGACTAATTTATAGGTCTATCTAGAATTGTTTTTGGATTACGGAATCCAAAAGTTTTGGATATGTGTGTTCATGTGTGATCAAGACACACGGTAACTTTTCAAAAACCTGGAATGGGCGGCCAATGATGTGGGAATCCTCGACCGGCTCTAATGGGGCGCGATTAGCATTCCATTAATGCATTAAGAATATAATTTACACATTTTAATTAAATGGGTTGTTAAATTATATTAATGTATTAATTTAATGCATGTTGACTTGTTTCTTTTTTAGTAAGAATAGGTCTAGCTCACATGTTGACTTTTTATTAAAGTCCAATGGATTTAATAAAATGGAAAAATAATATCTTGCCCATGGTATATGCTTGGGCGGTAAGGCTAAAATTGTTAGTCTAGTATATTGTTTTATTTTATTATTTAATTAAATGGAAATTAATTAATTAATTAATTAATTAATTAATTAATTAATTAATTAATTAATTAATTATTTGATTAAAAGTCAAAATCTTTTTCTTACTAGGAGAATGTCTCTTAGTGTCATACTATTGTTGGTAGTATGATAAGTATGAAAGACTTTATTTGATAAGTAGATAAATAAAATGAATTTATTTATCTAGTCAAATTCGGAAGTGTTTGATATCTATCAAAACTCAAATTGACAATGGTCAAATTAGGAAGTTTTTGATAAAGTCACAATTTAATTGATATTCAATAACTTATTATTGGATAATACACTGATGAGTTGGAATAGGGGTTGAATTCAAAAGTTGATAAGAGTTTTGGTGAAACGAAAATCCTCCTTGTGTGAGGATTTTCTACTACCTATACATATCCATCAAGAGATTTCATCCAACACTAATGTTCTTGAGTGAATTGTTTTTTATTTGCTTGTTTAAAATAAAAAAATTCATTCAACTCATAGAAAATGCGTGTGAGAATTCGGCCAAGAGAAAAGAAAAAGGGAGCGTTCTTGTTTTCAATAGTGCACTATTAGTTTTTCTATCAAAAGGCTCTGTGCACAATATTGAATCGGGTTCACGCAAGTTTCGATCAAAAGATTGAGAATTCAAAAGTGACCAAACGTTCTTCATTTTCTCTATGAGGGTTATTGTTACTAAAAAAAGAAAAAGGTTTTTGTTTTTCCATCCTTAGGTACTTAAGAAAGGGAGCCCACACTCCTAGGTGATTCACATTCGTGATTGGATTAAAAGAACTTGCATTTTCAATTCGACGCAATATTAATCGCAATATAAAAAAAGTACGATACCTTTTATTTATATGTTAATTAATCAAGGTTTAAGATCCACTATTTTAAAGGAAACTTTTTGAAATATACCAATCAAACTTTTCGCTTCCGCTGCGTGTTTTTTCCTATAGAATGAAGAATGCGAGAAAGCAATAGAAGAGTTGAAAGAGTATCTAGCTTTGCCTGCACTACTGTCGAAGCCAAAAGACAAATATATCTTATACCTATACATGGCAATGTCCAACACCGCGGTGAGTGCCGTGCTGGTTAGAGAAGAAAAAGGCACGTAACACCCGGTATACTACGTGAGTTGGCTTTACTCGACACCAAAACCAGATATAGCCAGTTAGAAAAACTAACCTTGGTCCTTGTCGTTGCTGCTCGTAAATGAGGCCATACTTTCAGTGCTACCCAATAAAGGTACTAACATCCTACCCACTTAAAAACGTATTGCATAAACCTAAACTTTCAGATCGATTGACGAGTTGGGCAGTCGAACTTAGCGAACATGATATCTTCTTTCAGCGGTGAACGTCGATGAAATCTCAGGCATTTGCAGACTTTATTGTAGATTTTACGCCTAATGAACATATGCAGGCTGAACAGGAAATGATAGCTCTCACCGAGAGTGCTACAAGTGAAACTTGGACCTTGTTTGTCGATAGGTCTAGCAATAGTAAAGGGAGTGAGTTAGGAGTCGTGCTCAAAATCTCCATAAGGAGAAAATCTTGAGCAATCAATTCATTGCAACTTCCATGTGACCAATTAATGCGGACTGGATTGCAAACTCATATTTGGGTTGCTTGGAGCACCCGAAACGGTCTAACTTTGTAGGGTCACAACTTTCACATACGTGCTTGGAATTGCTATTATAATATGTTTTCAAAAAAAAAAACGAGGCCTAAAAAAAGGTTGTTTAGATTGTCGTGTGGCCCTTTAAAGTTTCTTGCGTGACAATTTAGTAAATTTTAAATTTTTGCTTAGGATTGAATTTTTTTCTTTTTAGTTGGGATTTGTTTCTTGATTTCATTTAGCAATATTAGGAGTCTAGGAGATCTTGATTCCTTATGGAAGTCGAATTATTTGTCTATTTAAGCCATTTGTATGGGATTTTGGAATTTTGTTTTCGATTAATAAAATTTATTGAGGTTATCTCAACTCTTTTCCCTTCTTTTTTCTTGGTATTCGATTGAATCAACAAGGACTAAGAACACTTGTTGTTTATATCCGTGTGATTATCTTACTCAAGGCTTCTGTCTGCATCTGATTGGTATCAGAGCATGGTTGAAGTTTCACCATCATTCCGTCAAGAAGAATTCTGAATTTTCCAAATGCTCATCTAGTTGACGAAGTTTATAAACATGACGAGATCACACATCTACGACATTCTGTGGAGGCATTGACGCAGCAGATGGATGCTATGGCGCAACAACATCAGAAGGCTCCAAATTCATCGACTTCGGAAGAGGAATCTGTTGATGATGAAAACCGTTTGCTCATCTTCAGCCGAGACAAAGAAGACCCGCGGTTGATGATTCAAGGCAATGAGAGTCAGGATTCAAGGTCGATATTCCCGAGTTTCGTGGGGGTTTGAAACCAGAGGAGAATTTTGACTGGATCGCTACAGTAGAAGAAGCTTTGAAGTTCAAACAAGTTCTGGAGGACATACGTGTTTCATTGGCTGCAACAAGGCTTAGAGGACGTGCAGGGGCTTGATGGAAACAATTAAAAATAACCAGGAACATGCAAGGAAAACCCAAGATCGTTGCATGGGAGAAAATGAAGAAACATATACGGGTAACCTTTTTGCCACATAATTATGAACGGCTCATGTTTCAGCAATTATAGAATCTGAAGCAAGGAAATCGGTAAATTGACGACTACACAGTAGAGTTTTACCAGTTGATTTCAAGAAACGAGATTGTAGAATCAGATGATTTGCAAGTGTCACGTTACATAAGAGGGATGCAAATTCAGTTTCAAGACGTTCTCAACTTGTTTGATTTAATGACCGTTTTTAAAGCCTATCAAATAGCCATACAACTAGAGAAACAGTTCGTGCGAAAAGGTACGAGTGGGGTTAGTTCGGGACAGAGTAGTAATAACGGTCGTGTAGTAGTTCCGCCATACACTTCTACAAAACCAACCGTACCACTGGAGAAAATGGCACCAGCTTCGCGACCTCGCTGTTTCAGTTGTGGAGAAACTGGGCACAAGTTTGCGAACTGCAAGAAGGGGCTAAAAAAGAGTCGTTTGTTGACTCTGAAGAGGTGTAAGAAGACTCCAACGACCTTGAGGCCGATTCAACATATGATAAAACCGAATTGATTGAGGAAGAGTGTTTGGAAGGTGACTGTGAGCCGTTACTGATGGTTCGATGTAGCTGTCTTGTTCCCCATAGTAAAAAAGATGATTGGCTGCGCACCAATGTGTTTTAGTCGGCCTGTACAATCGGTGGGAAAATCTATAGATTCATTGTCGACTCAAGAAGCTGTGAGAATGTGATTTCTGATGAGGTGATTCAAAAACTGCAACTGAAAACTGAGGCTCATCCACAACCGTACAAATTGACATGGTTGGACAAGAAAAATGATGTAGCAGTGGTTCAGAGGAGCCAAGTCTCCTTCTCAATCAGAACAACATACAAAGATAATGCATGGTGTGATGTGGTCACTATGGATACCTGTCATCTACTGTTGGGTAGACCATAGTTATACGACTAAAGAGTAATGTATGATGGGTTTCTAAACACATATACCTTTTTATTTAATTCAACTAAAATTGTGCTCTTGCCAAGAAAAGAAACTGCTTGAACCACCTTGCCAGGAGAGAACAATAGTTTGCCATCATTAGCCAAGTTTGAAGCTGTGATGAAAGAAACTAGAATAATGTATGTACTGATAAGAAGCTAAGAGATTAAGCCTAGCCGCGTACCTGGTGTCGTGGAATCAATATTGGAGAAATTTAGGGATGTGTTTCCGACGGAATTACTTGACATCCTACCTCCACTGTAAGATATTCAACATCAAATTGATCTTGTACTAGAAGCAACCTTACCTAAAAAGCCCCACTACCGTATGAGCCCCAAAGAACATGAGGAATTGCGATGCCAAATGGAAGAGTTACTGGTGAAAGGGCACATTAGGGAGAGTCTCAGTCCTTGTGCAGTTCCAGCTCTCCTAACCTCAAAAAAAGATGGGTCTTGGAGGATGTGTGTCGATAGCCGAGCAATAAACAAGATCAATGTCTGTTACAAATTTCCAATTTTGAGGTTGGATAATTTGTTGGACTAGTTGAGTGGAGCTACAGTCTTCATTAAGCTTGATTTGAAGATCATTTATCACCAAATCCGTATCCGTCTAAGGGATTAGTGGAAAACAGCCTTCAAGACTCGATAGGGCCTTTTTGAGTGGTTAGTGATGCCTTTCGGGTTGTCGCATGCAACAAGTATGTTCATACGGGTGATGAACCAAGCCTTGCGGCCTTACATTGGTAAATGTGTGGTGGTATATTTTGATGATATACTGATTTACAACGCTAACTCGGAGTTGCATCTGCAACATCTTTGAGAAATTCTTTTGATTTTACGCATTGAAAAGCTTTTTGCGACAATAAAGAAATGTGTATTTATGACTGATTAGGTCCTTTTTCTAGGGTACATCATGTCCTTGGAAGGGTTGTTGGTGGATCAATCGAAGATTGAAGTAATTCAACAATGGCGACAACCGCGAACAGTTATTGATGTGTAAAGTTTCCATGGCCTGGCTTCATTCTATCGGTGTTTAGCAGCATTATGGCTCTAGTGACCGATTGTATGAAGTCTGACATCAAGTTTGTATGGTTTGCTGAGGTGGAACAAGCATTTCAGGAAATCAGAAGATGATTGTCGACAACACCTATTTTTGTTCTCCCAGATTTTTCAAGCCCTTTTGAACTACACTGTGATGCTTTGAAACTGGGAATTGGGGTGGTTTTGAGTCAAAATGGAAGACCTGTGGTGTATTTCAGTGAAAATTTATCAGGAGCAAAGCTTCGTTACATCACATATGATGTTGAGTTCTACGCTATGGTGCAAGCGATTAGACATTGGCGACACTATTTTTTCTTACAAGAATTTATCCTTTACACAGACCATGACACACTCAAGCATATAGGCAGTCAGAATAAAGTGTCCTCACGACATGCTACTTGGACAACATACCTTTAGCAGTTTACATTTATCATCAAGCATAAGTCAGGAACGCTGAACAGAGTCGCTGATGCACTCAGCTGGTGGTGGAATTGCTATTCGACATGAGAGTGAAGGTATTGAGCTTCGACACTTTTAAAAGCTTATACCCCTCTGACCCATTTTTTGTTATTGTGTTGGAAGAATTCCAGAAAGGCCAAATATCTAATTTTGTTCTGTAAGATGGCTTTCTTTTCAGGGGAAATCAGTTATGTGTCCAATACTTTAGCCTCCGAATCAAAATTATACAAGAATTGCATGAAGTAGGACACGTGGGGCATGATCGAACATTCCAATTGGTGGCTGCATCTTATTATTGGCCGACCATACGGAGGGAAGTTGGTTGATTCATGGAGAGGTGTTGAGTTTGTCAGGTCTCCAAGGGGATTGCTATAAATGCTGGATTATATATGCCCCTCTCAGTTCCTGAGCACCCTTGGTCTGATATCAGCATGGATTTCGTGGTTAGATTGCCACAGACGCAACGTGGTTTTGATTTGATCTTTGTGGTTGTTGACCGGTTCTTTAAGATGACAGACTTCATTCCTTGCAAAAAGACTACCGATGCCATGAATGTTGCTCAACCTTTTTTTTTCTGGAAGTTTATTGTCTACATGGGTTGCCAAAGTCCATAGTTTCTGACCGGGATACTCGCTTCCTTAGCCATTTTTGGTGAAGCCTATGGAAAATGTTGAACACGAAGCTGAATTTTAGTAGTTTTTATCATCTCTAGAGTGAGGGGTAAACCAAGGTGGTTAACAGGTCCTTGGGAAACCTTCTACGGGGATTGGTGGGTGATCAGTTGTAGACGTGGGACCAGAAGCTCAGTCAAGCTGAGTTTGCTCATAATCATGCTACTAACCGCAATACTTAGCTCAGTTCATTTGAAGTGGTGTATGGCTTTCTTCCACAGTGTCCACTCGATCTAGCTTCCCTACCAACCAATTCAAAAGTCCATCGCAAGACATAGGACTTTGCCATTCAACTGCAAGACATCCACAAGCTAACCTGCCAGAATTTGTTGTAGTCCACTGCTCAGTATAAGCAGGTTACGGATCGCAAGCGGCATCAAGTCGACTTTAATGTGGGAGACTTTGTTTGGGCGGTGCTAACCAAGGAACACGTCTCTGTGGGCGAATATGACAAGCTTTAAGCAAGGAAGATTGGGTCAGTTGAAATTGTCGAGAAAATCAACTCCAATGCTTACGGTCTCAAGCTGCCAAGCCATATTCGCACGACCGATGTGTTCAATGTTAAGCATATGATTCCTTATCGTGGGGATTCATCATCTGAGGACAAAGAGGGGCTGAATTCGGGGTCAAATTCTTTCCAACATGAGGGGATAATACGGACCAGATTACAAACTCGTATTTGGGTTGCTTGGAACACTCGAAACGGGTCTAACTTTGCAGGGTCACAACTTTCACATACAAGCTTGAAATTGATATTATTATATGTTTTTTGAAAAAAGTGGCCCAAAAAAAGGTCATTTAGATTGTCGTGCAGCTCTTTAAAGTTTCTTACGCGACAATATAGTATTTTCTGCTTAGTATTTAATTTTTCCTTTTTAGTTGGGATTTTTTTCTTGATTTTGTTTAGCAATATTATGAGTCTAGGAGATCTCGATTCCTTATGGAAGTCGAATTATTTGTCTATTTAAGTCTTTTATATGGGATTTTAAAATTCAGTTTTCGATTAATAAAATTTATTGAGGTTATCTCAACTTTTTTCCCTTCTTTTTTCCTGGTATTCGATTGAATCAACAGAGACTAAGAACACTTGTTGATTATATCCATATGATTGTCTTTCTCAAGGCTTCTGTCTGCATCACCAATAATGAACCAGAATATGAGCCGCTAATTGTAGGGCTCGACTTAGTAAGAAGTTTGGGTACAAAAGGTATACATGTACAAAGCAACTCCCAACTAGTCGTGCAACAGATGAACGAGACGTACAAAGCTAAAGATAAAAGAATGACAACATACTTGGCCAAAGCCAAACAACAACAATTGACATTCGACAAATTTTCTATTTTACAGGTACCAAGAACAGAAAACACCTGAGCGGACGCCTTGGCAAATTTAGGGTCGACGATATAAGCCAATAGCTCCAAGTCATCCTAATCGTACATCACCCATTACCTGCGATTTATGATGGAGAAATTATTGTGACAGTCGACAACGATTCAAATGGATCCGATAATGAATTACTTATAGGTCGATATCCTACCAGGCGATAAAGTAGATGCAAGGAACAAAAAGGCCAAGTCAGCAGACTTATGCATCCTATACGGTAAACTTTATAAAAAATATTTCACATGTCCATATCTGAGATGTGTCAACCCTAGAGAGGCGTACGAAGTTCTCAAAAGTGTACACTACGAAGAATGTGGAAACTACTTGAGTGTGAGAAGTTTTTCAAATCGAGCAATCACCTTAGGATACTATTGGCGAACAATGCGATCCGACTAACAAAAACATGTTAAAACCTATGACAAATGCCAAAGATTCGCACAAGTGTCTTACCTCCCCCCTGGTATCCTAAACTCTATATCGGACACTTGGCCTTTAATGAAATAGGGTATGGATATTGTAGGTAAGCTCCAGCAGCTCCAGGAAGAGTAGTCTACATGCTCGTTTTAACAGACTACTTTACCAAATTGGTCGAAGCAGGAGCCTTTCAACACATACTAGACATAGAGGTGAAAACTTTATTTGGAAACACATTATTTGCAGGTTTGGAATACCTAAGGAGATAATCACAGACAATGGATCCTAATTCATCTCATTCGACTTTCAAAACTTCTGCGACAAATACATAATAAAATTGAGTTTTTCAACTCTCCGCTACCCTAAAGCAAACAGACAAATAGAGTCGACCAGTAAGATCATTATCAAAACATTAAAAAAGAGACTCAAAGTTGAAAAAGGTGAATGGGCCGACAAGCTCCCTGAGTTTTTTTGGTTGTACAGGGTAACTTATCGTCGATTGACAGGAGAAACATCATTTTCATTTGTCTACGACTCAGAAGCAGTGATTCCTATCGAGACTAGACTTGCGACAACATGAAGTGAAAACCCCTACGAAGAACAGAATAACCTAGAACTTTGATTTGAATTAGATCATCTCAATGAATGTCAAGAACAAGCTGCTCTAAGATTATAGGCTTATCAACAACTGGTCACTTGACACTACAATAAGAACGTAAAGGTTAGAACCTTCAAAATTGGTGACTGGGTGTTCGGAGGGTTGTCTAAAACACTAGAGAACAAGAAGCAGTGAATTGTGTCCGACATGGAAGAGCCTTACCAAATAACAGACATGAATGGATGAAGAGTATACAAGCTACTAGACCTTGACGGTCGAGAGACACACAACTGCTGGAATGCTCTATGCTTGAACCAATATCACTTCTAATCTCCTATTTATGCCATTTCTTATTTCTATGTTATTTTTTTGCATCTTCCATGAATTTGATACTAACAAGTCGATCGACAAGAGCTATGATGATGCCCTAGTTGCAATTAAGTGTAAAACTGAGCTCACAAAAAACAACTTTTCAAAATTCTTTACTACTTACAATAAAGAGCTGTCGATATCGATAAGCCAAAATTTAAGTTCTCGTAGGAATTCCACAAATCAACCAATAAATGGTTCAAGCCCTGCTTTCAAGGGACACAAACAACAACATTTGTTCAAAGACTCATAAATAAGCACCATGCATTTAGGGATCTACGACTACAACTTCCAATGTCTATACTCGACTCTGCACACTGGAGGTTGGGGGAGTAATACTGGGGACAACCCTATATCTGAATTATGCACGTACACGATTATTTGTAAATAAAATGGTCGTGTCAACCAAAATAGAATTATGCACGTACACGATTATTTGTAAATAAAAATGGTCGTGTTGACCAAAATTGAATTACACAAGTACGCGATTGTTATTGTTAATAAAAGAGTGAACGACCATTCATTCTTTGTATTCGTATTTCACAAGTACGTGATTTCTATTAAATATAATACGATCGAATGACCATCCATTCATTATAATCAGATTACACATGTACGCGATTATCATTATAAATAAAATGGTGGAATCGACCCTCAATGTATTCCTGTTACACAAGTAAGCGATTTCTATTAAATATAATATAGTTGAACGACCATATCAACCTCCATTAGTATATATATATATATATATATATATATATATATATATTAGAAATCAGTATCAAATTAATTACAAATGATGTCGGCACGGGCAATCATCACAGTACACCCGTTCGACCAAAACTATTTACAAATTTTAACATATATATTTTTTAAAAAGATGGAGCTAATCTCGATCGATCTGTTAACTTGAGCATTTGGCTCGCTAGAGGTATCAAGGCCTTATCGGTCTCTCCAACATCTTCAACATTGGCAGATGGGGAGTTTTCTACGTCAAGCTGTTCAGCCTCCTCCTACTCTGTAATCTCAACCTTGGGGTCCTACTTTGAATGCTCTCCTGCTAGATATTGCTTGAAGAGATCGACCCGGGAAGCACACATGGCCTTAACGAGATATTCATGAGCTGCTCATTCAAACTGACTATATGTCAATCTCTCTCGTTAAGGCTTTTATTATCCTTCTCCAGTAATTGACCCCTATCCGCAAGAGCATCTCTTAACTTTGCCAATTCCTCATCCCGATCAAAGGCTTTCTTCTCCATTTCTTCCTTGACCTTTTCGACTTTATGGCACTCCTACCTGAGTGTGTCGCTTGCTTTCTGAAGCTTCACACATCTTTCTTGACTGGCCATAAATTTGTTCTTAAAAAAATTATGACTGCAAGGCCTGCAAAAGGTATTCACCATTAGTATTTGACACGACCACAATAGAAAATATGATACAATAATATAACTCACCTGAAAAGTAGTGAGAAGACTAGCATCAACAACGTCCTCCTCTTTCTTTCCTTTTAGATATTCTTCATCGAATGCGAAGATAAGGTCATCTAACTTCTTCAAGATGCTACTTGGCTCCTTAAATGCCGACATTCCCTGAGAAAATGCCACCAGGGTCAAATTAGGTCTCTTCAATGCGATCTCTATCACCCCCCCCCCCCCGCGCCCCCAATTTCGAAGCGACTTTGATCGCCTTTCCCTTATCACTCGCTTCTATAACTTTCCTTTTCTTTTGCACCCTGGAGGGTCCAACTATAGAGACAACTCAAAGGGTGGCTCATCGATAAAGACAATTGATTTATCTGTCGATACCTCTCCCTGCACACTCTTCTTCTTAACAAGTGCAACCACTATTGTATTTGCCATTGCCTCTATTTATCGTTTCGGTGCCTCTTATGTAGGGAAAAAACGGTTTAGAAACGCAACGGAAGCGTGAGAAAAAAAATGAAAATTAGGGTTTGCGTATAAATAAAATTTTTTCCCTTTATGCAACGAGAACCTTAACCCTAGATTAATTGACGTATATAAAAGTATCGTACCATTTTCTTGTGACGATTGAACAAGCGCCGAATTGATTCCGTAAGATATTCCAATCCAATCATGAATGTGAATCATCTTGGAGTGTGAGCTCTCTTTCTTCAAATTGTATACCTGAGGATGGAGACAAAGCAAAATATTTTCTTTGTTAGTTACAAATATCCTCCAAGAGAAAAATCCAAGAACGTCCTGTCACTTGTGAATTATCAATCAATTTGATTGAAACTCGTGTGAACCTTGATTCAATGTTGTACACAAAACCCTTTTGATGTAAAGGATACTAGTGTACTATTGAAAACAAAAACGTTCTCTTTTTCTCTTTTCTCCTTGGCCGAATTCCACACCCTTTTTCTATGAGTTGATTGAATTTTGTCTAGAGCAAAAACTAATTTTCTCCCTCAAAATTCTCTCTTGAAAATTACCTAGGCATGGCCAAAATTTTCATTATAGAATCTTAGGGCTGGCCGAAAATCACACACACACACACACATACACACACACACACATGATCATAAATCCTTTCCTAAGAAGGATTTACTTGGTTGACAATAATCCTTTCCTTAGATGGATTTATTTGGTAGTTAAGAATCCTTATCTTAAAGGAATTCTATCCTTTTGTATATATATATGGGCTGGCCGAATTTTATATGATATAGATTAGGATCACAAATCCTTTCCTAAGAAGGATTTACTTGGTAGTTAAGAATCCTTTCCTTAGGTAGATTTACTTGGTGGTTAATAATCCTTTTCAAAAAAGAATTCTATCCTCAACCAAGACTCCTAATCCAACTCAATAATGTATTTGTAACCATATTAAAGACTTCCTAATTTGATTAGATAAATAATTCATTTTATTTATCTACTTATCAAATATAGTCATTAACATTAACTATACTACCAACAATAGTATAGTTTTAGGAGACCATCTCCTACTAAGAAAAAGATTTTGACTTTTAATTAAATAATTAATTAATCAACAAATTAATTAATTTCCATTCAATTAAATAATAAAATAAAATAATATATTTAAGCTATTCTCAATAGCCTTGCCGCCCATACCATATATAAGGGCCATATATTATTTTTCTTATTTTATTAAATCCATTGGACATTCATAAAAAAGTCCACATGTGAACTAGACCTACTCTTACAAAAAGAAATAAGTTCACATGCCTTAATACAATTCTAGATGGACCCCTAAATTGGTCCGGTAGAATATATCAAGTGATCCATGCAAGTTCGCGTGGATTGGGGATCTTGGCGGGCTATCTAAATTTAAGCTCCAATAGACACAACCCAATCACAGTCAACAAATGATTCACTTAGGTCCGATCTATTTAATTTTAGTTCATTCCACTAAAGAACTAAAATTGAACTCTTAAATAAAGATAGAATAAGTTGATGTTACTCATTTATACCCTAGACAACCTTATTAGAGAAAGTGTATCCTCGTAAAGAATACCAGTAATCGCCAAGAGCTCATAGACCGTCTATAACTCTCCAAGTTACCATATTTACTCATATGACCACATTTTGAACTTGGATATTTTGACTTGTCCAGAAGCCATGTTTCAATAGACACTATTGAAAACTTAACGTTAAGATTTAATATCCAATACCTCAAAACATCCATATTATGGTATTCTACTCTCATTCAATAAATGGAGCCACGATGTCCATATCTATAAATGAAGTCCTCTCTCGATTAACAAATGAATACCACCAAACTATCGAGGATAGACTATGCTATATAACCGTAATCATTGATATCTCAAATGATAACACTTGCAACCATAAGTCCATCATTTATCTCAGGATTGAGATAGACTCTCTGATTGTCTTCAAATAAAAACTTTTATCCATTGATGGTTCTAGATAAAGTATTTCATTTTGATCCTATTTAATGCACCCAGTGCACTAGATTCTTTTGCCCAAAGACACCACACTTTGATGATTTTAGACTCATCATAACACATTTGATCCCACTCAAATGCTAGCAAAAGAATCTACAACTTTGACAAGATAAAGACTCCCAACCTTCTATCTTAAGTTGTGAATATTATTCCAGACTAACAAAAGAATTGTGTCTACCTCATACATATCTAGATGTGTGAACAATTCTTCTTTTCTCATAGTCATTTGATCTTATGATTATTTACTTTTGACAATTATAATAATTAAACTATAAATGCTATAAGATTTGTTAAACTAGAAATCACTTTATTCATATGAAAATATTGTTAATTACAATATTACACTCTTGCTATCGAGCATAATCCTAACATCTTTAGGATTGGGTAGGTAAAAATTCATGTCTGATATTGATTTAGCTGCAAAATGACGTTCAACTTCAGTAACAAGGGTTAAAATCTTGTACCACAAAGTATCTCAAACCTTCTCTTAACACAAGGTATGACACGATATCTTTCACAAGAGGATATGATGTCTGTGGAATATTCCATGTCGAATGAAGCCATAGGGTACTAGGTCTAAGATTACCTTCCCGTAGCAACACTCTACAACTTCTATCCCTGGAAAATATCACCTTAATTAATTGGGTACGCTCGGCAGCGTCCGGACAGTCTATTTCATTCTCCTCGGTCGCTAGATCTACATATAGAAACATTCACCATGTTGACTCCATCTACACGGATAGACATATTTCTCCTTTCCAAAGGGCCCATATATAAGAGAACCCTTGGTAAAGATAAAAGTGTCCTTCCATCTCCGGTTATTTGTCGTAAGGTTAGTAATCATGAGTGTCACACCGGACCTCGAATACAGTGTGAAACGACCCTTCTCATGTGAGTGTTACATCAGATAATAATTGTGTAGGAGATATCCAAATTCAAATTTTAACTCCCTCTTCTCGTGGAGGACAGTAAGACCTAACAATATCCTTTAGCTGCTTGGCATTCGTTAACCAAGGGCGATGTCGTAGTATATTAACAACCTACGAACGAAAGAGGGGTCTAGAAATCTAAACCCCTATCAAAAGATATACTCATAAAAACAAGTCCATCCTGGGATGTCCCAATCGGCTCGTTCGTGCTTCTTAGCAGTATGTAGTTCAACATGATAAGGGATTCCATATGGTGTTCTTAGGCTATCCATCTCATCGTCAGTAAGCACGCTCCCTAGATTGTCACCAACAAGGATACCTAATGGCCGACCAGAGCAAGATAGCCCTTCGAACTGTACATGCTCAGGGAATTGGACCTGTTGCACAATCACGCCCGATCGACCCCCGACTCTAGTATGCACGATTTATCTATACGAACTACTTTTGACAGATTAGCTATAGTGATCTGTCACTCGACAATTTGGGATTCGACTTTGACATCTCCGTAGACTTCAGCTCCCGAACCGCTAGGGGTCTAGGTAAAGGCTGGACTTAAAGTCGTACTATCTTTTGACATGATGCCTCTAAAACTAATAAATGTAAAAAATGCAAAAGTCAAGCATTTGTTGAGATCAAAAATCAAAACCTAGGGTTTGCCCAAATAATCAAAACTGAAGAATGGTATCGATCTGACTAAACCTTAGCTAATTTGGGTCGATCGACTACAGATCTAGCAACGACCCGACGAATCGCAAATGATACAGATATCGTAAAATATCACTTAGATGCATATAACCCATCACTAAATCAAATTTTCGAAACTTAACGCAAAGAACAACTCAAGAACACATGCATTATTTATGGTTGAAAATCCCTAGATTTCATTTTGTTAGTTCCCTATGAATGCGTAAAAGAAGTCTCAAAGCAACTTTAAACTATTTCAACCATAAAAGAAAAGAAATTTTTGCTTATCTTAAAATTAGGATTTGATATTTTGATGATTCAACTAGATTAAGACTTAAGATTGCTGATACTCTGAACTGCTTTGAGCAAGTTTTTGCTTCTGAGGAATATGAAGAGATAAGTGAAACTTAGTGAATATGTTTGGTTTATAAACCAAGAATTTTAACAATAGTTTCAACCATGGTCTCTACGTGTCGTAACCACTGCAGTTACCGTCTATCCAAGGTAATTGTCGGGGTTAATTTGAAATTCAACTTACCTTCATAAACGCGCCTAAAATGAGAAAGTGCACAAGAAAAAAGGCTCCATGTCAGCCATAAGGAACTAAACCGCTTGTCCCAACAATTGAATTCACCACATTTAAGACTCATGAGGTAATCAACACCTAAGATTAGAGAACAAAAAAGTATTGCCTTACTCAACGGATTGTCGAACCTAAGATTGATTCAACAAATTGATACTCGTAAAAGTATCACATTGTTAGACATATTGTCAAACCCATGTTTGATTAGATAAAGTCGTACTCTTTAATGGTTGACCCCATTGTCGATTGGTTCAAGTAGGTATCTTGTCGAATCCACGCTCGACGCGACAACAATCACTCACTAATTCAGATGCTTCTTAGAAGAGTGAAGGACAAACTGTGGTAGCTAAAAATAGTCTATAGAGCCAACAATCAAGGTCCGACCTGTATCATATTAGATCCATGCCAGACCCATTTGATTCGGATCGACCTAAGAAGGCTTGGTCTAATTATCGATTGACTTGGTCACTCCCACTCCGATTCAAACATTGAGATTCTAGTTGATAACTTAAGTTAACGTGAGAGAAGTTCGAATAGGTTAACAACTGGATAATCCCATGAAATCCGGTTGGGATATCATGTATCTTTTCCAATAGCTCTCTAACGAGCAAAACTGATATGGGTTGCCTATAAATAAACCATTCCCACACTAAAGAAGGATTATGATCTTTTCTGATATCATTAAAGCTTTTGTATCCTAAAGCTCAACCAAAACACAGACTCCGACTGTCGGAATGCTCACACCAGACAACTTTCAATCACTCTATACTCTTTCTCTCAACCCAAGTGTGCATAAGGCCTAAATATCCAACACCTCCATTTTTATTTTCTTTTACTTTTGTTTCTCGTTTGTTTTTATTTTTTTATAGGTTTTCAGAGCAGTCGACCAGTCCAATTCGATCGGTTAGACCAAGTTGCTTGGGTCTAACTCAAATCTGACCCAACCCATTCTAATTATAGATCCGACCATCTACACTATACAGTGTATTAAACATGGTTGATCAGTCATTATTTGTATATGTTTTAAATCCCCATTCCTCCAATCAATTGCTCGTTTCTTGAGTCTTTTAGGTATTTAATTTGTGTGTTTAAACGTTTTCAGGACATTGGATCTTAGTGTTGTGTTTGCAGAATTTTAGACGACAAGAGGCAATTCTGTCAACTGCCGCTACAGAGGTCACTGCCCAAGCAAATCCCCTACCGCGGTGTATCAAGTAGAGAAGTCTAGGTGTGACATCTTACACAGCCGTGGTCTATGCCGCTGTCCAGTTCATGTCTACACAGCAGTCTAAGCTGTGGAACTGTCCAGAGAGCACAACGCTTTGTGTGCTGTGACCTGTGCAAGCTGTCCGTGTCGCGGTCGTGCGTGTTCTTGATTTTATAGGGAATTCTGAACCTTATTTTGGAGAGAACATATATATACATATTTTATTATTCTTTTTAAGGAAGACATATATTAAAATCTACGACAATTCTTTCGTACTTTTAGATTCAATACAATTCTCTCAATCATCTTGCACATCCGAAGATTCGAAGACGGAGAAGATTTCAATTGAAGACCTGGCATCAACGGATTTTATCTTTACTTTCTTTTGTCTTTGTATTTTCACCATGGGTAACTAATTCTGTAGCTAGGGAATCAATGTGAACCTTTTGTGAATGCTCATGATGTTTAGATTAATATTATTATTTCTTCAATTCAATTCTTGATTTATTCATTATTCTTAATTGCTTGACTCTCATTAGTTTTAATATTTATTCACACATAGACCAAGGGTGGATAATTATTTGGCTTGATTTTAGGGTTAAGACTATTTGAGAATTAGGGTTAGAGTATAGACAAAACCTAACCTTGATTAATGCTCTTTTGAATGAATGAATTTTATCTTTAGCATAGACCAATCAAAGTATAGAATTTGATTCTTATTTCTTGCGCTTAACGGGTTTTTGATCATTGTTCACACCATAGACCAAGGGTGAATAGTGGTTGGGAATACTTGACTCATCCCACGATCATACGGTAATAGTCATATTAAATATAAAGAATAAACCCTTGAATTGATTGAATTTTATTTACAAATTAATTCCATACATTGAGTGTTCATAATTAGGGATCATTGATGACCTAGTGCTTTCTCACCCTTGACCACAACTAAATCTTTTCAACTGCTTTCTTTAGTTTAGTTTAATTTAGTTTTAATTTTAATTCAATCTTCAAACCATCTTTTGGTTACTTTCAATTTAGCTTTAATTATAATTAGATTTAATCGGTAAATCTTTAGTCCTCGTGGGAACAATCCTTATTTTCCGTTGTACGATATCTTTACAATTCATGCACTTGCGAGTATTGTTTTTATAAAACACGAATTTACATATCAAGTTTTTGGGGCCGCTGCCGGGGATTAGGATAATTTATTGGTTAATTCTAGTTTTAGTTATAGTTATAGTTAATAGATTTAATTAGTTAGGTAGTATAGTCATAAATTTTAGATTTATTTTAGGTTTTATTTGATTTGATTTTCTTTTCGTAGTTTACTGTGTGTCTGCCTTTTATTTCAGGTTTCAATGGTGAATGCAAGGTAGAAGATCACTGTAGGGGGAATTACTACTGTTGAACGACAATATTGATCATATTGGACAAAGAACAATGGGAGATGATGTAAATCGTAACATCCAAGAGGTTCGATCTACCAGTTGTACCTATCAAGACCATAAAGGATTACAACAGGCCTATAGTTGATAATCACCCTTTATGCATTGGACTGGATGAGGTAACTAGGAACTATGAGCTGAAGAGTTTCTAGTACAGTATGCTGCCTGTTTTCTATGGACTTCCGAATGAAGATGTGCTTAAATTCCTCAGAAAATTCTACGCAGCAATTCAAGCTTTTCCAAATACCAGGGTGACAGAAAACCAGCTGCGTATGAGAGGTATTCCACATGCTCTCAAGGAAAAGGCAAAGACATGGCTTTTGACTCTGCCTCTAGCTTCATTAACTATTTGGGAAGAAGTGGTAGAGAGACTTACTGATCACTTTTATTCTCCCTAGACAACTAGTGAGATCAGGTCTAAGATCATAAATTTCTTTCGAAGGGACCAAGAGTCATTCTATGATGCATGAAAGCGTTACAAGATGCTTCTATTTGATTGTCCTCAGCACAAATATCAAATACACCATCTCTCTCAATGGTTATATGATGGACTAAATGGCGTTTCAACTGTATCAGTGAATAATGCATGTGGAGGATCCATGACTGACAAGACTCCGGAGGAATTGTAAACTATCTTTGAAAAACTTGCCAGAAATTCTCCTAGAAGAATTCCAAGAGAAGGAAGGGTATCTACGAAGTAGATACTAATGCCGGGAATTCAATGTAAATGTTGCAAATGCAAAAGCCTATCAAGTTACTTATCAATCAGGTGGGATAACTAAGAGAAGAGCGATGCCGATGATATGATCAACCAGGGAATGGTGTGGAAGCTTTTCAAGCAAGGGACCCTGGACCTAATGATGAGGAAGAAGTGCTAGCCATGAATAATTTCAGTTCTAGACCTTGTAATGATCCTTTTTTGAACACATACAATCCGGGGTGGAGAAATAATCCAAACTTCTCCTGGACCAATAATCAAAGCACCAGAAACCAATGGGGAAACAAGAACAATTATGGCCAGAGACAGTACAATGCCGATACTCAGCAAAATCCGGAACATCAAATCAAGAAGCTATCATTAGAGGACACATTGAATAACTTCATACAATTTAGCCAACAAAATATTCAAGATAATAACACCAGGTTTCATAAATTAGAGGCTTTAATGAGGAATATGGAAACATAAATCGGGCAACTGGTTGAAACTAAGCAAATGAGTGAACTAGGAAAATTTCCAAGCCATACTGAACAAGCTAAGGCTATGACAGTCCTCCAGAATGGTAAGAAATTGATTAATAATAGACCTACTAAAATTTCTAATGAATTTTCTAATGTTTCATGTACTTCAAGTGAGAACATAGCAGCGGAAAAAGAGGAAAAGATAGTGGTAGAAAAATCCAATAAATTACCACTTCTACATAAGTCCCTGAATCCATACATTCCTCAAGTTCCATTCCCAGGAAGACTGCGAAAGAGTAAGTTGGAGATGATCCAGAAGATGCCAGCCTATGCAATTTTTTTTTTCAAAAGTCTCCATACTTACAAGCCAAGGTATTTCAAAAATCATCAAGAAATCATGACCGGAAGTGCTAATGCAGTCCTTTAAAAATCTTTGCCACCAAAAATCCAAGATTCAAGAAGTTTCTGCATCAACATTACTATTGGAGGTACTGCCCTGGAGAGAGCAATGTTAGATCCGGGAGCCAACATCAATTTGATACCGTACGACATCTATGAGCAATTGAGATTGGATGATCTAAAGTAGACAACCATGTCACTTTTGTTAGCGGATGGGTCGGCCAGATACCCAAGAGGATATATTGAAGATGTATTAGTCCAGGTCAATAATCTTATTATTCCTGCTGATTTTGTAGTGCTTGACAATGAAGAGGGAGCCAAGGAAAAAGGGAACAAACCAATCCTTCTAGGAAGATCTTTCATGGCGACTTCAAAAACCTTCATTGATGTACATAATGGAAAGCTCACGATGACAGTGTTAGATAAGACTGTGGAGTTCAAGGTTTTTGAATCATTGAAACTACCTGATACGGCCAATGATTGCTATTCGGCCGGTTGTTGCTCGATAAAGGTGGTTAATTCTGCAATCCAAGAGGATGTCTTTGAGTTACTTGATTTGGTGAAGGATGTCTTTGAGGATGATGAAGATGTTTAACAAGATGAAGAGGTAGAAGAAGAGTTCAAAATTGAAGAGTTCGGTGTGGTAATTGAAGATGAGACCAACAAGTCTTTAATTCCATTTACAAGCTCTCCCTCTGCATTAGAACTCAAACAACTGCCTTCTACTCTCAAATATGCATTATTAGGAGAGGATGAGACACTCCCTGTAATTATAGCTTCAGAACTAGATGAATAAAAAGAAGAGAAGTTAATAAAGGTGCTCAAGGAGAATAAGACGACCATTGGATTGTCCATATCGGATATTAAGGGAATAAGCTCTACCATTTGTATAAAGAAGATTCTATTACAAGAAGATGCAAAGCCATCAAGAGAGACTCAACGAAGACTCAGTCCAAACTTGAAATAAGTTGTTCGAGAAGAGGTCCTGAAGCTACTAAAGGTGGGTATCATATACCCAATATCCAATAGTAATTAGGTAAGTCCAGTACATGTTGTTCCAAAAGAAGTCAGAGATCACTGTGGTAGCTAATGAGAAAAACGAGTTGATTCCCACAAGAAAGACAATGGGGTGGAGAGTGTACATAGACTACCACAAGCTCAACATGGTAACCAAAGAGGATTGATCAACAAGGTAACAAAAGAGGATCACTTTCCTTTGCCGTTCATTGATCAGATGCTCGAGCGTGTGGCAGGACATGCTTGTAGAGAAAAATCGATTCAAAACGCAGCGGACGCATAAAAATAGTTTGAGTATATTAAAAAAATTTCCCTTTAAAAGAAAGAACCTTAATGTATATTAAAAGTATCGTACATTTTTCTCGTGAAGATTGAAGTTGTACCGAATTGAATCCGTAAGATCTTCCAATCCAATTAATAACGTGGATCACCTATGAGTGTGGACTCCCTTTCTTTGAATTGTATACCTGAGGATGGAAACAAATAAAATCTTTTTCTTTTGTTAGTCACAATAATCCTCCAAGAGAAAACCCAATAACGTTTGGTCACTTGTGAATTATCAATCTATTTGATTGAAACTCGGATGAACCCGATTCGATTTTTGTACACAAAACCCTTTTGATGTAAAGGATACTAGTGCACTATTGAAAACAAAAAACGTTCCCCTTTTCTCTTTTGCTTGGCTGAACTCTACATAATATATCTATGAGTTGGCCGAATTTTGTCTAAAGCAAAAACTAAATTTTTCTTTCTCAAAATTCTATGTTGGCCAAAATTTCTCTTAGAAAAACTAGGGCTTGGCCGAATTTTAAAGCCATTATATGGGAGACTAAATCCTCTCCTAAAGAGGATTTACTTGGTGAGCAAGAATCCTATCTCTAGGAGGATTTACTTGGTGACCAAGGATCATTACTCAAAGAAGATTTCTTTTCAACACCAAGACTCCTAATCCAACTCAATAGTGTATTTATTCAATAACCAATTATTGAATATAAATTAAATTCTGTCTGTATCATAGCTTCCTAATTTGACAAATTATCAATTTAGAGTTTTAATAGATCAAATACTTCCTAATTTGACTAGATAAATAAATTCCATTTATTTATCTACTTATCAAATATAGTATTTGATACTTATCATATTACTAATAATAATATGACACTTGAAAACCTTCTCCAACTAGAAAAAAGATTTTGACTTTTAATTAAACAATTAATTAATAAATTAATTAATTTCCATTTAATTAAATAATAAAATAAAAAATAATATAATAAGCTATTATATATAGCCTTGCCGCCCAAGTCCATACATGGGCCTATATATTGTTTTTCCTATTTTATTAAATCATTGGTCCTTAATAAAAGGTCCACATGTGAACTAAACCCATTCTTATTAAAAGAAACAAGTCCACATGCCTTAACACAATTCTAAATGGACCTATAAATTGGTCCGATAGAATGTATTAAGTGATCCATGCAGATTCGTGTGGATTGATGATCTTGACGGGCTATCTAGATTTAAGCTCCAATAGACATAACCTAATCACAATCAACAAATGATTCACTTAGGTCCGATCTATTAATTTTAGTTCATTCCACTAAAGAACTAAAATTGAACTCTTAAATAAAGATAGAATAAGTTAATATTTCTTATTCATACCCTAGACAATCTTAATGAAGATAATGTATCCTCGTGAAGAAACCAGTAATCGCCAAGAGCTCATAGACCGTTTATAGCTCTTCTAGTTACCATATTTACTCATATGACCATATTTTAAACTTGAATATTTTGACTTGTCTAGAAGCCATATTTCAATAGACACTATTGAAAACTTAACATTAAGATTTAATATCCAATACCTCAAAACATCCATATGATGATATTCTACTCACATTTAATAAATGGAGCCACGATGTCCATATCTATAAATGAAGTCCTCTCTCGATTAACAAATGAATACCACCAAACTATCGAGGATAGACTATGCTATATAACTGTACTCATTGATAGCTCAAATAATAACACTTGCAACCATAAGTACATCATTTATCTCAGGATTGAGATAGACTTTCCGATTATCTTCAAATGAAAACTTTTATCCATTGATGGTTCTGGATAAAGTATCTCACTTTGATCCTATTCAATGCACCCAGTACACTAGATTCTTTTGTCAAAAGATACCACACTTTGATGATTTTAGACTCGTCATAACACATTTGATCCCACTCAAATGATAGTAAAAGAATCTACAACTTTGACAAGATAAAGTCTCCTAACCTTTATCTTAAGTTATGAATATTATTCAAGTCTAACTAACGAATTGTGTCTACCTCATACATATCCAGATGTACAAAAAATTCTTCTTTTCTCATAGTCATTTGATCTTATGATTATTTACTTTTGACAATTATAATAATTAAAATACAAATGCTATAAGATTTGTTAAACTAGAAATCACTTTATTAATATGAAAAGATTGTCAAATACATTATTACACTCTTGCTATCAAGCATAATCCCAACAATGCTTACTATTGATTCTTGGATGGATTTTCAGGGTATAATCAGATTGCCATTGCTCCAAAGGATCAAGAAAAGACAACGTTCACATGCCCCTTCGGCACCTTTGCATATAAAGAATGCCTTTCGGGTTGTGCAACACCCATACTACTTTCCAGAGATGCATGATGTCAATCTTCTTCGACATGTTAGAGAAACTCATTGAGGTATTAATGGATGATTTTTGTGTTTTTGGTAATTCTTTTGACCATTTCCTTGATAATTTAACTCTTGTTTTAAAAAGATGCATGGAGACTAATTTGACACTTAGTTGGGAGAAATGTCATTTTATGGTTAAGTCTTGAATAGTTTTAGGGCATGTTTTTGAAAAAGCTATAGAAGTAGACCGTGCTAAAGTTGAAGTTATTGCAAAACTTCCACCTCCCACTTCGGTGAAAGGTGTGAGGAGTTTTCTTGGTCATACAGGTTTTTATAAGCATTTTATAAAAGATTTTTCAAAGATTAGTCGTCCCCTATGTAACCTTTTGATCAAGGATACTGCATTTGTGTTCAATGATGAGTGTTTGCATGCTTTTGTAACTCTGAAAAATAAATTGACATATACTCCTATAATCATGCCTCCTGATTGGTCTTTTCCTTTTGAATTAATGTGTGATGCATCAGACTATGCAGTAGGAGCTGTTTTAGGACAGCGGGTAGATAAATTGCCACATGTTTTTTTACTACATTAGTCGTACTTTGAATGATGCACAATTGAATTACTCCACCACAGAAAAAGAATTGCTTGTTATTGTTAGTGCGTTGGAGAAATTTCGGTCATACTTATTAGGATCTAAGGCCGTTGTTTATTCTGATCATGCTGCTTTAAAGTATTTGTTAACTAAAAAGGAAGCGACACCGAGATTACTTCGGTGAATCTTTTTGTTGCAAGAATTTGACTTGGAAATTAGGACAAAAAGGGCAGCTAGAATATGGTGGCGGATCATCTCTCTTGACTAGTGGAAGATGAAGGAGGAAAAGAACAAGCTGAGGATATACCTATCAATGAGAACTTTCTAGATGAATAGTTACGAGCTGTGGCTGGCAAGGGTCCATGATATGCGGACATTATGAATTACCTTGCAAATGGAATCATACCATCTGATATGAACTTACAAGCGAAGAGAAGATTCCTTTCCATCACTAGGCAGTATTTCTGAGATAAACAAAACCTGTTCAAATTTGGCACCGATCAGATCATTCAGAGATGTGTGCTAGAGGAAGAGCAGCAAGATGTGTTGAGATTTTGCCACAATCTCTATTGTGGAGGGCATTTTAGTGCTAGAAAGACCGCTCTAAAAGTTCTTCAATCAGGTTTTTTCTAGACCTTATTATTTAAAGATGCTTATACTTTTTGCATTTCTTGTGACAGGTGCCAGAGAACTGGGAACATTGGGAAAAGCGGCGAGATGCCATTATCAAGCCAACTGGTTGTTGAAATTTTTAACGTCTGGGGAATCGATTTTATGGGACCGTTTTCCGTCATCACATGGGTATAATTACATATCCGTGGTTATGGATTATATATCGAAGTGGATCGAAGCAATTGCAACAAAGATGAATTATAGTCAGGTGGTGGTAAAGTTCATCAAAAAGAATATTTTCACCAGATTTGGGACTCCTCGTTCAATAATGAGTGACGGTGGAAGCCATTTTTGTAACAAGGTTTTTGCTTCATTAATGAAGAAATATAGTGTCAAACACAAGGTGGCAACCCTGTATCATCCCCAGACATCAGGACAGGTAAAAATGAGTAATAGACAGATTAAGCAGATCTTTGAGAAGGTTATGCAACCAAATCAGAAGGATTGGTCACTTAAGCTTAATGACGCCTTGTGGGCATATAGAACTGCTTACAAAACTCCGATTGGGATGAGCCCTTACAGGATCGTTTTTGGGAAAGCATGCCACTTACCAGTGGAATTGGAGCACAATGCCTATTGGGCATTGAAGAAATTGATTTTTGATTTATGTAAAGCTGGAGAAGAAAGGCGTTTACAAATGAGTGAGCTCGACGAACTTTGGAATGATGCTTATGAGAATGCGAAGATATACAATGAAAGAACTACAAAATTACATGATAAGAGGATTCACCCAAAGGAATTTCATCTAGGGATGTTAGTTCTTTTGTATGACTTGCCCTTGAGTTTGTTTCCAGAAAAGTTGAGATTGAAATGGATGTGGCCATTCTGTGTTAATTAAGTTTTTTCTAGTGGAGCAGTAGAAATAAAAATTCTAAAGAACGAAGGATTATTTAAGGTTAACAGGCACATACTGAAACCTTATTTGGGAACCCCAACAGATAGTCGTGCCATTGAATTGCTAGAGCTCAAAGAGCTGTAGTGCTCTCATCCGTCTCGCCTAGACGTTAAATAAGGCGTTTGGTGGGAGGCAACCCACCCAGGTTTGAGTCTTTCTCTTTAATTTTATTTTTATCTTTATTTTTATTTTTAATTTTATTTTTATTTTTATTCTTAATGTTACTTTTACTTTCTTTTAGAGTCATAATTAGTGTGCGTCTCAAATACCCTTATACCTAGAATCGAACATTGTCATATTAATAGTCTTGAACTTAATTATGAGACAATGTCAAATTTAGGTTTGGGGTATCTAAATAAATAAATAAATTAAAAAGTGCATCGGAGTTGTGTAGATCAGGACTGAAAATACCACCGGGCTTACTGCTTCCTAGGCACCTGTCTTGGCCATGGATTCCAAAGCAGTGATCGCCTGGAGACTTCTGTTAGAAAGGTCGCTCTGGCGACAGACCGTCTACTCTGCAGATCAGCAAGCAGGAATCCATTGGAGGTTCACGCGATGTACACCTCAGGTAACATGTCTGCGCCGTGGCCTTCACAGCAAGCCACCACTGGAAATTGTCGCTTTAGGTACCACTTTCAATGCAAGACCCACACCGCGATATGCACAGCGGTACATTAAGTTAAACGGTGCGTTTTTGGGTTTCAGGAAGGTAAAAATCTCCATCACCATGGTGCAAACTGCTGTCCAGGTATTTGACCCAGACAACAGTAGGGTATCAAATTGCGCACTATATAAGGGTCTGGTCAGTTTCTCCCTAAATTCTTTCTTTCTCACGCACGTCTTTTTCCTTCCCTCATTTGTTCATTTTGAATATTTCTCCCAAGAACTCTTGTTTAATCTCTACTAAGGATCAAAGGTATGTATATCTTCTCTCTATTTCTTGGTTTCTATTGATCTTTGGAGTTTATTTGACCCATATTCTCAAGAATGAGTTAATTTTGAGAATTTTTAGTTATTTATCAATTTAAATTCGAAATTCTTGCTTAATTGATAAATAGGCCTTGTTCGAAATATGATTTGAATTATTATTTGGCTTGGTTGATAGGATTTATATGGAGTTATGCTTGAATTTCGACCTTGGGATTATGATGAGATGTTTGGGTTTTGATTGTATTTTATTAGGAAGAATTAGTGTGGAGAGTTTCATATTGGGTGCTATTGAGTACATGTGATCCCAAGGTCATGTTACATGCACTTTAATTGTTTATTGCATTAACTTGTATCTTGGGACTGTTTTTATGATCTGAAGTTTGGTAAAAGAATAATACTGAAGTGCTGCCGAAATTTACATAAAATCTACTTATTTTATTTTTGCTTGATTTTTTTTGTGTCCAGATGGTTCGAACTAATCAAAACAAAAGGCCTAGAGTTAGCAGCACCTCCAGAGGCAAAAGGTAGACTTTCCCACGCTTGGCTCAGAATAAAGACTTTTGGGATCGAGTGTCAAAATTTCATTGTGGAGAAGGGAATTGATGTGCCCAATTTAGTAGAGACATCTGTGCCAGGAGTTGTGGCTAGTCGTTAGTGGGTAGGATTTGTTCAGAGGCCTTTAAAGCCCAATAGGAGCATATTGTTGAGTTTTATGTTACTATGATTCTAAAAAGATTTCTCAGTGGATGGTCGGTTTTAGTTCAAGGGGTCGAAATTTATATCTCACCGGATGTAATTAACCAGTATTTTGTTGCCCCATATGTACAAGTCAACAATAATATAAGGATAGATACGATTGCCGACATTGATCAGTACCTGGAGAATTTGGTTGCTGTACTTAGGATGGATGGCCGGGCAGAGTGAAACCAGATGGTTCATCTGTATGAGAGGGATTTGAGAGTAGATATTGTATTTTGGAACATATTCATATCATACTCATTAAGTCCGACGCAACATCGTGCTGAGTTATTCTTTAAACCCGTCCGGTTACTTCATCGCCTTGTGACTGGCCGACCGATTAACATTGGTTGTATGATTTTTTAGGCAATCTACCACAGTGATTGTGAGGATGGTTCATCTATGGTATGTTCGTGCTTGATTACAACTTTTTACAGAGCGACAGGTATCCCGGTGGATGTAGGATTAGAGGAGCAGGTACCTAGTATGTTGGTCTTGACAGTGTGGAACAAGTTAAGTAGTGATTGGGCTTTACCTACTATAGGGCAGTATGGAGAACGACAATATCACTGTGAGGCGTGAGAGGCTTAGGAAGCCCAGATGTGAGAGGCTCAGGAAGCCCAGATACGATAGGAGTAGTTGCAATGGAAGTTGCTGATCCGATACCATATGCCAGACAGGAGGTTCCTCTAGCCCTTCAGCCAGCAGATCAATATTTTGATTCTTTGTTTTAGGGTTTGTGGAACCACATGGATGTAAGGGTGGGCGTTTTCGGGTTCGAGTTGGGTTGGGTTGGAATTTTACGAACTCAATCATATTTCGGGTTGGAGAAATTCAACACAACCCAACCCAACATTATTTTCAACCCAACCCAACCTAACCCAATATTTATCGAGTTGGTTTGGGTTTGGTTGATCGGGTTGGGAGATTATCGAGCTTAGGAGATTATAACATATACACATTTCTAAATCAACTAATTCAATCAAATTGCAGTTTATTTTGCTTCCATAGATGATAAAACCTAAAAGTATACATTAGACATTTTTCAGTTCCATAGTTTTCATAAAATACATCAGCCGCTCATTTATTTCCATTGATGAAATCCTATTAGACACATTTCCACAGATGATAAAACCTAAAATATACATAAATATATGCAAGAGAGAGGTTATAACAGACTTGTGGGAATTGGTAGTTAATAGACTTGTTAGGTTTTAGATTTGTGTTGACTTGATTCCATAACAAAACTTCATTTCTTTGTAATGCTTAGTTGCTTAAGTGGTTCGTGATGATAAGAGCTTCAAGGAAGAAAAGCAACATCTCATGATGTAAAGTTTGTCTTCAAGAGGATTGGTACTATTCTTGGAGGCTAAGGTATCGAGATCCTTCTTCCTCTTGCAAGGCGTAGGCACACACACACAATTCATACATATGTGTCCCTGCATCGTTGTGCACCATTATGAGCACACACATAAAATTTATTCATATGTGTCCTTCCATCATTGTGCACCATGTATAACACATTCACACACTTGAATATGAATGCTCATGCATTGGTATGGAAATAACATGTTTTGGAAAATGCATGATTGAAGATTATCTCTATGTAGTTTGCATTCTAATGTGAATTGTGTCTGTATATGTATATGTTTTTATAACATAGATATTGAACTTGATTTTAGTATCATATTATTCATGATTGAGTTCTGGTCATTTCGGTTACTCATACTATTGATTTCGAGTTCTAAGTCAAAAGATACTACACTTTCAACTCATGTTGCATACATTGTCTTCGTTTTCATATATTGAGTCGAATTCTTATTTTATGGGTTGAGTATCTTATATGTCCATGTCTGTGAGGGAGTCCCGGTTTTTAATCTTTAAACAGATTCAAATTTAGAGTTCAGAGGTCAAAGAACGTGAGAGGAGCGCAAGGGAAGAGGTGCGATAGCATAAGCCATCACTTGGCACCATCCTGAGATGGCGCGTGGCCATCTCGGCCCCAAAGTTGCTCTGCCCCGAGATGCCCACACGCCATCTCGGGGAGGCACTAAATTATGGGGGCTTTTTGGTCTTTTGGTTGTTCTCTCTTTAAAACCTCTCATTTCCTCTCATTCAAGACAAGTTGAGAAAAACGAATTTGAAGAACAAGTGCAGAATTTTTCTCTCAACATTTTGATTTTTGTTTTTGTGATAACTTCTTCATTTCAACTCCGAATCACTTGATTCAAAAACCGATTTCGAGTGTCTTGAAGATTTCTACAAACCCTAAGCATTTTCAAAATTAAAGGATATCTATATTTTTATCTGTGATCAGATCTTCAGTTCGTATTTTTCATCCTTGTTGGTAAAATCATCTTCTTCTTAGTTTTCTTCTTAGATCCTCTTATTGATTGATTCTATTTGATTAAGAAGCATGACTAGGATGATTTTGATATCATTTTTTGGTTTGTTGATATGCGTTTCAAGTTTAGCTAGATTTATGATAAGTTGATTGATTTGTGCTAAACTTGATAAACATGTAATTGTTTCTAGAAATCTTTTGTTCTTATGCTTGATTGACTATTTCTAGATTTAATTTTATTTTCTAAGAACTAGGTCTACATCAATTGATATATTCATTTCATTGATTTGGTTCTTAGTTGATAACATGCTTAGGTTGCCTAGATACATTTGTGATTGTTCTTTGAAAGCATAATCTAGCTATCTAGTTGCATGTCCATAGAATTTGTTGATCATCATTTTCTATGTTGAATGCTTGCTTGTGTTTTGCATTCATGATCACTTAGATGCCTGGTGAAGAGGTAGAAAGTCTCATATCTTAGAGTGATTAATTGATTTGAGCAATTGGAAGTCTTAGCTAGAGTCGGGAGGACTTGGATAGCTAAGCAAGTGAAAGTCTCGACAAGAGGTGTGAGACCTCGGATTGTTGAGCAAGGAAGTCTTGACTAGAGTCGTGAGGACTCAGATAGTTGAGCAATAAGTCTTGCCTAGGGTCGGGAGGATCCGGATAGGTGAGCAAGGAATCTTCCTAGAGACAGGAGGTATTGGATAGGAAGTAGGCTTAGTAGATCACTAGGTTCAAGGATAAAGTGAGAGTGATAGCTTGGAGAGCATGTGTTGATTGCTTGAGTGTGTAGCTCTTACTTGAAATAGTGGATTTGCTTTTGCCGGTGGTTGTGGTATCAACCCGTGGATGTTTTCTCTTCGGAGGTTTACCACGTAAATATTATGTGTCATTGTTTTCAATTTTCATTAAGTATTGTTAAAATTGCATTGTTTTAAAAGAAGACAAAAAATTGGAGCATATACCTATTCACCCCCCTCTAGGTATATTTTCACTATAAAGATAAAGGAAATTTCAAGACTCAGCAAGAAGAAGTCCATCGACCCATGAATCCTTAGTCGGACTGTCTATCACACTGCATATTTTGTAGATCTCATCTGTTTCACTGCAAGCATAATGATATAGAGAGAAAATTAACTACCTTTGACAAAATGATACTAATCACTCTATCTAGTTCAAAGATGAATATTCCTTGTGTAAAATAAAATTAGCAAAAATGATGTAAAGTACTAATCATAGCACTTGGATAAAGGTGCAAGTAACTTCAAGTAAGCACTTGGAAGTAGAAATGACTAATAAAAGGGGATATTGATCAGTTAAAAAAGCCATTCCAAGACATTGATCAATAATGCATAAAGTTATAAAAACAACAATAATTAATTTTATAGTGATTATTACGGGAAGCAAAGAATTGTACTAAATTACATTGCAAAACAAACACTCAAAGAGTAAAAAAATAGTATCTCTACATTATAATAATCAAACAAGATATTTCAAAAGATAATTTTTTAGCTCCAAAATCATTACTAAAAACTATAGCAGAAACCCAGATATTAGTGAGAGAGAATCCATAAGAATACGTACGCGGAAGGAATTGGTTCTCCATGAGCTAATGTGGACATGCCTTATTGTTGCTTGTGCTTAGGATTTACCGAGCAAATTACATATACACGCCCACGATGTTTAATTGTCTTACAGAACTCACACATCTTCTTCACTGATGAGTGTACCTTCATGGTTACTTAAAATCAAAGTTAAGAAACCGTAAAATTTGAGAAGGGGCTTTGCAGGTAATCTTCTTCTCTAGTAATTAGAGAAGGGGCTGCTAGACCCAGATACGCTTGTATTGTTGTATTCAGCACCTACAAAAATCAGATAAATATATAAATATTAAAAAAAAAAACATATAAGAGTTTTAATAGTTGTAGACTTTGTGTATGTTTTTATGATTTGTTTTTTGTTTTTTTTTTGTTTTTGTTTTTTTGTATTTTAACGTGAATGAGCAATAAAACAGATCTATAAAACAGAACCTAGATATAGATTTACTTGTATTGAATATTTCTGTGGTGTTTATAAAACAATGAGCTGAAAATAGAGGACCCAGATAACCAGATATGCAAATCATAACTCACACATCTTCTTCAATGATGAGTGTACCTTCATGGCTACTCAAATCAAAACTTGCAACATGAAGAAATTAGAGAACAAAACTGATTAACATCCTATTAAGGAAGACGATGACAATGAGAGAGAAAACTCACAGGGTGCGATGACGACAGTGACGGAGATAGGAAATGGTGACAACGACCGAAGAGTTGAGAGTTGAGAGTTGAGAGGAGATGGCTGCCAGTGAATTGTGAAACGGTATGGAAATGAGAGAGGGACGGTTTCATTCTTTCAGAGCGATAAATGAGAAAAAAAACCCTTTTTTTTATATGCACATATATCGGGTCGGGTCTCGGGTTTATAAAAAACCGACCTAACCCGTTATATAATCGGGTTATACATTTTAAACCTGAATCAAGTCATTTTTAACATCAAACCCGACCCAAACCACCAGTTTCGGGTCTGTTCAGTCTGGGTCGGTCAAGTTAGCCTGAAAGTGCCCACCTCTACATGGATGCCCAAGTTAGAGGGTTGGAAGAGTGATTGAACACTTGTTTAGATACTGTTGAGGTGAGTATTACTGAGCTGTGCACGATGGTTAGCTGGTTTTCTATGGCTAACGATGGCAGTGTGCGTTTCCAGCCTCCAATTCCTCTACTTGAGTTTCAGGCAGGAGGCAGCTCGTGGTATGATCCTTCTATTTTCGACAGTGGAGCTCTTACAGAGTCGCAGTAGCGGGACCGTGATTCTGACTAGGATACAAAGATTTTACACCTTTCAGATGAGGATAGAGGACTTTAGAGGATATGTTTTTTTTTCTATCTTTTTCTTGTTCTATTTTTCTTTATTTTTCTTTCAAATTATGTTTATTTTTTTTATAACCATGTGTTTTGGTTTGGATTTTAGTATTATCAGTACATTCTTTTTCTTAAATTTGGTATAATATTATTTTTCTTATCTGTTCCCTATAGTTTATCACTTGTCAACTTGTGGGACAATGTTGAGTTTAGGTTTGGGGGTGTAATCCATGATATTATGCTTTGATTTGTGCCCTAGAGATAATATGCATTAATCACTGAATTTACACTAACGTCTTGCCACTTAGACTAGTGCATTGTATTTTTTTCAAAAATTTATGACATGCTCTTAATGTGATAGTGGATAGGATGCTTAGTTGAATAACCATGATTAATAGTGGAGACTACCCTTGTGAGTTCATTAAACCAAAAAGCGTACATAAATATCATTATGAGGGTTATTTTGTTTCTATTCCTAAACACTCAGTAGGTTCTTAGCATTAGATTTGATCTCTATAGGGTATACATTGAGCATTATAGAACTTTCATCATTAAGGGAATTCACATGTTAATTTTGATTTTGAGTAAGTCGAACCATTGGAAGTGATGATTAGACTATATGTGCTTGAACTACTTAAAAGACCTTAAATATTTCCTACCTTTGTGTGTGTGCTTCATAGCCCTGTTTGAAGCCAAACACTAAATAAGCCTTTTTCTTTCTTCACCACATTAACTGTAACCCATGTAACCTATATTATAGCCATATCTTATAGCTTGAGATCATGCCCAGAGAGTGTGAAGAAAATGTGATAGTTCTGAACATGACTTTTGTGCATCTATCGATCAGAGGCAAATGAGGAAGAGCTGCATTCAATCCAAAAGTGTAAGTTTGATAATTATTAGTTTATATGTAATTCTCTGTTTCTATAATTCAAAAAAAAAAAAAAAACAAAAGCAAAAAAATGTTACCATCAAATAAATGGTGTGTTGAGAGAATAAGAGAATAGAAGTTATTGAGTGCAATTAACTCAAATAAATTGCAAGGTTGTATATACTCTAGAGGAGTTAGACATGAAGGAGAATGGTGATTTTTGAAGACTTGGGCAGTAATAAGTGGTAAAGTTCCACTTACCAAGGAGTAAATGAAGACCAAGAGATTTGAGCAAAGCCATAAAGGAAGTTGAAGATTCTCATGGTATGGTCATAGGTTTTTGAATTCCTAATTTTCCATTCTTTTTTAACCTTCACCACCTTGCCCTATTATAACCTCAATGAAAGCCTAGCTGATCTGCCGGTTATCCTTGCTATGAAAGTAGAAGTGAATCGTGTGTTTATCTTGTTCATAATGCTTAATTCTTTTTGTGAGATCTTCTGTAGAAAATCAAGCATTCTTTTTAATATATATTCATATGCGATTATGTATTGAAATTTCTTGTGCATAACTTCTTTCACATATGCTTGTTGAGTGTATTTGCCTAGGTTCTGTGAGAAATAATGAGAGATATTCTGTAAGGATTAGAGTCGAGGCGAATTACATCTATGGCCTTTAACGAATGTGACTTGAAACTTGAACGTCTTGAGTGTGGGCTTTTCATTAAAAATTGAGCAATGCATTCAGTTTTACGACTTAATTTTAGTCTTTACTTATTGATTTTTGCGTGCATTGTTTCAATATGGGAACATTTCAGATGATTGGTATTTTAAAGGCCTCTAGTATGCGCTCAATGCTATCGTGTTCCCTACGAAAGTGGCTTTGTTAGAATTTTTATTTCTAGAATTAGTTTTTATTTTTTGCTTTCTTAGTTTTGCTCGAGAACTAGCAAAAGATAGGCTTGGGAGTATTTGATCGGTCATTATTTGTATATGCTTTTAATCCCCATTCCTCCAATCAATTGCTTGTTTCTTGGGTCTTTTAGGTATTTAATTTGTGTGTTTAGAGAATTTTATTTGAAAAGAGGCAATTCTGTCAATTGCTGCTGTGGAGGTTGCTACCCAAGAAAAGCCCCTACAGCGGTGTATCAAGCGGAGAAGTCCAGACGTGACATCTTACACAGCAGCGGTCTATGCCACGGTCCAGTTCATGTTTACACAGCGGTCTACACCGCAGAACTATCCAGAGAGCACAATGCTTTGTGTGCCGCGGCTTGTGCAAGCTGTCCGTGTCGCGGTCTAGAGAGCGATCATGCGTGTTCTTGATTTATAGGGAATTCTGAACCCAATTTTAGAGAGAACCTATATATACATCTTTTATTATTCTTTTTAAGGGAGACATATATTAAAACCTACGACAATTCTTCCATACTTCTAGATCCAATACAATTCTCTCAATCATCTTGCACATCTAAAGATTCGAAGACGAATAAGATTTCAATTGAAGATCTGACATCAATGGGTTTTATCTTTTCTTTCTTTTGTCTTTGTATTTTCACCATGTGTAACTTATTCCATAAATAGGGAAACAATGTGAACCTTTGTGAATGCTCATGTTTAGATTAATATTATTATTTCTTCAATTTAATTCTTGATTTATTCATTGTTCTTAATTGCTTGATTCTCATTAGTTTTAATATTTATTCACACCATAGACCAAGGGTAGATAATTATTTGGCAAGATTTTAGGGTTAAGACTATTTGAGAATTAGGGTTAGAGTATAGACCAAACCTAACCTTGATTAATGCTCTTTTGAATGAATGAATTTTATCTTTAGTATAGACCAAGCAAAATATAGAATTTGGTTCTTATTTATTACGCTTAACGAGTTTCCGATCATTGTTCACACCGTAGGCCAAGGGTGAATAGTGGTTGAGAATATTTGACTCATCTCGCGATCATACGGTAATAGTCATATTAAAGATAAAGAATGAACCCTTGAATTGATTGAATTTTGTTTACAAACTAATTCCATACATTGAGTGTTTATAATTGGGGTTCATTGATGACCTAATGCTTTCTTACCCTTGACCACAACCAAATCTTTTCAATTGCTTTCTTTAGTTTAGTTTAATTTAGTTTTAGTTTTAATTCAATCTTCAAACAATCTTTTGGTTACTTTCAATTTAGCTTTAATTATAATTAGATTTAATCGGTAAATCTCTAGTATTCGTGGGAACGATCCTTACTTGCCAATGTACGATATCTTTACGATTCATACACTTGCGAGTATTATTTTTATAAAACACGAAGTTACACATCAATGGTATTTGTATTATTCATGTTATTTCATGTTGTCCATTAATTTGACAAAAAAGATCAAAACGTCCTCTATGAAAGTTAGTTTCTTCAACACTTCCAAGTATAACTTGAGGGTTTTAGAATCATGTAATTCATTAGAAATCAACATATAACCAATTAGAAAGAACAAAAAAAAAATCATTTAAAGACTTTAATACGTTATTAAGAAAGCTTTCATGTGTTGGGACAAAAGTTAGGTTGCTCCGCGGTAAGCCACTAAAGCCTTCACTTGAGTTGACATTTTCTCCCATGGGTCCCATGTCGTCATCCCCAATTAGATGAAAAAAAAACCTTCCCAAATAGAGATGAAGTGATTAGGCCCAAATGGATAAGAGAATAGGGATGAAGGAATTTGGTCGGTCCCCATTTAGGTGAAAAAATCCTTCCCAAATGAGTATGAGGTTGGGGATGAAATTCATCCTCATGTACCCTATTCCCATTTCTCTCAAATCTTTTTTTAAATAAACCCCAATTACATGTTTTAACCCAATTGTAAATCCTATTTTTCTAACCTAAATAGTTGGTTTCATACAACAACTTGGCTTCTCTTGGATTTTTTTTTTTTCATGTATAAAGTATAAACCTTTTTTTTTGTATTTTCATTTGAAATTAAATTATGTAATTTTTATTTGAATTTGAGTGAGTAAATTTTATTACATTTGATTATTTTTAAATTTAAAATCAAATAGGTCAAACGGAAAATTAGAGGAAAATATGAGTTTTGGGGAAACAGAGGAAACAGTGAATTGGGATACCTCTCCCAAACTCTCTCATCCCCATTTGGGGAAATGGGGATGAGGGAACCAACATCTATCCTTGTTTTCTGAATTGACTTCTCTATCCCTCACACCTACACAGTGATGTGAGTTCAAGTCATATTCTCTGTCCTAAATATCAAATTTGTATTTCAAAAAAATAAATAAAAAATTCTTGCGTTATACACATTCGTCCTTCGTAATTGGAAGTAATATAGTCTCACCATCAGAAAATCTATACTTAAAACAAAAACAGCAACAAATCCACTTTCTGATATTTAAGAATCGTTTAAAAATGTAAATACTATTTATTAATAAAATAAATAGAGTAAAAACAAACATGTATTTAGACCATAACATTTCCTCTTTAATAATGCTAATTTGACTAAATTTGGTGTCCAAATGATATGACAATATTATAATCCATTCATTGAGAAAAAAACAAAAATGTCATTTAATTTTAGATTTTAGTTCCCATTCAGTCTTTAGAATAATTCAGGATTGTTCGGTTTTCAGAAAGAAAAAAAAACAAACAACCCCTTAGTTTGGTGTTTTCGAAACTTATTTTATAATATTTTAGACTTATTTTACAATTTTCAAGAATGATTGGGTCTTTTTACAATTTTTAAGAATTATTGGGTAAAACTGAAAATTTTAATTTAATTTTTGTTCATCTTCTTCATCAACCTCCAACGGAGGTCGATTTCAACATCCATTATCAACCTCCAATGGAGGTTGAATGAACAGACCTCTATTGGAGGTTTGTTCGATCTCCATTGATGCAAGACCTCCATTGGTCCTCCATCGGTCCTCCATCAATAAAGGTTTTTGAAAGGAAAAAAAAACTTAAAAATGGCAAAAACATAATAAAAGTAAGAGATGAATGTATTTTTATCTATTGGTGCTATTAAAACTTAACTTATTAAACTGGTGTTACTCTTAACAGTCAACAAAAAAAAAAGTGTGTTATTTCCCCTTATGTCCACTAACTCAAAAACCTTCGGTACACTAAAAAAAAATATAAGTATAAAGACTTTTATGAATCTAGTCCCATTAGAATTAAATACAAAGATACCCAAAAACCATTTCTCAATTTAAAAGGAAGAAAAAAAAAGAAGTATCTTGAAATTGTTTAAAGACGGAATCCCAAAGAGAAGCCAAAAATTGTTATTTGTTTCATATACAACCCTTTTATAATCTCTCTCTCTCTCTCTCTCACACACACACACATATAGTAAAACCTCGATGAATGAATGTTCGATAAATTAATAATCTCGTTTAAATAATAAAAATTTTCAGTCCTGATTCGGGCCAAAGAACTAGAATAACATCCTCGCTAAATGCATAAGATAATAATTTTTAGAAAATCCTTTAAGGCCCAACGAATATATAAATTAATAATTGGTTAATTACATAAATTAAATAGCACATAAAGATTCATAATATATATTAATGAAATTTTTACATACAACTTATTTTTTCTCAATTCAGCTCTTCTCAAAAAATGCATCTAAATTCATTTGTATTTTCTATATACCTAGATTGAACTAAACATCGTCCTTAATTTTTTGTAACGCATACACCACATTTGATTTTTATTTTTATTTTTATTTTTCCATTTTGTAGCAAGTAGTTATTTATGGTTACTACTGCTTGAAAGACTTCTTTTGGAGAAATCGTTAGTAAAACACAATTGTTATCTAGATCACAATCATAATCGGTAGACGTGTTAATTGCCCCTTAAATAATCTGTTAATCGGTATGCAATTTCATTAATGTGTTATTTTCACTAAGATAATTCAAAAGGTGCTCAATATCCATCAAATTTTATAGTTTGATCTCATCTATTGTTTTTTACTTATAAGTCGTATATGTATTTTGATAAATAATAATAATAATAATAATAATAATAATAATAATAATAATAATAATAATAATAATAATAATAATAATAATAAGATCATTCAATTGTACACCGGTTATTGTTAGCATATGATTGCATATTTCGATGTAATAATGTCAAAACAAACAAAATTTATATGTTAATGCCAAAGTTAAATTTGACACGAAAAATAGTTGTTAATAGCAAAATATAGCTAGGGGACTAAAGAGAAATTTTTCACTCTCCTAACTCGAATCAGAACCCGAGTTCACCATTCATTGAACCTCGAGCGAGCCATAAAGCTACCCCGTAGAAGTGAGGAAGGGTCGTCGGGCTTCAGAACTATCAGGAATGAAGCTCGACACGATCAGGTTGAGCCCCTCACGTGGACACTGGAATTCTGGCAAAGCCTGATGCACGGTTATCCGGGCTTCTCGAGATCACCTATCTAGGAACCCCGATTTCTGGGGTCTGGTTGACTCCAGAACCACCCTGTGAAAGCAAGGAAAAGGTCGCCGAGCTCAGGAGGCATTTGAGGTGAAGCCCGACACAAACAAATTGAGCTCCTTCCAAATCAAGGCTTCCCTAGGTCGAGATTAACTCGTAGCCTAACCAAAAGCCTGCCAACCTCTACAGAAGCCCGCTATCCTCTCCAGACACAAAAAAGGGGGCCCTTAAGGGGATCAGATTCACGTTATAGCTATGCTCCAATTTTCTATGGAAAGCTTGAACCTATCTGGATATAAAAGAGGAAGCCCACCTAATCAGTGCTACCCTCAATAAAGTCCCACAAGGCGATCTTGAGCTTTAAAAGACAATGAAGGGTTATGCCAAAGCTTTTGGGACCATAACTAAGGTAAGGGTGTACCTCCCTCTACGAAAAAACGAACGCCTAACTCGACGACATTCATGAAGAATCATGCCATGAATACACACAAGATAATATCTACACTCCAACGAACATTAAAACTCTGCGTACACGTAAGGTAAGAGATTGAGTCCAAAAAAGGAAGCAAACTAATCTCCACCAAAGATATTCTCAAATCAGTTATTTACTCAAAGTCAATGATTTTTAAATAAATCCCGCTCGATAAGGGGGAAGGGATTCAGAGAATCAGGGCGGGAGATCCGCAAGTTTAAACCATTCGAGCCATGTATAAAGGTGCCCAAGCATGATCGACGAGGAGAGGAAAATTTTTGAAAAAAGAAGAGCGACATAGAGAATTGGGAGTACAAGAGAGGAAGAGAGGGTTAGAATTCGGCCTAAATTCTGTAATCAGAACACGGCCCCTATTATTATCTACTATTCGTCAGGCACGAGGTTGTCACCTTACTGTATCCCAGAGAGGTTAGGAGTGTTTAATAGTTTATTTGTACAATATTCATAGCTGATAATAAAGTCATTACATTACCGTCTTCATTGCACTTAGATTCATATATCCATCTTTATTCAATCAGGTTAGGTGCCTAAGGTACCAACCCTGGCCATCGCCTATGTGGTAGTGGTAGTGGTAGTGGTCTCGAGGGTGTTAACCAGAATTTCTCATCTCGAGTAAATTCCCCGTTAACACTTTCTGGTGCCGTCTGTGGGAATCGGACCCACATCGTAATTTTTACACTTACAAGTTTGTTGCTTTGTAGTAATCATGAGGCTCCGCTCTTCTCAAGGACAACCTGAAGCCTCAGGACATCCATCTTCCCCTTAAACCCAGAAAGGGCAGAAAAAGGGAAATAAATTCAAGCACCTTAAGCCAGCCTCGTATCAACCAGGTACAGACCGGGCTCCAACTCCTCTGGCGATGGACCTAACTGTGATCAATAACATGCAACAACCATTATGGCAAATGTCCGCCTCCGTCTGGCTGTAGAAGGAATTGATCCTCAACTGGCAGATATGGGAATCCAAGGAGAAGTGAGCCAACCCGCTGCTAGGCAGTCTGCTTTCGATCTATTGGGACCCCTTACTGATCCCTGCCTACCATAAGACAGGACCTACAACTTCCATCCGGGAAAGGCTAAGGCCCATGCCCCCAGTCCCGGACAGGCAGACCAACTATCGATCTAGGCATGTTAAGTCGACAGTCGACGTTCTGCTAAGGGCACCTCACAACCCTCATCGACCAGTGACTTCCAGAAGGGAACCTCGAGCTGAAGCTAGAGGTAGCCGACAAACCGTGAAAGCAGATCCCATCCCTAAGGATGATAAAATGGAAGCATCCAACTCGTCGGGGGGATCTGACAGTGAGAGCTTCGAGGTCAATTATAAGAAGCACGAAAATAAGCACCTAAGGAACCAGCTGGCCAAGATGCAGGAGGAAATCCACTAACTAAAAAGAGGAAAGGGTAATGAGGTAAAAAAGACCCCCTGAGTGAGTTGAACGCCTCATTTACCAGATTAATATGGGAGGTAAAGCTCTCACCAAAATTTAAGATGCTATCAGACAAGTTCTCGGGCACGGAGGATCCTTTGAGCCACTTGGAGAGCTTCGTCCAATAGATGGAAGTCCAAAACACAACCAGGGCCGCTATATACCGGATGTTCCTAACTACGCTAACCGACTACGCCAAGACTTGGTTTAGAAAGCTACCTACGAGCAGTGTGGACTCCTTCACAAAGCTATCAACTGATTTCTACTCACAATTCCAGGGAGTCAAACCCCTGAAGAAGGATCCCATCCACCTGCAGTACGTGATTCAAGAGAGGGGGGAAACTCTCCGGGCTTACGTGGAGCGGTTCCACAAGGAAGTCATCCATACGAGGGTCTTTACTGAGAAAGAAACCCTTGCCAATTTCAGGCAAAACCTATGGACGGGTAAGCTATTCAGATACTTTGCCAAATGACCACCGAGGACCTACCAAGAGGCCTATGATCGGGCTCTATAGCAAGTCGAAGTTGATGAACAACTCAAGATCAAAATGGAGCATGAAGATATGAGAATAGAAAAACGACAGAAGAAGGAAACTCTCAGACCTGAACTAGTTCAGAAAAATCAGAACAAACCTCCCAACAGGTCAACCTTCCGCTTTCCCGTTTCTTAACCCAAGTAAGAAAGGTACCCAGCAAGACGAACCCCTCTACGGACTTTACCTCCTCCCAGGACAGTAGCCCCTATCACGCGAGATGAGAGAGGATACGATAACTACACCCCCTTAAATACATCCTGTGAAACGATCTATCTTACTATCCAGGATAAGGGGCTACTACAGAAGCCCGCACCCATGAAAGCCCCTGTCGATAGGAGGAATCGGTATAAGTATTGTGTCTTTCTTGAAGATGTGGGTCGGGCCACAACACTTTAGAGTGCTATAACCTACGTAACCAGATCGAGGCTATGATAAAAGGAGGATGCTTGATATAGTTACTACAGCAAGTTAGGGACAACATTCAGACTGGGAAGGAAGTACAAGCTGAGATCCGTGAGCACGCCGAGAAGAGAAAAAGGGAGCAGACCGATATGATACAACTAATCCAGGTGATTCATACCATCAGCGGAGGTCCTATATTGGCTGGCACCTCTAATAATTTCAAGGAAAACCATGCGAGGAATGTCCCTTGTGTAGATGAAGGGCGAGGTATCTTTAAGGTCGATCAGAGCCCGACTGACCCTTCCCAGTCGATGTAGATTATTTTCACCGAGGCGGATGTCTACAACACCATGCAACCTCATGACGATCCCATGGTGGTCACGGTACAAATTGCCAACTGCATGATCCATCGCGTGCTTGTTGACACAGGCAGTAACGTCGACATCCTCTTCAAAGATGCCTTGGAAAAACTGAACTTGAAACAATGGTGTTATAATAGCTGCACAACCCCATTGTATAGATTTACTGGGGACTCGATCATACCTGTGGGGTCGAAGATCCTTCCAGTGATCGCAGAAACAACCCCCTTCCAATAAAATATCATGACAGACTTCGTGGTGGTGGACACCCCATCAATCTACAATGCGATATTAGGAAGACCTTTCTTGTCATCCTTGAAGAGGGTCTTAACCATTTACCACAACATCCTAAAGTTTCCAGTAGGAGATAAGGTGGGGGAAATACGCGGTGACCAGCAAGCAGTCAGGAAGTGTTATATAGTGTCTGGCAACCCGACAGCATTAGCGAAACAGTTTGCTCAGGTTACAATGATACAGAATGGGGTAAACCCCAGGACGACCCTGGAGGATGTAGAGTCCGTAAATCACCTAGAGGACAATCCCAAGATTCCAGAAAAAGAGGAGAAGATCAGGGAATGGGCCAGCGGACATTCAGTGGATGAGCTAGAAGAGATACCCATCAGGATGGACAACCCTTTGAAGGTCGTCAAGGTCGGAGAAACCCTCTAACCAGGAGTGAAGGAATGTATGATCAGGCTCCTCAAATAATTCAATGACATCTTCGCTTGGAGTCACGACGAGATGCCCGGGATCCCGATATCATTGGCTGTTCACCGTTTGGCAGTAGATCTGACCTTCAAGCCCATCAGACAAAAAAGGAACAATTTTAATGTCGAAAAAAATACCGCGATTTAAGAAGAAGTGGACAAGTAGATCAGAGCAGGCTTCATCAGGGATGCGCGTTACCCCGAATGGATCGCTAATGTGGTGATGGTCACGAAAGTGAATGGGAAGTGGAGTATGTGCGTCGATTACACTGACCTCAACCAGGCATGTCCAAAAGGTAGTTTTCCTTGACCAAAGATCGATCAATTGGTTAACTCCATGTCTGGAAACAAGCTTCTTAGCTTCATGGATGCATTCTCATGGTACAACCAGATCATAATACACCCCGCTGAACAAGACAAGACCAACTTTATCACCGGGAAGGGTCTGTACTGCTACAAGGTGATGCCGTTTGGGCTTAAGAATACGGGAGCTACATATCAACGGTTGGTCAATCGGCTATTCAAGCCCGAGATTGGAAGATCAATGGAAGTATACATCGACAACATGATTACCAAGTCACCAACCATAAAAAGACATCAGGACGATTTTCGTAGAACTTTCATGATCCTAAGGAAAACTAGATGAGATTGAACCCTTTCAAATGTGCCTTTGGGGTAACTGTACGAAAGTTTCGGGGCTTCATGGTTCATGAGAGAGGAATAGAGGCTAACCTAGAAAAGATTAAAGCTATCCTGGATCTAGAATCCCCTACATCACCCAAACAGGTTCACGTCTTGACCGAACAGATAATGGCACTCAACAGGTTCATTTCGCGATCCACCGATAAATGTTCCCCTTTCTTCAGAGCTATCAAGCAGGGAAGAAATATGAAATGGGACCAGGAAAGTGAGCAAGCCTTTCAAGCCTTGAAAAAATATCTGTCAATCCCTCCGTTACTGGTCAAGCCAAGTCTGAGAGAGGAGTTACAAATCTACTTGGCCATTTCAGAAACGGCAGTGAGTGGGGCCTTGGTTTAGGAATATGGTGATAGGGTTCAACGACTTGTCTACTACGTAAGTTACGCCTTAACCATGCCATAAAAGAATTATAACCTTATAGAGAAACTCACTTATGCCCTGGTGACCTCGGTAAGGAAGCTCCATCCCTACTTTCAAGCTCACACAATAGCAGTGGTGACAGACCAACCTCTCCGTCAGTTCCTACAAATGATGGACGTGTCCAAAAGACTGGTCTTATTGGCCCTATAACTCACCTAGTTTGATTTAAGGTATAAACCCAAGACCGTAATTAAAGCCTAGGCTTTGACGGACTTTGTGGTAGAGCTCTCAGTGCCTCTAGGCCAAGCGATCTCTACAGCAACAAATATAGCTCCTGAGAAGATTCCAAAATCCGACAACTGGCCGAAAGGCAGCAAGTCATGGATCCTTTACACTGATGGAGCATCTGGGCAAGCCGGGAGAGGAGCAAACATAATCTTGATAGACCCAGAGGGGGTCGAGTGTTTCCACTATTTCAGATTCGAATTTAAGGCCACTAACAATGAAGCAGAGTATGAAGCCCTCCTAGCTGGGATGAGGGCGGCCGCCGAGCTCGGGGTCGATTACCTTCAAGTCAAAAGTGACTCATTACTCATAGTTAATCAGGTTTCTGGGGACTATCAGGCTAAATAAGATAACATGGTTGCCTACTTGAAGCAAGTTCAACTGCTTAAGAATAAAATCAAAGGATTTAAGATCGAGCAGGTGCCTCGACAACAGAATCGTCGAGCTGACGTCCTAGCCAAGATAGACGTGAATGTGGGCCAAGCCTTACCACAGGGAGTCCCTCTTCAAGTGGTCTCCTTACCAAGCATAGTAGCGGGCAAGGAGTCTTATTCCCTGGATCAACATCCATATTGGATGGACCCAATAGAGGTTTATCTCCAAGAAGGAAAGATCCCCAAGGAGCCCGACCAAGCCAGAAGAATTAAGAGGCTCTCAGTCTGATATTGCCTAGTAGATGGGTACCTCTACAGGAGGGGCATGTCTCTTCCCCTGCTGCGATGTTTACATCCTGATAATGCCCAATGGGCATTAAGATAGGTTCATTTTGGGGAATGCGGAAACCACGTTGGTGATAAAGCTCTGGCATATCAAGTACTCTGCATGGGGTATTACTGGCCAACTATCCATTAAGACGTAAAGAATTTTGTTCAATCCTGCGAACCGTGCCAGATGACCTCCAACCTGAGCCACCTCTTACCAGAACGTCTGTCTTCTCTCAGCTCGCCTTACCTCTTTGCTATGTGGGGGGTCAACCTTATTGGTCCACTTCCAACTGCTCCTGGACAAGCTAAACATGCTATTGTAGCAATCGACTACTTCACATGATGGGTCAAAGCCAGACCACTCTTCCAGATATCGGAAGAGAATACAATGAGGCTCATAAAAAATAATATTGTTTGTAGGTTCGGGACCCTTCTTATCATTATAGCTGACTTCAAAAAGCACTTTGATGACAGGTAGAAGCTGACATTGTTGTATCAACGGCTTGGGAAACGGAGGCTCCTTTACCCCACACCTTGGCAACCCGAGATGCGAGGAGTGACAACTTAGACCTGTGCTAGGAAGAAGACGGAGCAAGAACAGGCAGCCTCTCATTCTCTGAGGAAGCCAGAGGGATTTCCCAATCTGACTTGGCAAAAGAGGGATGGGTGTGAGCTTGTTGGGCTTCACGGGAAGCTAGAGCAAAAAAAAAAAACTGTTAAAAAAAAGAAGGATGTCAGTAGCAAGCTAGCTAACAGAACGAAGCATAGTGACTCGGTGTTACTTATGAGAGGTAGCATCAGAGATCCACAGGTATCAATTCACTCTGCGGGAACCGAAGGGATCAGCAGTTGGATACTTCAAGTTTAGGTAGTTCTTGGCGAGGATAGTATTCAACACAACCTCAGACTCGGTAGGCAAGGAGTCCCAGTCCCACAAGGGTTTATCGTTGAAAGCGGTGGGGATCGCGAACTCATGCCCACCGATAAATATGGAGCTTCCCCAATCCTTCCCGCTAGTATCGGCTCTTTTTACCAAGCTGAGTCCTTCCTCGAAGCGCCAGGGATGATGAAGTTGAGTTTGTTCTTAGTCTTCACGTAGAATTGACCCTGGGGAACTCCGGACAAACTCCCGATTTGAAAGAGGTAAGCCAGCTCTTCTGCTCCTGGCTCCCTGGTGAACTTGCCCAGCTCACACTGTTCCCTCCACAGCATGAGGAAGCCAATCAGATTCCTCCAGAAGCCGGGTGTCAGCTGGAGAGGAGCTAGTTGTAGGGCGTTAAGAGTCCTCCGAAGAGTAGGATGAAGAGGGAGTCTGGCCCCATTTTCAAAGGCCGCCATGTGGATGGGGAGCACGCCTTTGGACAGATTGAAGACGTCGTAGTTCCTATGGGGAACTGTGAGGGTGACGCTGTCCGGAATCCTATATTTAGTCCTCAGGTGGTCGATTGATTACGGATCAACAATAGAGTCGGGGATGACTCTAAAGTCATAAGGAAGAGGTCTTGCTGGAGGGGGTCCAACAACCGTGACTTGACCCTTCCTAGCAACATCGGCCTTTTCTCCTCCGTCAGAATCTTCATCGACTAAGTTTAGAGGGTTGTCGGGTTGATTAGAGAAATTGAAGCCAATCAAAACGTTACTACCAGAGCGGCGGTGCTGACAGAACGGGGAAGCATCTTCATCGCTCGAGCTTTCTCGCGCTAGCTTCATAGGAAACAGGCAGGGGGCACCAATGCTCTCAACCATAGCCTCAATACTATCAGCTGAATTTGACATTGTCGGGTGTGGGGCTTGAAGAACAAAGAAAACGATGAAAGAGCTTCTCAAAGGTAGCGAAAGAGAGAAATCTTTTGTGAACTTGAAATTTGAAAGAAAACGTGATGAAAGTGATGAGGAAGCCGGGTTTAAATATAGGTGGAAGAGGTAGTGACGACAACAAAATCTTCGGAGGGATTTCCTCGAATTACGTGAACGGCCGTAACGTACCCGGATTATTTTGAGGAATACACCGGTCTTTTCTTGCCACGTCACAGGTACAATTAAGGAGGAGATTTCCACCCAGATTTGGTAACGGTACAAGAGGGAAAATTTCCCAATTAAAAACAAGGAATCTGACTCTAACCCTAACTCAATCACCAGTGTTCAAGTCAAAGGGGACTTCTGTTAATAGCAAAATTTGGTTAGGGGACCAAAGAGAAATTTTCCACTCTCCTAGCTCGAATCAAAGCCCGAGTTCACGATTCATTGAACCTCGGGTGAGCCATAAAGCTACACTGCAGAAGTGAGGAAGGGTCGTCCGGCTTCAGAATTATCAGGAATGAAGCTTAACACGACTAGGGAGCCCCTCACGCGGACACTGGAATTCGAGCAAAGCCCGATGTGCGATTATCCGGGCTTCTTGGGTTCACCTATCCAGAAACCCGGTTTCGGGTGTCTTGATGGCTATAGAACCACCCCGTGAAAGAAAGGAAAAGGTCACCGAGCTTAGGAGGCATTTGAGATGAAGCTCGACACAAACAAATTGAGCTCCTTCCAAATCAAGGCTTCTCGAGGTCGAGATTAACTCGTAGCCTAACCAAAAGCCCGCCAACATCTACAGAAGCCCGCTATCCTCTTTAGACACAAAAAAGGGGCCCTTAAGGGGATCCGATTCACATTATAGCTATGCTCCAATTCGCTAAGGAAAGCTTGAACCTATCTGGATAAGAAAGAGGAAGCCTGCCTAATCAGTGCTACCCCCAATAAAGGCCCACAAGGCCATCTCGAGCTTCAAAGGACCATGGATGGTTTTGTTAAAGCTTCTGGGACCATAACTAAGGTAAGGGTGTCCCTCGCTCTACGAAACAATGAACGCCTAACTCGACGACCTCCTTGACGAATCATGCCATGAATACACCCAAGATCATAACTACACTCCAATGAACATTAAAACTCTACGTACACGTAAGGCAAGAGATTGAGTCCAAAAAGGAAACAAACTAATCTCCACCAAAGATATTCTCGAATCCGTTATTTACTCAAAGTCAATGATTTTTAAATAAAAGATCCAACCCGATAAAAGGGGAAGGGATTCAGAGAACAGGGTGGGAGATCCAAAAGTCTAAACCATTCGTGCCATGTATAAAGGTGCCCAAACATTATCGACGAGGAGAGAAATTTTTCTGAAAAAAAAGAGCGACATAGAGAATTGAGAGTACAAGAGAGGAAGAGAGGGTTAGAATTCGACCTAAATTCTATAATCAGAACACGGCCCCCATTATTATCTACTATTCGACAGGCACGAGGTTGCCACCTTACAGCATCTCAGAGAGGTTAAGAGTGTTTATGAGTCTATTTGTACAATATTCATAGCTGATAATAAAGTCATTACATTCCCGTCTTTATTGCACTTAGATTCATATATCCATCTTTATTCAATCAGGTTAGGTGCCTAAGGTACCAACTCTGGCCATCACCTATGTGGCAGTGGTCTTGAGGGTGTTAACCAGAATTTCTCATCTCGAGTAAATTCCCAGTTAACAATAGTAAATTGTTATATTTGACACATTATTCTAACATTGTACTCAAATACATAATTCTATTTTATATGTTTTTTTTTGTATTATTTAAAATTATAAAAGTAAACTAGTACAACTAATATATTCAATGAATGCATCAAATATTTTGTTATAATTGTTTCAATCTCAATTTTCCTTACCGAATTTGTTAAATTTTTATTATTTAAAATAAAAAAAATCAACAAATACAACTGTATTTATTGATGTGTCAAATTTGACATATGCTATATACTGTGCCAAAGTTGGCACAAAGTATAATAAATGTCAAATTTGGCACGGCTTGTGGCACTGCATTAAAGCATGTTTTTTTTACTTTGTACTAAATAATAGCATTGGCACAATGATTTAGTATTGTATTGAAGATGCTCTAATACTATATAAATCAAAACATTTATTTTCTTCAAATATATATTTCAATCATTTATTATTTAATTTTAAAGTAAGACAATTACCAATTAGGTCTTGGACTTTTTTTTTCTTCAAAATCCAAGTTGTTTGTGACTTTTACAAAAATGACCAAATTTGTCTTCATATTTTTTCCTCAGTGCCAAATTAGTTCCTCTCTTTTTAGAAGTGGCCAAACTGATTCCTCTAACGATTTAATAGTATTTGTTAATAGTGAAATTTGGCCAGGGGTCAAAGAGAAATTTTCCACCCATAATCAACAATCATGAAGCCCGGAAAGACCGTAAAGCCACCCCGCAAGAGCAGGGAAGGCCGGCTCGGCTTCAAGACTACTAGAAAACAAGCCAGGTACAACCAGAATGAGCCCCCACGAGAGTACTGGAACCCGGACTTCTCCAGGCCTTCTATCGGGGAACCTCGGCTATGAGGTCGAGCTCCACAACCGCCCCGTAAATGCCAGGGGAAGTCTCCAAGCTTAAGAGACATTTGAAAGAAGCCCACAAACCTCTCCAGAAGCCCGATGTCCTTGTTGGACATAAAGGAAGAATCACGCCTAAATATGCACTACCCCAGCTACCTCACAGAAAGGTCAACAAGAGCACCTCAAGCCCCCAAGGGTCAGGGAAAATCCATCTTAAGATTCTGGGAACAGAGCCAGAGCAGGGATCTACCTCGCTCTACGGGGCAACAGGCAGCTAGCAGGGTGACCTCCATGAAGATTCATGGTACGAGTGCACACAGGATTGTCTCCATTTAATATTTACATGCATGTTAAGAATTTGATTCAAACAAGGGAATAAACTTATCTCCGTCAACGATATCATCGAATCCAATAACAATTCAAATTCAAATTCAAATGGCGAATCCTGCCAGATAAGGAGGGAACGGATTCATGGGATCACGAAAAATTTATTGCGGACTAAAACCTACTTGGGCGATATATATATATGTGAGGCCAAGCATTGTAAAGATGCATACAAACAATGACAGATAGAGATATACAACGATAGATATAAGAACGACAGATACAAAAATACAACAACATATATACATAAAAGATAAAAAGAAGAGGGGAAAGCCTAAATTCTGGATTGAGAACATGGCTACCTTCATTTTTCCACTATTCGACAGGCACCGAGTTGTCACCACTCTACACTTTCGAGAGACTGTAAGCATACGAGAGAGCGATTTGTACTTTAAAGCAATATATCAATAATAAAGCTCCCATTTACTGTTCAGCCTCTCGTCAACCTCTTAAACAGGTAGGGAACCAACGGTACCGACCCCGGCCACCACTTTCGTGGTAGTGGTCTCGAGGGTGTTAACAGGAATTTCTTATCTCGAGCAAATTTCCCGTCAAAACTTTCTGGCGCCGTCTGTGGGAAACCTCTCACACCACTATCTTTTTACATTCAAAAAGTTTGTTATTTCAAAGTCATCATGAGGCTCCGCTTCTCACAAGAGCAGCAGAGCACCTCGGGACAGCCTTCTGCTACATCGACACGAAAGGTCCTGGGGAAAAGGAGAAAATCTGGGCTCCATAGCCAGATCCCCACCCAGCCAGCCACTGTACGGGCTTTGGATCCCCCTCTGAGAAGTCTGGTCGTGCTTGACCAACAAGTGGCGACCTTTGTAGAAAACGTCCACCTTCGACTACTCGCTGAGGGTATCACTATCCAACAAGCGGGTCTTTACAATCAGGGAGAGTCAAGCAGGCCTGGGGTAGGCAACCCGCATTTGATCGCCTGGGATCTTCCCCTCGGGAATCAACTCGCAACAGAGCGGGGCTTCCGACCTCGATCCGGGATAGGCTAGGGCCCATGCCTCATGTTCCCGAAGCGCTGCCACGTTACTAACCAAGACAAGTCAGATCCGCGGCAAATGTCCTTCCCCAGGGATAAGAAGAGCTCCTCCACCCAATGACTACAACGAGGGAAGCCCGGGGTAGAGAAGAAGAAAGTCAGCAAAGCCCCCGAGCGAACCCCCTTCGAAGTAAGAACCTGGTAGAGGTCGCCAGTTCATCAGAAGGATCCGATGGTGAGGAATCCGAGATCAACTCAAGAAAATCCGAAAGCAAGCGACTAAGGAACCAGTTGGCAGAGCTTTAGAAAGAGGTCCAATTGATGAAGAAGGGGAAGTACAAGGAGGACAAGAAAGATCCTCTAAGTGAAATAAACGCCCTTTCACCAGAAAGGCCTGGGAGGCAGAGCTCCTGCCTAAGTTCAAAATGCCAGTTGATAGGTTCTCCAGGACTGAAGATCCTTTGAGCCACTTAGAGAGCTTCGTTCAACAGATGGAGGTCCAGAACACAACCAGGGTCGCTATGTGTCGAATGTTCCCCACTACATTCACGGATTATGCTAAAACCTAGTTTAGAAAGTTTCCCATCCGAAGCGTGGATTCCTTCAACAAGTTATCAACTGATTTATGCTCATAATTCCAAAGAGTTAAGCCCTGACTGAAGGACCCGATCCATCTACAATATGTGATCCAGGAGAGAGAGGAAACCTTCCGGGCTTATGTCGAGCATTTCCATAAGGAAGTCATCCAGATGGGCGTCTTTACCGAGAGAGAAATCCTCGCCAACTTCAGAAGAAACTTGTGGGTGGGAAAACTGTTTCGATCTTTTGCCAAGTGACTTCTGGAAACCTACTAGGAAGCCTATGATTGGGCTTTGAAACAGATTGAGGTCGACGAATAGCTCAAGGTCAAGATGGAGATGACGACATAAGAGCTGTAAAGTGACAAAAGAAGGAAGCTCCCAGACCCGAGCAAGCTTAGAAAAGCCAGAATAAACCTCCTGATAAATCAACATACGGCTTCCCTTTTCCTCAGCTCAGATCGGAAAGGAATCCAGATAAACAGGCTCCTCCTCACGCTTTACCACCTCCAATGACTGTGGCCTCTATAGCCCGCGATGAGAGGGGATACGACCATTACACTCCTTTAAATGCATCCCGAGAAATAGTCTACCTCACCATTCGGGACAAGGGTTTGTTATAGAAGCCCGCTCCCATGAAAGCCCTGGTCGATAAGAGAAATAGTTTTAAATTATACGATTTTCACGAGGACGTAGGGCACAACACTTCAGAATGCTACAACCTGCGGAAGCAGATTGAGGCTTTGATATGGGGAGGATGCTTGATAGAGTTCTTACAACAAGTCAGGGAGAACATTCAGACTGGAAGGGAGGTGTAAGCCGAGATCCGAGAACATGTTGAGAAGAGGAAAGGAGAGCAGGCGGACCTGATGCAACAAATTCAGATAATACATACTACCAGCGGAGGTCCCACTCTAGCCGGCACCTCCAACAATTCCAGGAAAACCATACGAGGAAGGTCCCTCATACGGACTAGATGCGGGATATCTTCAAGGTCGACCAGAGACCGACCAACCCCTCATAGCTGTCACATATCATCTTTATCGAAGCAGATGTCTATAACACCGTGCAGCCATATGAGGTCATCACAGTACAAACTGCCAACTTCATGGTGCATCGCGTGCTCGTAGACACAGGTAGCCGTGTCGACGTTCTGTTTAAATACACTTTGGAAAAACTAAACTTGAAGCAATGGTGCTACAACAGTTGTACTACTCCATTATATGGGTTCACTAGGGACACTATCACACCCGTAAGATCAAAAATCCTACCAGTGATCATCGGTGCCGCACCTTTCCAGCAAAATATCATGACCGACTTCGTGGTGGTAGATACCCAGTCGACCTACAATGCAATATTAGGGAGGCCATTCCTGTCATCCTTAAAAGGGGTCCTCTTTATTTACCATAATGTCTTGAAGTTCCCGGTAGGAGACAAGGTGGGGGAAGTTCGGGGTGATCAGCAAGCAGCTAGGAAATGCTACGCAGTGTCAGCCAACCCAGCAGCTCTAACTACACAACTCACCTAGGTGACGACTATCCAAGGTGGGATAACCCCGACACTAAACCTGGAAGACGCGGGATCCATCGATTGTCTCGAAGAAGGCCTTGTGGTGCCCGAAATGGAAGAATAGAGAAGGGAATGGGCCAGCGGCCATTTGGTCGATAAGTTAGAGGAGATTCCTGTTCGACTAAGCGATCCCTCGAAGGTCATCAAGATTGGAGCTACCCTTGAGCCATGAATGAAAGAGAGCTTGATTAGGCTTCACGGAGTTCAACGATATATTCGCCTAGAGTCATGCAGAGATGCGAGAGATCCCGATGACATTAGCTGCACATCGATTGGTGGTGGATCCGACTTTCAAGCCAGTCAAACAGAAAAGATGCCACTTCAACGTTGAAAGAAATGTGGTGGATCAAGAAGAGGTGGATAAACTCACCCATGCAGGTTTCATTCGAGAAGCTCGCTACCCCGAATGGATCGCCAACGTGTTCATGGTTACGGTCACGAAGGTGAATGGGAAGTGGCGCATGTGCGTGGACTACACCGACCTCACCGGGCATGCCCAAAGGACAGTTTCCCTCTGCTAAAAATTGATCAGTTGGTCGATTCCACCATCGGGAACAAGCATCTGAGCTTCATGGACACGTTTTCTGGCTACAATCAGATTATGATGCATTCCGCGGACCAAGAAAAGACCAGCTTCATCACCGCGCAAGGCCTGTACTACTACAAGGTGATGCCCTTCTGGCTTAAAAACGCTGGAGCTACTTACCAGCGGTTAGTTAACTGTTTGTTCAAGCCCGAAATTGAAAGGTCGATGGACGTGTACATCGATGACATGATCACTAAATCTTCAACCTCGGAAGGCTACCTGGAAGACTTTCGTAGAACATTCATAATCCTAAGGGAAAACCAGATGAGGTTGAACCTTTCCAAATGCGCCTTTGGGGTAACTGCAGGGAAGTTTCTAGGCTTCATGGTCCATGAAAGAGGTATAGAGGCTAACCCGGAAAAAAATCATGGCTATTCTGGATCTGAAATCCCCATATCTCTTAAACAGGTTCAAGCCTTGACCAGACAGGTAGCAGCGCTCAACAGGTTCATCTCGCGGTCTATCGATAAGTGCCTACCATTCTTCAAAGCTATCAAGCAGAGAAGAAACATGAAGTGGGATCAGGAGAGCGAACAGGCTTTCCAAGCTTTAAAAGGATACCTAACAAGCCCTCCACTGCTGGTCAAGCCAAATCCTGGAGAAGAGCTCCAAATATACTTGGCCGTTTTAGAAACCGCTGTGAGCAAGGCCTTGGTCAAGGAATACGGGGATAGGATCCATCGACCTATCTACTATGTGAGTCACGCTCTAACCAAGCCCGAAAAGAACTATACTCTACTGGAGAAGCTCGCTTATGCCTTGGTGACCTCGGTAAGGAAACTCTGTCCTTACTTCCATGCTCATTCAATAGCAGTGGTGATAGACCAACCCCTCCGTCAGTTCTTACAAAGGCTGGATGTTTCTGGAAGGCTGGTTCTATGGGCCCTAGAGCATACCCAGTTTGATTTAAAGTATTAGCCTAGTACTGCGATAAAAGCGTAGTCACTAGTGGACTTTGTAGCTGAGCTTTCAGTACCTTCAGATCAGGCAACCTCCGCGGTAACAGATGTCACCCTTGAGAGGACTCTAGAATCTGAATACTGGCAGGAGGGCTGTGAGTAATGGACTCTCTACACTGACAGAGCTTCTGAGCAGTCTCGGGGAGGAGAGGGCATAGTCCTCATCGATCTAGAAGGAACCGAGTGATGCCATTGTTTCAGGTTCGAATTTAAAGCCACGAACAATGAAGCGAAATACGAAGCTCTGCTAGCTGGGATAAAAGCTGCCATAGAGCTCGGGGTTGATTACCTGAATATCAAGAGCGACTCTTCACTCGTGATCAACCAAGTTTCTGGGGATTACCAGGCTAAAGGGGATAACATGATCGCTGACCTGAAGTTGGTGCAAACACTCAAGACCAGATTTAAGGGATTCAGAATCGAGCAGACACCTCGACAGCTAAATCATCGGGCTGACGTCCTAGCTAAGATAGCTGCCTATGGTGGCCAGACCCTACCCCACGGAGTCCCTCTTCAAGTAATCCCCCTACCTAGCATTATGACAGGTAAGGAAGCTTATACCCTGGACCGACAACCATGCTGGATGGATCCAATAGCAGAATAACTACAGAACGGGAAACTCCTCGGGGATCCCGACCAAGCTAGAAGGGTTAAAAGGCTCTCGGTCCGGTATTGTATGATGGATGGGCATTTATACCGAAGGGGGAAATCCCTTCCCCTGCTCCGATGTCTACACCCTGAAGATGCCAAGTGGGCTTTGAGAGAGGTTCATTCCGGGGAATGCGAGAACCATATTGGTGGAAAGGGCTTGGCATATCAGGTTCTCCGCATGGGGTACTATTGGCCGACCATCCATCAAGATGCTAAGAACTTGGTGCAAACTTACGAGGCATGCCAGAAGGGTGCAAACTTACGAGGCATGCCAAAAGGCTGCCAACTTGAGTCACCTCCCTCCGAAGCGCTTGTCGTCCCTTAGCTCGCCATACCCCTTTGCTATATGGGGAGTCAATTTGATTGGACTGCTTCCTACAGCTCCAGGACATGCCAAGCACGCTATCGTAGCAATTGACTACTCCACAAGATGGGTTGAAGCCGAACCACTCTCCTAGATATCGGAAGAGAACACAACAAGGTTCATCAAGACCAATGTAGTTTACAGGTTTGGAACCCCTCTTACCATCATAATCAAACTCGGAAAACAGTTCGATAATGGCCAATTCAGAGATTTCTATAAAGGTCTGGGAATCGACCTCCGGTTTGCTTTGGCAGCTCACTCCCAGACCAATGGTTTGGTGTAATCCACGAAAAAAACCATCAAGAAGTTATTGAAGAAAAAGCTACAACAAAAGAAAGGCAGATGGGTAAAGAAGCTTCCCGAGGTCTTCTGGGCTTACCACATTACAATGAGAACAACTACCGGGGAAACGCCCTACTCGCTGGCCTTCGGGGTTGAAGCAGTCTTACCTATAGAGCACAAGTTGACCTCCTTTAGAGTCTAACGCTTCTAACCGGAGAGTAATGAAAGCAAGCTCCGAGCTAGCTTGAACCTCCTGGAAGGAAAGGAAGATCGAATAGCTGAGAATGTAGCTATCTACCAAGGCAGGATTGCCATGTACTTCAACAGGAGGGTTAAAGCCTGAAGCTTTAAAGATGGGGACCTAGTCCTCAGGAAAGTGATGTTGAACACCAGGAAGAGGTCAGACGGGGTCCTAGGGCCCAACTGGGAAGGACCCTACCTAATAAAGATGGTGATCCGTAATGGAGCGTACAAGCTCGAGGTTATGGATGGCTGACTCATCGACCATACTTGGAATGCGGATCATCTAAGGAAATTCTACCCTTGAACAGGGGACTCAGGAGCAGGCAACCTCCGACTAGCTTCTTTTTTTTTTCTTCTGACAGTAGTGTACTCCATCTTCGATATCAATAAAGCTTACTTTTTCTTATTTACTCTTTCTTCAACTATGTCCTACAAAGATTTGGGTATACATGGAAAGTTTCGACATTATCGCCTCAAGATCAGGGTAAGCCAGGGAAGCCCCCTCGCTACTCCTGATGCCTTGGTCGGGCACTACCCCCTTCCAAGAAGGGTTTAAGTATAAGAGCATAGTTACCATCCAGATCTCAAGACAAGGAAATAGCTAGATAGCCCTTCTGATGCCTTGGTCGGGCTACCACACCCAAGAAGGATCTGAGTGTAAGAGCATAGTTGCCATACAGATCTCAAGACCAGGAAATAGCTAGATAGCCCCCCTGATGCCTTGGTCGGGCTACCACCCCCAAGAACGGTCTGAGTGTAAGAGCATAGTTGCCATCCAGATCTTAAGACAAGGAAATAGCTAGATAGCCCTCCTGATGCCTTGGTCGGGCTACCACCCCCAAGAAGGGTCTGAGTGTAAGAGCATAGTTGTCATCCAGATCTCGAGACCAGGAAATAGCTAGATAGACCTCCTGATGCCTTGGTCGGGCTACCACCCCCAAGAAGGATCTGAGTGTAAGGGCATAGTTGCCATCCAGATCTCAAGACCAGGAAATAGCTAGATAGCCCTCCTGACGCCCTGCTCGGACAACCACCCTTAAGAAAGATTCGAGTTTAAGGGATAAATCCTTCACTAAATACCTCACTAAGGTTTACAACCCCTAGAGAGACTCAAAGATAGAAGGCTCGACTTTCTTAAAGTCTAAATATGCCAGTAAGTTCAGGTTATTAGCTCTCCTTGATACGGGGTTACTTACTACAGCAGACCCACAATCAAACAAGGGGACTGTCAGCTGAAGAAGTTGAGCTAGGAGTTTCATTAGTATGGGGGCTTAATGCCAACAACATTTTTTCTTATCTTATTTTTCCCCCAAAGTATGCTCGTTTCGATATAAAAGTTGGACGATCAAGCAAGTACATACAAGCCAGAGTTAGATCTGAGATTAAAATTTTATTATCAAGTAAGGTAGTCTATCCCCCAACAAGGCTACAACAAGCAAGGGGGGCCCAATCCTTGGTTCCGGGCTACAAAAGCAATAATAAAATGGCAAACACAGTTGAAAATGGGATACCCACCACTTTTTCGGGCATTCAAAATAGATTAAATGGGAGAGAACTCAAGCTTCTTCGTCTTCCTGAGGACCTCTAGCCTCCTCATCCACAGAATGAACCTCGCCCCCTGCTCTCCTCTCCGGTCGCATCTCGTCCTAGTCAGCTGCATCTACCGCCTCCGCCACCTCCTCCTGGGGATCAGCCCTGGCTGCATCGGGGTCAAAAGGATGCTCCTCCACTATTTCATTGATCACCGCTATAACTTCAGACGATATAGCTGTATCAAGAAGCCTGGACACTGACTCAGGCACGTTCCCGCCTTCTGTTGACTCCACTCCTGAGAGCACTGCAGGGGGATCTCGGGCTTCAACAAGGCCTCCTTCTAGCTCCTCATTGTGAACCCCCTTCGAGGATTTACAGGGACCAGATGTTAGAAAGGCTGGAACATGAGGAGGCTGATCTGGCACATCTAACTGTTTCCCAGCTCTCTCCCGAGAAGGACCAACTCCATCAGTTTTTGAGCGAGACATCTCCGCAGCCCGCTACATGACCTCTTCTTTATCCCAGGAAATAATGCTGGAGAGATCGAATGGGGGAGGAAGAGCCTCTGCAACCTGATAAGAGGCATAGAAGTACCCCTCGTTAAAAGAGGCTTTCACCTCGGCCTGAAGCTGGGTAATTTAAGCCTACAAGGTTTAGTTCTCAACATCCAGGACCTTTGCCTTTCCCTTCCAGTCATCCCGCTGGCTAGCCCGCCGCTTAGACCGGAGAGTCTCCTGATCAAAAGCCCGCTTCAACCTCTCATTGTCGCATTAAAACTCAACTAGCTGCGTCTTCATTCCTTGTTGGCTGGAGGTCATCTCTTGGACCAGGGTTTAAGCCCGCACAAGCAACCCCATGGCTCACTCAGCTTCAGCCTTAGCCTTGGCTACCCGATCATGGAGGAAGGCTACTTGATGCCCTATGGCCACCTGAAACTTGAAAGCCTGCAAAGGAAAATCATGTTAGAAAATGGCAAATCAAAATGCTGAATGAAGAAGTGAAAGCGACGGTTACCTCGGGTAGAAGGGCGAACCCTTTGATAATCATGATGTCCATGGGCATCGCGGTCATCCTAGAAAGCCCACCGCCTGGACATGATGCGACAAATTGCTTCAGGACCTCGTTCTAACCCGCCGAGCTCGATGGCTGGTGAGGGCGAGAAGGGGCTACCTCAGAAATATTGGCATCAGGCTCACTGGGAACCTCGACTGCCCGGGTTACAACCGGATCATCAAAGAGGGATAATGTGACTCGGGGAGCATCGACTGAAGCAGAGACTACTGATAAGAGGGCATGAATGGACTTATTGACGACTTGGGAGGCAGACCCTCCTCGGTTTAGAGCCTTCGCAGCCGGAGATGCAAGAAGAGCCATCTTGGACTTCACCTGGGAAGGTGAGGGGGAGGAACGAACGGGGCAGCTACCTTAGTGGTTGACCCCTCCTTTATCGAAACATCCGAGAGAGCTCTCGGGGACGATCTGGAAGGAGGAGGATGGATCTCAGTTTGTTGGGCTTCGCGAGAAGCTGGAGCAACAACAAACACTGTTAGAGAGAGAAATCAAGATCATCATAATTGAACCATCCAATAATAAAAAAAACAACAAGATCGATCGAGATACTTAAGAGGGGTAGCACCAGATATCCGCATGTACCTGTTTACCCTGCGGGGATCAAAGGGGTCGGCGGTTAGAAACTTTAGATTCAAGTAGTTTTGAGCCAGGATGGTCTTCAGCACGATTTCAGACTCAGCGGGCAAGGAATCCCGACCCTATGTAGGTTTGTCACTAAAGGCGGTGGGAACCTCAAGCTCATCCCACCTACCAAGACGGAGCTCCCTCAGTCTCCTCCCACCAGAACCCATTCCTCTTTCCAAGCAGGGTACTTTTTTGAAGCCCTGGGGATGATAAAGTTGAGCCTATTCTTGGAATTGGCATAGAATTGGCCTCGTGGAACACCAGCAAGGCTACCTATTTGGAAAAGGAAGGCGAGCTCCTCATTCCCGGGCTCCCTTGTTACGTTGCTCAACTCGTATTGCTTCACTCCCTCCATAATACAAGGAAGCCAACTAGATGCCTCCAGAAGCCAGGCTTCAGTTGAAGTGGAGCCAGCTGAAGGGCATTGAGAGCCCGCCCAAGGGTGGGGTAAAGAGGGAGTCTCACCCCGCTCTCAAAAGCTGCGATGTGGATAGGGAGCACACCTTTGGGCGGGCTAAAAACATCTTAATTCTGATAAGGGACAGTTAGAGAAACAGTGTCAGGAATACCATACTTGTCCCGTAGACGGCCGATCGACTGAGGGTCGACAGTAGAGTAGGGGGATGACCCTGGGCTCGAAAGGAAGGATTACCACTGAAGGAAGCTCCACCACAGTGACTTGAGCCCTTTTGGCCGCATCGACTTTCTCCCCGACATCAGAGTCTTCATCGACTAGGTTCAGAGGGTTGTCAGGCTGGTTCAAAAATCCAGAGCCGATAGAGACATTCCTGTTAGAACGACAGAGCTGGCAGAGCGAGAAAGATTCCTCATCGCTTGAAATCCCTCGCACTCTCTTGCGAGGAGCTAGGTTAGGGCCAACGGAGCCCTCAACCAAGGCATCAACACTATCTGTGGAAGTCGACATTGATGGGTAAGGAAGACTTGGAAGTATGTAGAGGCAAGCAGGAAACTCGGCAGAAAAAACAGGGAAGAAGAAATTTGAAAATTTGAGATTTGAGGAAGTATGAAGAAAGTGACGGTCAGGCCGGGCTTAAATAGAGGATTATAGGTGATATCCTCGGGAAGATCAACTGGAGCCGTATTACAGCCATTTTTCTTCGAATAACACTCAGTCTCAAATTCAAATATTGGATAATTAATGAGAAAATTTTGCCCTCATTAATTATCTTTATGGCGGAAAAATTTCTCAATTAAACAAAGAATCTGATTCCAACCCCAACTCTATCATCGGTGTTCAAGTCAGATGGGACTTTTGTTAATAGTGAAATTTGGTCAGGGGTCAAAGAGAAATTTTCCACCTGTAATCAACAATCATGAAGCCCGAAAAGACCGTAAAGCCACCCTGCAGAAGCGGGGAAGGCCGACTTGGCTTCAAGACTACCAGAAAACAAGCCAGGTGTAACCAGGACGAGCCCCCACGAGAGTACTGGAACCCAGGCTTCTCCAGGCCGTCTATCGGGGAACCTCGGCTTTGAGGTCGAGCTCCACAACCACCCCGTAAATGCCAGGGGAAGTCTCAAAGCTCAAGAGAAATTCTCAAGAAGCCCGCCAACCTCTCAAGAAGCCCGCTCTCCTTGCAGGACATAAAGGAAGAATCACACCTAAATCTCCACTACCCCAGCTACCTCCCATGAAGGTCTACAAGAGCACCTCAAGCCCCTAACGGTCAGAGAAAATCCATCTTAAGCTTCTGATAACAGAGCCAGAGCAGGGATCTACCTCGCTCTACGGGACAACAGACAGCTAGCAGGGTGACCTCCATGAAGATTCATGTTACGAGTGCACATAGGATTGTCTCCATGTAATATTTACATGCACGTTAAGAATTTGATTCAAATAAGGGAACAAACTTATCTCCGTCAACGATATTATCGAATCCAGTAACAATTCAAATTCAAATGGTGAATCCCGCCCGATAAGGAGGAAACGGATTCATGGGATCACGAAAAAGTATTTACAGACTAAAACCTACTTGGGCGATATATATGTGAGACCAAGCATGGTAAAGATGCATACAAACAACTACAGATAGAGATATACAACAACAGATATAAGAACGACAGATACAAAAATATAACAACATATATACATAAAATATAGAAAGAATAGGGGAAAGCCTAAATTCTGGATTGAGAACACGGCTACCTTCATTTTTCCACTATTCGACAGGCACCGAGTTGCCACCACTCTACACTTTCGAGAGACTGTGAGCATACGAGAGAGCGATTTGTACTTTAAAGCAATATATCAATAATAAAGCTCCCATTTACTGTTCAGCCTCTCGTCTACCTCTTAAACAGGTCGGGAACCAACGGTACCGACCCCGGCCACCACTTTCGTGGTAGTGGTCTCGAGGGTGTTAACAGGAATTTCTCATCTCTAGCAAATTTCCCGTCAACAGTATTAAATATAGTAGTTGTTTTTATAAATTTTTAGTTAAAGTATGTAAATATCCTTTATTTGTCATATTAGAGCAAAATTATTTTATCTTTTGTACATTTAATTCACTATTATAATTATAACAACATCCAAAAATATTATTAATGAAACACCATTTGTACCTTTTTTAATTAAAATGTTAAAAAAAAATATAAAAATATTTTAATAAGACAATGCCAATTATACCATTATTTTATAAACAAATTTACCATTCATTCATAGTTTAGCCTTTTACTATTTTTGTATAATTGTTTTTTTTAATATTTAGACCTGACTATGGGTTTTGTTATTGTGAATTCTTGTCGTTTCGTGTTTGGATCGTGTTAAAATTGTTCCAGTCTAACACGATCCGTTAGCTTAATGGGTTGAAATATACAAACCCGAATCCATTTGTTAAATTAATGGGTAATCCGACCCGGTCTATTGTAAAATATTATTTTTGAGATTTATTAAAAATTCGAAAATAAATAGTATTGAATCATGATTAACTCATGCAATTAAGTTCACAAACAATCTTTCGAAAACATCTATTTTTTTAAAGTCCAAAATATAAAACTTAAAATGAAATCTTCCATTAATCTTCTTCCTGAATCTTCAATATGTTGCGATTGACAATCTCAATTCTCATTTAGATATAAAATGTTAAATTACATGTGTTCGAAGTTTACACCTAATATAATCAGTATTCAATCTGCATAAATATTTAATTTTACATTAAAAAAATTACTTATTAATTAGGATTATATATTGTTTGTATAACAAAAAAAAATATTGACGAGAATATATTTTGTAAAAAAACAAAAAAATATATACATATAGCATATACCTTTAGAAAAATTTGTCAAAAAACAAGTTGGTTTTAGAATATCAAATATCAATTGTCAAATAAATTTAAAGTTTTGAAATTACGTTGGATGAAATGATGACACCATAGTAATACAAAATGCAAAGAAGAAAACATACCTAATTGAATTTACTATTATCGAATTAACGGTAACTGATTTCAAGAAAGTTGAAGAGAGTTTTACGGTTAGGGTTATAATATTGTAATATAATTAATTTATAGTTATAGAGTTTATAATTTAGAAATTAATAAAATTTAGGAATTTTTCCTCCTTAAAAAAAAATATTTTTTCAAAAATTTTTAATTAGTAAAATATACTCTAGCCATAATTATATATATATATATATATATATATATATATATATATATATATATATATATTTATAAATTCCATAACTTGACTAAGATTTTTGTAATAACTTTCATAATCACATTAAAAAAAATCTTTATATTAACGGGTTATCAAATTAACGGTTTAAATATAAAGATTTTTTTAAGAGTGAACCCAAAAACTGACCTATTATATTTCGTGTTTTAATGGGTTGACCCATTAACAACCCGATCTGATAAACTAGACCCACTAACCGCTATTTTTGAATGGGTTTGGTAATGGGTCGTGTAAAATTTAGCTAGGTCTAATTATACAAGCACTGTTGTCAAAATTATTTAAAAATCAAAACTCACAAATAAAATAAATAAAAATATACATGTGTTAAAAAAAAACCGTTCATGTGCCATTATTATATTGTTTAGGAGTAAAGTATAATCTTACCCCTACATAATTAAAGTTGACTGACGAAACTTAATGAGAGGGATTAATTTGACATTTGGAAAAAATGTAAGAACCAATTTGGTCACTTTCGTAAAAGTCACAAGCAACTTGGAATTTTTAAAAAAGTTCAACACCTAATTGGTAATTGCCCTTTAAAATATTATCAAATTAAAAATATTATTAAATTTAGTCCAATCATATGGTTCACCAAACAAAACATATTATGAATTCAATTTAGTCTCATGTTTCCCCAATCACGATATAGTTTAATTTAGTCCAGTCCAGTCCAGTTCAATTCAATCTCATTTAATCTCAGTCAAATCTCAATCCAATCAAATCTAATGAAATTGTCCGATCTTAATCCAATCTAATCCCATAACCAATCGGAGCCTATATATTTGCAAGGAAAAAGATATTTTTTTAGTGCACAAATAATTGCATACCTATTAATATCACGTTATTCATAGCAAATGACGTATCACATAAAACATTTATCGTTTTTGGATTCTAAAACGAAACGAAAAATACAATATGAGATTGATGTACTGGTATTTATATCCTTCGGTACAACATCATTAAGATTGTGGAGGTTGCTAAGGGCCCGTCATGTAAGCGTTTTTCAGTTACTGCTTTTCGAAAATAAAAATGAAAATGAGAATAGTGTTTTTGGTTTCATTTTTGAATTTTGAAAACATGTCTAGTAGCATATACTAAAAGTTGTATATTAAAAATGAAAACGGAAAAACGCTTCTGGTAGGTTAACCGAAAACTATCAAAAATCAAAATATCAAAATATCAATTTTAGCATTTTGTTTAATATCATTACAACTATAAACAAATTGATTACATAATTAACCAATATAATTTATGTATTGTAATTTTTATAATTAAACAAAAATAGCACATCAAAAATTAATTAAAAAAAACATATTAAAAAATGAATTAATAAAAACTAAACTCTTAAATTATAAATAAATAATTACAATATTGTTGATGGTGATTTTTGGATCGTATAGGATTGATCACGAGTCTAACAGGTTTTTGTAGATTGTTGAAGATGTTATCAGAAAGATAGAAAAAAGAGAAGAAAACATGCACACGTGAGTTTATGTGGTAAAACTCCAAGGTGGGGAAACATCCAAGGTTGCCAGTGACGGCGAGAAGAAATCACTATGATAAAATGATTAAACACTCAATCTCTCATTTTTGGCGTATCTCCCTATTTCTTGTATATTTTCTATGTGGTGCTCTCTATGTGTCGTTCTCGTCCTCCTTTTACAATAAGATTATAGGTCTATTTATATGTGCATAGAACCCTAATCCTTGTTACACAAATAAGGAAATGTAATAGTGTTTAATTAGAACTGGTTACTTGTTGAAGTCGTCTTTGTCTTCTTTCCTGTTTTGGAGTTTATCCTTTTGGAAGCTTTGAATTCTTTCCTGAATAGAATTCTCTAACACTGGAGAGGAAATAGGTATATTTCCTTATTGGAGTGTGATTCTAGATTCCTTGTTTGAGTAAGATCATTCTTCTTCGTATTTGAGTCGTAGTTACCTTTAATGTCTCCCACGCATTGTCTAACTGACCAATTGTCTGATCCCAACCAAACTACTTTTAACCCGATCGGATGGTCCCGGCCAAGTCATCTCTACCCAATCGGCTAGTTTCCCCGGCCAGGTTATTTGTGCGCGATCGGTTAGCTTCCCCGACCATCTTGAGTAATCTCGACTTGGCCTTGAGATCATCTATTAATTGTCTTGAGTTGATCTTTTCTGACTCTTGTGACATGGCATATCTAATCATGCCAACTTGTCATGCTATCAAAAAATCCCTATAACAATACCCCCTCAAATCCGCAAGATGAGCTCTTGAAGGCTCAACGAAGGGGATTTGAATAGTTTTGATTTTTTGATGCTCCTGATCTTGCTTGTCAGTTTAACCGAAACAAGTATCTTATTAAACTGATCGGTTTATTCTTCTCTTTCTATTTTAACTGATCAGTCTTGGACTCCTTGAATTTTTGTTCCCTTGTAGCTGGACCAGTTGGTTTTATGGCTCTCTGCTCAGGAGAATTCCCAACTATCTTGGTCAGGTTGGTGTCCTGGCTTTTCACTCAGGATAATTCCGGACCGTCTTCATTTTTTGGTCATTGTCCTAGCTTTTGGCTCAGGATAATTCCCGACCGTCTTGAGTCTTCTGCCAATAGGTGTTATGGGAACCTTGCCCTATTTTTCCCTGTTTTTCCCATGCAAACAAGTCAACAAGGATGTCTCCCGGTTTTGTCAGTTTATAAGGGTTTGGTCGAATCGTTAGTGCAATACTAACATAGCCGAACGCATCTCACCAGGCTTTCCCCGATGGGGTACCTGAGTGTTTTTTTCGGTAAAACCGGCAGCTCGGTGTGTCCGAATTGTTGACAGTGCTTTTATATGCACCTAGTTAGTTCGACATGCGTTTCAGGTCTCTAACCCTTGACTTTTCAGCCTCTCAGAAACCTTCACCCATCATGGCAGGTGTCGGCGCTATGAGTTTATTTTTGATAACAAAGATGATTATAAAAAATTCGAACACAATTCTTGGCTTATTTATTACTAAGCTATTTCTCTCAAGAGTTGTTTTAATTTTTAATTTTTAAAGACTAAGTTCTGTCATCCAAAAGCTCGTGTAGGGTCTTCAAAAGATAATGTTGATCATCTCGTCACCGCTGTCTCGGCTTGGGATTTGCTTCGTTTCATGATTTCCCATTGGCTGATCGCCCCAGCGGGGGTCCTTCTACTGATCGTCAGTCCTTTTAAAAATTAAATCTTTGAGGTGACCCTCCCTGGTGAGTGTCTCGGTGAGGTCTTTTAGTTGGTAGCACTTTGATTTGTCATGACCAGTTTTCTTGTGGAACCTACAATATTTTGTCATGTCTCTTCGGGAGTATGTTGACAGTCTAGGGGGATATTTGACTAACTTCTGGTCTTCTACGATCGTCTCTTGATGAGGGGAGTACAGTTGGTATACCGACCCTGAAACTTTTTTTCGTTTCGATTGATTCTACGATTGATCCTGTCACTCTCTGGATGATCACCCTTCTGGCTCTTTATATAGCCATCATTTGTTTTGGCATTCTCCTCGGGGGGGGGGGGGGGGGGGGGGGGGGGGGGGGACCTCCGTGTACATAACTACCCCCTTGAGCTAGCTCCTCTTCTTCAGCCATCGCATAACTGCCTACCACATCTATCAGGTCGGCGTATGTTTCTGGGCACTTCGTTCTCAAATCAAAGGAAAGCCGACCCTCTTGTAGGTTGTTGGTGAAGGCGGCCACTACAACCTCATCATTGGGGTTATGGATCCCTGACACTTCTTGAGAGAACCTTTTTCAGGTAATCTTTTAGTGACTCGTTCTTTCCCTGCTTGAGGGTGGCGATGTGAGCTATTGACTTCCTCCTTTGTATGTTCCCTAAGAATTGTCATGGAAAAGCCCGTGTCAACTCTAAAAAATTCTTAATTGTTCCTTGAGGGAGCCTTCCAAACCACCTAGACCCTAAGTCCCTGAGCATTTGCAGGAACGTCAAGCACAAAAATGGGTAATTGTAAGCGTACTGTGCCATCGCACTTCAAAAATGTCTCATGTGTTCTTTTGGTTCCGTGTTTGCTTTAAATTGCTCAACCTGAGGCGTTCTGAATCTTTCTAGGAACTGGGTTTGGAGAATATTGTTCACGAATGGGCTTAAGCGTGATTTTTGGATCGTGTAGGATTGATCACGCGTCTAAAAAGTTTTCGTAGATTGTTGAAGATGTTATGAGAAAGATATAAAAAAGAGAAGAAAACATACACTTGTGAGTTTACGTGGTAAAACCCCAAGGTGGGGAAACATCCATGGTTACCAGTGACGACGAGAAGAAATCACTATGATAAAACAATTACATACTCAATCTCTCCTTTTTTGACTTATCTCTCTCTTTCTTGTATATTTTCTATGTGGTGCTCTCTATGTGTCATTCTTGTCCCCATTTTACAATGAGATTATGGGTCTATTTATATGTGCATAGAACCCTAATCCTTGATACACAAATACAGAAAGGTGATAGTGTTTAATTAGAGCTGGTTACTTGTTGAAGTCGTCTTTGTCTTCTTCCCTGTTTTGGAGTTTATCCGTCTGGAAGCTTTGAGTTCTTTCCTGAGTAGAATTCTCTAACACTGGAGAGGAAATAGAGATATTTCCTTATTGGAGTGTGATTCTAGATTCCTTGTTTGAGTAAGATCATTCTTCTTCGTATTTGAGTCGTAGTTGCCTTTAATATCTCCCACGCATAGTCTAACTGACCAATTGTCTGATCCCAACCAAACTGCTTTTATCCCGATCGGATGGTCTCGACCAAGTCATCTCTACCCGATCGACTAGTTTCCCCGACCAGGTTATTTGTACGCGATCAATTAGCTTCCCCGACCATCTTGGGTAATCTCTACTTGACCTTGAGATCATCTATTAATTGCCTTGAATTGATCTTTTCTGACTCCTTTGACGTGGCATATCTAATCATACTGACTTGTCATGCAATCAAAAAGTTCCTATAACAAAAATAAAAATAAAAAATATATATATATTATAATAAAAATATAACTGTACATATATATATATATATATATACATATTATAATAATATATAAAATATATATTAAATATTATTACATATATTATAATTTATATGATAATAATATGTTATAATATTATATATATTATTTTATATATTAAATATTTTTGTTTTTATATATTATAGTACATAATATATTACAGTATATCCTATATAAAAATATAATATTTTATATAATATATATATATATAATTATTTTATAATATATATATATAATATAATATAATAACATTATAAATATATATATATATATAGATATATAGATATATTTTAATATTATATATATTATTACATATATATTATATCTATAATATATAATGTTGGCGGTGACTTTTGGATCGTATATGATTGACCACGCGTCTAACAAGTTTTTGTAGATTGTTGAAGATGTTATGGAGAAGATAGAAAAAGAAGAAAAATATGCACACATAAGTTTACATGGTAAAACCCTAAGGTGGGGAAACATCCACGGTTGCCTGTGACGGCGAGAAGAATTCACTATAGTATAATGATTACACACTCGATCTCTCCATTTCGGCGTATCTCTTCTATGTGTTGTTGTACATGTATCCGTACTTTTTACAATGAGATTATGAGACTATTTATATGTGCATAGAACCCTAATCCTTATTACACAAATATGGAAAGGTGATAGTATTTAATTAGAATTAGTTACTTATTGAAGTCGTCTTTGTCTTTTTTCATGTTTTGGAGTTTATCCGTCTGTAAGCTTTGAGTTCTTTCTTGAATAGATTTCTCTGATATTGGAGAGAAAATGAGGATATTTCCTTATTGGAGTGCGACTCTAGATTCCTTGTTTAGGTAAGACAATTCTTCTTCGTATTTGATTTGTAGTTGCCTTTAATATCTCTCACGCATTGTCTAATTGACCAATTGTCTGATCCCGACCAAACTGCTTTTATCCCGATCGGATGGTCTTGACCAAGTCATCTCTACCCGACCGGCTAGTTTCTCCGACCAGGTTATTTGTGCCCGACTGGTTAGCTTCCCTGACCATCTTGGGTAATCTCAACTTGGCCTTGAGATCATCTATTAATTGCCTTGAATTGATCTTTTCTGACTCCTGTGACGTGGCATATCTAATCATGCTGACTTGTCATGCCATAAAAAAATACCTATAACAGTACCCCCTCAAATCCGCGAGATGAGCTCTTGCGGCTCAACGAAGAGGATTTGAATAATTTTGATTTTTTGACCCTCCTGATCTTGTTTGTCACTTTACCCAGATCAAGTATCTTATTAAACTGATCCGTTTCTTCTTCTCTCTCTTTTATAACTGATCAAGTGTCTTAGTAAACTGATCAGTCTTGGACTCCTTGACTTCTTGCTCCCTTGTAGCTGAACCAGTTGATGTCCTAGCTCTCTGCTCAGGATAATTCCCAACTATCTTGGTCGGGTCAGTGTCCTGGCTTTTCTCTCTGGATAATTCCCGACCGTCTTCATTTTTCGATCGGGGTCCTGGCTTTTCGCTCAGGATAATTCCCAACCGTCTTGAGTCTTTTGCCAAGAGGTGTTCTGGGAACCTTACCCCATTTTCCATGTTTTTCCCATGCAAACAAGTCACCAAGGATGTCTCCCTGTTTTGTCTGTTTACAAGGGTTTGGCCGAATCGTTATTGCAATACTAACACAACCGAACGCATCTCACCAGGCTTTCCTTGATGGCGTACCCGAGTTTTTTTTCCTAGTAAAACTGGTAGCTCGGGGTGGTCGGATTGCTGACAATGCTTTTACATGCACCCAGTCAGTTCTGTAGGCGCGTCAGGTCTCTAACCCCCGACTTCTCATCCTCTCAGGCACCTTCACCCACCATGGTAGATGTCGGCGCTACGAGTTTATCTTTGATAACAAAGATGATTATTAAAAATTTGAACACCATCATTGGCTTATTTATTAATTGATCTGAAAATTAACAACATCAAAATAAAGAATAATTAGAAAAGCTATAAATATAAAACAAACTAAAAATATCTCAAAAACTGAAAGCAACTAAGCTATTTCTCTCAAGAGATGTTTTTATTTTTAATTTTTAAAGACTAAGTTCTGTCATCCACAAGCTCGTGTAGGGTCTTCAAAAGATAATGTTGATCATCTCGTCACCGCTGTCTCGGTTTGGGATTTGCTTCGTTTCATGATTTCCCATTGGCTGATTGCCCCAGTGGGGGTCCTTCTGCTGATCATCAGTCCTTTTAAAAATTAAATCTTTGAGGTGACCCTCCCTGATGAGTGTCTCGGTGAGGTCTTTTAGTTGGTAGCACTTTGATTTGTCATGACCAGTTTTCTTGTGGAACCTACAATATTTTGTCATGTCTCTTCAGGAGTAGGTTGACAGTCTAGGAGGATATTTGACTAACTTCTGGTCTTCTACGATCGTCAAGATTTCTTCTTGTCTCTTGATGAGGGGAGTACAGTTGGTATACCGACCCTGAAACTTTTTTTCGTTTCGATTGATTCTACGATTGCTCCTGTCACTCTCTGGATGATCACCCTTCTGGCTCTTTATATAGCCATCATTTGTTTTGGCATTCTCCCCGGGGGGACCTCCGTGTATATAACTACCCCCTTGAGCTAGCTAATCATCGTCTAGTAAATCTTTAAGCCCCTGGCAACGTTCTAATGCTTCAACCTTCTAGGTTAATTTTTGTATCAGGATATCTCGTTTATCTTCTGGTTCGTTGTCCATTCCTGATCGCTGATGGTCGGTGTGCCCATGTTGGAATCTAAGCGGGGACTTGCCCCTTCAGCGTGTTCTGCAGGGTGGTTGGTCGTTGTCGTTTGATGAGCTAGATCGGTCCCACCTCTAAACACCTATGTTGATTTTATCTGACTTAAAGTCCGCTTAATACCGCTCTTGCCTCCCCTGTCCGATAATTCCTTCATCTTCCCTTTGGGGTCGCTCCCTCTTTCCATGGTGGTCCGCTCTTTCTCTGCTAGAATTACGGGGCACACCTGGGGTCATATCTATTATTTCATAACATACTTTAGGGTCTCGGGCTGCCATAGGTGTGGACAATTGATATGGCGATGCCAGATTCGCAGTTGCTGTTATATTGATTCCCTATCTAGCAGTGTCATCAGTGACTCTCCGCAGGGACTCTTGGACATGCTGAAATGCATCTGGGAAAATTATTTGGGGAGTGCTTATGGAGGTCATTGCATCTTGACCAGTTGAAGTTGGAGTCACTGAGGGCAGGCTTCCTCCAACAGTGTTTGCATTTATCAGGTCAGGATCGTTACCAGTACGTTGGGTATCAGCATTATTTGGAGACTAGCTTCCATCCTTATCGTTGGCCATGCTATTGCTTCACGAGATCTTTTTTTTAGAACTCTTGTTCGTGAATTCCCTCGCTTGCATATATTCTGATACTGATAAAACAGATAATCCACCAGCACCCTTTTTTTTTTGACTCGCTAGAGTATCTCAGTGTTTCGTCTGTTTATGTTGATTCCTCAGAGTTGAGTTCTATCGCGCGACACCCCTCCTTCTAGCTCTAGTTGTTGACGATGATTTTTAGATCGTATAGGATTGATCATGCGTCTATTAGGTTTTTGTAGATTGTTGAAGATGTTATGGAGAAAATAGAAAAAGAAGAACAATATACACACATAAGTTTACGTGGTAAAATCCCAAAGTGGGAAAAATTCCACGGTTGCCGGTGACGGCGAGAAGAATTCACTATAGTATAATGATTACACACTCGATCTCTCCTTTTTGACGTATCTCTTCTATGTGTTGTTGTACATGTCTCCGTAATTTTTACAATGAGATTATGAGTCTATTTATATGTGCATAGAACACTAATCCTTGTTGCAAAAATATGGAAAGATGATATTATTTAATTAGAAGTGGTTACTTGTTGAAGTCGTCTTTGTCTTCTTTCCTAATTCGGAGTTTATCCCTCTGGAAGATTTGAGTTCTTTCCTGAATAGAATTCTCTGATATTGGAGAGGAAATAAGGATATTTCCTTATTGGAGTGCGACTCTAGATTCCTTGTTTAGGTAAGACAATTATTCTTCATATTTGAGTCGTAGTTGCATTTAATATCTCCCACGCATTGTCTAACTGACCAATTGTCTGATCCCGACCAAACTGCTTTTATTCTGATCGGATGGTCTCGACCAAGTCATCTCTACCCAATCGGCTAGTTTTCCCGACCAGGTTATTTATGCTCGATCGGTTAGCTTCCCCAACCATCTTGGGTAATCTCGACTTGCCTTGAGATCATCTATTAATTGCTTTGAGTTGATCTTTTCTGACTCCTGTGACGTGGCGTATCTAATCATGCTGACTTGTCATGCTATCAAAAAATCTCTATAACATATAAAATTTTATTATTATATTCAGTAATATATATTATCATAAAAATATTATATATATTATTGAATATTAATATACTAATTATGTAAATATTATAATATATATTATAATATTATATATTAATATTCTATAATATTATATGATATAATATGTATAAGCTATATTATAATTTTTTTTATATATATTAATATTATTATAGATTAATATAGATAAAATATTTTGTTTTAAAATATATAATATTATATATATATATATATTTATATATATATATATATACTATAAAGATATATAATAGAAACAACAAGACAAAATACAGTACAATTAAAAACATAAAGGAAAACAAAGAGATAATTGTTCTAGCAATTGTTCAAATATACAGCAATTCAGTATAATAAGTCAATGGTCCTATCGAGTACGTGGCAATTGTTCTACCCGAGTTATTCCTCAACTAAGCTGTAATAAGCAGAGTTGATATGGAAATGTCCTGGTTTTCAACCTATATACTCAGACCAGAAAACAATTATAGATCATTAAAGAGATAGAGAAATAGTGTCTTACAATGCTTACAGAACAATGGTCTGACAGCAAGGATGTCTTTGCAATAATAGTCACACTTTGTATATTGATTCAAGAAAACTTTACAAAATAGGGAGAAAAGAAAAGATTGCTTCGCAGAGCAAATTCTAAGATAACAATATTGAACTTCAAAAACTGAACTTGGTTTCCAAATGAAACCTTGAAACATATATATAGAGATACAATTAACCTTAGTTACAAAAAGAAACTAGGGTTACATCTGTCGGCAAACTCTGGTTAGGGATTAATAATAGAAGGCAGCTGGCCTTTGCTTTGTCAAAAGAAGGTGATAAGGTTGCTTTTGTCTGCCACTTGTGTTTGTCTACCATGTTTCTTTGTCATCAGGTGACTTGTCATTGTCGCTTTGTCGTATCCGGCTACTTTTATAGTGGTCACTGGTTGCTTTAATCATGTCCGAAATATGTTGATGGGTCTTTGCTATCAAATGGGTCACCGTCTGACCCACCATTATTTTGGCTATTGTCAGACCCAGCTTGGGACATATTAGCCATGGTATTTCTCATTTCTTATGCTATTTTCATCAATTCGTCTGGGGATGATGCTGCAGCTATTCTGTCCTGGTTCTGAGATTTGGCCATTAAAAAGCTGGATTGGTCATTTGCTTTGGTAGTGCAAAAAGTGGGATTGTCAGTCAACCATTTAGAAACCTTGTCTTTTCCTAGGTTGGCAAGATTCATGCCACTCCACCATTTTATTTTTACTTGTCGACCGAAATAAGGACCATTGACATTTCCAATTAATTTTTTCTAGATAGAGTATTCTAGCATGAGTATCCACGTTAAATTAAACTGGACAAAAAATAGGAACAAATATGGGTAAAATTCCCAGGAATCTGGTTTGTCAATATTTGAGGTCCATAATGAAAAGCTTTCTTTTACTGGGGGAGGAAGGAGGTCAATGATTAGACCATATTTGTCCCACCATTCTAAAAACCAAAATGGCAGGTCAATAAGAATTTTTTTGTCAAAGTAGAGGAACCATGAAAGGGAATTTCCAGGGCTCTGACAATAGAAAAATTTGGTCCATGCATCTCTGTAATCCCAATATGAAAATTCAGAGACATGAAAGATACGGTTGAAATTTCTGGTCGCATTTGGGTTTCCACCCTATTGTTCCAAAGTGATAATTTTACAAATTTTGATTTTTCTAAATATCAGTTTTTCTTTGTCAATTTTGTCGAAAACATCAGAAATATATATGGAGTCTGTATCAACAAGAATGAATTCATAAAATATATGTATTTTGGTCAAATCTTCAGGGATCCTACCAAAAAGAGGGTTGATGAAATCATCTGCCAGCTTCTTGGGTTCCTTGAAGTAATGGTCATGCAAAAATGGGTCTTCCAGAACAAAAAACCTATCAAAGAAAGGTTTATTGATATATGCATATGTGGGATGATTAATTTTTGGGAGGGCCGAAGCCTGTGTTTTGGTCTGTATTTGGGCCTTTTGTTGGGTCTGTATTTTGTCTTGCTTATTGGAATGTGGGCTGATGTTTGATGATAGTACATTCTTAAAAGGGATACTGTCTATGGCCAATGGCGAAAAAGGGTTATTTGTGTGGACTGGGCTTTGGCTGGGGCTACGACTAGATGAAGGCCCAGTGGGAGGTAAAGGTGGAAATTGTATAGGCAATTGGTGAGGAGATCTGGGTTGTGACAATAGTGATATAACATACTTGTCTTTGTGACTTCCTCTAGGAGAGGACTGATAAGTCGATTGATAAGTCAATAAGTCTTCTGATAAGTCAGATCTGGCGGAGCTTCTGCCTCGGCCACCACCACGACCTCGATTGGTACTTGTCATTTTTCTCCCTGTAAAAATTCTCTGGTCAGAAAGTCAGGGAGACTATTTTCTGATCCTTTTATGTATTCAATATCAAAATCAAATGCTGATAAAAGTGCTTGCCATCTAGCAAAAATTTGTTTTGAGGCAAGATTTTTTACATCCTTTTTTAAAATGAATTTGGCTGACTGACAGTCAACCCTTAATAAAAACTTTTGATTTATCAAATCATCCTGTAATTTCTGAATGGTCAAGACAATAGATAAAATCTCTTTTTTCACAGTCGAATATTTTTTCTGAGTCTCATTCCAAGATCCAGAAACATACCTAACTAGCCTTTCTTGGTCATTAATTTTTTGTTTTAATATTCCACCATAGCCTAAATCTGATGCATCGGTTTCTACGGTTTTTGGGGCATCGGGGTGACAAATGGTCAAGCATGAGAGTCTTTTAACATAATTTTTTACATGTAAAACAGCCTCAGTATGTTCATTGGTCCATGGAGTGGGGTTTTTCTTAAGTCTTTGGAAAAGTGGTTTGCAAATGATACTAAGTTCTTTATAAAAGTTTGAGATATAATTTAAACATCCCAAGAATCTTTGGAGTTGTTTTTTGTCCCTAATTTCATCAGGAATTTTTTTAACAAATTCTAGGCTTCTGTGAATAGGAATAATAGTTCCTCTTTTAATATTATGTCCTAGGAATCTCATATTAGTTTGGAAAAGGTGAATTTTTGGGGCAGATATGACTAGTCCATGATGTTTAATTGTTTTGTAAAATATTTCTAAGTGTTTCCAATGTTGGTCAATGTTTTTTGAAAATATTAATACATCATTAATATAAACAATGGAAAATTCAGTATAAGGGTTGAATATATTATTCATAATGCTTTGGAATTCACTAGGGGTATTTTTTAAACCAAAAGGCATAACATTCCATTCATATTGTCCAAAAGGGACTGTAAATGCCGTTTTATACCTGTCTAACTCGGCGATCTGGATCTGCCAAAATCCTGATTTCATGTCAAATTTTAAAAAAATGATTGCATCATAAAGTCTTTTTAATAAGTCTGATTTGTTTGGAATGGGGTATCTAATCCATAGTAAGGCATCATTCAAGGATTTATAGTTAATGACTAGTCGAGGAACTCCCTTTTCTATTTCTGCATTTTTCTGAACATAGAAAGCAGGGCAACTCCAAGGAGATTTAGACTTCCTGATTAGTTTTTTGTCAACTAAATCCTGTATTTCTTTTTTGCAGTATTCCATTAGACTGGAGGACATTTGGATAGGTCTAGCTTTAGTAGAGATACCATTTTCATTAAAGTCTTTGGTGTATGGCAAAGTAACAATGTGTCTTTTTCTATCCCAAAAAGCGTTTGGTATATTGGAACAAACTTCCTTTTCAAGTTTTTCTTTGAAAGTGGTTATTTTTTCTTGGACAGTGGTTTCTTTAATTTTCTCGTCTCATCTTTGGAAACTCAAATCATCTTTTAGGAAGGCTAATTGGTTCTGTTTTCTAGTTAAAGTAGCAATATAGTTGTTGATTGGTTCTTTGCAAATGTTGTCATTTCTTAAAGTATTAAGGTCTTTAACTAAAACAGGGAAAAGGAAAGGGAATATGATCTCTTTTCCCAAATATTCTGTCACAAGGCCTTCTGCAATAACTTTAAAAGGTGATATTAGATATAAAAAAGGTAATCCTAAGATTACATTTTGGGAAAGGGTTTTAACAACGATAAAGTCATTATTGCAACATACTCCACTATTGCAGACTTTAGCATTAGTAAGTTTATAATTGATGTCCAGTCTGATCTTGTTAGCACCATATAAATTCTCGGTGGTGGCTTCTAGATATTTGGTAGGGACTAAGGATTCAACAATGCAATTTAAGTCCGCTCCTGTGTCAATAAGTGCAGTGGCACGAATATTATAGTTAGAGGCAATCCTTATGTCAATTTCAACATACCATTTTTCTATTCTTACTTCTTGTATAGAATTGATTTGGGTTGTGTTCAAGGGACTTGGTGGATTGTTGTTTTCAGTTTCCGGTTCTTTGTCAGATTCATCAGAACTATTAAAGTCAGTATTTTTTTTTTGTGGGGAATTTTCATAAATTGTTTGTTGAGGGCATCAGTCACTTGTAATTCTTGCACTTGGATTTTAAGGTTTTTATTTCGTCTTTAATGTTGATGATTTCTTTCTGTAAGTCAGGAATAGTAACTTTTCTAGACTTGCTATGAAATTTTCCTAGAACATTTTGCTCAAAATCAGGTGTCTCAAAGGGGGCATTTTTAAAAGGTTTTGGTTCATTAAAAGGCTTGTTGTTATTACTTGTAGAGGGTTCGTCAATGATCCTCTTTTGTAATTGTCTAATGTATTGGGCTTTTTGGATAGGGTCTTCAATACTATCTATCATACTAATCATTAGGGAACAGTCATATTTATCAAGGACATTTATTTCTTTAAAAAAACAGGGTTGTGTATCTGGTTCAGTCTCATATGAGGAAGATGACGTTTCTGAGTCAGAAGAGGATTCATTTATAACTAAGACTTCATTGTCTGATGACGAGGTACATGAGCTTGGGGTTTTTGAGTCCGTATATAAAGCTTGTATAATTTTCTCTTTGGATTGGTCATCTAGATCTAGGCTATTGATTTTTTTCTTTTGGTCAGGGCATTTATTAGCATAATGGCCACCTTTGCCACATTTAAAGCACTTATTATTTTTTCTATGGAAATTTTTTCTCTTAGAAGTTTCCCTAGATTTCTTGTTAGGGGACCATATGGTCTCTCCCTTTTTGTTAGCTTTATAATCTTTATTAATACGATAAGGATATCTTTTGGAGAGTTTGTGCTTAAAGATTTTATGCTTCTTTTTCTTATGGGAAGGTAATCGGTCAAAACCAAATTGTTCACACCAAGAACCAAGTTCTTTCCTGGTGGTTAATTTTTGTTTTTTAAGTTGGCTTTTAAGTCTGAGGTCATTGCAAAGTTGCATGGCAACAACATTTATAGAGGCTATGATTTCTCCATAAGTCCATGTGTCTAAGTCTACTTGGGACCAGTCGGACCAGCCCATTTGCCTAACCATTTCGTCTCTTACTTTTGTAGAAAATAGTTTTGGTAATCCTAATATGAATTTTTCTTTCCAATAGGCATTAGCATTGTCAGGTCTTTGGAAGACTCTAGTCAAAAATATATCTTTGTACCATTTAAAATCATTTAGCTTTTTACATTTTAGATTTTGTATTTTAGAAAATTCTTTTCCTTGATTAATGTTTGGGTTTCCTACAAAATGCATTAATATGGTATAGCATAGGACATCAATACCGTCTGGTTCAGATGTAGTAGTGGTGGTCTGGGTCTGTGTTGATGTGGGATAGTTTGTGGTAACTGTCTTGGTATGTCCAATAATAGATGTTTTGGCTAATTGGCTTAAAGTGTGTGTCCACCATCCAAACAGTTGTCCCTCGAACCCAGTGGTTATTGAGGTAACTGCATCAGAATGAGACATGTTTTGTTTCTTGATGTAAATATATCCTATCGTATGCATTTGTCTTAATACCGTAATTATCTGGTACTCTGATAAACCGTTTATGTTAAATTGATAACATGCATTTCCAGTTTATGCTCTATAGGGGACCGTTTCTTCATATTGTAAATCAGGGGGAGTTGGTCTAGGATAATAGGGTTTGGTATTTTGGAAATATTTAGTTTTATTATAACTGTCAGTTTTTTCATTTGTCATGATCCTTCGTACAAAATTCTAGAGATCAATAGTTTCCTCTTCTTCATCCGAAGAATCTGAAGGGATCTTTTTGTCGATAGTCTGGACATTAGGATGTGGGATCCTACTTAATATTTCTTCTAATGTTCTTAAAAGTTCTGCTTCATCTATTAAGTTGTCAAAACATTTTTCAATACCAGTATGGTCAGGAAATAGAATTGGTTCAGATTTTATTATTATGTCTTTTCCTTTATCTTTGCTTTTACTGGCAGAGGGAGGTAAATCGTAAGGGACATAAACCTGTGGAGGGACCTCTTCTCTAGTTGGTGAAACATTTGTTTGGGTTAAATTTAGGTCAATTTTCTCTAATTGTTCTCCTATAGAATTAAGAAAGAAATTAGTGTAATTGCCTTGTCTCATCACCATACCAATTTGATGGGAAGATGAGGTCACAGTTGGGGACATTAGTTCATCGAATAGGATAAAAGGGGTACATTTAGCAATATTAGTTTCTGCTGGATTGTCTTCATTAGGCATAGGAATTTCGAAATCTCTTGGTGGGGGGTGTGTTTGTTTTTCTATTCCTTTTTTAGTTTTATAGGATCTGAGGTTTTGTCTATTAATGACTGAGCAGGTTTGTTCATAATTTTTTCTATCAATATACCAATCAAAGAAAGAAATATTTAAATTAAATTCTTCTAGGCATTTAATCCATCTTTCATGAAATTGTTTTCTTTTGTTAATCGAGTAATTCTTTTCGTATTTTTCTCTTAGGGTTTGGTTATGGACAGAATAGTAATCTCCTATTAGAAAGTCAAATTTGTCTTTACTGATAACATTGATAGTCCTCATAGGGGGTTCAGGTTCTAATGTTTCTGTCAAGACTTGTGATGGTGTTGGTGAAGTCTGGTGTTCTTGGTCATATGAGTGAATTGGTTGGGCAATTTGTTCTGGGGTTTTTTGAACATGTGTCACATGGGTATGAGTTGGTTGGGTTGCCTGGTCCGGGGTTTTTAAAACATGTGGCATATGTGTAACAGGTCTGGATTGGGGTCTCCTTCTGGGCCTTAAATTAATGGGCTCAGAATCCTCTTCTGGGTCATAGTCTGCTGTGGAAAACATAAGTTGTTTGTCAATTCTTCTGGAAGTTAGACTAGGTATTTGTCTAGTAATGTTTCTTCTAGAAGAGCTGGAAAGGGAATTTCTAGCTGATTGGAAATCACTCAAAGATCTAGAATGGTCACTATATGTTTCTCTAATTGATAAACTCCTTCGGAATGATATTCTTAATGTTCCATCTTGTTCAGTTACACAGTCATGTAAGTTTCTCATAGGTGGCTTATAAGATGGTTGGTCAACTTTTTCTTTGACCCAGTCATCTGGAAACTTAATGTTTTCCCATCTGACCGGAACAGGGACAAGTACATTTACTGACAGTGATGCATTAAAACATATGGTCTGTCCCGCAGGAACTGATGGTGGTATATAACTTGGTATAAGTCCTGAAGTTAAAACTCTATAATGAACTCTATACACTAGTTTATACGGACTAGATGGTATTTTAGAATCATCGTCTAGTAAATCTTTAAGCCCCTAGCAACGTTCTAATGCTTCAACCTTCTGGTTTAATTTTTGTATCAGGATATCTCGTTTATATTCTGGTTCGTTGTCCAATCCTGATCGCTGATGGTCGGTGTGCCCATGTTGGAATCTAAGCGGGGACTTGCCCCTTCAGCGTGTTCTGCAGGGTGGTTGGTCGTTGTCGTTTGATGAGCTAGATCGGTCCCACCTCTAAACACCTATGCTGATTTTATCTGACTTAAAGTCCACTTGATACCGCTTTTGCCTCCCTTGTCCGATAATTCCTGTATATTTAAACAATTGCTAGAACAATTATCTCTTTGTTTTCCTTTATGTTTTTAATTGTACTGTATTTTGTCTTGTGGTTTCTATTATATATCTTTATAGTATATATATATATATATATATATATATATATATATACTGGTTTTATTATACTGAATTGCTGTATATTTGAACAATTGCTAGAACAATTATCTCTTTGTTTTCCTTTATGTTTTTAATTGTACTGTATTTTGTCTTGTGGTTTCTATTATATATCTTCGTGTTCCGTTTTGTGTTAAAACTTTTAATTTTAGTTGGAAATAAATTATTCTGGAATATAATATATATATTTATATAAGAGGGGTACTTTGGTCATTTAAAAATATTATCCCGTCTTGTCCTAGCTATATCAAATGCATAACAACACAATTAATAGTTTTAAAAAAATGTTTTTTTTATGTAAAAAAAGTGAAAAACAAACTGAAAAACAAAAACAAAAACAAAAAACAAGTATTTTGTGTTTTTCAAATCTTTCACTTTTAACACTGGTTTATTTTTTATTTTTTTTTTGAAAATAAAATGAAAAATGGTTAAAGAACATGTTTTTGAATCATTTTTAAAAAATAAAAACGAAAACAGATTGAAAAACAGCTGCAGGACGGGGCCTAAACCCCTCATGCCCGACTGTTTGCATCAACTACATGTTCATGTGTCAACATCACGGATCATGACATATATATTCCTAGCCGTTTGATCTATTAATCAACTGATTTTACTTTAAAAAGAAAAATGAAATAAAATCAATGGAGGTGATGATCCAAACATCCAGTGGTACAATATTTGTACTATAAAAGTTGGAATTTCCATGGCTTCCTTGAGAGAGAATCAAACGGTTGTCATTTTTTCCGTTTGTTTGATCAGTTATACTCATACATGGAAATGAAAAAAAAATTAATAATATAACGTCCCGTTTGGTGCGCGGGATTGGATTGAATTATTTCATGAGATTGAATTGGATTGAGATGTGACTGAGATTATATGAGATTAGATTGGACTGTACTTGACTAAATTAATACTATACCATGTTTAGAAAAACATGAGACTGACTAAATTAATATTATGTTTTGTTTGGTAAAACATATGATTGGACTAAATATAATAATATTTTAAATTTAAATAATAAAATATTGAAATATGTATTTGAAGAATAAATGTTTTAATTTATATATTATTAAAGTAATAATATCCAAAAGTATTTTTAATATATATATATTACTATAATAATTTTAAAGATACGAACAATAGGTTAAAAGGTAAAACAGTTTTGTCTAAAATGACCAAATAACCATAGAAAATTAGAAACTAAGATAAAACATGGAATAAATAAATATAAAAGTAAATGAGAAATCAAATAAATAGATGGGACCACATGTAAAATAGTCCTAAGATAAATAGAGATAGAGTTGGACGTGAGTTTATTTAATCCCATAAACATGAGACTATTTTCCTTTTGAAACAAATAATTTCATGTTTCAAAACATCATCAAACATGGGATAAGGACTAAAATAGTCCAATCCTAAACCAATCCTAGGTATCAAACATGCCTAAAAGAGCAGGAAAGCCATTACCACCTCCGCGTTGGTATGCTCCATCTCCGGCTCAAAATTTGTAAAATCACCAACTCAAAAAACACACACCGATAGATGGTTATGTGTCTTTTGTTTTGATGATCTCATAAAGTTGAAAGTACTTTCTTAGGAAAATACAAGTAGAAAGAAAACTTCTAATTATTTTTTCTTGTGATTATACGGGTCATATTATTTTACTGGTCAAATAATATTATTGGACTTAATAACTAACATTATATTGGATAAAAACAAATCTAATGGATGTTATTAAAATTTTAAATCATTGTCTTTTATTACAGTAAAAACTTGAAACATTTTCAAACTTTGTTTTTTCAAATAATTAATAATTGCATGAGATAAGAAAGTATATCATGTAATAAAGAATATAAATTTGTTTTTTTTTTGTTTTGTAAAAGGATTTAAATTACTTCAAACGGATTTAAATTATAATGAATAAGTAATAAGAATTAATTAGTAGAATGAAAGAATTTAGTTTATTTATAACGAGACGATACAATTATATGTCTATTACAAGAAATTATATTAAATAATTATAATTTATATTTAATTCACAACTAGTCACCAATATCATAATTAAAATAGTATTACTCTTAAAAATAACAATTTCAGTGGTAATAATGTGTATCCGTAATTTTGTTCATGTGTAATACAGTAAAAATCTTATATTAATGTTTATATATAATTGCATAATTGATGAGTTTAAACACAAATTTAACAATAACTTATTAAAAACAATATTTTTGATTTCTTGTAAAAAAACAATAATCTTGTAAAAAAAACACTTATATTACTCATTTACACTAACAATAGTATTAACAGTAACGATTTCAATTGCAGTTAAATAATCATTCTCCTAACACAAAATAAGATACATCATCGCTGTAAATGATCTATAACTACAATTTCTTCTATATGATATAATAAAAATATTACAATAATGTATTTAGTAGAATAATATATGAATTTAAATACAATGTTTTTTTATAATTTCTTATAAACAATAAAGCGATATATAAATTCACCACATACAATAAGAATTAATGACTAGAATGACATAAATTTTATTAATTAGTTATAATTTATTTATATTTAATAGCTAAAACACTACTAATAGTAGCATTGATAATAACAATTTCTATTAGCAATGTGAAACTATTTAATTGAAATGATATCAAAATATTTATATTGGATAAAATTTGACAAAGTAAATAAATGATTTTATTAGTATTTTTAAAAAAATATTACAAGAACTATTACAATAGAAACCTATCATAATGAAACACTATATATGTGATCCGGATATGTACTCCCATAACGGGAGATAACTACTCCCACAACACAGGAAGAAAATTCTACATACATACTTGTAAAATGCGTCATGGTGAAATTTGAACCTCTCACTATTCATATAGAAGGGAGGTGCACTATCACATCTGTTATGAAAAAAAATGAATTGTTAAATAAAAACAAAGAAACTTACATTATAAATTTATGAGTAATGCTAGGTTTTCAAAATTGTTTTCTAAATTTCTTCTCAAATGGTGTTGACACATGATGTGTCAACATCTTGTAAATTATGAGATTATATAACAATGATGTGATGTTGACACCTCACGTACCAACACCATTTAAAAGAAATTTAGAAAAAAAAATAGGAAGCCTAGCATTACTCTTAATTTATAATATTAATCAAAACTATTCTTGTTTTACTTTTCTTTAAATAAAAACATAAAAACATTATTTTATACGGCGTGAAATTGTTACCATAAAAAATGTTGTTGTATGTGAATTTTACCAAGCATACACGTCATTGACAGGAAGGAAAAAATAGCCAGGTGGACGCCCAAATAGGCACTCAGGAAATATCCTACGAGGAATCATTGAAGAGAAGAAAAGCCCGAGTACACATATGTAGAATGAAACCTACTCGGGATCAGTTAACAACACTCGGGACTGGTTAAACAACGCTTCCACTCGGGCTCAAACGACGCTACTCGGGACCATCAGGTATTATTCTTACTCGGGAATAAATATAAATCGAGTAAGAACTTGGTGCTTTTTCACAAGGATTAAGTCATTAAATACGCGAAGATATCCATCAGGAGCCCAATCAGGAAATAACTTGATTTCTTTACGAAGACTACATTCATATAAGGAAACAAGTCCAAATTGAACTACACTACTAGAATCCCACTCGATTTCCGTAAAAGACTCCGAAACAGGAAAGAAGACAAATCAACCTCAAGCAAGTAACCAAATCACAATTAAATACAAATATCTTGTATTACTTATACAAAGCAAATTAGGGTTCTATAGGCATATAAATAGACCCATAATCTGGCTTCAAAAGATATAGGCAATATAGCATACAGCAATCATAGAAAATACAGAGAGAAAAAAGAGAGATCGAGAGCTTGTAAACATCATATTCTTATAGTGGATTTTGGCTTGGTTGATCCTTCAACCATCCGTGGACGTTTCTCCGGTCGTCGGAGTTTTACCACTTAAAACTTGGCTTTGTTACTCTCTCTGCATCTCTTTCTCTTTGACTCAATAGCCGAAATCCAATCCTTGTTGTCTTTTCTTACATAATCCAGAAATCGACGTCAACAATTGGTGCTAGAAGGAGGGGTTGAACCTCCGAACTTGTTAAAAGCGATGGCAGGAAGCAGAAGTAGTTCAGGGAATGGCCAAAAATCACCAGGCGATTTCCATGTTGGCAATACGTCACAAGATCCTGCAGCAAACACAAAAAACCAGCCTGCGCACCTGGCAGGGATCCAGCAAGTTCCTCCAACCAGCAGAGATCTTACGCTGCGTTTCCAAGAGGCCTTGCAGCAATTGGTAACAGACGCAGCAAGGGAAGGGATTGATTTACTGGCTGCAAGAGCACATACTCCCAATCCTCCACTCGTAAGGCTCCGTTCGATAGTGGTTGGGCCAGGAATAACTATGCCAGAAACCAGAAGGAACTCTTCCTCAATCAACCCGGTTGGACAGAAAACACTTGAAGAGAAACATCACTAGAGGCTGGACCACAATCAAACAGTACATGCCAGACATTGTAAAAACAACCGGCACAGAGGTCGGTCATCATCAGAAGACAGTGATCAACACCATCGCAAACGTTATCATGGAGCCACACGAGAGGATCGGCATCAGAGTGAAGAGTCAGAGGAAAGAATGACGATAACCCAACGGTTTAACCGTCGGGGAAGTCTGATGGGGGACAGAGATGTCACGATCCACAGCCTAACTCGAGAAATTAAGAATAACAGGCGACAGATGGAGGCACTGGTCAGATGTTATGGCTGTAACGATCTATCTGACGATGACTCTGACAGTCCATTCACCAAGGAAATTTTGGGAACCCCTTTCCCAGAAAGATTCAGGATGCCGCATGTGGAGCAATTAAAAAAAGATACAGATCCAAAGGAGCACGTTAGACGCTATAAAAGTGCCATGGCTCAATATGCCCGCAGTGACCCCTTATTGTGTCTCAACTTTCCACAAACACTGGGGGACACAGGGTCAAGATGGTTCGGAAGACTACCCCCGGCGAGCATCGGAAATTTCAGCGAACTAAGTAGAAGCTTCTCAAGGCAATTTCTGAGCAATGTTCACAGGAAGAAGTCAGTGGCCTACCTCTCTCAAATAAAGCAAGGGAAGGACGAGTCATTAAAAAAGTACTTGGGCCGGTTCGGCCATGCAGTATCAAAAATTGGCAGTGCTAATGATGAAGCAATTATTGCTGCTTTCACCAATATTTGCAAAATGGACGACTGTCCTTTGATTTGAGAAGAGCACTGCTGACTAAGTATGCTGACATGATGGATATGGCAGGAGAATACGCTCTGGCCGAGGAGGAAGAGTTAGCTACAGGAGGAAGAGTTAGCTACAGGAGGAAGCTATATGCATGGAGGAAAGCCCGAACAGAAGAATACAGAATCCAAGGGGCATAATCGAAAGGAAAAACGGAAAGGAAACGGCAAGAAGAAAAACAAGGATGGGGGTAATGGGCTCAACACCGAACGGTCCACAGAGAAATACCGAGGCAGATATACCAATTACACCCCTTTTCGAAAAAAACAAGAAGAAATTTTAGCCATCTTAGAAGATAAGAATATGGTGCAAGAGCCGCGGCGACAATCACAGTTTGCCCGGAGAGATACAACCAAGTATTGCAGGTTTCACAAAGAAACTGGGCATGAGACTTCAAAGTGTTTTCAGCTCAAAGATTACATAGAGACTCTTATTCGGGAAGGGCACCTGCGGGATGTAATCTTGAAAAAAGATAGACCAGAAACTAAGAAAGAAGTCAAGGCTGATCACAACCCTGGTCAAAATCAAAGAACCAGCCCCGAAGCCAATCAAATAATACATACAATTTTCGGAGGACCGTCTATACCAATTACACCTCTCTTCGAAAAAAACAAGAAGAAATTTAGCCATCTTAGAAGAGAAGAATATGGTGCAAGAGCGGCGGTGACAATCACAGATCGCCCGGAGAGATACAACCAAGTATTGCAGGTTTCACAAAGAAACTGGGCATGAGACTTCAAAGTGTTTTTAGCTCAGAGATTACATAGACTCTTATTCGGGAAGGGCACCTGCGGGATGTAATCTTGAAAAAAGATAGATCAGAAAGTAAGAAAGAAGTCAAGGCTGATCACAACCCTGGTCAAAATCAAAGAACCAGCCCCGAAGCCAATCAAATAATACATACAATTTTCGGAGGACCGTCTACTGGAGAAGCAACCGAGAACGAACTCAGGAAATCAAAGAAGCAATAGAAGCAAGGAATAACTTTGACGTTAACTCGGTTGAGCCATACCTGAAAGGGGTAAAGGAAGGATGGGACGTAATAGTCTTTACAGAGGCAGATTCCCATGGCGTCGATGTTCGACCTAATGACGCTTTGGTTATAAGTGTCCGGATTGGCCATAGGGAAGTCTAGAGAATTTTAATAGATAATGGGAGTTCAGCAGACATCCTAAACGTGGCCGTGTACGACCAGCTGAGACTAGACCGATAAGATTTACAGTCTTTCCATACTCCATTAAGAGGGTTTGGGGGGATAGAGGTCAGATCACTCGAGACGGTAAAACTACCCCTGAAGATCGGAACGGCACCATGCCAGAGGACTGTCCTGCTCGACTTCGTGGTAGTTGACTTGGACAATTGGCCGTATAATGCATTATTGGGCAGGCCATTCCAGAATAAAACAAGGGCCGTGACAGCCACTTATGGATAGTCAAGGGATCTCAAGAGATGGCCCGAAGAGCAAACCTGTCAGTATACAGAGACAAGCATGATGCTGAACAAGTGTGCACTATAATGCTGCCAAATCAGTATAAAGAATCCTTGTCATTCAAACTAGATCCAAGGGAGGGCTCGAATGAATACAAAACAGGATTGGTTGAAATAGTACTTGAAGAAGACAAACCGGACAAAAAAATCAAGATCGGGACCAACTTGGATGGAAAAGTCAAGCATGACTTAACCAATCTGCTTAGAGAGTACAAAGATGCATTAGCCTGGAGTCACGAAGATATGATCGGAATAGATGCCCGAGTAATATCCCACCACCTCGCAGTTAGCTCGAATGCAAAACCGATTATACAAAAGAGAAGATCGTTCAATCCTGAAAGAAGTCAAGCAATCAAACAAGAGGTGGAAAAGCTACTGGTAACTGGATCAATCAGAGAAGTCAGCTACCCTCAGTGGGTCGCCAACGTAGTCCTCGTCCAGAAGAAAAATGGACAATGGAGGATGTGCATAGATTTCACGAATCTAAACAAGGCATGTCCAAAGGATAACTTCCCACTTCCAAGGATAGACCAGTTGGTGGATGCCACAACAGGTCACGAATTGCTCAGCTTCATGGACGCTTACTAGGGATACAATCAGATCTGGATGAACAAAGCTGATGAAGAAAAAACAGCTTTCACAACGGATCAGGGTTTATATTGCTACACAGTAATGCCTTTCGGTTTAAAAAATGCAGGTGCTACGTATCAAAGGTTGGTTAACAAAATCTTCACTCGGCAAATAGGAAGGAACATGGAAGTGTACATTGATGACATGTTGACTAAAAGCATCTCGGCAGATGAGCATGCCCGGGACCTCCGAGAGACATTTGATGTTTTGAGAAAATACCAGATGAAATTAAACCCGAACAAATGTTTATTCGGAGCCCATACGGGGAGATTCTTGGGTTTTCAAGTCCATCAAAGAGGAATTGAAGTTAATTCCGAGAAGATCCAGGCTTTGCAAGAAATGACCTCACCTAAAACATTGAAAGAGGTACAACGCTTAACAGGGTGTTTAGCCTCCTTGGGAAGATTCATCTCAAGGACTACAGACAGATGCGCACCTTTCTTCAAGATAATCAAAAAAGGGAAAGGACTCGAGTGGAATAAAGAGTGTGAGCAGGCATTCTTAAAAATAAAAGAGTACTTGGGACAAGCTCCCATTCTCTCAAAACCACAAAAAGGGGAAATACTTTAGCTGTATCTGTCAATAACCGAGCTTGCAGCAAGTTCAGTCTTAGTCAGAACAGAAGATGGAGTGCAGAAACCAGTGTATTATACCAGTAAGGCACTCGTACCGGCCGAGCCCAGGTACTCACAGGCAGAGAAGATGGCCTTAGCATTGGTTTCAGTAGCAAAAAAGCTGAGACCATATTTTCAGACCCATACAATCCAGGTTCTCACCAATTGCCCATTAAGACAAATTTTACAAAAACCAGAGATATCAGAAAGACTTACCAAATGGGCAATCGAGCTAAGTGAATTCGATATTCATTATGTCCCCAGAACCTCCCTCAAAGGACAAGCTGTGACAGATTTTATAGCCGAATTCACATAACCAAACCTGGAAGCAAAGACTCTTGGAAAAGAGTTTCCCATGGAAACTGTATGTTGATGGCTCTTCAAATACCCATGGCAGCGGGGCAGGGATCGTAGTTTGCACCCCAGAAGGAAATGATGTTAAATGTGCCATGAGATTTGATTTTAAAGCAACCAATAATTAAGCCGAGTACGAGGCATTGTTAGCTGGAATCAAAGTCTGCATAGCTCTCGGGGCAGATGAAGTTGAGATATTCAGCGATTCACAGGTAGTTGTCAACCAGCTTATGGACGAGTACCAGGCCAAAGATAAAGGTATGATAGCCTACCGTGACATCGCGAAGCAGCTCCTCCAAATATTTAAAGAATAAAATATCGCTCAGATCCCTAGGGAAGAAAATGAAAAGGCTAACGTATTGTCTAAATTAGCATGAGCAACAACCTCAATCAGACCAAAGACCATTCCAGTTGCACACCTCCTTAAACCGAGTACAGCTAAACCTAAGCATTTGGAAATTTCAAAAATCCAAACATCGTAAGACGGTTGGATGGTCCAGCTGAGAAGGTTTCTGGAAGAAGGCCTGCTCCCTGAAGATCCGGTATTAGCAAAGCGCATCAGGTATCGATCGGCTAGGTATACCATGATCGAAGGAGAATTATACAGAAGGGGGTTTTCCCGAGCTCTCCAGAGATGTGTACCGGAAGAAGATGCACATCAAATACTTCAAGAGATCCACGGAGGAGTTTGCGGGAACCACACTAGGGGTAGAAGTCTGGCGCATAAGGTACTCAGGCAAGGCTATTACTGGCCTACGCTTTTCTCAAATGCACAGCAGTGGTCGGAAAGTTGCAATACCTATCAAAGGATTGCCAACGATATCCGACAACCCCCAGAAAAGCTCAGAAACCTCACTGCCCCATGGCCATTCGCCATGTGGGGCCTAGACCTAATCGGGCCAGTGCCAGCCGGGACAGGGGTGGAGCAAAGCACGTTATAGTAGCTGTCTATTATTTTACAAAATAGGCAGAAGCTGAAGCGCTGGTGCATATCACCGAAGCCAACACCACAAATTTCGTAAAGAAAAACATACTTTATAGGTTTGGAGTTCCGGACACTATAATCACCGACAATGACACTCAGTTTGATAACCAAAAATTCAGACAGTTGTGCGAGAAGTATCATATTGCTAACTACTATGCGACACCAGCTCATCCACAAACAAACGAGTAAGTAGAATCAGTAAATAAAATTATCAAGCACACCATTAAAGCGAAGTTAGATGACAAAAAAGGAAGCTGGGTTGAAAAGCCTGAAGTATTATGGGCATATCGGACGACAGCAAGGACTTCAACAGGAGAAACTCCATTCACTTTAGCGTTTGGAACAGAAGCTGTCATCCCCGTAGAAACATCGTATGCGTCCCCACGGGTCAGGCTATACGATGAAGAACAGAATGTTGATATGCTACTACAAAGTTTGGATAAGCTAGAAGAAAAAACGGAAAAGTCCCGAATAAAAAATACAGCATATCAACAAAGAGTGGCTCGCCACTACAACTCTCGTGTTCGGATCAGGAAATTCCAGCTAGGATACCTGGTGCTCAGGAAGGTGTCATTGAACACAAAAAGTAGAGCCGCAGGATCCCTGGCTGACAAATGGGAAAGTCCATACAAGATAGAGGGGATAGCTGGCCATGGAGCTTATTGGATTGCTCGACCTAATGGAGGGGTGTTACCCCGACCATGCAATGCCCAATATCTGAAGATTTTCTATCATTAATATATATATATATATTGAATATTTTATACTTTTTTCTAGTCAGGACAATATTGGTAGGATAAATAATAAACTGTAATTTAAATCTGTCGATTTTTTGCAGTAATAAATAAAATTACTTGAAATTTCCGAAAGGAAAGCATCTAGCTCAGGATTTCCAAAAGAAAGCATATGATAATAAGAACATATGGAAGAAAAGCATGATAATAAGAACATGCAAATAGAATTCTCGGGACCATCAAATCCCGAATGGGCGAAGAAGCTCGTAGGAGCATGCCAGCCGAGCATGGTCAAAATGACCTTCGTAAAAAGGCAAACCCGATGCACCAGACTCTGGAAAAATGCTTGGGATGCTATCGGGAGAAATTCTGGTGAAGTGCGTAGCTGTGTTGAAGCAACTTTTAAAAAAAATAGCTCAATGATTCGGCAAACCCTTGCGCATAAAAACTAGGGAGACGTCCTTGGTATTGCGTAAGGACTCGAACGTATGATCATGGTGAGCCTTGATGTAACGTTCGGGTAGCAACAGGGTATGAAACACGTGTAAACTTCTGTTTCAAGATGATTCGGTTAATAATAAAGAGCCAGTTTAATAAGATACTTGGCAATTGAAGTCATTCGGGTAACAACCAGTTTAATAAGATACTCGATTAAGTCACCCGAACATTGAAGAAGCCAGTTTAATAAGATATTTGGCCATTGAAGTCATTCGGGTAACAACCGGTTTAATAAGATACTCGGTTAAGTTACCCGAACATCGAAGAAGCCAGTTTAATAAGATACTTGGCAATTGAAGTTATTCGGGTAACAACCGACTTAATAAGATACTCGGTTAAGTTACCCGAACACCAGCCAGTTTAATACAGCACTCGACAACAATCAGCAATGAACAGATCAAGACCATTCAATTCAGAATAAAATAAGATTTTATTGCTCTTAAAAGGATGGTTGCAGTTCAAAGAATGGTTCTGTACAAGTAAAAAATAATCAGGAATTTCTACATTTCTACAAAATCAAGGTTGCGAGGATTTCGAGCCTTTGCCAATACTCGGATCTGGCACCATCTCATACTCATGAAGCAAGCTCTCATTAGACGGCCAAGTGATATCGTCGACAGTGTCATCCATCCACTTGCTTTAATCTTCACCAGGGACTGGCCCGACATCTGGGACTGCACCCTCAACCTACTCTTGACTTGCGTAAAAGGTCGAGAGAGAATGCTCAGACGGAATCTCTAAATGCATAGGATGGGGCTCTTTGCCTTGACACAGCTCCCAATTAGCACGGGCTTTCTCGGTCGTCCTATTCTTAATTTTGAAGAACTCGCCGGCCGAAACTAGCCCACGTTGAAACTCCCGAAGAAGTAGGGCATCATAAGCAGGGGATCTTTTAAAATGATCCACCTCCAGTTCCAACCTGGCCTCTCGGGAAAGAGATTCAACTGTCAGCACTTGGTGCTCCAGATCTTCAATTTTTTGGTCATACGCCGACTTCGCCTGCTCCGCTTCCTGCTCGGCCTTAAGCATGGATTCTTCAGCAGAAGATAGAAGATTTTGAAGTGATACAACCTTCTCCTCTGCCAGAGATGCCTTGTCCTCGGCTTCAACCTGCTTCGCCAGACAATGGTCGGTAAATATTTGTACAGAACTGACCTCCTGCTGGTAAGCTTTCTCGGCTCTAGCACGACCCTCCTCACTCGCCTTCAGTTGAGCCTCTAGACGCCTTATTCGATCGGCTTGATGTTGCTGGGTCTGAATAAGCTCAGCAAACTCGGCCACCATCTACAAAGGGATATACTTAGAAATTTGGCAGAAGCAAAACAATAAAGGAGTCAGATTTAACTGAGTCAGATTTAACTTACATAAGATGCGCCGTTAAAAATGTTTTAGAGACGTTCAGATAAAGAACCATCTCTAAAACCACTCCAGCGGTCCTCCCTAATAAAAGCCCGACCGGAAGACATCTCCCGTAGCATATCCCAGGGAGAAAGGAATAAAGGAACCCCCGAGGGTTCAGCTCCCAGATTTTCAAACTCAAGGGCAGAAGAAGCCCTGTTCAGTTCTAAGGATGGAGAAGGAACCCCTGGAGGTTCAACCCCCATATCTCCAACTTCGGGGGTAGAAGAAGCCCTACTCGGTTCTGAAGCGGCTGCATCTACTGATGCTTCAACACAAACACTTGGGGCAATCTCATCCGCAACGTCTTCGTCACTGGAGTCAATAAATGAGACTACCAGAGGAACTTTGAGTGGACGAGACGGTGAACTAACTACCTTTCGCTTCTCACCCCGAGAACGGTGGAAGTAAAGATCATCAGCAGGATCTTCTTACGGATCGACCCGAAAAGACTTAAAGAATTTGACACCTGCAGGCACTTGATCCGTCAAGACGTTACCACCGTTGCCAGCTTCAAATCGTCCAACAGGCTCTTCACCCGCACCTTCATATTGCCTCTCCTTATTTTCAGAAAGTTGGGTGTCAATTGGCTCTCCTTGGCCACTTGGACTAGCAAAATCCTAAGTAGAAGGTTGAGCACCCTGATCAACGCACTCGGGAATTTACTCAGCAATATCAGTTTCCTCATCAGGCTCGGGTGGAGCAATACCCTCATCGCCCTGACGGGAAGCTTCCCTTCTACTTGCTTGTAGAATCGCCTTCACCTAGCGAGCCTGAAGATTTCTGAAAACGTCCGTATCGAACACTAAAAAAAAATTATATATATTAGAAAAGAAAATGAAAAGCAGAGAAATACAATAGAAAAAGCGCCGGGTTACTTACATCGCCTGCGATGGCCCGAAACCTGTTTGAAGAAGCCGAGCTTTATCAAGTCATCCTCTTTGAAAAGATAGCTCTTGCTCCTCTTCTCCAGAGTACGAACAACTTCCCGAGTCAGCCTCTTCAACTTAGAATCACTATAATCAATTATTTTCTTGTTCCACACTTCGAGGGAACAGAAGAAACGGGGAACACTCAGCACCGTTCCGGAATCCCCAGAACGAACAGTGACGTCGAGCCCGAGAGTCCCTCCAGCAAAAAACCAACTGTTCTTCCAGAACTTGTTAGATGTGGGGAATTCCCATGAAAAGCCCTTATTCTTTGGGTCATCAGAAGCATCGACCCCCCCGATTCACCTTTGCTTTTTTGGGGACCCAACCGTCTGAAGGAGTAGACGCAAGAAAATAGGTCCCCGTTTTGCTAACCTGCCTCAGCGTAAAGAAATGCCTGATTTCATTCGGGGAAGGCGGCGAAAGGTTCATTCGACTGAACATGTGCAACATGCACATCAAGACTTTATAACTATTCGGGGCCAACTTAGTTGGGGCTATCCCTGCTTCAGCCAAAAACCAGGCAATAAAAGGCTGAAGGGGAAGTGTAACGCCGCAGCAAAGCATGGATCCATAAATCGTGACCATGCCCTCTGGAGGATTCCATACGGCTCTATCCCTCGTAGGAACCAAAGTGATTGAGTCGGGCAAGTCGAATCGGGAGCAGTATTTTTCAATCTCAGCTGGCCCGACCACATTCGGTTCAGTATCAAAGCCACTCGGGTGAGTATCAGAAAACAAAATACGGGACGCCCTGAACACTTCATCAACGTCACCCTCATTAACAGTCTGTTCCCTGGTCTGAACGCTGCTCGAGCCATGCTTGTATACCTTACTTCTGCTCTGATGTTTACCCATCATTCTAAAAGATACCCTGTGACCAGAAATATCAGAATCAGAACTAGATGGAGAACTCGATACAGGGCTGAAAGTGACGTCAGGGTGAAGCCCAAAAACATCAACCTCTAAGAATGGAGGTTCATCTATTGGGATATCCCCCAGTAATCGTTTAATGCAAGATACTAACTGAAAATCCCCACGTTCTAATGCATCAAAAGCGATTTTAAAAAGACGATGGCGGGAAGATGGCCCCATTAAAACTAACCTTGAATTGAGATTGATGCAAGATCTTCAAACGGAGAATCACAAACTTCTGGATAAAGAAATCTGAGTTTAAAGAAAGTTCTGCTGAATTTTTTTGAGAATAAACCAACAATGTCTCTCAGCGAAGAATTTAAAGACGAGACGGCATGAAACCCTAGGATTTCAAAGCGGGAAAAAACTTATGACGAAACTCGATGACGTAGGCGGTGTTTGGGGAAATGCAAAAATCATTTCTCATAAATGATATTGAAAAACGGAGAGACGAGGGATGCGTGTCAAAACAGGAATTAGCCTTAAACCGTCAGAACTTCAAAACGTCACCATCATTTAAGATCTCGCGTGATGAAGCGAATCGAAATTACATAGTCACCATTAAGACACGCCATTATGACAAGACGACTATTCTGACAAGTGAAAATTAAGACAGTTAAAATACTCTTGCCCGAAATGAAATTTACTCGGCAAAAATATTTTAAGGGGGTGTTGTATGTGAATTTTACCAAGCAAACACGTCATTGACAAGAAGAAAAAAATAGCCAGGTGGACGCCCAAATGAGCACTCAGGAAATATCCTACGAGGCATCATTGAAGAGAAGAAAAGCCCGAGTACATATATGTAGAATGAAACCTACTTGGGATCAGTTAACAACACTCGGGACTGGTTAAACAACACTTCCACTCGGGCTCAAACGACGCTACTCGGGACCATCAGGTATTATTCTTACTCGGGAATAAATACAAATCGAGTAAGAACTTGGTGCTTATTTCACACGGATTAAGTCATTAAATACACGAAATTATCCATCAGGAAGGAATCCCAAATAATGGAACTTTAAGTTAGAAGAGTCCCCCAATCAGGAAATAACTTGATTTCTTTACGAAGACTACATTCTTATAAGAAAACAAGTCCAAATTGAACTACACAACTAGAATCCCACTCGATTTCCATAAAAGACTCCGAAACAGGAAATAAGATAAATCAACCTCAAGCAAGTAACCAAATCACAATTAAATACAAATATCTTGTATTACTTGTACAAAGCAGATTAGGGTTCTATAAGCATATAAATAGACCCATAATTTGGCTCCAAAAGATATAGGCAATATAGCATACATCAATCATAGAAAATACAGAGAGAAAAAAGAGAGATCGAGAGCTTGTAAACATCATATTCTTATAGTGGATTTTGGCTTGGTTGATCATTCAACCACCCGTGGACGTTTCTCCGGTCGTTGGAGTTTTGCCACGTAAAACTTGTCTTTGTTACTCTCTCTGCATCTCTTTCTCTTTGACTCAATAGCCGAAATCCAATCATTGTTGGCTTTTCTAACATAATCCAGAAATCGACGTCAACAAATATGTTTATAATTATACTTAAAATATGTTACATAGTATGGATATTTTAAAAAATATATATATTTAATTGTGTTGTTAACATTCTATCATAAAGTTGTTACAATGTATATTTTATTTGTTACATTTCACGGCATATTTGTTACAACGTTAAATCGTTACTACATACATCTTAATTACAATTTTGATGTAAAACTTATTAAATAGTAAGAATATTTTGTTACCCATATAAATCGAGTTGTTACATGCTACGTCAAAATTGTAAGAGTTATGACTTTATTGTTACACACCATGTCAGATTTGTTACAACATTAAATCTTTACCATATACATCTTAATCACAATTTTTTTTAATGTAAAACTTGTTAAATAGTATGAATATTTTGTTACCTATATAAAATGAGTTGTTACATAATACGACAATGTTGTTACAACATACAACTTTATTATTACACATCAAACTAATGTGAAATTGCTACCATAAACGTTTGAACAACAACTTTTTACGTGAAATTTGTTACAAAACACATATTTTGTTATCCATATAAACCGAGTTGTTACATGCTACGGTAAAGTTGTTACGAGCTACGACTTTATTGTTACATATCACTTAAAATTTGTTACAAAGTTTTAATTCTTACTACACACATCTAAATTACAATTTTTTATCTAAAATTTGTAATATTGTACGAAAATTATGTAACTCGTAATTTATCATATAAAAAATAATAAAAATATTTATAAATATTTAAAATGAATCTTAATTCAAAAATTATTATGTTACAAATATTTTATAAAATTATATCAAATAAATATTAATTTCAAAATATAATACATCAATTTAAAAAAAAACAAAATTATATTTTTATTTTCTAAAAATAATAATAATTTAAAATATATAAGAAAATAACATTAACTATTTTAAATCTATTATATTATATATCTTTAATTAAATTAAATATAAATTCAAATAATAAAAATATCTCATATTTATTTAAATCACATAAGATTACTGTAAGGATATACATGATCTTTATCTAATTATTAATTAAAATTATTTAACAAAATTATTTAAATTTAAATTAAATTAGATTATTTCATTTTTATAATAATTTTTTAAAAATGTAAAATAAAATAATTTGAAAGAAACTTGTTAACTCGTTATAACTAGTGACATCATATTTTTAAATGGAAATTGCTAAAACTAACAACATAAAACATATAAAATTCATTTTTAACCAACAAACGAATATATATTCATTAATAACCATTTTTTTGAGAAATTACTTGAATGCCCTCATATAAAAACCATTACCAAACACATTCTCTCTTTTCTTCTCTTTTTCTTTCTCTCCCCTCTCATATTCTCTCTCTCAACCCGTCGGTGATATGATGGTGATATGCCAGTGAATCGTCACCGACGTTGTCACGAAGGCCGGTGAATTATCATCGGCATCCTCTCTTTCATTGAACCTCTCTTTCTCTCTCCCCGCACCTTTCTCTCCTCTCTTCCTATTTCTCTCTCCCGTATCTCTCTTTCTCTCTCCTCTCCTCTCTCTGAGGTGACTTCACCGGCTTGCCGGCATACCGGTGTGCCTTTGCCTGGGCTTCATGACCGCCCAACAGCTCCGCCGATGATGTGATTTGCAAAAAAAAGAGGAAGAAAACGAAAAACTTAGATATCCAGAACATTTCAAGGTTTTACATTTCAATTTAGTCAAGATTTCAAGTTTCAACATTTTAATTTAGTCAAGGTTTCAAGTTTCAAGATAAAACCAAAAACCTAGAAACCCAGAACATTTCAAGTTTTAACATTTCAATTTAGTCAAGATTTCAAGTTTCAAGACAAAACGAAAAACCTAGAAACCCAGAACATTTCAATTTAGTCAAGATTTCAAGTTTCAACATTCTAATTTATTCAAGATTTCAAATTTTAAGTTTCAAGTTTTTAGTTGTGATTTCAAGTTTAATTCCAGATTTTAGTCATGATTTCAAGTTTGCTTCAAGTTTTGAAGATAAAAATTAAATTCAGGGGTATTTTTATAATTTATGGACATACACTGATTTTTTTTTTAAAAGGATTATTAACGATTAAAATTTTAAAAGTGATTACTAACGAAAGTTTAATGTTTTCAATGACTATTTTTGGTTTTTTCTTTATTTATAAAGAGTTTGACTGCCACAAGTCAACAAAATATTGGATGAATCTTGTAATAAAATTTCAATAATGTAATTGGGATTTAATCTCCAAATAATATAGACATACCTGTGAGAACAAAGGGTATTTATAAAGATCACTTCAACACTCCAAAAAGATGTCTATTAGTGACGAGCTATTTCCAACAACGTTAATTGCCGTCGAAAATAGTACCTTTTCCGACGACCATATTAGAGCCGTCGGAAATGAGTCAAAATATATTACCACAATTCCGACAGTCGAATAACCGTCGAAAATAGTCTTTATGCCGTAAAAAATATGGAAAAAGTAATATAATATTTCCAACGGTATTTTTTGTGCCGTCGGAAATAGTCTACATTTCCGACGGTATTTTTTGTACCGTCGGAAATGTGGACTATTTCCGACGGTATTTTTTGTGCCGTCGAAAATAGTCCACATTTCTGAAGGTATTTTTTGTGTTGTCGGAAATGATAAAATTTAATTCAAATTAGTTTTAAGGGTAATTACGCTATCGAAAATGTAGTACTATTTTCTATATTATTTGTTATGGCATTGTCATTGAAAATGATAATTAATTTTTTATTATAATATTAATTAATAAATTATAATGGAATTTATTTGATAATTTATCCACTAAAAAAATGTGACTTGTAGATCAATATTTTAAATGTATCACTATATATGTTATTTTTTATTTATCATTATTTATTTTAGCGAAATCACTCTGTCAAAATTTTCGCCAAATATTTTGATTTAATTTTGAATTTTTCAAATAATATGTCATAGATAATGTAAAAATAAATATATATATGGTGATCACTGTAAAAAAATAGACAATAGGGACCCGACTTTAGGAACAAAACAATGAGACTAATAGGAAGACTACTTTATGTGTATATCTAACTAAATTAAATAAATATAAAATATAGCAAAATTATTAGTAATTACAAGAATAATTAGTTATTTATAATTAAGTTTAATGACACAACTATATCTTATTTTTTGAAAAAAAAAACTCTAATAATTTTATTTAATATCTATTTGTTTATCATACAAAGTAATTATAAATTTTACTGAACTAAGTTTAAATCATTAATTTTTTTAGTATAATGTTGATTATAAAAATAAAAGCAACAGGGATATAATATACGTATCATATTTCAAGATAAAGTAGGAAAATGTAATTTCCTATCAGATAAGGGAAATATGTTAATAAAAATATTATTTTCTAAAACAATATCAATAGTTATATTTAAATAATAAAAAATATATTTAATTAACATATCAATAGCTTATATATAAATAGTATGCAAAATATATCAGATATAAAGTTATAGTAAAACGGTAAGAGTAACCTTTATACATGAAATGCATAGAAATAGTTGGGTGACACGTGTCATTTTTTTTCATTTAACTTTTTCCGACGGCCAATCCCCGTCGAAAATAAAGATAAGCCGTCGGAAATACTAGTAAATTTGACCACCTCTGATTACTATTACCGATGATATTTTTATTTTTTCCGACAGCATTGACCGTTGGAAATGGTCATATTTGTGACAGCCCGTCGGTAAATTGTTATTTGCGACAAGCTTATTTGTGACGGCCTCCGACGGCCATTTCCCGTCAGAAAAACGTATTTCCGACAGGAAATCGTCTTTTCTGACGGCATTTAGTCATCGGAAAAGATCATTTTTTTGTAGTGTAAGGAGAAAATCTTCAGTGCACCGGGTGCACTGCTGAGTGGTGCACCCGATTACCGGAGAACAGAAATGTGGAATAAAAATCATATGTAACATAGATGTGACACTTATTTTTTAGCACATGTCTGTTCTTCAATGATCGGGTGCACCACTCAACAGTGCACCGAATGCACTGAAGATTTTCTCTGCTTCAAGAACCTGAATCAGCTCTAGTCATATGTCAAGGCATGGCATGTCTTCACATGGTCATGCATTGACATGATTGGTTGCATATAAATAGGAGTTGTTGTTGTTGGAGGGAGAGAAAGTGAGATTTTTTTTTGTTTCAAATTTTTAATATATTATATTACTTTTCTTTATTTAAATATTTTTATTTTTATATATTGTTTTTAATTATATCTCATTATTTATATTTTACAAAAAAATGATTTAATTTATTTAGAGTCATTGATATCAAATTTCAAAAAAAATAAAATTAATTAGTTAATATAAAAAATATATATTTGAATAACTGAAATTAATAAATTTAAAGTTGGGAGTCCCTGATGTTTGGCATAAGGGTATCCAGATGAGATAAAATGGTTATTCCAGACTCACACCCTTAATCCATTATACTTGATTAACTTAACGGCTGCGAAAATCTCCATTAATTTGACCCTCTCCCTATAAAATCAAATTTTCCCTTTGTATTTGTGAATAAAATAACGAGAACAAATTAATTCTCAAAACTTAAAACAATAATAATAATAATAACCTATAAATCTTCATCCCACACATTATTATCTAGACCTAGAATGGACCCCATCTTGAATCTTGAGGCCGTTTATTTTATTTTTTTATCTAAAATCTTTTAAGACCTTAATTTGTTAGACATATGGATAAATCTTATAAATTAAGATATTATGATATGTTTGTTTTTTTCATTTTGGATGACTTATTACAAATGTAAAATTGATTAGGTTGTGTTAGAGTTTCTTCAAAATTGATTTTTTTTGAAAAAATGATTTTTAGGAGTTTATTATGTACGGATAAAATTGTTAATGTATGAATTGTTATAGGACATTTGTGGAAATTTACTAAAAAAACTCTATTATACCACTTTTTTAAAAGTCAATTTTTTTTTATTTCTTCTGAAATATATATATATATATATATTGACGGTGATTTCTAGATTAATTTCCCATTACACAATTAATGCAGGACAACAACTATTTGCAACCGAAAAGTAAGCGAAAAATAAATAAGACATAGAGTTTTAGGTGGTAAAACCTCAATGTCGGGAAACGTCCACGGTTGCCAACAGCACAAATTCACTATGTTAAAATAAGATTACACACTCAACCTCTCTCATCCTCCTTATAGTCAAATTACGTTCACCATTTAATGTGTATTATTAGGATCTATTTATACATGCATAGAACCCTAATTCTTGATGTACAATTAATGAAAGTCGTTGCCATTTAATGAAATTCTAACTTCTCAGACTCGTGCTCTCATTCTTTCATGTTTGAAGTTGATATGTATTTCAATTTTCCTTAGATCTCTTTCCAAATCTGGACTCTGATATCTATAAGGAAATTTGTTTCCTTATCAGAGTGTACTTTCAGAAGCCTTGTTCAAATCAGACTATTTTTTCAACATATTCGAGTTGTGATTCCATTGAATCTGGGTGTTGTCCACGTGTCACGCGTCTGATCGCCTATGTTACTGACCATTCTTGTTTCCCCCTGATCAACGATTCAACCTTACCCTGGCCCCAACCATTTTGACGACCCGATTGGATTTACTAACCCGATCCTCTGCCTTATCTTAGTCGGGGGACTGGTCGGGTTTTCTCCGCCCTACTTGGGTTAACTTAATCTGATCGTCTTCTAGTGATGTGGCACCCCCGACCCTAGTCTTTTGCTAACGTGTCGCATCATCTAGAATTTTCTAATAACAACACCCCCTTAAACATACAAGACTGAGTATCTCGTTCGAAATGGAACTCACTCGGTGAAGTATGTTTAACCTATTATTATTTTTTGTCGTGGTGTTTGTAAATGCGTATTTAATGCTTTACAACTAAGTGTTAACGTAAATTATGCTTGTTTCGGCTGAAGCAATCATTTAGCCACTTTTTCGAATTTCAAATGGCACGTGTTTTTCATTCCATATGCACCTACCCCCATTCGCACTTGGTGACGTGAACGTGTTCTTATAATGTCATCTGTTCCTATATATAGCTCAAGGACTTTTCATTTTTTCCTCACGACTTCATAGTGCTTATTCACAAAAAACCGTAGATTTTTGCCCTTTCCAGATTCTTGATTTTCTTTGCTTCTAAACTTCTGCGTCTCCTCCGCACTCGCTTGTACTCCAGGTATGGACCCAACTCTTCGCTATAGATATTTTGAACTTCTCATGCATGCTATCGAGGCTAGCGATAACGAGAATATTGCTAGGATTGAATCTATTCTTTGGGGTCGTTTTTCTTTATCCCAGCTCGTCGCTTTAAATGTAGATTATTCTATGGCCCATCCCGGGTTTATTCCTTTTCCTTCTAACCCTTTTGGTTTCGATTTTGTTGGTGTCTATTCAGATATGTTGAAGACAACAAGGCAAACTTCTAGGGCTTCTCCTAAAGAGACCGCCCGTTTGGCGAGCGACTTAAAGATAGCTTTCCAAACATTAAAGATGAAGGATGTCCCAAGGGAACGACATGCTCGCATGCTAAGATTTATGGCGGACCATCCTTGCACCTTCGACCTCGAGATAAATGTAGTGACAGATGAAGAACTTACGAAGTTTAAGGACCGGTTCGACCTCCCTCGTTCAGTGAAGTTATCCTGCAGTGGTGATCGCATAGTATGGAACCAGCCCCTTGGTGCAGTTGCGATTCATGAGGCTATGCTGTCTTATGGGGTCACTTTCCCTTTGTAGCCTTCCATTGCCCATTTCTTGGCAGACGCGAGTGTTGCCCCTACTCAACTGACCCCTAATTCATATCGAGTGTTGATCAGTCTATGGCATTTATGGAGAAAGATTGGGTCGGTCAGATACATGTGGGACTTTTTATCACCAGTCGACGTCACCGAGCAGTTGGATTCACCATGGTTATAAGGAAAAACCTACCCCTCCAACACATAATGACCACAAAGGTTTCATCTGGGGGTTTCCTTCTTCCGACTAGTGCTGGAAAAACAATTAGTTCTTTGTCAGCGGAGATTGGGGTGAGGTCACTGTGGCCAATCTGTCTCATCGGCTAAACCGACGCAGTGTCCAGAGGCATTTCTGTAGCCCAGAGCTATGGAACAAAGTTGCACCCGTTATGACCAGGGAACAAGCTGATACAGTCATTAAGGCAACCCAAACTCCTTGGGAGGTCAAGGATCACCATAGGACCGGGCCCCCTGGTAATAAAGTGGCCATGAAAGTCGAGGGATTTTCTACCCCCGAGGCCATCCGTAATAGGGTGGAAATCCCTGGTGATGCTGATCCATTACCATCTCGGTCAGAGGTTGCCCCCCTTATTTTGGATGAGGATGAGGATGATCAAGGGACCTTAACTGTGTTGATTCTAAGGGAACAATGATCAAAGAAAAAGGGTGATCGGGTGGTTTCGAAATCTTCCGTTGTCCCATCTGAACCAATTAAGGCCACCGAAGCAACAATACCTCCAACTTGTCCCTCGCCTTCTTAGATTCAACCTGACCATTTTTCAACTAGGCTTCCAGCACATCATCTGGGGAAGGCTCCCATGGAGTTTTTAGTTAAACACCAGATAGTCTTCACTGACTCAGACTCTGATGACGGGGAGCGTAACTTGGAGGAGCAATTCATTGACGACGATCTGATGGACGTCACAGAGGAACAAATGCTTGGACAAGTGCTACAATTAAATTAGTTGAGGATGTTCAAGCAACCCAGTCTGGGGGTATTCCCCCTCTTACACCACCTGGATCCCTTCATAAGGATGATGTCAGTGAATGTCAAGTTCTCGAGGGGTAAAATTACGAAGCTCCTATGGTTGTTTCTCAGGCTGGTGATAGTATTGTGGTCTCCTGGCTCGACCCTTTCTTTGACGCTTCCGACTACCTCTGCTTCTGACCACGACCGATCCATACCGTCGTTGATTCCAGATGCTTTAGCTTCTGGGTCCCCTCACTTAAGCAATTTTCGAGCTAACCCATTTTTCCATGCTTCACTCCCTGTCAGTCGGTGAAGGGTATATTGGTAATGGTTACTGGAAGGGGGCTAGAGCGGCTAGTCTCTATGCGTATCCATATGATTTTCAACAATGGAATTTTTTTAAGTGCCTTTTATATCGTCTTTTTCTTACATACCTTTCGATTTCTTTATATTTTGTTTTAGGTGGTGAAGTAGTTGACCCGGGCCTTGGCTAATCAGAAGAGGCAAGCTATAAAGATATCTCAATTGAAGAAGGCTCTCGTAAAAAAAAATGATGCCCTTATGTCTTCATCTGCCTGTGCTTCTAGAGCTAAGAAGTATAAGGAGCAGTTGAAAGCCCATGCTGCGACTGAGCTTACCTTGAGAAAGACCATATCGAACGTCCAGGGTAGGGCTTCGGCGTTTGAGGCAACCCTCAGACAGCTTACCACAAGGAATGTCAAGCTAGCGAAGAGGGTCACCAAAGCTGAATTGCTAAATGCTCAACTTGAATGGAGACAGCTACAAAGAAAGCCTAGGAGGAGACTTGGCTTGCCCAAGACACCCTTACCTTTGCCCAGCAGGTCATGCTTGAAATGCAGCAGGCATCTGAGGAGGCATGAATTCATTATGAACTCCTGACTTTGAAGACTTAAGCCAAGACTGTAGTGGTGATCTCCCTCCTAGCGGTTCTGGGTCCGGAGGCCCTTCTAGTGCCCCGTCTGCTTAAGAATTTTGTGCCTTGTTATTTATGTAACTGATGCTTTGTAATTGCTCTATTTTATAAATAAAATGCATTTTAATGTTTCTGCTATTTCTGCATAAACTAGTGACTTGATATGAATTGTTTATCCCATTAAACATTAGTAATAAGCCAAGCCCTGAGCTGGTAACAATAGTCGTCTAAAATTTGAACGGTTTATGACTGATTGTAACTGATTATTAATTTGAACTATACGCGTTGAGCCACACCTAAGTTAATTGTTTCGGTAGTGATCACATCCTCTTACCTGATTTCTTCAATTTGACCAGGACGTTTCATTAACCCAAGCTATATTGAGTCTGTTGTCATGAATTTGGTCAAGTAACTTCGTATGTCAGAGCTTGTAATAGCCCTTGCGTAGGCAGGGTCGGGGTAGCCATTCGGGTCAGCCGATCGGTTACTCAAGCCCCCGATCATCTTGCTGCTTTTATGTCAAGGAGTGTTCTTTTATAACCCATTTACATGGTATCTAATTTATAGACTCTTGTCTTTTATTTGTCAACTAAGTCATTGGGACGTCTCCCAATAATATGTTGATCAAGATTCGTTGCAACAGGGCATCTCGTATTTTACTGACTTAACAAGTACTTTAATTGCACATGTTTTTTAAAAAATATACTTATCCCTTGTTCAACTGTTGGGGTATCCCATCAGATGCTTATGACCTGAAGGCGCTCTAATAGTGTTTTATTGCGCTCCAGTTAGCCTCGGCGAGTGTACACTGTCTTTGCGACATATGTTTTTGGCCCTTCACTGGGCCTCTCGGGCGCCCCCACCCGATACTGAGAGGTTTCTAGGTGCCCCGAGATTGCTTTTGTATACGAAAACAAGGTTTTAGAACACTATTCTTGATTTATGAAACTGTTCTCTCAAAGGGACTTTTATTGAATGCTAAAAGGAAACCTAAAATTATCAGCTAACAAAGCAAAATAAATCTTTAAAGAAAAAAAAAACAATAAGGACTAAGGAAGCCCTAAGGGTAGAACACTTTTAAGGTATTGAACATTGTATGGCCTGGGTAACTCGCTTCCTTTTGGTCGGGCAAGGTAGTACGCCCCACGTCCGGCCAACCCGACCACATTGTGTGGACCTTTCCATTTATTTGCCAAAGTCCCAACTAACTTATCTCTTGTGTTGGGCGACACCCTTCTCAAAACTAGATCTTCAAGTTGGAATCTTCTGATTCGGACATGCGAGTTATAGTATCTAGCGACCCTTTGCTGATAGGCCATGGTTCTTACTCTTGACATATCTCTTTTTTCTTCCAACTCATCTAAGTTCTGCTCTAGCATACCAGCGTTCGACTCAGGATGGAAGAGATTCACCCTTGGTGAGTTATGAATTACTTCATCCGGGATCACTGCCTCTGTCTCGAACGCCAATGAATAAGGGGTTTCTCCTATTGAAGTCTTTTTTGTGGTTCGGTATGCCTATAAAACTTCATGCAGCTTGTCTACCCAATTCCCCTTCTTAGCATCTAGTTTTATCTTCAGGGTGTGCTTGATTATCTTGTTTACTGCTTCTGTATGACCATTAGTCTGAGGGTAAGCTGGTGTGGCATAGTAATTCTTTATGCCGAAATCCAGGTATATGTTTCTGAAATTGTCACTGTCAAATTGAGTTCCGTTATCTGTGATTATTGTGTCTGGGATTCCAAACTAGCAAATGATGTTCTTCTTGACAAAACTCGTCGTATTGACCTCGGTTATGTGCACCAGTGCTTTTTCCTCGACTTATTTGGTAAAGTAATCCACGACCACAATGGCGTGCTTTGCCCTGCCTTTAGTTGCAGCTGTCATCGGGCAGATCAAATCTAGTCCCTATATGGCGAACGACCAAGGTGATGATAAGCTTTTCAACTGCCCAAGAGGCGTCCTTATGTCATTAGTTGTCCTCTAGCAACCTCCACAATGATCTGCGACTGCTTAAATGTCTTGGAATAGGGTCGGCTAGTATAATCCTTGTTTGAGAGTTTTGTGTGCCAGACTCTTACCTCTGGAGTGGTTCCCATACACTCCCACGTGGATGCTCTCTGATATGGGTGTACCCTTTACCGAGCAGACATGTATTTGTAGGCTTTCGAGAATCCTCTCCTGTACAACTCTCCCCCAATCATCGAGTACCTGACGACTCTGTATCTGAGATGTTTCGCTTCAGTTACTTCTGTTGGCAGTGTTCCATTCTCTAGGTATTCCTTAATTAGGGTCATCCAAGTGGTCTGTTCTCTTTCGATTGCACCTATCTCTAATATCTCTTCTTAGTCCTCGATGTTTGACATTTTAAGATGAGCGACTGGGATGGTCTTTGACTATACACCGATAGTAGTTGATGCCAATTTTGACAAAACGTTTGCCTTTTCATTCTTCTCCCTCGGGATCTGGGTGATCCTGTACGTTTTGAATCTTCTTAACAACATTTTGGCTACACTCAAATATACGACCATGTTGTTATCGTTGGCTTGATACTCATCCAATATTTTTTTTACCACCATTGCGAGTCACTGAATATTTCCAGCTCATCCGCCCATAAGGCCTTACACACTCTGAGCCCTACCAAGAGTGTCTCCTACTCAGCCATATTGTTAGTGGCTCTGAAGTCAAACCGCAGGTCACATACTATTTGATCGCCTTCTGGGGCAGATATGACTATCCCAGCCCTATTTTCATAAGTATTTGACAACCCATCTACATGTAGTTTCACGCGAACTCTTCATTCTTTTTAAGCATCCTGATTTCCTCAATTTTTGGTTTGGTGAATTCAGTGATTATGTCAACCACGACTTGCCTTTTTATAGCGGCCATGGGCAGATATGCTATCTCAAACTCGCTCAACTCCATGACCCATTTAGTCAGTCTCCCGAACACTTCAGGTTTCGATAGAATTTGCTTCAACAGGCAGTCCGTATAGACCTCTATCCCATGGGCTTGAAAATATGGCCTTAGCTTTCTTACTGTAGTGACAAAGGCCAGTGCCATCTGCTCGGCTGGTGAATAACTTGTCTCAGCTGGTCATCTAGTCTGACCAACAGTAAACTCGTTGCTACAAACGTTACTGACAAGTACAAATAAAGCACTTCTTTTTCAAGGGATTTGAATCAACACTTTTCCTAAATATTCCTTGATCTTCTGAAGGCATGTTCACACTCAACAGTCCAGTCTACCTCTTTACCCTTCTTAATTGCCTTTAAAAAAAGAGACATTTGTCAATTGACTTGCTTATGAACCAATTCAGAGATACCAAGCACCCCGTTAGCCTTTGGATTTCCTTTAGTGTTCTTGGAGATCTCATTTCCTCTAACGCTTTTATTTTTTCTAGGTTAACTTCAATTCCCCTTTGGTGAACCTGGAATCCTAGGAATCTCTCTGAAGGTACTCCAAAGACACACTTTTTTGGGTTGAGTTTCATACCATACCTTTGTAGCACTCCGAATGTTTCCTTGAGATCTCTTGCATGTTCTCCTGACGTTATGCTTTTTGTCAGCATATCGTCCTTATATACCTTCTTGTTTCTGTCGATTTGTCGAGTGCACATCTTGTTCACCAGTCTCTGGTAAGTTGCCCCGGATTTTTGAGACCAAAAAACATGACTTTGTAGCATTATAGCCCTTGGATGGTGGTAAATGACGTATTGTCCTTACCAGGTTCAAACATCCAGATCTGGTTTCTCGAGTATGCATCCATGAAGCTCAATAACTCATGACCAGTCGTTGCATCCACTAACTGGTCAATCTAAGGCAGATGAAAGGTATCCTTCAGACATGCTTTGTTGAGGTCGGTGAAATCCTCCACTGGCATTCTTCTTTTCGACCAGCACCACGTTGGCCACCCATTTAGGGTAATTTACTTCCCTTATAGATCCTGCTGCCAACAACTTCTCTATTTCCTCTTTGATTGCATTGCTTCTCACTGGGTTAAACCATCTCCTTTTTTGAACAACCGACTTACGATCGGGGTCGATTGCTAAACTGCCCGAGATTATCTTTGGATCGATTCCCGGTATATCCTTGTGTTTCTAAGAAAACACGTCCTTATATTCCTTCAGTAGTCTAACCATCTCATCCTACACTTGCTTTGTCAGTCGAATCTCGAGCCTTACAGTCTTTTCGGGACTGTGGTCATCACTATGGTCAGTTCATCTTCCTGGCTTTTCCCATCTTCTGGAGGTGTCTCCCTCAGGTCCAGGTTGAACCAGGTCAGAGTTTTCGCTCCTACTTCCACGTCATCCATCTCCAAGTCTTCATACTTCTCAAAGGTGTACACTTGCATTACCCACGATTCTGCTTTCTCTCTATACACAGCCACATTCGTCTTTCTTGCCCACTCCTGTAAGCTTTTCATGACTCTCACTCCCGCTTCCGTAAGGAACTTCACCATTAGTGCATAGGTGGCAGTCATGGCTTTTGTCTTGTTCAAGAAAAGCTGGCTTAGTAAGGCATTGTATGGCCAATTCTACACCCACTACCATAAAATCCAGCAATACTGTTTTGGTACAGGAAAAACTTTCGATCTCCACGGGCAACTTCACTGTTCCTAGCAACCTTACCTCTTCTCCTCTGAAGCCTCTAGGCGGGACTTTAAGTGGCTAGAGGTCTCTTCTTTGTAGCCAAAGTTGGTCAAACACTTCCACACTTAGAATATTCATCGAGCTTCCATTATCGATCAGTACCCTTCTAACTTTCCTATGGCCTATGCTAATCGACACCACAATCTCATCGTTCAGCCTTACTTCCGATGCATATGTGTCTGCTTCGGTGAAAATTATAGGGTCCCAGCCTTGTTGGAATCTTTTGATCGGGCCCTAACATATTCACCTCCAGGTTTCTTTGGTAATCTATGGCTTCTCTAACTTCGGACATCCTCCCTCAACTGCTACTCCATGTGTATAGCCCACCAAAGATGGTATTGATTGCTCCACTACATGGATCTCTCATGGAACTCCTCTGACTTCTATCTCGCTCCTCTATTATAGTGTTCTTGCATTGGTCATCCCCACTTCTGAGGATCATATCTTTGAGGTGTCCTTTTCTGATTAGCTTTTCGATTTAGTCCCTCAGCTGATAACACATGGAAGAGGTTTCATGGTCATTCTTCTAGTGGAACCTGTAATACTTGATGGTGTCTCTTCTGGCAAAACTTGACTGTTTTGGGGGTTTCTTGTACAAATTCTTATCTTCTATCACATTTAAGATTTCTTCCTGCTCTATGGCTAGTGGAGTGTAAATAATGTATTGCCTCTTGAATTGCCTACCACCTTTGTCATATTCCTTTCGACCATCCTTACCTTTTCCTCCACAGCCTTTTTGGTCCCTTTTGCCGTTATTCTTTGGGTTACCATACTTATGCTTTTGGTTACTTTGGCCGACCCCCGTGTATAAGTTCCCCAACAGAGGCTAGTTGTTCCTCCTCTACCATGGTGTATCCTCCGACATGGTCTACCATGCTTACGTATGTGGTCGGTCCCTATTGCCTGAGGCTTAGGGTCAGATGGTTTTGAGCTGTAAACTATTGATGAACGCCGCACAACTGCATCATCATTGGGATCTTGCACTTTTGACTCCTCTTGCGAGAATCTGGTCAAGTAGTCTTTCAATTTCTCGTCTTTCCTTTGCTTTAGGGTCGACAGAGCCGATATGGACTTCCTTTGCTAGATGTTTCCCATGAATTGCCTGGTGAATGCTTGTACTAACTCTTCGAAATTTCTAATGGAACCTGCAGACAACCCTCCAAACCATCCGGATCCCTGATCTCCCAACGTTTGGGGGAACATGCGACACATCAGGGCATCATTATAATCATACTACGCCATTGCACTTTGGTACATCCTTACATGCTCATATGGGTCAGTATTGGCTTTGAACTGCTCCACTTGTGGCATTTTGAATTTCTCTGACAAACGGGCCTGCCTTATAGAATCAACAAACTAGCTTTTGGAGTTCCCGATCAGTTGGTTTCCTAAGTTCTACCTTCGTTCAAGGGATTCTATCCTCCTAAGGAGAATCTCTCGCTCCTCTTCTGGCTTTCCGCGCTAGTCAAACCTCTGAAAGATAGTGAGCCCATATGGGTCCCTAGGGACCCTCCCGCTGATCTAGGCATCGAATGAGTCATGCATGACCACAAGGGTTGGCTCCCTACGCCTTCTAGGGAATGTTTCTATAGGGGGAAATGGATTCAAAAATGCGGCGGAAGCGTAAAATTAGGATTTGTTATATTTTAAAAATTTTCCCTTTAAAAGAAAGAACCTTAACCCTAGATTAATTGATGTATATTAAAAGTATCGTACCTTCTTCTTGGGACGATTGAACTAGCGCCGAATTGAATCCGCAAGATCTTCCAATCCAATCACTAATGTGAATGACCTAGGAGTGTGGGCTCCCTTTCGTTAAATTGTATACCTGAAGATGGAAGCAAACAAAATCTTTTTATTTTGTTAGTCACAATAATCCTCCAAGAGAAAACCCCAGAACGTTCAGTCACTTGTGTATTATCAATCTATTTGATTGAAACTCACATGAACCTAATTCGATTTTTGTACACAAAACCCTTTTGATGTAAAGGATACTAGTGCACTATCGAAAAACAAAAACGTTCCCCTTTTTCTCTTCTCCTTGGCCGAATTTAATACACAATATCTATGAGTTGACCGAATTTTGTCTTGAGCAAAAACTAATTTTTTTCTCTCTCAAAATTCTCTAGCTTGGCCGAAATTTTCAACATCAAATTATATGCTTGGCCGAATTCACTAGGTGTATATATATAGGTATACAAATCATTTCCTAAATAGGATTTACTTGGTGGGCAAGAATTCTTTCTCTATGTGGATTTACTTGGTGACAAAGAATCATTTTCAAAGAAATATTTCTTTTCCACACCAAGACTCCTAATCCAACTCAAATAGTGTATATATTCAATAACCAATTACTGAATATAATTAAATTGTGTCTAAATCAAAAACTTTCTAACTTGACCAATTGTCAATTAGAGTCCTAATAGAAATCAAATACTTCCTTATTTGACTAGATTAATAAATTTCTATTATTTATCAACTTATCAAATACAGTATTTGATACTTATTATATTACCAACAATAATATGACTCTAGAAGACCATCTCCTACTAGGATTTTTTTTTTTACTTTTAATTAAATAAATAATTAATTTCCATTTAATTAAATAATAAAATGAAAAACAATATATAAGGATATTATATAGTCCCTTGCCGCCCAAGCTATATAATACGGGCCAAATATTGTTTTTCCTATTTTATTAAATCCATAGGACTTAAATAAAAAGTTCACATGTGAACTAGACCCATTCTTAATAAAAGAAACAAGTCCCCATGTCTTAATACAATTCTAGATGGACCCATAAATTGGTCCGGTAAAATATATCAAGTGATCCATGCAAGTTCGTGTGGATTGAGGATCTTGGCGGACTATCTAAATTTAAGCTCCAATAGACATAACCTAATCACAATCAATAAATGATTCACCTAAGTCCGATATATTAATTTTAGTTCATTCTAATAAAGAACTAAAATTGAACTCTTAAATACAGATAGAATAAGTTAATTTTGCTCATTCATACCCTAGACAATCTTAATGAAGAAAGTGTATCCTCGTGAAGAATATCAGTAATCGCCAAGAGCTCATAGACCGTCTATAGCTCTCCAAGTTACCATATTTACTCATATGACCACATTTTGAACTTGGGTATTTTGACTTGTTCAGAAGCCATATTTCAATAGACATTATTGAAAACTTAACGTTAAGATTTATATCCAATACCTCAAAACACCCATTTGATGACATTCTACTTTCATTTAATAAATGTAGCCACGATATCCATATATATAAACGAAGTCCTCTATCGATTAACAAATGAATACCATCAAACTATCAAGGATAGACTATGCTATATAATCGTACTCATTGATAGCTCAAATGATAACACTTGCAACCATAAGTCCTTCATTTATCTCAGGATTGAGATAGACTCTCCGATTGTCTTCAAGTGAAAATTTTTATCCATTGACGGTTCTGGATAAAGTATTTCACTGTGATCCTATTCAATGCACCTAGTGTATTAGATTCTTTTGCCCAAAGACACCACACTTTGATGATTTAAACTCATCATAACACATTTAATCTCACTCAACTGTTAGCAAAAGAATCTACAACTTTGACAAGGTAAATGCTCCCAACCTTTATCTTAAGTTATGAATATTATTCAAGACTAACCAAAGAATTGTGTCTACTTTATATATATCCAGATGTACGAACAATTCTTCTTTTATCATAGTCTTTTGACCTTATGATTATTTACTTTTGACAATTATAATAATTAAACTATAAATGCTATAAGATTTGTTAAACTAGAAATCACTTTTATTAATATGAAAAGATTGTCAAATACATTATTACACTCTTGCTATTGAGCGTAATCCCAACAGTTTCATCGTCATTTGAATGTGAACGAGACCTTTTTCGCTGGTCATCTTATCTATGTACCTGTTCGGGGTAGGTTTCTGCTCCATTGTACCTCTCCAAGTCTTCTTGTGAATTAGACTCCCGGTGTTCCTTTGCTCCCCGATCATCTCGACCACCTCTTCTGTGTGAATGCCCTCTTTTATCCTGATGTTCCACCTTATCTCTTCCAGGTTTCTGGGGTGCTTCTTGAGTGAGTACTACTATCTCGGAGCGCACCTTAGGATCCTTAGCCATGATCGACAAGGAAAATTGATACGGTAAACTTAAGTTAGTCGTCAACAACGTCAGGTTTGGTGGATGGCGGGATCCTTAAGGATGGATCTTCTCTTATAGTGGGGACATCCACATGATTTGGGTCATTGGCATCATGCGTTGTATCAAATCAGATTCTTTCCTAATCTGGACTCTGATATCTATAAGAAAGTTTGTTTCCTTATCATAGTGTACTTTCAGAAGCCTTGTTCAAATCAGACTCTTTTTCAGCGTATTCGAGTTGTGATTTCATTGAATCTAGGTGTTGTCCACGTGTCACACGTCTGATTGCCTATTTTGCCGACCATTCTTGTTTCCCTCTGATCAGCGATTCAACCCGACCCTGGCCTCGACCATTTTGACAACCCGATCAGATTTACTAACCCGATCATTTGTGTTATCTTAGTTGGGGGACTGGTCGGGTTTTCTCCACCCTACTTGGGTTGACTTAATCTGATCGTGTTTTCTAGTGACGTGGCACCCCCGACCCTAGTCTTTTGCTAACGTATCACATCATCTAGAATTTGCCAATAACAATATATATCTTCAAATACGATATAAGTTAGAAAAACAAACAAACTGATTTTTATTAATTTAAGATATAAAAGGTCATATGTCTTATGGTAAAAAAAAAAACAGCCTCTTGATCTTCCGGTTCTCTCTCTTCTCTACTGGTGCCTGCTGCTTCCAGTCACCACCTTCCAAATCCCAAACTTAAATTATTTGTTGAAAAAAAAACACAAATCAAAACCCACAAACAAAGCAAAACCCCACAACAATCTCACATACTTAACATTCAAAATCCATCAAACCAATGAAATAATCACATCCCCCATAGTGGTGTAATAATGGACCGGCCCAAGACAGGCCGATCCGGCCGGTCCACGAATCGACGTGAAGGAAGCGGACCAAGCGGCGTGCAGGGGTGGGGGTACAAGGTCCGGCGGGTTGGCCCGCCAGGCACGCCTAGCTGGCGTGCCAGGCCCCTGGACTGGCTCGTCGGACAGACACGCCGGTCCGGGACATCAACCGGTTACTTAGTTTTTTTTTTAAAGAAAACTAAATTCCCTCCAACGGCTGGATTTTGAATTCCAATCGTTGGAGCCTAAAATTTTTACAAAAACACCCCCTCAAATCTTTCAAATTACATTTTGACCCACAAATTAAATTTTTCTGTAAATACTTCAAGCCATTTCATTTTCCATTCACCCTCTCTATCATTCTTTCAATCTCTCATTCTCTCAAATCTCAATCTCTAAATTCTCCAATTCTCTACACTTTTTCATTCAATTTCATTATTACTCTCTGTACAAAATTCTCTACATTTTCCACCAACAAACCAAATTTTAAAGGTACAATTTTGTTATTACTTTTGCTCAAACATTTTCTCATAGTAAATTATATGTTTATGTTTAGACTGTAGTTACTAAATGAAAACATTTTTATTTAGTTAGTTAGTTTATCAATTTTTGGGCTTTAATGTTAATATTATTTGTTTAGTATATTAAGATTTTTAAGTTTAGTAGTAATTTTAATATTTGTTGTTAGTAAATTTTGAAAGTTAATTTGTATTACAGAATTTAATTTTTGTAATAAGTAAATGTAGTAGTTAAATTTAATATATTTTTTTCATAAATTATGATTTTTTAGTGTAGTTGTTTATTTTAATATTTTTGGTGAGTATATTACGAATTTTAAGTGTAGTAGTTAATTTGAATAAGTTCTATTAGTAAATTAAGATTTTTATGTGTAGTATTTAATTTAATATTTTTTGTTAGTAAATTTATCAATTTAATTTGTAGTAGTGAATTTAATATTTTTTGTTGGTAGATTATGAATTTTTTGTGTAGTTGTTTATGATAATATTTTTTTATGGACCATTATGAATTTTAAGTGTAGTGGTTAACTTTAATAAGTTTTATTAGTATATTAAGATTTTTATGTGTAGTATTTCATTTCATATGTGTTGTTAGTAAATTTATCAAGTTATTTGTAGTAGTGAATTTAATATTTTTTGTTAGTAGATTAAGATTTTTTTGTTTATTTAATTTTTTTTTTAAGTAAAATAATAATTGTAAGTGTCGTATTATTTTTATTAATTATTGTTAGTAAATTAAGATTATTGTTAGTAAATATGATTTTTAATTTGACTATTAATGACTATAGTGCTCATATTTTTACTTCAGATAATGGATCCTAACCAGCAGCCTTATTTTTCGGACGGTTTGAATATGCTCAACGATGATTTTGATATTTCAGAGCCGACCCATACTCAAGCGGGACCTTCTGGTTCTGCTGTTATACCGACATCACGTCCTATAAAATTAACATCAGATGTGTGACAGTGTTTCAACATAGTCCAAATGACACTCCCAGACGGGACGTCTTAGCCCAGAGCTAAATTTAAGTTTTGTCATAAGGATTATGCTACAAGTACGAAGGGAACCGGACATTTGAGACGATATATGTACAAATGTATGCCTGCACATGGACATGTAAACACTACAATCCAGACACATTTACAACGGCACCCAGACGGGTCCGTTACGACGTGGCAGTTCGACGCCATGCACGCTAGAGAGTGCTTGGCACGATACATTACACAAACTGATCAACCGATCAGTATTGGTGAGAGTCCATTTTATAAAGAATTAATCACATTTGCATATAATCCCCAATATGAACCTGTTTCTAGAACCACCACTAGAAATGATTTGATAAGATTGTTTGAAACCCAAAGGGATGACTTAATTGCTGAAATGCAGCATTTAAGTGTCTATGTTGCATTAACTTCTGATATTTGGAATGCATGTTCCAAACAGGACTATTTATGTGTCACGGGACACTATTTAGATTTTGACTAGAGGATAACAAAAAGAATTATTGGTTTTCATCCTATGGATTTTACACATACCGCAGAAAACATTTTTAATGTCATTATTTCTATTTTAGAAACATATGAAATCACGCATCACATCTTTTCGATCACATTAGGTAATGCATCTGCAAATACTAGCTCAATTGCATTGTTTGTTGCAAGAAATATCCCGCAAGATGGAGGTTATTTCTTCCATCAACGGTGTGCATGTCATATTATAAATTTAATTGTACAGGCTTGTTTAAAGCAGGTAAGCCACCAAATAGATCGCATCAGAGATGCCATTTCTTGGATATGCAGTTCTAATCCTAGATTCAGTGAATTCAAGAGACATTGTAAATTAAACGGTCTTAAACCCCAACGATTCCAAACTGATATACGACAAGGTGGAACTCTACTTATTTAATGTTGGAAAATTGTTTGGAATATGATACAACAATTACATGTTTTTATAACATGAAATTGGCCGAAATAGGTCAAACGATCGCAAAAACACTTACCACAGACGATTGGTATGTGGCAAAAAATTTTGTTCAATTTTTAAAGATTTTTTACAATGCCACTGTAACTCTTTCCGGGGTCAATTACCCCACATCTTCCCAGGCAATCCATCAGATAGTGGAAATGTCTGAAGTGTTAAACAGTTATAGAGAAGATGAACATCTAGGCGCTGCAGTTGTTGCCATGGAGACAAAGTTGAAAAAATATTGGGCTAACATTCCTCTACTTTATGCCTTAAGTGTTATAGTAGATCTTAGGGTTAAATTATCTGGTTTAGAAGTTTTGCTTGAGTTTATTGGTATTAATTTGTCAATAGATTATTCAGAACAAATTACTGATATTCGAACCAAGTTGTTCGAGATTTTCCGTATTTATGAGAGCAGGTTTGGCAACATTGACACCCCCCAATCAACACAACCGGAGACAGAGCAGAAGCAAACAAGTTGGAGCCTTCTGAAACGACGAAAAAATGACAAATCAGCAAGTACTTCTTCAGGGCAAAGATCTGACTCATCTTCTTGTACCGAACTGATTAGGTACCTTGAAGCACTATTCGATGTTGTTGAAGACAAGGAAGAGTTTGATTTGTTGTTATGTGGAAGAACTATACGTACAGGTATCCAGTTCTGTCAGACTTAGCACGTGACGTACTGGTTATTCCCGTGTCAACGGTGTCTTCAGAACAAGCTTTCAGCACCAGTGGACGTATAATTGAACCAAGAAGAAGATGTTTGTCTCCGGAGATGGTAGAGGTATTAACATGCCTTCGGGATTGGGAGCATGCTAAAAAAAGTTGCAAAATCTAACTGTAGATAAAGAGCTTATTCTAAATTTCAACAATCTATACCCTGTAGGCAGTGGCCAGGGCTAGAACTAACTTATACTTTTACTTTTACATATGTATTTATTATTTACTTGTAAGTTGTAAAACTGTTGCACTCTTTTTCCCTTACCAAGTTTTTATCCCACTGAGTTTTTCTTGGTAAGGTTTTTAATGAGGCAATCATGTAAATATGTAATACTGAATTCCATAAGTGAAAAATAATTAAATAAATAAATAATTGTTCTTTTTCTTTATTCATTTCAAATCTTAAAAATTGTTCATTTTCTTTATTCATTTCAAATCCTAAACCCTAAACCCTAAATCCAAACAAACGTAATTTTAAAAAAAATGGACCAGACCCTCCAAGCCAGCCGGACCTGGCTCGCCAGACCAGGCCCCCGGACCTGCTTGGCACGGCCTGCTTGAGGCAGGCCGACGTGCCGTGTCGGGCCTGGTCCGGCACGCACAGCGTTGCGTGCCAGGCCAGGTCCGGTCCGTTTCCGAAAACGAACCTGGCCAGGCCATGCCTAATGGACCAGGCCAGTCCATTTTTACAACTCTGATCCCCCAACACCATACCAGTAGAGGAAGAAGGTAGTGAATGAGACCAACACCATACCTCTTTATGTTATTTTTCTTTTTATTTTTTATTTAATTTGGCTGAGTGGTTTTTTATTTGGAAATTTGATTTAAGTGTATTTTTTCTCTGTTTAGATATTCCCAATTATTTTTTTAAATATTTTATGATTTATCTTTTTAATACCTTATTGAAAGTCTATTAACTTGAGGGTATGTCGTATCAGACCTCAGGGGCTCTCGTTACAATTCTCCCTTTAAAGTTTATTATTAATAGTTTAAGGGTATAAATGTCAAAAAAAAGTTTTCAATCTAAGTTTTTAATTCAGATTTCAGAAACATACAAATAAACATATTCTCTATATTCCAGATTTGAGATTTCTGATTTTAGGACTATTCAGATTTTAGTAAAAAAGAAAAAAGATTCATCTTTATTTCCAATTCATTAATTTATGGGTTGAACAATCGTATATCATTAGCGCAATCATTTTAAACCCTGCAAAGCTGGGGATAAATTCAAGATGCAGAAGCCATTATAGCTATTGTTTATAGGTCAACCTGCTTGTACTGAACAATCCTTTTTAATTTGTCCGATTTAAGGATGTACAAAAATGAAGATACCTTATTTCTTTTCCAAAACGAAGCTACTCTAAACAATCACCATTGGCTGAATTCCAACAAATGTTCCACGTTCCAAACTTGAAATTAGCTGCATTACATGCCTTGACAAGCAAACGCACAATTCAGTTTTGGAAACATTATATTGCAGCCATGGATGAGAAGAAGGTAGCACAAATAGCTTGGGGTCAATTAACCTTTCTTGTGGTTGTGGCCTCTGGGTGGCTGCTTCATTCTGCTTATGATTTTACGATCTATTCGGTAATGTTTTCGGTGTATTATCATTTTTATCCAAAAATAAGAAATTGATTTTTATATTTTCAACATATAAAAACATTATTCTAAAAAATATATATATAAAGGTCGATATTATAATATGTAAAAAGTGGAATTGTTTTGAAAACATATTTTTTTAATATATTGTAAAAGAAAAACAGTATTATTTGTAGTCAAATAATATATATATTAACAAAAATAATTTAAAATTGATTTGTGTATTTTTATTTTTTCCAAATAAATATTTTTTACTCATTTTAAGAAAAATATATTGATAGATTTATTGAGAAAATATTAATCGTTAAATAGAATGAAACTATTAACTATGTTTATCTAGAATATAATAATTGCATTTTTATCTGAGCAAAACCAAAATCGTTTTTGACAAGATGAGATTGATCCAACGGTATATCTCTTATACCCACAATACGAGATTAAGGGGTTCAAGTCCTCTCACTTTTTAAAAAAAACCTGGAATTTATTTAATACTTCTAAAAAAATTGTTTTTTCTTATCAAAAGTTTAACAATTATCATTAAACCGTAGGCCCTGAATTTAATGGAAAAAAAACAGCGAAAACATCAATTAGTTGTTTTTTTTTTGTTTTAGACAGTTTTTACTCGTTAATAAAAAAAAACATTAAGATGAGGATGGTGATCAATATTCATCTCTATTTCCCCTATGCCATCCCAAGTAACCGGAAGCATATATTCACAATTCAAATTATATGGAAAACTTCTTGGAAATATTGCCTAAAGGCACCTTAAATTTTTACCAAAATTGTTTTTCAGATTTTATTGTGATAGGCCTCCTATCTAGCGGGTATACTCAATGAGACAATGAGGGGCAGAAAGGTAATTGGGAGCCAGGTGGCAGTTAGTTAAAAGGAAAGGGTTTATAGCATGGGAAAGGGGAAGAAAAGAGGCATCTGGAATATTGGCAATTTCTAGATCATTTGGGGGTAAATAGGAGCCTCGAAATTCCTAGTACTATCTTTCGTTTTCTAATTTCAGCTTCTGTATTTGATTATTTTCATTTAGATCTATTTTCTACTGTACTTTGCATGGTAATCAATGGAAGAGCCCCTTTCTTTCCAAATATTCTTCTGTTTTCTTGTCTGGTTGTGTTTTGTGAGAATGGAACATTCATGTACTCACCATTTGGTATCAGGGGCACTACGATCCCGGCCACCTAGTTCACTGGAAGCTAGATCAGAGATTTCTATGACTGCTCTGGACAGGGAAGTAATCCATTTGAAGGATACGATGCGGGTCATGGATGCCATGTTGGATCCACTCCCTCAAATCCAAGATGATGTGGTAAAACTATCGGCTCAAATGACATCTCTGGGGGGATTGGTTATTTTGACAAATGGGGGGTGATCGTCCACAGTGAGATCCATCACCAATCAGAGAACGTCCTCGTTTCGTGCCAACGGGGGGTGGTGTTCAAGGTTTCCACCAGACCGATGAAGGTCGTGACTCTGGTCGTTCATAACATGATTTATCTTCGATCATGGACCGTCCTCATTTCATGCATCACGTGAAGAAATTGGAACTTCTGTTGTTTCGGGAAGAGAGGTATTTTGAAATCAATGGAATTCCTAAGATTGAAAGAGTTATTGCAGATTTGATTTGTCTGGAAGGGGATGCCCTAAGCTGGTTCCAGTGGGTGGAAACTCAGGGGCGTTTTGCATCTTGGCAGGAATTTCGTTTAGCTCTGTTACATAGGTTTGGGGGAGGGATGACAGGGGACCCCACAGAGAAACTAATGGTTGTGAAATAAGAAAGTTCCGTCATCGAATTCAGGGATCGCTTTGTGGTTTTGGTTGCATGACTTGCATCCTTGCGTGGGATTTCAAACTCTACTTTTCGTGGCACTTTCTTGAATGGGCTACGCGACGATATTTGTGTGGAGGTGATACTTCATCCTACTATCGACCTATAGACAGTGATGTTATTGGCTCAAAGAATTGAGAAACGAAACGAAACGACTCCATTGACCGCTGCTAAAAAGTGAAATGGAGTCGGGTTTGGCGACCCGAATGGCCTATTTCGCCCAATATATCCTTTTTGGGCCCAAATCTGTTAAGCCCAAGTCCTAGTAGTCCATATATTCCCTCTTCCCATCGTGACCTCTCGATTGCAACATAACAGCCACAACTTTGAGAGACCTGTTCGTAGGCTTTTCAAGCCTAAAATTCAGGATCTCCGAAGTCGGGGGTTATGTTTCCACTGCGATGAGAAATTCAGCCCGGGCCACCGTTATTCGAAGCGTCAATTGTAGGTGATTTTGTTGGCAGCTGAGGAGTCTGATCCGGATGATGATATCAACCCCGGTGAGTTGTTTGGTTCCTTAGATGTTTTCCTCCATTCTCTGATGGGTCTTACCTCCTCTATATCTATGAAATTGAAAGGCCAGTTGGGCTCTCGAGCTGTTGTAGTGTTGATTGATAATGGGGCTTCCCACAATTTTATCTCCACTAAAGTGGTGGACTAATCGGGGCTGCTTTGTGAAAAAACCAACAAATATGGAATTTAAGCGGGCAACGGTATGTGTTTCAAAAAGGCTGGTGTATGTAAGGCAGTCGAGTTATGTTTGTAGGGACATACAGTGGTTGATGATTTCTTTCCTTTTGAATTGGGGAGTGTGGATGTGGTGTTAGGAAATACGTGGTTACACACTTTCGGTGTGGTACAAGCAGATTGGCGTAATTTTACGATGCGCTTCAAAGTGAGTGATTCGTGGGTTTGCTTGGTAAGAGATCCATCTTTTTGTCACTCTACGGTTACATGTAGGGCGTTGGCTCATTCTTTTCAGATTGAGAAGTATGGGAACATGTTAGAACTCTGTGCCATCAATTTGGCTGAGATGGGGGTATCAAAAGTGAATTTTCCTCCCGACTTGCTGGCTATTTGAGCGCATTTGCATCAGTTTTGGGGACGCCTGAAGGACTGCCCCTGTATATATCACATGACCACCGTATTCCGTTATAGCCGGGTGTTATACCCCCAAATGTGAGGCCATATCGCTATCTATAAATTCATAAGGGAGATATTGAGAAGGTAGTGAGGGAAATGTTGCCTTTTGGCATTATTCGTCCTAGTTGTAGCCCGTATTCGAGCCCAGTGTTCTTTATTAAAAAGAAGGATAATAGTTGACCTTTTTCTGTGGATTATCGGGCGTTAAACCATTTGACGGTACCAGATAAATTTCCAGTTCCCATCATCAACGATCCGCTGGACGAATTGTTTGGGGAAAAGGTGTTTTCCAAGCTTGATTTGAAGGCGGGCTATCATCAAATTCAGGTTGATGAGATAGATGTTGAGAAAACAATTTTTCGCACATATGAGGGGCACTATGAATTCTAGGTTATGCCATTTGGGTTGACAAATGCTGCCACGACCTTCCAATCCTTGATGAATGAAGTGTTTTAGACATTTTTGCATAAGTTTGCCCTTGTTTTCTTCGATGACATATTAATCTATAGTCGATCTTGGGAGGAACATTTGGTGCACTTGGAAATGGTATTGGAACGTCTCCGTCAAGAGAGCTTGGTTACAAACCAAAAGAAGTGTCAATTCTGGAAAAACCCACCTTGGATATTTGGGTCACATAATCTCCTAATCTGGAGTATCAGCGGACCCATCTAAAATCCAATCTATGGTTCATTGGCCAACTCCGAAAACGGTTCATGATGGACTGGGTTTTTTGGGTCTTACGGGGTACTATCGACACTTTGTACGGGGTTATGGCGAAATTGTCCGACCTTTGACAAATTTATTGAAACATGGTGGATTTAATTGGGGCGAAAAGGTTGCTTGGGCTTTCCAATTACTCAAAGAAGCTATGACTACCCTTTCGATTTTGGCTATGCTAGATTTTTTGAAAACATTTGTGGTCGAAACGGACACATCCGAGTATGGTTTAGGCGCGGTTCTCATGTAAGAAGGATGTCCCTTAGTTAATTTTAGTCGGGTTTTGGATGGTTCTACACGTCTCAAGTCGGTATATAAGCGTTATTTGATGGCTATGGTTCATGCGGTTTAAAAATGGTGCCATTTTCTCTTAGGTAAGCACTTTATTGTGCGTATGGATCAACGTCTCCTTGACCCTACTCATTTTCATTGGATTACTAAGTTTTTGGGGTTTGATTTTGAGATGCATTATAATTCAGGAGCTGTGAACAGAGTGGCAGACGCCCTCTCTCGTTGTGGGGTTGATTCAGACCTGTCTCTTTCGGCCCTTTCGATCGCCAACTTTGTTGATACAACTGCCTTACGATGTCACCAGCTTACAGACCCAGTTTTAGGGGTTATTATTCGAAACATTCGAGAAGTAACTGTGGTATGTGATGGTTATGTGTTGAAAGATGACTTGCTACGTTTTAAGGGACAACTGGTTTTACCGCGTGATTCGACATGGGTTGTTCGTTTGTTGCATGAATTGCACGACTGTCCTTTTGGAGGACATTTGGGATTTATTCAAAGCTTTAGAAAGGTTTGGGAAACTTCTTTTGGCAAGGGATGGAGAAAGATGTCTAGAACTATGTGACCCAGTGTGAAGTGTGCCAAAAAACCAAGTATGATACGCAAATGTCGATCGGATTGTTGCAACCCCTTCTGTTAGGTTCTTGAGTCTTGTTGGCATAATTCCATACCAAAACAACATTTTCTTTGTACTGATTAGTTGTCCAGGTTTCACAGTTTATAAAGCTTCAAGGAAGTTGGACAACATGTCAAGCAAATAGCAGTCTTCAAAAGGAATGATCTCCATTGCTTAACAAATGTATATTAGGAACTTATTCCTCGTACAAGGCTTAGGTGCGTACACACACACACACACTGAATACATTTGTGTCCTTGCATCATTGTGCCAAGTTAGTATAACACATTCACACTTATTGAAGTATACACATGCATTAGATTTATTTTTGACAACTTTTGTAAAATTACATATTCTAGGACTATCACTAGGAAATGACAAACTTGTGTGTTCTTGTGTTTGTTTGTTTATGTTTATGAGATATCAGACTTTAATTTGCTCTCATATTATTCCTTATTGAGTTTCGGTCATTTCTATTTCTCATTCATTAGTTTTCAAGTTTTGAGTTGGAAGTTACGAAACTTTCTATGTCTTTATCGTGTATCGTTTTCGTCTTTGTTTATCGAGTTGATTTTTATATCTTTTATGAAAGTTTTGTTAACGTCTATGTGTGTGAGAGAGTCTCGGTTAGTAATCCAAAAATGGAATCAAAATCGGAGTTCGCAGGGCGAAATACGGTCGAAGAATACGGCGGTACGCGAGAGAGGGAGCAATGGAAAAAAGTGCCATTTGCACCCTTTCCCCATGAAGGCGCGTGGCCACACGCCTCCATGGGATGCTGAGGTGGCACTCCCTTATTGGTGGACTTATTTCCCTCTTGTTTCTTTCTTTTAATTACCACTTTTCTCTCTCATTTCATTCTAAAAAGAAAATTTGAAAAGTCAAGTGCATAAATTTTTCTCCATTTTTCTCAACTTCCAAACACCATAACTTTCTCATTCAGAGTTCGATTTGAGTGATTCAAGTTGGAGAATTTTTGTAGCAGAGTCCTCTATCGATTCCAGGAGAGTTCGAAGTCATTTGTTCATGATTTCTGGTGGTTCTTTACCAAAATCTGAAACTGTATGGTTTTCTTAAGGCATTGATTCATCTCCTGAGTTTTTATCTTCAAAATCTTCAATTACCTTGAATTTTCTTCTTCTATATATGTATGTTTCCTATGTATACTTTGATTAGAGTTTGAAACTCTTTTTAAGCTAGTTTGAACTTGATTAGAAACATATATGTTGAGTTAGGTTTTTTTAAAACCTGTTTTCACATGCTTGTAAGTTGTATTATACTAACTTTCTATTTAGGACTATTTGTGCTATCTTTCTATTTAGAACTATTTGTGCTTCAATTGATTGATTTTGATGATTGATAGTCTCTACTTGTGCTAGATCTCTTTAATTGAACATATTTAGGATTATCACAATTTCTTATATATTTAAAGCCTATTAGGATTTAATTGAATATGTTTTCTAAATGATTGCTAGATGATTTTGTTGATAATATCTATTGATTCTAGCATTTTTGTTTTAGTTCTAAAATCTTGAATAATATGCTTCATGAATATGTGGTGTTCATATTTTTAAGAGCTTGGCTACATTATATTGAATGTTTTCATGCCTATGTCTAGTTCTTCGTGAAATGTAATTGATCCATGCATTTCATATGTACATGCATCATTTGTATGATTGCATTGTTTTAGGATTGCAAACAAGAAAATCATACATTGTGTGCTCCTTTATTTCTAGTTTCTGTAGAATATGTTCATCATCATGTTCTATGTTGCGTGCTTGTTTACATTTTGCATTCTTGATCACACTTAGAAAGTCCTTGTAAAAGGAAAGAATTATTTACTAGAGTCGGGAGGACTCGGATAGTTAAGAGAGAAAGTCTTGGTTATGATTGGGAAGATCCGGTTAATCAAGCGAGAAAGTCTTAGCTAGGATCATCATGTTCTATGTTGCATGTTTGTTTGTGTTTTGCATTCATGATCACACATAGAAAGTCCTTGTAAAAGGTAAAAAGTCTTTACTAGAGTCAGGAGGACTCAGATAGTTAAGCGAGAAAGTCTTGGTTAGGATCAGGAGGATCCATATAATCAAGCGAGAAAGTCTTAGCTAGGATCGGGAGGATCCAGATAGCTAAGCAAAAAGTCTTGACTATGATCGAGAGGATCTGGATAGTCATGCATGAAATCTTTCAAGAGACGTGAGATCTTGGATATGAAGTTGCTTCTTAGAGGTGTGATAGACACATCATGGATATGGAGTAGGCAAGGTGATTCACTATGTCCGAGGGTAGAATAGAAGTTGATATCTTGGAGAGTGTATCATGAGATTTGATCACTTATTTGAGTATTTATCTTATATTCGTCATAGTGGATTTCATTTTACCGATGATTGTGGATTCAACCCGTGGATATTTCCTCTTCGGAGGTTTTACCATTTAAAAATCATGTGTCAAGTTTCTCTTTCTCTATCTCTTTTTATATGTATATGTGTTTTTATGTTTGAATCATTTCTTCTAGATATCATTGGATAACAACTCATTTAATCATAGTTGTACATATCTTTATTCTTGTGATATGCTAACAACTCATTTGATCATAGTTGTATATATCTTTATTCTTATAAATTAAATCTTGTGTACATGATAAGTTACTATCTGGTAACTTGTTCATATTGATATTATATATATATATATATATATATATATATATATATATATATGTATACAAGTACTTATTGATTTGTGTTTTAAGTGTTGTTGCTTCACATGTAAGTTATAGACATTTGATTAAATATGTTTACTTGAGAATGCTTGTCAATAGTCTATATGTGCTTTCATTTGTTTTATGTGTTGTGATAGAGGCTTCTAGAGGGACAAACAATGGTTTGTTTCAAAGGATTGAAAATGATGCAAAAACTTATCCCCCCCACCCCCCCTCCCCTCTCAGGCTTGCTTTAGGCCATTTAACCGTGATTGTATATATTTTAATTGGTATCAGAGTAGGACGTTGGACATAAGTAACGAGATCCAGCTCATACTCACGGTTTGGTTTGTTACAAGAAAAGATAATGGCAAAAATAGCTTCAAACTCGAGGCCTCCACTACTTAAAGGACATAACTATGAGTTTTAGAAGTTAACGTTGAAAGCTTGTATCCGCTCTATTGATGAGAGAGCATGGATGGTAGTGGAAGAAGGTTACACACCTTTAAGTAAGAATTTATAAGATGACTCCGTAATTTTCAAACCAATGAGTGAATTGACGGTCAATGATTTTGAAGTTGCCAAGAGGCACCACCGCGCCATAAATGCCATTTTTGGAGAGTTGATAGGCATCAATTCTCCTACATTAAAAATCTTGAATCTGCCAAGGGACATGGGATACTCTACAAGTTACCAATGAGGGAACATTGGCGGTGAGAAAATCGAGGCTTTAAATGCTAACATCACAATTCGAAAACTTGCAAGTGAGTGAATGAGATGTGTTTGAAGGCTTCCAATTCAAACTTCTTAACATAGCCAACCAATGTCAAGCACTTGGTGTGCTTATCTCTAGAGAGCGACTAAATTGGAAGATTCTTAGATCTTTATCTAAGAGGTTCAATGTAAAGGTGACAGCCATAGAAGAAAGCAAGAATGTTGATTATATGTGCATCGACGAATTACTTGGATCACTTCAAACATATGCAATGAGCTTGAAACTTAAAGTTAAGAACAAAGGTATTGCTCTCAAGGCCATCAATAAAGAAAGTGAAGATGAGGATGAAGAGATGTCACTCTTGGTTAGAAAGCTTAGGAAGTTCTTGAGAAGGGATGCCAAGCCTAGTGGAAAATTCTTTAAGGAAAGGAAAGTCAAGAAGTCATCTACTCCAAGGCATGATAAGAGTGGCCATGCAAAGAACAATAAAAAGGTTCAATGCTACAAGTGTAAGAAGTTTGGTCACTATGCCACGGCTTGTCCTAATGAAAAATCTAAGGAGGTTAAGAAAGGGAAAACAATGACGACTACATGGAATGGTGATAGCTTTAGTGATGAGAAGAGTTCTAGTGACGAGTCCTCAAGTGATGAAGAACATGTTAGCAGCTTTGTTGCTCTTACAACTTCATTCACAAAGCTAGAGAATGATTTTATAATCTCTGTGGATAAGAAGATTGATCAAAGTTGTCAAGAAGATACAAATTCGAATATAACTAATCTCAATCTTATGACTAAGATTAGGAGTCTTGAGGAGCAAAGAGATGAAGCATTGAGAGAGGTTAAGAATAAAAATGATTTGATCAAAACTCAAGTGGATGAGTTTGTTCAGACCTCACACAGACTCATGTGCGAAAATAATGACATCATGAAGAGGCTAATTGAGGTTGAAAGACTTGTCGAAAACAAGAAGATTGTTTCTATCATGAAAGTTAGAGAGCAAGAATATATTGAGGAGATCAACATTGCTAAGCAAGCTATCAAATACTTAGTCAATGGTTTGATCAACATAAAGAATATCATGGATCTTGCTTAACTTCAAGGAGAATCTAGCATCTTGGAAGGCAATGAGGAGATTGTGATAACACCATTTTCTTCAAGAAAGACTAAGAACAAGAAGATCAATAAGTATCTTCACAAACTCTCACTGCTTCTTCAAATCCATAAGGTAAAATCTCATCATTTACTCCTATTTGTCATTTTTGTAATATCGTTGGTCATATCAAACCAAGGTGTTATAAGAACATTGAATATTATAAAATAGGAAATGCATCTAGAGTTAAGGAGATCGATCTTAAATTAAAGCATGCTAGGGCTTTAGTTGTTGATAAGCATGATGTTTCTAAGATGCATGTTAGAAAGAATTGGATGAAGAAGGTTGATCCTTATGAAAATATTGACAAAGCATGTATTGCTTATAGTGTTGAAGAGATAAGTATAAATGATATTCTTTTGAATCAAATTATTGAAGATCTCCACTCTAGGTTCAACATTAAAGTCAAAGATCATGATTTTTATGTAAGTTCGCCCAAGACCAAATGGGTTAAGGGTGAGTGCTATTACCATTAGTGTAAGTTGCACATGTGATTTAGCTTCAAGATTATCGTCAAGTTGTTGAGAGATTTAACTAGCTAGCTCTGTTTCTCTAGAACTTGACATGAACTTAGCTACCTCACATAATTGCTATGATAGTGAAAATCTACTGATTGACTTTATGAGAAGTCTATTTTTAAAATCTATATGGTGATGGAATTTTGTTAAGACTTTTAGAGAAAGTCATTTTTATATGTGTTTGAGTTGAAATGTTAAGTTTTTATTCTCTTGGAATGATACATCAATAACTTGTTGTTATAAGGACAAACAATCCAAGAGAGCTCATAAAAAGGGAGAATACTTTACATTTGATGAAAAATTCTTGGTAAGGTATCTTTATATCCTAATGCTTGCATTCTAGGCTTTTCATCTCTCAACTTATTATTTGCACTGTATCATGTAGCATGTCACTTTAGAGAGCTAAGTATAGTGTTTATATGGTTCTTATTGACATTTGCTTGCTAAAGATCTTTTGGTGATATCGTTCACAAAGGTCTTGAACATGATGTGTGATGTGTTTGTTTGAATGTTGAGTGGCATGTCTTGAAAAATATGAACTTCATATTCTTTGAAAGCTACTCTCTTGAAAAGTATTGATCTTAAGTAAATCTATTTATATTGCTTTTAGAACATGTGCTTGTAAGCCATAAATCTTGGTTTAAAAATGCACTTTGCTTTTCTTGTATGTTTTGTTGAAGTAAGTTGAATTTGAATTTATGTATGTTGTGGATACACCTTGAAGTCTCATGACTAGTACATTTAAGATGACCTATGGTTAGTATCCATTTTGCTTCGGCAATTACATAGAACTCAGTGAGCACGTTCATGAAAAAGGTTACACATTTTGATTGTGAAGTCGCCAAATGTAAGAAAGGGCTACACCATTATGATGAGTGAAAGCCATTATGAAGCGCATATGTTTATGTTAGTAAAATTAAAGAAGTGTTGAAAAGAATCAATAAAAAAATAATCTTTGATTCAAGCCTTGAATATATATATATATATATATAAGGCTTAAAGTTGTATAGTTGAAAATCAAGTTTGCTCGGGTTAAAAAATAGAAATAGAATGACGAGTCACATGCACACACATACACACACACTCATATGTTGAAATCGGTTTGACCTTTTATGGAAAAGCTTAAGATGAATAGATGTTGATATGATTTGCATATTGATTATCAAATTACTCATCTACATATGCTTGAAGCATAATTCTCTCTCTCTCTCTCTCTCTCTCTCTCTCTCTCACTCTCACTCTCACACACTTTTTTTATAAGTATTTTTGATATTATAGCAATTTAGGAAGAATTATGAGAGAGATTGAAAATCTTAGTGTTTCTCATAGTTTGTGAAGTTTATTTTGTTGAATTTCTTTGAAAATTGCTTGAATGTGTGATTGTGTGAATATCATTATGAACAATATTCTATCTTGATCTTTGATAGAGCATTTATCAAAGGGGAGCATAGATTGATAGACTTTGTTCTCTTATATGATATTTTCACATGCTTTAATTGGTTTAATTGTTAACATATTGATTATTCAAAACTTTGAATATTGTATTGCATGGTACTTAACTTATATTCTCTTGATATGCTTTAAGATTTATGGTTTCATTATATGCCTTTGTATACTTGATTACTAACTCACTTTGATTTTCTTTTCAACTCATGTGTTTTTTTTTTGTTAGTGATCATCACAAAACTATGAGAAGAAACAAAGTTTCCAGTCTTAATCATTCTCCAAAACCCATAGATAAACACAAACCTACCTTTTCAACCTCTAAAAAGTCAAAAACCAATAGGTTGAAACCTTTGGGTGTCATGGGGACAAAGAAACTTATTCTAGATAGATGTGTAGATTTGTGTGATGGTTCATACATTCATCGTAGTATTCTTGAAAGGCAATATAGATCATGGTTGAATTCGATCAGGGTTGTAAATGAGAGCTTAGTTAGAGAATTCTATTTTGAATAAAAGGCAAGTACAACCTTTATGAATGCCTTAATGAGTGTTAGAGGAAAAACCTTTAGAGTCTTCTCGGAAATTATCAACAAGTTCCTTGGATTTTCAAATGAAATTTATTTGGAACTTCTTGATGTGGAGAATATTGAACATCTAGATTTGATGGGGAGAATTCTATGTGATGATAGTGATTTTGTGTGGGGAAAGAGAGCTTTTATTATCCAAAGTGAGTTAATCAAGGCGAGTGCCTTTTGGCATCTTTTTGTTAGTGCCAATCTTCTAGGTTCTACAAATGCGACCGAGTTCAATAAAGAAAAAATCAAGATTATGTATGTCTTGGTTACCAATAAGCCTTTAAACCTTGATGAGCTTTTGACATAGCACATTGAAAGTGTGGCATGTTCGACTAGATTGGACAAGAAGCTAGCATTTCTGGGGTTTATCACTCACTTGTGTATCATGCTTGGAGTCCCAAAGCTTGATGGTGATGTGCTCTTGCTGTTTTAAGCACAAGTCTTCTACCGAAATGGGCCATACAACTACAGGTTTGGCTTGTGAACAAGATTGAGGAGCTAGGTGCTAAGGTGGTGCAACAAGAGTTTAGAAGAAAGAATTGCTTCTAACAACACAACCACCTCAAAGAATTATGTGAGATCAACCAACTGAAGAAAGTTCTTTGACGGCACAAGTGGCTAGCAAAGAATTACATGATCTAGAGGCATCGTTTTACTTTCTTACCTTTTGGCTTCATTTCATGTCAAAAAGAGGGGAGAAATAAACATGATATCTAGCTCACTTAGTCTATTTTTTTTTTGTTTATATTTTTAATTGGTATCTTGGACTTATGGCATGTAATGTTTTTGTTGAACTTGATTAGAATTTCTTTTGGGTATGTATGTATTAAGGGGGAGTACACATGTATCTCTTTAAACATAATTGTTATATTCTTGTCAAGTATATTTGCCATATATTCTCTTGTATACTTTTGTGTTTTTCACGATTTATTTTAGATGATATCAAGAGAAGAAGTTCAAGAAGTGTTGAAGATTAATCTAAGATTTTCATACCCTTTGTAAAGTGAGGGTGTGTACTTCTGATCAATCTTCATGTTGTATGTTTAGTATTTATATATGTGTTTTGATATGGAATTTACCAAATGGGGAGATTGTTAGATTCTTGAGTCTTGTTGGTGTAATTCCATACAAAAACAAAATTTCTTTGTATTGATTAGTTGTCTAGGTCTCACAGTTTATCAAGCTTCAAGGAAGTTGGACAACATATCAAGCAAAGAGAAGTCTGCAAGAGAAACGAGCTTCATTGCTTAATAAAGATATATTAAGACCATACACACATTGTATATATTTGTGTCCATGCATCATTGTGCCAAGTTAGTATGTTGTTGGCATAATTCAGATAATATGGCAGGTCAACAATAGAAAAGAGTTGGGGGAGCCATGTCACAAAAAGTCAACCCAACCGAACTGACCTAAGTTGACCAAAGAAGGTCTCATAACCCCTGATTGAAGTAACCTAGGTGATCGGGTGAAGATGACCTGATGGGGACTATCGAGATGGTCAGGTTAAAGCCCTATGATCAAGGTGAAACCACCGGTCAAGGAGAAGGAAATTCGGTCGAGATTGGCAGATTGTTGGTTGATCGACACGTGGGCAACACTCTGATTTAATGCAGTCACAACTCAAATATGCAGAAAAAGAGTCTGATTCAAACAATGCATCTTGAAGCACACTTAGATAAGGAAATAAACTTCCTTATAGATATCAGAGTCGAGATTAAGCAAGAAATCAAAATACAATTGAAATACAATCAATTCGAAACGGAAAAGAGGAAGAATACGACTCTAATAAGTCAGAGTTTCATTAAATAACGGGAATTTTCCTTACTTGTACATCAAGAATTAGGGTTATATGCATGTATAAATAGACCATAGTAGCGCCCATGAAGGGGTTAGCAAAAAGTTGGCTAATAAAAGCACAAGAGAGATTGAGTATGTAATCATTTTTATCATATCAATTTTTTCTCACCGTCGTTGGCAACCGTGGATGTTTCCCCACCTTGTGGTTTTACCACGTAAAACATGGTGTCTTTCTTTACTTTTTCTCTCTTATAACTTATTGCTCATCTTATTTGAATTTACTTGTGTGATGTGTGATAAATCATAACTGATCCAAAAATCACCGTCAACAATTGACGCTAGAAGAAGGGGGTGGAACCTCCATTAGCATCAAACTTGAACATTTAATTCTAGGAAAAACTTGCGAAAGACGATATCATGGCCACTAATAGAGATAGAAGTCAATCTTTACGTAACACCGATGCCTCGTGTGGTGCCAACATTCCTAACTCAGTTGACCTTAATGTCGCTGGAGAAGACCCACATTCAAGGTCTCCACCATCTGCCAGACATGACATAATAACATTCATGGATGTAACCACCGGTAACTCCCCAGATTTGTTTCGGTAGATCCAGGAATCTCTACAGAGGGCCATTGACTACGACGCTAGACAGGGAATCAACATAACAACTACTGCCAATCTGAGTTCACTGTACCAGCTCTCCATACCGGTGGTAGCCTATAATCCCAGGATATGCTTTGAAATAGTGGCAACCACTCTAGAAACACCCTAAAAATCTGGAAGAGATAAGGCAGAGAGTCGTGAAAGAAGAGAACATTCACGCAGAATGGACGATCGCCAAGAAGACTGAGGAACAAGGGAGCACAGAGAGTCTAGTTCACGGGAATATACAGGGGAGTATGATGAAAGCGAGACCCAACCTAAATAGGGAGATAGGTATAATAGCCGAATGAGAAGATCTCGTTCAGTCTCAACTGATGACGAAGCTCCACCCAGTAGACGTAGGGGGCCAACCCCTATGGTTAGACGTAACCTACACGATGCCCAGACCACATGAAGAATCCTTAGAGACCCATATGGGCACGTCATCCGTCAAAAATTTGATGAACATGGAGAACCAGAGGGAGAGCGGGAAGTCTTTCTCAGAAGAATAAAGGCCTTGGAATGAAGGCAAAGCCAAGGAAACCTGTTAATTGGTAACTTCGGTAGCCTGTTCATTAATTCATAAGGCAGTCCCATTTTTCAGAAAAATTTATGATGCCGCACGTAAAGCAATTCAAGGCCGATATTGACTCACATGAGCATGTCAAAAGATACCAATGCACGATGGTGTTGTAGGATTACAATGATGCCCTCATGTGTTAAATGTTCCCCTAAACCCTAGGGGAACATGGATCTAGGTGGTTTGGAGGACTTACGGAAGGGTCCATCAGGAATTTTGAGGAACTTATACAAGCTTTCACCAGACAGTTCATAGGGAATATCCCACGAAGGAAATCTATATCAGCCTTGTCAACTTTAAGACAAAAGAAGGATGAGAAACTGAAAGATTACCTTACTAGGTTCTCATAGGAGGTTTCGGAAGTATAAAACCCCAATGACGATGCCATAGTGTCTGCGTTCATCAACAGTCTGCAACATAGCTATTTTCCGCTAAGCCAAAGACAGAAGAGGCCGATCATATATGCAAACATGATAAATGATGTCGAAGGATATGCCATGGAAGAGGAAGAACAAATAGCCCACCGAGGGGAGCTCATACATGAAGGTTGGCCTGAGAGCAGTCAAAAACTTAATGATGGCAACTCGAAGAGTAGCGGTAAGGGGGAACGGAAAGACCATGGGGGAAAGAGCAAGGATGGACACAAATATGACGACTAGAAAGGTGGCAAACACTTCGAAAGGTAGTACGCCAATTACACCCCATTGGCTAGGAGGCAAGAAGAGATCTTGAACTTAATAGAAGAAAAGAACCTGTACAAAAAACCCTTAAGACAGTTTAGCATAGCAAGAAGAGACACAACCAAGCACTGTAGGTTTCACTAGGAAAATGACCATGAAGACGTTTATTTTGTACCTCAATTCAAGAGGCATTTAATTTCAGTTTCTTGTTTAAATAAATTTAGTTATTCAGTTACTTTTAATAAAGCTTTTATTATTAGTAAGAATGACAAAATTATTTACATAGGTACATTGGAAAACGGTTTATTCTATTTGCATGAAAATATCTCTCACTTGTTAGACACGGAATCAACGGAACCTAACATAAAAGAGTAAAATTATCAAAAGATGAAACTTACCTATGACATTTGCACCTAACTCATATTAACCTTGATAGGATTACAAGATTGGTAAGTGACGGACCTCTAAGTGACTTAAAGGTTGATGATCTACCAACTTGTGAATCTTGTTTATAAGGTAAAATGACCAAAAGGTCATTTACGACCAAAGGCACAAGAGCCATCGAATGTTTAGGATTGATACACACTGATGTGTGTGGACCTATGAGCATTCAAGCTAGAGGTGGATATGAGTACTTCATCACTTTCATGGATGATCACTCAAGATTTGGCTATGTGTATCTCATGAGGCACAAGTCGGATGCTTTTGACATGTTCAAAGCATTTAAAGCTGAAGTAGAAAATCAGCTTGAGAAACATATAAAAATCTTAAGGTCTGATCGTGGTAGAGAATATTTATCTGGTGAGTTTCAGCAATATCTTATTGATAATGGGATAATTTCTCAGTTTTCTGTACCAGGTACACCTCAACAAAATCGGGTGGCAGAAAGGAGAAATAGAACTTTTTTGGACATGGTTAGGTCTATGTTGAGTTATTCAACGCTTCCTAATTCTTTTTGGGGATATGCTTTACAAACTGCTATGTACATTCTAAACGATGTACCATCTAAGTCGGTTCTTAAAACACCGTATGAGTGATGGATAGGGCGAAAGCCTAGTTTACAACACTTAAGGATATTTGGATGGCATGCGCAGGTGTTAAAAGGAAAGACAAAAAAGATAGAGTCGCGTTCAGAAACATGCATATTTGTAGGGTATCCAAAAGAAACAAAAGGATATTATTTCTATAGTCCTTCAGATATTAAAGTATTTGTTTCGACAATGCTAAATTTCTAGAAGAGTACTATATGAATAATTTTGTTCCTAAAAGTAGAATTGTCCTAAATGAGCTTTCAGGAGATACAATTCCACAAGAGGTGTCACTACCAAGCCCAATTGTAAGTTCTGTATCAACATAAGATCAACAATCTGCCATACCTCATCACAGTGGGAGGGTTAGTAAACAACCCGATAGATACATTGGTATAAGATAATATGTAGAGAACCTCTTGGACGACGATGATCCCTATACGTACAAGGAAGCAATGGAAGATGTTGATTGTCGTCATTGGCAAAAGGCAATGCAATCCGAAATTGAATATATGTTCAAAAACAAAGTCTAGTCTCTTGTAGACTTGCCTAAAGGGATAAAACATATTAGGTGCAAGTGGGTATACAAGAGGAAAAGAGGAATGGATGGAAATGTGGAAACCTTTAAAGCTAGATTGGTAGTTAAAGGTTATACACAGAAGGAAGGTATCGATTATGAAGAAACCTTCTCTCCTGTGGCCATGCTTAAATCCATTAGGATACTCTTATCCATTGCGGCATCTCTAGACCTAGAGATTTGGCAAATGGACGTCAAGACAACTTTCCTTAATTGAAGTCTTGACGAAAGCATTTGCATGATGCAACCAGAAGGATTCATTGAAAAAGGCCAAAAGGAAAGGGTATGCAAGTGGAAAAGATCCATATATGGATTGAAGCAAGCATCCAGATCCTAGAACATAAGGTTCGATCAAGCTGTGAAAAGTTTTGGATTTATTCAAAACCTTGACGAACCTTGTGTATACAAAAGGATTAAATGAGACAAGTTGGTTTTCCTACTTCTTTATGTTGATGATATACTACTCATCTGAAACGATGTAGGTGTATTGACGTCAATAAAAGATTGGTTAGCAAAACAATTTGATATGAAGGACTTAGGAGAAGCAAGTTATATTCTTGGTATCCAAGTCATAAGGGATAGAAAGAATAGAACGATTGCATTATCCCAAGCTTCATACATAGATAAAATCTTGTCTGGGTTTTTCATACAAGATTCCAAGAAAGGTATGTTACCTTTCAGACATGGAATCAAACTTTCTAAGGAACAAGTTTCTAAGAATGAGCATGAAGAGCAATTCATTGGTGGGGTTCCATATGCATCGGCAGTTGGAAGTCTCTTGTATGGAATGCTTTGTAGTAGAACAGATACTTGTTTTGTTGTGGGCATAGTTAGCAGGTTTCAATTGAAACCTGGTCCTGATCCTGATCACTGGATGGTTGTCAAGCATATTTTCAATCTTAGGAGAACGAGAGATTATATGCTTGTATACTCTGAAGGGGATTTAATTCCCATTGGGAATACAGATTCTGATTTTCAGTCAGATTCTGACTCCAGGAGATCAACATCAGGATCTGTGTTTACAATTAGAGGAGGGGCAGTCATATGGAGGAGTATCAAGTATTCTTGTATTGCCGATTCCACTATGGAAGCCGAGTATGTTGCCGCATGCAAGGCTAATAAATAGGTTGTATTGCTCCACCAATTCTTTACTGATTTGGAAGTGGTTCCTGATGTGAATAAGCAGATCACTATCTATTGTGACAATAGTGGAGCAGTGGCTAATTCGAGAAAACCAAGAAATCATATGAGAGGGAAACACATTGAAAGAAAGTATCACCTTCTGAGGGAAACTGTGCATAGGGGTGATGTGACGATTACAAAGATCGCGTCAGCATATAATCTAGTGGATCCCTTTACAAAGGCTCTTCCACAAAAGAGTTTTGATGGGCATCTAGAGAACATTATGATGAAAGATATGACACATTTGCTATAGAGCAAGTGGGAGATTGTTGAGATTATGCTCGATAGCAAGAGTATAACGATGTATTTGACAATCTTTTCATATTAATAAAGTGATTTCTAGTTTAACAAATCTTATAGTATTTATACTTTATTTATTATAGTTGTCAAAATTAAATAATCATAAGGTCAAAAGATTATGAGAAAAGAAGAATTGTGTGTACATCTGGATGTGTATGAGGTAGACACAATTCTTTAGTTAGTCTTGAATAAATTCACAACTTAAGATAAAGGTTGGGCATTTTTATCTTGTCAAAGTTGTAGATTCTTTTGCTAGCATTTGAGTGCGATCAAATGTGTTATGATGAGTCTAAAATCATCAAAGTGTGGTGTCTTTAGGCACAAGAATCTAGTGCACTGGGTGCATTGAATTGGATCACAATGAAATACATTATCTAGAACCGTCAATGGATAAAAGTTTTCATTTGAAGACAATCGGAAAGTCTATCTCAATCCGGAGATAAATGATGGACTTATGGTTGCAAGTGTTATCATTTAAGCTATCAATGAGTACGATTATATAGCATAGTCTATCCTCGATAGTTTGGTGGTATTCATTTGTTAATCGATAGATGACTTTATTTATAGATATGGATCTCGTGGCTCCATTTATTAAATGAGAGTAGAATATCATCATATGGATGTTTTGAGGTAATGGATATAATCTTAACGTTAAGTTTTCAATAGTGTCTACTAAAACATGGCTTTTGGACAAGTCAAAATATCCAAGTTCAAAATGTGGTCATAATAGTAAATATGGTAACTTGGAGAGCTATAGGCGGTCTATGAGCTCTTGGCGATTACATGTATTCTTCATGAGGATACACTTTCTCCATTAAGATTGTCTAGGGTATGAATGAGAAATATTAAATTATTCTGTCTTTATTTAAGAGTTCAATTTTAGTTCTTTAGTGGAATGAACTAAAATTAATAGATTGGACCTAAGTGAATCATTTGTTGATTGTGATTAGATTATGTCTATTGAACCTTAAATTTAGATAGCCCGCCAAGATCCCCAATCCACACGAACTTGCATGAATCACTTGATATATTCTACCAGATCAATTTAAGGGTCCATCTAGAATTGTATTAAGGCATGTGGAGTTGTTTCTTTTAATTAGAATGGGTCTAGTTCACATGTGGACTTTTTATTAAGATCCAATGGATTTAATAAAATAGAAAAAATAATATAATGGTCCTTATATTGTGTTGGGCGGCAAAGCTATATAGTTTAGCCTAATTATATTATTTTTATTTTATTAGTTAATTAAATGTAAATTAATTAATTTGGTAATTAATTAATTATTTAATTAAAAGTCAAAATCTTTTTTCTAGTAGGAGATGGTCTCATAATATTATACTATTGTTGGTAATATAATTAATATTAAATATTATATTTGATAAATAGATATAATAGGAATTATTTATCTAGTCAAATTAGAAAATCTTTAACATGGTTACAAATACACTATTGAGTTGGATTAAGAGTCTTGGTGTAGGAAATAATTCTTTTTGAAAAAAGATTCTTGGTCACCAAGTAAATCTACCTAAGGGTAGAATTCTTCTTTGAAAAGGATTCTTAACCACCAAGTAAATTCACCTAATGAAAGGATTCTTAACAACCAAGTAAATCCTTATTAGGAAAGGATTTGAAATCCTAATATATTCCAAGAAAGAATTTCGGCCAGCCATATATATATTGAAGAAGAATTCGGCCAGCCCTAGTTCTATATATAAGAGAAATTTCGGCCAGCTATAGGGATTTGAACTTGGAGAGAATTTGGCCATCATAGAATTTTGAGGGAGAATTTTGTTTTTGCTATAGACAAAATTCTATCAACTCTAAGAAATAGTGTGAGATTCGGCAAAGAAGAAAAGGAAGAAAAAACGTTTAGTTTTCGATAGTACACTAGTAGCCTTTACATTAAAAGGTTTTGTGTACAACATCGAATCAAGGTTCATGCAAGTTTCAATCAAATTGATTGATAATTCATAAGTGACCTAACATTCTTTGTTTTCTTCTTGAAGGATTATTGTAACTAACAAAGAGAAAGATTTTGTTTTTTTCCATCCTCAGGTATACAATTTAAAGAAAGAGAGCCCACACTCCTAGGTGATTCACGTTCGTGATTTGATTGGAAGATCTTACGGATTCAATTCGGCGTTATTTCTATCGTCACGAGAAAAAGGTACGACACTTTTTATATACATCAATTAATCTAGGGTTAAGATTCTTGTTATTATAAAGGTTATTTTTATTTATTTATACCGAAACCCTAATTTCTAATTTTTTTCACGCTTCCGCTGCGTGGATTTTCCCTACACATCTTTGGTGGACCACACATGGGGAGCAGTAGTTAGGAAAGAATGACCGAAGTCAGAGAAGTCGTAGATGATCAAAGGATTCTCGAAGTAAACTTGCTGGGTCCCAATCATAAAAAACTCAAACAGGGACGAGACCCGATAGTATTCTCCGAGTCAGATACACATGGGTCAAAAGTAAGGCCGAACGATGCAATTGCCTTATCACTTCGTGTGGGCCATAGAGAGGTAAAAAGTGTGTTGATCGACAATGGAAGCTCAGTGGATATCATGAGTGTAGAAGTGTTCAATCAATTGAGACTATAGAGAAAGGACCTACAACCATTCATGGTCCAGCTCAGAGGCTTTGAAGGTGCAGAAGTAAGGTTACTGAGAAAAGTAAAGTTGCCGGTGGAGATCAGGAGTTACCCTTACACAAAGATGGTACTATTGGACTTTATGGTTGTAGATGTGGAAAACAGGCCATACAACGCCTTGATAGGAAGACTTTTTTTAAACAAGTCAAGAGCTTTGACCGCCACCTATGCCCTGATAGTGAAGTTTCCAACAGAAGCTGTGGTTGGTGTCATGAAAAGCTCTCAAGAATGTGCGAGAAAGGTAAACATAGCCATATATAAGAAGAAAACAGAACCATGAGTGATGTCGATAGACCTTCATGAAGAAGAGGGCGACCCAAAAATGGATGAAGGAGAAGCTAGGGCGGAAACGCCAACCCGATTCGACCTAGACCTAAGGGAGACATCCCTAGAAGATGGGAAAAGCCAGGAAGCTAAGTTTGTAGGGAAAATCCTACAACGAAAGTGTGAAATTAGGGTTTGAAATATTTTAAAATTTTCCCTTTGAAAGAAAAAACCTTAACCCTAGATTAATTGATGTAGATTAAAAGTATCGTACCTTTTTTTTCGTGACGATTGAACTAGTGTCGAATTGAATCCGTAAGATCTTCCAATCCAATCACGAACGTGAATCACCTAGGAGTGTGGGCTCCCTTTCTTTAAATTGTATACATGAGGATGGAAACAAACAAAATCTTTTCTTTATTAGTCACAATGATCCTCCAAGAAGAAAAACAAAGAACGTTAGATCACTTGTGAATTATCAATCAATTTGATTGAAACTCGCGTGAACCTAGATTCGATGTTGTACACAAAACCTTTTAATGTAAAGGCTATTAGTGCACAATAGAATACAAAACATTCTATTTTTCTTTTCTTCTTTGCCGAATTTCACACACCAATATTTAGAGTTGGACGAATTTATCTAGAGTATCTTCTTTACTCAAATTCCCCTTGGCCGAAATTTACTTCTTGTAAATTGTGCTTGGCCGAAATTTTCTCTCTCTAAATCTCTTATGCTTGGACGAATTTAGAGCTCTAAAAATTATCCATGGCCGAAATATCGAGATTATATATATAGGATCACAAATCCTTTCCTAAGAAGGATTTACTTGGTGGGCAATAATCTTATCCTTAGGTGGATTTACTTAATGACCAATAATCCTTTTCCAAAAAGAATTCTTTTCTACACAAGACTCTTAATCCAACTCAAATTGTGTATTTGTGACCATATTAAAAATTTCATAATTTGATTAGATAAATAATTTATTTTATTTATCTACTTATCAAATATAGTCTTTAATATTAATTATACTACCAACAATAGTATAATATTAGGAAAAATATTTTGACTTTTAATTAAATAATTAATTAATTATCAAATTAATTAATTTCCATTTAATTAAATAATAAAATAAAAAACAATATAATAAGCTATTTTATATAGCCTTGCCGCCCAACACCTATGCATAGGCTAAATATTGTTTTTCTTATTTTGTTAAATCCATTGGACTTTTATAAAAAGACCACATATGAACTAGACTCATTCTTACAAAAAGAAACAAATTCACATGCCTTAATACAATTTCAATGGACCCATAATATGTTCCGGTTCGTGTGGATTGGGGAACTTGGCGGGCTATCTAAATTTAAGCTTCAATAGACATAACCTAATCACAATCAACAAATGATTCACTTAGGTCCAATATATTAATTTTAGCTCATTCCACTAAAGAACTAAAATTGAACTCTTAAATAAAGATAGAGTAAGTTAATATTTCTCATTCATACCCTAGACAATCTTAATGGAGATAGTGAATCCTCATGAAGAATATCAGTAATTGTCAAGAGCTCATAGACCGCCTATAGCTCTCCAAGTTACCATATTTACTATTATGACCACATTTTGAACTTGGATATATTGACTTGTCCATAAGCCATATTTCAATAGACACTATTGAAAACTTAACTTTAGATTTAATATCCAATACCTCAAAGCATCCATATGATGATATTCTTCTCTCATTTAATAAATGGAGTCACGATGTCCATATCTATAAATGAAGTCCTCTATCGATTAACAAATGAATACCACCAAACTATCGAGGATAGACTATGCTATATAAACATACTCATTGATAGCTCAAATGATAACACTTGCAACCATAAGTCCATCATTTATCTCCGGATTGAGATAGACTCTCCGATTGTCTTCAAATGAAAACTTTTATCCATTTACGGTTCTAGATAAGGTATTTCACTGTGATTCAATTCAATGCACCCATTGCATTAGATTCTTGTGCCTAAAGACACCACACTTTGATGATTTTAGACTCATCATAACACATTTGATCTCACTCAAATGCTAGCAAAAGAATCTACAACTTTGACAAGATAAAGGCGCCCAACCTTTATCTTAAGTTGTGAATGTTATTCAAGACTAACTAAAGAATTTTATCTACCTCATACATATCTAGATGTATTTACAATTCTTCTTTTCTTATAGTTTTTTGACCTTATGATTATTTACTTTTAACAATTATAATAATCAAACTATAAATACTATAAGATTTGTTAAACTAGAAATCACTTTATTAATATGAAAAGATTGTCAAGTACATTATTATATTCTTGCTATCGAGCATAATCCTAACAAAGTCAAATGTGGAAGTTGTGGTCGATGACAATAACCCCGATCAGACAACAAAGCTTGGAGCCTGGTTGATGGAGCAAGTTCGGAATGCGATGGTCAGCTTATTGAAAGAGTATAAGGATGTGTTCGCATGGAAACATGAGGACATGACAAGAATCGATGTGAGAGTAATTTCCCATTATCTAGCGGTCAATCCCGATCGAAAGCCAATCATCTAGAAATAAAGACGGTTCAATCCTGAGAGAAGCCGAGCAATCAAAGAGGAATTAGATAAGTTATTGGTAACAGGATCAATAAGGGAAGTACAGTACCCTGAGTGGGTCGCCAATGTAGTACTCATAAAAAAGAAGAATAGACAATGGAGGATGTGTGTAGACTTCACTGACCTCAACAAATCATGCTCTACCTCGAATTGATCAGTTGGTAGATAAAATGACGGGTCATGAACTATTGAGTTTCATGGAAGCCTACGTGGGCTACAAACAGATCCAGATGTTCGTACTAGATGAGGAAAAAACCTCCTTCACAACTAACCAAGGATTATATTGCTACAAGGTAATACCCTTTGGTCTCAAGAATGCCGAGACAACCTACTAGAGACTAAGTAAATAAGATGTTTGCCTGACAAATCGGCAGAAATATAGAGGTATTTGTGGATGATATGTTAACAAAGAGCACAACAACTGGAAAGCATGCAGCATATCTCTAGGAGACGTTCGGGGTACTGAGGAACTTTGGCATTAAGCTCAACCCAAAGAAGTTTGTTTTCGGGGTGCCCTCAGACAGGTTCCTCGGTTTCCAAGTCCACCAGAGGGGAATCAATGTAAACCCAAAAATAATAAAAGCATTGGAGGAGATGAGATCCCCAAGAACCTTGAAAGAAATGCTTTCCTTTTTTCAAAGCAACAAAAAGGGAAAGGGGGTAGAGTGGAATGACAAATGTGAGCATGCCTTTCAGAATATCAAGGTGTACTTAGGTAAAGCACCAATCTTATCCAAACCCCAGGACAGAGAAGTGCTATACTTATACTTATAGCTTACTGCTGTAGCAACGAGGATCAGTGCTGGTCAGGATGGATGAAAGAGTGCAGAAGCCAGTATACTACACCAATAAGGCTTTGTTACCAGTAGAAAAAAGATATTCAACAGTTGAGCAGATAACATTAGCACCGGTAATTATAACAAGAAAATTGAGACCCTACTTTCAAGCTCACAAAATCGAAGTCTACTCAGACTGTCCGCTTAAGCAGATTTTGTCCAAACTAGAAGTGTTTGGGAGATTAATCAAATGGGTATTGGAGCTGAGCGAGTTCAATATCATATACCTCCCAAGGTCGAAATAAAAGGCCAAGTTATGGCTAACCTGATCACCGAATTTATTGAGCCAAATGGCGAGGTGATCAGGATGCTCAAGGAAAAAGAAAAAAAAAGTTTGCCTGAAAATTACATGTAGATGGATCATCAAACACGTATGGAAACAGGGCATTTATAATTGTATCCACCCCAAAAGGCGATCATGTAGAACGTGCCTTACGGTTTGACTTCAAATTTACTAACAACATGGCCGAGTAAGAGACACTTTTGGCAGGTCTTAGGGTTTGCGTTTGCTCTAGGAGCAGATGAGTTGGAGATATTTAGTTACTCGCAAGTAATAATCAACCAAATCTTAGACGAGTACCAGGCCAAAGATTGCAGCATGGCTATCTATCTGAAGGTAGCCAAAATATTGCTCGAGAGATTCAAGACCTATAGAATCACTCAGATCCCGAGGGAGAAGAATGAGAAGGTCGATGCACGGTCAAAATTAGCATCAGCGACCATCAGCAAATGGTTAAAGACTATCCCGGTGACTCACCTCACGAGACAAAGTATCAAAGATAAGGATGGGGTACCAGAAGTCGGGGTAATCGAAGAAGGGCAAGCCACCTAGATGACCCCAATCAGAAAATGCCTAGAAGATAGAATCAAAACACCTAAGATATAGAGCCACCAAGTACTCAGTGGTCGGGGGAAAGTTGTGCAAGAGAGGATTTTCGAAGGCTTTGCAGAGACGTATCTGCCCAGTAGAGGGTAAACGTATATTAGAAAGCATCCACAAAGGAGTGTGTGGGAATCACTCTTGGGGTAAAAGTCTGGCACACAAGACTTTTAGACAAGGCTTCTTCTAGCCAACTCTATTCCAGGATGCCCAAACAGTCGTAGAATAGTGTGGCAATTGCCAGAGAATAGACAATGACATCAAAAGGCCACCCAAGCAGTTAAAGAACTTAACATCGCCTTGGTTGTTTGCCATGTGGGGGCTAGATCTGATTGGCCCAATGCCAACGGCAACCAAGGGTCATCATGGCCGTAAACTACTTCATAAAATGGGCGGAAGCAGAGGCAATGGTGCATATAATTGAAGCAAACACGACTAGTTTTATGAAAAGAACATCATCCACTGATTTGGAATCCTAGACACCATAATCACCGATAACGACACCCAATTTTATAGTGACAACTTTAGGGAAATGTTCCAAGATTTCGGTATAAAGAACTACTATGCCACACCAGTTCATCCTCAGACCAACGGCTAAACGAAGGCAGTGAACAAAATAATCAAACACACCCTGATGGCCAAGCTTGCTGCTCAAAAAGGAAATTGAGCATATAAGTTGCATGAAGTAATATGGACCTACCGGACCACATAAAGAACTTTAATAGGAGAGACTCCATACTCACTAGCTTTTGGGACAGAAGCAGTAATCCCGATCGAAGTACTTTATAATTCACCAAGGGTACTACTTTTTCACCCTGCGTAAATGTGGAGATGCTAGAACAAAACCTAGATGAGCTTGAGGAAAAGAGGGACTTGTCAAGGATAAAGAACGCTGACTATCAGCAAGGGCAACCAGATATTATAACTCACATGTCCGGGTAAGGAGATTCCAGCTCGGAGATTTAGTTTTCAAGAGGGTGTCACCTAACACCAAAAAAAATTAGTTGGGTCACCGACAGATAAGTGAGAAATACCATACCATGTGGTCGGGTCAGCCGATTATCAGTGCAATGCTCAATATTTGAAGATATTCTACCCTTGAAGATATTCTACCCTTGAAGATTTCCTATCTCTAGATATTCCTCCCTAGTTAGAAATTAATTTTCTTTTAAAAAAAATATTAGCTAATTTATCGATGTCTCTTTTATAGCGTTCAATAAAAGTTCCCTTGAGGAAACACTTTCAAGAAGTCAAGAAAAATGTTATAAATTAAGCTTTCATTTACAAAATCAATCCCAAGGCACCTAAAAATCGCTCAACGACAATAAGAGCGCCCAAAAGGCCCAGTGAGGGGGCCAAAAACATATGCCGCAAAGACAATGTATTCTCACCGAAACTAATTGGGTGTACTGAAACTCTGTTAGACACCTTCAGGCCATAACTGTCTGATGGGATGCACTGAGAGTCGAATAGGGAATAAAATATTTATACTTGAAACATTTGCCAATAAAACTTGAGCATCTTCTATAAAGTAAGTATAATATAAGCTACCCTATTGCAATGAATCTTGATCAACAAACTATTGGGAGATGTCCCAGTGACTTAGTTGATAGATAAAAGGCAAGCATCTATAATTAGATACCATGCAAATGGTCTGTAAAAGAAAACTACTACATGATAAAACAGCGAACCAGTCGGGAAACAAACATATGATGTACTCGAGGGACCTTCAGGCCTGGATCCACCAGAGGAACATCATCACCTCCATACCTCTTGGTCAGGTCCCCAAAATCTGGCCAGTTGATGTCATCTTAATGGTCATTAATCATGAAGGGAGAACAATCTGTATCAGACATGGGACTAACATCAGTCACCTTCATCAGACTGCCACTCTCATCTTCAACATGGAAGGCCACCATAGAGGATTTGGAGGGGAGTTCCAGATGCATGACGTGGGGATCTCTCCCGATCGATTTACAATAAGCCCTCCACCTGATCCTTTGGTTCTTTATGGATTCCAAGGACTCATCCTTGTACTTCTTGATGGTCCTGTCCCACCTTGGATGAGCCTCTCCCAAAGACCGTATTATACCATCAAAGAAGTTTCGAGTAATGGCTAGCCCTCTCTCGAACTCTCTCAGCATGACAGCCTCGAAAGTAAGAGATCTCTTGTAGTGGTCAACTTTCTAGAATTCAAGAGCTTATCTAGCCTCTTGGGAGAGCATTTCCATGCTGACCTGCTGCTACTCCAGATCTTGAGCCAATCGCTTATAATGAAGGCTAGCTTTCTCAGATGCTTGTTACGACTCAAGCATGTCATGGTGAGCTGAGGTAAGAGTTTCCCTAGTAACTCGGGCTTCTTCCTTAAGTTTGGCTACCTCTGATTCAACCATGATGGCCTTTGACTCGAGCTCAACACTCCGTAACTCTTCCCTCGCAACTCTTCCCTCCAGCTCAACATTCTTCGTGGTGAGCTCTCTAACAGTTACGCTAGTTGTGGATGCCTTGCTCTGAACATTAGATATAGTCTTCCTCAAGGAAACCTCAGTCGTAGCATGATTCTTCAAGTTCTCTTCATATTGCTTGACTTTGGATGCATTGGCTGATGAAGACTTAAGAGCTTCATTTTTTTAAGTAAGGTTATTTGTTAACCGAGATATCTCTGCAGCCTGTCTCTTCTGATCAGTCAGGACCCTGGTCAACTCTTCCACCGCCTAAAAAAAAGACAGAAGGAAGAGTAAGAATAATGATGCACACAAGTGAAGGACAAAAGTAGAGGATACTTATAAAAACTCCATTATTAAAGATCAGAAAGATCTGTTTAGAACTGCTAGCAGCCCTATCCTACCTCTAGTATCCATCGACAATATACCCCTTACCAGATGACATAGAGCGAAGCATGGAAATGAGGTCAGCAAGAGGACCACTCGAAATGGGCGTCAGAGAAGGCCCAGATGTAGACACGGTCACAGGTGCTGAGAGGGTGGGCCTATCATAACCAGGTGTAAAAACGGTCAAAAAATTTCATAAGGGTGTCAGATCTGCTACATTTGATGCTTTTGAAATTCCACCATCCTCTCCAGCCTAAAAGACAATTGTAGGGTCCCCAGGCTCCTGCTCTTCAGAAGCTTGACCTTCACCGACACCAATATGATGACCAGGCATAGAACGTACACTATTGGGGACACTCCTAAATTGGTTGATCCTAGCATCCCCAACTTAATTGGTAGCCACAACGTTTGGTGAAACGCCGGACTTGTCCAACCGCATAGATACAAGCTCTTTAATAACCTCAAGCACATCTTCATCAATGAAAGGTTCTTCCAAATTTGGCCCACCATCATCAGAATCAGAGTCGGTGAAGACTATCTAACGCTTGATAGAAAAATTTATGGGGGCCTTGCTAGGACGCTGTACGGGAGGATCAGTAGGAGCCCGGTCGATAGGACAGTTAACTTAGACCTGAGATGGCTTAAGGTAAGAAAGAGGTACTGCTTGTTACGGTACGATCGTATCACCATTTCTAGCTGAGGTCGGGTCAGCTGTCTCGATCGAGGTGAAAGAAAGGGAACAGATGTTGTAGATACACGGTCACCATTTCTCTTTGTCCGCTGCTCCTACAACATTAGGTCCATTAGGGCTCGTCATCTCCCTCAAGGATGATAGGGTCAACCCCCGGCCGGGGAGCCACTAGATCAGCAGCAAGTGGGGCTTCCATTCACCTATGGATGGCCTTGCGGCCGGAGGACCTCTCTACAGTTTTGGCTACTTTTCCATTGGGAACCTCTTCATCAGATCCCTCTCTGCCAGACCTCTCTTTACTTGGCTTATCCCTGCTAGATCTCTCCCGACTAAACCTATCCCGGTCAGACCTCTCCTAGGTCGACTTCACCTGAGCAGATCTTTCCCTAGAGGATCTTCTTCCACTATTCCTGGGATGAGCATCACGTTATCTCCCTTCGGCCTGCCCTACAGGAATCGTTGTGGTGTTAGGGTCAGACTCATATACATGTTCTCCTAAGTCATGCTGGAGGGGTGCAATCCCCTAAGCCACTTGATCAGCGACCTCTTTATTTCTTATCCGATCAAGGTTTTTACCCTTTTCGACTTGTTCCCCTGCGAAAACGTCCATCTCATACACTGAAAATTCAAAAAAAGTGGTGAGGGTAGATTCAAACAACAGAAAATCACATGAGAAGGGAGTTAGTAGTTACAACACTTGCGTTTGATGAAGATGGCTATGAAAAGCCTCAAATCGATCAGGTTTTTCTCCATATACAGATTACGACGATCCCCGACCTCTCAAGAAGTCTGGGCCTTCTTAACAACCAATGCAGTTAGGCTCTAAGTCATCACAGGCATAGTTTTGTTTCGTGACTCAAGGCTACAGAAGTGTCTCAGGAAACAATTTATGTCCAGCCGTTGACTAGGATCGGCCAGCATGGTCTCGCCCCAATCACCTCTGACTATAAACCAGTTGTTCTTCCATTATTTATTTAAGGAAAGGAAACCCCAGACAAAGCCCTTGTGGTCTTTGCTAGTGGGAGGGGCGGGTGGTCTTTGCTAGTGGGATGGGCGGGTTCCTCTTCAAACTATGAAGGATCCAGTGGCTCGAAGAAGTTGATTATAGGTAGAAAGTGCCTCCAACGTCTGAGCAACCGAGGGTACTGGAGTTACATATCTCTTGAGGGTTGGGGGGTGCCTAGCCCCGGTTTTCCTCCATAGATGCCATAAGCTTATCAGCACCCGATAAAAGTTTGGAGTCAGTTGTGCAGAAGCGATGCCCGTATCAGCCAAGAATTGAGTGATGAAGGGCTGGATGGGGATAGTGACTTTGAAAGATAGCTTGGACCCATAAATGGCGACAACACTAGAATGAGGGTTCCATACTGCGTGCTCGCCGCTAGAAATCAGTTGCACCGAGTGAGAGAAGTCAAACCTATCCTTGAACTTCCTAAGTTCATGTTCGGTCACCATATTTATGTCATAATCGAAGGCACATGGGTGATCAGCAAAAAACCTCAGCATGTACGCCCATCGTCCTTTCGAAGCCTCCACCATTTTCAGTTTCTGTGAAGCAATTGTCAAATCACTTGCAAGACGAGTGGATTCTTTGGGCGAGGCTCTAGCAACTTTTATGGAACTCATTGTCCTTGACATATCTATCCAAGTACCAATAAAGGTGGAAGTAGGGGGTTAGCATGTGAAGGTACAAACTCAGGTCGAGCAACTGAATAATCTATATTTAGGGCAATGGGTTGAGACAAAGGAGTGTACGTGTGAAAGTGACCAGACAGTATAGACTCAAGCTCCTCAATGGCATGCATGAGAAGTTCAAAATATTGATGTCGAAGGATAGGGTCTATACATGAAAGATTGTTGGAAGCGACGAAGCGTGAATTGTCTACGAGAAAACTTAAGTGTTGAAGGGATGAAGCAAAAATTAGGGTTTATAGAAAGTATACGAAGTCATGGGAGGGAAATGAAAAGGTTTCAAAACATAAATATATATATATATATATATATATGTGTGTGTGTGTGTGAGTGAGTGAATGACGTCATCGAAGCACGTAGACGTCACCATGTACAACGTGCAAGAGTGTGGATAGGTGCACGAACCTCGAAGATCTTGTCGTTCAAAATTTAAAAAGTCACTAATGATTGCGTCAGACGAAACGAATGTGGCTGGGGTTAATGCTTAGCTGTTAAACATTAAATATTCATTTATAAGCTACGAGACAAAATTAAACACACTTCGTCGAGCGGGTTCCTTTTAGGAACGAGATACTCAGTCTTATATTTTTAAATAGGTATTGCTGTTGGAATACTTCAGATAATATGACACATCAACAATAAACTAGAGTCGGGGGGAGCGACGTCACAAAAAGTCAATCGAACTGAACTGATCTTAGTTGACCAAATAAGGCCTCACAACCCCTGATCAAAATAACCTAGGTGATTGGGTGAAGATGTTCTGATCGGAACTGTCAAGATGGTCAGGTTAAAGCCTATGATTATGGTAATGGTGAAACCACCGATCGGGGAGAAGGAAATTCGGTCGGAATTGACAGATGGTCGGTTGATCGACACGTGGGCAACACTCTGATTTAATGCAGTCACGACTCCAATAAGCAGAAAAAAAGGCCGATTCAAACAAGGCATCTTGAAGCACACTTTGATAAGGAAACAAACTTCCTTATAGATATCAAAGTTGAGATTAAGAAAGAAATCAAAATACAATTGAAATACAATAAACTCGAAACAGAAAAGAGGAAGAATACTAATAAGTCAGAGTTTCATTAAATAACGAGAACTTTCCTTATTTGTACATCAAGAATTAGATTTCTATGCATGTATTAATAGACCCTATTAGTGCCTATGAAGGCGTTAACGAAAAGTTGGCTAACAAGAGCGCAAGAGAGATTGAGTGTGTAATCATCTTTATCATAGTGAATTTTTCTTGTCGTCGCCGGCAACCGTAGACGTTTCTCTACCTTGGGGTTTTACCACGTAAAACATGGTGTCTTGCTTTTTCTCTCTTATAATTTATTGCTCGTCTTATTTGAATTTACTTATGTGACACGCAATAAATCATAACTGATCCAAAAATCACCGTCAACATAGTATAACACATTCACACACTTACTGAAGTATGCACATGCATTATATTTAATTTGACAACTTTTGTAAAAGTACATGTTCAGGACTATCTCTAGAAAATAGTATACTTGTGTGTTCTTGTATTTGTTTATTTATGTTTGTGTGATATCGGACCTGAATTTGTTCTCATATTATTCCTTATTGAGATCCAGTTATTTCAGTTTGTCATTCATTAGTTTTCAAGTTCCGTGTTGGAAGTTACAAAACTTTATGTATCTGTATCGTGCATGGTTTTCATCTTTATTTATCAAGTCGAATTTCATATCTTTTATAAAATTTTTGTTGACGTCTATATGCATGAGGGAGTTCCAGTTTGTAATCCAAAAATGGATTCAAAATCGGAGTTTAGAGGTTGAAATACGGTCGAAGAATGCGGTGGTACGTGAGGGAGGAGGCAATGGCAAAAACTGCCATTTGCACCCCTTCCCCGTGGAGGCGTGTGGCCTCTACGGGAAGGGATGCCCTCTACCCCCATGGAGGCCACATGTGTCCACTGGATGTTGAGGTGCTACTCCCATATTGGTGGACTTATTTCCCTCTTGTTTCTTTCTTTTAAATACCCATTTTCCCTCTTGTTTCATTCTAAGAAGAAAATTGGAAAAATCTAGTGCAGAAATTTTCTCTCCAGTTTTCTCAAATTCCAAACACTATAACTTTCTCATTCAGAGTCCGATTCGAGTGGTTCAAATTGTAGAATCTTCATAGGAGAGTCCTTTATCATTTCCAGGAGTGTTTAAGGTCATTAGTTTAAGATTTCTAGTGGCTCTTTACCAAAATCCGAAACTGTACGTTTTTCTTAAGGTATTAGTTCATCTCTTTAGTTTTGATCTTCAAAGTGTTCAATTACCTTCGGTTTTCTACTTTAATATATGTATTTTATTGTATATACTTTGATTAGAGTTTGAGACCCTTTTTAAGCTAGTTTGAACTTAATTAGAAACATGTTTGTTGAGTTAGGTCTTAAAACCTATGTTTTCACATGCTTGTGAGTTGTATTGTGCTAACTTTCTATTTAAGATTGTTTGTGCTTCAATTGACTGATTTTGATGATTGATAGTCTCTACTTATGTTAGGTCTCTTTAATTGAACATATTTAGGATTAGCACAATTTCTTGTATATTTAGAGTCTATTAGGATTTAATTGAATATTTTGTGAATATGTGCTCTAAATGATTACTAGATGATTTTGTTTATAATATCTATTGATTCTAGCATTTTTGTTTTAGTTTTAAAATCTTAAAAATTATGCTTCATGAAGATGTGTTATTTTCAAGCTTTAGTGGCATGAATCGAATCTAGGTCTTAGTACATGTATTTGTCGTTTTGCATGTTCTAGATTGTTGTTCATGTTTTTAAGAGCTTGGTTGCAATATATTGAATGATTTCATTCCTATGTCTAGTTCTTCATGAAATGTAATTGATCCATGCATTTTATATGTACATGCATCATTTGTATGATTGCATTGTTTTAGGATTGCAAACTAGAAAATCATACATTATGTGCTCATTGTTTATTTCAAGTTTCCATAGAATATGTTCATCATCATGTTCTATGTTGTGTGCTTGTTTGCGTTTTACATTCATGATCACACTTAGAAAGTCCTTGTAAAATTCAAGAAGTCTTTACTAGAGTCGGGAGGACTCGGATAGTTAAGCGATAAAGTATTGGTTAGGATCATGAGGATCTGGATATTCAAGCGAAAAAGTCTTAGCTAAGGTCGGGAGGATCCGAATAGTCATGCATGGAATCTTCCTAGAGACGTGAGGTCTTGGATAGGAAGTTGCTTCCTAGAGGTGTGATAGTCACATCTTGGATAGAGAGAAGGCAGGATGATTCACTAGGCCAGAGGGTAGAATAAAAGTTAATAGCTTGGAGAGTGTATCATGGGATTTGATCACTTCTTTGAATGTGTATCTTTTATTAGTCTTAGTGTATTTAATTTTACCGATGATTGTAGATTCAACTCGTTGATGTTTCCTCTTTGAGGGTTTTACCACGTAAAAATCATGTGTCAAGTTTCTCTTGTTGGAAAATTTCATCGTTTGGGGCCACACATGTGAATATTAAATGTGTTGTGCTATCTTTTGGTTAAGCCTAAATTAAAGTGATCTAATTGAGATTTAAAGTCTTAAGGCTTAAGGGTATAATTGTCATGGAATTAATGTGTAGATACCGGAGTGCTATTTCTAATTTGTTGAGGGGCCAAATTAGAAATAGCAAACATATAATAATTTGATTATTATATATATAGGGATATGGTCCCCAAATTACACGATGCTTTTGTTTTGTATGTGTCCCCATCAACAGAGCAAAATAGAACACAGTAGGGTTCAAGAAAGGTCGTGATAATTTGAAAAATCACAACATGTCCACCAACCTCCAACAATGGATTCAGGTACGCTTATGCTATCGATTCTTTTTCATTTTTCTCTTGAATTGACATGGTTCAATATTATATGTTTAAGATTTGATTAAGTATGATATAGAAACATGTTTAGGTTACGATTTAGATTAATTTTGTGCCTACGCATGTTGTTTTTATATTAATCGAATTCCTTACAAGTGGTATCAGAGCCACCCATTATCGATTCTTGAGAATTGAATCTGGAATTGCTTTGTTTTTTTTATGTTTATTTTCGAATATACATATTGGATCCATAAACAACATAATATGTTTGTGCTTGATTTTTTGATTTTGTGATTTCTGTGATGGATTCATTTGGTTGATGAACATGAGTAAATCTGGATTCAGGTTTTAGGTTTTTTGATCTTCTGTTTGAGTTTTGTTCGTTGATTAAAAAAATCTGGATGTTTTCGACTAAAAAAAAACTGGGCAGATTTACGGGTTGTTGGGTTTCAACCAAGACCCGTTGTCGATCTCGGCCTGATTCAGTTCCGATTAGCTTCGTCGGTCATCGATGGTCCAAATCGAGTGCTTGTGTCGCTGGTCCAGATCAGGCAGCCGAAGTTTTTTTTCGGTCGTCGCACGTTCAATCCACAAGGATCGATTTTCAGACGTGCGCTGCTTTGAACGATCATAGTGGTTTTGCCGATCATGCCTGTTTCCTCGCCGATCGTCGGTGCCTTCTAGTGCCGACGTGGAGGTTCAGGCGGCGGTGACAAGCTTCTAGGGTTTCAGAAGTCGTTTTTTTGCGTTGGGCCACTTTTGAAAAATTAGATATTCTTAAGGGACTGTTTTGTAATTTGTTTGGGCCATTATGTTATTTTGATAAACTTTCCTAGCCAATTTATAGTTTCCAAAACTTATAGGGCATGTTTACAATTATGAAAAAGTATCGGGGCATATTTATAATTAATGAAAATTTATAGGTCACTTTGTAATTTTTAAAAGCTTTGGACCAAAATTTTAATTTCTGAAACTTGAGGGGCCTTTATGTAATTTACAAAATCAGGGGCACTTTTGTAATTTTGATAAAATAAAATAAATTTTATTTATTTTCATTTTATTATAAGGATCAACTCAAATTCAAATATTTACGTATACCTTTTATGGTTAACTAAGGTGGCTCATCATTCTAAATGGGCTAATTGAAACAAGATATCGCCAAAGTGACATCTCTTGTATAGATTATTTATAAGGGATGTTGGATGTTTGTTTGTGTAAATTCATGCGAGTATTAGTTGGCCCAAAGGAAGGTTAATACTTGGCCGAATTGCACACACCCCTGTGGTGGTAAATATGTGACGATTATAAGGTTTTACATGTGAATAACAAGTCGATCCAAATATAGATTTATTATTTGACATTAATTATTGTCAATGTTTGATCACTACAACAAGAGTACCACTTACAATTAATATTACTGTCCAAAGACTTGATATTAATGTTGTGCTAGGTATCTTGAGATGAGACCGACCATTATTTGGTATATCTTTTATGGTTAAATAAAATGGTCTATCATTCTAAATAAGCTAATTGAAACAAGAAGTCACCAAAGTGACCTCTCTTGTGTAGATGTTCATGAGGGATGTTGGATGTTTGTGTGTGTGTAAAATTCATGTGGGTATTAGCCGGCCCAAAAGAAGGTTAATACTTGGCCGAATTGCACACACATCTGTTGTGGTAAACATGTGACTGTTATAAGGTTTTTTTTTTTTAACATGTGAATAATAGGTCGATCCAAAGATATATTTATTATTTAACTTAATTTATTGTCAATGTTTGATCACTACAAGATTAGTCGGCCCAAAGGAAGGTTAATACTTGGCCGAATAACACACACATCTGTGGTGATAAACATGTGACGATTATAAGGTTTCACATGTGAATAATAAGTCGATCCAAAGATAGATTTATTATTTAATATAAATTATTGTCAATGTTTGATCACTACAACAAGAGTACCACTTACAATTAATATTACTGTCCAAAGACTTGATATTAATGTTGTGCTAGGTATCTTGAGATGAAACTTACCATTATTTGAATCAGTTGATTATTGTATTTGGTTATTAATGTGAGCATGTTTGTGTGTTTGTTTTGTTCTCTTTCAAGCTAATGTTTTACTATATCTGCTAATACCAACTATATGCCCATGCTTAATGGGACCAACTTTAAGGATTTGGAAGGAGAACATACTCATTGTTCTTTGTTGCATGGATCTAGACCTTGCATTTAGGGTTGAGCTACTCGCTTCTCTTACGGCTGCAAGTTTTTCTCATAATAGGAAGAACTTTGAGAAGTGGGGTGGCTCAAATCGCATTAGTCTTATGATCATCAAGCACGCATTCTGGAGGCATTTAGGGGCGCGGTATCTGAAAAGATAACCAAAACCAAAGAGTTTCTAACCGAAATTGAAAAGCGTTTTACGAAAAACGATAAGGCAAAAACAAGCACGCTTTTGCAAAGATTGATTTCTATGAAGTACAAGAGCAAAGGGAACATAAGGGAGTACGTTATGGAAATGTCTCATATTGCTTCTTAGCTTAAGGCACTGAAGCTCGAGCTGTCTGACGACTAGCTCGTGCATTTGGTATTAATATCACTTCTTGCACAATACAGTCAGTTTAAGGTCAGTTACAACTATCAAAAGGATAAATGGACTCTTAATGAGCTCATTTCTTTCTGTGTGCAAGATGAATAGAGACTAAAGGCAGACATGATCGAAAGTGCTCATTTGGTTAGCACCTCTAAGGATAAGGGCAAAGGGAGGAAGAATAATGAAGCTGCAAAACACCTTATGAGCTTTGTATAGGCAGAAAGCCTAATATAAAGCATTTTCACATATGGGGATGTTCAATTGAGGCAAGGCCTTACAAGCCATATGAAAAAAAATGGACTCCAAAATCGTGAGCAGCTACTTCACTGTCTACTCTGAGCGATTAAGGGGCTATAAGTTTTATGATCTCATACTTAGGTCAAATTTTGAAACAGGAACTGCAACATTTTTTTTAGGGTGTTGAGTTTGAGGGAGAAATAAGGTTAGAGACATTGTCTTAGAGGAGGAATCGGTTTCGATTCCCACGATCATTTTTGACAATGTGTTGGTTTTTATACCTGTCATTGATCAAGAAGCGAATCTGGATCCTCAACTAGACAATGTTGAACAACCCCCATTCAAGATGAGGTAATTGTTCCTGAGGAACAAACTCAATAACCTCAAGAACCAGTGCCATTAAGGCGATCCACTAGAGAAAGGAGAAATGCTATTCCGGATGATTTTTTTGTATTTCTCCAGGAACATGAGGAAGACATTGGAATGATGGAAAATGATACAATCAACTTCCATCAAGCCATGCAGGGTTCCAACTCTCAAAAGTGGATTGAGGCCATGAATGGGGAGTATAAGTCTATGCAAGACAATAAGGTTTGGGAACTTGTCCCATTACCAGAAGGTGCGAAGCCCATTGGTTGTACATGGATATTTAAAACCAAAAGGGATTCGAAAGGTAATGTGGAGAGGTATAAGGCTCGTCTTGTAGCTCAAGGCTTTACCCAAAAGGAAAGGATTGACTATAAAGAGACTTTCTCTCCGGTTTCAATGAAAGACTCTTTTAGGACAATCATAGCACTTATTGCACATTTTGACCTTGAGCTACATCAGATGGATGTCAAGACGACTTTTCTCAATAGTGGCATTGACGAAACAATTTATATGGTGCAACCATAAAACTTTAAGTCAGGGGACTCAAAGAATATGGTTTGCAAATTGACAAAATCCATATATGGACTCAAGCAAGCTTCCCGTCAGTGGTACCATAAGTTTCATTAAGTGGTTAACTCATTTGGTTTTGAGATAAACGCTATTGATAATTGTGTGTATCACAAATTCAGTGGGAGTAAGCACATATTCCTGGTTTTATATGTCGATAACATACTACTTGCCACAAATGATATAGGCATGTTGCATGAAACCAAGAGATTTCTATCAAAGAATTTTGAGATGAAAGATCTTGGTGAAGCCTCCTTTGTATTAGGGATCCAGATACAACGAGATCGCCCTCGGGGTATTCTTGGATTATCACAAAGGAGCTATATCGATACAGTGCTCAAAATGTTTGACATGCAGGACAACAAACCAGATGACACCCCTGTCACTAAGGGAGACAAGTTCAGTCTCAATCAGTGCCCTAAAAGTAACCTTGAAGCTAAGGAAATGTAGAAGATTCCCTATGCATCAGCTGTAGGGAGTCTAATGTATGCTCAGGTGTGTACACGTCTGAATATTACGACTCCGATTATACTGGATGCCAAGACAGTAGGAGATCCACATCAAGCTACATATACTTGTTGGATGGTGGAGCTATTTCCTAGAGGAGTGCTAAACAGACACTCATAGCTTCTTCCACTATGGCAGTAGAGTTTGTTGCATGCTATGAGGCATCTAATCATGGAATATGGCTGCAGAATTTTGTCACTAGGTTGCATATTCTTGAGGGTGTTGAAAGACCACTCAAACTATACTGTGACAATAAGTCAGCAGTGTTATATTCTAACAACAACAGGAGCTCATCTAGGTCAAAACATATTGACATTAAGTTCCTAGTTGTGAAGGAAAGAGTGTAGAATGAACATATATCCATAGAGCACATTGGGACAAATTCCATGATAGCAGATTCGCTTACAAAGGGATTACCACCCAAAGTCTTTCATAAGCACACAACTCATATGAGTGTTATTTTGTGTGAGGATATCACATTATAATGGGAGTTTGTATAATTTTATATTTTATAGCTCTATATTTGATTTTGGATATACTTATGCATTTATGTATTTTGATATTTTCTGATCAGAAATAAAATATTTGGTTAATTACACTATGTTAAGTTTTGATCTCACTAAGGAATAAAGTAGGACCAGTTGGAATAGACATGTATAGATCACATTGCATGTAATTTCCATGCTACGCATCCATGATTGATCTATGTCATTTGGTTATGTTGGTATACGTGACCATTGATGGGTTTAGTCACGCTAAATGTGACGAAAACCGCTTTGATCCTATGTCGGCATAATCAATGGACGAGATTGTTCGGATATACCCTAAAATTGTGATAGCAAAATTTTGGAGCTCATAAAGTCATACACATTTGTAAAGTTACATATGTGGCCCAGTGGGAGATTGTTGGAAAATTCCATCACATGGGGCCACACATGTGAATATTAAATGTGTTGTGTTATCTTTTGGTTAAGCCTAAATTAAAGTGATCTAATTGAGATTTAAAGTATTAAGGCTTAATGGTATAATTGTCATGGAATTAATGTGTAGATATCGAAATGTTATTTCTAATTTGTTGAGGGGCCGAATTAGAAATAGCTAACATTTAATAATTTGATTATTATATATATTTAGGGTTATGGTCCCCAAATTACACGATGTTTTTGTTTTGTCTGTATCCCATCAATAGAGCAAAATAGAACACAGTTCAAGAAAGGTCGTGATAATTTGGAAGATCACAACCCGTCCACCAATCTCCTACAATGGATTCTAGTACGCTTCCGCTATCGATTCTTTTTTATTTTTCTCTTGAATTGATATGGGTCAATATTATATGTTTAGGATTTGATTAAGTATGATATAAAAACATGTTTAGGTTACGATTCCAATTAATTTTGTATCTACGCATGTTGTTTTTATATTAATCGAATTCCTTACATCTCTATCTCTATCTCTTTATATTTGAATATGTATTTGTAAGAATCTTGTTTGAATCATTTCTTCTAGATATCTTTAGATAACAAAATTTGTAAAAATGTGATATGCAAACAACTCATTTGATCGTAGTTGTATATATTTTTATTCTTATAAATTAAATCTTGTATATATGATAAGTTACTATCTAGTACTCGTTTATATCGATAATATATGTATATATATAAAAGCACTTGTTGATTTGTGTTTTAAGGGTTGTTACTTCACTTTTAAGTTACAGACTTTTGACTAAACATGTATATATTTTCACCTTGGCTTTAGGCCATTTATAGTATATATTTTCACCTTCCTATTCCGAACAACATTTGGGATGATGTTTCTACGGATTTTATTTGTGGCCTTCCAAAATCTAGAAGGGTGGAAACTATTCTGGTGGTGGTAAATCGCCTATCTAAATACGCCTGTTTCATCTCTCTCGCTCATCCCTTTATGGCGAAACAAGTGGTTGAGGTGTTTATCAAGGAAATAATGCGCTTACATGGGTTCCCGCAATCGATTGTGAGTGACCGAGATGTGGTATTTATGACTAATTTCTGGAAAGAGCTTTTTCATTCACATGAGACGAAACTACACCACAATTCCGCATACCACCCTCAGCCAGACGACCAAACAAAGGTGGTGAATCGGTGCTTTGAAACATATTTGCGGTGTTTTGTCAACTCTAAACCGAAGCAGTGGTCTTCATTTGCTGCCATGGGCCGAGTATTGGTTCAATACCACATTTAATGCCTCAACTAAAACTACTCCTTTTCGTGTGGTATATGGGCGAGACCCACCCACCTTGCTTCGGTTTGCGAAGGAGACGTCGGTGGTAGAAGATGTGAATGAGCAGATTCGTCAAGGAAATTTGTTTTTGGATGAGTTGAATGAGCATCTAGTCTCAGCTCAAAATCGCATGAAACAATATGCGGATAAGCACCAAAGGGAGCTCGAGTTTCAGCTGGGAGACTTGGTTTTATTGGAACTCAAACCTTATCGACTGTGCTCAGTGGCTAAGAAGGTGAATGAAAAGTTATCTCCTCGTTTTTACGGTCCTTTTGAGGTGTTGGCGAGAATTGGCAAAGTTACCGGGTAATCCAGCCACAGCCCCTCAGTTGTCCGAGGAGTTGGAACTTGTAGTTACCCCAGACAGATATTATCCTAGAGGTTTCGGTAGAATGGGCTGGATTAACTGATCGCGAGGCCACTTGGGAACCATTGTAGTCTTTGTTAGCTCAGTTTCCAGATTTCAACCTTGAGGACGTGGAGTCTAGTGGTCAAATTAGTAGCCAGATGGCAGTTAGTTTAAAAGAAAGGCTTTATAGCTTGAGAAAGGGGAAGAAAAGAGGCATCCAGAATATTGGCAATTTCTGGATCATTGGAAGGTCACAAGGAGCCTCGAAATTCCTAGTACTATCTTTCTTTTCCTAATTTCAGCTGCTGTACTTCATTACTTTCATTTAGATCTGTTTTTTCTTGTCTGTGGCTGTGTTGTGAGAATGGAACATGCAGGTACTCACCATATTGCTTGAAAATATTCAAAACATTTATTCAAGAAATTCTCACTTGTTTTTTCTGGAGTTTCCTTCATTCCAAAGACTTATTATCTCCATCACAAATCCAATAGCACACCAAGCTTTGCGTTTGGGTTTGAATCCGAGTTCGTTAGTGCTATGGATTTCGAGAAAAGAAAATGGAAAATGAGAGATTTGTGTTGTGGAAATGGAGCGAGAGGGCAATAGCACACTGATAAGCAAGAAATTACCAATTGAACGCCCTATCTCCACATAAATGATAAGCATGAAATTAGCATAAGAAAGCCTTCCCTCCACATAAATTAAACAGGCGGCTGTTTTGACACCTTGATTGATGCATATGATCGTTTACTTGATTGTATGAATAAACGAACCATTTCATTCCAAAGCCATCAATGTAAATATATAAGTTAAACCTCCAAATTAGCTTGTGGGTATGCTCCATTTTTTGCTGCCCACAGCAACATAAACAGCAAAATAAAAAAATGGCCGAAGAAAACTCGATTTACAATAGATATTAGCAGCCATGATTTGGAGCAATAGATTAGAGCAAAAGTGTAAAAGGGTGATCTCTAAAACTCGAAAAAGAAGAAAACGGAAAGAGAAAAAAAAACAAAAAAAAACAAAAAAAAAACAAAAGTGCCCCACAGTCTGTCTATACCTCCATGTGGTAACACCTTTATCTACGCAGCCACCATCACCTTGATGGAAGTTCTGATGGTTGACCACTCAAAGAAGGATTTGATGAATTGGAAGGAAGGGAGCCATTATCTTGTGAAGGTGCGCCGCCCCACTTCAGCTCTCCATCAGAGGGCTCAACTACATGCACTGTTCCATCACTCATGCCAAGTGCAATCTGATTCGGCTCAGATGGGTGAGCCGCTATAACCAAAGGATGGCCAACATTGCTACTGCAGAATATATTATCAATCAATGACTCAAGATTTATATACAATAAACCTTACGAAAAAATATTAGGGAAACGTTAAAACTGGATTATATATTACTACCAAATGTCCAAACACCTTAAATAAATAGGGAATTTACCTGACAGTGAACGAAGGTATGTAAGCAGAAGGTGCTATTCGACATCTGAGCCTCAGACTATCCGCATCAAAGACTCCAACGGCACCATCACAAAAACCAGCATAAACCAGTAAACCATCACACGAATATATTGCACTTGAAATGGGAGCTGAGAGTGTATCTTTAGGAGACCACTGCATGAATGTGGATCACAAAGTAAAAATTACAAAAACAGTATTATGAGGACCACTTGAATTGATTTAAGAATAAAAATTTTACAGATACAAAACAAAAGATGTTTGCAAAATTTTATTGTTAAACTAGTGAGATCTCAGTCTCACTGTTCTCAATTTTATTTGGCAACTCTAAAAAGCATTACAACTCAAACTTGCCACACACACATCTCCCCACTCGTTAAATTATTAGCATCCATTATTAAAGAATAGTTTGTTAAACTAGTGAGATCTCAGTCTCTCACTATTCTCAATTTTATTTGGCAACTCTAAAAAGCATTACTACTCAAACTTGCCACACACACATCTCCCCACTCTTTAAATTATTAGATCCATTATTAAAAAATAGTGATGTTATTTCCAATTTCTGGACAAAAGATTTTGCAAAGGAGAAAGCTAAATGGATTGTTTTTTACTGCTGCATAGGCGGGCAGGAATCACATAATATCTTGTTAATATTTTTACAAACTCAACCAAAAATGAAAAAAGAATAAAAAAGATTGAAACAAAATTAAAGGAAATAGATTTGTTCACTTGTAGATTGGACGAGAAAGGTGAGAATTTGTACGGTTAATGCTAGAAAACCTAGAAAATTAGCCCAAAAACCAACCTAAATGATGTGATAAGTGATTTGTCCTTACCATGTCATTCACAACATCCCATGATTTGAACGGTGACGACAACTCACTTGCCATATTAAGATATGTATTTGGGTTGTATATTATTACTCTAATTTTAATTAAAGGAGAGAGGAGAGATATGGGAGTGTATAATTAAGATTTGATCCCAACTTCATCTAATGGATAGGAAGTTGTGCTATATGTAAATTTATATATATATAGTCGTTTTCCGGTCAGTGCACACTGATATAAGTTATATCAGTGCGCACTGATATAAGTTATATCAGTACGTTACATGTGGACCATTGATTATAGAGAAGTTTTGACAACTGCATACACTTTGAGTCAAAGCATGTAAATCTAATGGTCCACATCCAAAGCACTGACGAATTTATATCAATGCGCACTGACTTGAAAATTTCTGTATATATATATATATAAAGGGCCATTCTAGGGTTTCAACATTGCACCATGCAACTTTAAAAATAAATCCACCTCGTTCTAATCTTGACAATCCAACACTAACATCCAATGGTCATCACTTAACCTTCAAATGATTGCCTAGGAATCCTAATATGACTTTCTATGCAGGTAACTTCCTATTATGACCGTTTGTTCTTCACTTCTCCCTATGGTTGCCGTTTTTTCTTCACAAGCTCGTTTTACCTGTTGTCAACCTAAAAAATAAATTGTATGGCAAGTCACCGTTTAATCTTTCCAATTCAAATGTTGGATGCATGCATTGTTTCCCAAGGTATAGCAATCATTGCTTTTTAATTTATTAATGCTTTTTAAATTTCAATAACATCACACAAGCCAATTGGCCAATTTAATGGAGGATCATCTCACACCATGCATGCCTGCCTAAAATATTTACGAAGGTTGTGCTTATCCGATCAAACGTTTAAATAGCAATTGGATTGTCTAATAGAATTCTATACGCTTAAAGACGAGAGATCACAGTATTTTGTATGTGATAAAACCTTATTAACATAGTAAAAGACTATGATCACAGTATTTTGCATGTGATCATAGACCTTATTAACATCGTAAAAGACCGATCATTCTCGTGTTTATGCATATAGAGTTCTATTAGACAATCCAAATGTTGTTTACACAATCTATTGTATAAATGGAACGTTTAGCATGAAAATAACACAAAAAAATGAAGCTAATAAGAATTGAACGCATGGACTGCGTGTTGTAATATAAATTTCAAAAGCAATGATTGCTCTTATCTCGATAAACAATGCATGCAGCCAGCATTTGAATTAGAAAGATTAAATGGTGTACATACAACTGTAATAAAATCTATGATCACATACAAAATAATGTGATATCTCTCGTCTTTAAGCGTATGGAATTCTATTACAAAATCCAAATGTTGTTTACATGTTCAATCAGATAAACACAACATTTGTAAATACATTGGGCATACGAGCACGGTTTGAGATGATCCTCCATTAAATTGGCCAATTGGATTGCATATTTACATGTTATTTAAATTTAAAAAGCACTGATTGGTTTTTAAATTTAAAAAGAAACAATTGCTCTACCTCGGGAGTTAGGAAACGCATGCGGCCACCATTTGAATTAGATAGATTAAATGGTGACCGACTATACAATTTTTTAAGTTGATGTACATTTTGCATAAGATCTATGATCACATACAAAATAATATGATCACTTGTCTTTAAGCGTATGCAATTCTATTAGACAATCCAAATACTGTTTACACGTGTATCGGATAAACACAATCTTCGTAAATACATTACGCATGCATGCATGGTATGAGATAATCCTCCATTAAATTGGCCAATTGGATTGCTTTTGTTATTTAAATTTAAAAAAACAATAATTGCTCTACTCGAGAAACAATGCATACAGCTAACATTTGAATTGGAACGATTAAATAGTGACCAGCTATACAATTTTTTAGATTGACAACATGAAAAACGAGCATGTGCCATGCATGTGACATTAATTTTTTTTTAAATTTGAATGGTTCAATGTTGCACCCAAAGGGCAACCCCATATATATAAATTAAAGGAAATTGATTTGTTCTCTTGTTTAGCTTGTAGATTGGACGAGATATGAGAGAATTTATAAGGATAATCTTAATTAAAGATGAAAGAAGCGAGGGAATATTGAAGTGAAAGTAGAGAGAAATTGTAATGGATTGTATAATTAATATTTGATCCCAACTTCATCTAATGGATAGGAAGTTGTGTTGTGTAAATTTGTGTATAAATATAAATATAAATATAAATATAAATACACACACACATAGGCTTCTAACCTACCATTTACTAGTCAAGCTATATAATGATAATAATAAGCCATATAATTAGTTCTCTATAAATGAAACAGGGTTGACTGATAATTTGGCTGGTGCAATAAAAGAAAATTTATGAGATACTATGACATAAAGACGATGAGCAGGAAAACTTACTGAACGTGAACACTCAAGCTTGTCATAAACAGCAACTTGGCTTTCATGGACCACCAACAGATGTGTTTGATCATTATGAAATTGAACTTTAGTTTCTCCTGCTAGAGGGGATTGACGGCCAGCCGGTGCTTGTATGAACCTCGATTTCAGTTTCTCCCATTTATCAATGCTCCACATGCATAGCTGCTCACATTTAATTAAAAATAAATAAACATGATATGAAGTCAAAATTACCCTGATAACAAGTAATTTCTTACATAAGGTGTCAACTATTTGGGATTAACGATGCCAATTGGGGAAATGGGGATGGATATTGGATGCCCCATCCAAATCCCCATTCAGTTTTAACCGTTGCAGAGACAATGCAATGCCTTTTACAAACCTTCCTCTTTTTTCCATTGTTCAAAAAAACGTGATGATGCGTGCCTCAATAGTGAAATATGAAAAAAAACGTTATGAGGCTTACGCCTCATAACAGGTCAATGAGGCTTACGCCTCAATTTATGCCTCGATACGTCTCATAAGCCCACCTCGATACGCCTCATAAGTCCGCCTCAATAACGAAATCCCAAAAAACGTTATGAACTTGTTATTTTATATGGGTAGTTGGTTTCCATTTGAATTATGAACTTATTGCCTTAATTGTTGTTTTATAGAATATGAAATTATGATCTTATTGGTTGTGTTACTTGTTTTATGAATGATGAATTATAAACTTATTGATTGTTTTATGTATTTTAAGTTTTTATCTCTTCCTAATAAGGCTTACGCCTCAATACGCATTGAGGTTTACGCCTCGCCTCAGTAGAGGAAATCGCCTTAATACTGAAAACCTGTTTTAGAACACTGTTTTTTTCTTTTCTCTTTTTTCTCTTTTGTTGGCAAACAGCTTTTTTTTTCCCTTTTCTTGGCAAACAGTCTGCCTTCAGAGCCCCAATCCCTCATAACCTTTGTCATTATACTAAGAGAATTGCTAGATCGTCCAATTGTTTTGCCCAAATTCATGTCCAAATGATGTGACATGAGAGTAATTACAAACACATCTATCTCATCATCTTATTTTTTTGGTGTTGACATGAATTTAAACAATCTAGCATCTCTTACTATAATCAACCACTAACCTGTGCATCAGCCCCTGACGACACCAGAGCATTTAAAGTTTGGGAAAATGCAAGTCCTGTTATTCGGTTCTGGTGGCCCTTAAGTTTGGTTTTGACCTGCCACCGACATACAAGGTTTAGTATGCATCCATATATGATTATGCAATAATTTACCATACTGACATTGAATTTGAACCAACCCATAACCCTAAACTAGATTTACATGAATAAAAATAAAGGTGGTGATTCTACCAAAACAGTAAAAATTTGCAATTCAAATCTGAAAATATCAGTTTAAACAATTCTGCATTCAAACCAGTAACATATGCAGAACATTTTCATCCTTTGATGATACATGTCATTTGTAACCCATTACAAAATGAAAACTATCTTATAAAAAATAAAAATAAAAACAAAAAGGCCAACTGAGATGCTTCACCTCATCAACTCGAACATTATATATTTGAATGGTAGAATCCTCCATGCCAATGGCAATAATATTATTATCTTGAGGATGAAAGGCCAAGTAAGTAGCTGCAGGAGGTGGAGACATAAACATCGTCATGACCTGGGAAACAGTTACCAATTTAATTCAATCACCGGAATTTCTATAAAATTGCACTAACAGTTGAAATATGAATCAAGACAAATGAAATACAGAATTCAGATTTTGAGTGCTGGAATGACTGACCTTGAACGTCATCATGTTGAACAAAGAAACTTTTCCACCAGATGCAGACATAACATAAGAATCATTTTTAGATAATGCAATGCATGCAGCAGATTCTTCAGCTGGTTTACTGTCATTTAAGTCATTGGTCATAAGAGTTCCACTGGGAGGCTGCCACAATTGCGGTACCACATATGCAGTAGCCTGACAAGTTTCCATGGATTGATATTAGCATCAAATAAAAACACAAAAAGAAATTTACAAATGAAAAGAGATCAACCTTCCCCGATGGATTCCTTTCACTACGCTGCCACTTCCACAGCTTGTGAACAGCATTGGAGGCAAGAGCCAATAAAGCTAAGCCAGAGTTGGTGTAGATCAGACAGACAACCTGAAATTATAATATATTTTACCTCAATATCAATAACTCATCAGATACAATAAAACAAGTGCTTATGTCTTATATATGCATTCACAAATGTCCATATTTGTGCATGAGCATGAATCTATCTCTCTGGACTCATACACATGCTTGGCGCGCACAAACGTATACACATTTAGGATGGAAAGCGAACTGTCGATACAAACTAAATTGGATTCAACCTTACATCATAACACCCCTGAATTGAAATCGAAAAGATGTAAAGATGACTCCCGACTTTCAATTAAGAAGAAAAAAAGCTACATCTACGGTTGTTAATGTATCCCACATCGAATTATTATTTGATACAGCCATTTTACTATGGTTTGAAATCCACCTAATAGATTCAGCTTTTGGATTAACTTTGTCCAACACAGTATCAAAGCAATTTAGTGAACTCAATTTCGCATATAAAAGTTACACTCATCGGGTTTCGTGAAATGTTCATGTGCAAGGCCAACTCATTTTAAGTCATTTGTTGGGCCTACATACGAGGGAAGCTTCATAGTATCCACGTTAGTTACCTATGATGTTTCATATGCCTACTTATAATATAATTAGGTCCTCCACCTAAGCCAAAACAAGTTTGCTCCAAAGTTGTTCTTTGAAGTAAACAAAACCAGAAAGAAAACATATATATATATATATAGAAGAGAGAGAATCCCGGGAAAACAGACCAAAGCAGCCACACATTTGTCTTCCATGGAAAAAATTGAAATAATAAAATCCCAAAGAGACAAAAACAACAGAAAATTCGAAAGATATATAAAAATGATGACATTTCAGAATTAAAAGGTACAAACGTTTTTTTTATGAAAGCATTTGTTTCCAATCAAAGGTGGAAAGAAATTATTCTAGATAAATCCTACCTTCTCTTTCATGATTGAAACAGTCAAAACTGAGACGAATTAACCAATAACTATTTAAAGCAGCAGCTTCTGATATGTTGAAGGAATCAAGGTACAAGTTAATTGATACCAAGGCCTATAGCCTTATTATTCACTTCAGTTGTAGACAGAACGCAGCTATATTTTTGCAGATGACACTATTTTTCAACTTTAATCAAAAGGGGGGGTTTGGCCTTAAGCAATTTTATTGTGATAGTTACTTTAATGGGTAAATGGCTTTGGGGACTTCCTTCAGAACACAAGACCTTGTGGTATAACATTATAAAAATAGCAATGAACATTGTCGGACAGTTCGTAGTAAATGAAATTGAATAACTTCTGAAGAAAGGGTATAAAAGCCTAATACAATTTGAGAAGATTAATGTTTCTCACTTCATTACAGGCTTTGTTTTAACTGTTTTGAAGGATGTCTAAGAACTCAAGTGTTGTTTTGAAAGGATTTTGTTAGTCTTGTGAGAATAGAATGGAAGACAAGTCCTTTTTCCTTTTACTTTTCATCTATATTCAACAAAACCTGTTTCTTATAAAAATAAATATATAAAAATAATACCAGAAGCATACAAATTTTTTTGCAATATAAAGTAACATCAAACATGTAACAGCTTGATTCTTTACCACATACCTTGCTCGCTGCAATAGAATCAGGCAATCGCAAAGCTTTCAGTTGTGATGATTCTGTAATATCAGGACTTTTCCAGCTTTTAATCTTTTCTGCCTCATCCAAAATCCGTTGTTTAACATCAAGCCTGCTACTGTCAATAGAACCCTGCAGTGGCACCCAGTATAAACTTACAAACACAGGGCAGCAATAACAACTGCGGGAAATTTACAACCTCAACTTACAAGACCACTAATTGATACAGCAGGTTGAACTCTATCTGGGCGTTCCAGAGTTGGGGCCATAGCACCAGATACATTTGTCACTGGACCCAGAGTGTTGACAATCAATGGCTGCCCAAAAAAAAATGCATAAGAAACCTAATAGCAAAAAAAAAATTAAAATTAAAATTAACAAACAAAATTTGCGAGTGAAATACAAAAATAAAGAAAAGATTGCATGGTCTCTCTTTCTCAACCAAAAGTTTAAAGCTTGCAAAATGATGTATTCCAAAGGTCTAACAGATACTTCTTTTAGCTTGCAGAGTGATATATTCTGACGACTAATAATAACAATCTTCCACCTGCTTGTGCAAATTACATTTTCAACAACTCTTTTTAAGATGTTCTTCAAATAAAAGGTCATTGTCCCAAATTTTAGTCCTTTGATGGTACAAGTCCACAAACTATTACAAGGTTTTACTTTCTGTGAAAACTATCATTTCAGCATATTTATTTTTCTGGTTGCAGATGAAGAGAAATATATTGACAAAAAAGCAGGCTTGCATCAACTAACACATTTCAGAGGTCTACGGATACTTCTTTAAGGTTGCAGTATAATATATTCTGAAGACTAATAATAACAATCTTCTGGCCTGTGCAAATTACATTTTCAACAACTCCTCTTTTCAAACTGCTGTTCTTCCAACAAAAGACCATTCTTCCAATTTTTGTCCTTTGATGGCACAAGAATTATTTCTACAAAAACTATAATAAGGTTCTCATTTTCGCGACAACTATCATTTCAGCATATTTGATTTTTGGGTTACAGACGAAGATTAAGAAATATATTGAAAACAAGCTGGCTTGCATCAAACTGACACAATTCAGGATAATCAACTACAGCAATCCAAAATCAACCTAATTTCACAGATAAAATCATGGAAAATAATAATCTTGAAGAAACCAAGCTTGAGATTCCCACGGAACTAATACTGCCTCATAGAATTTATCATTATCGACATAAACAGATCTGAGTTGTCAAGGTTCAAGTAACAACAGATCAACCAGGGTTCATGTACATACAACACATAATAGCTTATCATTCTTCTTTTGTGCTTTAATTCTTCTCTTGAGCTTTTTTCCTAATAAGCATTAGAAACCTTATTTACTGGAAATAGTGTGCTAAGGTGAACCAACTGTCCGCCAAGAGAATACAAAATAAAGGAAAAACAATCGGCAAGCTCAAAACAAATACCAAATTATCTAACTACAGCCTTCAACCAAGATCTACTATTCCAACAGAAGACTTGTTAAGTACAGGGACAAACAGTCTTTACACCGGTTATCCTTTCTTTACAGATGATTTTTTAGCAGGTTCAAATGACATCAGACAAGGGTTTCTAGATAAATGGGTTCTAACTGGATTAATAACATTGTCTGAATATAAAAAAAGGAAAAATGTCAACAAGAACAAAGCAAGGTTCATCCCAACAGTATGAACTCCTAAAAAAAAGATTTATAAATAAAATAGACATCAAAGTCAAGAAGCAGTGAAATAGCTACAAAAAAAAAAAAAAAAGCAATCCAGGATAAACCTTAACACTTTACAAAGACTATACAAACAGAGCTGGCCCCAAAACCAAGGTCAAAGTCTCTAAGACAGTGAAAAATCCCCACACTAAAGACCAAAAAACTTTTTTCTCACAGCAACCTACCAACTAAGCTGAGTGAAGAAAAGGGGAAGTATCTTGAATTCTTCAGGAACACAAGTCGATAAAGAAATTAAATATCATGTTCGAACCCATAAACTATCGAAATTTTCCTGTCTTCCCATAACAAAAAATCACTTATTCCTTTATTGCCATATAACCCACATCAAGGCTAGGACAACACACTTCCAAACCTCAGCACTTTTCCTTTCAGTAAAAGAAAAATACGTTTCCTAAAAGAGCAGGCTGAAAGAGTCACTTATGGTTGAAATTTTTTCTTTCATAAAATTTCTTACATCTCGAAGTGCTTGGAAAGCCAAACCAAGGTTATCTACCCTTCATCACAAACACTAGACTGGAAATATGAAATGTTGAGAGAAAAAGATTTCAGGAAGACATATGGACTGGGAAGTCTCCTCTTTGTGAATCATTCTATAGAGCTTACTGACTATCAGTTACCAAACTCCCATAACACTTCCTTTCAGCCTATAAATGTATATACTCTACAGACCAAGAATCTTTCGATTCTGGTCTGAAAAAGGCCCAACCTGCGGTTACTCCAGGTTAAACCCCTTTCCGGTACATCAATGCCTGGCACTCAATGATGGACCGGAATTGGATTCTCAAATTCAAGAATAATTTAAACACAAATCGAACAATATTTCCCCTAGTGAATCAAGAGAATACAAGTGAGGAAACTTAGCTCCACAGATAGATGTTCTTGTAAGCTGTACTTCTAATGGTTGATTGATAATAATTCTTGTAAAGGAATTATATAACGTATGAGAGCTAGAATGGCTGATTTGGGAAACCAAAGCTTCCTCCAATGGGAAATTTACATTGAAGGATTAGCTAAAGGGGAATTTTATAGGGCAATATCATTCAAATAAAGAGATCCGCAGAGATGCATAATCCCCTATCGGTGTATTGTGTGTTAAAGGAGTATCGAAAACACTCTCATTCACTGTCCTATAGCCACTACATATGCACCGACAGAGCCAGGATTCTAGTTCGAGGGGACCAACCCATGAAATAATTTATAATCCAACTATACAAAATATTAAAGGATGAAAAAGACATGTCGATTTTTTGGGGTTTTCTATTTAAAAACTACTCGATTTTAGACTAATAACCAAAATTTACAAATCAAAATGAGTTATTTAACACGTCTTCATAATCTTTCAATAAAAGATTTTGAGCCCAACAAAAAAATAAATAAATAGACAATTTACAAATCTTATTGGCAGTACATAATATTAAATCACATAGTCTTGGGTAATTATTAATATACATAACAATCTAATAAAGCATTAGGAAGTAATTTAAAAAGATAATTGAAAAAATGTGATAAAATATGATAGAAAGTACAAACGGTACAATGTATATAACAATTAATAATAAAATTTCCACAGTTATTTTTACATTTTTTTTATTATGTTATATATGTGATACATGCAATTTGTATACTCATTGTAATTATAGATACAATAAGTTGCATAAACATATTGAACAGATGATAACAACAACTGCAAAACACAAAAAAAAATATATAATTATATTATTTCACCGGTTTTATTTAAAACGAAGTATTGAATGTAAGGGAAAAACATTCAACTTTGAGCTTTCAATTTCTTTGTTTTTTTTAGGATTTTTTTTGGTTTTTAAATTATTTATTACACTAAATTGTAACAACCATAATAATGACTTTAAACATACATATTGGAACTTTCATTTCATCTAGATCAGATGTTCTTAGGTCTATTTACAAGTTAGAAACTATAATATGACTTTAAATTAAATAAAACTATAGTGGACAAGTTAGGGTCAAATTCAGGTTTCTATGCGTTATTGTCAAGCTTGCCCTAGTTTTTGGACTTGTCCACGTCTGTAATTATTTCTAACGTAAAACAAAATTTCTGTGTTTCTGATCCAAAAAACAAGAACACGAGAAGAAATACCTTTGAGCTAATGGGTTCAGATGTGGTCCGATTTTTATCAACAGCCCTGCTCTCCAACATTCTTATTAAGCGCAAACCATCACTGTTGGCTAATATTTTGATGCCATTATCACTTGTTGTGACTGCCAACAAAGATCCTTCCTTGTTGAATCTCAGTCTTGGACTAGCCTGTGAAGCGTAGGACTAGATGAACAACCACAACATGTCTACAATTAAATAATATTAGGAAACAAGCATGGGATACTAACTGGCAATCCACCATCTGCTTCAACAGCTGTCAACATGTTTGTATTGTCCATATCCCAGAACTTGATTTGAAATTCATCACCAGCTGCTAAAAATCGGTTCCTAGTTGTGTCAAACTGGACAACACCTAAAGAGCGCTTCCTAAAACCAGAATATGCCCGCTTAATAGCTCCTTCAGTCTCATTCCACTCAACTAAATGGGATTCACCCTCTTTACTTGTTCCACATGAAAAGAGCCTGCAAAAAACAAATGAGCAGTCTTATCCATATGTAACATGTATTGTTAAAATCGTCATCACATGAAGGGCAGATAACTCTCCTAGTTGTACAGTAAAAGAGGTTCCTTTGCATCTAAATTCTATCGGATCCAAAAGTGGGAAAAAGACAAGAAAAACAATTATCAGCCATAGTCCCTCTTATGGATAAGCAAGCTATACCTAGTTCCATCCGCACTATATGACATCATGGTGCACCAATGTCCAGGAGCATCATAGTCCACTCTAGATCCCAAGCAATCATAAAGCCAAGCTTTGATCTTCCCATCAATTGCAGTAGAGAAAATAAACTGCACATATGGACATACCAATGGATAATATGAGATTTGGAAACTATGGAACTTATCTTATTTCTTGATATTGTGAAAAAGATACTATGCTCTTGTAACCAACAATGACAAACAAATACTAAATTAAAAAAATTAGCTGAAACCAACATCTAAAATAAATTGACCTGAATATTTTCTTTATGATGAGGACAGACTGAATATACAGGAGCTTCATGACCTTCAAAAGTATGCTGTGTGCGACCACCTACAGCATCCCATACCTGACACAGGAAATAACATTGAGGAGCCCAGCCAGCAAAAATCAAAAATATAGGAGAGGGTGTGGGGGAGAGAGAGAGAGAGAGAGAGAGAGAGAGATGTAAAGAGAAAAAGAAAATCTCCTATTCAAAGAAGCACACTACACCGACACACCCTTTAAGTAGGGTAGATACCTTAATCATTTTATCATCGCCACATGTGACAATACATAGTTGCTTGTTGGGATGAGCAAATGCAATGTCATTAACACCACCAACATGAGCATCAATCTACAAGATAACGATATTGTCAATAAACTGTAAACAGCCATTGTCAAGGAGAAACACAGCATTTAGCATACAGAACATACCTCAAAATGACGTCTTAGTTCTCCAGTAGGATTGTAAGTGTATATCTGAACAATATGTTTTGAAAATGCAACACCTAGACAAAGCAAAATTTGGTCAACAGCAAAACAAATTAATGTAATGAAATAGGGATGTTATTGACATTGATGGGCAAAAAATCGATCTACATACCAAGCATAAGTCCATCTGGTCCCCACACACACCGATTAACAGATATTGCGGCATCATTCAACAACGCTGTCTGGTAACATAACAAGATTAATCAATCACCATTAAACTGTTAATAGTGCTTAGTATGAAGGTATTTACTATTCAATCCATGAACACTGTTGAGTGGAAGTCTGCAAAGATGTGCAGTGAATCCATCTTTCATATGTATTAGCTAAATATGTGGGTACAGCAGACTACCCACCAAAATTTGGTCTACTGTCAATTTCAATTTTAATAGATAAAAAGATGAACATAATGGGGCTGATACTTAATACCTCCTAGAGAGGAAAGCATGTGAATACCTGCAACTGCATTGAAGCAGTTGGAATATCCCAAACCTTGAAAGGTTTATGTGCCATCCTTTCTCGAGACCCAACTTCCCATAGACTGATGTCACCAACATTTGTCCCGACTACAAAAACAAGGTTGGAAAATTCAACAAACAAAATAACGTCCGGTAACTTCTTTTAGTTCTTCTATGTGCATGACATTAAACAATATAGCTTCCAAGTCTGAACCTAGAAGAATAGTTTGATGTTGGGGATGGAAGTCCATGCTCATGACATTAGATCCTTGATTTAAGGTCCGAACAACAGTTTTAGCAAGGTCATCTTGTGAATAGACATTGGGAGTATGGGTTACACCAGCAAAAGACACCTACAGAGACCAAATGAGATATATACAGTCAAATATATACTAAGCAAAAAGAAAAAGTATGAGACGATAATAAATCATCCCCTATTAAGGCTAGGAATATATTTACAACAGATATGAAGTTTTGGAAACTATCTTTAATTATAAAATAAATAACAATCTTACTCATCACACCTCATCAGATTGGCCAGTTCGGATACGCTTCATCAAGTGCTCTGAATCAGCTGATTGATAATCCATAGCTGTCATACCTGTTGGTGTCCTTGGGTGTTTCAAGAATGCAGCTGTACACATTAAGAAAATGATTTCATGTGATTCCACCTAAAATATTAAGCATAGCGAGAGATTAGAAAAAAAATTCGTCAGTTTCAAACATCCTTACCAGCACTGGAGGGTTGCAAAAGACCAGGAGGGGGTGCTGCTACAGCTGGATGAGCTAGAGAAGGGCTATTACTCGACATCCACCCAGCAATGGCACCAGGAGATGGCGAAACAACAGGCTGAAATGGCTGCAGATTAAGAAGGACTGCAATTATTATATGAGAATGATGTAACTTTCTATATGGCAGATGGATGAAAAATACTTACTCCATGACCGCCAATCGGAGGAAAAGCACCAGCCTTAGGAATTGGTCCTACAAGGGGGTTGTTTGTGGGGGGAGGACGAGCTCCATTAGTTGTAAGGGTACAAGAATGATCAGTGAAAAGGGTTTTAATGTCAGGGTTTGGACGAGGATTCTTGCAAAGCTGATGCTGCCAATTGAGACTGAAAATATAAAAAAAATATATAAAAAATATAAAAAATAAAAACGAGTAGAAAATAATTCTCATCAGAGGCAGCTAAGATCAGCAACAAATCTAAATAATTTTTTATCATTTACCTTATACACAACTCAACAAAGAGTCAAAATAACAAAAATTGATATATGACTACATATGGAAAATCATTCACTTTCTTCTGTTTACACCCAAAGGATCAATTGCTGCATAATGACACAATATGATTAACTAATAGGTAAAGATTCAAGAATGACCTCTGGTTTATTAATGTCCTTAACCGTGAACTTTTAAAGGTTGGGAATACGAGCTTGTCACGAAACAGAGGGTTTGCTTCAATCAGCTTTTTCAGTTCCACAAGCATAATATTTCGAGCTGATTTCGTATCTCCGTACTTAGAAAGCTGCTCGTTTTGCCTGATGACAAGTGTAGAGAGCAAAACTTAACTAAAGGTAATCAATAGGCAGACCTTAAGAATTAAAAATAGAATCAGGTCTAAGCACCTAAAATTATCAAGGGTAAGAAGCTGTGTAATCTCCTTGAAAAGTTCTTCATTGAAAGATGCAAAAACCTTAAGGTCCTTGACAAGAATCTCAACAGCTTTTGCTCTATCCTGCCTAGTAGAAGGAAAGAAAAAGAACATTATTACGAATCTCACAGGCATAAGAATAAATAGTAATTTCAGTTGAAAATCCGAGTACAGAGATTTCTATACCAATTGACATATAAGTAAATCACACTCCATTTTAACAACAGCTCTCTTCATAAGACCGTTAATTTTTAAAATGTCCCTATCATGTCAATTGGTATCAGAGATTTGTCACAATCACTCTTTACTGTAGCATATCATTTTCCAATCTTGGATGTTTACAAAGAAGAGATTGACAGTGATACTAAAGAACTCACCTATCAAGAGCTTCCAAATACTTCTGCTTCCTAATTTCAAAGAAAATCTTCATGGAGTATCTGTTATCTTCAACCTTTGTGAACCCACAAAGATAACGTTCAACCTCGTCCCATTCACCAGCCTGGACCTGATCCTCAAAATGTTTCATATTGAAGAAAAAGCCGGATTCTTGCTCCAACCTTAATATTCAGCACCCATAAAAAACGCGCATGTAAGAAACAGATAATTAGCAATCTATTTAAAGTTAGTTTCTTGTCATTCATTTGGTAGCACAAGAAAAGCAGGAAATAAAAAAGCAAGAATGGAATTGCTAAGTTCTGTGATTGTAAATCTTTCACTCTGAATAGCTAAAAGCAATGTAACTTTGGCTCTTAAAATCAAGAAATGTAATTGAAAAAATATAAGCATGAAATTCAGATTCATCCATTATTATAAAGGCAATAACCCAAAAGCCTCCATTCACGGAAGCCTAATACCATAGTCAGCATAAATTTAAATCAGCTTTGCCTTTTTACTGTAAACTTAATTTTTTCCATTTCCTTTGTCTCCTAAGTCCTGCCAGCAGAAAAACATAAATCTCCAAATGAAAAAAATCAACCAAAATGGAAATAAACTTACTTGTGAACCGTTTCCTTGAACTTTTCCTCATCCAAGAACTGTAATATTAAGAATACCAGTTCCCTACTCAACGAAGACATCGTCCCCGATGCTCCTAACGACTCCAGTGCAAAGTTTGTGTATTAAACAGAACGAAAAATTTAATGTCGCCAACTCAAGTGTGACCCAAGAAGGACCGGACCTTACACGTTAACAAAACACAATAATATAATGTACCCAGAAGCTAATTCTTTCTCATTTCTCTTTTGCAACTAGATATTCCTTCAAATAGCAGATACAGTGATCCTTGCCGAACAAAAACCCTCAACTGTTTGAAGAACCATAAATTACCCAGAAGCTATTAATTGTTCAGTTCAGTTCAGTTTTGCTATCTCAAATTCCTTAAAATCCTTCAGCAAACACCAAATCCAAGACTAATAATCCTTCAAAAAAAAAAAGTAAAGTGTATTTCTTCACCAAAACAACGCAATCCCCGAACACAAAAATAGCATACAAAGTACCCAACAAGGTTTAGAACAACCCCACTTCACATAAACCCTAAATTTCAGATTTTTCCACAAAAATCCGACAAAGTAAAGCTAAATATAAGCAGCAAAATCTGAAACACCTATCAACAAAAGTCGTAAAGCTTGATTTGACGATAAAATTACCACAAAATGTGAAACATATCTCCCTTCATCTGCTCATATAGACACACGTAAACATAGATTAAGATACAGGCCTTACTCATAGAGCAGCAAAATGAAGCGTATAAAAATATAGGGCTAGGGTTTTTTTTTTATCATTGTTTCTTTATAAATAATGCCCTTCGAAAACAAAAACCAAACCCTTCAAGTCCTCATCTTTCTCTCTCCAAAAACGACTTTAACTTTGATTTTTGCAACAACTATTGTTTTTGTTTTGGTGTGTTTTCTCTCTCTGTATCTAAGTAGAGACCTTTCTATGTATATTAAAAATAAAATAAAAAATAAAATATTTTCTGTGGAACAAGACTATGACAAAACTAAAACAAAGCCTGTGTTGTTGTGGAATCTGGATTTTTTCTTCTCTCGCTGTCTTCTCACTGTAACTCTCTCTCTCTCTATATATATAGTATATAGATATAAAGTTTTCTCTGTCTACCTGATTTTCTCCACTTTTACTTTTCATAGTCCATAATGATAGGTCCATATTAAATGCTTTAATGATATTTCAAAATCAAACACTAAAAAGGTCTAATAAGATATTATCTGATGTGCTCTATTTTTCTCTCAACTCCATTGAATTGAATTTTAATCCAAACATCTATAAAATTTAAAAGTTTGAAAATTAATAAAAATACTAAAGAAAATATTTCATTTTCATAACTGCTCATTAACAATACATTAACTTTTATATAATGATTAATCAATTTTTTTTTAAGAATGATTAATCAAATTTACAAGCAATAAAACAACTAAACAAATCTTTTACAAATATAAAATATATTTTTTATTTTTATATATAAATGTTTTTGTTTTAAGAATTACAAGAACTTTTATAAAACTGCCAGAATCTACATCTTATATATGTTTGCAGAATAGGTATAGTGGGATTTGAACCCCTCACTGTAAATGTGGAAGGAAAACATATATTATCAGTACTAAGAGAATATGTTATTTTTATATATAAATATTGAGATTGAATTAAAATATAAGTTTGTCTGATTATGAAACATGGTATGTGAGGTTGTCAATTGATCCATCATAATATCTATTTGATTTAATGTGCAAGATAAGGCTTAGGTGGATTGTCAAACTTCTATTTTATGGACAGATTGCCAATTCAATTATGGAATTTCTATATATCAAAACACAAATTATGAAATTTCTACAAAAATAATCTAATATAGAATATACATATATAAGGGTAAAAGGTATTTAATTGGTAATTTTGATTAATTCTAAAATGACCAAAATTCATCATTTTCACCTTTCAAAACATTCTTGCCTTTTAGATTAATTTATACAAGATTTTATGGTAATATTAAGAATGTAAAGGAAGTATGTAATTTAAATTTGTATATACAAAAATGACTTGAAAACCTAAAAACGTATTTAATAAAGTTTTCCATGAGAGTTAGTGTTGAAAATGTAAATTATTGTTTCCAAATTATAACTAAAATGTTTAAAAATAATAATTTATGTTTCCATCATTTGAACATCGGCAATTGAGAGTTAATTTTAAAATAATTATATTATTTTCGTAAACAAGATTATAAATAAGGTCCTCAAATATAAATAAGGAATTACAATTTATTTTTTTAAGTATTATACGGTTATTTGAATAGATGAGGACTCGAACCAGTAACCCCGTATTGTATGTATGAGGGGTTTACCAAATGATCAACCTCATTCTGTTTGTAAGTTCACTTTTCTAGTTCTATTTCTATTTAAATTTGAAATTATTTATGTATATTTATGATTAATAAATATGAGTCTTATGGGGTTACCTTACCCATTACTTATGGAGTGGTGTTTTAAATTCCTTTCCTTTCCGGTTGAAGTTGATAGAGATTAGAGAGAGACTGCGTCACAGGAAACCAGAGCTTTATTAGGTCGACAGTCAGTTCAGTGCCTCTGGACCATTATCTTTTTATTCCATTTTTACCCCTTCAATTTTCTAGAATGCCATATTTGATTGGATGAAATAAAACGTAATAAAAGTCATTCTATTTGTTTGGTTTGTTAAAATGCAATGGAATGGAGATTCTATCATTTCGGTGGAATGGAGATTCTATCATTTCGGTGGAATGGACATTCATTCAAAAACCAATGGAATGTCCATTTCATTCCATTAACACGTTTTATCTTTCAAAAAGACCCTTTATATCATAACTCTATTCCAAAAATACCTTCATTTCCAACAATACCCTCATTTCTAAAATAATATATATATATATATATATATAATAATATTAAAAAATATTTGTAATAATATTTATATAATATATAATAGTATATTATTAAATATAATTTATATAATATTATATATAAATGTAATATTATATATACTTTCATATATCATTATTATTATTATTATCATCCATAATATTTCATGTTATTATAAATATTTTGTAATTAGAGGTGTTTTGTTCAAAATATGGTTAATTCCATTTCATTCCATTGTTAGTCAAACAAAATAATACTGATTCAGATCTTGATTCTTAAGTCCCAACCAAATCAGCTTTCCATTTCTTTTCATTCAAATTCAAATTCCAATTATCATTCCAATTATCATTCCATTATGGCAATCAAACGCCACCTAAATTCAACCACTAATTCGTTTATTTTCATGTTTTTCCTTTGTTTAGTAAGAATATGGACTGCTTGTTGGTCCAATAAAATGAGCTAATTATTAACAAATGAATATGAAAACAATTGTAATTGGCAGACACTCAACCTACGCCGATATACAATTATTTATGATTATTCACACACCTAATTTAATTAATTAAAAAAGCACCTAATTAATAATAAAATTAATAATTTAATATGAAAAAGCAATTCCCTTACCTTTATGATGAAGCATTATACTATTTTTATCGATATTCTAAGATAAATTGCGTAAACTCCTCAAAGTTTAGATCGAATTGCATACGAGTGGACCTTTTATTTAACGTTGTACAACCATCCCTTACCATTACTTGTCTTCTATTAAAAGTTAACATCTCAAGGATAAAGTTGCCTTTCATGTATCAAACAAACAAAATAAAAATAACTTTACAGTCAGTGAAAACCTCCTCCAATTATTGGAGGAAGGATCTCCTCTATGAGCCGGAAGTGATCTTAACAATATCCATCACGACGAAAAGAGGTCTCAACAATATTATATTTTACCGGAGGATAATGGTGTCAATATGGGTCGGGCATGGCCTACCATCCTCGGCAGGCGGTGCTAGGTATGCACGCATGTGGGGAGTGCCGTGCCAGGTATGGCCTCCATGCGTGGCACATGTCGAGTCGTGGCACTTCGTGCCTACCCGACACGGACGACCATCTGACGTGCCATGCCTAACTGTCGGCACGTCGTGCCGGCCATTTTTACAAAAACAACCATTGGCTGACGTCAGCCAACGGTTGTTTTAAAAAAAAATGGTAGAAAATTATCTTTTGCCCCCTTAACTCTTCTATTTTATATGTTTACCCACATTTAAATTTTTATATAAATACTCCTACCCATTCCAATTTTCATTCACTTTCTCTCAATCTCTAATTCCCCAAATCTCTTTATTCTCCAATTCTCTACACAATTTCATATTTTCATAATTTCATTCTTACTCTCTCTCTCTCTCTCTCTCTCTCTCTCTCTCTCTCTCTCTCTCTCTCTTCTCTAATCTCTAGACTCTTAATCTACTATTCTAATACTATATTACTAATTTACTATCATGTAACTATTATTCTCTAATTTCTCCACCAAGGTACCAAGACATCCAAGTTCAAAGGTACCTTAGTTATTAATTTTGATATTTATTCTTAGGTTTTTTGTATATTTAATATTTATTGTTTTATTCTTAGTATATTTATGAGTTTATATTTTTATGCTTTGTTAAAAAAAAAAAATTCTTAGAATCTTAGATTTTAGTAAATTTATCATTTTATGAATTTATGTCTAGTAATTAATTTAAATATTTGTATATTTTAATTTATGCTTAGTATATTTTTGTTTAGTTAGTAAATTTATTATTTTATGTTTAGTAGTTAATTTTAATATTTTTTGCTAGTAAATTTATCATTTTATGTTTAGTAGTTAATTTTAATATTTTTGGTTAGTAAATTATCATTTTTATTTCTAGTAATTAATTTTAATATTTGTATATTTGAATTTATGCTTATTATATTTTTATTGGCTTGGTAAATTTATCATTTATGTTTAGTAGTTAATTTTAATCTTTTTGGTTAGTAAATTTATCATTTTATGTTTAGTAGTTAATTTTAATATTTTTTGTTTGTAAATTAAGTATTTTATGTGCCGTAGTTAATTTTAATATTTTATGTTAGTAAATTAAGCATTTTTATGTGTAGTAGTTAATTTTAATATTTTTTATTAGTGAATTTTTCATTTTATATTTAGTAGTTAATTTTAAAAATTTTGGTTAGTAAATTAAGTATTTCTTTTCATGTAGTAGATGTTAGGATTATGCTCAATAGCAAGAGTGTAATATTGTAATTAACAATCTTTTCATATGAATAAAGTGATTTCTAGTTTAACAAATCTTATAGCATTTATAGTTTAATTATTATAATTGTCAAAAGTAAATAATCATAAGGTCAAAAGACTATGAGAAAAGAAGAATTGTTCATACATCTAGATATGTATGAGGTAGACACAATTCTTTTGTTAGTCTTGAATAATATTCACAACTTAAGATAGAAGGTTGGGCGCATTTATCTTGTCAAAGTTGTAGATTTTGTTGCTAGCATTTGAGTGGGATCAAATGTGTTATGATGAGTCTAAAATCATCAAAGTGTGGTGCCTTTGGGCAAAAGAATCTAGTGCACTGGGTGCATTGAATAGGATCAAAATGAAATATTTTATCTAGAACCGTCAATGGATAAAAGTTTTCATTTGAAGACAATCGGAGAGTCTATCTCAATCCTGAGAGAAATGATGGACTTATGGTTGCAAGTGTTATCATTTGAGCTATCAATGAGTACGATTATATAGCATAGTCTATCCTCGATAGTTTGGTGGTATTCATTTGTTAATCGATAGAGGACTTCATTTATAGACATGGGCATCGAGGTTCTATTTATTGAATGAGAGTAGAATACCATCATATGGATGTTTTGATGTATTGGATATTAAATCTTAACGTTAAGTTTTCAATAGTGTCTATTGAAACATGGCTTCTGGACAAGTCAAAATATCCAAGTTCAAAATGTGGTCATATGAGTAAATATGGTAACTTGGAGAGCTATAGGCGGTTTATGAGCTCTTGACGATTACTGGTATTCTTCACGAGGATACACTTTCTCCAATAAGGTTGTCTAGGGTACGAATGAGTAACATCAACTTATTCTATCTTTATTTAAGAGTTTAATTTTAGTTATTTAGTGGAATGAACTAAAATTAAATAGATTGGACCTAAGTGAATCATTTGTTGATTGTGATTGGGTTGTGTCTATTGGAGCTTAAATTTAGATAGTCCGTCAAGATCTCCAATCCATACGAACTTGCATGGATCACTTAATATATTCTACCGGACCAATAGGGGTCCATCAAGAATTGTAATAAGGCATGTGAACTTGTTTCTTTTTGTAAGAATAGGTTTAGTTAACATGTGGACTTTTTATTAAGGTCCAATGGATTTAATAAAATAAAAAAAATAATATATGGCCTTTATACTAGGTATGGGCGGCATAGGCTATGGTTAATAGCTTATATATATTATTTTTATTTTATTATTATTTAATTAATTGGAAATTAATTAATTTGTTGAATTAATTAATTATTTAATTAAAAATCAAAATATTTTTCCTAATAGAAGATGGTCTCCTAAAACTATACTATTGTTGGTAGTATAGTTAATGTTAAAGACTATATTTGATAAGTAGATAAATAATAGGAATTATTTATCTAATCAAATTAGGAAGTCTTTAATATGGTTACAAACACACATTTGAGTTGGATTATGAGTCTTTGTGTAGGAACAAATTCTTTTTGGAAAATGATTCTTGGTCACCAAGTAAAACTGCTTAGTGGTAGAATTCTTATTTGAAAATGATTCATAACCACCAAGTTAATCTACATAAGGATAGGATTCTTGTCCATCAAGTAATCCTTCTTAGGAAAGATTGAACTCTCCTAATCTATATCAAAGACCAAAAATTCGGCAAACAACATATGGTTATATGAGTAGTTAGATTTCCTTTTAGATAAGGACTCTTAACTACCAAATAAATCCACCTAAGGAAAGGATTCTTGCCAACCAAGTGAATCATTCTTAGGAAAGGATTTATGAACCTATATATATGTGTGAAGAATTTCGGTCATGACTAAGGAATTTTAGAGGTGAATTCGGCCAAACTCAATTTTTCTAAGAAAAGAATTTGGTCATCATAGGAATTTTGAGGGAGAAAAATCTGATTTTACTATAGGCAAAATTCAATCATCTCTAAGCAATAGTGTGTGAATTCGGCAAAATAGAGAAAAAAGGTTAACGTTTTTGTTTTCGATAGTATACTAATATCCTTTACACCAAAAAGGTTTTGTGTACAACATCGAATCAATGTTCACGCGAGTTTCAATCAAATTGATTGATAATTCACAAGTGACAGGACGTTCTTGGATTTTTCTCTTGGAGGATATTTGTAACTAACAAAGAAAAGTTTTTTTGCTTTGTCTCCATCCTCAGGAATACAATTTAAAGAAAGGGAGCTCACACTCCTAGGTGATTCACGTTCGTGATTGGATTGGACGATCTTACAGAATCAATTCGGCGCTTGTTCAATCGTCACGCGAAAAAGTTACGATACTTTTATATACATCAATTAATCTATTGTTAAGGTTCTCGTTGAATAAAAGGGAATTTTTTTTTTATTCTACGCAAACCCTAATTTCATTTTTATCACGCTTCCGTTGCTTTTTGAACCCGTTTTTTCCTACAATTGGAATCAGAGCCTGGTTGTACCCTTGATTAATTGATGTATGTGTTTGTGAATCTTTTTTTTTTATTGTATGTATGCATATTTTAGTAAGAGATGACACTCTAGGTATTCGCATATATATTTACATTGGAATGTATGGATATATATATATGTTTTATATGTGGTTTGTTATTGCTCAATTTTGGTCATAGAATTTTAATGTAATTTTGTTTTGGGATTGTAACAAGAAGGGTGGTTTATTATCGCCATAATTTCCTTCTTTGTAGTTGCTAAGTTTTTTTTTTTTTTTGTAATAATAATAATAAAAAAAACTGCAGTATTTTGTTATGTAAATTCTTCTGTAATACATTCAAGTTTCGAAGACTCGAAGGTTTGAAGAATTAGGAGTAACCGGAACAAGTTTGGGACTGTGCAAGCCGTAACAACCAACGTGCGTGCGAAGAGCGCGCAACCACGTTTGTTGTGGCATGGGCTATGCACGGCAACCCCTTTGGTAGCCATGGGCTGCGCATGGCAGCCCTTTATGGGTTTGTGGCATGCACACGCCCATGGGTAAGGGCGAGGGGTGCGCACGCCCATGGGAGGTAGCCGAGGGAGTCCGAAAGACGAAGGTCACGTGAAGACTTGTTCGCCAAGAAAGAGTTCTTGTATTCCAAGATAAATGTAATTTACTTGTTTTTCTAGGATGGACCAAAATTGTAGCTATTTATATTTTTGTAAATATTGCAATGTTTGTCATTGTTTGATAACATGTCATATAGAATATGAGTGCCACTCATATATCTCTTTTAGTATGAACATGCATTAAATGGTTTAAGTATCTGAATTGGCATCTAGATAACTTGGTAAATCATTCTTTGGAATTCGATCACACGCCTTAAACAATTGAGTGAGAGAAGGTGTTTTTGAACACCTACGGCCTCCAAGTTTAGTTGAGCTTTATGTTTCGTGAATAACCTCCCAAGAGGTATTCATGAATGGAATTTAGCAAGATACTTCCTTACAATGATTGACTAGACAATTAGCCCAAACGATATCTACTCCCAAAGGAGGGATATTCGTGAGGGATTATATTGAAGGTCGATAACTTGGTAACACACTCAATGTACTTTTATTAATATCCTCCCAAGAGTTCTTGTTAATAAAATTGCAAGGCTAAAATTGAAAACGTTGGTTGTTATGTTAACAATTAGGTGGGACCTAGTCCAACTAGTAAATGGTGCGTACTCCCAAAGGAGGCGTGACATTTATGGGTGTTGGATCACCGTTGAATTTTTACGATTGAATTATTTTATTTAATTCAAGATAAATATTCAAAAGTGCTATATCATGATTGTTTACTTTTATAATTTTTGTTATTAAAAAGAAATCATGACCCCATCCCTAATCAATATCCTAAAAGTTAATACTTTAACTGGTGATAATTAAGTCACATGGAAAAGGAATATTGGTTGTTGTTGCAAGCTGAGAAGTATAAGTTCATTCTGTATATTCCTTAACCACCAAACTAATGAATCTACTCAGGATCAAAGAGATGAGTATCAGTAGTGGAAGTCTTTAGAAGAGATGGCTAAATGTACGTTACTTTATGGCCATCATCTCCAACGTGTTGCAACAACAACATGAAGGAATTGAGATTGCTGCCGATATTATGATGTCTCTAGATAAGGATTCATATGGTTGGTAAAGTTGCTACTGTTAAGACCCGTTAGAATGTCAAGAGATAATAGAAGAAAAAGCAACTTGAGCCTTCTTAGAAGGAGACCAAGAAAGTAACCGAGATCAAAGGAAAGTGTTTCTTTTATGGTGAAAAGGGTCAAAGGAATAGACTGGATAAGAATGAATTCAACTTGCATTTAGGCAATGGAACGTTGGTGTCTACTAGTGTTGTGGGAGATATTAGAATCAATTTTGATTCTTATAGGCATTTAGTATTAATAAACGTTTATTATGTACCAATATTCAAGAGGAATTTAATTTCGGTCTCTTGTCTAAATAAATTTGGATATTCGGTTACTTTTAATAAAGGTTTTATTATTAGTAAGAATAACAAATTTGTTTGTAAAGGTACATTGGAAAACGGTTTATTTTATTTGCATGGAAATATCTCTCACTTGTTATACACGGAATCAATGGAACCTAATCATAAAAGAGTAAAATTATCAAAAGATGAAACCTACCTATGTCATTTGCGCCTAGGTCATATTAACCTTAATAGGATTAAAAGATTGGTAAGTGACGGACCTTTAAGTGACTTAAAGGTTGATGATCTACCAACTTGTGAATCTTGTTGGGAAGGTAAAATGACCAAAAGGTCGTTTACGACCAAAGGCGCAAGAGTCATCGAATGTTTAGGATTGATACACACTGATGTGTGTGGACCTATGAGCATTCAAGCTAGAGGTGGATATGAGTACTTCATCACTTTCATGGATGATCACTCAAGATTTGGTTATGTGTATCTCATGAGACATAAGTCAGATGATTTTGATATGTTCAAAGCATTTAAAGTTGAAGTAAAAAATCAGCTTGAGAAACGTATAAAAATATTGAGGTCTGATCATGGTGGAAAATATCTATCTGGTGAGTTTCAGCAATATCTTATTGATAATGGAATAATTTCTTAGTTTTCTGCACCAGGCACACCTCAACAAAATGGGGTGTCAGAAAGGAGAAATAGAACTCTTTTGGACATGGTTAGGTCTATGTTGAGTTATTCAACGCTCCCTAGTTCTTTTTGGGGATATGATTTAAAACTGCTATGTATATTCTAAACGATGTACCATCTAAATCGGTTCCTAAAACACCGCATGAGTTGTGGACCGGGCGATATTTGAATGTCCTACGCACGTGTTAAAAGGAAAGACAGAAAAGATGGATTCCCGTTCTGAAACATACATATTTGTAGGGTATCCAAAAGGAACAAAAGGATATTATTTTTATAGTCCTTCAGATATTAAAGTATTTGTTTCGACAAATGCTAAATTTCTAGAAGAGAACTATATGAATAATTTTGTGCCTAAAAGTAGAATTGTCCTAAATGAGCTTTTAGGAGATACAATTCCTTAAGAGGTTTTGCAACCAAGCCCAATTGTAAGTTCTGTACCAATACAAGATCAACAATCTACCATACCTCGTCGTAGTGGGAGGATTGTTAGACAACCCGAGAGATACATCGGTCTAGGAGAATCTGTAGAGAATCTTCCGGACGACGATGATCCCTATACGTATAAGGAAGCAATGGAAGATGTTGATTGTCGCCATTGGCAAAAGGCAATGCAATCCGAAATTGAATCTTTGTTAAAAAATAAAGTCTGGTCTCTTGTAAACTTGCCTAAAGGGATAAAACCCATCGGGTGCAAGTGGGTATACAAGAGGAAAAAAGGAAAAGAGGAACTGATGGAAAGGTGGAAACCTTGAAGGCTAGATTGGTAGCTAAAGGTTATACATAGAAGGAATGTATCGATTATGAAGAAACCTTCTCTCCTGTGGTCATGCTTAAATCCATTAGGATACTCTTATCCATTGCGGCATCTCTTGACCTAGAGATTTGGCAAATGGACGTCAAGACAGCTTTCCTTAATTGAAGTCTTGATGAAAGCATCTATATGATGCAACCAAAAGGATTCATTGAAAAGAGCCAAGAGGAAAGGGTATGCAAGTTGCAAAGATCCATATATGGATTGAAGCAAGCATCCAGATCCTGGAACATAAGGTTCGATCAAGCCGTTAAAGGTTTTGTATTTATTCAAAACCTTGATGAACCTTGTGTATACAAAAGGATTAAAGATGACAAGTTGGTTTTCCTAGTTCTTTACGTTGATGATATACTACTCATCGGAAACAATGTAGGTGTATTGACATCAATAAAAGAATGGTTAGCAAAATAATTTGATATGAAGGACTTATGAGAAGCAAGTTATATTCTTGGTATCCAAGTCATAAGGGATAGAAAGAATAGAACGATTGCATTATCCCAAGCTTTATACATAGATAAAATCTTGTCTAGGTTTTTCATGCAAGATTCCAAGAAAGGTATGTTACTTTTTAGACATGGAATCAAACTTTCTAAGGAACAAGTTCCTAAGAATGAGTATGAAGAGCAATTCATGAGAAGGATTCCGTATGCTTAGGCAGTAGGAAGTCTCATGTATGCAATGCTCTGTACTATACCAGATATTTGTTTTGCTGTGGGTATAGTTAGCAGGTTTCAATCGAAGCCTGGTCCTGATCACTGGACGACAATCAAACATATTTTCAAGTATCTTAGGAGAACAAGAGATTATATGCTTGTATACTTTGGAGGGGATTTAATTCCCGTTGGGTATACAGATTCTGATTTTCAGTCAGATTCTGACTACAGGAGATCAACATCAAGATCTGTGTTAACCATTGGAGGAGGAGTAGTCATATGGAGGAGTATCAAGCAATCTTGTATTGTTGACTCCACCATGGAAGCCGAGTATGTTGCCGCATGTGAGGCTGCTAAAAAGGCTGTCTGGCTCCGCCAATTCATGATTGACTTTGAAGTGATTCCTGAAGCGAATAAGCAGATCACTATCTATTGTGACAATAGTAGAGTAGTGGCTAATTCGAGAGAACCAAGAAGTCATAAGAGAAGGAAACACATTGAAAGAAAGTATCACCTTTTAAGGAAAATTATGCATAGGGGTGACATGACGATTACCAAGATCGAGTCTGCAGAAAATCTAACGGATCCCCCTACAAAGACTTTTCCTCATAAGAGTTTAGATGGGCATCTAGAGAACATGGGGATGAGAGATATGACACATTTGCTATAGAGCAAGTGAGAGATTGTTAGGATTCTGCTAGATAGCAAGATTATGATAATGTATTTGACAATCTTTTCATATTAATAAAACGATTTCTAGTTTAACAAATCTTATAGCATTTATACTTTGGTTATTATAATTGTTAAAAGTAAATAATCATAAGGTCAAAAGACTACGAGAAGAGAAGAATTGTTCATACATCTAGATATGTATGAGGTAGACACAATTCTTTAGTTAGTCTTGAATAATATTCACAACTTAAGATAAAGGCTGGGCGCCTTTATCTTGTCAAAGTTGTAGATTCTTTTGCTAGCATTTGAGTGAGATCAAATGTGTTATGATGAGTCTAAAATCATCAAAGTGTGGTGTCTTTGGGTAAAAGAATCTAGTGCACTGGGTGCATTGAATTGGATCACAGTAAAATACTTTATCTAGAACTGTCAATGGATAAAAGTTTTCACTTGAAAACAATCGGAGAGTTTATCTCAATCCTGAGATAAATGATGGACTTATGGTTGCAAGAGTTATCATTTGAGTTATCAATGAGTACGATTATATAGCATAGTCTATCCTCGATAGTTTGGTGGTATTCATTTGTTAATCGATAAAGGACTTCATTTATAGACATGGACATCGTGGCTCCATTTATTGAATGAGAGTAGAATACCATCATATTGATGTTTTGAGGTATTGGATATTAAATCTTAACGTTAAGTTTTCAATAGTGTCTATTGAAACATGGCTTCTGGACAAGTCAAAATATCCAAGTTCAAAATGTGGTCATATGAGTAAATATGGTAACTTGGAGAGCTATAGGCGGTTTATGAGCTCTTGACGATTACTGGTATTCTTCACGAGGATACACTTTCTCCAATAAGGTTGTCTAGGGTACGAATGAGTAACATCAACTTATTCTATCTTTATTTAAGAGTTTAATTTTAGTTATTTAGTGGAATGAACTAAAATTAAATAGATTGGACCTAAGTGAATCATTTGTTGATTGTGATTGGGTTGTGTCTATTGGAGCTTAAATTTAGATAGTCCGTCAAGATCTCCAATCCATACGAACTTGCATGGATCACTTAATATATTCTACCGGACCAATAGGGGTCCATCAAGAATTGTAATAAGGCATGTGAACTTGTTTCTTTTTGTAAGAATAGGTCTAGTTAACATGTGGACTTTTTATTAAGGTCCAATGGATTTAATAAAATAAGAAAAATAATATATGGCCTTTATACTAGGTATGGGCGGCATAGGCTATGGTTAATAACTTATATATATTATTTTTATTTTATTATTATTTAATTAAATGGAAATTAATTAATTTGTTGAATTAATTAATTATTTAATTAAAAATCAAAATCTTTTTCCTAATAGAAGATGGTTTCCTAAAACTATACTATTGTTGGTAGTATAGTTAATGTTAAAGACTATGTTTGATAAGTAGATAAATAATAGGAATTATTTATCTAATCAAATTAGGAAGTCTTTAATATGGTTACAAACACACATTTGAGTTGGATTATGAGTCTTTGTGTAGGAACGAATTCTTTTTGGAAAATGATTCTTGGTCACCAAGTAAAACTACTTAGTGGTAGAATTCTTATTTGAAAATGATTCATAACCACCAAGTTAATCTACCTAAGGATAGGATTCTTGTCCATCAAGTAATCCTTCTTAGGAAAGATTGAACTCTCCTAATCTATATCAAAGAAAAAAAATTCGGCAAACAACATATGGTTATATGAGTAGTTAGATTTCCTTTTAGATAAGGACTCTTAACTACCAAATAAGTCCACCTAAGGAAAGGATTCTTGCCAACCAAGTGAATCATTCTTAGGAAATGATTTATGAACCTATATATATGTGTGAAGAATTTCGGTCATGACTAAGGAATTTTAGAGGTAAATTCGGCCAAGCTCAATTTTTCTAAGAAAAGAATTTGGTCATCATAGGAATTTTGAGGGAGAAAAATCTGATTTTACTCTAGACAAAATTCGATCATCTCTAAGCAATAGTGTGTGAATTCGGCCAAGTTGAGAAAAAATGGGAACGTGTTTGTTTTCGATAGTATACTAATATCCTTTACACCAAAAGGATTTTGTGTACAACATCGAATCAAGGTTCACGCGAGTTTCAATTAAATTGATTGATAATTCACAAGTGACCGGACGTTCTTGATTTTTCTCTTGGAGGATATTTGTAACTAACAAAGAAAAGTTTTTTTGCTTTGTCTCCATCCTCAGGAATACAATTTAAAGAAAGGGAGCCCACACTCCTAGGTGATTCACGTTCGTGATTGGATTTGAGGATCTTGCGGAATCAATTCGGCGCTTGTTCAATCGTCACGCGAAAAAGGTAAGATACTTTTATATACATCAATTAATCTAGGGTTAAGGTTCTCGTTGCATAAAAGGATTTTTTTTATTTATACGCAAACCCTAATTTCGTTTTTATCACGCTTCCGTTGCGTTTTGAACCCGTTTTTCCCTACAGTAGATAATTTTAATTTTTTTGGTTATTGAATTTATCATTTTATATTTATTAGTTAATTTTACTATTTTTTGTTAGTAAATTTATCATTTTTATTTCTAGTAATTAATTTTAATATTTGGATATTTTAATTTACGTTTATTATATTTTTGTTTATCTAGTAAATTTACCATTTTATGTTTAGTAGTTAATTTTAATATTTTTGGTTAGTAAATTTGTTATTTTATGTTTGGTTGTTAATTTTAATATTTTTGGTTATTAAATTTATCATTTTTATGTATAGCAGTTAATTTTAAATTTTTTTGACTAATAAATTTATCATTTTATGTTTAATAGTTAATTTTAACATTTTTTATCGGTAAATTTTTTATTTTATGTTTAGTAGTTAATTTTAATATTTTTGGTTAGTAAATTTATCTTTTGGTGTTTAGTAGTTAATTTTAATAGTTTTGGTTAGCAAATTTATCATTTTATATGGCTTTTATAGTTTTATGCTTTTTATATATATGATTTTATCCTTAGTTTTTAATGACTAATATATTTAATATTTGTATTGTAGGAAATGGCTCATCCATATTTTTAGACCTTCTTAACATGGAAAACGATGATTTTGACCTTTCCAGACCAGTGGAAACGACAGGGGGAACTTTCGGTTCCAGTGCTATACTGACATCACGTCCTAAATATAAAAGGTTGATATCATGAGTTTGGCAGTGTTTTGACGTTGTACAAAAGACACTCCCAGACGGTACAGCCATGGATAGTGGTAAATGTAAGTTTTATTCTAAGGAATATACCACTACTAGGGTGAATCGGTCATTTGAGAATATGTATGGAGAAATACATGTCTGCACACGGACATGTAGACACTACAACCCGGACACAACTATAACGACACCTAGACAGATCCGTTACGAAGTGGCGTTTCAACGCCGCGCATGTTAAAGAATGCATGGCACGTTACATTGCACAAACTGATCAATTGATTAATTTTGGTGACAATGTTTTTTATGAAGAACTTATTCAAACTGCATACAACCCCATATTCAAACTGTTTTTAGAAACAACACTATGAGCAATTTGTTAAAATTGTTAAAAACCCAATGAGATGACTTTATGGTTGAATTACAATATCTAAGTGTCTCTATTACATTAACTTCTGATATCTGGAACGCATGTTCCAAACATGACTATTTTGTGTCATAGGACACTATTTAGACTCTGATTGGAGGTTACAAAAAAATATATTTGTTTTCGTCATATGGATTATGCACATACTGTATAAAATATTTTTAATGTTATTATTTTTGTTTTAGAAACTTATGGAATAACTCAACGCATTCTTTCTATCATAATAGATAATGCATCGGCAAATATTAGCTATATTGCATTGTTTATTGAAATAAAAATCGCGCAAGATGGGGGTTATTTTTTCTATCAACGGTGTGCATGTCATATCATAAATTTAGTCATACAGTCTGGTATGAAAGAAGTAAGCGATCGTATAGTCGCATAGATATGCCCTTTTTTGGATTGGCAACTCTAATCCAAGATTGTAAGAATTCAGTAGATACTATACAACTTACAGTCTACGACCCCAACGATTCCAAACAGATACACCGATGAGGTGAAACTCTACTACTTAATGCTCCAAAATTGTTTGGATCATGATACAACTATTGCGGGTTTTTATAACATGAAATGACCAAACTTTTGCATCCAGTACCGACCCCAAACGATTGGTACGTGACAAAGTTTTTTTTTAAAGGTTTTTTACGATGTCACTGTAACTCTTTTCAGGGTCTATTACCTCACATCTTCCCAGGCACGTGACGTACTGGTTATCCTCATATCCACTGTTTTTTCGGAACAGACATTCAACACGAGTGGACAAATTATTGAGCCAAGAAGAAGTTCTTTGTCTCTAGAGATTGTGGAGGTATTAACATACCTTCGGGATTTAAAGCATGCTAAAAAGAAGATGCAAAATGAAACGATGGACGAACAACTTATTCAAAATTTCTCCAATTTATATGTCGATGAGAGTTCCGGCAGTAACAACGTGTAGGACTAGGTTATACATGTACATTTACTTCTAATACAATTGCACTATTTTTCTCTTACCAAGTTTTTATCCCACTGGGTTTTTCTTGCTAAGGTTTTTAATGAGTGTAGGACTAGGTTATACATGTACATTTACTTGTAATATGATTGCACTCTTTTTCCCTTACCAAGTTTTTATCCAATTGGGTTTTTCTTGATAAGGTTTTTATTAGGCAATCATGTAATACTGAAAGTCCGAAATAAATAAATAATTCTTCATTTCAGATTTCCATAATTTTATCTATTTTTATTTCTTTAATATTTTATCTTTATTTATTCAAATAAAACAATAAATCTATCTATTATTTACATTTTTTATGAGACTAAAATAATAAATAAGATAAACAAATTACAATTAAAAATACATAAATTAAAACAACGTTATAAGTTATAACAATTAAATTTAAATACTTATTTTTTTTTTAAAAAAAATAGCACAACAGACTTAACCCATTATGCCCACTAGAGCCGGCACGCAGGCCGGCCCCTACACGACCCTCATGCGCCGTGCCTTCCCCCATTTCCCTAAACGGGCCGGCCTTGGCACAACACGGCAACTTGTTGTGTTATGTCGAGCCCAACCCGTTTAGGGAAGTTGGCATAGCGTGCTGGGCCCATTTGTACCGAGCTGACCGATTTTGACACCATTACCGAAGATTATAGTCTCAAATTTTCTCCACAAATCTCCTCCTTTCGGTGGAGATCATCAATGGTCTCCTTTATTTTAGTGGAGGTTTTTTTTTAAAATTTTTGATTATTTATTTTTTCAATAATAAATTACTAAATTTATTATCCATTTTAATTTTTATTATTTATTCATTTTATGGGTTAATTTTCATACTAAAGAAGTGCCAAACGTGGGATAGGAGAAAGTTGTTCCACCTTATCACATCCCGTTCCGTGCACCAAACGCACCCTTTAAAAACTAGTAACCATAAGTTCTAATGAAGTCAACCGATGATAGTAGCGTTTTGTATAATTTTAAACAAAATGTATATTTATTTATAATTATGTCTAAATCAAAGTTGTTTGTGTTTACGACGTTCTTTCTAAAATCATTGAAAACAATTTCTGACGTTATGGATCAACATCAAACAATTTTAATGGATTAGGGCTGAGTTTTAACTAGATTGATTAAATGGATTATTTATATTTGTATTGATTTAAAAACAATAAGATAATATGATTCATCGTCTGATCTAGTTATGGGATACGATATAACGAACTGTCATCTCCAATTATGAGTGGAAAAATCAGTCCATTGGCTATATCACATCCTTTGTTAAGGTTGTGCACCTGTTGCTAACATGACATCTAACATGGATGATGGTGTGAAGCATCTTAAAATAATGTACTTCGACGATTAGTAAAATTCCAACCGCATATTTTTGTAACTCAATCATGTTAGTATAATAAGAATGATTAATAGAAAGATTTCGAAAGTAGCACATCACCTGTTAACTAGTACACTTTCCTTCCACATAAATAGTGAGGGGTTCAAATCCCGCAATATACATTTTACAAATATGTGTGAGAGTTTTTTTCCGGGGTTGTGGGAGTAGTTATTCAGACCGTACATGTATTGTTTGATGTCGGTATATCCTAACAATCCTAGTTATGATGGTTGATTCTGTCTTTTAGAATTATTATGCTATGTTTGGTTGGATGGAATTGAATTATGCTATTTTTGGTTGGGTGGAATTGAATGGAAAGAAAATCATTCTAAATATTTGGTTTGCTAAAATGGAATGGAATGTTGATTCCACCATTTCGGTGGAATGGACATTCCATTCAAAAACCAATGGTATGTCCATTCAAATTTCAAACTAAAATTGGTATTCCATTAATACCCCCTTTCCAAAAATAATATATTGATATATTATTATTATTATTATTATTATTATATATTATTAAAATATATATAATGATATATAAATATATATTATATATTATATATATATATGTAATATTATTACATATATTATAGGGGAAATTGCAAGAAATAATCAAAAAATTAAGGATATTGAATGTGAGCCACTCATTTATAAAAGAATTTTGATAATACATGTCAAGTTAAAGTATGTAAAATGAATGTCTCACATTCAATGTCCTTATGTAATTCCATCAATGCGTACTTATATGAAAATTTTCGTATATATATATTATATTAATTTATATTATGTTATTATAATAATACTGATTCTAAAGTTCCAATCAAACAAAAAAAATCAATTTTTCATTCCTTTCCATTCCAATTCTCATTCTCATTACCATTCCAACTCTCATTCTCATTACCATTCCAACTCTCATTCTCATTACCATTCCAACTCTCATTCTCATTACCATTCCAATTACCATTCCACTATGGTAACCAAACACCACCTTAGTTGCTTTCCAAATTAACACGAGATTTTGTTATATCTCTATGAAAAGAAAATATTCCAAACAATCACAGATCAAGTCCTTTTTTATTCTATGCGGAAATATTAAGGTTACAGGGACTGAATTTTTATCAAGTGAATTATCACTTAAGTCTCTATATTTTTTTGAATTATGACTTTTTTTTTAATTATCTTTCACCTTAGTTCCCATAATCCTTATGTTTTCAAAAACCATTTGGCCCCTCAATTAGTCAACTTTAATGGTTTCAAGAATAATTTTATCTTTAAACAAAAAACATGACACATGCCAACATAAAAAAAATTAGAATTTTTAAAAAATATTTATACAATATAAAAAAAAACTTTAAATCTTCACCATCGAAATTATTTATTTTTTTTTAAAAATAATTTATGTAAAAAAAATTAATTTTTTCCTTAAAAAAAAGGTAGATTGATCTCCCCCATCCATCTTTGATATGAATGGTGATGAACAAATAGAAAAAATAATATAACAAAAAAGGAAAAAAACAAAAAAAAAAAGAGATAAAGATCCAATATGGATCTCCATCTTCATTGGTGATGGAGCTCTCGGCGTGGGATATCCATCACCCCGGGATCCACATCACCGATGGAGACACTGCATACTCCATCACATGATGGAATGCGTCTTCATCGTGTAATGGAGATTGATCCATCTCCATCGTACGATGGAGATCCCATTAATGGATCTCCATGGAGGTGGAGGTGGAGATCCCTATAGAGATCCATGGAGATGGAGATCCAGATGTTTGGATCTCCACCTAATTTTTTTTCTTTTTTTGTTTTTTTTTTGTTTTTTTTATATATATTTTTACAAGAAAATAAATGGTCAAGGGTAAAATAGTCTGATATTAGTAAAATTTGAAAGACTGACAGGTCAACACTATTACCAAAAAATATGATGGTTAAGTATGTCACATCATTAAAATCAGCCAGATAAGACCAACCCAAGTTGACCAATAGATGATCTCAATACCTGGTTAGGTTTACCTAAGCGATCAGGTGAAGATAACTCGATTGGGGTAACTATATTGATCGGGTGAAGAAAACTCGATTAGAGTAACTATTTCGATCGGGTAAAGATGGCCCGATCGGGTTCAATTAGCCGATCGGGTCAAAGAGTCTAGTCAGTAGTCGATCGGGGTGATAAGACCTTGTCGGGTTAGATAACCGGTTGGGGTTATATAACCGGTCGAGTTAGACATGTGGAAGATGTTAAGTTTCTAACAACCACGACTCAAATACGTAAAGAAGGAGTCGTACTCAAACAAGGAACCGAGAAGTACACTCTGATAAGGAAAAAAATTTCCTTAGAGATACCAGAGTCCAAATCCGACATGAGATCGAATTCATTTAATGTGCAATACATACGAAACATGAAAGAAGATAAAGACAACTCCAACAAGTTAGGGTCCCATTGAACTTCGTCAACTTTCCTTATTTACTTTAATAATTAAGATTCTATGCATGTATAAATAGACCCTAAAATACTATTTACAGAGAGGTTATGAAAAACACACAATGAGTGCAAGAGAGAATGAGTGTGTAATTCATTTTTACATAGTGGATATCTTTCCCTCGCCATATTCAGCAACCATGTTTTTTCCCTTCTTGGGTTTCGCACGTAAAAACCTTATGTTTTGCATGATTGATTTTCTCTTTTGTTCTTGTAATTCGATTATTAATCTTTATTAATTTGTTAGACGCGTGGTAAATTTTACGTAATCCAAAATTCACCGTCAACAATTGGCACTAGAAGAATGGGGAGAAATGATATAATTGTTCTATAGAATCAACCTCAAGAACTTGTGAAAAGCTAGCATGGCAAACAGTGGAGATGGGTGTTAATCCCTGTTTGACATTAACACCTCTGGTCAGATAAACGCTAGTGTTACTAGAGGAGGATTCCTTCCACCACCCCAATCATAGACGGCCATGCCATGATAACTTCCTCGAACACCCTAGTTGGTATCTCGTCAAAGGCATTCTGACGCATCCAAGAATCCTTGCGAAGAGTTATAGACGATGCAGCTAGACTAGGAATCAACATAATGGCTACTACCAACTTGACTTCCCTACATCAAATGTCCACTACTGTAGTAGCCCAAGACCCCAAGTTGCACTCTAAGATAGTAGGCGTAACATATCACAAAACTGGTAGAGATAAGTGATCATCGCGAAAGAATGGGGCTTTCCTAAAGAAGAGATGATCACCAAGACGACTAGAGTCCCAAAGAGGATAATCACTAGGGTAATGGGGATCATAAGAAAAGAGATGGCCGAGATAACAGAGGTCATATAGAGCCCAGTATTCATGAAGACATAAAAAGATATGATGTGGGTCGGTCAGAGTATGTCCGTAAAGATCGTTATGATAGTTGCAAAAGAAGATCCCGGTCAACCTCAACTGATGAAGATGTCCCACATAGGAGACGCGGAGTGACCATCCCTCTGGCTAGATTCAACCAACTGCAATGCTCATATTACAACGCGTATACTTAAGGGATCCTTATAGGATAACCATTTGTCAAAAGTTTGACAGGGCCATAGTAATCTGCTAATCGAAAGTTGTAGATTCTTTTGCTAGCATTTCAGTGGATCAAATGTGTTATGATGAGTCTAAAATCATTAAAATGTGGTGTCTTTGGACAAAAGAATCTAGTGCACTGGGTGCATTGAATAGGATCACAACGAAATACTTTATCCAGAACCGTCAATGGATAAAAGTTTTCACATGAAGACAATCAGAGAGTCTATCTCAATCCTGAGATAAATGATGGACTTATGGTTGCAAGTGTTATCATTTGAGCTATCAATGCGCATGATTATATAGCAAGGTCTATCATTGATAGTTTGATGGTATTTATTTGTTAATCGATAGAGGACTTTATTTATAGATATGGACATCGTGACTCCATTTTTTAAATGAGAGTAGAATATCATCATATGGATGTTTTGAGGTATTGGATATTAAATCTTAACGTTAAGTTTTTAATAGTGTCTATTGAAACATGGCTTCTGGACAGGTCAAAATATCCAAGTTCAAAATGCGGTCATATAAGTAAATATGGTAACTTGGAGAGCTATAGGCAGTCTATAAGCTCTTGACGATTAGTATTCTTCACGAGGATACACTTTCTCCATTAAGATAGTCTAGGGTATGAATGAGCAATATTAACTTATTCTATTTTTATTGAAGAGTTCAATTTTAGTTCTTTAGTGGAATGAACTAAAATTAATAGATCGAACCTGAGTGAATCATTTGTTGATTGTGAATAGGTTATCTCTATTGGAGCTTAAATTTAGATAGACCGCCAAGATCCTCAATCCACACGAATTTGCTTGGATCATTTGATATATTCTACCGGACCAATTTATGGGTCTATCTAGAATTGTATTAAGGCATGTGGACTTGTTTCTTTTACTAAGAATGAGTCTTGTTCACATGTGGACTTTTTATTTAAGTCCAATGGATTTAATAAAATAGGAAAAACAATATTTGGCCCATATATACTGGCTTGGGCGGTTAATGGCTTGTAAAATAGCTTAATATATTGATTTTGTTGGGATTCTGCTAGATAGCAAGATTATGATAATGTATTTGACAATCTTTTCATATTAATAAAACGATTTCTAGTTTAACAAATCTTATAGCATTTATACTTTGGTTATTATAATTGTTAAAAGTAAATAATCATAAGGTCAAAAGACTACGAGAAGAGAAGAATTGTTCATACATCTAGATATGTATGAGGTAGACACAATTCTTTAGTTAGTCTTGAATAATATTCACAACTTAAGATAAAGGCTGGGCGCCTTTATCTTGTCAAAGTTGTAGATTCTTTTGCTAGCATTTGAGTGAGATCAAATGTGTTATGATGAGTCTAAAATCATCAAAGTGTGGTGTCTTTGGGTAAAAGAATCTAGTGCACTGGGTGCATTGAATTGGATCACAGTAAAATACTTTATCTAGAACTGTCAATGGATAAAAGTTTTCACTTGAAAACAATCGGAGAGTTTATCTCAATCCTGAGATAAATGATGGACTTATGGTTGCAAGAGTTATCATTTGAGTTATCAATGAGTACGATTATATAGCATAGTCTATCCTCGATAGTTTGGTGGTATTCATTTGTTAATCGATAAAGGACTTCATTTATAGACATGGACATCGTGGCTCCATTTATTGAATGAGAGTAGAATACCATCATATTGATGTTTTGAGGTATTGGATATTAAATCTTAACGTTAAGTTTTCAATAGTGTCTATTGAAACATGGCTTCTAGACAAGTCAAAATATCCAAGTTCAAAATGTGGTCATATGAGTAAATATGGTAACTTGGAGAGCTCTAGGCGGTCTATGAGCTCTTGGCGATTACTGATATTCTTCACGAGGATACACTTTCTCCAATAAGGTTGTCTAGGGTATGAGTAAGAAATATGAACTTATTCTATCTTTATTTAAGAGTGCAATTTTAGTTCATTAGTGGAATGAACTAAAATAAATAGATCGGACCTAAGTGAATCATTTGTTGATTGTGATTGGGTTGTGTCTATTGGAGCTTAAATTTAGATAGCCCGTCAAGATCCCTAATCCACACGAACTTGCATGGATCACTTGATATATTCTATCGGACCAATTTAGGGGTCCATCTAGAATTGTATTGAGGCATGTGGACTTGTTTCTTTTTGTAAGAATGGGCATAATTCACATATAAACTTTTTGGATTTAATAAAATAGAAAAAATAATATAATGACCTATATATGGTGTTGGGCAAAAAAGCTATATAGTTTAGCTTAATTTATTATTTATTTTATTATTTAATTAAATAAAAATTAATTAATTTGGTAATTGATTAATTATTTAATTAAAAGTCAAAATCTTTGTTCTAGTAGTAGGAGAAGGTCTCCTAATATTATACTATTGTTGGTAGTATAATTAATATTAAAGATTATATTTGATAAGTAGATAAATAAAAGAAATTATTTATCTAGTCAAATTAGGAAATCTTTAATATGGTTATAAATACACTATTGAGTTGGATTATGAGTCTTGGTGTAAGAAAGAATTCTTTTTGGAATTGGATTCTTGGTCACCAAGTAAATTCACCTAAGGATATGATTCTTACCCACCATGTAAATCCTTCTTAGGAAAGGATTTATGATCATATATATATATATATATATATATATATATATATATATATATCTTAAATTCGACCAACCCTAGCAATTCTAAGAGAGAATTTCGACCAACCCTAATGATTTTCAAAGAGAAGATTTCGGCCAACCTAAGAGTTCTACTTGGAGAGATTTCAGTCACCATAAGAATTTTGGGAGAAAATTTTATTTTTACTCTAAACAAAATTCGATCAACTCTAAGAAATAGTGTGAGATTCGGTGAAGTAGAAAAGGAAGAAAGAACTTTTAGTTTTCGATTGTATACTAGTAGCCTTTACATTAAAAGGTTTTGTGTACAACATCTAATCGATATTCACGCGAGTTTCAATCAAATTGATTGACAATTCACAAGTGGCCTAACGTTATTTATTTTCTTCTTGGAGGATAATTGTGACTAACAAAAAAAAAAGATTTTGTTTGTTTCCATCCTAAGGTATACAATTTAAAGTAAGGGAGCCCACACTCCTAGGTGATTCACGTTCGTGATTGGATTGGAAGATCTTACGGATTCAAATCGGCGCTAGTTCAATCGTCAGGAGAAAAAGGTACGACATTTTTTGTATACATCAATTAATCTAGGGTTAAGGTTCTTGTTATTAAAAAGGGAAACAAAAATTATTTATAAATTTTACGCTACCGTTGCGCGATTTTCCCTTCAGTTCTTTATTTTATTATTTAATTAATGGTAATTAATTAATTTGTTATTAATTAATTATTTAATTAAAAGTCAATTTTTTTTCCTAGTAAGAATAAGTCTCCTATTGTCATATTATTGATGGTAATATGATAAGTATCAAATACTATATTTGATAAGTAGATAAATAAAATGAAATTATTTATCTATTTAAATTATGAAGTATTTGATTTCTATTAAAACTCTAGTTGACAATTTGTAAAATTAGGAAGTTTTGATTTAGTCACAATTTAATTATATTCAATAATTGGTTATTGAATAAATACACTATTTGAGTTGGATTAAGAGTCTTGGTGTAGAAAATAATTCTTCTTTGAAAAAGATTATTGGTCACCAAGTAAATCCACCTAAGGAAATGATTCTTGTCCACCAAGTAAATCCTTCTTAGGAGAGAATTAGGTCTCCTAAACTAAAGACAAAAGGAATTCGACCAACCCTAAATAAATTAGGGTAAGGAATTCAGCCATTACATATATGGGATGTAGAATTTGGCCAAGCCTAAGTTTTTAGTTAAAAAAAGAAAAAAATTCTGCCAAAGCAATTATTCTAAGGAGAAAATTTGGTCAAGGCAATTTTTCTAAGGGGAAAATTTGCCCAAGAGAGAATTTTGAGTGTAGAGAATTTGATTCTTGCTCTAGATAAATTCGTCCAACTCTGAAGATTGGTGTGTGAAAATTCGGCAAAGAGGAAAAGGAAGAATTTTGTATTTGATAGTGCACTAGTAGCCTTTACATTAAAAGGTTTTGTGTACAACATCGAATCTAGGTTCACACGATTTTTAATCATATTGATTGAGATTTGTTTTTTTTTTCCATCATCAGATATACAATTTAAGGAAAGAGAGCCCAAACTCTTAGGTGATTCACGTTTGTGATTGTATTGAAAGATCTTGCGGATTTAATTCGGCGCTAGTTCAATCGTCACGAGAAAAAAAGTACGATACTTTTAATATATTTCAATTAATCCAGGGTTAAGGTTCTTTCTATTAAAGGGTAAATTTTTTTAAATATACTAAACCCTAATTTTATGCTTCCGCCGCGTTTTGAACTGATTTTTCCCTACAATTGGTATCAGAGCCTGATTGTACCCTTGATTAATTGATGTATATATACGTGGATCTTTTTCTTTTTATTGTATATATGCATGTTTTAGAAAAAGATGACACTTTAGGTATTCACATATATATTTACATTGGAATGTATGGATATATATATATATATATATATATGTTTTTATGTGGTTTGTTATTGTTCAATTTTGGTCATAGAATTTCAATGTATTTTTGTTTTGGGATTGTAACAAGAAGGGTGGCCTATCATCGCCATAATTTTCTTCTTGGTAGTTCCTAAGTTTTTATTTATTTATTTATTTTGCTATTGTAATAAAAATACCGTCGAAAAATATTGTATTAAAAAAAATAACTGCACTATATTGTATTAAAAATATTGCAGTATTTTATTATTTAAAATTCTTCTGTAATACATTCAAGTATTGAAGACTCGAAGGTTAAAGAATTAGAAGCAACCAGAACAAATTTTGGACCGTTCAAGCCATAGCAACAAACGTACGTGCGAATGAGCACTTGACCAAGATTGTTGTGTCATGGGCTGCACACGGCAGCCCTATGGAAGCCATGGGCTGCTCATGACAGCCCTTTATGGGGTTGTGGGGTGCGCAAGCCCATTGGAGGCTTCCAACGGGTCTAAACGGATGATGGTCACGTGAAGACTTGTTCGCCAAGAAAGGAGTTTCTGTATTCCAAGACATATGTAATTTACTTACTTTTCTAGTATGGACAAAATTGTAGCTATTTATATTTTTGTAAATATTGCAATGTTTGTCATTGTTTGATAACATGTCATATAGAATAGGAGTGCCACTCATATAAATCTTTTGGTATGAACATGCATTGAATGGTTTAGGTATTTAATTGGCATCTAGATAATTTGGTAAATCATTCTATGGAATTCGATCAGACGCTTTAAATAATTGAGTGGGAGAAGGTGTTTTGGAACACCTACGGCCTCCAAGTTTAGTTGAGTTTTATGTTTCGTGTAATAACCCCCCAAGGGGTATTCATGAATGGAATTTAGCAAGATACGTCCTTACAAGGATAAACTAGACAATTAGCCCAAACAATATCTACTCCCAAAGGAGGGATATTCGTGAGGGAATATATTGAAGGTCGATAACTTGGTAACACACTCAATGAGATTTTATTAATATCCTCCCAAGTGTTATTTTTTTTGCAAGGCTAAAATTGAAAACGCTGGTTGTTATGTTAACAATAAGGTGGGACCTAGTCCAACTAGTAAATGGTGCAAACTCCCAAAGGAGGCGTGACATTTATGGGTGTTGGATCACCATTGATTTATTTTATTTAATTCAAGATAAATATTCAAAAGTGTTTTATCATGATTGTTTACTTATATAATTTTTGTTATTATTAAGAAATCATGACCCCATCCCTAATCAATATCCTAAAAGATAATACTTTAACTGATGATAATTATGTCACATGGAAAAGGAAATTGGGTTGTTGTTGCAAGCTGAAAAACATAAGTTCGTTTTGTCTACTCCTAAACCACGTACTCCTACTAAGAATCTACTCAGGAGCAAAGAGATGAGTATCAGTAGTGGAAGTCTTCAGATGAGATGGCTAAATGTTACTTTATGGCCGGCATCTCCGACGTGTAGCAACATCAACATGAAGGAATGGAGACTATTGCCGATATAATGATGTCTCTGGAATAGATGTTTGCTTTGAAGTATAGGATGACTAAGAGAGAGGCAGTGACTACTTTCATGAATTTTAGGATGAAACCTGGACATGCTATGAAAGATCACATGATGAAAGTCATAGCACATCTTAACATTGCTAAACTGAATGGTGCTGAGATAGATGGTGAGACGAAAATTGACATGATTGTCAACTCACTATCAGATTCCTTTGATCAATTCAAGTTGGACTACAGCTTGAACAATAAGGAATACATCTTGCAAGGCCTGATGCAAGATGATCAAAGCACCGAGAAAATCCTTATGAAAGGCAAGAGTTAAGGGATTCATACGGTTAGTAGAGTTGCTACTGTTAAGACCCGTAGGAAGGTCAAGAAACAACAGATGAAAAAGCAAATTAGGCCTAACTAGAAGGGGTTCTAGGAAATGAATAGACTTAATAAGAATGAATTCAACTTGCGTTTAGGCGACGAAGCGTTGGTGTCTGCCAGTGCAGTGGGAGATATTAGAGTCAATCTAGATTCTAGTAGGAATTTATATTTAATTGACGTTTATTATGTACCTCAATTCGATAGGAATTTAATTTCAGTTTCTTGTTTAAATAAATTTGGTTATTCGGTTACTTTTAATAAAGTTTTTATTATTAGTAAGAATAACAAATTTGTTTGTAAATGTAAATTAGAAAACGGTTTTTTTTTATTTGCATAGTAATATCTCTCACTTGTTAGACACGGCGGAACCTAATCATAAAGAGTAAAATTATCAAAAGATGAAACCTACCTATGGCATTTGCGCATATATCATATTAACCTTAATAGGATCAAAAGATTGGTTAGTGATGGACCTTTAAGTGACTTAATGGTTGATGATCTACTAACTTGTGAATATTGTTTGGAAGGTAAAATGACCAAAAGGTCGTTCACGACCAAAGGCACAAGAGCCACTGAATGTTTAGGATTAATACACAATGATGTATGTGGTCCTATGAGCATTCAAGTTAGAGGTGGATATGAGTACTTCATCACTTTCACAGATGATTACTTGAGATTTGGCTATGTGTTTCTTATGAGATGTAAGTCGGACGCTTTTGACATGTTCAAAGCATTTAAAGCTGAAGTTGAAAATTAGCTTGAGAAACACATAAAAATCTTGAGGTCTGATCGTGGTGAAGAATATCTATCTGGTAAGATTCAGCAATATCTTATTGATAATGGGATAATTTCTTAGTTTTCTACGCCAGTTATGCCTCAACAAAATGGGGTGGTAGAATGGAGAAATAGAACTCTTTTGGATATGGTTAGATCTATGTTGAGTTACTCAACACTTTCTAATTCTTTTTGGGGATATTTTTTACAAACTACCATGTACATTCTAAACGATGTACCATCTAAGTCGGTTCCTAAAACACCGCATGAGTTGTGGACTGGATGAAAGCCTAGTTTACAACATTTAAGGATATTTAGATGTCCTGTGCACGTGTTAATAGGAAAGACAGAAAATATGGAGTCCCGTTCAGAAATATGCATATTTGTAGAGTATCCAAAAGGAACCAAAAGATATTATTTCTGTAGTCCTTCATATCTTAAAGTGTTTGTTTCTACAAATGCTAAATTTCTGGAAGAGGACTATATGAATAATTTTGTGCCTAAAAGTAGAATTGTCCTGAATGAGCTTTTTGGAGATGCAATTCCATAAGAGGTTTCACAACCTAGCCTAATTGTAAGTTCCGTACCAACACAAGATCAACAATCTACCATACCTCGTTGTAGTGGGAGGGTTAGTAGACAATCCGAAATTGAATCTATGTTCAAAAAACAAAGTCTGGCCTCTTGTAGACTTGCCTAAAGGGATAAAACCTATCGGGTGCAAGTGGATATACAAGAGGGAAAGAGGAATGGATGGAAAGGTGAAAACCTTTAAAGCTAGATTAGTAGCTAAAGGTTACACACAGAAGGAGGTATCGAATATTAGGAAACCTTCTCTCCTGTGGTCATGCTTAAATCCATTAGGATACTCTTATCCATTGCGGCATCTCTAGACCTAAAGATTTGGCAAATGGACGTCAAGAGAACTTTCCTTAATGAAAGTCTTGATGAAAGCATCTATATGATGCAACCAGAAGGATTCATTGAAATAAGCCAAGAGGAAAGGGTATGCAAGTTGCAAAGATCCATATATGGATTGAAGCAAGCATCTAGATCCTGGAACATAAGGTTCGATCAAGCCGTGAAAAGTTTTGGATTTATTCAAAACCTTGACGAACCCTGTTTATACAAAAGGATTAAAGGTGACGAGTTGGTTTTCCTAGTTCTTTAAGTTGATGATTTACTACTCATCGGAAACGATGTAGGTGTATTGACATCAGTAAAAAAATGGTTGGCAAAACAATTTGATATGAAGGATTTAGGAGAAGCAAGTTATATTATTGGTATCCAAATCATAAGAGATAGAAAGAATAGAAAAATTGTATTATCCCAAGCTTCATACATAGATAAATTCTTGTCTAGATTTTCCATGCAATATTCCAAGAAAAGTATGTTACCTTTCAGTCATGGAATCAAAATTTCTAAGGAACAAGTTCCTAAGAATGAGCATGAAGAGCATATCATGAGTAAGGTTCCCTATGCCTCGACAGTTGGGAGTCTCATGTATGCAATGCTCTGCACTAGACCAGATATTTGTTTTGCTGTTGGCATAGTTAGCAGGTTTCAATCGAAATCTGGTCCTGATCATTGGACGACAGTCAAGCATATTTTCAAGTATCTTAGAGAAACGAGAGATTATATGTTTCTATACTATGGAGGGTATTTAATTTCTGTTGGGTATACAGATTTCAATTTCCAATCGGATTCAGACTCTAGAAGATAAACATTAGGATATATGTTTACACTCGGAGGAGGGGCATTCATATGGAGGAGTATCAAGCAATCTTGTATTGCTGATTCCACCATGGAAAGCCGAGTATGTTGTCGCATGCAAAGCTATTAAAGAGGCTGTTTATCTCCGCCAATTCTTGATTGACTTGGAAGTGGTTCCTGATGTGAATAACCAGATCACTATCTATTGTGACAATAGTGGAGCAGTGACTAATTCAAGAGAACCAAGAAGTCATAAGAGAAAAAATACATTGAAAGAAAGTATCACCTTCTAAGGGAAATTGTGCATAGGGGTGACATGATGATTACCAAGATCACGTCATTAGATAATCTAACGGATCCCTTTACAAAGGCTTTTCCCCAAAAGAGTTTTGATGGGCACCTGGAGAATATAGGGATAAGAGATATGAGACATTTGCTATAGAGAAAGTGGGAGATTGTTGAGATTATGCTCGATAGTAAGAGTGTAATAATGTAATTGACAATCTTTTCATATTAATAAGAGTGATTTCTAGTTTAACAAATCTTATAGCATTTATAGTTTAATTATTATAATTGTAAAAAGTAAATAATCATAAGGTCAAAAGACTATAAGAAAAGAAGAATTGTTCATACATCTGGATATGTTTGAGGTAGACACATATCTTTAGTTAGTCTTGAAAAATATTCACAACTTAAGATGAAGGTTAGGCACATTTATCTTGTCAAAGTTGTAGATTCTTTTGCTAGCATTTGCGTGAGATCAAATGTGTTATGATGAGTCTAAAATCATCAAAATATGGTGTCTTTGGGCAAAAGAATCTAGTGCACTGGGTGCATTAAATAGGATCACAGTGAAATACTTTATCTAGAACTGTCAATGGATAAAAGTTTTCACTTGAAGACAATCGGAGAGTCTATCTCATTCCTGAGATAAATGATGGACTTATGGTTGCAAGTGTTATCATTTGAGCTATCAATGAGTACGATTATATAGCATAGTCTATCCTCGATAGTTTGGTGGTATTCATTTGTTAATCGATAGAGGACTTCAATTATAGATATGGACATCATGGCTCCATTTATTAAATGAGAGTAGAATATCATCATATGGATGTTTTGAGGTATTGGATTTTAAATCTTAACGTTAAGTTTTTAATAGTGTTTATTGAAATATGGCTTCTGGACATGTCAAAATATCCAAGTTCAAAATGTGGTCATAGGAGTAAATATGGTAACTTGGAGAGCTATAAACAGTCTATGAGCTCTTGGCGATTACTGATATTCTTCACGAGGATACACTTTCTCCATTAAGATAGTCTAAGGTATGAATGAGCAATATTGACTTATTCTATCTTTATTTAAGAGTTCAATTTTAGTTATTTAGTGGAATGAACTAAAATTAATAGATCGGACCTAAGTGAATCATTTGTTGATTGTGAATAGGTTATGTCTATTGGAGCTTAAATTTAGATAGCCCTCCAAGATCCTCAATCCACACGAACTTGCATGGATCACTTGATATATTCTATCGGACCAATTTATGTGTCCATCAAGAATTGTATTAAGGCATGTGGACTTGTTTCATTTTGTAAGAACGGGTCTAGTTCACATGTGGACTTTTAATTAAGTCCAGTGAATTTAATAAAATAGGAAAAATAATATTTGACCCATACATATTGACTTGGGAGGCTAAGGGCAAGTAAAATAACTTAAAATATTATTTTTTAATTTATTTTTTAATTAAAGGAAATTAATTAATTAAAATTCATTTTTTTTCCTAGTATGAGTAGGTATGCTATTGTCATATTATTGTTGGTAATATGATAAGTATCAAATACTATATTTGATAAAAAGAATTTATTTATCTAGTCAAATTAGGAAGTATTTGATTTCTATTCAAACTCTAGTTGATAATTGGTCAAATTATTAAGTTTTAATTTATTCACAATTTAATTATATTTAATAATTGGTTATGGAATAAGTACACTATTTGAGTTGGATTAGGAGTCTTGGTGTCGAAAAGAATTCTTCTTTGAAAAGGGTTCTTCTTTGAAAAGGATTCTTGGTCACCAAGTAAATCCATTTAAGGAAAGGATTCTTGCCCATAAAGGCAGATAGCTTAGCTGTCATATCAGCCCTAAGTCGAAAATTCTTCTTAAGAGAGGATTAGGTCTCCTAAACTAAAGATAAGAGGAATTTGGCAAATCCTAAATAAATTAGGGCAAGGAATTCTGCCACTACATATATGGGATGTAGAATTGGGCCAAGCCTATATTTTTAGTTAGAAAAATAAGAAAAATTCGGCCAAGATAATTAGTCTAAGGAGAAAATTCGGCCAAGGTAGTTTTTCTAAGGAGAAAATTCGTCCAAGAGGGACTTTTGAGTGTAGAGAGTTTGGTTCTTGCTCTAGATATATTCGTCCAACTCTAAAGATTGTTGTGTGAAAATTCGGTAAAGAGGAAAAGGAAGAAAGAACGTTTTGTATTCGATATTGCACTAGTTGCCTTTATATTAAAAGGTTTTTGTGTACAACATCGAATCTAGATTCATTCGAGTTTCAGTCAAATTGATTGATAATTCACAAGTGACCTAATGTTCTTTGTTTTTCTTCTTGGAGGATTATTGTGACTACAAAGAAAGAGATTTTGTTTGTTTCCATCCTCAGGTATACAATTTAAAGAAAGGGAGCCCAAACTCCTAGGTGATTTACGTTCGTGACTGGACTGGAAGATCTTACGGATTCAATTCGACGCTAGTTCAATCATCACGAGAAAAATGGTACGATTTTTTAATATATGTCAATTAATCTAAAGTTAAGGTTCTTCTTATTAAAGGGATAAAAATTTTAAATATACCAAACCCTCATTCTACGCCTCCATCGCTTTTTGAACCGATTTTTTCCTACAGATGCATATGGACGTAAGGTTAGATCGAACGACACGATTGTTGTGTCGGTCTTCATTGGTCATAGAGAAGTATAGAGGGTATTGATAAAAAACAGGAGTTCATCAGATATCCTAAATGTTGGGGTATACAGTCAGTTGAGACTGTAATTGAAAGATTTACAACCACTAGTAATCCCACTCAAGGGGTTTGGTAGGACGCAAGTATGGTTTTTATGAACAGTTAAGTTACTAGTCGAGATTGGGACCTATCCCTGCTAAAAGACAGTACTCATTGATTTCTTGGTCGTCAATACAAAAAACAAGCCTTACAACGTCTTGTTGGGAAGTCCTTTCTTGAACAAATCTAAGGCAGTAACAATAACTTATGCCATGATGGTCGAATTCTTAATGGAAGCTGGTGTAGGGATAATGAGGAACACATGAGAGTGGACCAGGAAGGCAAACTTGGTCATGTACAGAGAAATGGCAGAGTCAGATGTAATGCAGATCGACTTGTTGATGAGAGGAGAGTGTTTGTTGGTCGATAAAGAAGAGGCGCAAGCAGAAACCCCAACCAAGTTTGACCTAGATCCGAGAGAAACATCTTTGGGGCATGAGAAAGATCAAGAAGAAGAGGAATCAATGATAGAGGTTACACTCAATAGAGATAATCCCGACCAAATGGTCAAGTTGGGAGCGCTGTTATTCGACCATGTCCAGAATGGCCTTACTAGTTTATCGATGGAGTACAAGGACGTGTTTGCATGGAAACATGTGGACATGCCTGAGATAAACACGAATGTGATTTCTCATTATCTGGCAATTGAACCCGAACAAAGGCTAGTGATTTTAAGAAGAGGCAGGTTAAACTTGGAAAGTAATATGGCCATTAAGGATAAGGTGGAGAAATTGCTAGCCGTAAGATCAAACAGGGAGGTTTAGTACCTATAGTGGGTTGCCAATGTGGTGTTGGTTAAAAATAAGAACGGGCAATGGAGAATGTGTGTGGACTTCACCGACCTAAATAAAGCATGCCCGAATGACAGTTTCCCCTTTGCAAGGATAGATCAACTAGTTGATGCCACCGCTAGGCACGAGCTACTCAGTTTTATGGATACTTACTCGAGGTATAACCGGATCAGAATATTCAAACCAGACGAAGAGAAAACCGCCTTTAGAACTGACAAAGGGCTCTATTGCCACAGAGTAATGCCTTTGGTCTGAAAAATGCTAGAGTAACTTACCAAATGTTGGTAAACAAGATGTTCGCTCGATAAATAAATCAATAAGAATATAGAGATGTATATGGATGACATGCTGACCAAGAGCACCACAGTTTAAGGGCAGGTGCTAGACTTGAGGGAAACATTTGAGGTGTTAAGGAGGTATAAGATGAAGCTTAACCCTAAAAAGTGTGTTTTTAGGCTGTCTTTAGAGAAATTCATTGGATTTAAGGTCCACCAAAGTGGAATCGACATCAACCCTGAAAAGATAAACACACTGAATGATATGAGATCCTTTATGACCCCGAAAGAAATTCAACGGCTGACGGGGTGTTTTGCCTCACTAAACCTTTTTTAGGGCTGTAAGGAAAGACAAAGGCGTAAAATGGACTGAAGAGTGCGAGAAGGCTTTCCAACATATCAAAAAGAATCTTGACAAGGCCCTAATCCTATCAAAATCGCTAGATGGGGAACCTTATACTTGTATCTATCTGCCACACTGGTTGCTACATAATCAATACTGGTCAGATTGGGTGAGCGAGTTCAAAAACTAGAGTATTACACCAGTAAGGCCTTATTACCAGTGGAAGCGAGATACTTAACAGTTGAGTGTAAGGCATTGGCACTGGTAATAGCAGCAAGAAAGCTTATGCCCTATTTCCAAGCACATAAGATCAAAATATACACGGATTGCCCACTCAAGCAAATTCTTTCCAAATCAGAGGTGTTAGGAAGATTGACTAAATAGGCGGTCAAGCTAGCTAATTTGATATCACCTATTTGCAAAGGGCTTCAATCAAAGGCCAAGCAGTAGCGAATTTCATCATCGAATTCACTAAGCTAAATGACGAAGTAGCCTAGATGCTTGAAGAGAAGGAATTTTTTTTTTTTGATGGTAGCTGCAAGTTGATGGGTCGTCAAATGCGTATGGCGGCATGGCCGGAATAGTGGTATCTATACCAGAAGGTGATCATGTGGAATGCGCCTTATGATTTGACTTCAAGGCCACCAACAACATGGTCGAGTATGAGGCACTTCTAGCGGGGCTTAGGGTTTGTACGACCTTGGGTGCTAATGAGTTATAGATCTTTAGTGATTTTCAGGTTATAGTCAACCAGGTCTTAGATGAGTACCAGGCGAAAGATGACAACATGGTCGCCTACCTTAAAATATCCAAAGCTTTGCTTGGTCAATTTAAGAACTATCGGGTCACCTAGATCCTAAGAGAGAAGAATGAAAAAGCAGATGCCATATCTAAATTAGCATCCACAACCACTAATATCCAGTCCAAAATAATTCCAATGGTTCATCTTATACAATATAGTATAAAAGGTGAAGAAGAATTGGTGGTAGGGATAGTTAAGGAAAGACATACCACATGGATGGCCTCGATCATAGATAACTTAGAGAAGAATGTTCTCCTTAAAGATCCAGTGGAAGCAAAGTGGGTCACGTAAAAGGTCACCCGATACTCAATAATAACTAAGGAGATACAGAAGAGGGTTCTCTAAGACTATACAAAGATGTGTTGGGTCGATTGCGATTGAAAAAGTCTTGAAAAGCATACATAACGGAGTATGTGGGAATCACACTAGGGGTAAAAGTTTGACCTGTAAAACACTTAGACAAGGTTTTTACTGGCCAACTCTATTCCAAGATGCCCGGCAAATGGTAGAAAAGTGTGAGACTTGCTAGAGAATCGTAAATTATATCAGGCAACCATCTGAGTGATTGAAGAACTTGATCTCACCATGACCATTTGTAATGTGGAGGGTATATCTGATCGGTCCAATGCCGACCATGACCAAATGAGGAGCAAAATATGTCATTGTGGCCATGGATTAGTTCATAAAATAGGCTGAGGCAGAGACACTGATACATATAACCGAAGCCAACATCACTAGTTTCGTAAGGAAAAATATCATCTATTGATTCATGATCCCATATACAATCATCACTGATAATGGAACCCAATTCGACAGTGATAATTTCAAAGAGATGTGTGAAATGTACCATATCAAGAATTACTATACCACACATGCCCATCCAAAACCAATGGGAAAACGGAAGTTGTGAACAAGATTATTAAGCATACCTTGAAGGCCAATCTTGATGCCAAAAAGGGAAACTAGACAGACAAGCTGTATAAGGTACTTTAGGTTTACTGGACCATAGAGAGAACCACAACCGGTGAGACTCGTTACTCGTTACTCGTTGGTGAGACTCCCTATTCCAGGTTGAGATAGTCCATGCCTCCCGAAGAGTTCAACTATATCAACTAGAAGGAAATGAGAGAATGCTGGAGGTAAATATGGATGAGCTTTGGGAGATAAGAGATCTGGCACGAGTGAGAAACAATGCCTATCAATAACGGGCAACCAGATACTACAATTCACACGTTTGGATAAGAAGATTCCAGCTCTAGGACTTGTGAACGATTGCCTTTTGCTATGTCATTAAATGAAAATGCTAGCCCAAAACAAAATTTATAAAAACCTCAACTAAGCTCAAAATTGTTTTTAAAACAAGTAAAATGGCAAGTTGGATATTGTCCATAGGGATCGTGGGATTACAATGACCGACACTCTAATATTAGTTAAGCTAAAAAGCAAATGAAATGATTGGATTTAAAATTATCGACTAAAATTATAAACTAAAATGCAACCTAAAAGTAAGCTAAACAAAAATGCAATTACACTAACGAGAATATGGATTGGTAAGATAATATATGAGATGGTAATGAGAGTCAATGCAATCACAACACAAATAATGGGCAATCCATTTAACCTTTGAAGAACTTGTTCGATTATTTAGGGCTAATCTACCTTTAAGGGTGATTTAGAATTAATAACTCTCACTCGCAACTACTTGGTTGGATTTGGAGAGATATATACTCTTATCAATCAACTCTTTGCTACACAACTACTTGGTTGGTTTATGAGAGAGTCTCTCTTTAAGTTTAGATAAAATCTAATGGTTAGGGATGACTTGGAAGGGCATATTCTTAATCCACCACATTCCATTGTAGCCGGGATGCATCGGAAGAGCGTATTCACGATACATCCCTTCCATTCAATTTAGCTTGTTTAAGACACCTAAAAAGTGGGTATCTAACTTGACTTGAGAGATGGCATATCTACTCAATCCAAGAAGATGTATATTCCATTTTTTTAAAAACCAAATTAAATTGATACTAATCATGAACCACGAGAGGGCATATCTAATTAATTCAAGAAGTGATCAATTGCATTGAAAATCATTGAATGAAACTAAACAATCAAATAATAAAGATATAGCGGACCACCCACAATTCATGTGTTATTACATCACTTCCACTATGGGTTTAGCTACTCATCATAAAATTACAAATGAAATGTAAATGAGATAAAGTATAGAAGAAACCAATGAAGTACTTGTGCTTTGTCTTCTCCTTCTAGCTCTTCTCATTCTCCAATGTGTAGTCACTTGAGCTTATTGAGTGTGGTTTTGGTGATTTGGTGAAAGAGAAAGTGAAAGGAATGGTTTGGAGTTGATATGGGTGAGGAAAATGGTGAAAAATAGATTTGGATTTGGTGGGAGGATATTCCTTGATCTTAAAGAGGTAAAAGCTGTGTGGGCATGTGGGTGATATTAGAAATGAAAATATTTATACTATTCTTGAAAATAGGTTTGATTTTTCTAATGTCAGTGAATTTGGGCCCGATATACGTGGGTAGTGTATGGATTAGTACTCGCGTAGTAGACCCGCACATAGACATGACCACGGTTCGGTTCGAACCGTGGAACCGAACAATAACCGTGTGAAATGAACCGTAACCATAATCGGAACCGTAACCATAATCGGAACCGTAACCATAATCGGAACCGTGGAACCGGTTCTGGACTCGTAACCGTAACCGTAACCGTAACCGTAACCGTAACCGTAACCGTAACCGTAACCGTAACCGTAATCGTAACCGTAACCGTAACCGTAACTGTAACCGTAACCGTAGGGCTGAAGGTTTGGTTCCTGTTCTCCTCCGAAAAAAACAGTCCTGGAACCGCCGGTTCCAGCATATATATATATATTTTATTTTTTTATTTTTCTTAAGCAAAATTGTAAAAAAAACCGAACCGGACTAACTGCCAGAACCGAAACCACCGGTCCACGATTCCGGTTCCGATTCTAGCTCAGTTCGAAACCGGAACCGACTGTTCAAAATTGAAACCGAAACCGGAACTAAACAGAACCATGGCCATGATTACCCGCGTATATCCATTCTGCTTCTGCTATGTTCTTAGTGCGTGGTTGTATTACGCGGGTAGGGACCTGCACAATACCCGTAAGCTGGCAATCTTGGAATTCTTCATCCTCAGGCCGCGGGTGCACTACACTGGTAAGAACTCTCGTAGTACCCATAATCTGAGCACTTTGGTCACTTGGAGGCTTTTATTTCGCGCATCCGCTACATTGGTATGGATCAACGCATTACTCCGGGGTCATGGAAGTGCGCGGGTATGGTTACTCGTACAATACTTGTTCATTTTACCTTGATTTACTCTATAAGTTGTGCATGGGTATAGAACCACGATAGGTCCCATGCATTGGGCTTTCTTCCTTCATTTTTGGTCTGTTTCGCGCTCGAAATTCCTGCTTCTCATCTCCAACACCTTAATCTCATCATATGCCTATAATTACAAGAAAAGAGCCTATTTGACACACATAAACACCTAAAGACAAGACAAACGATATGGAAATGAGGGATAAAATATAGTACAATTTTTTCACAATCAAATACCCTCAAACCAAACCTTTGCTCATCCTCGAGCAAACTTAAGACAGAGCAAACAAAATACACAAGACACAACAAAATGAATCTTTCTAAAAAATTCCTAGACACAAACAACAGAAAAGAAAGTCGCATTTCCAACCAATAGTGAGATTCAATGAAGTGTGACAGAGAAGAGTAGACACTTGCAAAATGTTCTAAGGCAACTTAAAAGCACTCAAGGGATATTCACACAATCACGAATCCCACACCAAAAGTCGCCCTCATATTGAGGACTACTCTCTCTCACACCTCGAGCGTAATTCGCTTCGACTTTAAGCCTCACGTGGAGTCTTTCTATTCTTTCTGCTTAGAGTCTTAGGTTCACACTCATTCAAGGTATGTAAAGATAAAGTTTATGCATAGGATTCAAATGCATCGCATACACTTTAATGAAGGACCACTAATTTCTTTGTGAACTAGCCTAAGAAATACTTAAATGCCATAAGATCATGCTTCAGCAAACATTCCCAATTAGGAATTCTTTGTAAATCAATTAGGTCTTCTCTTTTGGTTGTAATGGGTCCATGGGGTGAAATGTGGTGAACAAAGAATAGGAAATGGAATCCAAAAGTCACTAACCATGGTAAGACTCAATACATTACACACGCCCTACTTTAACTCTACTTGCTTCTTATTTATGAACACTAGTGTCTAGGCTTCACTTTCAATATATTGTGCTTCACATTGTGTACTCTACTTTTGTTGAGCATTTTATATTAAACTTTTCAAGGCTCTTTTGTGTATTTTTTTTTTGCACACTTCTTTTTGCACACCTTACATTTGACAATTAAATGCTCTAAGTGCACATTTTTTTCCCACTTTTACATTGTGAGCCATTGCTTTGCATGTTTACAAATATTGCCTAAGTACACACTATTTAACATATTAGAGCATTTGACCTTTCAACCGACATACCTACACATCATAACAAGATTGGCAACAAGAGTAGGCATATGTTTAGGCTTATTGTTATATGGTTATAATGTGGTTCCAAGTGAAAGGTAAGTGTTTGACCACAAATTTGGCTTTCGAGCACATAGTAAGGACTTGGAAATGTGTTTAGGTTATATTAGTTAATTGCCCACACGTTGTCTAAAATCATGCTAACAAATCCATTTATCAAGGGAATGAAAGTATCCGTCAAGCAATCCACAAACTATAATGCAATGTCCTATGGCAAATGATACACGTGACGAGAAAAGTCTTTAAGATTTGAAAATGATAATACTCACAATTCACTTTTTAAAGGCGTGTGTTTGTGAAATCTCTAGGTGGTCTCCACTATTATAACAATTTGCTTGAGCACCGAGTCCACTCAACTTGAACACTAAAAGGATGAGACTCCATGAAGTGCAAGTGAGACCTTAGAGTGGCTAAGAGTTACTAAATTAAGTACATAAAGGATAAATAAACTCGTCATAAGCACACACTTAAGGTATCATACTCAAGCTATTTTAAGCTCGAAATTTTGGCCATGCGACTACTTTTTTGAAAAATTTGACACTAAAAGACTCAAAAAGATGACAAAAAGACGAATCAACAAGGCGTATACATCTTTAAATCAAAACTCAACATTGTCACAAAAACAAACCTATGCACTGATAAAACACAGCCAATGTCCAACAAAACAAAAAGACTCAAACTAGGCTTAACTAGTAAAAGGCAATACAATGCAATATATGTCAATTAAGCACAAAGGCACACAGATTCTAAACATCAAGCATTTTCTAAATTGATGGAATGAGGGCATAACAACCCTACAACCGAATCTAACTATATGCATAAAACCTGTACAAAACTATAATGGAATGTACCAAAACCTTCAAACTGAAATGGGCTATATATATGCAATTAACAAACTTATAAACTGACATACCCATCCACAAAAGCCTTCGGCTTATCTTTCATCAAAAGAATAAATCAATAAGTCCAAAATCTAATAAATCACTCAACATTCACAAAATAACCATCATATCCACATCAAAATTATAGTCAAGATATCCATAAAATAATGCTCATCATTGAAAGTATCCATCCGCACAAAACTATTCCAAATCCATAAATTTCAACCAATTAGTCAATGAAACACATAAAACAAAACGTAGGAATCCCCTTCATGAAAATGAGGTGTTAGGTTCTTAAGTCTTGTGCTGGGATAATTCCATATCAAAACAATGTTTTATTTGTATTGATTAGTTTTTTAGGATTTACGGTTTATCAAGCTTCAAGGAAGTTGGATAACATTTCAAGCAAAGTTGTGGCTATAGGAGGAACAAGCTTAATTGCATAGCAAAAGGTATACCGAGACTTCTTTCCTCTTGCAAGGCTTTAGAAACTCACACACATTGAATTTATATGTGTCCCTGCAGTATTGTGCACATTTGGTATAACATATACACACACATGTTATAGTATGCACATGTAATAGACTTGAATTGACAACTTGTATAAATTGCATGTTCTAGGACTATCTCTAAGAAATGGCATACTTGTGTGGTCTTGTGTTTATATATTTGTGTTTATGTGATATTGAACTTGAATTCATACTAATATTATTCCTCATTGAGTTTCGATCATTTTGGTTACTCAATCATTTAGTTTTAAATTCCAATTAGGAAGTTACGAAACTTTCCATGTCTTTAACGTACATGGTTTTCATCTTTATGTTTCAAGTTGGATTCTATATTTTTTGTGAAAGTTTTGTTGATGTCCTTGTATGTGAAAAAGTCCTAGTTTGTAATCTAAAACAGATTCAAAATTGGAGTTTGGAAGCCGGAGAACAGTCGAAGAAGGAGAAGGTCGTGCAAAAGGGAGAAGAGGTGTCATGCACCCCTCCCCGTGGAGGCCAGCGCATGGCCTCCACGGGAATGAGTGTCCTCTGCCTCTCGTGGAGGCCACTTGCCTCCACAGGATGCAAATGTGGCATCCTCTTATTGGTGGACTTATTTCCTCATTCTCTCTTTCATTTAAGTACTCATTTCCTTCCCATATTTCATTCTAAGAAGAAAATTTAAAAATAAGAGTGCAGTTTTTTCTCTCTAATTTTCCCAACTTCCAAACACCATAAATTTCTCGTGGCTTCTATGCCAGATCCATGCCCACTTCCATAGAGAAATCACAGGAGAGCTTATTGACTTCCCTCAAACGGGCAAGGTGGTCTCTCCCTATCTCGATATGCGACTTGGCGGACAGATATAAAGAACAAGGGTGCTAGTTCCAGCGGGTAGGAGCTAGATCCGGTTCCCTAGATCTTCGTTGTAGTTTCCCAATCTCATATAAGAAGGATTAGAGAGCTAGGACCAATGGGGTCGGTAAGTCACAGTAGGTCGCGGTCGGGGTAAGTACCTCATACCTCGGAGAGATCTTGTATGAATATGAAAGAGGATGATGTGATATGTAGAAGACAAGCCATCCCGTCCGTCGGGCTTCGTGCATATGGTAGAGATACGGGGAGCTCGAGGTTCCCTTGCTGGTGTAAAGGGCAGATCCTGGTTCTTGTTCCCTGGTCCTGGCCCTCGGTTGAGGTTGGAGCCAGTCCTAGTACCCGGAGCCCGGTTCTGGACCTTGATTTTATGGTCAGGGAATATGTTGCGGTCACAACCTTTGATTTGTTCAAGAATGACCTCCCTTACAAATTTTTGTAGGGCCAGTTCTCCATATCTACGTCATAAAGTCAAGAGGCACCATCTTTTGGCATGGGTAACTCCCGATCTTCATAGGAAATTTAACTATTCCTAGAGACCTTACTTCCACTCCTCCAAAACCTTTGAACGGGACCGTTGGCGATTGTAGATTTTTTCTTTGTAATCCCAATTGATCAAATACCTTGATGCTCAAGATATCTGCCGAACTCCAGTTGTCAATCAACACTCTTCTTACTTCACTATGGCCTAAACGAACTGATACCACAATGTAAAGTCATCATTTATTGATTGACTTGTTTAGTGAACAAACCACATTTTTGGGGTTTTATGTAAGGGTAGCTTAGGCTCTCAAGACCTCAAAAGAAAAAGCACCAAAGGTAAAATTCTTGTGCTTACTTGCTTTGAAGAGATAGTTGCACACACTCACAAATTCATGCATATCTCTTATTCATATATGTTGTGTGTTTATACTTGTGTACATTTTTGTTTAAATGACTCTTCTTGATTTATTTGCATCTTGTGATTAAAGTACCATGTCATGATAGGCATTAATATAGGATGCATCTTCATCACCCTAGGACTTGTTAAAAATATGTGTTTGAGTAACGAAAAAGTGGGCAGTATGCTGGTGGTGCGCTACTCGACTAGCGCAGCCTCACCAGCTTAACATTCCAGTGGATCGTCGCTTGTCATGCGCCACTGAGCTGCGCCACTTCACTCGTACAACATTGAAAAAGTGGATAGTACGCTAGTTATGCGCTACTCGACTAGCGCAACCTCACCAGCGTAACATTCCAGTGGATCGTCGCTTGTCATACACCACTGAGCTGCACCACTCCACCAACGCCTATTGAAATTTTAGGTTATGCGCTGGTGGTGCGCTACTCGACTAGCGCACCTCACCAGCGCACATAGGGGGAGCTGGAACATTATTTTCAAAATGACCTCACTTTGGTTAAAACTCATATATATATAACTCTTTGTATTCAGGTTGTGTAAGAGTTCAGAATATCATATCTTTTCCTTAGAACATATTTCAAAAGGAAAAATCTTGCAAGAACTCATCTTTAAACACTCAAAGCATTTCCTTGTGCATAAAAACTTCATCTTGCATCATCTATGGTCATTTAGAGTGCATCAATGGATAGTTTTGCATCATCACATCTTGTTTGGTAAGTTTCTCACTATCTTCTTACAAGTTAAGTGTTTTTTCTTGTTAAGCCATCTCTTTAATCATTTGTATGTTTTTAGAATATATTCTTGATACAAAATAGAGATTGTTGTGATGACATGATTGAGTGTTGTATTGTGATAGCTTCATAGGATTGTTTGATCTATGTTTAGCTAAGCTTTTTGAACATGTCATTTAGCTCTTGATATCTATGATTGCATTAATTGCCATCTCATCATCCTAGATAAGCATATAAGGTTTCCTAGCCTTGTTTGTTCTTTGAATATCGTCATATATTCACATAGGCCATTTTATCTCTTCATTAAGAAGTAAGACTTGTGTTGCTTCCGGGATTAGGTAGCTTAAATCGTAACAAGATGGACTAGGTTCACTTATACCGGGATTAGGTAGTGTTGGTGGATTTTAAGCCGGGATTAGGTTTTAATTCCTTTGCCATTAGTGGATTCGAGGTTCGACAGTGGCGCACTTAACAGTCCGTGGTTTTTCCCATTTGGAAGGTCTACATGTATCTCAAGTGTCTTTACTATTTCCGCACTTATTACACTTATGATATTATTGTAACTAGCTAAGGGTATTTTCGTCAACTTGACCATTAACAAAAATTGGGTAAAATTGTTTAAAAACTATTCACCCCCTCTTGAATAATCTTAAACACACCATAATATTTGTTTCAATTGGTATCAAAGCAGGTTCTTAGACATACATAGGTGATCCTTGCTCATTTTTGGTGTGTGTTGCATTTTGTGTGTTTGTGTTGATCATTCATACACTTGCATTCATATCATTCATTCATAAACACAATGAGTGGAAACGGTGGCAACGAGGGAGCTTCTAGCCTAGACCTCCACTTCTCACTGGGTTGAACTATGCCTCTTGGAAATGCAAGATGGAGTCGTATATTTGCCAAATTCGTGACAGGGCATGGATGGCGGTTGAAGACGGTTACACTCCACCCATGATGACTCCTACGGATGGAGGAGATGATGTACTCAAGCCAAAGGCACAGTGGAACACACAAGAGTTTGAGGCATCAAAGTGGAATAGGAAGGCTATGCATGCCATCCTATGTGTAATGGATGAGAATCAGTACAAATTGGTTCAAAACACTAGGATAGCTAAGGAGGCATGGGATATCTTAGAAGTTGCACATGAAGGAACCGATGTGGTTAAGGAATCGAAGCTTCAAGTTCTCCAAACGCAATTTGAAATGCTCAAGATGGATAAGAACTAGTGCTTCAATGACTTTGAAGTGAGGTTGATGGACATTGTGAACCAAAGTCATCAACTTGGTGATCCTTATTCGGATAGAAAGATCAAGCAGAAGATTATGAGATCCCTACCCCATAGATTTGAGTCCAAAGTAACTGTTTTAGAAGAGAACAGTGCCTACAAGGATATGAAGCCAAGTGAAGTGTTTGGAAGACTTCTAGATTATAAATCTAGGAAATGTCCTAACCCTACACCACCGAAAAAGCAAAAGGATATTTCTTTGAAAGCCTCCAAAGTTGAGAAGGAGGAAAGTGATGACTCGGATAAGGAAATGGCTTTGCTAATGAGGAAGTTCAAGAAATTCTACAAATCCGAGAGGAAAGGTTTCGGATCCAAGGGTTAAGACTTGAAGAAAAAGGCTCCCTTCAAAAAGGTTGAGCCTAGGCAAGAAAAGACCGAAAAGAAAGGAGTCCAATGCTATGAATATGGTGGGATAGGTCACTTTGCCCCCTGAATGTGCAAATCACAAGGTTAAGAAAAAGGGAAAAGTGATAGCCGCCACATGGAGTGAAAGTGATAACTCCAACGAAAGAGATGAGTCTTCGGATGATGAAGAACTCATGGCTAACTTCATAGCCTTTATGTCCTCTCATAGGAGCAAAGATGCTAGTGAAGAAGAAAATGAGAGTCAAGAGGAAAGCTACTCAAGTGATGATGGATCTTTATCACAATCCACAAATGGAATTATGGATTGGATGAATCTTAAGGACTATATGGCTAGGTTTGAGAGTTCAAGGTTAAAAAACAAGAATGAAATTAAGAGATTAAAAGAAGAAAACCTAGAGCTCTCAACTCAAGTGGACCAACTAAATGAAGAGTTGGTGAGAACCATGAAGAGTGAAGATAAACTAAGAAAGGAATTAGACTTATCTAAGAGGAGTGAAGAAGGGTTGAAGAAAGAGCTTGAAGATGCTAGAGAGTTGATGGCCAAGATGAACTCTAGCACTAAAAAACTTGACCACATGTTAGATGTTGGAAAGTGGCCAAGTGACAAAAAGAGGCTTGGGTTTGAAGATGACAAAATGTCCTCCACTCCAAACAAGACCATTTTTATAAGAAGCATGAATCTCAACGGGTCCTCTTCTCATCAATTGCCTAGGAAGAAACTTGACCTCGGAGAGTGTTCAAGTAGTGCTCAAGTGAATATGGCACCAAGAAGCCTACCTCAAGCTCATCCTACAAGGGCTCCTCAAGTTTACTTCCCTCAACTAAAATCTCATAAAGGGAAGATAACTATCATGCAAGCTCAACCAAGGAAGCAATCAAGTCTTGCTCAACAAGAAAGAAGGAAAGTTCCTCAACAACAATCAAGACAACCACAAAGACATGGGAAGGCTCCCATGCGTCCTCAAGGTTATGGTATGATTCCTAACTTCATTTCTACATGTCATTTTTATGGTATTGATGGTCATATTAGACCAAATTGCTTTAGATATATTAAACTGTGTAGAATTGAAAGCATGATAGAGAAGAAAAAGGCTAAAGCCATGATGCATGTCACTAGGAAAAATGGAACACCGTTGCATGATCCTAGGACATTTAGAGCCCATGTACCATGGACCACTAGGAAGGAAAATATTTCACCTATTTGGATTATAAAAGATGAACATTTTTGCCATGTTGCACAAGTTGCCTTGAAAGCTCATTCTTCTAATTTTTGGTATTTGGATAGTGGGTGCTCTAGGCACATGACTGGAGATAAGAGTTTCTTTGAGACTCTTGTGATGGAGGAGGGAGGAAATGTCACCTTTGGTGATGGATCCAAAAAGAAAGATAAAGGAAAGGGGACTATTTCCATTCTCGGTTTACCCTCAATGTCCAATGCTTAGTATGTTGATGGCCTAAAAGCAAATTTATTAAGCATTTCACATCTTAGTGATGAAGAACTGTTTGTCTTGTTTAGGAAAAATGATTGCTCTATCCTATTGCCAAATGGACAAACCTTGTTGAAATGTATTATATCTAGCGACAATTGCTATTGTCTTGAAGCTAGAAGTGTCTCTTGCAATGTGTTCAAGGATGAACAAATTGAGTTGTGGCACGAAAGACTTGGTCACATGAACTATCAGGATTTATGAATCTTAGATAAGTTCAATGTTATGTGAGGTATTCCCAAGCTTGGGAAAAGGGCAAATGGTGTTTGTGGACCTTGCCAACAAGGGATATAAACCAAAAGTATGCACAAAAAGGGAAAGTATTTATCCACCAAGGAACCTCTAGAGCTTCTCCACATGGATCTTATGGGTCCCATGCAAACCAAGAGTTTAGGTGGAAAGAGATACATTTTTGTGTGTGTAGATGACTTCTCTAGGTACACTTGGACTTATTTTCTTAGAGAAAAATCCGAAACCTTTGACAAGTTTAAAATGCTTTGTTCCAAAATTCAAAATGAAATGAACTCCAAGATTAAAAGCATTAAACGGATTAGGAGTGACTATGGAAAGGAGTTTGAGAATGCCCATTTTGAAAACTGCTGCAATAGTCTAGGCATTTCTCATGAGTTTTCGGCTCCTAGGACACCTCAACAAAATGGAGTTGTTGAGAGGAAAAATAGGGTTCTTCAAGAGATGGCCCGTGTGATGTTGCTTAGCAACAATGTCCCTAGAAATATATGGGCCAAAGCAATCAATACAACGTGCTATATAGGAAATAGAGTCTTTTTAAGGCCCCACACTAGGCAAACCTCCTATGAGTTATGGAAAGGTAGAAAGCCAAATGTTATCTATTTCCACACTTTTGGAAGCAAATGCTACATTTCGAATGACCGTGATCAATTTGGCAAATTTGATGCTAAGAGTAATAAGGGTATCTTCATTGGCTATGTCTTGAATAGTAGAGCCTATAGGGTTTTCAATTTAAAAACTAGAACCGTCATGGAATCATCTGATGTTGTCATTGATGATACTAGGCTCAAATCTAATGACCATGAGGAGAAGGTAGATCTAGTTGATGACTCCCCTTTGGAAAAGGTTGTTGATATTCCTAATGTTGAAAAGACTAATCTTGATGATGATATCACACAACGTATTGATAGGATTCCTCTCTTGAACTCAAAAGAACCTGCTCCATGGGTTAGGAAGCTCCATGACAAAGATGACATCATTGGAAAGGTTAATGAGGGTGTTAAGACTAGGCATCAAATGGCTAATCTAATTAGCTACACTTTTTAAATAGAACCCAATAAGGTTGATGAAGCCTTAAAGGATGAATTTTGGGTTCTTGCCATGCAAGAAGAGCTTAACCAATTTGACAGGAATGAGGTTTGGACTCTAGTTCCTAGACCCAAGAACACCAATGTGATAGGCACCAAGTAGGTATATAGGAACAAATCCGATGAGGATGGCAACATTGTACGAAACAAGGCTAGGCTTGTAACACAAGGGTACTCTCAAATTGAGGGTATTGACTTTGAGGTGACATTTGCTCCCGTTGCTAGGATTGAGTCCATTAGAGTTCTTTTATCCATCTCTTGTTTGTACAAGTTCAAATTGTATCAAATGGATGTTAAGAGTGCCTTCCTCAATGGTTTCTTGCAAGAGGAAGTGTTTGTTGAGCAACCCAAAGGGTTTGTAGATCCTCACCACCCTAATCATGTCTATCATCTCAAGAAGGCTTTATATGGGTTGAAACAAGCACTAAGGGCTTGGTATGAGCGCCTCACTCAATTTCTTATCGACAATGGCTACACTAGGGGTAGTGTTGACAAGACTCTATTCATCAAGAAAGACAAAGATGAGCTCTTTATAGCTCAAATCTATGTTGATGATATAGTTTTTGGCTCCACAAATAACACCAAAGTCCAACAATTTGTTGATGTCATGTCTCATGAGTTTGAAATGAGTCTTGTTGGTGAGCTAAGTTACTTTCTAGGTTTACAAATTAAGCAAATGGATGATGGGACTTTCATATCTCAATCTAAATATGCCAAAAACCTAGTAAAGAAATTTGGCCTTGAAAATGCCAAACATTGTGATACACCCATGAGTATCACTTTGAAGCTAAGCAAGGATGCTAGCGGTAAAAGTGTGGACCAAACTTTGTATCGTGGCATGATTGGTTGCTTGCTCTATTTGACCATAAGTAGGCCCGATATCTCTTTTAGTGTTGGTGTGTGTGCTAGGTACCAATCGGATCCTAAGGAATCCCATCTCTTTTCCGTTAAGAGAACCTTTCGCTCTGTGAATGGAACATCAAACTATGGGATTTGGTACTCTTTTGACACTAATGCTAGTCTTGTAGGCTTTAGTGATGCAGATTGGGCAGAAAATTGTGATGATAGGAAAAGTACATCGGGCAGTTGCTTTTTCCTTGGGAACAACCTTGTCTCTTGGTTTTGCAAGAAGTAAAATTCAATTTCTTTGTCTACGGCTGATGCCGAATACATAGCTGCTGGGAGTGTATGCACACAACTCATTTAGATGAAGCAAATGCTAGTCGACTATGGATTCAATCAAGGTACTCATACTCTCTTTTGTGATAACATGAGTGCTATTAATATTTCCAAGAATCCGGTTCAACATTCTAGAACTAAGCATATTGACATCCGCCATCATTCCATTAGAGAACTAGTTGAGAATAAATGCATAGTACTTGAGCATGTAGGTACTAATGATCAACTAGCAGATCTATTTACTAAACCCTTATATGCTACTCGATTCAAAACACTTAGTAGATCTATTGGGATTTGTCTCATGGAGTGATGAGTTTTTATATTGACCTCATAAGGGGAACTTAAGCAAAAAGAGCTATTGTATACTTGTTGCATGCAAAATTTTGGAAATGTTTATGCTCCTTGATTGATTCCTTGAGTAGCTTGGTTGCACTTATATTATATTATATTGTATTTTCTTCAATAAGTGTGAACTTTGCTTTGATTACAATCCATGTCATATTTATGTTCAAACATGCATTTTTGGACTAGGAGATCTACATAGGAAGTACATATTGAATGACCTATAGTTATCTCCATGACATGATGATTCTTTAATGACATGCTAATGAAAAATGATAAAGCATGAGTTGATGATTGCAATTGTTAAATGCAAAACAATGTGTGAAATGCTAAGTGAGACTCAAATGTTAATCAATGTCTCTCTTTCTTTATTAGTTGAACATGGCTACTATCGTACGGGTTTCTTACCTGGAAAAATCAAATAGGGTGCAAAGTTGCTCATGCCATGTTTCGCCTATAAAGTTGGATATAGTACTCTTTAAACTTGATATCTAAGGAAACTCTATATCCTTGTCTCTCTCATGACAAATGATGAAATTGGTTTGAATTCTATTGGAAACCTTTGTCATTTGCTTTGCCAAATACCATTGTTTTTGGACTGGAATGCAACATGTCTTGTATGCAGAGCATTTTTGATTCACACATTTTCTTAAAATAAATCTCCTTGTTTCTCTCCTATTAATTGAGTTGCATAAATATGGCTTATATGTTTATGCAAATATCTTGTATGCTCCTTTCTCTCTTTGCCTTAAGTGACCCGGTTGGGGACTACTCCTTTGCCTATATCATGACCAGTAACATATGGCAAGGGGGAGTAGTACTTGTTGGGGAGATTACATTTAGGGGGAGTAACCCTTTGAGGGGGAGAATTGCATTCACATACATTGCATGATGTTGTACTCAAATTTTAAAATGCAAATGCTTTTGTTTTATATTCACTTGATCATCTCACATACACTTGGTTTGGAAAGTGTACTTGTTTTTGTTTTGTGTGTAGGGTTGTTAGTTCTACAAGAGATTGAAGATTTGAAGTTTTTTTTATGTATATCTCTTTGTAATGTAGAATATATTCCCGGTGTTTTCTTTTGTTTTGTGAGGATCAATGTGAGTGGTGGTTTTGTCACGAAATAGCCAAAGAAGGAGATTGTAAAGTCTTCATTTATTGATTGGCTTGTTTCGTAAACAAACCACATTTTTGGGGTTTTATGTAAGGGTAGCTTAGGCTCTCAAGACCTCAAGAGAAGAAGCACCAAAGGTAAAATTCTTGTGCTTACTTGCTTTGAAGAGATAGTTGCACACACTCACAAATTCATGCATATATCTTATTCATATATTTTGAGTGTTTATACTTGCGTGCTTTTTTATTTAAATGACCCTTCTTGATTCATTTGCATCTTGTGATTAAAGTACCATGTCATGATAGGCATTAATATATGATGCATCTTCATCACTCTAGGACTTGTTGAAATATGTGTTTGAGTGTTGAAAAAGCAAGCAGTGCGCTGGTGGTGTGCTACTCGACTAGCGCAGCCTCACTAGGGTAGCATTCCAGTGGATCGTCGCTTGTCATGCGCCACTTCATCGTACAACATTGAAAAAGTGGGCAGTACGCTGGTGGTGCGCTACCCGACTAGCGCAACCTCACCAACGCAACATTCCAGTGGATCGTCGCTTGTCATGCGCCACTGAGTTGTGCCACTCCACCAACGCCTATTGAAATTTTAGGTTGTGTGCTACTCGACTAGCGTACCTCACCAGCGCACATAGGGGGAGTTGGAACATTATTTTCAAAATGACCTCACTTTGGTTAAAACTCATATATATATATAACTCTTTGTATTCAGGTCGTGTAAGAGTTCAGAATATCATATCTTTTCCTTAGAACATATTTCAAAAGGAAAAATCTTGCAAGAACTCATCTTTAAACACTCAAAGCATTTCCTTGTGCATAAAAACTTCATCTTGCATCATCTATGGTCATTTAGAGTGCATCAATGGATAGTTTTGCATAATCACATCTTGTTTGGTAAGTTTCTCACTATCTTCTTACAAGTTAAGTGTTTTTCTTGTTAAGCCATCTTTTTAATCATTTGTATGCTCTTAGAATATATTCTTGATGCAAAATAAAGATTGTTGTGATGACATGATTGAGTGTTGTATTGTGATAGCTTCATAGGATTGTTTGATCTATGTTTAGCTAAGCTTTTTGAACATGTCATTTAGCTTTTGATATCTATGATTGCATTAATTGCCATCTCATCATCCTAGATAAAGCATATAAGGTTTCCTAGCCTTGTTTGTTCTTTGAATATCATCATATATTCACATAGGCCATTTTATCTCTTCATTGAGAAGTAAGACTTGTGTTGCTTCCGGAATTGGGTAGCTTAAATTGAAAGCAAGATGGACTAGGTTCACTTATACCGGGATTAGGTAGTGGTGGTGGATTTTAAATCGGGATTAGGTTGTAATTCCTTTGCCATTCGTGGATTCGAGGTTCGAGTGTGGCGTACTTAACAGTCCATGGTTTTTCCCATTTGGAGGGTTTCCACGTATATCTCAAGTGTCTTTACTATTTTCGCACTTATTACACTTGTGATATTATTGTAACTAGTTAAGGGTATTTTCATCAACTTGACCATTAATGAAAATTGGGTAAAATTGTTTAAAATCTATTCACCCCCTCTAGATTAATCTTAAACACACCATAATATTTGTTTCACACAATCGTATCATTTGGCCTGACCTCCAGCCCATGCGAGTCTAACTCGAATAATACGATAAGGTCTCAGACCTACTTGAGCCTTTTCTGCTCAGGGTTACTGAATTCACCATCAGGTTATTTGACCTTCTATCGCTTCTTGAACTTCAGTCATTCTCTCCCGACTACTTTTCCCTGTGTATGGTCCACTGAAGATGGTGTTAATTGCTCTATCGTCTGAGTCTCTTCTGGGACTATCTTTCCGATCATGGTTGTTCTTTCTTTGTTGGTCACCACCATCCTTTAAGACCACATCTTTAAGGTGTCATTCTATAATCAGTTTTTTAGTGTAATCTCTTAGTTGGTAGCACTTGGAAGTCTTATGACCATTTTCTCAGTAGAACCGGTAGTATTCGGAAGTATCCCTTCTTACAAAGCTGTACTATTTTGGTGGCCTCTTATATAGATTCTTATCTTCTATTATGGCCATGACTTCTTCTTGCTTTCTGGCCAGAGGTGTGTAATTGGTATGCTGCCTTTTGAAGGACTTATTGCCTTTATGATCCTTATCTTTGAGGCCTTCATTGTTCTTTCCTGAATTGTTCTTTTGGTCCCACTTGTTGCTGCCTTTTGAACTGCCGTCCTTGGACTTTTGGCTTTTTTTAGTCGACCACCGTGTATGAGTTCTCCTCCGTGGGCAAGCTATCCCTCCTCTGTCATCGTATATCCTCCAACATCATCCACCATGTTTGCATAAGTGGTCGGCCTTTTCTACTTTAGGCCAAGCGACAACTGGTTGTGCTGCAAGCTATTAATGAATGCTGACACCACCCCATCATCATTGGGATCCTACACCTTCGATACATCTTGCAAAAATCTAGTCAGGCAATCTTTCAACTTCTCATCCTTCATTTGCATCATAGTTGACAATATGGATATTGACTTCCTCCGTTAGATGTTCCCTCCCGTCTTGGTCCCTTTCTGAATTTCTGACTTATCATCGTTCTTTAGGATTATATCTTGCAGATGTCCTTCCCAAATGAGGGTCTCTATATAGTCTCTGAGCTAGTAACATTTGGAGGGCTCATGTCCGGTTTCCTTATAGAACTTGTAATATTTCATCGTCTCTCACCAAGAAAATTGGGACAGCCGACGTGGCTCCTTCACCAGATTCTTCTCTTCTAGCATTGCTAGGATCTCTTCCTGTCTTTTCTGAAGCAGGGTGTAGTTCATATATTTTCCTTGAAAATTTTCCCTGGTTTGGTCAGTATTACGTCCATTTCCCACCTCTTTGTTCATCTCTTTGGTATTTCCTTTTTGTTTCCCTTTTATTGTTTTATGACTTTGATTTGGCATCCTTTTGTTCGGGTCTCCCCCCATACATGTAACTGCCTCCTGTTGCCAACTCTTCTTCTTCCGTAAGAGCATATCCGTCTGCCATATCCATCATATTTGCGTATCTAATTAGACAAGCCCTTCTTAGGTCAAAAGACAACTGCCCATTCTGCAAGTTATTTATGAATGCAGTGATTATTGCTTCGTCATTCGCATTGCCGATTTCTAAGACCGCCTGGCCAAATCTTCCTAGATACTTCTTTAGCGACTCATCTTTCCCTTGCTTCAGCTGAGAAAAGAAAGCCACCGATTTTTTCCTATGCACATTCCCTAGAAATTGTCATGGTGCTCTTATATCGTTTGACATGTTCTTTAGGATCTGTATCCTTTTTAAACTGTTCCACATATGGCATCCGGAATCTCTCTGGGAATGGCGTTCGCATGATGTTTCTAGTAAAAGAGCTATCAGAATCATCATTAGACAGCTCATTATATTCGTATCGCCTAATCAACGTGTCCACTTGACACCTGTTGTTCTCGACTTCTCGGGTCAGGCTCTGAATCACAACATCTCTGTCGCCCACAGGTTCTCCGTGATGGTTAAGTTGTTGAGTGATTTTCATACCTGTTTCCAGTTCTTCTTCATTCTGCCCCTGAGTCTCATGAGCCAAACCTTGTAAGCATTTGGTTCCACGGAGATGTTTACGATGGTGCTGATCACTATCCTCTGATGACGATGACCGATCTCTTCGTCAATCATATTTACGGTGACTATCATAGCCCACTTGGCAGTGACTTCACCTTTGGTGTGGCCATTCTTTTACGGGTATTTCACGATCCTTGTCCTGGTTGCGTGTCCTACCCGCAGTCTGGTTGATTGGACCTGAGTTCCTAACGATTATTGGTGCATTTGGTTCGATCCAACTACAACCGATCAGAGCCTAGGAGGTGATTGAGGATTTGGCGGGTGTGTCTCTCCTGCGACCAGTAGATATATTCCTTCTTGCACTGTATCTATTAGCAACTGATGCAATGTATCACATAAACGATGCGATATCCTCACTGGTGGGAGGAACTTGCAGGATGCCAGCTAGAGATATCGGTTGGTTCTAGACGGTTGTGGTGGGATCTTGAGTGGTCCCGCCTATATGGGAATTATCTAGAGATTTCTGGATGTCTCTGGAACTGTCTTTACTTCCGCTACCAGCCATTGCTTAAACAGATCAGAGGTTCAATCCCTCATTCTAGAGCCAACTATTGACGTTGATTCCTTAGTGATGTCTTGGATGGTGTCTTCTAGTTGCCAGCTCGGATGCCTATCTGGCAATCTTTTAAATGGATTGTCTTACCTATCAGTGACGTGTACATTCAATCAAATATACATATAACAGATGGACATACCTTTAATCCTTGATAGAGATTGAAAAAGAGTTTTTCGGAAAAACAAAAAAAGAAACAAAAGAGGGAAGAATCGAGGAGATCAAGAGGAGGAAAGTTCACGTAGCAGAGAAAAAAAAAGAAACCGAGTGCGTGACCCAAAGCGTTCTTATATATGTGCACAAAATTATGCCCTACCGCGGTTTGGGTCACATACCTGGGCCACAGTCTGGGCATCAATGATGCTTAAATTTGCTTACTTGAAAATTAAAATGCTCTGTTTAACTTAAGCCACCGCGGTGTAGACATCATCTATCAAGCGATCTAGCCAGCGGTGATGCACAGCGGATCAACGATCTGTATGTCATGGTACAGACACTTTATCTATAGAGCAGTCTGCGCCGTGAAAAAGTTTAGTGGGTACCTGCTTGTTGGTTCGCGGTGTAGACAACATGCCTCAAGAGCGGTATGTGCCGTGAAAATTGGCAGAGCCTTCATGCTTTGCATACAGGGGTCTAGACAAGTGTCTAGAGAGTGGTCTGGCCAGCGGTGGATAAATGAAATTGTTCCCTGACTTCATCTGCACAGTTCAAATATGCACACATTAGAAGTACCTTTTCTTGTCATTTTAAACCTCAAGATACCCCTAAACTTGAATGAAACAATGTCTCTGAATTAAGCATAGGACTAAAAATTTGACAATATTCAATTCTGGTTATAAAGGTTTTTGCGATACACACTAATTATGACTCGAAAATAAAGAAAAATAGAAATAAAAACATAAATAAAAGAATTAAACCAAGCCCTTTATTTAACGTCTAGGCGAGACGGATGAGAGTGCTACGGCTTTGATGGTGAAGCAACAATCACATATTCATTACCAATTTTCTTCAACCTGAAAGTTCCACCACTCTCAACTCTTAGCTCAGCCTTTTTGATCCATACTTTCTTCACATTCATTGGATTCATTCTCCCTTGTTTATATTGTCTTATATTCTCGTAGTATCTTGGTCGAATGTGACCCTTCCTTTTACAAAAGTGACAAACAGGCATAAATCTATGAATGTTACCTCTTTGGTGGCTGTTGTTCAATGATCGATCTTGATTCCTTCTATTTCTCTTTCTCCTTTTTGGAATTGGATCTTCCTTTTTGGCGATGGAATCACTTGAGTCATCATTATTCACCTCATTGATCTTGACTTCTACCAATTACTTCTTTTCATCCATGACCATTGACTTGATCTCTTGCTCCTCCTTTTTAAGCTTTACACTGCTTTTAAGATCCTTAATCTTTATAATCTCTAAGGCCTTATCTCTTTGTTCAATCTCAGCCTTCATTAGCTTCATCTGGTGTTCATACTTTTCTTTGAGCTCTTCAATCTCTTGAGAAACTACTACATACCTTTGTAATGAAGACTTTTTTTCTTCCAGTAATTTAGTGATCCTTGTTGTCAATTCAGAATTAAGAGCGACAATCATCTGTTTGTCTTTTTTTAACTGCTCAATCATGTTTCTATATCTTGCACAATCATATTGGGCAGGTGAAATTCTACTTCTTTTTCCATTTCGAGATTCTTTTAAAGCCGAAGTTGATTCTGGACAACCTTCTGGATTTACTACTTACACATTGAAACAACCAGCAACACCTATCAGATGTTTTAAATGTTCAAAAACATCAAAATTGATTGTCTCATCAAACATTGTCATGGAAACCTTCCCATTATGCATATCTATGGTAGCCTTCGCGGTTGATATAAATGGTCTACCGAGCAAGATAGGGAAATCAATTGCATCGGTGCCTTCTTCCTCTATATCCAATATGATAAAATCTATAGGTATAATGAGCTTGCCAACTTAGACTAAAACATCTTCCACAATTCCACGAGGATACCTAATCGATCAATCGGCAAGTGAAAGCTCCATGTTGATTGGTTTAAGATTACTCAGCCCAATCTCTTTGTATACAGCATACGACACCAAATTAATGCTCGCCCCTAAATCTAGTGTGGTTCTATCTTTCCTTGTTTCTCCCACTGTGATGGTGATATTGAAACTTCTAGGATCCTTAAGTTTCGGGGGTAACTTCTTTTGGAGTATTGCACTTGCTCTATCTGGAATTGGCACTGTCTCGTGTGAATCAGTCTTCTTACTTCTTAAGTTAAGTTCTTTGAAATACTTTGCATAGGCTGGCATCTTATGAATCTCTTCCATGGTTTGCAGACTAACATTGTCATTTGATATGATATTATAGATCTCCTTGAATGATTGGTTGAGCTTGTTCCTTTGAACTCTGGATGGAAAAGGAACAAGGGAAACATAAGGATTTGGCAATTTGTGAATTTTCGATGTATCCTTGGACTTCTCCACCTTAAGCTCTTCCTCTTCTCCTAGTTCACTATTCCTCTTTGAGAAACCTGAAACATTAATAGAAGCATTAAATAGTTCAGTAGGTTTATCATTATTTAAATCCTTATCATTCCAATAAGATGTGATGGCCTTTACTTGCTTAGTATGACTTGGAAATTTTCCTGGTTCATTCCTTTGATTAGCTTCAGCTAGTCTCCCAATTTGTGTTTCCATCTTCCTTAATGAAGCATCAATTTTCTGAAATCTCACACCAGTGTTTTACAGTCTTTTATCTTGCTGATTCATTCTCTGGTCCATAGTTTGTATAAATTATTTCATTGTATGTTCCAATGACAGGGTTGTGGGTTGAGATACAAGATTCTGATGGGTATCGGCATTATACTGTCACTGGCCATAATTGTTGTTATTTCCCCCATTGGTTCCCGGTGCCTTGATTAACTCTCCAAGAGAAATTTGGATGATTTTTCCACCCTGGATTGTATGTGTTTGAAAAATGATCATTCCAAGGTCTAGAGTTGAAATTGTTCATAGCTTGTACTTTTTTCTCATCATTAGGTCCAAGACCTCTTGCTTGAAAAACTTCTGCACCATATCATGGTTGCTCATATCTCTGCCGTCATTCTTCTCTCAGTTGTCCCGCCTGATTGACAAGTACATCCATAGTCTTCTACATTTGTGACATTTGCATTGAGTTTCTGGCACTAGTTTCTACTTCATAAATTCCCTTCCTTCTCCTAGAAGTCTTTTTTCAGGAACTTCTAACAAGTTTTTCGAAGATAGTTTGCAATTCTTCTGGAGTCTTGTCAGTCATCGATCCTCCACATTCATTATTCACTGATACAATTGAGACGTCATTTATTCCATCATAGAACCATCGCTATAGTTTGTGCATTTGATATTCGTGCTAAGGTCAATCAAACATAAGCATCTAGTAACGCTCCCATGCATCATAGAATGACTCTTGGTCCCCTTGAAAGAAATTTGTAATCTTGGACTTGATCTCACTGGTCTTCTGAGGAGAATAAAACTGATCGGTAAGCCTATCTACCACATCTTCCCATGTTGTCAATGAAGCTGGAGGCAAAGTCAAATGTCATATCTTTACCTTTTCCTTGAGAGCATGTGGAATACACCTCATACGCAATTGGTTTTCTATCACCCTGGTGTTTGGAAAAGCTTGAATTGCTGCAAAGAACTCTCTGAGAAATTTAAGCACATCTTCATTTGGATGTCCATAGAAAGCAGGCAACAGATTGTAGTGGAAACTTTTTAACTCATAGTTTCTAACTGCCTCATCTAGTGCAATGCATAGACGGTGATTATCAACTATAGGTCTACTATAATCCTTCATGGTCTTGATAGGTACAGCTGGTAGATCCAAAACCTCTTGGATGTTGTGATTTCCGTCGTCTACCATTTTTCTTTGTCCAACATGATCAATGTTATCATTCAACGGTAGTAATTCTCCTTGCAGTAATCTTCTCCCTTGCATTCACCGTTGAAACATGAAACAAAAGGCAGACATACAGTAAACTACGAAAATAAATTAAAATAAATTAAAATAATAAAAAATAATAAAAAAAAAAAAAAAAAAAAAATCTAAAATTAATGACTCTGTTAGGATTATGCTCGATAGCAAGAGTGTAATACTGTAATTAACAATATTTTCATATGAATAAAGTGATTTCTAGTTCAACAAATCTTATAGCATTTATATTATAATTATTATAATTTTCAAAAGTAAATAATCATAAGGTCAAAAAACTATGAGAAAAGAAGAATTGTTCATACATCTAGATATGTATGAGGTAGACACAATTCTTTAGTTAGTCTTGAATAATTTTCACAACTTAAAATAGAAGGTTGGGCGCCTTTATCTTGTCAAAGTTGTAGATTCTTTTGCTAGCATTTGAGTGGGATCAAATGTGTTATGATGAGTCTAAAATCATAAAATTGCGGTGTCTTTGGGCAAAAGAATCTAGTGCACTGGGTGCATTGAATAGGATCAAAATGAAACACTTTATCTAGAACCGTCAATGGATAAAAGTTTTCATTTGAAGACAATCGGAGAGTCTATCTCAATCCTGAGATAAATGATGGACTTATGGTTGCAAGTGTTATCATTTGAGCTATCAATGAGTACGATTATATAGCATAGTCTATCATCGATAGTTTGGTGGTATTCATTTATTAATCGATAGAGGAATTCATTTATTATGGACATCTTGGCTCCATTTATTGAATGAGAGTAGAATACCATCATATGGATGTTTTGAGGTATTGGATATTAAATCTTAACGTTAAGTTTCAATAGTGTCTATTGAAACATGACTTCTGGACAAGTAAAAATATCCAAGTTCAAAATGTGGTCATATGATTAAATATGGTAACTTGGAGAGCTATAAGCGGTCTATGAGCTCTTGGCAATTACTGGTATTCTTCACGAGGATACACTTTCTCCAATAAGATTGTCTAGGGTATGAATGAGTAACATCAACTTATTCTATCTATATTTAAGAGTTCAATTTTAGTTCTTTAGTGGAATGAACTAAAATTAAATAGATCGGACCTAAGTGAATGAGTAACATCAACTTATTGATTGTGATTGGGTTGTGTCTATTGGAGCTTAAATTTAGATAGCCCGCCAAGATCTCCAATCCACACGAACTTGCATGGATCACTTGATATATTCTACTGGACCAATTTAGGGGTCCATCTAGAATTATATTAAGGCATGAGAACTTATTTCTTTTTGTAAGAATAGGCCTAGTTCACATGTGGACTTTTTATTAAGGTCCAATGGATTTAATAAAATAAGAAAAATAATATATGGCCCATATATATGGTATAGGCGGCAAGGCTATTAAGAATAGCTTAAATATATTTTTATATTTTTTTATTTAATTAAATGGAAATTAATTAATTTGTTGATTAATTAATTATTTAATTAAAAGTCAAAATCTTTTCTAATAGGAGATGGTCTCCTAAAACTATACAATTGTTGGTAGTATAGTTAATGTTAAAGACTATATTTGATAAGTAGATAAATAAGAGGAATCATTTATCTAACCAAATTAGGAAGTGTTTAATATGGTTACAAATACACTTTTGAGTTGAATTAGGAGTCTTGGTGTTAGGATAGAATTTCTTTTCGAAAAGGATTCTTAACCACCAAGTAAATTTACCTAGGGAAAAGATTCTTAACTACCAAGTAATCCTTCTTAGGAAAAGAATTAAATCTCCTAATTATATTCATATGAATTTCAGCCAGCCCATATATATATATACAAAAGGATATAATTCCTTTTAGATAAGGATTCTTAACTACCAAATAAATCCACCTAAGGAAAGGATTCTTGCCAACCAAGTAAATCATTCTTAGGAAAGGATTTATGATCCTATATATATATGTGTGTGATTTTCGGCCAGCCCTAAGAATTCTATGATGAAAATTTCGGCAATGCTAGGTAATTTTCAAGAGAGAATTTGGCATAGCAAGAGAGAATTTTGAGGGAGAAAATTTTAGTTTTTTGCTCTAGAAAAAATTCGATAAACTCATAGATAAAGGGTGTGGAATTCGGCCAAGGAGAAAAGAGAAAAAGAGAAAGTTTTTATTTTCGATAGTGCACTAGTATACATGTACAACATCGAATCAAGGTTCACGTGAGTTTCAATCAAATTGATTGATAATTCACAAGTGACCGGACGTTCTTGGATTTTTCTCTTGGAGGATATTTGTAACTAACAAAGAAAATATTTTGTTTTGTCTCCATCCTCAGGTATACAATATAAAGTAAGGGAGCCCACACTCCACGGTGATTCACGTTCGTGATTGGATTGGACGATCTTGCGGAATAAATTCGGCACTTGTTCGATCGTCACGAGTAAAAGGTACGATACTTTTATATATGTCAATTAATCTAGGGTTAAGGTTCTCGTTGCATAAAGGGAAAAAGATTTATATACGCAAACCCTAATTTCATTTTTATCACGCTTCCGTTGTGTTTTAAACCCGTTTTTTCCCTACAGACTCCACTACATAACTAATTAAATCTATTAACTAAAACTAAAACTAGAATTTACCAATAAATTTAACTAGTCCTCGGCAGAGGCGCCAAAAACTTGATATGTAAATTCGTGTTTTATAAAAAATAATACTCGTAAGTGTATGAATCATGAAGATAAGCACAGTGACAAGTAAGGATCGTTCCCATGAGGACTAGAGATTTACTGGTTAAATCTAATTCTAATTAAGCTAAACTAAAAGCAATTGAATTAAAACTAAAACTAAATTAAATTAAACTAAGAAAGCAATTGAAAAGGTTTGGTTATGGTCAAAGGTAAAAAAGCACTAGGTCATCAATGATCCCAATTATGAACACTCAATGTTTGGAATTAATTTGTGAACAAGATTGAATCAATTCAAGAGTTCATTCTTTATCTTTAATATGACTATTACCATATGATCGCGGGATGAGTCAAGTCTTCCCAACCACTATTCACCCTTGGTCTATGGTGTGAACAACGATTGGAAACCCATTATGCGTAAGAAATAATAACAAAATTCTATAATTTGTTTGATATGTGCTAAAGATAAAATTCATACATTCAAAAGAGCATTAATCAAAGTTAGGTTTGTTAGGATTATTCTCGATAGCAAGAGTGAAATATTGTAATTAACAATCTTTTCATATGAATAAAGTGATTTCTAGTTTAACAAATCTTATAGCATTTATAGTTTAATTATTATATCAACCAATCATCTAGATATGTATGAGGTAGACACAATTCTTTAGTTAGTCTTGAATAATATTCACAACTTGAGTTGGATTAGGAGTCTTGGTGTATGATAGAATTCCTTTTTAAAAAGGATTCTTAACTACCAAGTAATTCTACCTAAGGAAAAGATTCTTAACAACCAAGTAAATCCTTCTTAGGAAAAGAACTAAGTCTCCTAATTATATTAAGTGAAATTTCGGCCAGCTATGTATATTTATGAGAAGGATAGAATTCCTGTTAAAAAAGGATTCTTAACTACCAAATAAATCCACCTAAGGAAAGGATTCTTGCCAACCAAGTAAATCCTTCTTAGGAGAGGACTTATGACCCTATATATAGGTTTGGAAATTTCGACCAGCTCTAAGTGTTTTTATGAGAGGAATTTCAGCCATGCTAAGCAATTTTCAAGAAGAGAATTTGGCCTACCAAGAGATAATTTTGAGGGAAAAAAAATTGTTTTTTACTATGGACAAAATTCGACCAACTCATAGAGATAGTGTGAATTCGGCCAAGAAGAGAGAAAAAGAGAACGTTTTTGTTTTCGATAGTACACTAGTATCCTTTACATCAAAATGGTTTTGTGTACAACATTGAATCAAGGTTCACGCGAGTTTCAAACAAATTGATTGATAATTCAAAAGTGACCGGACGTTCTTGGTTTTTCTCTTGGAGGATTATTGTAACTAACAAAGAAGAAGATTTTGTTTGTTTCCATCCTCAGATATACAATTTAAAGATAGGGAGCCCACACTCCTAGGTGATTCACGTTCATGATTGGATTGGAAGATCTTGTGGATTCAATTCGACGCTAGTTCAATCGTCACAAAAAAAAGGTACGATACTTTTTATATATATATCAATTAATCTAGGGTTAAGGTTCTCGTTGCATAAAGGAAATTTTTTTATTTATATGCAAACCCTAAATTTCTAATTTTCTCACGCTTCCGTTGCGTTTTGAACCCATTTTCCCCTACAACTGGTATCAGAGCCAGGTTGTACCCTTGATTAATTGATGTATGTGTTCATGAATCTTTCTTGCATTGTATATATGCATGTTTTAAAAGAGATGGCACTCTAGGTATTCACATATATATTTACATTGGAATGTATGGATATATATATGTTTTATATGTGGTTTTTTATTGCTCAATTTTGGTCCTAGAATTTTAATGTAATTTTGTTTTGGGATTGTAACAAGGGTGGTCTATCATCGCCATAATTTCCTTCTTGGTAGTTGCTAAGGTTTTTTATTTTGTTGTTGTAATAAGAAAAAAAACTGCAGTATTTTATGATTTAAATTCTTCTGTAATACATTTAATTTTCGAAGACTCGAAGGTTTGAAGAATTAGGAGCAACCGGAACAAGTTTGGGACAGTACGAGCGGTAACAACGAACGTGCGTGCGAAGAGCGCGCAACCACATTTGTTGTGGCATGGGCTGTGCACGGCAGCCCTTTTGGTAACCATGGGCTGCGCATGGTAGCCCTTTATGGGTTTGTGGCATGCGCACGCCCATGGGTAAGGGCGAGGGGTGCGCATGCCCATAGGAGATAGCCAAGGAAGTCCGAACGACGAAGGTCACGTGAAGACTTGTTCGCCAAGAAAGGAGTTCTTGTATTCCAAGATATATGTAATTTACTTGTTTTTATAAGATGAACCAATATTGTAGCTATTTATATTTTTTGGAAATATTGCATTGTCATTGTTTGATAACATGTCATACAGAATATGAGTGCCACTCATATATCTCTTTTGGTATGAACATGCATTGAATGGCTTAAGTATCTAAATTGGCATCTAGATAACTTGGTTAATCATTCTTTGGAATTCGATCACAAGCCTTAAACAATTGAGTGGGAGAAGGTGTTTTTGAACACCTACGGCCTCTAAGTTTAGTTGAGCTTTATGTTTCGTGAATAACCTCCCAAGAGGTATTCATGAATGGAATTTAGCAAGATACTTCCTTAAAATGATAGACTAGACAATTAGCCTAAATGATATCTACTCCCAAAGGAGGGATATTCGTGAGGGACTATATTGAAGGTCGATAACTTGGTAACACACTCAATGTGAGTTTATTAATATCCTCCCAAGAGTTCTTGTTAATAAAATCACAAGGTTAAAATTGAAAATGTTGGTTGTTATGTTAACAATTAGGTGGGACCTAGTCCAACTAGTAAATACTGCGAACTCCCAAAAGAGGCGTGACATTTATGGGTGTTGGATCACCGTTGAATTTTTATGATTGAATTATTTCATTTAATTCAAGATAAATATTCAAAAGTGCTTAATCATGATTTTTTACTTATATAATTTTTGTTATTAAAAAGAAATCATGACCTCATCCCTAATCAATAGCCTAAAAGATAATACTTTAACTGATAATAATTATGTCACATGGAAAAGGAATATTGGGTTGTTGTTACAAACTGAAAAGTATAAGTTTATTCTGTATATTCCTTAACCACCAAACTAATGAATCTACTTAGGTGCAAAGAGATAAGTATCAGTAGTGGAAGTCTTTAGATGAGATGGCTAAATGTACATTACATTATGGCCATAATCTCCAACTAGTTGCAACATTAACATGAAGGAATGGAGATTGCTGTCGATATTATGATGTCTCTAGACAGGGATTCATATGGTTGGTAAAGTTGCTACTATTAAGACCCGTTAGAAGGTCAAGAAACAATAGAGGAAAAAGCAACTTGGGCCTTCTTAGAAGGAGACCAAGAAAGTAACCAAGATCAAAGGGAAGTGTTTCCTTTGTGGTGAAAAGGGTTAAAGGAATAGACTAAATAAGAATGAATTCAACTTGCATTTAGGCAATGGAGCGTTGGTGTCTACTAGTGTAGTGGGAGATACTAGAATCAATTTAGATTCTAGTAGGCATGTAGATTTAATAAACGTTTATTGTGTACCTAAATTCAAGAGGAATTTAATTTCAGTTTCTTGTTTAAATAAATTTGGTTATTCGGTTACTTTTAATAAAGTTTTTATTATTAGTAAGAATGACAAAATTATTTGCAAATAAACATTAGAAAACGGTTTATTCTATTTGTATGGAAATATCTCTCGCTTGTTAGACATGGAATCAACGGAGCCTAATCATAAAAGAGTAAAATTATCAAAAGATGAAACCTACCTATGGCATTTGCGCTTAGGTCATATCAACCTTAATAGGATTAAAAGATTGGTATGTGACAGACCTCTAAGTGACGTAAAGGTTGATGATCTACCAACTTGTGAATCTTGTTTGGAAGGTAAAATGACCAAAAGGTCGTTTACGACCAAAGGCGCAAGAGCCATCGAATGTTTAGGATTGATACACACTGATGTGTGTGGACCTATGAGCATTCAAGCTAGAGGTGGATATGAGTACTTCATCACTTTCACGGATGATCACTCAAGATTTGGCTATGTGTATCTCATGAGACATAGGTCAGATGCTTTTGATATGTTCAAAGCATTTAAGCTGAAGTAGAAAATCAGCTTGAGAAACGCATAAAAATCTTGAGGTACGATCGTGGTGGAGAATATCTATCTGGTGAGTTTCAGCAATATCTTATTGATAATGGAATAATTTCTCAGTTTTCTGTACCAGGCACACCTCAACAAAATGGGGTGGTAGAAAGGAGAAATAGAACTCTTTTGGATATGGTTAGGTCTATGTTGAGTTATTCAACGCTCCCTAGTTCTTTTTAGGGATATGCTTTACAAACTGCCATGTATATTCTAAACGATGTACCATCTAAGTCGGTTCCTAAAACACCGCATGAGTTGTGGACCGGGCGAAAGCCTAGTTTACAACACTTAAGGATATTTGAATGCCCTGCGCACGTGTTAAAAGGAAAGACAGAAAAGATAGAGTCCCGTTCATAAACATGCATATTTATAGGGTATCCAAAAGGAACAAAAGGAACAAAAGGATATTATTTTTATAGTCCTTCAGATCTTAAAGTATTTGTTTCGACAAATGCCAAATTTCTAGAAGAGGACTATATGAATAATTTTGTGCCTAAACGTAGAATTGTTCTAAATGAGCTTTTAGGCGATACAATTCCACAAGAGGTTTTGCAACCAAGCCCAATTGTAAGTTTTGTCCCAACACAAGATCAACAATCTACCATACCTCGGCGTAGTGGGAGGGTTGTTAGACAACCCGAGAGATACATCGGTCTAGGAGAATCTGTAGAGAATCTTCCGGACGACGATAATCCCTATACGTACAGGGAAGCAATGGAAGATGTTGATTGTCGCCATTGGCAAAAGGCAATGCAGTCCGAAATTGAATCTATGTTCAAAACAAAGTCTAGTCTCTTGTAGACTTGCTTAAAGGGATAAAACCCATCGGGTGCAAGTGGGTATACAAGAGGAAAATAGGAATGGATGGTAAGGTGGAAACCTTTAAAGCTAGATTGGTAGCTAAAAGTTATACACAGAAGGAAGGTATCGATTATGAAGAAACCTTCTCTCCTGTGGCCATGATTAAATCCATTAGGATACTCTTATCCATTGCGGCAACTCTAGACCTAGAGATTTGGCAAATGGACTTCAAGACAGCTTTCCTTAATGGAAGTCTTGACGAAAGCATCTATATGATGCAACCAGAAGGATTCATTAAAAAGGGCCAAGAGGAAAGGGTATGCAAGTTGCAAAGATCCATAAATTGATTGAAGCAAACATTCAGATCCTGGAACATAAGGTTTGATCAAGTCGTAAAAGGTTTTGAATTTATTCAAAACCATGATGAACCTTGTGTATACAAAAGGATTAAAGGCGACAAGTTGGTTTTCCTAGTTCTTTACGTTGATGATATACTACTCATCGGAAACGATATAGGTGTATTGGCATCAATAAAAGAATGGTTAGCAAAACAATTTGATATGAAGGACTTAGGAGAAGCAAGTAATATTCTTGGTATCCAAGTCTTAAGGGATAGAAAGAATAGAACAATTGCATTATCCCAAGCTTAATACATAGATAAAATCTTGTCTAGCTTTTCCATGCAAGATTCCAAGAAAGGTATGTTACCATTCAGACATGGAATCAAACTTTCTAAGGAACAAGTTCCTAAGAGTGAGCATGAAGAGCAATTCATGAGAAGGATTCCATATGCTTCGGCAGTAGGAAGTCTCATGTATGCAATGCTCTGTACTAGACCAGATATTTGTTTTGTTGTGGGCATAGTTAGTAGGTTTCAATCGAAGCCTGGTCCTGATCACTGGACGGCAGTCAAGCATATTTTCAAGTATCTTAGGAGAACGAGAGATTATATGCGTGTGTACTCTGGAAGGGATTTAATTCCCGTTGGGTATACATATTCTGATTTTCAGTCAGATTCTGACTCCAGGAGATCAACATCAGGATCTGTGTTTACTATTGGATGAGGGACAGTCATATGGAGGAGTATCAAGCAATATTGTATTATCGATTCCACCATGGAATCTGAGTATGTAGCTGCATGCGAGGCTGCTAAAGAGGCTGTCTGGCTCAGCCAATTCCTGATGGACTTGGAAGTGGTTCCTGATACGAATAAGCAGATCACAATCTATTGTGACAATAGTGGAGCAGTGGCTAATTCGAGAGAACCAAGAAGTCATAAGAGAGGGAAACACATTGAAAAAAGTATCACCTTCTAAGGGAAATTGTGCATAAGGGTGACATGACGATTACCAAGATCGCGTCAACAGAAAATCTAACGGATCCCTTTACAAAGGCTCTTCCACAAAAGAGTTTTGATGGGCATCTAGATAACATGGGGATGAGAGATATGACACATTTTCTATAGAGCCAGTGGGAGATTGTTAGGATTATGCTAGATAGCAAGAGTGAAATATTGTATTTAACAATCTTTTCATATGAATAAAGTGATTTCTAGTTAAACAAATCTTATAGCATTTATAGTTTAATTAATATAATTGTCAAAAGTAAATAATCATAAGGTCTAAAGACTATGAGAAAAAAAGAATTGTTCATACATCTAGATATGTATGAGGTAGACACAATTCTTTAGTTAGTCTTGAATAATATTCACGACTTAAGATAGAAGGTTGGACATCTTTATCTTGTCAAAGTTGTAGATTATTTTGCTAGCATATGAGTGGGATCAAATGTGTTATGATGAGTCTAAAATCATCAAAGTGTGGTGTCTTTGGGCAAAAGAATCTAGTGCACTTGATGCATTGAATAGGATCAAAATGAAATACTTTATCTAGAACCGTCAATGGATAAAAGTTTTCATTTGAAGACAATCGGAGAGTCTATCTCAATCCTGAGATAAATGATGGACTTATGGTTGCAAGTGTTATCATTTGAGCTATCAATGAGTACGATTATATAGCATAGTCTATCATCGATAGTTTGGTGGTATTCATTTATTAATCGATAGAGGAATTCATTTATTATGGACATCTTGGCTCCATTTATTGAATGAGAGTAGAATACCATCATATGGATATTTTGAGGTATTGGATATTAAATCTTAACGTTAAGTATCAATAGTGTCTATTGAAACATGGCTTCTGGACAAGTCAAAATATCCAAGTTCAAAATGTGGTCATATGAGTAAATATGGTAACTTGGAGAGCTATAGGCGGTCTATGAGCTCTTGGCGATTACTGGTATTCTTCACGAGGATACACTTTCTCCAATAAGATTGTCTAGGGTATGAATGAGTAACATCAACTTATTCTATCTATATTTAAGAGTTCAATTTTAGTTCTTTAGTGGAATGAACTAAAATTAAATAGATCGGACCTAAGTGAATCATATATTGATTGTGATTGGGTTGTGTCTATTGGAGCTCAAATTTAGATAGCCCGCCAAGATCTCCAATCCACACGAACTTGCATGGATCACTTGATATATTCTATTGGACCAATTTAGGGGTCCATCTAGAATTATATTAAGGCATGAGAACTTATTTCTTTTTGTAAGAATAGGCCTAGTTCACATGTGGACTTTTTATTAAGGTCCAATGGATTTAATAAAATAAGAAAAATAATATATGGCCCATATATATGGTATAGGTGGCAAGGCTATTAAGAATAGCTTAAATATAATATTTTTATTTTATTATTTAATTAAATAGAAATTAATTAATTAGTTGATTAATTAATTATTTAATTAAAAGTCAAAATCTTTTTCCTAGTAGGAGATGGTCTCCTAAAACTATACTATTGTTGGTAGTATAGTTAATGTTAAAGACTATATTTGATAAGTAGATAAATAAAAGGAATTATTTATCTAATCAAATTAGAAAGTCTTTAATATGGTTGCAAACACACTGTTGAGTTGGATTAGAAGTCTTGGTGTATGATAGAATTCTTTTTTGAAAAGGATTCTTAACCACCAATTAATTCTACCTAAGGAAAGGATTCTTAACAACCAAGTAAATCCTTCTTAGGAAAAGAACTAAGTCTCCTAATTATATTTAGTGAAATTTCGGCTAACTATGTATATATTTGAGGAGGATAGAATTCCTTTTAAAAAAGGATTCTTAACTACCAAATAAATCCACCTAAGGAAAGGATTCTTGCCAACCAAATAAATCCTTCTTAGGAGAGGACTTATGACCCTATATATAGGTTTGGAAATTTTGGCCGCTCTAAATTTTTTTATGAGAGGAATTTCGGCCAGGCTAAGCAATTTTCAAGAAGAGAATTTGGCCTAGCAAGAGAGAATTTTGAGGGGGAAATTTTTGTTTTTTACTCTAGACAAAATTCGACCAACTCATAGAGATAGTGGGAATTCGGCCAAGAAGAGAGAAAAAGAAAACGTTTTTGTTTTCGATAGTACACTAGTATCCTTTAAATCAAAAGGGTTTTGTGTACAACATTGAATCAAGGTTCACACGAGTTTCAATCAAATTGATTGATAATTCAAAAGTGACCGGACGTTCTTGGTTTTTCTCTTGGAGGATTATTGTAACTAACAAAGAAGAAGATTTTGTTTGTTTCCATCCTCAGGTATACAATTTAAAGATAGGGATCTCACACTCCTAGGTGATTCACGTTCGTGATTGGATTGGAAGATCTTGTTGATTCAATTCGACGCTAGTTCAATCGTCACGAAAAAAAAAGGTACGATACTTTTTATATATATCAATTAATCTAGGGTTAAGGTTCTCGTTGCATAAAGGGAAAATTTTTATTTATACGCAAACCCTAAATTTCTAATTTTCTCATGCTTCCGTTGCGTTTTGAACCCGTTTTTGCCTACAGGGTTTGGTCTATACTCGAACCCTAATTCTCAGATAGTTTTAACCCTAAAATCATGCCAAATAATTTTCCACCCTTAGTCTATGGTGTGAATAAATATTTAAACTAATGACAGTCAAGCAATTAAGAACAAAAAACAAATCAAGAATTGAATTGATGAAATAATATTAATCCAAACATGAGTATTCACAAAAGGTTCACGTTGATTCCCTAGTTATGGAATTAGTTACACATGGAGAATTAGAAAGACAAAAGAAAGAAAAGATAAAACCCATTGATGTCAGGACTTCAATTGAAATCTTCTTCGTCCTCGAATCTTCGGAAGTGCAAAGATGGTTGAAAGAATTTTATGTTTTGAAAGATATCGAAGGTGGTGTTGGCTGGAATCTCTCTTGAAAAATAGATAAAATATGTATATATAGGTTCTCTCCAAAATAGTGTTTCAGAATTCCTAGACAATACGGAATACGCACGACCGCTCTCTATATCGTGGTATAGATAGCATGTACAGGCCGTAGCACATGAAGCGAGATGCTCTTTGGGAAGTTGCGCTGTGTAAACCGCTCTGCAGACATGACCTAGACAGTGGTACAGACTGCAGCTATGCGAGATGGCTCGACTGTTATTCTTCGCGCAATAGACAGCGGTGGAGACTTTGCTTGGGCGGCGACCTCCGCAGCGGTAATTGACAAAATTGTCCCTTTTTACTTTAAATCTTCCAAACACAACATTAAGATCCAATGTTAAATGCCTAAAAAGTCTCAAGAAACAAGCAATTGATCGAAGGAAATGGGATTAAAACATATACAGATAATGACCGATCAATATTTCAAATGCTTAATGCTTCTAGGTGCTTATCTACCACTTAGATGACTTTTGATTGTTGTGTGAAGGACCGAGAGGTAAAGCACACAATGTGCTCGATAAAATGCCTTATAAAAGTGTAGTAAGATTGAAATATATGATGCTAGCTTGTAAGATTTTTTGTATGCCATAAATATTAATGAATTTGTATGTAGTTTGGATAACCATTGAGAAATAGGTTGTTGGTGCATATAAATGTTGTCTTTATTTGCTCGAGAGAGGTAAGAGGCAATTTCTGGGCATACGAATCTACATTCACATGCATATTTTATTCCAAATGATGTGTCTTTAATTGTTGAGAATTGGAAATGTGGATTCAAAGCCTTAGCCTTAGCCTTATTCACATCCATATTTACACCTAAGTGTTTGAGTTTGTTAAATTGCTTGTTATTGAAGTTTAATTTAGTTACCTTGAACTTGTATGGTCAAATCACCAAATATTTGTTCATCGGATTGGTACTTCTCAGCGATCATTTCGGTTTTCAAAACCTTTACTCCTCATGGAAACAAATCTTATTTACTATTGTACTACACCACGACCTCGTCCTATTGCGAGATCACGTTTTGTAACCATCAATCGTATCCAAAATCTACCCAAGTGCGCCTACATAACTTTGTGATCAGGCACAGAAATAAAAAAAGGCTATTTGTCTTGTGTGTACGGGGCCTCAGAGAATGAGAGCCAATATTCCAAAGTGCCAACTCCATCTTCAAATTGGTATGACTGAGAGGGTAATGAGGGGCCACCCAGAAAGGCATCATCACTATTTCCAAGTCATTAGCAAGGTCTACGTTCTGTCGGGATAATAGATCATCCCACGTCACACCCTCATGTATCCTACCCTCTGGAACCTTCATGGAGCTCGGTCCTGTAATACTTGTTAATGTTAGCTGCGTTCAACCGAACGTCCCTTACCAGTACCGTGACTAGGATGCCACGCTGGTAGTCATCGAGGAGCATCCCTGCATAAAATTCTTCCATAACTCTTCTGTAGTATGTGGGAGAGGTGTTAGTGTATGTTTACCACCCACTCCTCTCCACCATCAATCGTATCCAAAATCAACCCCAGTGCGCCTACATAACTTTGTGATCAGGCACAGAAATAAAAAAAATGCTATTTGTCTTGTGTGTACGGGGCCTCAGAGAATGCGAGCCGATATTCCAAAGTGCCAACTCCATCTTCAAATTGGTATGACTGAGGAGGTAATTAGGGGCCACCCAGAAAGGCATCATCACTATTTCCAATTCATTAGCAAGGTCTACGTTCTGTCAGGATAATAGATCATCCCACGTCACACCCTCATATATCCTACCCTCTGGAACCTCCATGGAGCTCGTTCCTATAATACTTGTTGATGTTAGTTGCGTTCAACCGAACCTCCCTTACCAGTACCTTGACTAGGATGCCACGCTGGTAGTCATCGAGGAGCATCCCTGCATAAAATTCTTCCATAACTCTTCTGTAGTATTTGGGAGAGGTGTTAGTGTATATTTACCACCCACTCCTCTCCACCATCCGAGGAATCAAAATGGTTTCCAGTTCATGTATGGTTTTCCCCCTTTTTACCACTATGCCCTAGAGTCTGAAGTACACAAAACGGTTCTGGATGTAACACCCCAAATCTGATACCAACGGACTAGGATGATACTCAGTCATGATTTTGTAAAACTTCTAAAACTTACAAACTATAAAGATTCATTCATCAGTAATAGAAATGTAAACTCCAAAATAACTGTCTAATAGAGACTTAATCCTTACAAATGGAAAATCCAATAAAAGAAAACTACCAATGTTCTCTAAAAAACGAAATATAAGAAAATAGACTCTAACGATCAAATCATCTATTGAAGCAATTCCATGACTCTAATTATCCATCTCTCTTATTCCGGTACTACTCTGCAAAATGGTATTGACGAGGGGTGATCTGCCAACTCGGTAAGTAAATTCATGTAAGCTTTTAGTATCGATGGAAATACAAAAATCAATATAACCTTATAAATATTTAACCATAATTTTCAAGTGTCCAAAATCAGTATCATGCTCATAAATATTGATAATATATAAAACAGTGAGTAAAAACTATATAAAATTACAGTATGAACATTTATATATGATAACAAGTGAATGCAGTAGTAAATAATTTCATAGTGTCATAATTACCCGAGTGTCTCAGCAATAGCAATATGTCACAATTATCCGTGTGACGCGGCAATAACGGTAACAATATATGTGCACACAGAATCCCAGCTAGACTTATACAATAACAATAATTACGGAACAATGAACCAAAACAATTTTGTAATCTCAAATATAAATAAATCGGTAGCTTTATATAACAATAAGCGTATAAGCTATAGATCAATATCTTTTTTTTTGTATGACCACAACAGTATAATAACAGTAACAATAGATCAAACACTACAATTTTAATAACAGTGGGTCTAACGTGCTAAAATATATGCTTTAAAAGAGATTTGTTTCAAAAACAATTTACGCAAAATTCTTACAAAACCATTTTATTAAAACCGGTAAGTTCTTTCAAAACAAAATGGAACAAGTAGAAAATGATAAGAATGCAATATAAAGTAATTTGATAAGTCAAAACATAAACATGCCGTGATTGAATTTACTTACCTCGAGCGAAATACGAATCGACTCTTGCTCTAGAAGCTCAAGAATCACCCAAACATATATGTTTACAAATTCAAACACCGTCATAACCTCATCACCGTAACAATTTTCAATAGTGTAAACCAACTTGTATCTAACAAAACTTATAACCTACTCTCTCGATCAACTAGCTCCAAAATTTCAGAATTGATCACACTCTGATATATGCTTTTTAATTAATTCCTTACATCACCATATCCTATAAAATTTGACATGGATAATTTAGACTTATAGGAGATGCGACAGTAAAAATATCAAATTAATCTATTATCATTAGAATATGCGAAATCCTTTGTTTTCTCGTTTTCTCAAATCTGTCCAGTAGAGAACAAAATCCGACCACTGTACACTCCAGAAATTATAACGATATTTATATACATCTAAAAATCACGAAATTTAGCAGATTTACAGTAGACATAGAAACCTATCTATTTATGAATTTTCACAAATTTTTAAAATATAAAACCAGTTCTAAAAGGTTTACGAACCCAGGCTGGTATGTCAAAACACAGTATTCCAACAGCCTTGGTAATGGACTCAACACTACAATAGAAATCATGCTAATGGCTATTAACAATGAGATGAATTCAAATCAATCATACACATGCTTATTCTCATAAACAAATCATAAAATTAGTCTAATATACCTAAGAAATGTTTGTCATAGAAAAAAAGCGCAGTGAAAAAGAGGACAACTTACTTAGCACCAAGTTCTTCAAACTAGCTAATTCTAATCTCTTGTTTCTCCAGAAAGAAAATTAGGGCTGCCGTTGTAAAAGAAAGTTAACTATCGTTATTTTTATATTTTGTTTCCTTACACATCCATGTTTAAATAATATTAAGAGCTCTAACCAAACAGATATTAGGAATCCACCCCAATTAAGACAATCCTATAAATCAGGATGTATATCTTTTTCTTTCCAAAATTTGTATAGAGTTATAATTTGACCAAATCGCTTAGGGATCATTATACGTTACATTAATCTGGGTAAAAAAATTCAAAATTTACAGTTGTTACACTGGAAGTCTCTGTTCAGTGTGCAATTGGGTAATTGCAGGGCCTTGTTTGACTTTCTCTTGGCCGACCCTTGGCCAATGTGCTTGGTTCTTGTAGTCATCTGTAAAGGAAAACAACATAGTTTAGGGGTAAAATACAACCAGATGTAAACATGAATTAGCACGTAAAGTAGAGAAATCAAGTAGAAATTAATCAGGCCTAATCTTCCGGTGTGCGGGTGCTGCACGGGGGTAGACCTGCGCATAGTCACCCGCAAACATGCCTAGTTTTAGCACAATTTCACCTTAATCACTACATGTTAGGCATTCAAATAACCATCGATTGATTCAAATCACTTTCATGTATGGCATGCCAATCCAAATACCGCCATCACAAGGTATTCAATTTGCACAATCAAAGAATCAAAGCCAATCAATGTTCACATCCTAGAGTTTCTTTTTATCAATTTCAGTTGTTTTGTTCATACACATCTTAATCCCAAATAAAAATTCACAAAAACCTTTGAACCCTAGCCATAAAATTCAATACATGTGTACACAATGCACCAAATCAATTGCTGAGATTTATCTTAGCAACTCAAAATAACCTACAAGAGGCATCAAATTCGAAATTGGGCCCAAAAATCTTTCAACTCATATAAACCCTAACTTTAGAAATTCTCCCCCAATTTCACAATTAACACTTCAATGCAACAACAATAATTCTCAATTACATGTATTCAACAAGACCCATTACGGAATTAAGACAAAACACTTCAATTAACTCAATAAAACCACAAAATTCGAATGGGCTCAAAAAATAAATAGCACTTTTTGGAGGTGACGTTTCAACACTATCACTGCTTTTATGACTCATGTTTAAAAGACACATATTATGATGAACGGACAAAAATGCCCCCAATAGTTGTTTCATCAGAATATTTGATTCATTTTTTTACAGTGAGAGTTATGAAATAGAGAAAGAAAGTTTCATTGAAACTCAGGCGTTACGCAGACGCATTCGGGGGTCGAGCTCGAGCTTTTTTGGTAAGGGTTCGAGCTTTTATTTTCTAGTCAGTACTTAATATGTTCGAAATATAATTACAAAAGGCTCAGAGCCTTTAGTAAAAGTCTCAAACCCAGTAAAAGTCTCGAGCTTTTTTGGTAAGGGTTCGAGCTTTTTTGGTAAGGGTTCGAGCTTTTTTGTCAAGTGTCCAAGCATGTTTTTACTTGATTCGAGACTTTTTGTCAAGTTAAAAAAAAGCTCGGGCACTTGGGAAAAAGTCTCGAATCAAGTGCAAAAAAGCTCGGGCACTTGGCAAAAAAGCTCGATTTAACAAGTGCCCGAGCTTTTTTGCACTTGATTCGAGACTTTTTGCCAAGTTAAAAAAAAGCTCGGGCACTTGGCAAAAAGTCTCGAATCGAGCTTTTTTGCCAAGTGCCCGAGCTTTTTTACACTTGATTCGAGACTTTTTGCCAAGTTAAAAAAAAGCTCGGGCACTTAGCAAAAAGTCTCGAATCGAGCTTTTTTACCAAGTGCCCGAGCTTTTTTGCACTTGATTCAAGACTTTTTTCCAAGTTAAAAAAAAGCTCGGGCACTTGGAAAAAAGTATCGAATCGAGCTTTTTTACCAAGTGCCCGAGCTTTTTTGCCAAGTGCCCGAGCTTTTTTGCACTTGATTCGAGACTTTTTGCCAAGTTAAAAAAAAGCTCAGGCACTTGGCAAAAAGTCTCGAATCAAGTGCAAAAATGCTTGGACACTTGGTAAAAAAGATCGAATAGTGCTCGAGCTTTTGTTTACTTGATTCAAGCTTTTCTGACAAAAAAACTCGAAGACAAATCAAAAAAACTTGGAAGAGTGTAAAAAAACTCAGAATCATATCAAAATAGCTCGGACACTAATAAAAAAGGCTCGAAGTATTTTAAAAAAATCTCGAACAGAATCTACAGACTAAATGTTCATACATGTTCATACAAATATTGAGATAACAAATTATAACGAATGGATACATTGTTAAACCACACAGAAATATATGATAATGTATAAAAGAAGATCACAAACATATGTTATTTTTTTAACAGAATCTGGAGAGAGACAAGTTTTTTGGAGAGAGATGAGTTGTAAATCGATTTTCAGACAACTATTTTGGAGAGAGAGGAGTTATCGTTTTCAAAGTGTAGATAAAAGCACAATGAGAATAAAAATAAATTATTTAAGGGTAATTTGGATAGTTCACGATAATAGGTGCCTTTTAAACTTAAGTTATTAAAACGGTGACATCATTACAACACACACATAAAAAGGTGACATATCTCACCATTTCCACAATTCGAATTTAGGCACAAATGTGGGCAATTGACATTTGAAATCAATTCAAAACGCAACAAAATGCATCTGTTAGGTTTTAGATTATGTTGGCATTAATTCCATATCAAAATGATGTTTATTTGTAATGATTTAGTTGTTTAGTTCATGATGATTCGAGCTTCAAAGAAGAAATAACAACTAGTCAAAGCAAGTTCAAGTCTAAAGAGAAATAATGTTTCATGGTTCTACAAAGGTATATTTAGACATTTCTTTTCTCTTTCAAGGCTTAAGGCATACACACATATCATACATTTGTATCCCTGCATCATTGTGTACCATTTATAACATATTCACAAACTTAAAATTGAATGCTCATGCATTTGTATGAAAATAACATGTTTTGGAAAATGCATGATTAAAGACTATGTCTATGTAGTTTTCATTCTAGTGTGAATTGTGTTTACATGTGTATATGTTTGTAAAACATAGATATTGAACTTGATTTTAGTCTTAAATCATTCTTGATTGAGATCCAAAAGCTTTGGTTACTCATACTCTTAATTTTAAGTTCTAAGTCAAAAGATACGATACTTTCCAGTCATGTTGTGTACATTGTCTTCGTATTCGTATATCGAGTTAAATTCTTATTTTATGGGTTGAGTATCTTATATTTCCATGTTCGTGAGAGAATTATGGTTTGTAATCCACAAACGGATTCAAATTCTGGGTTTGAATCCAGAGAACGGTCAAAGAAAGTGAAGGGAGGTTGATGAAAAGAAGACAGCATCAAGCTCTTCTTTCCCGAGATGGGGTCTGACCATCTTTCGCAAGAAGGCTTGCTGTCCCAAGATGCCTATGCCCCATCTCGGGCAGCAAGCATGCTTGAGCTCTTTTTGTCCTCTTTAGTCATTTTACTTGTTTTTCTTTCCCTATCCTTTATATATCCCTTCCCTCTCACTTTTCATTCTAAGAAGAGATTCAAAATTTGAGTGCAGAATTTTCTTTCAAATTTTTCTCATCTTCCAAACACCATAACTTCTTCATTTGAACTCCGATTTGAGTGATTACAAATTGAGAGTATTTGTCTATTCATCCTCCTTCTTTTCTCTGAAGGTTTGAGTTAGTTTTGTTGTTGTTTTTGGAGTCTATCCTCACAAAAATGGGACTGCACCAAATCAACTAAGGTATTGATTTTGTCTCAAAGTTTTCTTTTAAAACTTGGTCAATCATCTAGGGATTTCTTCTTCAATAAATGTATGTGTATTGCGATTAGTTTGATTTGAGATTTGAACTCATTCAAAGCTAGTTTGCATTTCAATTGAAATCTCATATGTTGAGTTAAATTTTGATTTGCCTATGTTTTCACATGTTTGGGATTGTATTGTGCTAGCTTTGCGTCTAGGATTATTTTGTGATCTTTGATTGATTGATTTTGAAGAAAAATAGTTCTCACATGTAATAGACTCTCTTTGGCCGAAATTTCCATATGATACATGTGTTTGTGTTCATGTGAGCTATTCATGTGCTTTATTGATTTTATGAATAGGTAATATGCTCTAGAATATGCTATAAATCTACATGACTTGATCATATGATTGTTGGGGTTTATGTCCTAAAGATGTAATTTGTAAATGGATTTATAAAATAAATAAAAGAAAAAGTTCAATCCGTTCATGTTGTGTTGTTTATTTTATGACTTGTGCATATATTTAACATCCAAGATTGCCGGATGTAATCTCGAACTGTGTATATGAGTGTCATATACAGATGGATAAAGTAAAAGATGTGCAATCTAAAGAGTCCATAGATAGCAAATAAAGTTGGGTACTTTATTTGTGGTTAATCTATAGCTACGGTCTATTCCGTAATGTACGATGATTCTATCCTGAATTATTCATATGAGATATGAGAATGGAGGCACCTTGTATGATGTGAACATATAGGACTGGACCATGATCTATATGAATCTCTCACCAAGATCCGTTTACCGATGAGATTCATATATATCAAATAATGATGGCTCTATATGGGTGATCTCAATCTTGAGTGTCTTATCAACTCCTTCAGGTTAAATCGTAGTCTTTGATATACCATGGGTGAGGTCAGATGTATTTTCTGATCAATATACTCCGTATGTTGGGATTACGGTTTGGCTTGTGGCTGGGAAGGTTTGTACACAATAGTGGAATCCACTCCTTCATGTGAGAAGTAGATGGTAGTTCCCTTAAGGGTTGATTCGGGGCTTGGACAATATGAGCGCTCTCCTAATTCCGTGAGGAAATAGGATTTATTGTTCATTATAGAATCAACGGTACTTTAAGGATATATGTAATTAGAGGGGTATAACTGACATTATGACCCAGCTCTAATTACGAACTACTGTGGAGGATCACACCATGTGTAATAGCTATATCGATGGACACCGAGTTGTATCGGTCTGTGTAAAAGCGTCTACAGTTAAGAGAGTACAGCTTCGGGTTTTTGGAATAACACCGGAGTTAATAATCAAGGAATATTAATTAAAGAGTTTAATTAATGATTCCGATGATTGTTGGAGCTCAAAATACTGCGGGTCCATTAGGTCCCCTTGCTAGCCCGATTGATTTAGGTAACAAGGGTCACGGTTAATTAATTGGATTGTCCAATTGATTGTATTACAAAAGTGACACGTATATATTCGGGAATTAATTGAATAATGAGATTATTTAATTAATGAATGTTAATAGTTAAATTAATTAAATAATTAGATTATTTAATTATATTGATAATTATGAATTATTAATTAACTATTAATTGGAGGGTGTTAGTTGATATAAGGATTTAGGTGAAGATAAAATAATAGGATTATTTTATTTTTACTAAATCATTTATCTAAGTATTTAAATTTAAGTTTAAATTTAAAATACTTATTATCACTTTTAATATATTAGATCTATTTAAAAAGGATAATTAAAAGATATATATCAACTAATAACACAAGAGATTGCATTGGATGCAAATTGATATGTACATGAAACAATAGTCAAAAGAAGAATTTACATAGGATGCAAATACTTAACTTTTTTTTTTATTTATATATATATATATATAGTAGTGGCGTGAAAAAAATATATAGATTTGGTGTGTGTAAAAGCTAGCAGCAATGATATATATAGATTTGTGCATAAAAACGAGAGCAGAAGTTTTTTATATATTTGATATAAAAAACAAGAGCAGAGTTTTATATATATTTTATTTAAAAAACGAGAGCAGCAGTTTTTTTTTATATATATATGTTGTTTCATGTTTTGTGTTTTTTTTTAAACACATAGAAGAAAGTGTTTCTTCAAATACTCTCTACATCCTCCATTCAAGTTTCTGAGACCGTGACGCACCCACACGTAGTTACCAGTTCCGGGAGATAGCGAGGAAGATCGAGTGGCTCAGACAGGAGCATATCGAAAAGTGAAGGAGCCTCCAAACGTTGGTAAGATTTTCTTCTTCTTATTTTTGTTGATTACAATTTCCTGTATTTACATATTGTATGTATTAGTTCCAAAAAATAACTACGATCCAAAGTTCACTAGTCCCAGATACAGATATGATATGTATAAAAATTTTAAAACCTAGTTCCGCTGCGTGACAGGTGAATGGGGTTCCAACAATTGGTATCAGAGCAAAGGCAGTGGCGACTGGCCGATCCCTAGGAACTCTCACGCGTGATCATGTGACGAAGCGTGGCTCTCTACCCGGGGGCTTCTTAGAGGAGTGCTCTGATAGGTATCTGTGGGTGTCACCCCAAGGAGTTGGGACCGTGCCCACACCCATGAGATGGGAATTTAAGCTAACAATTGGTATCAGAGCCAATTTATTTTTCGAAACAGGAAATTGTTTTCGATGCTCCTGTATATATGAATTGTGTAGGCACAATTTAAATTGATTGTATGACGTTTTTGTTTTATTTTTATTTTTTTTAATTTACAAAAACATGATTGATCGTTAATTATATGGTACTGTGGATTTAGGGTTTATGGGTTGTATTATTATTATTATTTTTTGTTTATATTTTTTTTTACTGTTATTATATTGTAAAAAAAAATGTAACCTATATTGAAGACCTGGAAAAATCGTGAAGATGGATTCATGAGATGAATCGGAGTGACCTGAAGAGACTGAAAGATATCTGAAGTTACTAGAAGACCAAGGAATGCCTTGGGAAATTTTTTGTTATTTTAAATTCCAATTTTTAGGTTAAATAATCTATAGTACTCGGTCAATTCATGTATGCTTTATATTATGTGATTATAAAAGCATTGTCAGGCATACATATGTCATTTAGAATAGATGTGCCTATAAAAATATATTTGATATGTCATACATACATCATAGCCTGATATTTTATGTTTTTTTTAATGTGATTAAAATGGGTAATATACATAATTGGCTATGAATAATGAGATTAGTTTTTAATGGTTAGAAAACTTGGTAATTCTCATTAATATTAATCTAGTTACTAAAGAGTTTAATAAGCTAGATTAATAGGGTCATTTATTGTAATTAGGATTAATATGATTAATTACCTAATAATAAATTATCCAAATAAAGTGTTAAGGTTTGTAATAGTTAAAACTTGGTAAACACTAACATAATAATCTAACCCTAGTAAATAGGTTACAAAGGCTTAGATTATTTACTAATAGATTAGATTTTTAATTGTTAAAAATCATTAATAATTTATTAGTTAATTAGAATTTGGTTCTAATTAGTTAATGCGCTAGATAACTTGATTAAAGTTAGTCGTTTAATCCTGTTAAGTCTAGGTGCATTAACGGTTAATAGAAAACCCTAATTTTAAAATAGTGAGTGGGAGAGGGATATATGACATATATATCTCGTGGTCTCCATCATTAGTTCAACACCGTGAGATCCGAGTGGGGCCTCGTGATGGCTTTGCTTTCGTCCTCCCTAAGGAGGGTTTCCACAAAGGTCAATACCAAGGTTGACTTCCTAACGGATAGGATTTCTGAGGGTTTTTCCGGATTGACCGACCCTAAGGCGGTAATTCTCGAGTTAAGCTCGTGAGATCTGAAATGATGGGTTACACAAACAAAGGTTTTGATTAAGTTTGTTAATTAAAAACCTGACTGAATGAACAATGGTTGAATGATATGGAATAAGAGTTATTCTAGAATATCATTAGATTGAGAATGTCTTGGTCCAACATGCAAAGACTTGACCGACCCTAAGGCTGCACTTCTTTGTGGTATGTTGGATTGTCGTGGTATATCAACTAGTTTTAGGGTAGTTCTAGTTCGTTAAACATGTTCATGCATCATGTTTAAATTTATGTCAAAGCACTCACACTTGTTTTAAATAAATTACTGAATGAATGTTTTATTTATTTCAGCAATAATGTCTTCTGTATTACTTCAAATTCTCGCAAACGACAAATTAACTGGTGATAACTATACTAAGTGGAAACTTAACATTATTGCAATATTGGTCACCAGAGACCTCAAGTTCGTGCTTACGGAGGAATGTCCTCCAGCGCCTGCGGTCAATGCCACACGAACTATTTGTGAGGCATAAGAGCGATAGGTCTCATCTGATGAGAAGGCCCGAACATATCTGTTGGCTTCTATGACAGACGTGCTTGTCACAAAGCATGAAGCAATAACTTAAGCATTCGAAAATCATGGAGTCATTGCAAACCATGTTCGGGCAGCCCTCTGAGCAAAAGCGACACAAAACCATTCGTTCTGCTATGCTCGCTCGGATGAAGGAAGGTACGTCAGTTCGGGAACATGTCCTGAGCATGATGTCCTACTTCAATACGGCAAAAGTCAATGGCGGGGCCATTGACAAACCCAGTCAAGTGAGCATCATACTGACGACTCTTTTGAAGAGTTTCGATCAGTTTAAGAGCAACTACGGGATGAACAAGTTAAGGTTCAATCTCACACAGTTGCTTAATGGACTAAGGACAACAAGGGTAAGACCAGTGAGGCAAATGCTGCTGAACCATCTTCCTACTCTAATAATAAGAAGTGAAAGATGTCTACTGGGAATACAAAGGGTAAGCCCAAACCCAAGAAAGCGAAAAGCAAGAAGAAGTCCAAGAAAAGTAAATATGATTTACTTGTTCATGAGTCGTGTTTAGTGGAAGATGATTCTTCACTCTGGATAGTTGATTCGGGGGCCACTAACCATGTGTGTTCTTCTTTACAATGGACTGATTCTTAGACATAGCTAGAGGAGCAAGCCTTCTCAATGTGTTTGGGGTCAGGGGATGTCGTGGCAGCACGAGCAGTGGGCGTAATTAGATTACGTTTTTGTAATAATTATATATTGTTGGACAATGTATTTTATATTCCTGAATTTACAAGGAATTTGATTTCCGTTTCTAAGTTGTTAGAACAAAAATATTCTATTTCTTTTAATAATAAGTCTGTTTCTATTGGAAAGAATGGTCTGAATTTTTATTCATGAATTAATGAAAACAATTTGTATGTGTTAAGACCGTTAATACATACTACACTGCACAACACCGAAATGTTTAAGGTTGAAAAATAAAAAACTAAACGATATAAGATTTCTATAGATAATGACACGTATCTCTGGCATCTAAGGCTTGGTCAAATCAACCTTGACCGGATAGATAGATTAGTAAAAAGCGAACCTTTAAGTGAGTTAAAGGTTTGCACCTTACCTGTCTGCAAATCATGTCTGAAAGGTAAGATGACTAAGAGACCATTTACCGGAAATGGGCTTAGAGCTAAAGAACCGCTAGAGCTTATACATACAGATGTCTGCGGACCGATGAATGTTAAAGCTATGGGTGGTTATGAGTATTATGTCACCTTTATAGATGACTACTCAATATATGAATACGTCTATCTGATGCAACGAAAGTCAGAAACATTTAAAAAGTTCAAAGAATTCTGAGCTGAAGTTGAGAATCAATTAGGTAGGACTATCAAGTCACTACGATCAGATCGTGGATGTGAGTACCTTGACCAAGAGTTTAAAGACTTCATGGTCGAGCATGGGATAGTTTCCCAACTCACAGCTCCCGGTACACCTCAGTAAAATGGTGTAGTGGAGAGGAGAAATAGAACCCTAATGAAAATGGTGAGATCTAAGATTAGATTCTCATCATTACCAAATTCCTTCTAGGGATATGCGTTACAAACAGCGGCATACATTTTGAATGTAGTGCCATCCAAATTTGTTCCTAAGACTCCTCTAGAGTTATGGAATGGTCATAAAGTTAGTTTACGACATTTCCGCATATGGGGGTGTCCAGCACATGTGCTGAAGAACAGAACTGGAAAGCTAGACTCCAAATCTGTTGTCTACCTATTTGTAGGATACTCCAACGAGACCAGAGGTGGACACTTCTATAGTCTTGAAGATAACAAAGTATTTGTATCGACAAATGCAACATTTCTTGAGGACAATCACATTAGCGACCATAAACCTCGTTCCAAGATTGTATTAAATGAGTTGGAGCCTGATGAGACTAGTGCTTCATCAACAAGAGTTATTGTTCCATAAACATCTGAGAGTCAGATGGTTCCTGATCAGGATACACTACCACCTAGACTTAGTGAGAGGGTTGTGAGATAACCTGAACACTATTTAGCTATAGGTGAGGGACAAGGTGTTGTCTATGCTAATAGTGTGGATGATCTATTGACATTTAAGAATGCAATAAAAGATCATGATAAAGAGGAATGGCTTAAAGCCATGAATCTCGAGATGGAGTCCATGTACTCTAACTCAGTCTGGGATCTTGTAAACTTACCGGATGGGGTAAAACCCATAGGGTGTAAGTGGATCTACAAGAGAAAGAGAGGAGTAGACAGAAAGGTAGAGACCTTCAAGGCAAGGCTAGTGGCCAAGGGTTATACTCAGAAAGAGGGGGTCGATTATGAAAAGACCTTCTCGCCAGTAGCCATGTTTAAGTTTTTTTAGGATTCTCTTATCCATTGCTGCCTATTTTGATTATGAAATTTGGCAAATGGACGTTAAGACTGCATTCTTGAATGGAAATCTTGATGAAAGCATCTATATGATGCAACCAGAGGGATTCGTGTCTCCAGATCAAGAGCAAAAGATTTACAAGCTGCAAAGGTCCATCTATGGACTTAAGCAAGCATCTAGATCTTGGAACATTTGTTTTGATGATGTGATCAAAACCTATGGCTTCGAGCAGAACGTCGATGAGCCTTGTATCTACAAGCGCATCATTGATAAGAAAGTAGTTTTCTTGGTCCTATTCGTAGATGATATCCTACTCATTGGGAATGATGTGGGAGTGTTGTTTGATGTAAAGGGTTGGCTGGCTAGCCAATTCCAAATAAAAGATTTGGGAGAGGCAAGTTATGTTCTAGGAATCCAACTTATAAGGGATCGTAAGAACAAACTTATAGCACTGTCTCAGGCATCATATATCGACAAGATTCTTATGCAATTTTCGATGCAGAACTCTAAGAAAGGTAATTTACCTTCCAGGCATGGAGTTCACTTGTCTAAGGAACAGTGTCCTAAGACACCTCAAGAAGTTGAGGATATGAGACGTGTTCCTTATGCATCAGAAGTAGGTAGTCTCATGTATGTTATGTTATGCACGAGACCAGACATCTGCTATGCAGTGGGAGTATTCAGTAGATACCAGTCCAACCCAGGATTGGATCATTAGGTTGCTTTTCAGATAATTCTCAAGTATCTTCGGAGAATGAGAGACTATATGCTAGTGTATTCTGGGCAGGATTTGATCTTGATTCCGTTAGGATACACGGATTCTGATTTTCAGTCAGACGGGGATTCTAGGAAATTCATGTCTGGATCAGTATTCACCCTGGGTAATGAAGCCATTGTGTGGAGAAGTATCAAGCAATGTTGCATTGTTGACTCCACCATGGAAGCCGAATATGTAGCCGCTTGTGAAGCTACTAAAGAGGGTACTTGGCTCCATAAGTTCTTGAGTGATCTGGAAATTGTTCCAGATCTGGATAGGCTCATCACACTTTATTGTGATAACAGTGGTGTTGTGGCTAATTCTAAAGAACCAAGAAGCCACAAAAGAGGGAAGCATATAGAGAGAAAGTATCATCTCATTAGAGAGATAGTGCAGAGAGGAGATGTGATCGTCACCAAGATAGCCACACAAGACAATCATGCTGATTCATTTACAAAGACCTTAATGGCTAAAGTGTTTTTAGGTCACCTAGATGGTCTAGGGTTACGAGACATGCCTCACATGCTTTAGTGCAAGTGGGAGATTGTTGGGGTTTATACCTTAAATATGTAATTTGTAAATGGATTTATGAAATAAATAAAAGAAAAAGTTCAATTCATTCATGTTGTGTTGTTTATTTTATGACTTGTGCATATATTTAACATCTAAGATTGCTAGATGAAATCTCGAACTGTGTATATGAGTGTCATATACAGATGGATACAGTAAGATACGTGCAATCTAAAGAGTCCATAGATAGCAAATAAAGCTGGGTACTTTATTTGTGGTTAATCTATAGCTGCGGTCCATTCCGTAATGTACGATGATTCTATCCTGAATTATTCATATGAGATATGAGAATGGAGGCACCTTGTATGATGTGAACATATAGGACTGGACCATGATCTATATGAATCTCTCACCAAGATCCGTTTACCGATGAGATTCATATATATCAAATAATGATGGCTCTATATGGGTGATCTCAATCTTGAGTGTCTTATCAACTCCTTCAGGTTAAATCGTAGTCTTTGATATACCATGGGTGAGGTCAGATGTATTTTCTGATCAATATACTCCGTATGTTGGGATTACGGTTTGGCTTGTGGCTGGGAAGGTTTGTACACAATAGTGGAATCCACTCCTTCATGTGAGAAGTAGATGGTAGTTCCCTTAAGGGTTGATTCGGGGCTTGGACAATATGAGCGCTCTCCTAATTCCGTGAGGAAATAGGATTTATTGTTCATTATAGAATCAACGGTACTTTAAGGATATATGTAATTAGAGGGGTATAACTGACATTATGACCCAGCTCTAATTACGAACTACTGTGGAGGATCACACCATGTGTAATAGCTATATCGATGGACACCGAGTTGTATCGGTCTGTGTAAAAGCGTCTACAGTTAAGAGAGTACAGCTTCGGGTTTTTGGAATAACACCGGAGTTAATAATCAAGGAATATTAATTAAAGAGTTTAATTAATGATTCCGAGGATTGTTGGAGCTCAAAATACTGCGGGTCCATTAGGTCCCCTTGCTAGCCTGATTGATTTAGGTAACAAGGGTCACGGTTAATTAATTGGATTGTCCAATTGATTGTATTACAAAAGTGACACGTATATATTCGGGAATTAATTGAATAATGAGATTATTTAATTAATGAATGTTAATAGTTAAATTAATTAAATAATTAGATTATTTAATTATATTGATAATTATTAATTATTAATTAACTATTAATTGGAGGGTGTTAGTTGATATAAGGATTTAGGTGAAGATAAAATAATAGGATTATTTTATTTTTACTAAATCATTTATCTAAGTATTTAAATTTAAGTTTAAATTTAAAATACTTATTATCACTTTTAATAATTAGATCTATTTAAAAAGGATAATTAAAAGATATATATCAACTAATAACACAAGAGATTGCATTGGATGCAAATTGATGTGTACATGAAACAATAGTCAAAAGAAGAATTTACATAGGATGCAAATACTTAACTTTATATATATATATATATATATAGTAGTGGCGTGAAAAAAATATATAGATTTGGTGTGTGTAAAAGCTAGCAGCAATGATATATATAGATTTGTGCATAAAAACGAGAGCAGAAGTTTTTTATATATTTGATATAAAAAACAAGAGCAGCAGTTTTATATATATATTATTTAAAAAACGAGAGCAGCAGTTTTATATATATATATTTGTGTAAAAGAGAGAGCAGCAGTGATATACATATATATATATATATATATATTGTTTCATGTTTTGTGTTTTTTTAAAACACATAGAAGAAAGTGTTTCTTCAAATACTCTCTACATCCTCCATTCAAGTTTCTGAGACCGTGACGCACCCACACGTAGTTACCAATTCCGGGAGATAGCGAGGAAGATCGAGTGGTTCAGACAGGAGCATATCGAAAAGTGAAGGAGCCTCCAAACGTTGGTAAGATTTTCTTCTTCTTATTTTTGTTGATTACAATTTCCTGTATTTACATATTGTATGTATTAGTTCTAAAAAATAACTACGATCCAAAGTTTACTGGTCCCAGATACAGATATGATCTGTATAAAAATTTTAAAACCTAGTTCCGCTGCGTGACCGGTGAATGGGGTTCCAACAATTGGAATTAGAGCAAAGGCAGTGGCGGCTGGCCGATCCCTGGGAACTCTCATGCGTGATCGTGTGACGAAGCGTGGCTCTCTGCCCGGGGGCTTCTTAGAAGAGTGCTCTGATAGGTATCCGTGGGTGTCACCCTAAGGAGTTGGTACCGTGCCCACACCCATGAGATGGGAATTGGGGCTAACAATGATTTTATCTTATTTTTATATGTGAACAAAACTTGTTTTGTGTTCTTGAATGATCATATGTTGATTTTACTAGTTTTGTAGTCTTGAATGAATTTAGTTAATGTGATTACATTGTATACTTTACATATAATCTTGATTTGTCATTCATGCATTTAAACTAGATTATCTTGATAAATGCACTTTTATGTTTAGATCTAGTTTCCGTAGAATGTGTTGATCATCATTATATATGTTACGTGCTTGTTTGCGTATCATGCATTCATGATAACCTTAGATGCCTTGTGAGAAGGAAGTCTTGACAATAGATGTGAGGCCTATGATCTGTTGAGCAAGTGGAAGTCACATTCCTTAGAGTGATTTTTTGGTTTGTGCAAGTGGAAGCTACATGTCTTAGAGTGAGTCTTTGACTTGTGCATTGGAAGTCTCATTTGGAGAGTGATTCTTCAAGTTGATCATAGAAGTCTCGACAAGAGGTGTGAGGCCTCAGAATGTTGAGCAAGGTGGCAACAAGTTCATTGAGTAGGATAGAAGGGTAGTTTCTAGGTGAAAAGGCCACTTTAGAGATTGTACTCATTTTATCTACTAGTGGATTGTGTGTGCCGGTGGTTATGGATTCAATTTGTGGATGTTTCCTCTAAGGAGGTTTACCATGTAAATATCTTATGTCAACTTTCTCTAAACTCTATCTCTTATATTTGTATGTATAATTGATATGTTTTGAATATTATACTTTGTAATTAGACTTCCATATTATATCTTAGTTTGCTTATGTGTTAATTGTATCACGTTCTTTATATTTTGTATATTGATTAATTGCTATTGATTAATATATATTTTGTGATACAAGCAGTTTATAGGGACAAACTTTTGTTTGTTTCAAGGGAGTCGAAAAGGTATCTAACCTATTCACCCCCCCCCCCCCCTCTAGGTTATCTTTGAGCATTTAACAGTGTTTGTATTTTCAATTGGTATCAGAGCCGGACACTAGATTGCACTTAGTAAGTATCTGGGTGATACATTCACGGTATTTGTGTAGCTTTTGGAGCCATGGGTTTACAAGATTATGTAATGGCGAACGGAGCCTCAAATACTTGGCCACCGTTGCTTCGAGGCACTAACTATAGGTATTGGAAGTTGAGGATGAGGGCCTACATTTGCTCCATTGATGAGAGGGTGTGGATGGTAGTGGAAGAAGGTTATAGTCCTCTTACTAAGTTTCAAAAGGATGGAACCAATATACTCAAGCCAAGGAGTGAATGGACAGCGAATGAGTTTGAGGTTGCTAAATGGCACCATCGTGCTATAAATGCCATCTTTAGAGGAGTTAATGATCATCAATTCTCCTACATTCAAAATCTTGAATTTGCCAAGGAGTCTTGGGAAACTCTACAAGTCACTAATGAAGGAACATTGGCGGTGAAGAAATCAAGGCTTCAAATGTTGACTTCACAATTTGAAGGTTTATGTATGAGTGAAGAAGAAAAGTTTGAAGACTTCCAATTCCGGCTTCTTAACATTGCTAACCAATGTCAAGCACTTGAAGTACCTATCTCAATAGAGTGCTTAAATTGGAAAATCCTTAGGTCACTTCATAAGAGGTTCAAGGCGAAGGTAACAGCCATTGAGGAAAGCAAGGATACAGATAGTATGAAAATTGATGAGTTGCTTGGGTCACTCCAAACTTATGAGATGTGCTTGAAGCCAAAGTCCAAGAGTAAGGGAATTGCTCTCAATGCTATTGAGGAAGAAAGTGATGATGAAAATGAAGAGATGGCACTTATGGTTAGGAAGTTTAAAATGTTTCTAAGGAAAAATGCTAAGCCTAAAGACAAGTTTTCCAAAGAAAAGGGAGTCAGAAAACCATCATCTCCAAGGAATGATAAGAATATTCAAGCTATGAATAAGAAAGGTGTATAATGCTACAATTGTCATGGTTTTGGTCACTTTGCTAATGAGTGTACCATGAAGCCATCTAAAAAGGACAAGAAGGGCAAAAGATTGGCCGCTACGTGGAGTGATGATGACTCTAGTGATTATGAGAGCTCTAGTAGTAAGTCTTCAAGTGATGAAGAGTTGGTGAGCAACTTTGTAGCTCTAACGGCTTCTGACATTCCACTAGTGGTTAAGAGTTCAATATCTTTGAACAAGAATATTGCTACAAATTATCAATAAAGTACTAGTTTCAATCCAACTAATCTTGAGCTATTGGCTAAGAGAGAAAAGCTTGAAGAAGCTAGGGATAGTGCTCTAAGAGAAGTTGTTGAAAAAGGATGATTTGATCAAGAAGCAACTTGATTATTTTATGTTAGTTACTCGTAGACTTCTTGGTGAGAAAGGTGATATTATGAAGAAGTTTAGAGAACTAGAAAAGATAAACCTTGAGAAGTATGGAATGATATCTTCTTTGAAGAAGAGAGAACAAGAATTAATGGAAGTGATAGACACGGTTAAGGAGGCCATCAAGGACTTAGTGAATGATTCGGTAAGTGTGTCAAGTGTTAGGAATCTTGTTAACTCTCATAGTGGTGAAGACGACTTAGTAGTTGAAGAGGAGCCCTCAGAAGCACCACTTCCTACTCACTTGGATGAAGTCGTGATTGACAAGAAACCACACAAGAAGAGAAGATCAAAAGCCATGAAGAAGTTGGCAAACAAGGTATCTTTGCAAACTCCTAGTGAAGTTACTTCTACTCAAAGAGGTACAATCTCATCTTTTGTTCATATTTGCCATTACTACAACACAATAGGTCATATTAAGCCTAAGTGTTATAAGTTCATTGAAAAATGCAAATTAGGAAATGCATCTAGAGATAATGAGATTAAACTTCAACTTGAACATGCTAATCCTTTGAACTTAGATAAGTGTGATTTTATTGCTATGCATGATAATAAGTTATGGAGTAGAAAGAAAACTAATCTTGCTCAACTTGACAAAGCTTGTGTTGAAAATGTTAAGGAAAATAGTATTAATGATATAATTGTTAATCAAGTCAATGAAGAACTTTACTCTAGATTTAACATTGTTGTCAAGGATGATATTGGAAATGTTTATGTAGGTTCACCCAAAAACAAGCGGCAGTGCTTCAACGCGGCCCATGTGCACGAATTAGTTCTCAAAGAACAAAAGAGAAATTACTCTTAATTTTTATGAATAAACAATTGATCTTTATTGAATGAAAATAGTACAGTTTATAGGACTAAGGCCACAAAAGATCAGCCCTAAAAATCCCAAAGATTGCAACAATAATTTCTAAAAATGTACCTAAGGCAACGAAAAAAAGGAAAAGTAAAAAAATAAACATACCTAAAACTAAGATAATTTCATCCTCAATTTAAATAAGTCAAATATGAATTTAATTCCTTGATATTTCAACCTAAAATTGTGCAACAATAAAAAAGAAAGAAACAATTTAATTCAGTACCTTTTTTTTTTGGAAAAACACCAAAATAGGAAATTAAGACCAAATGAAAAAATCAGCTCCAAATTCACGTACTGACTTTCTTAGACTTGAATCATGCTTGTTAAAGGTTGAAAAATTAGTTTATCACCATCAATGGGCCTCCACGTGCATGCTTGAGCCCAAATCCCTCGAATCAGCCCACTTAACATATTTTGGAGTTTCTTGGCACGTGCTGCTGTCACCAGAGCAATTAGAACTTGAATTGGATCTGTATTCCATGATCTTGTGATAGCCATATCCTCATCATTCCCCTCTTATTGAAAAGGATTTGTCCTCAAATAAAGTTCATCACCTACACCCAAAGGACTCAAATCAGAAACATTGAAGGTAGCACTTACATTATACTCACCAGGTAAGTCCAACTTGTATGCCTTGTCATTGGTCCGTTCTAAGACTTGGAAAGGTCCATCCCTTTTAGGTAATAGGTTGGATTTCCATTGAGTCGGAAACTACTCCTTACGCATGTGCAACCAACCCAATCTCTAGGTTCAAGGAGCACTTGTTGTCGCCCTTTGTTGGCTTGTCTTACATATTGCTTAGTTCTTCATCAATGTTGAATTTTACTTTGTCATGGATCTGCCTTACAAGTTCAACATTTTTTTCCATCTAGATTCACATGCTCAGACAAAGGTAATGGATATAAATCCAAAGGAGTTAGAGGATTAAAACCATAAAAATATGGTGAAAACTTAGTAGTATAGTGAACAGAACGATTATAATCAAACTCAACATGCGACAAACAATCTTTCCATGTTTTAATGTTTTTCTTAATAACTGCCCGTAACAAAGTAGAAAAAGTCCTATTTACTACTTTTGTTTGACCGTCGGTTTGAGGATGACAAGTAGTTGAAAACAATAACTTAGCTCCTAATTTTTCCGATAAAGTCTTCCATAAATAATCCAATAACTTAGCATCTATATCAGAATTAATTGTTATAGGTAGGTCGTGTAAACGCACAATTTCTTTAAAGAACAGCTCTACAACATGTGAAGCATCATCAATTTTGTGACATGGAAAAAAATGTGTCATTTTTGAAAATCTATCCACGATTACAAAAATTGAATCTTTCCCATGTCCAGACCTAGGTAAACCTGATGTAAAATCCATTAAAATATCAATCCATGGTTCACTAGGATTAGGGAGAGGTGTATACAAACCGTGGGGCTACACTCAGGACTTAGCTTGCCTATAAGTGATACGTTGTCCATAAATTCTCTTAACGTCTCATTTCATATGTGGCTAATAGAAATGTTCCTTCAAAACAGATAAAGTCTTTGCAACTCCAAAATGTCCCATCAAGCCTTCACCATGGGAATCTCTAACCAGCACTTCCCTCGTAGAGCAATTAGGCGCGCATAATTTATTCTCACAAAACAAGAATCCATCATGCCTTAAATACCTACCAGTTGCAAATTTCTCACACAATTTATATTCTTCACAAAAATCATGATCAGTTGTATATAATTCTTTAATTTGCTCAAAACCAAGTATTTTAGCATCAAGAGTAGAAAGCAATATGTACCTGTGAGAAAGTGTGTCAGTAATGATGTTTTCCTTACCTTGCTTGTATTGGGTAACATACGGAAACATCTCGATGAACTCAACTCGTCGGGCATGTCTCTTGTTCAGCTTATGTTGGCCTTTTAAATGTTTTAAGGACTCATGATCTGTATGGATCACGAATTTTCTGGACCATAGGTAGTGTTTCCATGCCTCTAAAGCCCTAACCAATGCATACAACTCTTTATCATGAGTCGGGTAGTTTAAGGCTTCCCCACTTAGTTTTTCACTGAAGTAAGCTATTGGTCATCCCTCTTGCATTAAAACTGCACCTATACCAATACCCGAAGCATCACATTCAATTTTAAACATTTTAGTAAAATTAGGCAAAGACAATAAGGGAGCGTTGGTCAGCTTTTGCTTGACCAATTGAAACGTCTTTTCTTGTTTTTCTCCCCACTTGAAACCAACGTTTTTCTTGATTACTTCAGTAAGTGGTGCTACCAATGTACTAAAGTCTTTCACAAACCGTCGGTAAAAACTAGCAAGTCCATGAAAACTTCTCACATTGCCTACGTTTGTGGGACTCGACCACTATTGGATGGCATATATCTTCTCCGTATCAACATGTATACCCTGTGCACTCATAATAAATCCTAGAAACACAAGATTATCGATACAAAAGGTACACTTCTTCAGGTTTGCAAACAACTTTTTTTTTCTAAGTACGTCCAAAATAGATGTCAAATGTTGTACATGATCACCCAAGTTTTTGCTATTTATGAGAATATCATCAAAATATACCACAACAAATTTTCCAATAAATGCACGTAAAACATGATTCATTAAACACATGAAAGTACTCAGAGCATTAGTTAGACCAAATGGCATTACTAACCACTCGTACAATCCATATTTAGTTTTGAATGTAGTTTTCCATTCCTCGCCCTCTTTCATTCGGATTTGATGATATCCACTTTACAAGCCAATTTTAGAAAATACACAAGAACCATGCAATTCATCTAGCATATCGTCTAAGTGAGGAATAGGATGACGATACTTTACCGTTGTACTATTGATCACTCGGCAATCAATACATATTCTCCATGCCCTATCCTTCTTATGAAATAACTAAACTAGAATTGCACATGGACTCATGATTTCCCTAACATACCCATTTTCTAACAATTGACTAACATGTCTTTGAAGCTCCTTCGTCTCCTCATGATTGCTTCTATAAGTTGATCATTTTGGAATGAAAGCAATGGCTACAAAGTCAATCTAATGCTTTATTCCTAAAAATGGAGGCAAACCGTGAGGCATCTCGTCGGGAAAAAACATCCTTAAATTCCTACAACAGAGAAACAACGAAACTAGACATAGCAGGGTCAAGTTTGTTAGTGTTTAAAAGTGTCCCTTTATATAAGAGTACAATCATCAGCTGATTTGAAAACATCGCTATCCTAATTTCTTTGGCTTTTGTATAAAAATTCTTTTGTTTCCTCTCTGTTTTTTCCTCAATTGTCAAATCTATAATTGCTTTTTCTCTCTTTTTTTCTTCGACCTATCTCTCTCTTTTACACTATTTTTCTGTTATTCACTACCTTTTTGCAACCTTACTTAATCTTGACGAACTTTATTCGGTGACAGAGGTACAAGGGTGATGGGCCATTGATTAAGTACAAACTAGTATTTGTTTGTAAATCCATCATGCTACACCCGCCTATCAAACTGCCATGGGTGTCCTAACAACAAATGCCCTGCTTGCATCGATACTACATCACACATCACTTCATCTTTATATTTATCGATCCAGGATGCCACTAACTCATGTTAAGTCACCCTCACCTCACCATTATCATTCAACCATTGTAATTTATACGGCTTAGGTTGCAGTATCGTTAGCAATCCTAATTTTTTAACCATGGTTGTGCTTGCAACATTAGTACAACTACAACCTTCAATAATTACACTACATACCTTGTCTTTTATGTAGCATCTAGTGTGAATTATGTTCTCTCATTGGACTTCATCTTCGTTCTTCATTTGCAAGCTTAATATCACTATTCTGAGAACTAGGAGTTTTGATTTTACCATGATTCCCTTGCTTGGAAGGCACGGACTTTGGCTCAGGAATGGTGGACTTTTGGGCCTTGTCTTCTTTCTTTGGATAGCTCGGTCTCCAAGAATTAGATTGCAAGATTGATAAAGGTCATGTATTGCCCCTTCTCTTGAGTTGTCGCAATATTTTGACACCTTTTTGCACCATCTCTTCTATCTCCACACAATGTTGCAACTCAACAATATGAGCAATCTCTTGGTTTAAGCAATTAAGAAAAAGAGCCATGGTTGCTTTGCGGTCTTCTTCCATATCTTCCCTAATCATGGCAATCTCCATCTCTTTTTAATATTCTTCCACGCTTCGATTGCTTACGTGATGTTAGGATTATGCCATATAGCAAGAGTGTAATAATTTATTTGACAATCTTTTCATATTAATAAAGTGATTTCTAGTTTAAAAAATCTTATAACATATATAGTTTAATTATTATAATTGTCAAAAGTAAATAATCATAAGGTCAAAAGACTATGAGAAAAAAAGAATTGTTCGTACATCTAGATATGTATGAGGTAGACACAATTCTTTAGTTAGTCTTGAATAATATTCACAACTTAAGATAGAAGAATGGGTGCCTTTATCGTGTCAAAGTTGTAGATTCTTTTGCTAGCATTTGAGTGGGATCAAATATGTTATGATGAGTCTAAGATCATCAAAGTGTGGTGTCTTTGTGCAAAAAAATCTAGTGCTCTAGGTGCATTGAATAGGATTACAGCGAAATACTTATCCAGAACAGTCAGTGGATAAAAGTTTTTACTTAAGGACACTCATAGAGTCTATCTCAATCCTGAGATAAATGATGGACTTATGGTTACAAGTGTTATCATTTTAGTTATCAATGAGTATGATTATATAGCATAGTCTATCCTCGATAGTTTGGTGGTATATATTTGTTAATCAATAGAGGACTTCATTTATAGATATGGATTTTGTGACTCCATTTATTAAATGTGAGTAGAATATCATCATATGGATATTATAAGGTATTGAATTTTAAATCTTAACGTTTAGTTTTCAATAGTGTCTATTGAAATATAGCTTTTAGATAAGTCAAAATATCTAAGTTCAAAATTTGGTCAAATGAGTAAATATGGTAACTCTGAGAGCTATAGGCAGTCTATGAGCTCTTGGCGATTACTGGTATTTTTCATGAGGATGCTCTATCTCTAATAAGGTTGTCTAGGGTATGAATAAGGAACATTAACTTATTCTATCTTTATTTAAGAGTTCAATTTTAGTTCTTTAGTGGAATGAACTATCGAACCTAAGTGATCATTTGTTGATTGTGATAAGGTAATGTCCATTGGATCTTAAATTTAGATAGCCGGCCAAGATCCCCAATCAACACAAACTTTTATGGATCACTTGATATATTTTACCGAACCAATTTATGGGTTCATCTAGAATTATTTTTTGGATTGTGGAATCCAAAAGTTTTGAAGAGGTGCGATCATGTGCGATCAAGACACGCGATATCTCTTAAAGTACCTGGTATGGGCGGCCAAGGATGTGGGAATCCTTGAGAGGCCCTAATGGGGTGCAATTAGCATACCATTAATACATTAAGAATATAATTTGTACATTTAAATTAAATTGGTTGTTTAAATTATATTAATGTATTCATTTAAGACATATGGACTTGTTTCTTTTTTTAGTAATAATAAGTGTAGTTCACATGTGGACTTTTTATTAAAGTCTAATGGACTTAATAAAATGGAAAAACTACATATTGCCCATACTATAGGCTTAGGCGGCAATGCTAAGGATGTTAGCCTAATATATTATTTTTATTTTATTAATCAATTAGTTAATTAATTAATTAAAAGTCAAAGTCTTTTTCAAAGTAGGAGAAGGTCTCCTAGTGTCATACTATTGTTGCTAGTATGATAAGTATCAAAGACTTTATTTGATAAGTAGATAAATAAAAGGAATTCATTTATCTAATCAAATTAGGATGTCTTTGATATTTATCAAAACTCTAATTGACAATTGGTCAAATTATGAAGTTTTTGATAAAATCATGATTAATTTATATTCAATAATTTATTATTGGATAATACATTAATGAGTTGGAATAGGGTAGTATTCCGAAAGTTGATAGGAGTTGTGGTGGAAAACAAATCCTCCTTGTGAGAGGAGTTTCGCCCACAACACAAATCCTCCTTGTGTGAGGATTTGGCCACACACACACACACACACACACACACATATATATATATATATATATATATATATATATCCCTATCAAAGAACTCGGCCAACCTAGTTTTTGGTTTGAGAAGTTTTTTTTTTAGTTTTGCTTTCCTTAATAAAAAAGAACTTCATCTAACTCATTGTGCGAAGAATTCAGCCAAGCATAAATAAAAGAGGGAACGTTTTCGTTTTCGATAGTGCACTATTATCCTTTACATCAAAAAGGTTTTATGTCAACATCGAATCAGGTTTACACGAGTTTCGATCAACAGATTGAGAATTCACAAGTGACCAAACGTTCTTCGTTTTTCTCTAGGAGGATTATTGTGACTAATAAAATAAAAAGGGTTTTGTTTTTCCATCCTCAGGTAGACAATTCAAATAAAGGGAGCCCATACTCCTAGGTGATTCAAGTTCGTGATTGGATTGGAAGATCTTGTGGATTCAATTCGGTGCAACATCAATCGTCACATGAAAAAGATACAATACCTTTTATTTATATGTTAATAATCAAGGGTTGATGTCCATTCTTTTAAAGGATTTTTTTTTAAATATACCAATCAATATTTTCACTTTCTTGCATGTTTTTCTCTTACACATGAGACTTTGCAATTTTTTATACAAGTCTCGGTAGTAATGGTTGGGCAGAAAGTGCTTTCTCATCACCGTCTTCATGTCTTCCCACGTTGCAATCAGACATTCTTTATTCTGTCTCCTACAAACAACTAAATGATCCCACCAAATCACAACATAGTCAGTAAATTCAATCACAACTAGTTTAACCTTTTGTGCTTCGGAATAGTGGCGACAATCAAAGATGAGTTCTATATTCTTTTCCCATTAAAAGTATGTTTCATGATCAGATTTCTCTTGAAACGACAGGATCTTCATCTTTATACCACTAAAGCTATCATCCCCTTTGTTTCTATCTCTCCTACCCTATCCATTTCTCCTATGACTACTCACGGACTCCTCCTCTTTACCATACTTATCCTAGTAGTAATCATTAACTTCTTCTCTAACTGGAACTCTCTCTCCTACGTGCTTACGGAATGGGTTGTGGTTACTCCGCATGTGCGTTCTCCACTTGATATAAGTGCTCATGTAGATGTTCCAATTCCCCCTTCATCATTTTTCTCATCTCCCTTATTAATGCCTCCATCCAAAGCTTTGGATCCATCAGGTTGGAAGGATCATTAGTAGCGTCTTTATCTTTGTTGTCGGACATGTTTTTTTTTTCTGCATAAAAAAAAAATTAGATGGACCTCATGGCACTCCCTCACGTGTTTTAATCAAATAATCAATTTACTCAACACTCGTGTATTCACACAAAAAATTCAGCTTTTACCCTCAAGATGAGCTCACCACTCTTGCTTTTTTCCACTCATAATTTCTCAAAAGTTCTTATCAAACTAATCAAACAAATAACCAGGATTTATTAGCAAAGTTCTACACCAAAAAAAAAATATTAGGATGGGATCTTGATTCTCCAGCAAGGAATTTGATAACAAGTTTATACGAAAAAAACAATTTTAAAGAAGTGTTTCTAGACTTTTTTTTTATCTCTTCTCTTCTTTTTTTGTGACAAATTTGAATTTCAATAACCCTAGAAGAAAGAAGTTTGACAAAAGAAAGTCAGTCAAAACTAGAATCTAGGACACGAAAACAAATAACAGAGGTAGGAAAACCAGAAATATAAACTGCAACCAAGCTCTGATACTAAATTATATAAACCACGTCAACTTGTAACAAATTGGTATTAAGATTGGTATCTAAGACCGATCTACGCTCAAATTTGGATAGAAATCGCAACCCAACAACTATAAAGGGGGACACCACAATTAAGGATGGAATACTTGATTTATAAGTCAATCATGAACGCCACAGAAATCTGATAAGTTCATATTAGTTCTCAAAGAACAAAAGAGAAATTACTTTAAATTTTTATGAATAAAACAAATGATCTTTATTGAATGAAAAGAGTACAATTTATAGGACTAAGGCCACAAAAGATCAGTCTTAAAAAGCCCAAAGATTGCAACAATAATTCCTAAATTTATGCCTAAGGCAACGGAAAAAAAAAACGTTAAAAAAAACATACCTAAAACTAAGGTAATTTCAGCCTCAATTTAAGGAAGTCAAATCTGACTTTAATTCCTTAATATTTTAGCCTAAAATTTTGCAACAATAAAGAAGATAGAAACAATTTAATTTAGTCCCTTTTTTTTTGGAAAAACATGAAATTAGGAAATTAAGCCCTAAACAAAAAAATCAGCTCCCAAATTTGCCTATTGACTTTCTTGGACTTGAATCATGTTTGTTAAAGGCTGGAAAATTCATTTATCACCATCAATGAGCCTCCACATACATTCTTGAGCCCAAATCCTTTGAATCAACCCAACATTTCATGATCTTGTGCTAGCCATGTCCGCATCAGCTTTGTCAACAATTTTGGATAAAAATTTGGCACTACCAAGATACGTTACTCATTTGTGTTTGGCTCTTGGTGTGAAGACACATGAGGAAGATGTGCTACTACCTTCCTTTGAGAAGTTTAGTGATAAACGTGTGACTTTTATATGATACAAAGATAAGGGTAAGGCTTGTGATACTCTTGGACCTTTTAATGGATCTCAAGATTCATGCCTTGTGTTTAGTGTCTTCTGGATTGGGCTAAATAATTGAAGGAAGAGGTTGTGAAGTCAAGTGTGAATATTGAAGAATCACAAAGGAAGATTGAAGAACTCAATGCTAAGGTAGCTCAATAAGAAGCTATGATCAAAGAGTAAGAAGAAAGCATTTCCTTAAGCAAAAGAACTACTCTAAAGCATTATGTGAGATCTAACAATCGCTCTAAGTTCCTTGGTGATACAAGTGGCTAGTGGTATGACCATGAGGTACATTTCATTCTCTTTTCCTTTTGGCTTCATATCATGTCAAAAAGGGGGAGAAATATGTGCTAGCTTACTTAGTTTCAATCTTATCTTTTGGGAGAAATAAGTGCTTATGTGCTTATGTGCATAGTCTCTCAAATTTTATTTTTTGTTTCATTTTAGTTTAATTTGGAAACTTTAACTTTTGTGGCATATAATATTATTTTGAAACATGGTTTATTTGAGTTTTAAATGCTTTGTTCTTACCAAATTATATATTACCATATGTGTTGTCTCTTGTATATATTGTGTTTTAAAATGATTTTAGCCAACTACAAGAGAAGATCAAGAAGTAGTTCAAGACTTGTTAAAGATTAGTATAGGAGTGTGTAACTCATTGTAACTCATTGTGACCAATCTTTTTTGTATTTGTTTTAGTTTATGTATAGGGGTTTTGACATGGAATTGAGAGAGAGATTGTTAGGTTTTTGAAGTTGTGTTGGCATTAATTCTATTTCAAAACAATGTTTAACTTGTATTGATCAGTTGTCTTAGATTAATGATGATTCAAGCTTCAAAAAAGATTTGGAATTTTATCAAACAAGATCAAGTTTTCGAAAATAAATGTGCTTCATTACTCAACAAAGGTATATTTAGACCTCATTTCTCTTACAAGGCTTAGGAATGCACACACATATTGCATCCATATGTGTCCCTATATCATTGTGCTCAAATTATATAACAAATTCATACATTTGATATTGAATGCTCATGCATTAGATTTTAGTTGACAAATTGTGTAAATTGCATGTACTAAGACTATGTCTAAGAAATAGCATTCTTGTGTGTTCATGTGTTTGTTTGTTTATGTTTTATAGACATTGGACTTGAATTTGATCTTATATTGTTCCTTGTTGAGTTTTGGTCATTTCGGGTACTCATTCATTTGATTTAAAGTTTCGAGTAAGAAGTTATGAAACTTTCTAGTCGCTTATCATCCATTGTCTTCGTCTTTGTGTATCGAGTCGAATTCATAATTTTTAGTCTAAGTTTTATAGTCATCCATATGTGTGAGAGAGTCTCTGTTCATAATCCATAAATGGATTCAAATTCAGAGTTTGGAGACCGGGGAACAGTTGAAGAACGCGGGAGAAGCGCGAAGGGAAGAGGCAATGGCCAAAGTCTATCAAGCCTCACTTCCCTGAGATGGCATGTGGCCAACTCAGGAAGCATCCCTTGCTGCCCGCGAGATGTCCACATGCCATCTCAGGGAAGTGAGGTGGAGAGATGGCCATGGTTTCCCGAAATGCCCTTCTCTCCATATCACTCTCCCTCCCTTTAAAAGCTCTTTCCCTCTAACTTTTCACTTCAAGAAGAAAAATTGAAAACACTTGTGCAGAAAATTTTCTCACAAACTTTCTCATCTTCTAAACACCTTAACTTTCTCGTTTGAACTCCGATTTAAGTTATTCAAGTTGAAGATTGTTCGTCTATCAATTCTCTATCATCTCCAAGAAGATTTGAGATCATTTATTCAAGTTTTCTGGTGGCTTTCCATCGAAAACGGGACTGCACATTTTGTCTAAGGTATTGAAAATTTCTTGAGTTTCTGTTCTTCAAAGTTTTTCAATTACCTTGGGTTTTCTTCTTCTATGTATGTATTTTTATTGTGTATACTTTAATTAGCATTTTAAGCTTTAATATAGCTAGATTGAACATGATTAGAATCTCTCATGTTGAGTTAGATTTTTCTAAAATCTATGTTTTCACATTAACGGATATTGTATTGTGCTAGCTTTTGATTTAGGACTATTTGTGCTTCTTATTGATTGATTTGTGATGATAAATAGTCTTATCATGCGCTAGGTTCTTTTAATTAAACATATTTTGGATTAGCACATTTGCTTGTGTATTTAGAGCTATTTTTTATTTTGATTGAATATTGTGAGAAAAATAAGCCCTAGGTTTTTGCTAGAACTTTGATTGATATCATCACATGTTTCTAGCATGTTTTTGTGCTTGTTACTAAAGCCTTGAATGTGTGCTTAGTGTAAATGTTTTGATTCAAGTTTTAGTCAAATGAATGATTCTTGGAATTAAATGTGTTTGCGGTGTTTTACATGATTCTAGAATATTATTCGTGATTAGTAAGTAGACAACATTAGTTCTATGATCTTTCATGCATATGTCTAGTTCTCAGAGGATGCGTAGATCATCATATTCTATGTTGAGTGCTTGTTTTCATTTTTACATTCATTGAACACATTGGAAAGTCCTTGTAATAGACATGAAGTCTTGGCTAGGACATGTGGTCTGGTAAGCTAAGCAAGAAGTCTTGGTTAGGACATGAGGTTCGGATAATCAAGCATAGGAGACTTTCTAGAGGCAAGGGTGCCTTGGATAGAGAGTCAAATTTTTATTGGTATACCCGGGATATTAAGATGCAGTGGAGTCCAATAGAGAGTGTGTCATTTGTTGATCACTCTTGAGGAATTTCCAACTTCTTAAAGGTTTTGTGTGGAAGTGAAGTCCAATAGAAGGTGTGTCATTTGTTGATCACTTTTGAGGAATGTCTTGTCTACTTTCCAATAATAAAAGTACTCGATGGTTGTATGAAACCCGTGGATGTGTCTTCCTTGGAGGTTTTACCATGTAAAAAACAATCATTGTGTTAATTCTTCCCATCACTCTTTTATGCTTGTATGTGTATGTTTAAATCTTGTTCACAATCTTCATCTTTAGATATTGTTGAATACAAGATAGTTGATATATCTTTATTTTATAAATTAAACATTGTGTACATGATACGTTACTATTTATTTCTTGTTCATTTTAGCAAGGTATATATGGTATATATGTATACAAGTACTTGTTGATTTGTGTTTAAGTATTGTTACTTCACTTGCAAGTTATAGACTTTTGACTTGACTTGATTATTTGAGAATGCTTGTCAATAGCTATGTGTGCTTTTATTTGCTCTAAACTATTGTGATAGAGGCTACCTAAAGGGACAAACATTGGATTGTTTCAAGGGATTAAAAAAGGTGAAAAAACCTATTCACCCCCTCTAGGTTAGTTGTAGGCAGTCTAACCGTGATTTTATATTTCAATTGGTATCAAAGCAGATCGTTAGACATAATTAACGAGATCAAGCTCATACTCACAGTTAGGTGCAAAGCTTTGAAGCCATGATGTTACAAGAAGAGATAATGGTAGATGTAGCTTCAAACTCGAGGCCTTCATTGCTTAAAGAACATAACTATGGGCGTTTGGAAGTTAAAGGTGAAAGCCTATATCCATTTTATTGATGAGAGGGCATTGATGGTAGTGGAAGAAGGTTGCACACCTCCAACTAAGTTTTTGGAAGTTGGCTCCGTAATTTCCAAACCAAGGAGTGAGTGGACAGTCAATTATTTTGAAGTTTCCAAGTGGCACCACCGAGCCATGAATGCCATTTTTGGAGGAGTTGATGGGCATTAATTCTCCAACATTCAAAACCTTGAGTCTGCTAAGGTGGCATGGGATGTTCTACAAGTTACCAATGAGGGAACATTGGCGATAAGGAAATCGAGGCTTCAAATGCTAACATCACAATTCGAAAACATGTAAATGAGTGAAGAAGATGTGTTTTGGAGACTTCCAATTCAAACTTCTAAACATAGCCAACCAATGTCAAGCACATGGTATGCCTATCTCAATAGAGAGACTAAATTGGAAGATTCTTAGATCTTTACCTAAGAGGTTCAAGGCAAAGGTGACAACCATTGAGGAAAGCAAGGATGTTGATTGCATGTGCATCGACGAATTGTTTGGATGACTTCAAACATATGAAATGAGCTTGAAACCTAAAGTCTAGAACACGGGTATTGCTCTCAAGGCTATTGATGAAAAAAGTGAAGATGAGGATGAGGAGATGGCACTCTTGGTTAGAAAGATTAAAAAGTTCTTAAGAAGATGTGCCAAGCCTAGTGGCAAGTTCTTGGAGAAAAGGGAAGTCAAGAAGTCATCTACTCCAAGGAATGATAAGAGTGACCATGCAAAGAATAACAAAGAGGTTCAATGCTTCAAATGTAAGAAGTTTGGTCACTATTCCACGAGTTATCCCAATTAGAAATCTAATGAGGATAAGAAATGAAAAGCAATGGCGGCTACATGGAGTGATGATAGCTATAGTGAAGAGGAGAGCTCTAATGATGAATCCTCAAGTGAAGAAGAACATGTTAGCAACTTTGTTGCTCTTACGACTTCTTTCACAAAGTTAGAGAGTGATTGTATAGTTTTCGTGGATAAGGAGATTGATCAAAGTCATCAAAAAGATACATGTTCGAATACAACCAATTTCAATCTTATGACAAAGACTAGGAGTCTTGAATATCAAAAAGATGAAGCATTGAGAGAGGTTAAGGAGAAAGATGATTTGATCAAAACTCAAGTGGATGAGTTTTTTGAGACCTCACATAGACTCATGTGCGAAAAGAATGATATCATGAAAAGGCTAAATGTGGTTGAAAGACTTGTCTTTGAAAACATGGAGATTGTTTCTTTCATGAAGGTTAGAGAGCAAGAATATATTGAGGAGATCGACATTGCTAAGCAAGCTATCAAAGACTTAGGCAATGGTTCGATCAACATAAAGAATATCATGGATCTTGCTCAACCTCAATGAGAATCTAATATCTTGGAAGGCGAGGAGAAGCTTGTGATAACACAACCTTCTTCAAGAAAGGCTAAGAACAAGAAGATCAAGAAATCTCCTAAGAAAAATCTTCCCAAAGCTAAAGGTAAAATGAAAGACAATGTATCTTCACAAACTCTCACTACTTCTTCAAATCTGACAAGTACCAATTTGTATATGAAAATAACTTCTCAAAAAAAAAAATTTAACCCAATTTTGCACTCACAATTGACAAACAATATAGTAGCGCGTATGTGCATCGTCCACAGAGATCATGTTATACCTATGTGACCAAATTTTCGCTCTAAATTAAATGCAAGCAAAATAAATTTCAAATGATTGTTGTATTAATATTAATTAAAATGCAACTAAGGCTAAACTACTTTAAATGCAACAAGCTAGTAAATGAAAATATACGACAAATGAACTAGGGAATTGATGGATTCAACATGCGAATAATGGGTACTTATGAATTCTCATAAATGTTCATTAAACTAATGAAACCAAGATAGAGGGTATAGACTTGGTTGTATATCCCATATGGGTTTCCAATCTAGACAGTATAGTATTGGCCACCCACAAGTGATTGTTCATTAAAGTGCAACTACCAAAAAAAGGACTAATCTCTTAGTAATTTAACCAACCTGTTAGGTTTTAGTTTGTGTTGCCATTAATTCCATATCAAAATGATGTTTACTTGTAATGATTTAGTTGTTTAGATTCATGACGATTCAAGCCTCAAAAAATGATGAACAACAAGTCAAAGCAAGTTCTAAGTCTTCAAAGAGAAAGGATGCAATTTGGTTCTACAAAGGTATACTAAGACCTTATCTTTCTTTTACAAGGCTAAGGCACACACATACAATTTATTCATATGTGTCCCTGCATCGTTGTGCACCATGTATAACACATTCACACACTTAAAGATGAATGCTCATGCATTGGTATGAAAATAACATGTTTTGGAAAATGTATGATCTCTATGTAGTTTGCATTCTACTGTGAATTGTGTTTGTATGTATATATGTTTGTATAACATGGATATTGAACTTGAATTTAGTCTTAAATCATTCTTGATTGAGTTCAGATCATTTCGGTTACTCATACTATTGATTTCAAGTTCTAAGTCAAAAGATACTACACTTTCAACTCATGTTTCATACATTGTCTTCGTCTTCGTATATCGAGTCAAATTATTATTTTTTGGGTTGAGTATCTTATATTTTCATGTCCATGTGAGAGTTACAGTCTGTAATCCATAAACAGATTCAAATTCCAAGTTTGGAGGCCGGAGAACGGTCGAAGAACGCGAGGGAAGCGCGAGGGTAATGCTCCATGGCCAAAAGGCCATGAATGTGTGCATGCCCGAGATGGCGCGTGGCCATCTCGGCCGCACAACCTTGCTACCCCGAGATTCCCATGTGCCATCTCAGGGAAGCACTAACAAGTGAGGTAAAAATGGACTTTCTCGCTTTCTTCTTTCTCACTCCTTTATAATCTATTTCCCTCCCACATTTCATTCTAAGAAGAAATTCAAATCAAGTGTGTATAAATTTTCTCTCTAAATTTTCTCACCTTCCAAACACCATAAATTCTTCATTTCAACTCCAATTTGAGTGATTTGAAGTTGAGAGTGTTCATCTATTCATCCTCCATTGTTTCTCTGAAGGTTTGAGTTAATTTTGCTATTGATTTTGGTGTCTAATCATACAAAAACGGGACTGCACCTAAATCAACTAAGGTATTGATTTTCTCTAAAAGTTTTCTTTTAAAACTTGGTCAATTGCCTTGGGTTTTCTTCTTCTACGCATATTTGTATATTGTGAGTGTTTTGATTTGTGTTTTGAACACTTTTAAAGCTAGGTTGAGTTTCAATTGAAATCATTCATGTTGAGTTAGGTTTTGATTTTGCCTATGTTATAATGTTTGGGATTGTATTGTGCTAGATTTGATTCTAGGACTATTTTATGATCTTTGATTGTTTGATTTTGTGAAAAATAGTTCCTCACATGTATTAGGCTCTCTTGGCCAAAATTCTCACATAATACATGTGCTTATGTTCTTTTGAGCTATTTATGTGATTTGTTGAATCTATGATTAGGAATATGCTCTAGAACTTTAGCTTAAATCTATTTGACTTTGTTATATGATTTTAGCATGTTTTAGGTTTTCGTGATTTAAACTTGATCTTGTGATTTGTTGAACATATCTTATGATTCAAGTTTAGATATATGCATGTATCTAAGATGTGATTAATATTGAACATATCTTACATGATCTAGATTTGATTACACATGCATGACTAACTAGACTATATGTGATTTGTGCATTCATGCTCATGTCTAGTATTTACCATAGGATGTGTTGATCATAGCATTCTATGTTGAGTGCTTGTTTGCGTTTTGCATTCATGATCACCTAGATGCCTTGTGAGAAGGAAGTCTTGACAATAGGTGTGAGACCTATGGTGTTGAGCAAGAAGTCTTGGCAAGAGGTGTGAAGCCTTGGATTGTCGAACAAGAAAGTCTTGGCTAGAGGTGTGAAGCCTTGGATAGTCGAGCAAGAAGTCTTGCCTAGAGTTGGGAGAACTCGAATAGGTGAGCAAGGAAGTCTTGACTAGAGTCGTGAGGACTTAGTTGAGCAAGAAGTCTTGCCTTGGGTCGTGAGGATCCGGATAAAAGGAGCAAGGAAGTCTTGACAAGAGGTGTGAAGCCTCGGATTGTTGAACATAGGGCGACAACTTCTAGAGTAGGATAGGAGGGTAGTTTCTAGGTGAAGAGGTCACTTGAGAGAATGTACTTATCTTATCTACTAGTGGATTTTGTTTGCCGGTGGCTACTAGCCGGTGGATGTTTCCTCTTCGGAGGTTTACCAGGTTATATCTTGTGTCAACTTTTCTCTATCCCTATCTCTTTAATATTTGTATTATGGATAGAACTTTTTATGTATGTTGACTTCGTTTCTATAATATAGATTGTGTATGTGTTACAATTACTTGTTTGTATCACACTTTACTTGTGTTTATATATTGATTAATTGTCTTTAATTAATATATATATTGTGATACAAGCAATCTAGAGGGACAAACTTTTGATTGTTTCTAAGGGAGTCGAAAAAGGTGTCTAACCTATTCACCCCCCCCCCCCCCCCCCCCCCCCTCTAGGTTAGCCTTGAGCATTTAACCGTGATTGTATTTTCAATTGGTATCAGAGCAGGACACTAGATTGCACTTAGTGTGAGTCCGGGGTGATACTTTCATAGTTTTTGCAAGGCATTTGATGTCATGGGTTTACAAGATGATGTAATGGCGGAAGGAGCCTCAAATACTAGGCCACCATTACTTCGTGGCACTAACTATGGGTATTGGAAGTTGAGGATGAAATCCTACATCCGCTCTATTGATGAAAGGGCTTGGATGGTAGTTGAAGAAGGTAATAGTCCTCCTACTAAGGTTCAAGAGGATGGAACCATGATACTCCAGCCAAGGAGTGAATAGACAACAAATGAGTTTGAGGTTGCTAAATGGCACCATCATGCTATGAATGCCATCTTTGGAGGAGTTGATGAGCATCAATTCTCCTACATTCGAAATCTTGAATCTGCAAAGGAAGCTTGGGATACTCTCCAAGTTACCAATGAATGAACCTTAGCGGTGAAGAAATCGAGGCTTCAAATGTTGGCATCACAATTTAAAGGTTTAAGTATGGGTGAGGAAGAAAACTTCAAAGACTTCCAATTCTGGCTTCTTAATATTGCTAACTAATGTCAAGGATTTGGAGTACCTATCTCAAAAGACCGTTTAAATTGGAAAATCCTTAGGTCTTTTCCTAAGATATTTAAATCAAAGGTGACGGCCATTGAGGAAAGCAAAGATGTGGATAGTATGAATATCGATGAGTTGCTTGGGTCTCTCCAAACTTATGAGATGTGCTTGAAGCCAAAGATCAAGAGTAAGGGAATTGCTCTCAATGCTATTGAGGAGGAGAGTGGTGATGAAAATGAAGAGATGGCACTCTTGGTTAGAAGGTTCAAGAAGTTTCTAAAGAAGAATGTCAAGCCTAAAGGCAAGTCTTCTAAGGAAAAAGGAGTCAAGAGAACATCATCTCTAAGGATTGTGAAGAATAGTCAGGCCATGAACAAGAAAGAGGTTCAATGCTATAATTGTCAAGGTTTTGGTCACTTTGCTAGTGAGTGCACCAAGAAGCTATCTAAGAAAGACAAGAAAGGCAAAGTGTTGGCGGCTACTTGGAGTGATGATAATTCTAGTGATAATGAGAGCTCTAGTAGTGAGTCTTTAAATGATGAAGAGTTGGTGAGCAACTTTGTAGCTCTAACGGCTTATCATTCTCCACTAGATGTTAGTAGTACAATATCTTTGAATAAGAACTTTGATGCAAATCATGATGGAAGTTCTAGTACCATTCCTACTAATCTTGAGTTGTTGAAAAAGATAGAAAAACTTGAAGAAGCTAGAAGCTAGAGACAATGCTCAAAGAGAAGTAGTTGAGAAGGATGATTTGATCAAGGAGCAACTAGATGAGTTTGTGATTGTTACTCGTAGACTTCTTGGTGAAAAAGTTGATATTATGAATAAGTTTAGAGAACTTGAAATGATAAACCTTGAGAAGGATAATGTGATATCTTCTTTGAAGAAGAGAGAACAAGAATTGATGGAAGAAATAGACAAGGCTAAGGAGGCTATCAAGGACTTAGTGAATGATTCGGTTAGTGTGTCTAGTGTTAGGAATCTTGTTAACTCTCATAGTGGTGAAGACGACTTGGTAGTTGAAGAGGAGCTCTTGGAAGCATCACTTCCTACACACTTTGATGAATTCCTGATTGATAAGAAACCACACAAGAAGAGAAGATCAAAAGCCATGAAGAAGTTGGTAAACAAGGTATCTTTGCAATCTCCTAGTGAAGCTAGTTCAACTCCAAAAGGTATAATCTCATCTTTTATTCCAATTTGCCATTATTGCAACACAATAGGTCACATTAAGCCTAGGTGTTATAAATATATTGAAAAATGCAAATTAGGAAATGATCTAGGGATAAGGAGATTGAACTTCAACTTGAACATGCTAAGGTCTTGAAAGTTAAGAAACATAATAATATTGCTAAGCATGAGAAGAAGTTGTGGAGTAGAAAGAATACTAATCTTGTTCAACTTGACAAAGCTTGTGTTGAAAATGTTAAGGAAGAGTGTGTTAATGATATTCTTGTTAATCAAGTCATTGAAGGACTTTACTCTAGATTTAACATTGTTGTCAAGGATGATATTGGAAATGTTTGTGTAGGTACACCCAAGAACAAGTGGTTCAAGGGTGAGTGCTCTTATCACTAATATAAGAAGCACATGTGAGATAGCTTTGAGGCTATATATCAATTGTATTGAGAATTGTTGCTTGCTAGCTTTGAATACTCCATGTATTGATATGAACTTGGTTATCTCACATCATTGTTGTTATGATGGTCAAAATTTATTGATTAACTTTGAAGAAGTTCTTTTGTTATATGTGTTGATTGAGTTGAGATATTATGCTTTTTATACTCTTGTTGTGAAACATCGTCAACTTGATGTCATGGGGACATTCAAGGCAAGAGTGCTCATAAAAAGGGCGGAAGTATGATATTTGGTGAATATAATGTGCAAAAAGTATCTCTATACTCTAATGCATGTTCTCTTAGATATTCATCTTTTAACTCAATTTTTGACATACATCTCATAGCATGTCATATTAGAGAATTTTGTATAGCATACATATGGTTCTCATTGACATTTGCTATTTTAGGATCTAATAGTGATATTGTTCACATTGATCTTAACTTTGATGATTGTTTATGTATAGTATATTGAGTGGCATTACTTTTGAAAATATGAGCTTCATATTCTTTGAAAGCTACTCATTAGAGAAGTAATCATCTTGAATAAGTCTCTACTTATTGCTCTTAGACCATGTGCTTATAAGCTATAAAATCTTGATTTTCTAAAATTTGCACTATGCTTCTCTTATATGTTTTGCTAGTAGGTTGAGTTTACTAATATGTAAACCTTGGATACACCTTGAAGTTTTTATGCTTAAGTACATTTAAAATGACCTATGGTTAGTATCCATTTTGCTTCGGCAATTATATAGAACTCAACGAGCACCTTTATGAAAAGGGCTACACACATTGGTTGTGAAAGCTACCCAATGTTAGAAAGAGCTACACCATTGTGATGAGTGAAAGCCGTCATGAAGTGAATTTTTGTTTATGTAAAAAAAATGGAAAAATCAAAGAAGTATTGAAATGAAATTATCAAAAAAATCTTTGATTCAAAGCCTAAAAAGAAAAGAAGGAAGGCTTAAAAAGGAGTTTAGTTGAAAATCAAATGAGCTCGGGTTGAAAAACAGAAATGGGATGACCAGCCACATGCACACACACGCTCATATGTTGAAATCTATTCTCTTAATAGCAAAAATTTCGGATGATAATTGGTTTGACTTTTTATGGAAAAAGCTTAAGATGAATAGTTGTTGGAAATTGTTTGCATGTTGATTATCAAACTACTTCTTGATATATATTTGAAGCATATCTCTCACACACACACTTTGTTTATGAGTTTGATGATATTTTTGCAATTGTTGAAGAATTATGTGAGAACTTGAAAAATCTTTGTGTATCTCTCTTAGCATATGAATCTTATTTTGTTGATATTTCTTCAAATTTCTTGAATGCGTGATTGTGTGAATATCTTTGTGAACTCTATGCTATCATTGATTTTAGTTATAGCATTTATCAAGGGGGAGCATTGTATGCTAGACATTGTTCTCTTTTATGATATGTTCACATGCTTCATTTTGTTACATGTTGGCATATTTTTGACTTAATGATACTTATAAGATATTACTCACTATCTTTGTCTTGCATGATGATTCATTCTTAAGTCATATGTCATTGTGTTTATATATTTGTGACTAGTAAGTTTGTTTTGTCTTTCACTCACTTTTGTTGTATTTACAAAACATCTTATTTCACAAGAACAAATGGGAAGAACTAAAGTTACCGGAAGTGAAAATCAATTGAATCCCATTGTGAAAGCCAAGTCTACCTTAAAGGGATCCAAAGCTTCAAGGTCAAAGGATTTAGGGATCTTTGGAACAAAGAAGATATTTCAAGAGAGAGGCATTGACTTAGGTAAATGTAAAGATTCTTATGTTCTTAAATGCATTAAGGATAGAAATTGGGAATCTTGGGTGAGCATGCTAGGAATAGTGAATGACGCTATTGTTAGAGAATTTTATCATGAATATAGAGAGAGTGCCACCTTATTGGATGCTTTGATGGAGATTAGGGGTGTTGTGTTTAGAGTTAACCCGGTAAACATTGACAAGTTTCTTGGGCTATCTAGTGATATTGATTCAAGATTTCTAGATGTTGATATCATTGAGAATCTTAATATCATTGGTAGAACTCTATGTGACAATGCTTCTTTTGAGTGGAAAGGTAGAGCATATATTAGTCAACATGAGTTAACTAAGGCAAGTGCATTTTGACATCTTTTTATTTGCACAAATATTATAGGATCTTCGAATTCAACCGAGTTGAATAAAGACAAGATCAAAATAGTATATGTCTTGGTGACTAATCAACCTATAAACCTTGGGGATTTGCTTATGTTTTATTTGGATAATGCGGCTTTCTCAACTAAAGGAGATAAGAAGCTTGCATTACCGGGGTTTATAACTTCTTTGTGTTTAGCTCGTGGTGTTCAAAGTATTGGAGGTGATATGTTGGTACAACCCTTGGAAAAGTATAGTGATAAACGTGTGTCATATATGTCATATAAGGATAAGGGTAAGACATGTGATACTTTTGGACTATTTAGTAGTTCACAAGTTGATTGTCAAGTGACTAGCATAAACATTCTTCCGGATTGGGCTTTACATTTGAAGAAGAAGGTTGATGAGCTTAGTGCTATAGTTGAAAAACAAGATGCTAGAATAAAAGAGTTAAAGGAGTGTATTGCATCAAGTTCAAGACCACCTCTGAAGCATTATGTTAGGTCAACTACATGCACAACTTTCTTTGGTGGATCTAGTAGCTAGTATTTGAGTCTCATGGTATATTTCTTACCTTTTGGTATCATTTCATGTCAAAAAGGGGGAGAAAGAGTTGTTAAGTGTTGCTAGTTACTTAGTTTCTTTTTTATGTTGTTTTTGTGAACTTTTGAACTTTCAATGGCATGTAATAATTAGTCTTAAGTTTTGGTTAAGAATTCTTGTATTTGGCCTGTATTGAGGGGGAGATACATGTATTTGTGGACTTAATTGTATATTCTTATCCATATTATATGTTGTCATTTGTTGTTTTTCTCTTGTATATGCATTGTGCTTTGAGATGATTTGTAGGTTGCTTCAAGAGAAGTTCAAGATGAAGTTCAGGAGTTGGTGAAGATTAGTTGTAGGAATCTTACTCATTGTAATGTGAGGGAATGATTTTGTGACCTATCTTCATTTTTATATTTGTAGTAAATGTATAGGTGTTTTGACATGGAATTTGCCAAAGAGGGAGATTGTTAGGTTTTAGTTTGTGTTGGCATTAATTCCATATCAAAATGATGTTTACTTGTAATGATTTAGTTGTTTAGATTCATGATGATTCAAGCTTCAAAGAAGGATGAACAACAAGTTAAAGCAAGTTCTAAGTCTTCAAAGAGAAAGGATGCAATTTGGTTCTACAAAGGTATACTAAGACCTTATCTTTCTCTTACAAGGCTAAGGCACACACATACAATTCATTCATATGTGTCCCTGCATCGCTGTGCACCATGTATAACACATTCACACACTTAAAGATGAATGCTCATGCATTGGTATGAAAATAACATGTTTTGGAATATGCATGATTGGAGACTATCTCTATGTAGTTAGCATTCTAGTGTGAATTGTGTTTGTGTGTATATATTTATATAACATGGATATTGAACTTGGATTTATTCTTAAATCATTCTTGATTGAGTTCCGGTCATTTCGGTTACTCATACTATTGATTTCAAGTTTTAAGTCAAAAGATACCACACTTTCAACTCATGTTTTATACATTGTCTTCGTCTTCGTATATCGAGTCGAAATATTATATTCTGGGTTGAGTATCTTATATTTCCATGTCCGTGTGAGAGTTATGGTTTGTAATCCATAAACAGATTCGAATTCCGAGTTCGGAGGCTGGAGAACGGTCAAAGAACGCGAGGGAAGCACGAGGGGAATGCACCATGGCCAAAAGGCCATGAAGGTGTTCATGCCAGAGATAGCGCGTGGCCATCTCGGCCGCACAACCTTGCTGCCAGGAGATGCCCATGCGCCATCTCAGGGAAGCACTAACAAGTGAGGGCAAAAATGGTCTTTCTTGATTTCTTCTTTCCCACTCCTTTTTAATCTCTTTCCCTCTCACATTTCATTCTAAGAAGAAATTCAAATCAAGTGTGCAGAAATTTCTCTCTAAATTGTCTCACCTTCCAAACACCATAACTTCTTCATTTGAACTCCGATTTGAGTGATTTGAAGTTGAGAGTGTTCATCTATTCATTATCCATCTTTTATCTGAAAGTTTGAGTTAATTTTACTACTGTTTTTGGTGTCTAATCATACAAAAACGGGACTGCACCTAAATCAACTAAGGTATTGATTTTCTCTCAAAGTTTTCTTTTAAAACTTGGTCAATTGCCTTGGGTTTTCTTCTTCTACATATATTTGTATATTGTGAGTGTTTTGATTTGTGTTTTGAACACCTTCAAAGCTAGGTTGAGTTTCAATTGAAATCATTCATGTTGAGTTAGGTTTTGATTTTGCCTATGTTATCACATGTTTGGGATTGTATTGTGCTAGATTTGATTCTAGGACTATTTTATGATCTTTGATTGTTTGATTTTGTGAAAAATAGTTCCTCACATGTATTAGGCTCTCTTGGCCAAAATTCTCACATAATACATGTGCTTATGTTCTTTTGAGCTATTTATGTGATTTGTTGAATCTATGATTAGGAATATGCTCTAGAACTTTAGCTTAAATCTATTTGACTTTGTCATATGATTTTAGCATGTTTTAGGTTTTTGTGATTTAAACTTGATCTTGTGATTTGTTGAACATATCTTGTGATTCAAGTTTAGATATATGCATGTATCTAGGATGTGATTAATAATGAACATATCTTACATGATCTAGATTTGATTACACATGCATGACTAACTAGACTATATGTGATTTGTGCATTCATGCTCATGTCTAGTATTTACCATATGATGTGTTGATCATAGCATTCTATGTTGAGTGCTTGTTTGCGTTTTGCATTCATGATCACCCAGATGCCTTGTGAGAAGGAAGTCTTGACAATAGGTGTGAGACCTATGGTGTTGAGCAAGAAGTCTTAGCAAGAGGTGTGAAGCCTTGGATTGGTGAGCATTTAACCGTGATTGTATTTTCAATCTAGAGGGCATAGAATTGATACTTAATCTCTCACAAACAACCAATCTAGAGGGTATAGAGTTGGTGACCCATTTAAGATTAGATAGAGATTGAGATTAATTGTCCGGATTTCACTTGAGGGGGGTGGTACTCTTGTTCAATCCTCCATTCAAATGAGCTTAAGAGAATTGAATAGAGGGTATACCCAATGAATGAAATATATTTGATAGATTAATTAGAAAAGATAGAATTCGCTATAATGCCAACAATCCACAATAGAATCACAACAATCCCCTAGTGGGATGATTAGCTACTCATGCTCAATAAAAAAAAATACAAAGGAGAAGAGAGTGAGAGTAAACCAATGGATGATTCTCCTTCCTTGAGAGCTTGAAATAAAATCTCCTTGAGCCTGATTTCACTGATGTGGCTTCCTGATGTGCCAAATGCATGGGTTGTGCATGGGTTGGGACCCGTGCAGTGACCTGAGAGTCAGATTTTCATCACTCTGGTTTAGTGAAATGTACGGGTTATAGCACGGTTTAGGACATGCACAATGACCTACACAGTGACTTGATGCACCTGCCCTGCTCGCTGGTAAGCTCTCGGGTTTCTTCAAGTGCAAGATTTGTGAACTTGTTTCTTTTTGTAAGAATAGATCTAGTTCACATGTGGACTTTTTATTAAGGTCCAATGGATTTAATAAAATAAGAAAAATAATATATGGCCCTTATATTAGGTATGGGCGGCAAAGGCTATTGTGTATAGCTTATATATATTATTTTTTATCTTATTATTTAATTAAATAGAAATTAATTAATTTGTTGGTTAATTAATTATTTAATTAAATGTCGAAAATCTTTTTCCTAGTAGGAGATGGTCTCCTAAAACTATACTATTGTTGGTAGTATAGTTAATGTTAAAGACTATATTTGATAAGTAGATAAATAAAATGAATTATTTATCTAATCAAATTAGGAAGTCTCTAATATGGTTACAAATACACTATTGAGTTGGATTAGGAGTCTTGGTGTAGGAAAGAATTCTTTTTGGAAAAGGATTCCTGGTCACCAAGTAAAACTACTTAGTGGTAGAATTCTTCTTTGAAAAGGATTCATAACCACCAAGTTAATCAACCTAAGGATAGGATTCTTGTCCATCAAGTAATCCTTCTTAGGAAAGAATAAACTCTCATAATCCATATCAAAGTGATGAAATTCGGATTGCCCATAGGAATATAGGAGAAGTTAGATTTCCTTTTAGATAAGGATTCTTAACTACCAAATAAATCCACCTAAGGAAAGGATTCTTGCCAACCAAGTAAATCCTTCTTAGGGAAGGATTTATGATCCTATATATATGAGCATGATGAATTCGGCCAGCCCTAAGGTATTTAGAGGTGAATTTCGGCCAAGCTAATTTTTGTAAGAGAAGAATTCGGTCATTGGAAGAATTTTGAGGGAGAAAAATCTGTTTTTACTCTAGACAAAATTCGATCATCTCTAAGCAATAGTGTTGGAATTCGGCCATGTAGAGAAAAAAAGGGAACGTGTTTGTTTTCGATAGTATACTAATATCCTTTATATCAAAAGGGTTTTGTGTACAACATCGAATCAAGGTTCACGCGAGTTTCAATCAAATTGATTGATAATTCACAAGTGACCGGACGTTCTTGGATTTTTCTCTTGGAGGATATTTGTAACTAACAAAGAAAAGATTTTTGCTTTGTCTCCATCCTCAGAAATACAATTTAAAGAAAGGGAGCCCACACTTCTAGGTGATTCATGTTCGTGATTGGATTGGAAGATCTTGCGGAATCAATTCGGTGCTTATTCAATCGTCAGCGAAAAAGGTACGATACTTTTATATATATCAATTAATCTAGGGTTAAGGTTCTCGTTAAATAAAAAGGAAAAAAAATATTTATACTCAAACCCTAAATTTCATTTTTATCACGATTCCGTTGCGTTTTGAACCCGTTTTTCCCTACATTTCCCTGATTCCATATCCTCATCATAGTGCGTGGGTAGTGCACCGGTTGGGACCCATATAGTACCAGCGCACTTGGCCTTTACACTTGAGCAATTCTTGGCTTTTTCTTGCTCAAATCTGCGTTTTCCATCCAATCTTCTGAAATGTACCTAAATGCCTACAATCATAACAAACAAGCAATCAGACATGTAAAAACATGCAAAAACGAGCAAAGGACATGGAATTGAGGACCAAAATATATGACAATTTTGGCACGATCAACTACCCCCAAGCCAAACCTTTGCTCGTCCTTGAGCAAACTCTAAAATGACATAAATAGGACACAACAAATATGACTCTATCTAAGACTATCCTAGACTCAACACAAACAATCCAATATGTTGCATGTCCAACCGGTGATGAGATGTAAGGATGTGTGATAGGGAAATGTAGACATATGCAAAGTAATCTAAAACAACTCGAAGGCACTTAAAGGGAGCTCACACTATCACGAATCTCATACCTAAGAGCGCTCTCTTATTGGGAACTACTCACTCCCACACCTCGAGCATAATTCGATTCGACTCTAAACCTCACCCTGTTTTACTCTCTTTTTACCGCTCAGAATCCTAAGTTCACACTCATTCAAGGTATGCAATCAATGAATTAATGCATAGACTTCTAATGCATTGCATACAATGTTCAATCAAAAACCGATAATGTCTCATGAACTAGCCTAAAAATGACTCATTATGCCATGAACTTGGAAGTTCAAACATCAACAAACATTCCTAATCAAGACATACCATGGATCAACTAGGACTTTCCCTTTGGTTGTAATGGGGCTATGGGGTTAGATGTGGTGAATAAAGAAATATGGAAAACCTTTCAGTTCAAAGATCACCAATCTTGCTTAATATACTTACACACCCCACACAAAGCTCTACTTATCTAACCACTTACAATTGTGTCTAGGCATCACATTTAGCACACATTTTGTGCTTAAACATTAGTACCCTCATTGAGAGTACTTTTACACTTATTTTCAAGGATCCTTTCTTTCTTTTCTTTTTGCCTTTTTCTTTCTGCCTTTTTCTTTCATTTTTTGATTTTCCTCTTTTTTTTTCTTTTCTTTTCTTTTCTTTTCTTTTCTTTGCCTCTTTCTTTGCATTGAACTTTCCTTTCTTTTTGCTTTTCTTTTTGCACACACACACATACGAAATCTTACAATTTGGCTCGATGTGCAATTTTGGCACTTTTACATCTTGAGCCTTAAACATCATAAATTTCCAAAGCACACATTTTTTTTTGGTACATATGAGAGCTACTCACCTATTAAACACTCAACACACATGCCCTTACATGATTAGCAATTAAAAAGGGTGGGCTTGTGTTTGGCTCATTGTTATATGGTTAGTTTATGGTTTCAAATGAAAGGGTAAGTGTTTGGCCGTAAAATTGGCTTTGGAGCACACAAGGGGAATGTGTTAGGGCTCTTAAAGTATTTAAATGCACGCACATTGCCTATGATCATTTCCACAATAAGTTTTTCAAAGGAATAAATGTATCCATCAAGCAATCCATAATATATATATATATATATATATATATATATATATATATGTTTGTGTGTGTGTGTGTGTGTGTGTGTGTGTGTTTGTGTGTGTGTGTGTGCAATGTATGTCATATGCCATGTGACGCATATGATAAGAAGAGTGTTTAAAGAATAGAACAAGATATACTCTCAATTACGATTTTTATAGGCTTGTGTTTGTGAACTCACGAATGTCTCCACTATTAGAACAAGGTGCAAGAGCACCGAATCCCCTCAATTTAAGCACACAAAGGATGGGACTAGCTCATGACAATGCAAGTTTAACCCACGAGTGACAAGGATTTGCCACACAAGCTCTCAATGCATCTATAAACTCTCCAAAAGCACACACTGAAGGCATCACATCCAAGCTAATGAAAGCTCCAGAATTTTGGCCATTGCGACAAAATCGAATATTTTTTACCACAAACTAAAAATGACTCAAAACAAAGAAAAAGACGACTCAACAAGGCGTCTACACCCCTAAACCAAAACTCAACATTGTCTTTAATTTTGAAGACTAGAGAGTCCGGCCTAACGGCGTGCATCTAACATGACTCAAAACAAACAAACAACCTAGGCACTAATCATACACAATCAATGCCCAACAACATCGAAAGACTCAAAATGGATCAACATAAAATAAAGCAATTCGGCATGATATAAATGAAGCACGTGCATCCAAGTCAGGAAATTGAAATCCACATCAAGCATTCTCATTCAAAATTGATGGCATGGAGGCGAAACAACCCCTAAAACAATTTCCTATTATATGCTCAAAAATCTATACAGGGTATATGCATAATTCAAAACCCCTAAACCGAGTTGGGCTATATCAAAATAAAACCTGTAAATCCTATGCATATCCACAAGAGCCTTGAGCTCATCCAATCAAAAATGTAATAGTTAGTAAGCATAAAATTGTGAAAACCAAAAATTTGCAACACATTCACAAGTTTCCATTCACAAATATTCACACAACAACCCAAAATTGATTTTCACTGAAATATTCACAACCATCCATATTCACAGCTGCATAAACAGGGATCTTGAGGAAATGCAAAATTTGGAATTGAGATAGAAAGATAAAATCAATGCGATTGCTCATTTTTCTAAAACTTAAGTAGGTTTCTGCCCTTTTTATGAGCACGTTTGGCTTGCTCGTCCCTCCAAGACTTGCAAGTTGTTGGTGTGTCAATTCCAAGAGGTAAAGAACCTATCCTTAAAATAAAAATTCTAACCAAAAAGGGTTAATAAGCACATAAATATATATCTCAAATCAAATATCACTCAAGATAAATCACTCTCCACAACTCTCAAAAGCGTCTATCCTCTACCAAGAGTTATTAAGCTAAACTAGCAAAGATACTTAAAAGCAAACTAATAAATTAAAATAACAAAAACAAACATGAAATGTAAAATAAACATAAATATGTTGCACCAAAAATATGTTTAATGGGATGTACTATATGAGGGGCTAGGGACTAAGGGTGGTTTGACCAAGTTTGGGAATTCTTGCTTCTTAGGAACCCAAATGAACTTAAGTGGGTCTTTTAACTTTTTCCTTTTAATATTTCTCACTAAATGCATTTGGTATTTCCTCACCCAAATTTTCTTTACCCTTGGTATTTTTTTTCTATTCCCAGTACCTCTCTTTTTCCTATTTTGATGAATTGTAAAAAATTCATTCTTAAAATGCTCTCTCTTTGAACAATAATAGCACATGAGTGAAGAGTTAGGAATCCTCCCTTTCTTTTGGTGACTTAGTGTCTTTGAGTGATATTGCATTGATATTGAGTTGGCCACTTGCTCCACCTTGCCCAACTTCATGATGTAATCACCTTCCCTCACCTTTTCTATTTCAAGAGCTTCATCTTTCTTGAGAAGAGCTTCTTCGACTTCCTTAAAAGCATTGACCTTCAGCTCGATCTCCATTTGCATTGTCATTGACTTGTGAGATGTCTTTTCTTTAAACTCTATTGATGCCTTTGTGAAGTCCAAAAACTCCTCTAATGCTTTAATTTTTGGGGCCTCAAGTCTTTTGATTTACTCTTCCAGTTCTTTGTTCTTGTTAGAGACTTCGTCATTCTTCTTCTTGATTGTAACAATTTCTTCTCTGACCAATTTCACCTCAAGAATAAGCTTCTTGTTTAACTCTTAGAGTTTGCCTATCTTTGACACTCCCGAGGCTTCTTTGCCTTTTAACTCCTTTAAGAGATGCACATTCTTCTAACATTCTTCCATAATGTCTTCTTATTCTTAAGAAGCTTCTACCATCTTCTCTTGAAGTGCTTCATTTTCTTTCTTCAACAACTTTATTTCCAAAACTGCTACTTTAAGGATATCCATTAACTCGTTGTTCATCTTCAGCATCATGTTTCGTTCATCCTCAAGGCTACTTCGTTTGAGATCATCTAATGCAAAACAACTCCTTCGATCTTCTTCAAGTGATTGGGGTTGCTTAAGGTTATTGTCCTCACTATAAGTCCATGAGGAGTCTTTGTGAGTTCTCTAATCTTGGTTGTGAGAGTTGTTGTATGGCTTGTAGTTTGGCTCCGGGTTGTAGGAATCTCTAAATGTGCTTGTCGGTTCTGTACTGTATGGCTTCAATGTTCGAGCTTGTTTCCTGTAAAACTCTAAAAATTCATCTCTTAACGGACAACTCTCTATATCATGCTTAACTTCACCACATATCTTGCATAAAATAGCTGCCACTTGCCCATAAAAGTTCATTGTATCCAAAACAAAGAAAAACCAAAATACCAAATGAAGTAAAACGAAACAAAAGAAAACTAAAAATAACTAAGACTCATAATTAGAAAACTAGGATTAGCCAACTAATTAGCACATTTCCCTGACATCGGTACCATTTTAACAAGGGTCGTTTTATATGAAAATAACTTGTCAAACAAAATTTGTAAACCCAATTTTGCACTCATAATTGACAAACAATATAGTAGCAATTATGGGTATTGTCCACAGAGATCGTGTTATACCTATTTGACCAAATTTTCGCTCTAAATTAAATACGGGAAAAATAAATTGCAAATGATTGTTGTATTAAGATTAATTAAAATGCAACTAAGGCTAAACTACTTAAAATGCAACAAGTTAGTAAATGAAAATATATGACAAATGAACTAAGGAATTGAAGGATTCTACATGCAAATAATGGGTACTTATGAATTCTCATAAACTTTCATTAAACTAATGTAACCAATCTAGAGAGTATAGACTTGGTTGTATATCCCTTATAGGTTTCCAATCTAGAGGGTATAGTATTAGTCACCCACAAGTTATTGTTCATTAAAGTGCAACTACAAAAATAAAGGGTTAATCTCTTAGTAAATTCACCAACCTAGAGGGTATAGAATTTGTGCCTTCTTGCTCATTTCAACTGTCATGTACTCGGCAAGAGGTATTTAATAAGATTCTTTCTTCTAATTTTGTCGTTATCTTTATTAATGCAATAATTATGACGCCTTTAATAACTCAAAGTATAACTACATCCACAAACATTCAAGTGGGTTGGTAATTTGACTCTCTGACGGTGACGCTTGGAGGCACGAAGTCCCCTTGAGATGACATGTGTCCCTGTGTTGGTGGGTTTATCAGGTGGCTATTCTTAGTTACATGATTTGATCTGTCTCTTATGCCATCACCCGTGACTCTCTATTTCCCCACTCTACCGCATTGTGATGTCACTTTAGGGTTTGTCTATAAAAACCCTCTTTCCACAGATATTTAAGACCTTTGTTGGTTTATTTCGGATTCTTCACCTACACTCTCTGGTTTCTTCACCTACACTCTCTGCTTTCTTCAAAACCCCTTCTAGCTTTATTTTTCAGACAAATCTTCTGACTTAATTCTAAAAAGTCTAGATTTTTCTTTTGTACTACGTCTCAGAGTGTTTTGTTTGCTTGAAGATTTTCTTCTTTGTTTGTTGCCTTTATCTTCGATGGCTTTCTATTAGTGTTTCCAGTGAGTTTTTATTGATTTTGAAACTAAGCACTACCTTTTTTATCGTATAATAGGGAAATTGAGCTCAAGATATGGCTGAGGTAGAGTTACTTGAAAACGTACTACGAGACCATGTCCCAAACCAAGCTGTTTTTTCTATCTATTGATGTTTCCCTTTAAAATACTGATGAACTCCAAACTACTCCCTCCTCTTCTACTCGTAGTGGTTGATCTAGTAATGGTGTGAACTAAGCCAATCGGTGCGCACTAAAAGACTAAGGCATCGAGAATCACGGCGCTGCCTAAGGACATCATGGTTGGTCACCAAATAGTTGAAGAGTCAGATGACGAGGTTAAGCATTGGGAGGCTCGCATTCAATTTTTGACAAGAAGAGTGTGCGCCTATGATTACGAACCGAATGTGGCTGACGTAAATGAGCTACACCAATACATGGTTAGGTGTGACTTAGACCCTAATGTCATTCGGCTTCTTCCTTCTGGGGATAGGGCTGCTTGGAATCTGCCACTAGGGACAGTGGCCATCTATGGTGCCATGTTAAGTTGTGGGGTGACTCTCTCCTTAAACCATTCATTGCACATTTCTTAGTAGAAGCTCAACTGACTCATACACATCTGGCCCCGAACAGTTGTCGAATACTGATGTGCTTGTGGAATTCCTTTTATGATCTTGCTCTTGGTAAACTGAAGTGATACAGGGGCTTCTTCTTCTCCATCTTCATCCCCCTTGTCTACGAAATGGATGAGGTCCACCTCAAACGATGGGGAGTGGATGGGTTGACATCACTAGGGAAATGAAGTCTATTTTTCCTCCTCCTCCCCATTAGATTGGCCCCGCTGGCAATGGAATCCCCTGGTAAATCTAGGGAATACTGAGAGGGATCTCTCTTGTAATCAAAGTCTCTTTTGACGTTTGAATCAAAGAACATTGTGGTGAAAGACTGACAAAAGTAAATGTGTACGTTGAAGAGAGCAAGATGAAGAACAAAGAAAAGTTGAGAAAATTAGTTAAAGAAGAGGAAATTTTGAAAATGTCTGAAATAGTGTTAATTGAGGCCTCATTTTATAGGGGGTATTACAATGGATAATTGTCAAAGCCCTAGAACCGATAGCGGTTGTTCAAACGATCTAACGGCTAGGAAAATGTCTAAGGTCTCATGACTAGATGTGTGTAGACCTGCCACGCACCAGCATCGAGAAAGCAGAAGCCTCCATATGTGACACATGACAGTGCATTCATGGCACATTGACATCACTAGGGTAGGGATGTTTATTTTTCCACTTCCTCCCCCTTAGATTGACCCCGCTAACGATGGAACCTTTAGACGAATCTAGGGAATATGGATAGGGATTCCTCAAGTAACTTAGGTCTCTATCGGCGTTGAATCAAACGGCATTATGGAGAAAAGACTAAAGAAAGCAAATGTGAGTTAAAAAGAACAAGAAGAAGAACAAAGAAAAGTTGAGAAAATGAACTAAAGAAAAGGAAGTTCTGAAAATGTGTGAAATAATATCAGTTTAAGCCTCATTCTATAGAGGGAACTATAACAGATAAGGGTCAAATCCCTAGAACTGATAGCAGCCGTTCAAGCCATCCAACAACTAGAAAAAGGTCCAAGGTCTCCTGATTAGACGTGTGCAGACCTGCCACACACACCAATATCGAGGAAAGCAGACACCTCCAAACATGACACCTGGCTGTACAATCATAGCGCCTAGTCGTTACCTTATCACGCACTCATCTCTCACCCCCCACTAACCCTATATTGGTTACCATATCTATTAAAGTTGTGGTTAACACTTCGAAAGAGAGAGAGAGAGAGAGAGAGAGAGAGAGAGAGAGGATGGGGAATTGACATGTGGGGAAATGGAAAAGAAAAAAACAAGGAGAGTCATGAGGGCTACTAGACTCGGTGGAATTGTCAGGACCAAGTGGGCTGAGGGAAATCCCCTAAAAATCCTCCATGTGACCTAAGGACCAATCTCCAATGCCTCGAAGAGTTTCTCGGCATTCAAGAGTAGGGAGACTTCTGTTAATGCTGAAAAAATTGTCATCTATTCAAATGAGAATTTTTTAGCGAAGAAAGTCCCCATAATTCCCCTCTCAAAGGAATTCCTACCCTTGAGGGTCCAAAAGGACCCTGGGGCCAACGGATCGATTTGGATGCAGACCTTGATTAGGGAACGGATCCAGGATAGAAAACCAACTCGAAACTGCTAATTGAAAGTCTCTAACATATTTTCTAGATAACACTAGGTTATGGGATATGATGAGGTAGAGGCATTTAGATTTGTGGGTTGATTCGAATTCCCCTTTATTGATTACTTCAATTCTGTTTTTTTAATCTCGAACATGTTTTTCTTGGTTGTCTGCTCACTAGGTATTGACACCTACAAGATCTCCTTTATTTTAATATCTACAATTCATCATGCTTCTCTTGTTTCTTCTTAGCTAGACATGATGCCAGTTCCGGTTCCGACGGTTCGGTTCACTCTTTTTTTTTCCTTATATTTAATCTTGTTTAATAAAAAAAATAGACATGTAAATTGTAAATGTATTTCACTGGGGTCAACAAAAATAAAATAAATGACAATTTAATTAAATTAAAATAAAACTAAAAAATGTAAAAAAAAAGTGAAAAAAAAAACAAAATATGGTTAAACCTCTGGTTTGAATCGGAAAACCGGTTGTTTCCTTAATAAAGGGAACCGGAACTAAAACCGCTCTGGTACAGGTTCTAGTTCGGTTCCAAAACCAGAACCGGAAAAACTAGTTCTTGTTTTACCGGTTCAATGTCAAATCTTAGGCAAGAACTTATGCTAGAAAGATAATTTTAATAATAATAGTAATAATAATAATAATAATAATAATAATAATAACAATAAAAAAAACAAGCCAAGGCTGAAATTATCATATCATTATTCAATTTCCACATATAAAATCTAAATCAACCATATATATATATATATATATATATATATATATATATATATATATATATATATATATATATATATGTTAACCGAAAATTCACTCGAGGTGAGGAATCTCAGCTAACACCCTCAGGACCGCAACCTAGGTTGATCGCGGTCGGGGTAGGTACCTTCGGTACCTGTTTCACGTGTAGGAATTGATGAAATGTAAGAAAGAGATGATAATGAACTGATTGACATTATTTTATTCAGTAATGCAGTGTGTACAATTGCTTGGATTACTCTAAGCCTCTTTTCTCTCTTTAACTAATAGGAGGTGGTGAATTCGTACATGTAGATAAGTTGGCACAACTAACAATGGTGGTGGCTAGGCTCAATCATGATTGTAGGATTAAGCGATAGCCCTTAAGGTTTTTGGAGTTGTCGATCTTTTTTTTTCTTTGTGCTATTATCTCTGTATTTATACATGGAATCATTAGGGTTTTTCCTTGGCGTACAAGCCAAAGATCACTGCATTGATCTTCTCCCCCACTTGGTAGGATTTTCTGTTTAATGTAGTTGACCCTGGAGAATCATTTTGTGATGGATATCTTAGAGACAATCATGTTTGTTTCCTTTCTGGACTCTTTATTTATGGTCGCGCGTACGTGAAGCTTGTTATGGTTTGAAGAGTGATTCTGATTTTGCTTGCTAGTGGCATGACACCTCAAGGTATCGACCTGGTAATGTGGCGCTTGATCATCCCGATAGTGAGGTATCTCGAGGTACTAGTTTGCTGGTGAGGAACCTCAAGGTACCGATCTGGAGGCAAGGTGCTTGGTCGATCACGTTGGAGCTTTATGTTCATCTAAGAGATTTATCGGCATCTTCCTTCCTGCTCGTGGGGTAGGATATGTACCATGATGGAATAATGAAATAAGGTCAAGGTATTCAGGTACCGGTTGGGTGGTCCGTGGAGGCAAAAGAGCTTTGTACTTTGAGGTAAACACTAACGTCTAGTACCTACCAGGTATATAGAGATGTCTCCTACCAGGTGCTAGCTAGGTGGAAAATTTCCCTTTGACCCCTTGCTAAAAATGGCTATTAACAGAAGTCTCCTCTTAGTTGAACATCGGTAATTGATTTGGGGTTGGAGTCAGCTTTCTTGTTTCGTTTGGAAAAAAAATTGTTTTTCAACCGGTTATCAGAATCTGGGAAGAAATCTTCTTATTAAATGCAATGGCCACGTGTCAAGCGAGGGGACGGTTTCCCATTTGAAAAAGGAGATATTTTTGGTGGCACGCTCGTATTGAGGCCAAAATCTCATATATTCGATCACGTCCGTTACTGTTCCATCCCGCTATTTATACTCGTTGTTATCTTCATGCTCATCACGCTTATAAACCTTCTCTTTCAATAATTAAATAACCCTACTCTCATTCTTGTCCTCTTCGACTTTCTTCATTCAGACTTACAATCAATCCATACTATTGTCATGTCTCACTCTGATGACGTTAGCGTCCACCGTCTCATAAAGGGCAACTCTTCGATCCTTGTTTGTGGGAAGAGGGCCCGGGGAGAAGACAGCGGTAAGAGCGATGCCCCTCAGCTGCAGCGCTGCCGTTCGAGTCGAAACACTACCATTGGGACTGGTTTTTCAAATAACCCATATGCTCCGTTGAAGATTATCGAGGGGGATTCAAACGAGGAGACTGGCGAGGAGACTGGCGAGGTTGGAATTAGCAGGGGTCCGGTTGGTATTGAGTCAACATTTCTTGGTGAGATGCTCGTTCTCCCCTATGACTTCCGTGTCACTTCAAATTCAACCACTACAGAGGCCACCATTAGGCACTTGAGGAGTCAATTCAGGATCCCTAAGAGCATCTCCAGTACCATACCGCACCGGGGGTATGACGTGTACACCCACAGCCCCAACCCCAGCGTGCTCCCAATGCACGTAGCCGCGTTTGATAAGGGGGTCAGGCTACCTCTTCATCTGAACCTCCGTATGGCACTTCAAGCTCTGCAGCTAGCCCCCATTCAACTTACACTAGGATTCTGGAGACACCTAGTGGGCTTTCTCGTACTTTGGAAAGAACAATGTGAGAAGGACAATATCAATTAGGAGTCGGGACCGGATGAGTTGAGGTTTATCTTCCAAGTCACTAGCATGTCTCCCGTTCCAAGAAGTCAATTATATGCCCAGGCTAAGAATATCTTAAATTTCATCGTCTCTAGTGCTACTAAGAAAGACACTCCCTGGAAGGATGAATGGGTTGTGATAGGTGGCGACTGGGGGAGTTCAGTTCACATCGGTGGTACTGAGTAAAGGGTTCCTACCTAGTTTTATGGCTAACCAGTCTAGGAGAAAATCACATTTTCCTTGGAATCAAGGTCGATCTTGGAGGCTATTGTTGGCCAGAACATCATCAACTTACAGTACCCCGCTTCTGACCCGTTCAATGCTTGCAAGGTGGACCGCTACCTACGCATCTCCATTGCCTCCCCAGGTAGGTATCACTTTCGATTCCTTCTTCTATATATATATATATATATATATATATATATATATATATATATATATACTTGTCTTGGTTGTTCTTACTTTTATCTTGCTCCTAAAGTTTCTACAATTCCTTTACCAGTCCAGCGGGAGTCTTCACCTTTTGATAGTTTGCCATTCTCTCATCATCATACTCCTCATGGATCTCCCACCATTGGGACCGCTAGGACCTCTCCTCCTTCTACCCTTGCTGGATAGGGTGGTCGTGATACTGCCTCATCGCCTTTCTCCCTCTCCACCTGGATCCCAGATGGATTTATTTACATCTAGGTTGGGGTGGGTGATTGGTCAAGATTCCTTTGCTCTAACTGCTGTTTTTGCTACCGCTACTGGTTCTTTTTCTACCATTTCAGTTGTTGCTTCTACCTCTACCGTTGTTGTTGTTGCTGCTCTGCCTCTCTTGCCTACTTCAGTGCCTCCTAGGGCAGGAGGAGGTTTATAAATTGCTACTGCCACTATTGTTGTGGCTCAATAAGATCGAACTCGATCTCGATCGAAGATTACCGGTCATAATAAGGTCTTGGACTGGTTCATCTTGGCTTATCCTAGTAGGAGTTTGAGTCCCCTAACCTTGATGCCATCTGACATCCTGCTTACCAAGGGATTCGCCCTCATAGCTGAGGTAAAAAGGATATTCTGTTTCACTCTATTTTATCCCACACCTTCTTGTATTTGGATGATAGTTAACTTGATTTATATGACCTGCAGACTTTTAAATATAATGTCGTGGTGAGCCATTAGATGAATTCAGCGAAGATGTATGCTGAAGACGTTGAAGCCAAGTTTGAAAAGGTCCAGACTGAGCACACTCAACTGCAGGCTGATAACCAGGGCTTGAGTCAGGTTCTGGATCAGACATTCAAATCCCTCGAGGGCGCCCAATATAGCACGGATCAAAATAAACATGCTTATGATACATAAACCCTAAGGTCCACACGCCACACTATGGAGAGGAATATTGAGAAGGAAAAGGTCCAGAAGCTGGAGGAGGTCATTTAGGCACTGCAAACAAAGGTGTTCAACTTGGAAGTTGAGGTGGATGCCTCATTCGGAGATGGCTATTTCTATGCTACATTTAAGGCGGTCAAGGCTCTACCCTCTCCCTTTGACTTGGTTGTCATCACAAATTGGAATAGGGAAGATATCTTGGAGGGGACAAGAAAGTTGACTACCCTAGCTAGTGATGGAGCTGTTCGTTCTTGTGCATATGGAGTCAGTGAATAGGTAGATGATGATGATCTGCAACCCATCTCTTTCCTTTTATCAAGCAATGGGGCCACTAGTATGAATCCTCCCATCAAATCCCCAGTCGAAATTGTCTCTCAGGTTAAGAAAGGGTCCCAACCTTGCTTGTCAATGTGGTGGAGGAAATTCCTGTTGAGCAAGAGTCGATGGAGGTTGAAGCTACTTTACCTAGCTAAATCGAGGCAACAAAGGGTCAACCTGCTCTTGAGGGGGTATTTGAGACCCAACCTGCTTCTAAGGGAGCGGAGGAGGATCTTCTTGGAGCAAAGGAAGTAGTAGAGCAAGTTGAGGTTGAGGTTGTGGTAGCTCTTTAGATCGATCTAGTTCCAACTAAGATTCTTGTTGAAATTACTCAAGTGGAGAATGAGGAGCAAATTCCAGGAGATTGAGCAACGGAAGGAGGCCACCAGGGGAGAGCTGATGTGTGATCCACCTATCTGACATATTACTTTCTTTCTTTATTGCTCGAAAACGGGGGTAGGCACCCTGCTTGATTGTGAACCAGACTTATCAATTCCTGTTATCCTTTTCAGACAACTATGTAGCCCGAAAATAGGGGACGGGCTCCCAGATTGTCTTGATATAGCCTACAAGATGGGATGGGCTCCCTGAATGCTATAAATGATAACTTCTTCTTTCTTCATTCCAGTATCTAGTCGATCTTTACCTTGGTTGAATGCATCCTGCTTTATCTCTTAACTTGATCTAGTAGTAGTCCCCTATGTATACCTGACTTAATAAAATCTGGTAATGAAAAACTTAAAAACCTGCTAAGTACAAAAAGTCAAGTAGAGTAGGTGATTGGATTCAGCTCTAGATACTTAGTCAAAATCTAATCTTGTTAGCCACAGTACACAAAGCCCTTATCTCTGTGATCCCCTGGTTCTTAGATGAGGTCGTTATTATAGCTTGGACTATTTCTACGTCTAGACTTTGGTGAAATTGCTTATAGTAAGAGCTTGGATACCAGGGACCTTCCCATGTGTGGTACCTCGATGCCCAGATGGTACTGTGATTCGAGGTGTATATCGTTCCTTGACAAAGTCCCCAGTGTTCACCTGATACAACTGAACCTGATAACACAAGAAACTTGAAAAATGCATGAAGAATAAACTAGAGTATTTAGTGACTAGTACCAAATATATGTGGTACTTAGTCGAATTGATCCTGATCGTATCTATTAAAAATTGACTATCCTTTCTGGGATAATCAAAGTATCAAGCATTCACATATTAGGAATTATGACACTAAAGTGAAAAACCTGGTCGAACTAATTAAGGTACCTTTCGTCCTTGTACCGGGGAGGTATTATACCATAGTGATCTCGATCTAGCAAGCAACTATGCACTTACGTCCAGATCCTTATCGGGGGTGATAGCCCGACCAAGGCATCAGGATTGTCATTCGGCTATCTTAGTCTCGTGATCTGGCTGGTAACAATCCACTTATACCCAGACCCTCCTAGGGGGGTCACCCGACTAAGGGCATCAGGAATGCTTATTTAGCTATCCTGGTCTCGAGATCTGGCTATTAACTATGCACTTATGCTTAGACTGTTCTTGTCGGGGGTTGGTACCCGGCCAAGGCGTTGGGGTGGCCATATAGCCTTTCCCGGTTCATGGCAATCTAGGCGAATTCCCATGGCGAAAACATACACTAGTAGAGATGGAGAAATAAATGAAGATTTTATTGATAATTAACTGGTAGTACAAAACATTCACGAAAGGCTAGTACCTATACTGATTCAAGTAGAAATGGTCGACCTTGAAGACCATAGTCTTTTATGGATTAAACCTCTTCAAATGGTCCGCGTTCCAGGTGTGGTCGATAAGCCCATCCATGTCTTGAAGCTTGTAGGCTCTGATTCGAACCACTACCTTTACCAGGTAAGGGTCTTGCCAATTGGGGCCTAGAACCCCGTCTGATCGAATTCTGGTGTTCTGAGTAACTTTCCGGAGTACCAGGTCTCCTTCTTTGAAACTATGAGCTCTAACCTTCCTATTGAAGTACCTCACGATTTGGCTATGATAGACTAACTTTTTCTGCCACCTTATCTTGCTTTTCCTCCAGGATGTCCAGCTTAGCCCTTAACTTTACCTCGTTGCTCTCTGAATCGAAGTGTTGAACCAGAAATGAGGTCAACTTGTGCTCGATAGGTAGGACTGCCTCTACCCATAAAGCTAAGGAGTAGGGCATTTCCCCAGTCGCAGTTCTCTCGGTGGTCCGGTAGGCCCAGAGTACCTCGGGAAGCTCTTCTGCCCACTTACATTTTTTATGTTGTAGTTTCTTCTTCATGAGCTTTTTAATGGTTTTGTTCGTAGCTTATACTAGGCCATTGGTTTAGGGATGAGCGACCGATGCAAAGCAGAGGTCGATACCTAAGTCTTTATAAAAATGCCTGAACCGCGCGTTGTTGAACTGCTTGCCTAGATCAATAATAATGATCATCGAGACACCGAACCTACAAACCACATTAGTCTTGAAGAATTTGGTGGTGTTTTCTTCTGTAATTTGGGAGCGTGGTCTTGCTTCTATCCATTGGGTGAAGTAGTCGATCGCGACTATAGCGTGCTTATCTTGACCATAAGTAGTAGGGAGTGGTCCGATCAAGTCAACTCTCTAGATAGCAAAGGGATAAGGTGAACTGATCGAGGAGAGACACTCCGGAGGTAAATGGTTCATATTAGATGTCCTCTGGCAAGGTCTATATGACTGTACAAACATCCTTATATCATGGTGCATGGTTAGCCAGTAGTAACCTATGCGAAGCACCTGATATGCCAGTGCTTCTCTGCAGGTATGGTTCCCACATTTGCCCGAATGAACCTCATTAAGTGCCAAGTTAGCATCATCAGGATCTATACATCGGAGTAGGGAAAGATATTTTCCTCTACGATAAAGGTACCCATCTACCAGGTAGTAGCGGACTGAGGTTCTTTTGAGCTTTTGAGCTTGCCCTGGGTCCTCTGGGAGCTTTTCTTTTTGGAGGTAAGCAACTATCGGATCCATCCAGCCAAGAAGGCGATCAACCAGGCTAACTTCTTTGCCTGTTGTTATGTTGGATTGAGAAATTACCTGGAGAGGTATTCCTTTGGGTTGGGTCTGTCCCTCATTAGCAGCTATCTTGGCTAGGACGTCTCCTCTATAATTCCCTTGGCGAGGAATCTGCTCTATCTTGAACCCCTTAAATTGGGCCTTGATCTGCTGGACTAATCTTAGGTAGGTTGTCATATTGTCACCTATTGCGTGGTATATCCCGGTGACTTGGTTGAAGACGAGCTGGGAATCACTCTTAACATGGACGTAGTCAGCCCCAAGTTCAATAGCTACTCTCATCCCAGCTATGAGGGACTCATATTCTGCTTCATTATTGGTGGCCTTGAACTCAAACCTGAAACAGTAGTAGCATTCTGCTCTCTTCGGATCAATTAACACAATGCTAGCTTCACTACCTGCTTGACCAGATGCTCTTTCAGTATAGAGGACCCAGGTTTCTCAACTAACTGGCCAGTCATTGAGCTCTTGATCCTTCTAGGGGATTGGATCCGAGATTGCGGAGGTACAAAGATCTGGAAGAGCTAAGAATTCGAACACGAAATCTGCCAGTGCTTGGGCCTTGATAGTGGTCCTAGCCTTGTACTTGATGTCGAACTGAGTGAGTTCAAGAGCTTAGAGTACTATCCTCCCGAATATTTCAAGCCTTTATAAGAACTGGGGGAGAGGTTGATCGGATACTACCGTGATGTATGTGCTTGGAAATAAGGATTGGGCTTCCTTGCTGAGGTCACCAAGGCGAAAGCGAGCTTCTCCATGAGAGTGTAATTCTTCTTTGGCTTGGTTAAGGCATTTCTCACATAGTAGATAGGTCATTGAACCTCATCTCCACATTTTTTAACCAAGGGCCCATTTACTGTTGTCTCAGACATAGCTAGGTAGATCCTGCAGCTCCTCTCTAGGTTCATGCTTAACTAGCAATGACGGGTTTGCTAGGGACTTCTTTAATGACTGGAAAGCCTGCTCGCTGTCATGGTCCCATTTCATATTTTTCCTCTGCTTAATTGCCTTAGAAAAGAAGAGGCATTTATCAATCGACTGTGATATGAAACGTTGGGTGCTGTTATTCGACCGGTCAATATCTATACCTATTTAAGAGAGTTGGGGGATTCTAGGTTTAGGATGGCTTTGATCTTCACCGGCTTTGCTTCTATGCCCCTCTCATGGACCATGAATCCAACGAATTTCCCTATAATTTCCTCAAATACGCACTTAACACAGTTCAACCTCATCTAATTTTCCATGACGATTTGGAAAGTTCAACAGAGGTGGTCCTGGTGCCGGTCCGCTACTTGTGTTGGTGATCATGTCATCTATGTAGACTTCCATTGTTCTTCTTATTTCATGCTTGAACAACCAGTTGACCAGTCGATGGTAGGTGGCTCCTTCATTTTTTAGTCCAAAGGTCATGACCTTGTAGCAATAAAGGCCATGTCCGGTGATGAAACTGGTCTTGTCTTGGGTCGTAGAGTGCATCTTGATCTGGTTATACCCTTAGAAAGCATCCATGAAGCTTAAAAGGTTGTTTCCTACTGTGGAGTCTACCAACTGGTTGATCTTTGGCAGGGAGAAGCTGTCCTTTAGGCAAGTACATTTGAGATCAGTGTAGTCAACGCACATACGCCACTTTCCATTGGCTTTGGTGACCATGACCACGTTAGCAATCCACTTTGGGTATCGGGATTCTTAGGTGAACCGTGCTTTCAGTAGCTTGTTGACCTCTTCCTAGACCGTGACGTTTCTATCAGGATTGAAATGGCACTTATTCTACTTGACGGGCTTGAAGGTGGGATCAACTACTAATCTGTGAGCTGCCAAGGAGATCGAGATTCCTGGCATCTCATCGTGGCTTCAAACGAAGATGTCACTGTACTCTCTGAAGAGCCTGATCAAGCTTTCCTTCACTCTGGCTTCTAGTATGGCTTCGACCTTGTCTACCTTGGAGGGGTCATCCTCTCTGACTGTTATCTCTTTTAATGCATCAACCGAGTGGCCACCGGCCTACCCTTTGTCTTCATCTATCACTTCTTCTGGCAGGATCTCTGACTCAGGCTCCTCTACTGCTACTCTAGCCTCCCCCATGATGTCCGGGGTATCGAGATCCTCCTTTGATTGCACATGCTTCTGTATAATTTATATCTGTGAAAACTGTTTGCCTAAGGCCACCGGGTTAGTCGATGCATCGTAGCATGTGTGAACTGGTTGTTGGTCATCGCGTACCTCGCTTAACTCATTTCCCATCAAAAACTTCAGGATGTTATGGTATACGGATAAGACCCCTTTGAGGGCCGATAGAAAAAGCCTCTCGAGGATAACGTTGTAGGCTGACGGGGTGTCCACTACCACGAAGTCAGTCATTAGGTTTTGCTGAAGAGGTGTAGTCCCAATGATCACTAGTAGAATTTTAGATCCCACTAATACAATTGAGTCCCCGGTAAAGCCATACCGGGGGTGGTGCAACTGTTGTAATACCACTGCTTCAAGTTGAGTTTTTCCAGGGTGTCCTTGAAAAGGATGTCCACGTTGTTACTTATATCAATCAGCATACAGTAGACCAGGCAATTGGCGATTTGTACTGTGACCACCATGGATCATCGTGCGGTTGCACGGTGTTGTATACATTTGCTTTAGTAAAAATGATCTGGGTTGAATGGGAGGTTTCTGCTAAGCTCCGATCTACCTTGAAGATATCAAGCCCCTCTTCAATCTGGGGTATCTTCCTAGCATGATTCTTTTTGGAATTTTTGGAGATACCAGCCATGGTAGGTCCTCCATTGATGGTGTGTATAACCTGGATTTGATTAATCATGTCCTTCTGCTTTCTTCCTAATTTCTCCTAATCTTACCTGATCTCGACATGCACCTCCTTCCCTGTGTGAATGTTGTCCCATACCTGCTACAAGAACTCTACCAAACAGTCGCCTCTTACTTGTGCCTCGATCTAGTTTTGTAGGTTGTAGCACTCTGAGGTGTTGTGCCCGACATCCTCGTGGAAGTTGTAGTATTTGTAGCGATTCCTCATGTCGGCTGATGCTTTCCTAGGACCAGGATTCCTAAGCAGTCCCTTATCATGAATGGCGAGGTAGATCGTCTCGCGGGGTGTAATGACTGTAACCCCTCTCATCCTGGGCTATAAAGGCTACCACTCTTGGTGGAGGTGATGCTTGAGTTGGAGTTCGCATTGCTGGGTACTGCTCCCGTTGAGGTTGGGAAGGTAGGAACGGTATGTAGACCGGTTAAGAGGTCTATTTTTATCTTTCTGTATCGGTACAGGCTTGGGAGCCTCTTTCTTTTGGTGTTGTCAGATCTCATGTCATCATGTTTGATCTTGACTCTGAGTTGCTCATCTATCTCTATTTGCTTAAGGGCCATGTCGTAACCTTCTTGATAGGTCTCTGATGGACATTTGGCGAAAGACCGGAACAGTCTACCTGCCCAAAAGTTTCTACGAATGTTGGTTACAGTCTCCTTCTCAGCAAAGACCACCATTAGAATCACCTCTCTGTGGAACCTCTCTATATAGGTCCTGAGCATTTCCCCCCGCTCTTGGATCACGTACTGCAAGTGGATCAGGTCTTTTGGTTGTGGCTTGACCCCCTGAAACTATGAGCATAAATCACTACACAGTTTAGCAAAGCTGTCCATGCTACTTACGGGTAACTTTCTGAACCACGTCTTGGCATAGTCGGTCAGTGTGGTTGGGAACATCCTGCACATGGTTGTCCTGATCACATTCAGGACCTCCATCTGCTAAACTTAGCTCTCTATGTGGCTTAAGGGATCCTCAGTGCTAGAGAACTTGTCAGCCAGCATTTTGAATTTTGGAGGGAGTTCTACTTCCATAATCCTCCGGGTGAACGGGCCTTCATCTAGCCCAAGGGATCCTTCCAGTTCTTCGTGTGCTTGCCCCTCTTCAACTCCTGGATTTCCTTCTACATCCGAGCTAGCTGATCTCGTAGACGCTTATTTCCAGCGATCTTAGACTCGACCTCAAAGTCTTCGTTGTCAGATCCCTCTTATATGATAGGGACCTCGCCCCGGTTGTCCTCTTGAGGGTGATTTTCTCGGGAACTTTTCCTGTTATCCCCGACGTCAGATCGAGGTTCTGTTCTAGCGACCGATACTTATGTTGGGTGGTAGGGTCCTCTTGATAAAAAGTCGACATCTGATTTCACCTATCAAGGTTGGTAACTGGTTGGCTGACGTGGATCTGATTGCATGGTCTCTAACCGATCTCGAACTGAGGGCATGGGCCCCAACCTGTTACAGACCTGTACTGGTGGTGGTGGTCCCAACTTGTCAAAAGATGTCATCCTAACTCCCGGTCTATTGGGGTTCTCTCGGGTACTAGGTTATACCGGTTGAGGGGTAATACCCTCTACGATCAACCGGAGATGGACACTTTCTCCAAAAGCTGCAGCCTGTTGCTGTAGAATGCTCTGGCCCATCACCAAGGGAACTAGAGCCTGAGCGTTACCAATCGGTACTGGATAGGATTTTGATGCTTCGATCTCCTACCCTTTCTTTGAGACTTCCAGGTGGAGTCTACGGATTGGTGCCCAGATGCTTTGGGATGCCCTTGGGATGACCGAAGTCTCATGATGTTGATATACCTGTAAAAAAGCTTAAACACGTGATTTGAAAAAAGGGTGTGGAAGCTTCCCACAGATGGTGCCAAAAAATGTTAACCGAAAATTCACTCGATGTGAGGAATCTCAGCTAACACCCTCAGGACCGTAACCTAGGTTGATCTCGGTCGGGGTAGGTACCTTCGGTATTTGTTTCACGTGTAGGGATGGAAGAAATGTAAGAAAGAGATGATAATGAACTGAATGATGTTATTTTATTCAGTAATGCAGTGTGTACAATTGCTTGGATTACTCTCAGCCTCTCTTCTTTCTTTAACTAATAGGAGGTGACGAATTCTTACATGTCGATAAGTGGGCACAACTAACAATGGTAAGGGCTAGGCTCAATCATGATTGTAGGATTAAACGATAGCCTTTAAGGTTCTTGCAGTTGTCGATCTTTTTTTTTCTTCTTGCTATTATCTCTGTATTTATACATTGAATCATTAACGGGGCGTACAAGCCGAAGATCACTTCATTGATCTTCTCCCCCACCTGGCTGGATTTTCTATTTAGTGTAGTTGACCCTAGAGAATCGGTTTGTGGAGGATATCTTGGAGACAATCGTGTTTGTTTCCTTTCTTTTCTGGACACTTTCATTATGGCCGCACGTACGTGGAGCTTGTTATAGTTTGGAGAGTGATTCTGATTTCGCTTGCTAGTGGCGTGACACCTTAAGATATCAACCTGGTGATGTGGCGCTTGATCATCTCGATAGCGAGGTATCTCGAGGTACTAGTTTGGTGGTGAGGTACCTCAGGGTACCGTTCCGGTTGCAAGGTACTTGGTCGATCATGTTAGACCTATACGCTTATCTAGAAGCTTTATCGGCATCTTCCTTCCCGCTTGTGGGGTAGAATATATACCACGACTGAATAACAAAATAGGGTCAGGGTACTCATACAGCGGTTGAATGGTTCGTGGAGGCATAAGAGCTTTATACTTCGAGGTAAACCCTAGCGTCTAGTTTCTACCGTGTATATGAGATGTCTCCTACCAGGTGCAAACTAAGTGGAAATTTCCCTTTGATCCCTTACCAAAAACAACTATTAACAATATTGAATGTTAGAAATTTTCTATTTTGCACCTCTTTATACTATTACAATCAACACCTTATAAAGAAATCCATTTGATTAATCCAAAAATTGTTATTAAATAGCTTATCCATTTCTATTTCGTTTTTAAAAAATTATCCTTTTCTTTTCTTATTTTACAATATAAACAAATCATCATTATAAAGTGTTTAATGCTATCTCATATACAGTTATAAAGTGTGTTTGTTACATTATAAATTAAACATTTTAACCATGTTTTTTTTTCTTTTAAACACTCATTGTCATAAAGGGTCATCAACTTATGTCACCACTATCAAAATGGTCACCAGATGGGAAATTAGTTTCAAAATGATCATTTTTAGCAAACATTGTTATACTAATGGTCATTCCATCCAATTCCATTTATTTTCATCCAATGAGTGGTATTTTAGTAAATAAGGGATGACATTAATTTATTTTAGACGGTTTTTGGAAATCAATTTTTTCTTTTGTTTTTCGAAACAAATAATTATATTTAATGTGTATATACATATAGCATATCTCAAACATATATTGTTAACAACCTTTTTTAGCAGGGGTACAAAGAAGAATTTTCCATCTGTCTGGTACCTTGAAGGACCTACTTGGTAGGTTCTATATCAGGACCGGTTCCCACACAACCTAGGTACCTCAATACCACCATCTAGGAAAAGATCAGCATCACTTCTCCAAAACTACCAGATATCAAGTCGAGCTAACGTCTTGGTACCTCATACCTGGTACCTTGATGCCAGGTTATCTTTTCGGTACCCGAGTACCTCAATACCAGTTCGTAACCCGTCCAGGATACCTCTTACCTAGTATCTAGGCACAACGAAATCAACATGGTACCCAAATACAAAGATATCAGTCCAAGACCAATCCAATATGTACGCCTCCTCCGCCCTATAGGAAAAACAGCACCAAGAAGGTGCTAGCATGCTAGAACAAGTGCCACCTCATCAAGAGCAGACCGATACAGTAAGGTATCGCGCCACCAGAATACAGACACTAGAGTTCTCCTCTAGGCAACGCAGGAAGAAAATATTGACTTTCATGACATTTAAATTATTATTAATGGGGTCAACCTTATTAATGAAGATAATCAACGTCATTAATGGAAGATCAGTCAAATCCTTAAATGGTCATTCACATAAGGAAAGATTTCAAAGAGGAAACAAACACATCTTTTCCAAGATATTAGTCACAAGCCGATTTTTCAAGATCAACTACAATAAATGAAGAATCACATTAAATAGGGAAAAAAAGACTATTTCTGTAATCTTCGGCTTGCACGCTAAAAATAAAAAACCCTAATTACACCGTGTATAAATAGGTTGGATTCGACACATATCGGAGGGGGAGATTGGACCCAGAAAATTACCTATTGAGAAAGAGGCCAAAATGGATTCCCGAGAGGATCCAGAGATCGACAAAATAGTGAGTTGTTTACCTTCTCCAACAGTGTAAAAGGAATCTCGCCAGAAATCTCTTTATGTCACTGTTGTGGTATTATCTCACTTACATGTATTACCTCTCCTAATAATATATCGAGATTGGTTAACATTTGATTGCTATTGTAAGCTTTCCTGAGCGTCTACGTTGTACCACTTCGCCATCTCTCTCTCTCTCTCTCTCTCTCTCTCTCTCTCTCTCTCTCTCTCTCTCTCTCTCTCTCTCTCTCTCTCTATATATATATATATATATATATATATATATAAGGATATTCTCTCTTCCTCTAGATACTGTCTCGGAGTTTTTCAGTATATGATCACTCACGATGCTTTTTCCCCTTTGGTCAGTCCACATTTACCAAAAGTCTTGTCTCTCTCTCATCTGTTTTCTGTATTATGCATGTGTATGAATGTGAGTTAGTCTCTGACCAGGCTGATCCTAGCCACCTATCTACATGTCAAGTTACTGCTGTAAAGAAGTTAAAAGAACCAAGATAGGTCTCGACCTCGACCGAAAGTACCTAGAGGCGAGGAGTCGCTAACGGGTGGTCCAATCTTTCACGACCACAGCTATATCAATCAGGAGCACCAATCCTTCCTTCTTGCTTACTATATGGGCCGGGAAACTATCAAGGAATAGCGATCCTACCTCTTTGCTTGCTATTTGGTTCGAGGACACCTACAAAGGAGATCGGGTACTGAAACCAGGGACCAGGATCAGACCTTACACCAGCAAGGGAACCGCAAGCACCATATTTCCTCCATATGCACCAAGCCTGAAAGGTGGAAGGACTTGTCTCCTACCTAGATACACCATACTTCTTATTCATACAAGATAGCCGAGGTATAAGGTACCTACCCCCTGCAATCTACCGAGTTACGGTCTTGAGGATGTTAATTGAGATTCCTCACCTCGATCAAATTTTCAGTTAATATATATATATATATATCTTTTATATTTCTTTTTTAAAAAGATTAATACTACAAAATCTTAAAATTTTAAACAATATATTTAAGATAAGTTGAAAAAAGTCTTTTTAAAAGATTAAGACTACTAAATCTAAAAATTCTAAAAAATATATTTGAGATAAGTTGAAAAGAAAAAAAAAATATATATATATATATATCAAAAATTATATTGTCAGTTCGAACTAATATAAAATATATCAGTTCCTTACATGTGAATCATTAGATTTAAAAGATATTTTGACAAGTAAATACAGTCAAATCAAAACATTTAAATCCAATGACCGTCATGCAATGAATTGATATATCTTATATCAGTTTGAACCGACAATAGAAAGACTATATATAGTATAACATTTTTTATAAAAAAGGATCAATTCCATAGTCATTTTAAAACTAATTCTCCATCAAATAGTCATTTTATAGTTATGACAGTTATAGCTTTTATATATGGTAAGAACTTTTGTATTTGATTCATTAGGATACACACCGCTAATAAATGCAACCATCCAACTCCAAAAATCCTCAAGAATTTGGTACAATTTGAAGGTTGAATGAACCTTGTAAAGCATTACTACGATCTATTGAAAGTATAGATTGGTAAAGTTATAACTTCAAATCTCTACCAAGGACTCCTACCTGTCTTACCAAAAGATTCTTGATTGGACGTCTAAATTTCTACCTGTCTTACCTGTTTCTAGCATTTAAACATATGGAACCAAGAGTTACATAAAGCATCTATTAAATTATCAAACAAATTATATATTAAAAAAAAAGTGAACTAACAGTTAACCTGACGGGCCTTGCACCCAAAAGAAGGATCACCTTATCATATACACATTAGCAAAAGAATATACCACCCCAGAAACATTAACGTCACACGTGATAAGCAGCCATTATTGCAGAAGGAACTAAGGACTACCCAAAAACAACAAAACTCCAACAGCCTACAATTAAGTATCAACATATCACATTCCTATATTAAGCCCCAACTGAATGACAGCTTGACTCTAAACGACCAAAAGTACACGAGCAATAGCAACATATCATTTCAACAGACAAAATGGCCTTGGTAGCAATTGAAAATACCAAATTGGCTCCATAATATAAGCAAAACTAAAGAGTTAAATTAATTAAATGGAAACAGCTGCAATGATATCACGCAAACTCACTAATGTTTTTCGAATTAAAAGGCACAACACTATTAGTGCAAGCATATGAAAACAAAACTAGATGGTAATTTTAAAGTATATAAGGCTGACAAAGAAACAAGAACTCAACCCAATCAAGGTCACTCCTAAGACTGACAAAAATCCTAGTTCATCCTCTGAGCAGCTTCCTTGGCTAGAACTTTTTCCTTGGCTTTGGTTTTCGCCTGAGATTTGGACCCCATTATGCCACCTCCCCATTTCTTTCTATACTCATCATACTTGTCATTGAAATTTGCCTGAAATGAAATTCAGTTATAACCATACAACCAATAATCATTTTAAACTCACAAGAAAGACGTGATCACAATCATTGTAACTTAAAAAATTGAATGAACATAAATTAAAGTTTCCTAAAATTTAAAAAGATGGCAGCAGTAGCAACCTTGATGGCCTCCAGGATCTTGCTGAACTCTAATTTATCCTCATTCTTGACGGTGGTCAAACACAAGGCTGAGGCTGTCTTCTGGTGGACAATCTGTGAACGGCAACATAAACAAAATCAATCCACAGTTACTTTGATAAGAAAGCAAAGAGTTTTTGAATATGAATATCAAAAACTATTCAACAACCAAAATAAGTTGGATATTACCAATCCCAAACGTGATTTCCCTTTCACAATGCAGTAAGGGATCTCCATCTTCCTGCACAAGGCTGGAAGCCAAACAACCAACTCAATCGGGTCCACATCATGAGCAATGACAACCAATTGAGCCTTGTTCTGCAAGGTAGATCAGGGATTTTAATTATATCAGACAATTTTGCATGACACCTGAAAACTAGATTAGTGGAAAAAATAGATACAATCATCCAATAAAAATATTTTTATCAACCTGCTCAATAAGGTATGTAACATGGTTAAGTCCATATTTCACAACAATGGGCTTCTTAGCCTCAACAGTCTTTCCTTCAGACTCTGCCTGAGCTCTCTTCAAAAGACGTTCCTTCTTGGCAGCTTTGTCCTCAGGCCTATACTTGAGAAGCAACTTGAACAAGCTTGTAGCTGCAAACAGGATAATGGATATATTAAAGTAGCTAATATTTTAATCCTTACAAACAAGTTGTGAGGGCTGTAGGTAACATATATTCAACATCAAGTTCACGAAGACTTGCAGCTGAACGGGTGGATAGACACACTAAAGCAAGCCTATCAGAACAAGAAGGTATTGAATTAAAACCATAAAACCCAGTTCAGCTGTCTTTCCATTTCCCAGTTCAAACACTAAAACCCAGTAGACATAATGCCTACAACTGACCAAACAGCTAAAGAGCATTGGCAAGATGTGACAAAAAAGTAGGAAGATAAAAATATTTCTTTCAATATGATAACAAACCTAATGAGCAATGCCAATGTCATAGTGGCATATGTACACACTGTACAGTAACCCCTTGATGTTACATCTAAAAGAAAAACAATGCCATATATAATCATAACTGAGAAACTGCACAAGTTAGGCAATCATTTCTTACCGAGATTCTTGTCCAAAGTCTTGGTGAACTGGTTCAAAGCAGGTGGCACCTTCAACCTCTGCTTGAGGATCCTCCTCTGCCTCTGAATACGAATAGCCTTGGGCCACTTCACGTATCGGTGAAGATCTTTCTTTGGAGGCAAAGCCCCTCCAATACCAAATTGCTTAGGGCGCTTCTCAAACAAAGGATTCACAACCTTCTCCTATAATTTGAACATAAACAACAGATGCAATAAGTGAGAACACATACACATCTCCCTCAATTATGTGCAAAACTTCTCAAAATAGTATAACGTATACCAGCTTCTTCTTTGCTGGTGCTGCAACAACCTTTCCTCCTTTTTTGGGGGCCTGAAAAATTACAGTGTTAAAAACCAAAACTCTAGAAATCTTACAATCACTGACTTCACAATAAATGTAGCTGTTTTCAGCCTAATGTAAAAGATCAATTCAAAAAGAAAATAAAGACTTAAAACTGATAAGAAAAACCTACTTCAGAAGTATCTTCCAAGTACTCAGAGATCTTGATTAAAAATGATTGTCTAACTTCATGACACTTTCATGGAAATCATTTTCATTTAAATATACTAGTTTCAGGATCAGATTTCACAACACAATACAAAATCAGTAACTATCAAAACTTTTATGTTCCTAAGAATTTTGATTATATAAGTTTACGTTCAATCTTCAGAAACAAACTAACTTGTATAAAATAATTAATAACAATTATTAACAGTTTTTATGTGTTTTTAAAAAGAGCACTCAATATTTCTAGCATTAAGTTGGCAGTTCATTTTGCCAACTTCGAATCTTTCCCAGTTTTATTATGTCTTGTCTCTTGGGTCTTGGCTGTTTTATTTTTATCCATTTCTACATTTATTATCTTTCAGGCACAGCTTGTGTTCTAAACATCTGCAAGGTTTCAGCCCCTCGTTTTTTATTTTATTTTTCTTTCAATAGAGTATTTATTATAACCAACCAGAAGAGTAAGAAATAGAACACCGGCATTACCCTACTAACTTGTTAGCAGAATAGAAATTCTTCAACCAAAAAAAAAATGTATGGTATGTGGATTTATTCCATCTCATTTATCCGACTAGGGAGCAGACAAACAAAAGCACAACTCAACGATCTCCCTCTTTCATATCTCTGACATACTCTCTTGAAAACCAGTAATAGAGGTACTAACAAGCTATTAGACAACTAAAAAAAATACTCAACTGCAAGAGCGAATAATAACAATCATTGATACAACAGAGATATGGAGAGAATATTAGGGTTTCAGATTTACCATTTTTGCCGCTTTTGCCTGGTGGTTTGTGAGAACAGCGAATGAAGATCTTTGAGAGTGCCGCTTCTGCCCTGGTGGTTTGTGAATTGTGAGAATCTTTGAGAGACTTTTATACTAGCTAGGGCAAGCACTATATCGATGGTCAATTGTGCAAGTGATATTGTTAAAAACGCCACTATAGGTTGAGGTATTATCTGTTTTGTCCCCTCTAGTTTGAATAATTGCTATTTTAGCAATTATTCCGTTAATATTAACTTCCGTTAATATTATAGCAAAAACACTATTTTACCCTTCATTTAAATATTTAGTTTTTTTTTATTTAAAAAATTTAATTACAAAATCAAGAATAATTTTTGTTGTATTTGAATTTTTATCGGTCGACATGTCATCACGTTAACAAGCACATTGAAAAGAGATGTGCCATGCCATCAAAAGCCGACTAAGGACCCTCCATCTGAGTCAAAACTTTCGTCAAGAGAATGAATAGATAACATAGGACCTGCTTTGAGAGGAATGACTCGGGCAAAAGATAACTTTTCCGAAACAAAATTTTGGTCGGCTAAAGTATCCACCCGGTAAATATCACTCGTCCGAACCAGGATCTAGCTCGTATAATTAATGATCAGCAATTCGAAAAAGGAATCCCACTAGGATATGAAGGTCAAGAATTATACTTCAATAAGGAAACAACCATACCTTCTCCTAAAAAGGAATTAAATATCGAATCAAGCACAATGTCAACTGTGTTTATTACGAGATAAACATCAAACTGGAAAGAGATCATGACAAATACGGTGATCCAAGCAAGAAGAATATCATAGATCAAGAGAAATACAGAGATCCAAGCAAGAAGAATCACAATAAAATTCTACAAGTCAACTATTTCCACATAAAGTTTAGGGTTACAAAATGAGTGTATAAATACAACATATATTTCACTTTACAAACGAATATACACATATATAGGCATCATGAGAGATTAGTGGCAGAGCTCTGTAAACCATTTTTATAGTGAATTTTTGTTCACTATCACCGCCAACTATGGTTTTTCCCCTTTCTCAATATTTTTCCAAGAAAAAATTGCATCACTCTACATCATTTAATAGCTAATAACCTAGTTGTCGTACTGATTTTTCATCCAATGAAAAATCACGGTCTACAACTTAAAAAACAAAAAAAATACCGGTCAACTGTGGAGATCCATCTCTCTTTTTTAAATTTCTTTTAAAAAAAAAAATTGGAGATCCATATTAAATCTCCACTATCCATTTAAGACGATGGACCGGATTTACATCAAATCCAATGACAGTAAAATCTAAAAAATCAACAACAATACCATAACAACACTGTAGTCAATAAAGGTGTAAAAATGGACTGGCCCGGCCCATTAGGGACGGCCTGGCCAGTCCATTTCTAGAAACAGGCCGAGCGGGGCCAGCCTGTTTCCAGAGAAGCAGGCCCGGTACGGCACGCCGGCCTGCCTCAGGCGGGCCGTGCCTGCGTGCCGTGCTAGGCCGGCCTGCCAGGCCCCTCTGGCGGGCCGGCCGGGCCAGGCCTAATGGGCCTGGTCCGGCTGGTTAGTTTTTTGGTCCAATTTTTTTTCCAAATTACGTTTTTTTGGATTTAGGGTATAGGGTTTGGGATTTATAGTTTATGGTTAAGGGTTTAAAATTTAAAATGAATGAAGAGAACGAACAATTATTAGGATTTGAAATGAATAAAGAGAACGAACAATTTTTTAATTATTTATTTATTTTTCACTTATGGAATTCAGTAATACATATCTACATGATTGCCTCATTAAAAACCTTACCAAGAAAAACCCAGTGGGATAAAAACTTGGTAAGGAAAAAAGAGTGCAACCGTTTTACAACTTACAAGTAAATAATAAATACATATGTAAAAGTATAACCTAGTTCTGGCTCTGGCCACTACCTAAAGGGTTATCAATATATAGATTGTCGAAATTTAGATTAAGTTCTTTATCTACAGTTAGATTTTGTAACCTTTTTTTAGCATGCTCCCAATCCCGAAGGCATGTTAATACATCCACCATCTCTGGAGACAAACAGCTTCTTTTTGGTTCAATTATGCGTCCACTGGTGCTGAAAGCTTGTTCTGAAGACACTGTTGACACTGGAATAACCAGTACGTCACGTGCTAAGTGTGACAGAACTGGATACCTGTACGTATAGGTCTTCCACCATAACAACAAATCAAACTCTTCCTTGTCTTCAACAGCATCGAACTGTGCTTCAAGGTACCTAATAAGTTCGGTACAAGAAGATGGGCTAAATCTTTGCCCTGAATAAGTACTTGCTGATTTGTCTTTTTTTCTTCGTTTCAGAAGGCTCCAACTTGTTTGCTTCGGCTCTGTCTCCGGTCGTGTTGATTGGGGGATGTCAATGTTGCCAAACCTGATCTCATAAATATGAAAAATCTCGAACAACTTGGTTCGAATGTCAGTAATTTGTTCTGAATAATCTATTGACAAATTAATACCAATAAACTCAAGCAAAACTTCTAAACCAGATAATTTAACCCTAGGATCTATTATAGCACTTAAAGCATAAAGTAAGGGAATGTTAGCCCAATATTTTTCAACTTTGTCTCCATGACAACAACTGCAGCTCCTAGATGTTCATCTTCTCTATTACTGTTTAACAGTTCAGACATTTCCACTATCTGATGGATTGCCTGGGAAGATGTGGGGTAATATACCCCGGAAAGAGTTACAGTGGAATTGTAAAATATCTTTAAAAATTGAACAAAAATCTTTGCCACATACCAATCGTCTGTGGAAAGTAATTTTGGACTAAGCTGTCCTGTTTCGGTCAATTTCATGTTATAAAAACATGTAATGGTTGTATCATATTCCAAACAATTTTGCAACATTAAATAAGTAGAGTTCCACCTTACCGGCATATCAGTTTGGAATCGTCGGGGTTTGAGACCGTTTAATTTACAATGTCTTTTGAATTCACTGAATCTAGGATTAGAACTGCAAATCCAAGAAATGGCATCTCTGATGTGATCTATTTGGTCGCTTACCTGCTTTAAACCAGCCTGTACAACTAAATTTATAATATGGCATGCACACCGTTGATGGAAGAAATAACCTCCATCTTGCGGGATATTTCTTGCAACAAACAATGCAATAGAGCTAGTATTTGCAGATGCATTATCAAATGTGATTGAAAGAATGCGATGCGTGATTTCATAAGTTTCTAAAACTTCCATTATGACATTAAAAATGTTTTCTGCGGTATGTGCAAGATCCATAGGACGAAAACCAAAAATTCTTTTTGTTATCCTCCAATCAGAATCTAAATAGTGTCCCGTGACACATAAATAGTCCTGTTTGGAACATGCATTCCAAATATTAGAAGTTAATGCAACAGAGACACTTAAATGCTGTATTTCAGCAACTAAGTCATCCCTTTCGGTTTCAAACAATCGTATCAAATCATTTCTAGTGGTGGTTCCAGAAACAGGTTCATATTGGGGGTTATATGCAGATGTGATTAATTCTTTATAAAATGGACTCTCACCAATATTGATCGGTTGATCAGTTTGTGCAATGTATCGTGCCAAGCACTCTCTAGCGTGCATGACGTCGAACTGCCACGTCGTAACGGACCCGTCTGGGTGCGTTGAAGCTGTGTCTGGGTTGTAGTATCTACCTGTCCATGTGCAGGCATACATTTGTGCATATGCCGTCTCAAATGTCCGGTTCCCCCCGTACTTGTAGCATAATTCTTATGGCCAAACTTACATTTAGCTCTGAGGCCAGACGCCCCGTTTGGGAGTGTCATTTGGACTATGTTGAAACATTGCCACACATCTGATGTTAATTTTCTAGGACGTGATGTTGGTGTAACGCCGGAACCAGAAGGTCCCGCTTGAGTATGGGTTGGTTCTGAAATATCAAATTCATCGTTGAGCATATTCAAACCGTCCGGAAAATAAGGCTGCTGGTTAGGATCCATTATCTGAATAAAAATATGAGCACTATAGTAGTTAATAGTCAAATTAAAAATCAATATTTACTAACAGTAATCTTAATTTACTAACAATAATTACTATAACTAATACGACACTTACAATAATTTATTTACTTAAAAAACAAATTAAATAAACAAAAAAAAAATCATAATCTACTAACATAAAATTTTAAATTCACTAGTTCACTACTACAAATAAAATTGATAAATTTACTAACATAATATACTAACATAAAATTGATGATTTGAACCACTACTCTTAAATTTACTATCATAATCTACAAATGAAAAATTTTAATTTATGAAAAAAACAATATCAAACGTAATTACTACACTTAACATTCATCATTTACTTATTACAAAAAGTAATTTCAGTAATACAAATTAACTTTCTAAATTTATTAATAACAAATATTAAAATTACTACTAAACTTAAAAATCTTAATAAACTAAACAAATAATATTAACATTAAAGCCCAAAAATTGATAAACTAACTAACTAAATAGATAATGTTTTCATTAAGTAACTCAAATCTAAACATAAACATATAAATTTACTATGAGAATATGTTAGACCAAAAGTAATAACAAAATTGTACCTTTAAAATTTGGTGTATTGGTGGAAAACGTAGAGAATTTTGTAGAGAGAGTAATAACCAAAATGAATGAAAAAGTTTAGAGAATTGAAGAATATATTAGAGATTGAGATTTGAGAGAATGAGATATTGAAAGAATGATAGAGAGAGTTAATGGAAAATGAAATGGATGGAAGTATTTATAGAAAAATTTGATTTGCGGGTCAAAATGTAATTTAAAAGATTGTAGGGGGGGTTTGATAATTTTAAATTCCTCCAACGGCTAGAAATCAATTCCAGCCGTTGGAGGCTTTTTGAAAAGAAAACAAAAAAAACAAAATTGCCCGAACGGACCGGCGGACCGGTCCGACAGGCCTGGCACGCCGGATTGGTGTGCCAGGCGAGCCGGCACGAGGCCTGGCCCTCTTCCTTCACAGGCAGTTCCAAGAACGGCCCGTGAACTCCCTGGGCTGGCCGGACCGGCCTGTCACCGGCCGGCCCATTTTTACACCACTAGTAGTCAACAATAAAATCTCAAAGAACAACCTAGAAAATCAAGGGTTAATTGCACTAAAACACCCTTAAAAGAAAATATTTGTAAGTTTCATAAATTCAACACAACCACAATAAAATCTCAAAAAACAACCTAGAAAATCAAGGGTTAATTGCACTATAACACCCTAAATTTTTCCTTTAAAAGAAAATATTGGTAAGTTTAATAAATTCAACACAACCATACCCTACCATTCAATTCAACCGCACCGTTCAATTCAATCCGTTAATTTTAACGGTCAATTTTAATGGTTGACCAACCAAATTTATGAAAAGACGATTTTACCTTGCAATATCATTAAAAAAAATTATAATATTTTATAAAACAATAAAAAAAAATCTCAATCTTCATCTTTAACATCAATTTTTGAAACTTCATCTTCATCTTCATCTTCATCTTCATCTTCAACATCTTTAACATCAATTTTTGAAGACTTAATTGTACGGATACCCCTCTGAATTAATCGCGAACTGCTGATATACTACATGAATTCTTAAAATGGTCACTAAACTCCTTGAACTCTCATTTTCTTTGCAGTAGAGATCCAAAGCCTAACGCCGTCTACTTTTATGTTATGGCATATTACAATATGTTCCCCTGATTATATAGATAATTGCATAAAACCAGAAACTATATAATAATATGTCTTAAATACCCGTTGACCAAATTTTAAAAATTAATTTAAAAAAAAAATTGAAATAATGGTTAAATAAATAATAATAAAATTCTGAATTTAATCTTTTGAATAATTAAATGATCTTTTTTTATTTAAATATCCCTAAATATTTAATAGTGATAATAATAAATAATAAAATAAATAATAAAATAAATAATAAAATAAATAATAAAATAAATAATAATAATAATATTAATAATAATAATAATAATAAATATAATAATAATAATAATAATAAATAATAATAATAATAATAATAATAATAATAGTGGTAATGGTAATAGTAATAATAATAACGATAATAATAAAATAATAATAATAATAATAATAATAGTGGTAGTTGTAGTAGTAATAATAATAACGATAAAATAATAATAATAATAATAATAATAATGAAGAAGAAGAAGAAGAAGAAATATGTGAAAGTCATGGTTATTAAGTCATAATTATTATAATTCCATCCTATTAGTTATTACGTGTGTTTTGAAGCTGTAGTTTATAACGTAACACATATGACGGAGGTTCATGACATATTTTAATAACCAAATTATTCAAATATTAAAGTTTCTAGATTCGAAAAGATCTGATTTTTTTTAAAAAACAAGAAAAAATTAAAATTATATTTCCAAATTTTCAGATTAGATCTCCACCATCCATTAATAATCATGATTTTCAAATATTTATTATTATTATTATTATTATTATTTATTAATTAATTTTACTATTAATAATATTATTATTAAATATTTAAGGATAAATATATAAAAAAAGATAATTTAATTATTTAGAAATTTAAATTATTTGAACGTCATGGCTATTAATGGATGGTGGAGATCCAATCTTAAAATTTGGAAATATAATTTTAATTTTTTCATGTTTTATTTTAAAAAAATCAGATTTCTTCGAATCTAGAAACTTCAATGTTTTGAATAAATTGGTTATTAAAATATGTCATGAACCTCTGTCATGTGTTACGTTATAAATACAATCCCAAAACATACGTACTGACTAATGAGATGGAATTGAAATAATTATGACTTAATAACCATGACTTTCAAATATTTATTATTTTTATTATTTTTATTATTTAATTAACGTTGTTATTATTATTATTATTACTACTATTATTATTGTTATTTTATTTTATTTTTAATATTATTTGTTATTATTTCTATTATTTTTATTTTATTTTATTCATTATTATTATGATTATTATTACGATGATTATTATTATTACTATTAAATATTTACGGATATTTAAATAAAAAAAAGATTATTTAATTATTCAGAAGATTAAAATCATAATTTTATTATTATTTAACCATTATTTAAAAAAAAAATTAAAATTTGATCAAATGGGCATTTAAGACATATTATTATATAGTTTCTGGTTTTATGCAATTGTCTATATAATCAGAAGAGCACATTGTAATATGTCATAACATAAAAATGGACAATTTTAGGCTTTGAACCTTAACCGTAAAGAAAATGAGAATTCAAAGGGTTTTAGTGACCATTTTAAGAATTCAGATGATATGTCAGCCGTTCGTGATTAATTCAGAGACATCCGTACCATTAAATCAAAAAATTATATCACTTTATAAAACAATAAAAAAAATATCTCAATCTTCATCTTTAACATCAATTTCTGAAACTTCTTCTTCATCTTCAACATCAATTTATAACTTAAAAGAAAAACGAAATTATAGTTTTTTTTTTTTAAAAGCTCAATCTTTATCTTCAACTTCGTCTTCAACATCATCAACTTCATCCTTATCTTCACCTTCACCTTCACCTTCAACATAATCATCAATCCATCAATTTCTTCTAAACTTCGTCTTCATCACAAGCAATCAACACAAAAACATAAATCAATTTCAAGAACAAAACCACAAGTCAAATAAAGTTACTCTAAAAAAATTAACTAGAGTAATTAAAAAACAAAATTGGAACAGATATAGTACAAAATTAAAAAACCGCGTGATCTCAAGAAGAAAATGAATGTGATTTTGGAGGAGCCATGGAATGAAATTGAAGGACTTTACAGTGAAACCCAGAGTGTGAAAAAAAAATACACACACATCCGAGTTCTCCCCTACTCTGCTTCTATTATATTTATGAAGGAAATTAAAGATAGAGAGGGTGATATTGAAAAAGGATGTTCGGGATTTGCTTTGCTAAGAAATAATGAAATCCCTTGATAACAGATATCAGAATATGAGAATCGCATTATCATTTCCTTTTTTTTTGTTGTTTAATTTTCGCATCATATCATTTTGTTTTCATTCTATAGTTGCTTTTGCTGCTATTGTTTTTTTTTTTTTTCCATTGATTCTACATCTGACATGGAGATCGATATGGAGATTTAGATCGCCTTTATCTCTTTTTAGGGATGGCAATAGGACGAGTTCGGGGCGGATGGCGTTCCCCTCACCCCACCCCAATATTTTTTATTAACTCATCCTCTCATAAATATTCACTATAGATGAAACGGGTTGGGACAGAACAAGATACAACTGGGAGTGATTTTTTCATCCCCACTCATTTATCCTATATATAATTTTTTTATTATTAAAATAGTAAATATCTAACCATTGAAATAATAAACTTTAAGAAAATAAAAATTGATGTTTTTAAACTTTAAATTTTAAAAGTTATTTGAGAAATAAACTTACTCTATGTCCTCTTGTGTTTGAGGTTTAAATTTGAATGATGAATTTCGAGTTGTTTGAGGATTAAAGACTTAAAGTTGCACTGTTGTAGTTAGCGGCTAGGGATTTTTTAATAGTATTTTCTGTTGTCAATTTATGTTAAATAACAGTGAAGAGATATAAAGTTAGGGTTAATATATATATATATATATATATATATATATATATATATTTCTTTTTTAGATATATTTATTTTCTTGAAATTACGTAGTTTAACTAAGTATTAATTTAAGCGGGGCATGGTGGGGTGGGAAGTATAAAACCCATTCACGCCCCATACCCATTACGGGTTAGACTATCTATCACCATCCTCACCCAATCCCCACTAAATTAAAACTCATCCCCACCCCAAAAGTACGAGTCCCCGTGAGTAATTTTGTCATCCCTATCTCTTTTATTTATTTTTTAATTTTTTTAATTTTTCTTTATTTTTTTTAATTTTTCTTTATTTTTATTAAATGATGGAATCTTCTCCATTATCTTAATTTTTTATTATTTAAATCAAATTGTATTTAATTCATTCATAACATTTCAATTACATAAACACTAAGGGGATGTTTGGATCTATTTTTAAAAACTGTTTTTTGTTTGTTAAAAAAAAACAACTTGAATGTTGTTTGCCTATACATTATGGCCGGTCCTGTAAGCATTTTTTAGTTACTGCTTTTCGAAAATAAAAATGAAAATGAAAACATTATTTTTTGTTTCAGTTGTAAATTCTGAAAACGCGTCTGGTAATATATACTATGAAACAAATATTATGGTGTGTTTAAGATTAATCTAGAGGGGGATGAATAGATTTTAATCAAATTTTACCCAATTTTCGTTAATGGTCAATTAGACGAAAATACCCCTAACTAGTCACAATAATATCATAAGTGTAATAAGTGCGGAAATAATAAAGACACTTGCAATATACGTGGAAACCCTCCAAATGGGAAAAACCACGAGCTGTTAAGTGCGCCACACTCGAACAACGAATCCACTGATGGTAGAGGCGTTACAACCTACTCCCCGTATATAACCCACTACCACTACCTAATCCTGGTATTAAGTGGACCTAGTCCAATTTGCTTACGCTTGAAGCAACCTACTCCCGGATGCAACGCAAGACTTACTTCTCTTCAATGAAAAGATAAACACCCTATGTGAATATATGATGATATTCAAACAACAAACAAGGCTAGGGTAATTTATATGCTTATCTAGGATTATGAGATGACAATAAATGCAATCTTAGATATCAAGAGCTAAATGACATGTCATAAAACTTAGCTAAACATAGAACAAGTAATCCTATGAATCTATCATAAAAGCCAAATCAACACATGTTGTCATTAAGCATGGTAAGGACTATAATGCAATCACTAAATGCAATTAATGAGTCCTAATCAACAATGTCTAAATACAATGCATAGAGACTTGGCAAGAAGGGTAAAAATATCATAAATTCAAGCTATCAACAAACAAACTTAATCATGTAATGGAACTCATAAATAGATGCAATGAATGAAGTCCTAGCATTTAATCAACTAATAAATGCAATAAAAACATCATCTTGAAAAACATGAACAAATGACAAAGATGAGATTTTTGTTCAACTTACCAAGTCAATCAAAGATGAAGACCCATGTCTAAAGATGCTCAATAATGCATGAAGGATGTTGGGTTTTGAGTTTGGAGAGTTAAAGAATAACTTTTAGAGCTTCTCTCTCAAAAGAAATACATTCCCACTCTAAAAAATGGTTTAGAAGCTCTGAAAAACGAGCGAGGAAGAAGATGACATATAAATATGAGTCATAGAACAAAACTACATCGTTTTGAAAAAATTTCAAAATTTACTCAGTGCCCTGGTCGACAGGCGCCACACCAACGCACACCTACTGTCCAAGAGGTGTTGGTGAGGGCGCTTGTGAAATGGCGCAACTCAGTGGCGCATGACAAGCGACGACCCACTGATATGTTGCGCTGGTGAGGCTGCGTTAGTCGAGTGGCGCACGACAAACGACAACCCACTGATATGTTGCACTGGTGTTGGCGCTGGTCCAGTGGCGCAACATCAGTAGCGCACAACTCACATTCTTCACATTCAAACACACATGCATCCAATACTAATGTCTTTTGTGTTTCTTCTCTTGAGGTCTTGAGAGTCTAAACTACCCTTACATAAAACCCCAATATGTGGTTTGTTCACGAAACAAGCCAATCAATAAATGAGGACTTTACATACTGAAAGCTGTATTTTGAAAACGAAAACGGAAACGGAAAAATGCGTCTGGTAGGTTAACCGAAAACTATCAAAAATTGAAATATCAATTTTGGCATTTTGTTTAATATTATTACAACTATAAACAAGTTGATTAAATAATTAACCAAAAAAAAATTTGTATTGTAATTTTTAAATTAAACAAAAGTGACACATCAAAAATTAATTTAAAAAAAACATATCAAAAAATGAATTAATCAAAACTAAACTCTTAAATTATAAATAAATAATTATAATTTTTAAATATATTATTATATAATAAAATATAACTGTATATATTATATTAATATATATATATACGTATTATAATAAGATTTAAAATATATATTAAATATTATTACATATATTATAATATTATATATATATTATTATATTTTTTATATTATATTATACTATATTTTATATATAATATATAATATTCAATTATTATATATATAATATATAATATTTAATTATTATATATAATAATATATAATATATTATTATATTTAATAATAGATATAATCATAATTAGGGGTGGGCATAAAAACCGAAACCGAATTGAACCGAACCGAAAAATGGTTTTTGGTTCGGTTCATAGTTTCTATTCGGTTCAAACCGATTTGAAATTTAAAAACCGAATTGAATTCGGTTCGGGTTCGGTTTCGGTTTTGGACATACAAAACCGAACCGAATTGTCTTAATTAATTATTTTGTAAGGTTTCAATTTTATTAAGGATTGTTTGTTGATGATGTTTTATTTTTTGACTACATATATATACTACATTTTTTTTACTTCTATTTATAGAAGTTATGATGATTTTATATTTTGATTGAGTATATAGACCGAATATGATTGAAATTTTAGATTCAGATTCAAAATTGGATTGTATTTTGTTTAAATTAATTATTACATATTATGCTTTCTTAAAAAAATTTAAGGCTAAATGCCAAAAATGCAACTTAAAAACCTAAAAAAAAAAACATATTAAAAAATCTTTAAAGCCCATTAGGCCCAAAACCGAATTGAACCGAACCGAATTGAACCGAGATAAAGGTGTTTGGGTCAATTCGGTTTTCAAGTTCAAACGGTTCAAACCGATTCACATTTTAAAAAACCGAATATATGTCGGTTCAATATGGTTTTGGTCAAAACCGAACCGAACCGAACCGAACCATGTCCACCCTTAATCATAATATTATATATATTATAGAATATTAATATACTAATTATGTAAATATTATAATATATAATATTTTATATAATATTTTATATAATATAATATTATATGTATATATATACATATATTATATAATATATGTTATTTATTATAAAAAACTATATTATAATATACATAAAATATATTATATTATAATATATTTTTAATAATTATAATATATATATATATATATATATATATATATATATATATATATATATATATTGCATGAATTGTTTTAGTTCTAGTTGGAAATAAATTATTTTAGAATATATATATATAAGAGGGGCATTTTGGTCATTTAAAAATCTTGTCTCGTCTTGTCCTAACCATATCAAGCGCATAACATTATAATTAACAGTTAAAAAATGATATTTTTTATATAAAAAGGTGAAAAACAAAATGAAAAATAAAAAACAAGTATTTTGTGTTTTTCAAATTTTTCTCTTTTAACACTGGTTTTGTTTTTCATTTTTTTTTTTGAAAATAAAATGAAAAACAGTTACGAACGCGTTTTCGAAATCATTTTTGAAATACACAAATGAAAACGGACTGAAAACAGCTGCAGGACGAGGCCTTACACATTTTACAAACTGCTTTTTTAAAACAAAAAACAACGTTTTAAAAGTTATAATTAAAAAGTTCAAAACATTTTTTTTATTGTTTTTCACCAATTTCAAAGCGTCATTTCAAAACAAACCATAACTTTTCCCTCCAAATAACCACTTTACCCACTTTAAACACAATAACAAATATATTTAAATTGTTTTCCGTTTTTAAAACTAATTTTAAAAAACATTACCAAACACATTGCATTTTTAAAAACATTATTTTTAAAACATGATTTTCATTTTTTTAAATAGTTTTGAAGAACACCATTTTAAAAATGATACCAAATGCGTCCTAAAATACTCTTCTTACATCATTGGTTGATATGGAAGGTTAACGGTAAAGTATGTTTGTGTCGAATTTATCAACCTCAACGATATTTTGCCTAAAGGAAAAAAATTGAGGTACTTTAATGCAATAAACCTGAAAATCAACACATTCAATAGCACAATCAAAAACAAAATAAAACCCATAAAATCAAACTCATTCCATAGCAAAATCAAACCAAACACATTAATAGCACTAAAACTTGTTTTATACCCTTGAAATATAAAACGGGCTAGCACGACAACGGCAACGGCAACGACAACAACCACCTGTGGCTTTCTAAATATCTCTCTCTTACTCTTTCTTTGTCCTCAATCTTTGTCTTCTCTCTCACTCTCTCACCGACGATGATTATGTTTGATTAGGTTTGGGACTAATATGACGATTAATAGTAAACGTTTGGGCCAAATGAGCCATTATTGAAACAAAAGGTACAAAAACAACTAATACTGAAACTAGAGAGACGCTTTTAATAATACCCCATTTTATAATTGTGCCCAAACTTTGTGGACCAAAATAGAGTGGTGCTATTAGAACCCCTCTATTAAAATAATAATGCCCCACATTTTAAATTTGTTCAATATTCTATTTATATCCTTATCAAAATTACGAAAATAAATACAGTTTACTAATGAGCATTTCTCATTACAATCCAATTTTTTGTTTTCACACTCCTTTACTAAATACACTTCATTCTAAAAACTTAATTTCTTTTAAAAATTCTAAAGTCACTCCATTTTTCCAAACTTATACCGATGGTCAATTTTTTAATCGTGTCCAAACTTCGTGGCCCAAAATAGAGTGGTGCTATTAGCACCCCTATATTGAGCTAATAATGCCCCTTATTTTAAATTTGAGTTAGCTTAAAACAACTTAAATTTGTGACGGTGGTTGATAAGGTTTTTGTGTGATAGTGGTTGTCCGAGTGTTTATTTGTGTGAAATAGCTTCTATTAAGGGTTTTGTGTGATGATGGCTGCTAGAGTTTTATAAATACAATGAATTTCTTTTTCGCCCTGCTTCGCTCGAGCACGTGCCTTACCTCGTGTCTTGCGCCTCAAACTCTAGAGGCATGTTGCGCCTTAAGACTCCTGCCTCCTCTAACAACTATGCCCAAAATATATTGGTGCATTAACACCTCACTATCGCTAATAATACCCTACAATTGTAAATTTGTTCAATTACTAAAACTAATATACAATTAATAATGAGTCTTACTTCTTATAATTCAATTTTTTCTTTTCATACTCATTTACTAAGTACACTTTATTTTAAAAACTTATTTTTTTTTAATTCTAAACACTCCATTTTTTCCAAAGTTACATTGATGATCGATTTTGTAATTGTGCCCAAACTTTGTGGCCCAAAATAGAGTGATGCTATTAGCACCCTCAATTGAGCTACTAATGCCTCACATTTTAAATTTATTCAATACTCTATTGAAAAAAATATATTTTGGTCCCTATGTTTCATGAAAACATTATTTTTTTTACCCCATTTAAATGTACTAGGGTCTTCGGTCCTTATCTTTCTAGAACTACATCAAATTTATCCCTTTGATAAAAACAAAATAACGGACAAACATATCATATACTGTGAAAATACTATTTTACCCTTTATTTAAAATAATTTTCTATTAAAAAATTGAATATTTTTTTTAAAACAGATTAATAGAAAAAATAAAAAGTAAATAGAAAATGGATCTACAGCATCCATCTATTCAGATTGGATGGTAGAGTGATCAAGCCAATTTGTATAAGCTTTTGGCCCATTAATACCGACTTTTTTTGTGTGTTATAATGTAAAACTTGGTCATTTGATATCTTGAATTGAGCATTGTAAGTGATATTGCATCACAAGGGCAACTAGGCTTAACTTGGAGAATTATGAGTCAAAAGTTCAAAAAGAAGGAGTTTAGAAACAAAACATCATGGTTGTTAATATGCTCGCTATATGAAGACCATGAATCCTAACTAAAGGTTGTCAGTGGCAATGAGTCGCTAGGTACCAAAGAATTCCAAAGGATGTCACTGGCAATGCATCGTTGGGTGACAACGGAGACGTTTTTGAAGAGAAAACAAGGAACCAAGATAAGAGAATATCACGATCTTTGCGTCGCTAGACAGTCCCCACAACAATGAAGAAGAGAGAGCGAAGAACAAATCAGAGGAAATCGGGCTTTTACGTTGCTAGATGGCAACTGCGACAATCATGCAAAGATCTTAGATGCAAATGTCGCCTACTTGGTCACTGGAGTAATAGCAGTGAAAACCAGATCGAGGGCTATATAACCATATGTCGCGACCAATGTTGCTGCTGTAAGGAAAAATCAATTCAAAATACGGCGGAAGCATGAAAGATAGGGTTTGAGTATATTTTAAAATTTCCCCTTTAAAATAAATAACCTTAACCCTAGATTAATTGTTGTATATTAAAAGCATCATACTTTTTTCGCGTGACGATTGAAATTATGTCGATTTGAATCCACAAGATCTTCCAATCCAATCACGAATGTGAATCATCTAGGAGTGTGTGCTTCCTTTCTTTGAATTGTATACCTGAGGATGGAAACAAACAAAATCTTTTTCTTTTGTCAGTCATAATAATCCTCCAAGAGAAAACCCAAGAACTTTTAGTCACTTGTGAATTATCAATCTATTTGATTGAAACTCGCGTGAACCCGATTCGATTTTTGTACACAAAATCCTTTTGATGTAAAGGATATTAATGCACTATCAAACATAAAAATGTTCCCTCTTTTCTCTTCTCCTTGGCTGAATTCTACACACTAGTCTAAGAGATGGATTCTATTTTTCAAGCTAAAGAAAAATAACTCTCTGTTAATAGCCAAATTTGGCTAGGGACCAAAGGAGAATTTTCCACTTCCCAGTCTTCATACAAGGGTCCAAATTCAGGCTTTTGTAACGATAGATCAAGGTCCCCGAGTTAGAGCTACCACGCGATCCTGTAAGATCAAGGTGAGGCCGCCTATGCCATCTGAGCATCTTGCACGCATCCAGGCTCACCAAATAAAGCCAGACATGACCACATCAAGCTCCTTATACCAGGATAGAAGCCCAAAGCTAGGTTGACATGGGAAGACCTAGGTTCTCCGATGTCGAGGTATCTCGTGACCTCCCCTAGAGCACGCTACCATCTCTACCTTCACCAAGGGACTTTTAAGGTGTAGAACGTGTCTTACAATGCCTTTCCGCTTCGCTGAGGTAGAATCTCAACCTATCCAAGCAGAAAAGGAAGAAGCCCACAAAGTCCCATCATCACTAAACAGCTCCAACACGATTACGGCAAGATCCACTGTAGATCTCAACATGGTTAAATCAAGTCTCCAGTAGCAAGAGCAGTACTCGAGCGTACCTCGACACTAGATATGCCAAGCGTCACCTCAGGTAACCTCCATAAAGTACCTCGCCAAAATGACATACTAAACCAAAGTTCTCCTTCAAACAACATAGAAAGAGAGAGCGAACTTTCATGACATTTACGATACCATTAATAAGGTCAACCATATTAATGGAGGTAATCAACCCTATTAATAAGGTCAACCGTATTAACGAAGGTAATCAACCCTATTATTGGAGATAATCAACGCCATTAATGGAAGATCAGTCAACTTCTTACTAACGCCATTAATAAGTCAATTCAATCAATGTTCCTATGATTATTTGTTTATTGGCTAAATAAAATGAGTGGACAACAAGAAAGAGTCCAAAGAGGAAACAAACACCTTTGCCTCCAAGATATCCTCCACAACCGATTCTTTGGGGTCAACTACATTAAACAGAAAACCCCGAGGAATAAGGAAGGAAGATTAATCCAGTAATCTTCGGAGTGGGTAGCAAGCAATTGGAACCTATAAGTGTGACAAAGCTCTCTTCAAGAAAGGACACACCAAAATACGTTCTCTAATCGATCCCCGAAGATCCTTGATTCAACACCAACAGTGTAAAAGGCATCTCGCCTGAATTCTCGTTATATCAATATTGTAATATTATCCCAGCTACATGTATTACCTCTCCCCAAAATATATCGGGATTGGTTTAGCATTTGATTACTATTGTAAGCTCTCCGGAGCATATGCATTGTACTACTTTGCCATTTTTGTAAGCTCCTAAGAGCACCGCTTGATATATATACACAAGGAAATGTCTTTCTCCTTCCTCTGGATACTACCATGGGGTTTTTCAGAATGTGATCATTTGTGATGCTTTCCCCCCCTTGGTCAATCCACCTCCCTCTATATAAGACTTGTCTTTCTCCTATTTATCTCATTTATTATGCATGTATGTATGTGTGTGAGCTATATTCCTACCCCATTGGACTTAACGCTCTTATCCACCTATCTGCTTGCCAAGATGCATGTCAAGATGGGGAGGAACCACCCAGGCCTGTTTGGAGGGAGTCGAGGAGCTCTCCAGCACCCTCTCTGTAGAAGCGGACAAGGATCCGACACTGGAGCTAGATGGGCCCCCCTCTCTACTCGCTATTTAGGTCGGGGAACTCTAGGAAGAAATCGGGGTCCAAGACAAAGCTCCAGGTACCAGGAAGGGTTCTGACCTCGACTGAAAGTACCTAAAGGGGAAGAATCACTATCGGGTGGTCTAATCTTTCACAAACACATCTACATCATCCCGAAGCACCAATCATACCTCCTTGCTCGCTATTTGGATCGAGGACACCTATAGAGGAGATCGAATGCCATGACCAAGGATCAGGATTAGGACCATGACCAAGACTGGGGACCGGGATCAACCCTTTTGCACCAGCAGAGGAACCTCAAGCCCCCCATATCTCCTCCATATGCATGAAGCCTGACTGTCAGGATGACTTATCTCGTACCTACCGCACCATTACTCATATTCATACAAGATCACCAAGGTACGAGGTACCTACCCCCGACTGCGACCTCCAAGGCAACGGTCTCAAGGGTGTTAACTGATATTCCTCACCTCAAGCGAATTTTCAGTTAACACTCTCAAAGCAAGCCTCCTTCTTCTTCTACTTAAGAATGGTCGAATTTCACACTATGTTATATATATATATTGTTATATATATATATTGTTATATATATATATATATATATATATATATATATATATATTGGCTGAAATCCTTGCCCTAAATTACATAGGGTTGGTTGAATTCCTCCTACTTTTAATTTATGAGACCAAATCCTCTTATATAGAGGATTTACTTGGTGGGTAAGAAAATCAAATACTTCCTAATTTGACTAGAAAAATAAATTCATTTTATTTATCTACTTATCAAATATAGTATTTGATACTTATCATATTACCAACAATAATATGACACTTGGAGACCTTATCTAACTAGGAAAAAGATTTTGATTTTTAATTAAACAATTAATTAAGTAATAAATAATTAATTTCCATTTAATTAAATAATAAAATGAAAAACAATATATAAGGCTATTAAATAGACCCTTGCTGCCTAAGCTATATAAATATGGGCCAAATATTGTTTTTTTTTTTCATTTTATTAAATCCATTAGACTTTAATAAAAGATCCTCATGTGAACTAGACTCATTCTTATTAAAAGAAACAAGTTCACATGCCTTAATACAATTCTAGATGGACCCATAAATTTGTCCGGTAGAATATATCAAGTGATCCATGTAAGTTCGTGGGAGTTGGGGACTTTGGCCAGTTATCTAAATTTAAGCTCCAATAGACATAACCTAATCACAATCAACAAATGATTCACTTTGGTCCGATCTATTAATTTTAGTTCATTCCACTAAAGAAATAAAATTGAACTCTTAATAAAGATAGAATAAGTTAATATTCCTCATTCATACCCTAGACAATCTTAATAGAGATAGTGTATCTTCGTGAAGAATACCAGTAATCACCAATAGCTCATAGACAGCCTAGAGCTCTCTTAGTTACTGTATTTACTCATATGATCACATTTTGAACTTGGATATTTTGACTTGTCCATAAGCCATATTCAATAGACACTATTGAAAATTTAACGTCAAGTTTTAATATCCAATACCTTAAAGCATCCATATGATGATATTCTACTCATATTTAATAAATGGAGCCACGATGTCCATATCTATAAATGAAATTCTCTATCGATTAACAAATGAATATCACCAAACTATCAAGGATAGACTATGCTATATAATCGTACACATTGATAGCTCAAATGATAACACTTGCAACCATAAGTCCATCATTTATCTCAGGATTGAGAAAGACTCTCTGATTGTCTTCAAGTGAAAACTTTTATCCATTGACGGTTCTGGATAAAGTATCTCACAGTGATCATATTTAATGCACCTAGTAAACTAGATTCCTTTGCCCAATGACACCACACTTTGATGATTTTAGACTCATCATAACACATTTGATCCCACTCAAATGCTAGCAAAAGAATCTACTACTTTAACAAGGTATATGTGCTCAGCCTTTATCTTAAGTTGTGAATATTGTTCAAGACTAACTATAGAATTGTGTTTACCTCACATATATCTAGAGGTACAAATAATTCTTCTTTACTAATAGTCTTTTCACCTTATGATTATTTACTTTTGACAATTTTTATAATTAAACTATAAATGTTGTAAGATTTGTTAAACTAGAAATCACTTTATTAATATTAAAAGATTGTCAAATACATTATTACATTCTTGCTATTGGTATAATCCTAACAATCTCCCACTTGCTCTATAGCAAATGTGTCATATCTCTTATCCCAATGTTCTCTAGATGCCCATCAAAACTCTTCTATGGTAGAGATTTTGTAAAGGGATCCACTAGATTTTTTACTGACGCGATCTTGGTAATCGTCACGTCACTCCAATGCACAATTTCCTTCAGAAGATGATACATCCTTTCAATGTGTTTCCCTCCTTTATGGCTTATTGGTTCTCTCGAATTAGCCATAGCTCCACTATTGTCATAGTAGATAGTTATCTGCTTATTCGCTTCAGGAATCACTTCCAAGTCATTCATGAATTGGTGGACCCTGGCAGCATCTTTAGCAGCTTCGCATGTGGCAACATACTTTTCTTCCATGGTGGAATCAACAATACAAGATTGCTTGATACTCCTCCATATGACTGCCCCTTCTCCAAGAGTAAACACAGATCCTGATGTTGATATTCTAGAGTTAGAATCCGACTGGAAATCAGAATTTATATACCTAACGGGAATTAAATCCCCTCTAGAGTATATAAGCATATAATCTCCCATTCTCCTGAGATACTTGAAAATATGATTAACTGTCATCCAGTGATCAGGACTAGGTTTTGATTGAAACCTGCTAACTATTCCAACAACATAACAAATATCTGGTATAGTGAAGAGCATTGCATACATGAGACTCCCAACTGCCGAGGCATATGGAACCCTACTCATGAATTTCTCTTCATGCTCATTCTTAGGAACTTGTTCCTTAGAAAGTTTGATTCCATGTCTGAAAGGTAACATACCTTTATTGGAATCTTGCATGGAAAATCTAGACAAGATTTTATCTATGTATGAAGCTTGGGATAATACAATCGTTCTATTCTTTCTATCCCTTATGACTTGGATACCAAGAATATAACTTGCTTCTCCTAAGTCCTTCATATCAAATTGTTTTGCTAACCATTCTTTTACTGATATCGATATACCTACATCGTTTTCGATGAGTAGTATATCATCAACGTAAAGAAGTAGGAAAACCAACTTGTCACCTTTGATCCTTTTGTATACACATGGTTCGTCAAGGTTTTGAATAAATCCAAAACTTTTCACATCTTGATCGAACCTTATGTTTCAAGATCTAGATACTTGCTTCAATCTATATATGGATCGTTGCAACTTGCAAACCTTTTCCTCTTGGCCCTTTTCAATGAATCCTTCTGGTTGTATCATATAGATGCTTTTGTTAAGACTTCCATTAAGGAAATCTGTCTTGACGTCCATTTGCCAAATCTCTAAGTCTAGAGATGCCGCAATGGATAATAGTATCTTAATGGACTTAAGCATGGCCACAGGAGAGAAGGTTTCCTCATAATTGATACCTTTCTTCTATATGTAACCTTTAGCTACCAATCTAGCTTTAAAGGTTTCCATATTTACATCCATTCCTCTCTTCCTCTTCTATACCCACTTGCATGAAATGGGTTTTATTCAGTTAGGCAAGTCCATAAGAGACCAAACTTTATTTTTGAACATAGATTCAATTTTGGATTGCGTTGCCTTTTGCCAATGGCGACAATCAACATCTTCCATGGCTTCCTTGTACGTGTAGGGATCATCATCATCATCCAAGAGATTCTCTATTGATTCTCCTAGACTGATGCATCTCTTGGGTTGTTTACTAACCCTCCTACTACCACGATGAATGGTAGGTTGTTGATCTTGTGTTGTTGCGGAACTTACAATTGGGTTAGGTTGTGAAACCTCTTGTGGAATTGTATCTCCTGAAAGCTCATTCAGGACAATTCTTCTTTTAGACAAAAAATTATTCATATAATTCTTTTCCAAAAAATTAGCATTTGTCGAAACAAATACTTTAAGATCTGAATGACTATAGAAATAATATCCTTTGGTTCATTTTGAATACCCTACAAATATGCATGTTTCTGAACGGGACTCCATCTTTTCATTCTTTCTTTTTAACACGTGCCCAGGATATCCAAATATCTTTAAGTGTTGTAAACTAGGCTTTCGCTTGGTCCATAACTCTTTTGGTGTTTTAGGAACCGACTTAGATGGTACATCGTTTAGAATGTACATAGCGGTTTGTAAAACATATCCCCAAAAAGAATTAGGAAGCGTTGAATAACTCAACATAGACCTAACCATGTGTAAAAGAGTTCTATTTCTCCTTTCTGCCACCCTATTTTGTTGAGGTGTACCTGGCACAGAAAACTGAGAAATTATCCCATTGTCAATAAGTTATTGCTGAAACTCACCAGATAGATATTCTTCACCACGATCAGACCTCAAGATTTTTATGTGTTTCTCAAGCTGATTTTCAACTTCAGCTTTAAATGCTTTGAATATGTCAAAAGCATACTTATGTAGCATGAGATACACATAGCCAAATCTCGAGTAATCATCCGTGAAAGTGATAAAGTACTCATATCCACCTCTAGCTTAAATGCTTATAGGACCACACACATTTGTGTGTATCATTCCTAAACATTCAGTGGCTCTTGTGCCATTCATTGTGAACGACCTTTTGGTCATCTTACCTTTCAAACAAATTTACAAGTTGGTAGATCATCAACCTTTAAGTCACCTAAAGGTCCATCACTAACCAATCATTTGATCCTATTAAGGTTAATATGACATAGGCGCAAATGCCATAGGTAGGTTTTATCTTTTGATAATTTTACTATTTTATAATTAGGTTGCATTGATTCTGTGTCTAACATGGGAGAGATATTGCTATACAAATAGAATAAACTGTTTTCCAATGTACCTTTGCAATCAAGTTTGTTATTTATACTAATAATAAAACCTTTATTAAAAGTATCTGAATATCCAATTTTATTTAAACAAGAAACTAAAATTAAATTCCTCTTGAATTAAGGTACATAATAAACGTTTATTAAATCTAAATGCCTATAAGAATCTAAACTAATTCTAATATCTTCCACTGTACTAGCAGACACTAACGCTCTGTTGCCTAAACGCAAGCTGAACTCATTCGCATTAAGTCTTTTTTTTTTCTTGAATCCCTGTAAGAAATAACAAACATGATTAGTGGCTCCAGAGTCTATGATCCAAGAATCTATAGAATTTGCTAGAAAACATGTTTCAAGATAATTAATATTACCGTATTCCTTCTTGTCTCGAGATTTTGGGCAATTTCTTTTCCAATGTCCCGTTTCACCACAAAGGAAACACTTCCCTTTGATATTGGTTACTTTCTTAGTCTCCTTCTTGGTAGGTCAAAGTTGCTTTTTCTTCTGTTGTTTCTTGACCTTCTTACGAGTCTTAACAGTAGCAACTCTACCTACCGTAATAATCTCTTGTCCTTTGTTTTTCACAAGGATTTTCTCGGTGCTTTGTACATCTTGCATCAGACCCTACAAAGTGTATTCCTTATTGTTCAAGGTGTAGTCCAACTTGAACCGATCAAAGGAATCCGATAGTGAGTTGACAATCATGTCGATTTTCGTCTCACTATCTATCTCAGCACCATTGCGTTCAGTAATGTTGAGATGTGCTATGACTTTCATCATGTGATCTTTCACAGCCTGTCTAAGTTTCATCATAAGATTCATGAAAGCAGTCACTGCCTCTCTCTTAGTCGTTCTGGACTTCATAGCAAACATCTCTTCCAGAGACATCATTATATCGGCAACAATCTCCATTCCTTCATGTTTCTATTGTAACTCGTCGGAGATGGTGGCCATAATGTAACATTTAGCCATCTCATTTAAAGTCTTCCACTTTTGATACTCGTCTCTTTGCTCCTCAGTAGATTCATTAGTAGGAGTTGGTGGTTTAGAAGTACACAAAACAAACTTATGCTTTTCAGCTTGTAGCAATAACCCAATTTTCCCATGTGACATAATTATCACCAGTTAAAGTATTATCTTTTAAGATGTTGATTAGGGATGTGGTCATGATTTCTGAACAATAACAAAAATTACATAAGCAAACAATCATGTTAAAGCAATTTTGAATATTTATCTTGAATTAAATAAAATAATTCAATCATAAAATTCAACGGTGATCCAACACCCATAAATGTCACGCCTTCTTTGGGAGTTCGCACCATCTACTAGTTGGACTAGGTCCCACCTAATTGTTAACATAACAACCAGCGTTTTCAATTTTAGCCTTGCGATTTTATTAACAAGAACTATTAAGAGGATATTAATAAAATCACATTGAGTTTGTTACCAAGTTATTGGTCTTCAATATATTCCCTTCTGAATATCCCTCCATTGGGAGTAGATATTGTTTGGGTCAATTGTCTGGTCTATCCTTGTAAGGAAGTATCTTGCTAAATTCCGTTCATGAATACCCCTTGGGGGGTTATTACACAAAACATAAAGCTTAACTAAACTTAGAGGCCGTAGGTGTTCTGAAACACCTTCTCCCACTCAATTGTTTAAGGCGTGTGATCGAATTCGATAGAATGATTTACCAAGTTATCTAGATGCCAATTAGATACCTAAACCTTTCAATGCATGTTTATACCAAAAGAGATAAATGAGTGTCACTCTTATTCTATATGACATGTTATCAAACAATGACAAACATTGCACTATTTGTGAAAATATAAATAGCTACAATTTTGGTCTACCCTAGAAAAGCAAGTATGTTATAATTTTTGGAATACAAAAACTCATTTCTTGGTGAACAAGTCTTCACGCGGCTATCATCAGTTTGCACACCCACTGGCTACCTCCCATAGGCGTGCACACCCATTGGCTCAAAAAAGAGCTGTCGTGCGCAGCCCATGGCTTCCATAAGGCTGCCATGCGCAACCCATACCACAACAATCGTGGCTGCATGCTTATTCGCATGAACGATTGTTGTTATGGTGCTCACGGTACAAAACTTGTTTCGGTTGCTTCCAATTCTTCAAATTTTTGATTCTTCGATACTTGAATATATTACAACAATATTTTTAACAATAAATTACTGCAGTTTTTTTAGTACAACAATAAAATATAAAAAAAAAACTTAGCAACTACCAAAAAGGAAATTATGGCGATGATAAGCCACCCTTCTTGTTACAAACCCAAAACAAAAAATACATTGAAATTCTATGACCAAAATTGAGCAATAACAAGTCACATTATAAAAAATATATATATCCATACATTCCAATGTAAATATATATATATATATACATACATATATATATATATATATATATATATATATATATATATATATATATATATATATATATGCGAATACCTGAGGATGGAAACAAACAAAATCTTTTTCTTTTGTTAGTCACAATAATCCTCCAAGAGAAAACCCAAGAACGTTTGGTCACTTGTGAATTATCAATCTATTTGATTGAAACTCACGTGAACCAGATTTGATTTTTGTATACAAAAATCTTTTGATGTAAAGGATACTAGTGCACTATCGAAAACAAAAACGTTCCCTCTTTTCTCTTCTCCTTGACCGAATTCTACACACTAGTCTAAGAGATGGATTCTATTTTTCAAGCTAAAGAAAAATAACTCTCAAAGCAAGCCTCCTTCTTCTTCTACTAAAGAATGACCGAATTTCACACTACGTTATATAAATAGTGGCCGAAATCCTTGCCCTAAATTACTTAGGGTTGGCCAAATTCCTCTTGCTTTTAATTTAGGAGACCAAATCCTCTTCTAAAGAGGATTTACTTGGTGGGTAAGAATCCTTTTTCTAGGAGGATTTACTTAGTGATCAAGAATCCTCTTTTAAAAAAGATTTCTTTTCCACACCAAGACTCCTAATCCAACTCAATAGTGTATTTATTCAATAACCAATTATTGAATATAAATTAAATTATGACTATACCAAAACATCCTAATTTTACCGATTGTCAATTAGAGTTTTTATAGAAATTGAATACTTCCTAATTTGACTAGATAAATAAATTCATTTTATTTATCTATTTACCAAATATAGTATTTGATACTTATTATATTACCAACAATAATATGACACTTGGAGACCTTCTCCAACTAGAAAAAAAGTTTTGACTTTTAATTAATTAATTAATTTCCATTTAATTAATTAATAAAATGAAAAACAATAGATAAGGCTATTAAATAGATCCTTACCGCCTAAGCTATATAAATATGGGACAAATATTGTTTTTTCATTTTATTAAATCCATTGGACTTTAATAAAAGACCACATGTGAACTAGACCCATTCTTACTAAAAGAAACAAGTCCACATTCTTTAATACAATTCTAGATGGACCCATAAATTTGTTCGGTAGAATATATCAAGTGGTCCATGCAAGTTCGTGTGAATTGGAGATCTTGGCGGGCTATCTAAATTTAAGCTCCAATAGACATAATCTAATCACAATCAACAAATGATTCACTAAGGTCCGATCTATTAATTTTAGTTCAATGCACTAAAGAAATAAAATTGAACTCTTAAATAAAGATAGAATAAGTTAATATTCCTCATTCATACCCTAGACAATCTTAATGGAGATAGTGTATCTTCGTGAAGAATACCAGTAATCACCAAGAGCTCATAGACCGCCTATATCTCTCATAGTTACCATATTTACTCATGTGAGATATTTTGACTTGTCCATAAGCCATATTTCAATATAAACTATTGAAAACTTAATGTTAAGATTAATACCCAATACCTCAAAACATCTATATGACGATATTCTACTCACATTTAATAAATGGAGCCACGATGTCCATATCTATAAATGAAGTCCTTTATCGATTACCAAATGAATATCACCAAACTATCGAGGATAGACTATGCTATATAATCGTATTCATTGATAGCTCAAATGATAATGCTTGCAACCATAAGTCCATAATTTATCTCAGGATTGAGAAAGACTCTCCGATTGTCTTCAAGTGAAAACTTTTAACCATTGATGGTTCTGGATAAAGTAAATCACCGTGATCCTATTCAATGCACCTAGTGCATTAGATTCCTTTTCCCAAAGACACCACACTTTGATGATTTTAGACTCATCATAACACATTTGATCCCACTCAAATGCTAGCAAAATAATTTACAACTTTAACAAGGTAAATGCGCCTAACCTTTATCTTAAGTTGTGAATACTGTTCACGACTGACTAAAGAATTATGTCTACCTTACACATATCTAGATGTACGAATAATTCTTCTTTTTTCATAGTCTTTTGACCTTATGATTATTTACTTTTGACAATTATAATAATTAAACTATAAATGCTATAAGATTTGTTAAACTAGAAATCACTTTGTTAATATTAAAAGAATGTCAAATACATTATTACACTCTTGCTATTGAGCATAATCCTAACAGCTGCATGAAAACTGCGACACATGCCACCTCAACGAATCTGGCGTTTACATGTTTATTTCGTGGACCGGTATAAATGCATCCCTTAGATACATTTTCGAAGACCTAGACTTTACACACCAGAATTCTAAATACACCATCCATTTCTGATCTTGAACTCATATTTTCCATCCAAAACTCAACAAATCAAAATCTAGATTGTTTTACCTAAATCATCCATTTCCACCCATCTTCTACACTTCTTTCCTTTGTCACTTTCCATTGACTCCATCCTCATTACACATCCTAGCTTTCATTATTTGCATCAAGGTTCAAGCAAGGAGCATCAATGAGGGATCAAGCTTACAAGAGAGACTCAATGGTTATTTCTCTAAATTTTAACTATTTTCTTTGTTTGTAATCATGTGTAACTAAAACCCCATTCTATGGGATTGATATGAAAAACTCTTGGACAATCGATTTTGTTTAGCTTTCAATAATATGTTTACAAAAGTATAGTCCTATTCAGTTGCTTAATTATATCTTATTCCTTACATGATTGAATTGAACATCACTCTTTAATTGCAATATTGGTAAGATGATTTGAGATAAAACTGGTTGAGACTTGGCATCCTTAATTGATTAGGACTTATAGTGAACATGATAGGTTGTTGGTCGGAATATCACCCCCGATTATCTAGACCATTTGATCGTTACTAACCGATCTCACCATTATCCCTTTACTCTTAATACCATAAGTGAGGAATTTTATTGAGAAGTGGTTTGGTTTAGTATCTACAGCCAAATCACACTTTCGAATGAGATCGGTCCTTAATTATGTGAACCGATCATTATTGAAACTACTTAAGCATTGCCCATGGTCCATTTGTAACTCTATCGATTCCCTAGACATCTCTTAATTTGTTTACATCATATTCTTATCATGATTGTTGAGATTCTATTTTCTCATTTATTTCATTACTTTACTTGTTATTTTACTTTCTTATTATCAAAACAAACATCCAATCTTCATCCATTATGATTTATCTTTTTATGCACTTAGTTACTCTAATGTAGTTTAGAAATCATTTTGACTATTCATCCTTTGAGGCACTCTTTAATGGATACGACAAAGGCTCTAATTGATGTCCATGAGGGGAAGTTGACAAGGAAGGTCCGTAATAAGATGATTTATGACAATGTCTATGAATCGTTTCGTATCCGGTAAGGGCTCACAATTGATACACAGGTTATGTGATAAACGAGATCGAGGAAGAAGCAAAAGAAAACGAGTTCTCACAAGAAGCATTAGTAGAGTTGATTAAAGAGGATGGTAATAGTGTAGAAGAGGAAATTGATTTAGAGGTTGGGTTGGATGTAGAAGCAAAATTCAAGGAGGAGGAAAATGGATTTTCTAAACCAAAGTGTTCACCCAAGCCAGAAATGAAACAGCTCCCCTCAACACTAAAATATGCCTACTTAGATAAGGAATACAACTTTCTGGTCATCATTGCAGCATACTTAAAAGATGAAAAGGAAGAGAAATTGCTTGAGGTGTTAAGGAGGTATAAACAAGCCATTTGATACTCGTTGGATGACACCATGATAGTTGGATGGCATCATATCCTATTAGAAGAAGATACAAAGCCTTTAAGAGAAGCTTAATGTCGGTTGAATCCTATTATGTAAGAGGTGATGAAGAATGAGGTGCTCAAGCTTCTAGTTGTGAGGATTATCTATCCTATCTCAGATAGCAAATGGGTAAGCCCGATTCATGTAATGCCAAAGAAGTCTGAGATAACTGCTGTAAAATATGAGAAAAATGAGCTTATCCCGTAAAGATTGCAAATGAGTTGGCAAGTGTGCATTGATTACAGAAAATTGAACACATGAACACAGAATGACCACTCTACACTCACATTTATAGATTAAATGTTGGAACTCCTAGCAGGTCACAATTTCTATTGCTTTCTTGATGGTACTCAAGATATAACCAGATTGCAATCACACTAGAAGACCAAGAACAAACGACATTCACTTTCCCGTTCGATACCTATACCTATAGGAGAAAGCTATTTGGACTTTGTAATTTACCGGTCACATTCCAGAGGTGTATGGTATCTATATTTTCTGATATGGTGAAAGATATAATTCAGGTTTTCATGGATGACTTCTCCGTGTTAGGAGATTCATATGATTTTTGCTTGAACAATCTCTCTCGAGTTCTTTATAGGTCCATGAGACAAATTTACTGCTTAATTGGGAAAAATGTCGTTTTATTGTGAAGAACGACATAGTGCTTGGACATGTGACTCGGTAAAAGGAATCGATATTGACAATGCAAATATTGAGGTAATGAAGAGTCTACTGCCACTTAAAAACTATCAAGGACATCCGATCATTTCTAGGCCATGCAGGGTTCTCCAAAAAGTTCATCAAAAACTTCTCTAAAATTTCTAGACCACTGTGCACTATTCTTCAGAAAGAGGTAGAGTTTGAGTTTGGGGATGATTGCATGAGAGCTTTTGAGACTCTTAAGGATGTCTTGAGCACCACACCAATTATTATGTCGTCAAAGTGGGATTTTATATTTAAACTAATGTGTGATGCTTCCGGTTATGCAGTTGGTGTAACACTTGGGCAAAGGGTGGAAAAGCTACCACATGTTATCTATTTTGCCTCTTTGAATTTGAATGATGCTCAGTTAAACTACTCCGCCACAGAGATAGATCTTCTAGCTGTAGTCTTTGCACTAGAAAAGTTTAGGTAGTACTTGGTTAGTGCAAAGGTTGTAATGTACTCGGATCATGCTATTAATTGGTATTTACTACAAAAGAAAGATCCAAAGCCTAGACTAATTACATGTATACTCCTTTTACAAGTGTTTGATCTAAAGATCAGAGAGAAAATATGTGAGAACGTGGTAGCCAACCACTTTAGTAGGTTGATTCATGGCTCCAATGATGAGAGGGATATGCTAGCAATAAGAGAGTGCTTCCCAAATAAACAGTTGTGGGTAGTTCAAGAGAAAAAACCATGGTACGTATATATAGTTAATTATTTGGCTTCAAGAGTGATTCCTTCGCACTTGGATTCACAAGCTAGGAAGAGGTTCATCGCCAATGCTAAACATTACTTTGGGATGAACCTTACCTTTTTAAGTATGGAGCTGATTAAGTAATTTGAAGATATGTGTCAGAGTGCGAACAAAAAGTCATTTTGAAGTTTTAGCATGAGTTTGAGTTTGAAAATTCTTCAATCAGGTTTTTATTGGAATTTTTTGCCAAAGATGCCTACCTATTTTGCTTAAAGTGTAATAAGTGCCAACGGATAGGAAAAAAAGGAAAACACAATGAATTGCCCTTGTCAGGTGAACAATTTATAGAATTTTTTGATGTTTGTGGGATAGATTTCATGTGGCCCTTTGTAACATCCCAAAGGTACTATATGTCAAAATGGGTGGAGGCAATCGCCATAAGGATGAATGATAGCCATGTTGTAGTTGGGTTCATTAAGGAGAACATTTTTGCTAGGTTTGGGATCCCAAAAGTCATTATAAGTGACAGAGGGAGTCACTTTTCCAACAAGAATTTTGGAGTGTTATTAAGAAAGTACGTGGTGAAACACAAGGTTGTAACTCCCTACGATCCCCAAACATGGGGCCAAGTTGAAGTGAGCAACCGACATATCAAACAGATCTTAAAGAAGACAATCAATGGGACTCGAAAGGATTGAGCTCTTAAATTGAGTGAGCTTTCTGGGCATACCGAGCAGCTTTTAAAACTCCTATCGAAATGAGTCCGTACAGGTTGGTGCTCAGAAAAGCATGTCATCTCCCTGTTGAATTAGAGTACAAAGCTTTGTGGGCTATACAGAAACTGAACATGGATTATGGAAAGGCAGGTGATAAGAGAAAACTTCAACTTAGTGAGCTTGAAGAATTCCATATGGAAGCATATGAGAGTGCAATGGTGTACAAAAAGAAGACCAAGCTTTACCGTGATAAAGCACTTGTTCAAAAAAAAGTTCCATTCGGGGATACTTGTGCTACTATTTGAGTCTCATTTGCAGTTGATCCTGGGGAAGCTTAAGTCAAGATGAACGAGCCAATATCGAGTGGTAGAAGTGTTTCCACATGGAGCCGTGGAGATTGAGAGCCTTAAAAAAGGAGAAAATTTAAGGTGAATGCTCATCGTTTGAAGGTATACAGGGGATGAGACCATATGTGGTCTCCAATTTCGAATTTTGATTTGGCCGAGTCAGTCGGGTATCTATTATCTCATCCTCCTTTTTTACTTTTGTGCATTTATCTATTTTCTATTTTTTTAGTTTTCTTGTGATATTTTACTTCTTGCTTTTCTTTTCCCGTATAGAATAAGGGTGTGGATTGTCTTGCGATAGATTTAGGAATTGTTTGTTGGATTTTGATTGCATTAGAACATCATTTTTGGATGGATTTTTCTTAAAGTAGCCTTGTGATTAGATTATGGACTTTCATGGATATACCTTGCTCCTGAATTCATGTTTTGCTTTAATTGTTGATAATGGACATATTGATCACATGTGTTTTATATTCTGAATTTTATGATTGTGATTGCGTGGTTGCACCGCTCATGCCAATTTTTCACCTTCCAAACATTGAGGGCAATGTCAAATTTAGGTTTAGAGGTATGGCACACCACTTTTGAGTCTTGTATGAGATTTCACTTTTGTATTTTTGTGTGTTCTAGTGTCAAAATTTTCAAAATCTTACGATGATGTCATGTTTGAGCATACTTGCACGTTGAGATTGTGTTATAGAGTGTGCTTTTTGAGGAGCTATTCATGTTTGTATTGCTTAGTCTCAATTAACATATGCCATTTTAGGTTGCATTGGGTGAAGTGCAACAGTTCTTTTCTCTTTATGCTTGAGTGAATAGGCATTTTTGCTTGAAGGCTAGGGATTAACAGTGAAGACTTCCCGTGAGTTTCATAAACAACCAAAAAGCTTATTTTTGAGGGAAAGAACACTCACCTTTTAAACACTCATTCAAACACACATGTCAAGCATGATTTAAAAGTCTCATTTGCACTTATATGTTGTTTGCCATAGAATATTACAGACTGCTTGTAAATGTCTTGATTCACTTCGTAAACAAACATTTAGAGATGATTTTAGCCAATGCATGCTATTAACCACTTAAATGTGGCCTAAGCACTTCCTACCCTTAATTTGTGTGCCCCTATGCCAATTTTGAAGATAAACACATGTGAGCTATTCATTCATAACCCACAACATCACAAACCAAAAGTATCCTACACACTAAACCTACCCTTCACCAATTGGTTTGCTAATGCTAGGAATTTAATTTAATTTTGCACTCTTAAATTGGTTAAGGAAAGTGTGCTTGTAAGTGCAAAGAATTTCGAAAAGTAGGTAAGAAAAGTAAGAAAAGCAAGAAAAAGAAAGAAAATATAAAGAAAAGAAAAGAAAAGAAAAGAAATGATGAAAAGCTTATGAAAAAGAAAAGAGAAATGAAATGAAGAAGCATAAATAGCTTCAATGTTTTGCACAATGGTTGAATAGGCTACTTAATGCAAAATGAGAATAGTATTAACACAAGTTAAATTGTAAGTCTGGACGCCTATGTGTAAATGTAAATGTGGTGTGATAAGAACCAATCAAATTAAATTTGTGAATGTATGCCTTAGCTAGACCTTTTGTGATTTTTGGTTATCCTTGTCCATTCACCCATTCACCTATAACTGAAAATACAACTTAGCATGTGTCTAAACAACCTAGAGAGGGTGAGAGGGGAGGGGGAGGGGGGACTGAATAGGTTTTAATCGATTGACTGTCAAATTTTGACTTAATCAATGTTAACAACTAGGTGCTTGTGTGGGAAGTGAAAATGAAGCACACATTAAGGAATGAAACACAAATGCAAGATTAGCAAGACATGTAAGAAGTAGTGTGTGTGTGTGTGTGTGTGCAACTACATCTCTTTAAAGAGTTAAGTGCAAATGATATACCTTTGATGTGCTCTTGAGCTTAAATACTTGAGCTTTCCTTTGAATCCCTTTGAATCTTGATCATACTCAATGAATGCCTAATCTACCCTTACAAGAAAAACCCCAAATATGGTTTGCCGACTTTTTTTTTTATTAAAGTTGGATTGACCTACGGGGAAAAAGCATCACAGGTGATCGTATGCTGAAAAACCTGGGCAGTATCCATATATATATATAAAAGAAAAAAGAAAAGTAAAAGGTGACAAAAAGCAACAAAGCACAAAAAACCACGGGAAAACAATACCAAAAAAAAGAGAGTCACGCAGGCTGTACAAAAAGAAAAAGAAAACATCAAGAAAAATGAAAAGATTGTCGACCCATGCAGTCATTGCCAACTAAAGAAGAACAGAACGGCGAGGCAGAGAACCACCAAGAATTAGTCTGAAGCTCCAAGGCATGCCTAGAAAGCGCATTTATAACCTAATTCCCCTCCTTGAAAATAGGGGAAACTTGAAAATCACTCTGCGAGATTTGGTAGATGCATCACTGCCACACCTGACGAACCCTCCAATAAACCATCTCAAATAGAAAAGAAAGAAGTTGTACCAGATAAGAAGAATCGATCTCAAGCCAGATTTGATGCCACCATAACTTAAAGCAAAATTAATGGCCAACGAGGCCGCTAGAAGCTCAACCTTAAACGTGAAAACCTGACCAAGAGGAATAGCAAAGTAACCCTTCATAAAGGCTCTATAGTTCCGAAAGATACCACTATAACCATTTATCACTGGAAAGCCTATAATAACAACATTTGTATTCACTTTGACCCAACCAAGAGTCTGAGGTGACCAAACCACACTCTTGATTACTGGGGCTTTAGAAGGGCGACCTTGAAGACAAAATCGAAGAAGAATCAAAATGTCATCTATACAATTACACAAACAACCAATCTCCAGGTGATTAGCCTCTGAAACCTAATGACAAACAAGAAAAAGGATGGGTCTAAAGTCCACCGACTTCCCTTCAAAGATCCATTGATTATGGGAAGTCCATACCCCCCAAATCACTACATGGATAATTGTTAGAACCCCGTTCACTGGTAACGTAGCGGAAGTAGGTTTTAATTTTTTTTAACACAGATCATAATCGATTTGGAATCAGTGAACTTTGGATAGAAATTTTTTCGGAACTAATACATATTAATTATTACAATAATAAATAAATATATAAACACAGGAAATTGTAATCAATATAATTAGAAGAATAAAATCTTACCAATGTTTGAAGGCTCCTTCACTTTATGATATGCTCCTGTCTGAACCACTCGATCTTCCTCGCTATGTCCTAGAACTGGTAACTGCGTGTGGGCGCGTCACGACCTCAGGAACTTGAATGGAGGATGTAGAGAAAATAAGAAACTCTCTATTTTGATATCAGTACACAACCCTTGCACATAAAATATTTTCTCTCTTTTAAATTGCGCATAAAAGCACTTAAAAAAAACTAAGTTTTTGAACTGATGCGTGTCTATTTCTGATTTCACGCATACCAGTTCTTTTTTTTAATTGCCTTTTCTTAATATCATGCAACACTTGCACTTTTTTTGTGTTTGCGTTGATATCAGGTATTTATGTGTTTGTATGTTTCTCTGATTCACGCACCATGTGTTAGCATCATATGCCAACACTGATACCTGTGTGTTGATATTTGAGAATTGATTTATCTTCTTGTGTTCCGTTTTCAAAAGATATTTTTCTCTTTTAAAAACTAATCACCTCTTTTATTGATTCACGCGCCATCAGTGTTTGCATTCTATACAAACAAATCTATGGGTGCATTGATTTTATCTTTTTCTAAATATTTAATATATATCGATAAAACTAATCGATTTAAATCTTTTAATATATCTTATATCTTTAAAGATATTAATCAATTTGTTTTGAATTCAAACTCTTTAAATTTAAAATTAAATTTCAATTTTAATAAAAATAAAATAATCAAATTATCTTATCTTCAAAAATTAAATATCAATCAACACCCTCCAACTAATGATTAATCATACAATTAAATAATCTAATTATTTAACTAATATAATCATTAACATTTATTAATTAAATAATCTCATTATTCAATCAATTCTTGAACAAATACGTGTCACTCTCGTAACACAATTAATTGGACTATCCAATTAATTAACCGTGACCCCTATTACCTAAATCAATCGGTCTAGCAATGGAACCTAATGGACCCACAGTATTTTGAGCTCCAATAATCCTCGGAACCATTAATTAAACTCTTTAATTAATATTCTTTGATTATTAACTCTGGTGTTGTTCCACTAAAAACCTGTAGCTGCACTCTCTCAACTTTAGACGCTTTTACATAAACTGATACAACTCAGTGACCATAGATATAACTATTACACATGGTGTGATCCTCCACAGTAGTTCATAATTAGAGCCATTGATTCTAATAAGTAGTTCATAATGTTCGTTATACCCCTCTAATTACGTATATCCCTTAAGTACCATTGATTCTCTAATGGACAATAAATCCTATTTCCTCAAGAAATTAAGAGAGCGCTTATATTGTCCAATCCCCAAATCAATTCTTAAGGGAGCTACCGTCTACTTCTAATAAGAAGAAGTGGGTTCCATTATTGTGTACAAGCCTTCCCAACCACAATCCAAACCGCAATCCCAACATACAAAGTATATTGATCAGGAACTGCATCTGACCTCACCCATGGTATATCAAAGATCAGGATCTAATATGAAGGAGTCAATAAGACACACAAGGTTAAGATCACCCATATATTGCCATCATCAGTTGATATATATGAATCTCATCGGTAAATAGATATTGGTGATAGATTCATATAGATCATGACCCAGTTTTATATGATCACGTCATACAAGGTGCCTCCATTCCCATATCTCATATGAATGATTCATGATAGATTCACCGTACATTACGGAATGGTTCGTAACTATAGATTAATCATAAATAAAGTACCCAACTTTATTTGCTATCTATGGACTCTTTAGATTACACGTCTCTTACTGTGTCCATCTGTGTATGACACTCATATACGCAGTTAGAGATTACATCCGACAATCTAGGATGTTATTATACACAAGTTATAAAATAAACAACACAACAAGAATGAATAGAAATTTTCTTTTATTTATTTCATAAATCCATTTACAAATTACATCTTTAAGGCATAAACCCCAACAATAATCGATTCCATAAAATCATAACCTGCTCGCTAAAGGAAACTGACATGGCTTGTAAGAAGAAAGATTGCCAAGTTTTGGTAGAGACAAGTCGTTGGAAAGCAGAGAAAACAACCTCCTAAGGTATAAGGAGCTTATAATCTCCCCCTTTGGCTATTTTGTGACAAAACCACCACTCACAATTGATCTTCACAAAAGAAACAAAAATTAGAGGTCAATAAAAAAAATATTCTACATTACAAAGAGATACCTAAAATCTAGATCTTGAAGACTCCGATCTCTTGTAGAACAAACACCCATACAAAACAAGGTAACTACACTTTCCAAGACAAGTGTATGTGAGGTGATCAAGTGGAATCAAGTAAAATGAATAATAAATGCAATTTTCCGTAAAAGAGAACAAGTAACATGCAACATGCAATACAAATGCTCCACCTAAATGGCTTACTCACCCTTAACAAGTAAATCTCCCCTAATATGCAACTCCTATATTTTCCACACACTACTCTCCTTTTTTGTCATGAGATAGGCAAATAAGTATCCCTAAACGAGTCATATTAGCAAAGAGAGCTATTAGCATCGAAGATAAATGCATAATCATATATAACAACTTTATGCTACTTGAATAATTGAGAGAGAATCAATGAGGTTTAATTTAAGAGAAATGTGTGAGTTTGTTGCTTTGGATGCAAGACATATAACTTCAGAGACTAAGAAATTGTATTTGGAAAAACAAACATCAAAAGTGTTTCCAAAAAAATTCAATCCAATTTGTACCCTTTTTTTCATAAGCAAACGAGATATATTTTTTCAAAAAGTATTTGTAACATACAAGCAACTATATCAATCCTTAACAATCAAACAAGACATGGATGAAGCATCCTTATTGATTGAATGGATATGAAATCCTTATTGATTGTTGTCTTATTCAAATCATTAAGAAGAGAGAGGAATAATTTGGATATAAAATCCTTATTGATTGAACGGATACGAGGTTTTTATTGAGTTTAGTCTTCTCATTTGCTTCCACACATTTGCATTCAAGTTAGTGCAATCAAGAACATTTCTTACATATCATTCTATGCATTTCATAAAAATCAAGTTCACATGTTATGGAGATAAATTATAGGTCATTCAAGAGTGCTTCTCAATCAATTCTCCTAGTCCGAAAATGCATTATTGAACATTAAAGTGATATGGATTACAAACAAAGCAAAGTTACACACTTATTGAATAAAAATACCATATAAGCATATATATGCAACCAAGATTCTCAAGGAATTAATGAAGAAGCTTAAATTTGATCAAATTTTTGCATGTGACAAGAATGCAAAGTCACTTTCTTTGCTTGAGATCCCCATATCAATTATCAAAATATATCAAGGCATGTGACAAATCCCAATAGACCTACTAAGTGAGTTGAACCTAGTTGGGTCTAAAGGCTTTGTGAATAAGTTTGCTAGTTGATCATTTGTGCCAACATGTTCAAGTGTAATTCATTTATTTTCAACTAGTTCCCTAATAAAGTGATGTCTAATGTCTATATGCTTAGTCCTAGAGTGCTGAACCAGATTCTTAGATGGCACACAAATAATCACAATAAAGGGTTACAATACCTTGATCAAAGCTGTAACCTATAAGCATTTGATTCATCCGAAGGAATTGCGTGCAAGCACTCCCGACGGCTAAGTATTCAGCATCGACCGTGGACAAGGAAATGAAGTTTTGCTTCTTGCAAAACCTTGACACCAAGTTGTTTCCTAGGATGAAGCAATCGCCTGATGTACTCTTTAGATCATCATAAATCTCCTACCCAATTTGCATCACTAAAGCCAACTAAATTAGCATTAGTGTTAAAAGAGTACTATATCCCATAATTGGACATCACATATCGAATGATTCTCTTCATAGAGGAGAGATGGGAATCCTTAGGATTCGTTTAGTACCTAGCACAGACACCCACACTAAAGGCTATATCGGGCCTACTTGCGGTCAAGTAAAGTAAGCTACATATCGTGTCATGATAAGGACTTTGGTCCACACTCTTTCTACTAGCATCCTTGCTTAGTTTCAATATTGTACTCATGGGTGTGTAACAATGTTTGACATTCTCAAGGCCAAACTTCTTCACCAGGTTCTTTACGTACTAAGATTGGGGTATAAAAATCCCATCATTCAATTGCTAGATTTGCAAACCTAGGAAGTAATTCATCTCCCTAACTAAACTCATCTTAAATTTATGAGGCAAGAAATCAACAAATTGTTGGACTTTAGAATTGTTGGTAGAGCCAAACATAATATCATCAACATAAATTTGAGCTATAAATAGTTCATCATTGTTTTTCTTGATAAATAAAGTCTTATCAACAATACTTCTAGAGTAGTCATTGTCAATAAGAAATTGAGTGAAGCGCTCATACCAACCCCTTGATGCTTGTTTCAACCCATATACAGCATTCTTGAGGCGATATACACGATTGGGGTGGTATGGATCCACAAATCCCTTGGGTTGCTCAACAAACACTTTCTCTTGTAAAAAGCCATCGAGGAAGGCACTATTTACATCCATTTAGTGTAATTTGAACTTGTCCACACAAGATATGGACAAGAGAAGCCTTATTGACTCAAGGCAGGCAATCGTGGCAAAATTATCCTTAAAATCGATACTCTCAATTTGAGAGTATCATTGTGCTACATGTCTAGCCTTGTTATGCAAAATGTTGTCATCCTCTTCCGGCTTGTTCCAATACATCGATTTAGTGCCTATGACATTAGTGTTCTTAGGTCTAGGAATTAAAGTCCAAACCTCATTTCTTTCAAATTGGTTTAGCTTTTCTTGCATGATAAGAAACCCAAAACTCATCATTCAAGGCTTTATCAACCTTTTTGGGCTCAATTTATAAGGTGTAAAAAGTATAGCTAATATGATTAGCTATTTGATGCCTAGTTCTGACACCCCCATTCACATCTCCAAGAATATCAACATTGTTGTGGAGATGTCTAACTCATGGAGTGGGTTCTTTAGAGGTCAAAGATAAATCTCCATCAAAAGGTTGAATGACTTTCATCATAGTTTGACTTCACATCAATAGAAGTCTCACAATTTTTCCCCAAAGGAGAATCATGAACCACATCAACCTCCCCACCATGATTTCTAGTTTTAGGCCTATAATCATCTATGACAATATTAGATGCAGATTCCATAACACTATGTATTTTCAAATTGAACGCTCTATAAGCCTTATTATTAAGGGCAAAACCAATGAAAATTCCCTTATCACTCTTGGCATCAAACTTGCTAAGTTGATCTTGGCCATTGAGAATGTGTAACATTTGCTTCCAAATGAGTGGATTTAGCTAACATTTGGCTTCCTACCCTTCCACAACTTGTTAGGATTTTGAGTTATGTTGGAATCATTCTATATCAAAATGACATTTTTTTGTATTGATTAGTTGTCTATGATTCACGGTTTATCAAGCTTCAAGTAAGTTGGACAAATCTTCAAGCAAAGTGAAGCCTTCAAAGAGAAAAATGCTTCACTGTTCTACAAAAGGTATATCAAGACCTCTTTTCTCTTATAAGGCTTAAAAAGGCACACACACATACACACATTGCATCCATATGTGTCCCTTCATCATTATGTTCATTCTGTATAACACATTCACTCACTTGATATTGAATGCACATGCATTGGTGTAGATTTGACTAGTTGTTGAAAATGCATGTTTGTGGACTATGTCTTAATGATAAGCATTCTTGTATGATATGTGCTTGTATGTTTGTATATATGTATAACATTGACCTTGAACTTGAATTTGATGTTATATTGTTCCTTATTAAGTTTTGGTCATTTCAGTTACTCATACATTTGAGTTCAAGTTCTGAGTCAAAAGATATGAAACTTTCCAGTCATGTTGCATGCATTGTCTTCGTCTTCGTGTATCGAGTTGAATTCTTATTTTCTGGGTTGATTTTCATAGTTGTCCATGTTTATGAGAGAAAGCCGATTTGTAATCTATAAATAGATTCAAATTCAAAGTTCAGAAGCCGGAGAGCAGTCGAAGAACACGAGAGGAGTGCGAGGGAGATGCACGATGGCCAAAGGCCATCACAAGGTGCAACCCAGAGATGGTGCGTGACCATCTTAGGCTCACACCCTTACTGGTCCTGAGATGGTCATGCATCATCTAGGGAAAGGCTTAGGCAAGGGGATGGTTTGGTCATTTCATCCATTTAATTCCCTCACTTTATATATCTCTTCCCTTTCTCATTTGAATATAAGAAGAAATAATGTAATCAAGTGTGTAGAATTTTATCTCAAACTTTCTTATCTTCAAACACCATATCTTTTTCGTTTGAACACTGATTCAATCAATTAAAGTTGGAGATTCTTTGATTATCAATTCTCTATCATTCTTAAGAAGGTTTGATGTCTTTCAATCGAGTTTTCTGGTGGTTCTTCATCAAAAAACGGGATTGCACATTTGTCTTGAGGTATTGAAAAATTACTTGAGTTAAGTCCTTCAAAGTTTTCAATTACCTTGGGTTTTCTTCTTCTATATATGTATATTTATTCTATATACTTTGATTAGAGTTTAAGACTCTATTAAAGCTTGTTTGAGATTTAATTGAAATCTTACATGTTGAGTTAGGTTTTGTTAATTCCTATGTTTTCACATGATTGAGTGTTGTATTGTGCTAGCTTTCTATCTAGGACTATTTGGACTTTGATTGATTGATTTTGATTAAGAGTAGTCTCTACTTGTGCTAGGATTGATTATTTGATAATCTAACATGATTAGCTTAATTGATTGTGAATATAGAGCTTGATATGTCTCAATTGTTGATTTGTGGACACATGCTCTTTATTCCTTGCTAGAAATTCAATTGATCATATGTTATGATTCTAGCATGATTTTATTTGATACTAGATCTTGGCTATGTGCTTAAATGTCTATGATTGATTCAAGGTATTGTGCCATGAATGATTCTAGGAATTAAATGTGTTTATGGTGTTTCACATGATTCTAGAATATTACTCATGTTAAGTAACTAGACATCATTTGTTTTATGATTTTTGATGCCTATGTCTAGTTACTCATGAAGTGTAACTGATCCATACATTTCATATGTTCATGCATCATTTGTTTGATTGCATTGTTTAGGACTATAAACTTGAAAAATGTACTTTGTGTGCTCCTTGATTAATTTTAGTTTCCATAGAATTTGTTGATCATCTTTTTCTATGTTGCGTGCTTGTTTGCGTTTTGTATTCATGATCACCTAGTTGCCTTGTGAAGAGGTTAGTAGTCTCATTCCTTTGAGTGATTCTTTGGATTGAGCATTAGAAGTCACATTCCTTAGAGTAATTCTTTGGTTTATGCATTGGAAGTCACATTCCTTAGAGTGATTCTTTGGTTTGTTCATTGGAAGTCACATGTCTTGGAGTGATTCTTTGACTTGTGCATTGGAATTTGGAGAGTGAATCTTCAAGTTGAGCAAGATGGCATCACTTTCCTTATGTAGGGTAGAAGAGTAGATTTCTAGGTGAAGAGATCACTTGAGAGATTGTATCGTTTTATCTACTAGTGGATTTTGTTTGCCGGTGGTTATAGAATCAACTCGTGGATGTTTCCTCTTCGGAGGTTTACAACATAAATATCTTGTGTCAACTTTCTCTATCCTTCTCTCTTATGATGTTTCCTCTTCGGAGGTTTACAACATAAATATCTTGTGTCAACTTTCTCTATCCTTCTCTCTTATAATCTTGTATGTGTATGTTTGTATCTTGTTTTTATACTCTCCATTTCTAGATATTCTCGTAAACAAGATTGTTGTGACATGTGATATGCAAGCATTTCACATGATCAAAGTTCTAAGTATCATTTTATTTGTACATTTATATATTGTATATTTGTGAGTATTTGAACTTTGTATCCTGTGATATTCCATTTCAAATTGTAAAGTTTCACATTGTAATACTCTAAGTACAACTTATGGAATTTGCTCTACATTGAATATCTTTGTTTATATGATACATTGTTTCTTGTTATATGTTTTGTTGACTAAGGGTGGTGATTTGAGCATATATGAATAAATTGTTTTCTCATAACAATTAAGTTGAATAATAGTTTGTATGCTCATCTAGATTTTGTTATAAGTCTCGAAAGTGTTTTTAAAACTGAGTGACAATCTATTCACCCCCCTCTGGTTTGTCTAGTATCAGGTCTTAAGAAGACTCTATTTTCTATAAAGCAAGCCGTATTGACGACCACTGCCCGAAGGTTCCTAGGAACATTATTGCTAAACAATATCACACGGGCCATCTCTTGAAGGACCATATTCTTCCTTTCAACAACCTCATTTTGTTGAGGAGTTCTAGGAGTCAAGAACTCATCGAAAATGCCAAATCTATTGCAATAGCTTTCAAAGCAACCATTTTCAAATTCCCTCCCATGATCGCTCCTAATCATTTTAATGCTTTTAATGTGTGAGTTTTTCTCAATTTGAATTTAGTGTAAAGAATTTTAAATTTTTCAAAAGCCTTGGATTTTTCTCTTAGAAAATATGTCCATGTAAATCTATTAAAATAATCTACACATATAAAAACGTATCTCTTGCCATCGAGACTTTTAGTTTGCATGGGACCCATAAGGTTCATATGTAGAAGCTCTACATATGTATCTCCTTAGTGGTGAGATACTTACCCTTTTTATGCATGATGTTTATTTGTTTCCCTTGTTGACAAGGTCCACAAACACCATTAACTTTCTTCCCAAGTTCAGGAAGACCACACATAACTTTGAACTTATCCAAGATTCTCAAATCTTGATAGTTTATGTGGCCAAGCCTTTGGTGCGACAACTCAACTTGCTCACACTTGGACACATTACAAGTGGTGACACTAGCTTAAAGACAATAGTAATTGTCACTAGATCTCTTTCGTTTTAGCAAGGTTTGTCCATTTGACTTCAAAATTGAGCAATCATTCATGTTAAACAAAACTGATAAACCATCATCTTTAAAATGAGAAATGGTTATAAGAATGGCTTACAAGCCATCAACAAACAAAGCATTTGATAATGAGGGTAAACTGAGAATGAAAATGATTTACTTCCCTGTGACTTTCTTTTTAGACCCATCACCAAAGGTGACAAATCCACCCATCCTCCATGACAAGTGATTCAAAGAAACTCTTGTTCCCTAATGAAATTCCTTAGAAAGTGTGTATGTTTATAAACCTAGATGGGGGTGAATAGGTTTTAATCGAATCAATTACCAATTTTTTTGATTAATCAATACTAACACAAATTACCCCAAATAAACAAGCATTCAATAAAACTAATTATGCTTAAACAAATAACAACACACATTATTTACGTGGAAACCCTCCAAATGGGAAAACCATTGGCTGATATATGCGCCACACTCGATCCTTAAATCCACTATTGAATGAAAGTTTACAACCTAGGTTGAACTCCCGTCACACCCTCAAGATACTAACCCTTTCACTCTACCCAACGAGCCTTAATAGTGATTCTTGATCAACATGCTTGTGCACTAACCACTTAGTCACAAGACTTAACCTCAATGAAGAGTCAAAACAACCTAAGTGAATATGATAAAATATTCAAACATGCAGGTAATGCTAGGCAACACTAAATGCTTATCTAGGAATTCAAGGATGTCAATAAAAGCAATTCCTAGATATTAATGTCTATATGAATGCTCATAAGACCTAACTAAATATAGATATGAAAGTCTAATATCTAGTTATCACAAAATGCCAATCAACACAAGTTGTCATAAAACATGGCAAAGAACAATCAATGCAATCAACAAATGTAATCAATTAGACCTAAACAATATCTAAATGCAAAGCATAAAGATTTAGCTAGAAGGACAAAATGGTCACAAGTCCTAGCTATCACAAAACATAAATCTCAACAAACAATCAACAATCCAAGCATGTTATATATGCAATTAAACTCAAAGACATGCATTTAATCAACAATAATTGCTAAACCTAGGCATACATGTCATAAGAATGGAACAAGAGATTCTAGGACATGTAAAGATTACCTAGTCAAAGATAAACAAGAAAATCCATGCTAGGAAGATGCAAGAAGATGCTAGATGCTCATGGATTGGAGTTTGGTTGAGTCAAAATGGGTTCTTGGGAGCTCTCTCTCTATCAGAGTTAATTTCACTCTCAAAGAAAAACTTGGACAACAAAAATGGTTTTTTGAACTCCCCCAAGGCCAAAGAGAAGAGAAGAGAACATATATATATATATATATATATATATATATATATATGTACCCTACACGAAACTACATCGTTTTGGATGAAGGGCAACTAATTCCCGTCATGACCGCTGTGCGTGCCACGGCCTAGGCAAGTGTCCAGACTGTGGTAGGGCGAGCGGTGCATTGCCTGGGAATCTCTGCTGTCTGGACCGCAGTACAGGTAGTGTCCAGACCGCTATAGAGTGAGTGGTGCATCACTTGGGAACCTCCACTTGAGAGACCGATGTGCATGCAATAAGCACAGGCCGTGTTAGAAGCAGCGTGCAACACCTAGAGAACACCGCCGTGCATACCGCGGTAGAGGCAATGCACCAGGAGCGGTCCCAACTGCGGTCAAGAGGAAAATCCTCTTCTAAGGGCAAACTAAATGCATCAAACACCCAAACAAGAGTTATGGCAAGGGACACACAAATTGACATATAAGCAGGCATGTAAGATGATCAAAAACATGCATGAGAGTGTGTATGTGCACTAAAAACTCTTTAAACAAGGTTAAACAAGTGATTTACCTTTTGAAGCTTGAGCTAGGTCTTGAGCAATGGTGGCCTCAACTATCTTTACACATTTTTTCCAAATGTGGTTGTTAACAAAATGAGCCAATCAAAAACTGAGAAACTCATAATCTCTCCCTTTGGCTATTTCGTGACAAAGCCACCACTCACAATTCATCCTCACAAATAAACAAAAAAAAGGACAGAGGTCAACAAGTTTTTCTACATTACAAAGAGATGCCGAATAAACTAGATCTTCAAGTCATCCATCTCTTGTAGAATCAATATCCCTACAAAACAAAGTAACTACACTTTCTAAGACAAGTGTATGTGAGATGATCAAAGAAATAAAAACAAGAGCAATTTGCATACAATAGAAACAAGCAACATTCATCAACAATGCAAATGCAAACGCTCCACCTAAATAGGTTAACTCCCCCTTAAGTCATGCCACTCTCAACTCCCCATAAATCCACACTGTTCCCCCCTTTTGTCATGAGATAGACAAATGAGTATCACCTTAAGAAGGCATTAGCAAGGAGAGATTATGGCACAAGACATATGCATAATCATATAAACAAACTTATGCAACTCAATTATGAAGAGAGAATCAAGGAGTTTTATGACATAAAAAAATGTGTGAATGAATGCTTTGCATACGAGACAAGTTGTATTCAAGATCAAAACATGGTATTTGGCAAAGCAAAATAACAAGGGTTTCCAAGAGAATTCAAACCAATGTCACCCTTTGTCATGGAATAAGCAAGATATAGATTGTAAAATAAATTCATTTTAAGAACAACTATATCAAACTTTACAAGCAAAACAAGACATGAGCGACTATTGCACCCTTTTTGATTTTTCCGGGTGGAATGCCCATATGATAGTAGCCTTGTTCAATAAGTAAAGAGAGAGAGACTTTTGGATTGTAAAATCCTTGAATTGGATACAAGATCCTTATTGATTGAAGTTTTAATTGCATTCACACACAAATTTTTGCATTCATTTTAGAGCATTCAAAAAATCTCATCATGCATATCAATTTAAAGCATGTCATAGAAATAATCAACATGTCATGGAGATCAATTCTAAGTCATTCAAAATGTACTTCCCAACCAATTCTCCTAGTCCAAAAATGCATGTTTGGTCATAAATAAGACATGGATTGCATGTTAAGCAAAGTTGCACACTTATTAAGAAAATATGTACAACCAATCATCTCAAGTAATTAATAAAAAAGCATAAAATTATCAATGAGCGCAATGCATTGCCAATTTGCTCTCTTTGCTTGAGCTCCCCATAGGGAGTTAATTAAAACAAGTCAAGAGGGGATATGAGTCCCTATTGACTTACCAAGTCCATTGGACCTAGTTGAGCCTATGGGTGAACCCTTAGCATAATGGCATATGAGTTCATCTTTTCTAATCCACTTAGGTGACACATTGTCATTCTTAGTGGTCAAGGTCATCATATTATTCCTAGGATCATTGACACTAGATTTCCTAGGCACATGCATATTGGCTCTAGCCCTTTTTCTTTCAATCATGTTCTTAGTTCTACACATGTTAATGTACTTGAAGCAATTTGGTCTAATATGACCATCAACACCACAAAAATGACATGAAGGAATAAAATGAGAGGTCATACCATTTCTTTGTGAGGACAAAAGTGTTTTCCTATGTCTTTGAGATTTCCTTTTGTGTGGTATGGTTCTCTTCTCCCTTGTTGTTGAGTTGGAGAAGATTACTTCCTTGGTTGAACATGCAGAAAATGCTTCTTGGCTTGATGGCTTTTAGGTTGAGGGATGGTTGCTTGATGTGCTTTCATTGGTTGGGTTTGATCTTGACTCCTTGGTGCCATCTTGACTTGGACATTCTTAGAGTACTCTCCTAGTTCAATTTTCTTCCTAGGATGAAGTGGAGGAAGGGGCTATTTGAAGTCCATGCTCTTGACAAATACCGTCTTGCTAGGAGTTGAGGTCCCCTTGTCATCTTCAAACCCTAGACCTCTCTTGTCACTTGGCTTCTTGCCAACTCCTAACATATGGTCAAGCTTCTCCGTACTCGAAGTCATCTTAGCAATCAACTCTCTAGCTTCTCTAAGCTCCTCCTTCAAGCTTTCTTCCACCTTTTTTCCATTCTCCAAGCTTCAAGGAAGATGGAAAACAATTCAAGCAAAGTGATGGCTACAAGAGGAACAAAGCTTCATTGCTTACCTAAAGGTATATAGAGACCTCTTTCCTCTTGCAAGGCTTAGGCACACACACATATATCATACATTTTTGTCGCTACATCATTGTGCAAAAATTTGTATGACACATGCACACAATTATTCATGCATGTACATACATTAATTCTGAAGGTGACAAATTTTATGAAATTGCATGTTCTAGATTATTTCTAGGAATTTTCATGCTTGTGTGTCCTTATGTTCATTTTGATGTATATGTATGATATTGAACTTGAATTTATGCTTATAATATTCTAGATTGAGTTCCGATCATTTCGGTTACTCATTCATTAAGTTTCGAGTTCAAATTAGGAAGTTAAGAAACTTTTTATGATTTTATCGTGTATGGTTTTTGTATATGATTTTCAAGATTGAATTCCAAATTTTTTTGAAAATGTTTTCTTGATATCTTTTGTTTATGGAAGAGTTATGGTTCGTAATCCAAAAATGGATTCGAAATAAAATTCTGGAGGCCACAGATATGGCTGAAGAATTGAAGGAGTCTCAAGGGAAAATGATGGAGACAGTCTCTCTTTCCCGTGGAGATGCGTGGACCTCCATGGGAAAAGAGGTACTCTGCTCTCATGGAGACCCACCCACCTCCACGGGATGAAGAGGTGTCCTCTCCCTATTGGTGGTCATTTTTCCGCTTTAAAAAAACTCCATTAAATACTCATTTCCCTCTCATTCTTTTCTAAGAAGAAAAACTTGAAAAACTTGTGCAAAAATTTTCTCTCCAACTTTCCTCTCGTTTGAACACCAACTTATTCATCCGGAGTCCGATTTGAGTGATTCAAGTTGGAGACTCAGTCCTCTATATTTTCCATAAGAGTTTGGAGTCATTTGATTGAGTTTTCAGGTAGGTTAAAACATAAAACGGGACTTGAGGTATTGATTTCTCTTTTGAGTTTTGAGTTTTGAGCTTTCAATCTTCAATTACCTTGGGTTTTCTTCTTCAATACTTGTATGTGTATTATGTTTATCTTGATTAGAGTTTTGAACTCTATAGATGCTAGATTGAGCTTTGATTGAATCTTACATGTTGAGTTAGGTTTTTGTAAAAGCCTATGTTTTCACATGTTTATGCTTTGTACTGTGCTAGTTTTCTTTCTTGGACTATTTTATACTTTGATTGATTGATTTTAATTAAAAATAGGCTCTACATGTGCTAGGTCTTTTATTTGACCATTTTCATGATTGACACAATTTTATTGTATATTTAGAGCTTGATATGTTTTAATTTTATACTTTGTGAATACATGCTCTATATTTCTTGCTAGAAGTTCTATTGATCATATGTGATGATTCTTGCATGATTTTTGTTTGACACTAAATCTTGTTTATGTGCTTAAATGACTATTTTTGTTTCAAGGTTTAGTGATATGAATACATCTAGAAGCTAAATGTGTTTCGGAGTTTTCACATTTTCTAGAATTGTTATTCACGCATAGAAACTAGACATATTTGGTTTGTGAACTTGCATGCATAAGTCTAGTTCCCATAGAATGTGTTAATCATCATATTCTATGTTGCGTGCTTGTTTGCATTTTGTATTCATGATCACATAGAAATGATTCTTAAAAGGATGGAAGTCACATTCCTTAGAGTGATTCTTTGGTTTGTGCTTTGGAAGTCGCATTTTGGAGAGGGGATATTTAATTTGTGCATGGATTCTTAGCTAGGATCGAGGTGATCTACATAGCTAAGCATGGAAGGCTCAAATTGGAGAGGGATTCTTCAATTTAAGAATGGAAGTTTCATTTTGGAGAGGGAATCTTCAATTTACGTATGGAGTCTTGAGTAGAATCAAAGTGATTCAGATAGCTAGGTAAAGATGGCATCTCTTTCATTTTGTATGGTTGAAGGGTAGATTTCTAGGTGAAATGGTAACTTGAGAGATTGTATCTTTTTATCTTCTTAATTGTGTGTATGACCTGGATCTGTTGCATCAGGTCCTTCTTTTCTCCTTTCTCTTCTTGGCATGGTCATGGATCTCCGCTTGTACCTCATTTCCGATCTGGATATTATCCCTAACTTGCGGTAATAATTCTACCAAACAACCTCCCCTTACCAGAGCCTCAATCTTGTTATACAGGCTATAACACTCTGATGTGTTGTGACCTACAACTTCATGGAAGTCACAGTACTTATATCAGTTTCTATCGGTCGGAGCTTTCATGGGTGCCGGCTTCTTGAGCAGCCCCTTGTCCCGAATAACGAGGTAGGTCGTCTCGTAGGAAGCATTTAAAAGGGGTATAATGTTTGTACCCTCTTTCATCTCGTGTTATCGAGGCAACGACCCTTGGAGGAGGCAAAGATTGCAGTGGGGTTCGCCTTGGAGGATACTATTCTTACAGAGGTTGGGAAGAAAGGAAATGGTACGTCGAGCTGTTGGGGGGTTTATTTTGGGTTTTCTGAACTGGCGCAGGTATGGGCACAGGTATGGGCGCCTCCTTATTCAGGCGCTTTACCGCTCTTATATCATCATGTTCTATTTTAACCTTGAGCTATTCATCAATCTTGATTTGCTCGAGAGCCCGATCATAGGCTTTCTAGTAGGTCTCTGGAGAATGCTTGGCAAAAGATTGGAAAATCTTACCCGCCCACAGATTCCGGTGGAAGGTGGCAAGGTTTCCTTCTCGACAAAGACCCGTATTTGGATGACTTCATTGTGAAAATGCTCCACATAAGACCAGAGAGTTTCTCTTCATTCCTAGATCATATATTGAAAATGTATGGGATCCTTTGGGCGTGGTTTGACACCCTAGAACTGTGAGCAAAAGTCAGTTGACAGCTTTGTGAAAGAATCTATGCTACCAGTGGGTAGCTTTCTGAACCAAGTCTTTGCATAGTCGATCAAGATGGTAGGGAACATCCTATACATGGCAGCCCTGGTAGTATTCTGGACTTCATATGTTGGATGAAGCTCTCTAGATGACTCACAGAAGAATTTGTCTGTCGACATCTTGAATTTTAGCGGGTGCTCGACTTCCCTGATTCTTCTGATGAATGAGGCATTCATTTCACTCAAAAGATCCTTCTTTGCTTCCCTATGTTTCCCTTTTTTTATCTGCTGGATCTCTTTTTGTAGCTTCGCCAATTGATCCCTCAGGCATTTGTTCCCATGCTTTTTAGAACCAACCTCTGATCACTAGCTATCAGGCCTCTCGGATGAACCGGAGACTTCAACCCTGTCTTCTTCACGAGGGGGATCTGCTCGGAGGCTTCCCTGGCTGCCTCTTTCTCTAGCCCAGGTCTCTCTCCTAGAAGCTGCCAGTTGATGGGAAATATGCCGTTCTCGTGGCAGGACATCTACTGTAGATTTAACCTGACGGGGTTGATAGCAAGACGGTCTGTAAGGAATTGAGGGCATGGGTCCTAACCTATCTCGGATGAAGGGTTGAAGTCCCATCCTATTACCCACTGGTACCGGTGGGGAGGAGGGGGGGTCTCAACCGGTCAAAGGTAGGCTACTGGGCTCCAGGTCTGCTTGTTTCCCCTTGAATATAGGGGTTTGTCAGCTGAGTTGTGATTCCTTCAGCTAGCAAATGAAGGCGGACGTTCTCCACGAAGGTCGTTGCCTGTTGATCGAGCACGACCTGGCTTATTGAGGGCCTGAAGCCCACACAACGGTTGGTTGTACAAGAGCTTGACTGTGATGCCTTGACTTCTTACCCTTCTTTAGAGCCTTTCGGGTTGATACAACTGATTGTTGTCCCGAGGCCTTAAACTGTCCCTGGGAAGAGCGAAGCCTCATAGTTCCTGTAAAACAATAAACACGTAAACCTTGTATGGATTGGGTATGGATTTTTCCCACAGACGGCGCTAGAAAGTGTTGACTAAAAATTCACGCGGGATGAGGAATTTCAGTTAACACCCTCGTGACCACTACCTCAGAGGTCGCGGTCAGGGGTGGTACATTCAGTACCTGGTTTATTCCTGTGATAATGGAGATAAAGATGGGTGATAACACAATCTACTAATGATATGTAAAAAAGGTGGCACTGTTTTACTAGTTTAAACGAATCAAGTGTGACATATAAAAATCACTCAAACTCTCGTTTTCTCTTGGGTACAATGGAGGTGGCATCTTCGTGCCTGTCGATAAGTAGATCAAAGGACAGTCATGTTCTCCTTAGAGATTTTAGGCGATAATAGAGACTTGCTCTTAGTTGGCCCATTCTCTCTCTACTACGTGCTATCATCCCCCTGTTTATACATTGTTCAACTAGGTTTTACTCGTTATCCCCTCGCTATGAATCAAATCCCTCCTTATCGGGTGGGATGCAACGTTTTAAATATCATTGACTTTAACGGATTCGAAGATATCTTGGAGGGAGATATGTCTATTTCCTCTTTGAACTCAATCACTTGACTTGCACATATGTAGCAATTTAATGCATGTTTAGAGAATGAATATTATCTTGTACGTTGCCTTAGAGAGATGCCTCTTAGAAGTCATCGAATTTGGCACTTGCTATCTTGTAGGGCGAGGTAAGGTACATCTACGTACCAGTCTCGACATTAGGAGTTTGATCTGACCTTCCCAGGTCCTTTTTGGACTTTGACATGACTGTGTTGACTTTCTTCAGTGGTGACGAAGCTTTACGAGCTTCCTCCTACCTACTTGGATAGATTTGGTTCTTCCTTCGGTGAAACAGAGAGATATTGTAGGACAAATTCGATGCCCTGAAGGTCTTTTTGTACAAGTGGAAATGGTAGTAGGCTTCTAGGGAGACATCACCTATCAAGATCTGTGGAAGCTTAGGTCTTCCCCTATCGGCCTTACCTCAGGCTACTATTTCGATGTAGGGAGCTAGATTTGATCACATTGAGCTTTACCTGAAGTATTCCTAGAATGTTGCCACCTCGCCTTGCTTCTGCAGGGTTGTATGGTAGGTACCCCGATGTGTGATCCTAGATTTGGATCCTTGCTTGTACAGTGGAGAATTTACCTTTGGCCCATAGCCAAATTTGGCTATTAACAAACACTTTAGCTAGAGACAGTTATACGGATACCACCTCTCTGTGTGAACGATCCCCTTACTTGCATGATATACTAGTCATTAGTCACTAGCACCCGTGAGGTTGAACACATAAATATCTTTTTGACAGAGTACAACAACGCTCCCCCATCAGTTAGATTATTCACATTCATAAATTTTCTTCTCATTATTCACATTAACTCAAATTAACACATGCTTATCAATTGTTAAGCACAATTATAATCCAATTAGAGCATATATCAACACAATCCAATTCCAAGCATTCAACATCTCTAAAATTAAAATCCACACAAACCCCAAGCTCAAAATTTGATCAATGTGTACACAAATCCTCATTCTGAGTTCAACAAATCATAACATAAATCATTAGTCACATTCAAGAGTCATTCAATTTAGAATTTGTCCTGAAAAGCATTAAAAAATCTTAAAACCCTAATTTCGAAATTCATCACATATTCCACAATTAACACTTCAATAAAACCTAAATCACTCTCACATACATATATTCATCAAAACCTAACATTAATTCATTCAAATAAATCAAAAATAAGGCAAAATTTTATGGGTTTCTCTATAACCTTCAAGTTTATGCATGTACATAAGAATAAAGAAAGAGATTAAGATGAAAACTTTTAAGATTGCACAAGTAAATCGAGTTTAAGCTGACAAAAACATAACTTTGAGTCCTCAAATTGATAACGTGGGAAGGAAGACATTGTACCTTCTAGTCAAAAGAGAGGGAAAATGAAAATGTACAAACGGTAAAATTGCATTAAGCTAACCTGGAGGGGTGAGGTGAACAGGTTTTTACACCATTTTCAATCCCTTGAAAACGAACATACATTTATCCCTCTAGCTATCTTTAATAACAATTCATAAGATAATAAAGCATATATAGATAAACAATATGTATTATCAAATAAAGAGTTGTCAAACAAGCTTACAAGCAGCTAGTGAAAGGATTTCAATGTAACTAAAAATAAAAGATACTTGTATTCTCAATATTGTTCCATATGTACAAGTACTAAATCAAAGATAACCATAAACAAATAAATCTAAGTACACATAAAATGAATTTTACAGCTTTGATCAAATGAAGTGCTTGCATATTATATGTTACAATAATCTTGTTTTCAAGAACATCTAGAAATGAAGATCGTGAAACAAGATACAAACATACACATACAAGCATATAACAGAGATATGAAGAATTAACACATGGGTTTTTTTAACATGGTAAAACTTCCAAGGAGGAAACATCCATGGGTTGAATACAACCATCAGGTACTTTTATTATTGGAAAGTAGACAAGACATTCCTCAAAAGTGACCAACAAATGACACACTCTATATTGGACTCAACGTCTGTCCAATCTCTATTGGTAGATTGGAAATTCATCAAAAGTGATTAACAAATGACACACTTTATATTGGACTCCACTTATACACAAAACCATTAAGAAGTTGGACATTCCACAAGAGTAATCAACAAATGACACACTCTCTATTGGACTTCATCACATCTTAATATCCCGGGGTCTACCAATAAAAAGTCACTTACTATCCAAGGCACCCTTGCCTCTAGAAAGTCTCCCTTGGTTGATTATCTGGACCTCATGTCCTAACAATTAGCTAACTGGACTGCATGTCCTAGCCAAGACTTCTTGCCTTTTACAAGGACTTCGTAATGTGATCAATGAATAGAAAAATGCAAACAAGCACTCAACATGATGATTAACACATCCTATGAGAACTAGACATATGCATGTAAGTTTACAACACAAAAATATTCTAGTTACTATGCATGAATGAAAATTCTAGAGCATGTGAAACAACACAAACACATTTTATTCCTAGAATCATTCATGTAAATAAAAATTGAATCAAGGCATATACACTAAGCACACATTCAAGATTTTAGTAACAAATAAAAACATGCTAGATTCATGAGATATGATCAATCAAAGTTCTAGCAAATATCTAGAGCATATTTTCCTCACAATATTCAATCAAAGTCAAAATAGCTCTAAAATGCACAATCAAATGTGCTAATCCAATATATGTTCAATTTAAAGAAACTAGCACATGTTAAGACTATTTATCATCAAAAATCAATCCATATGAAGCACAAAGAGTCCTAAATCAAAATCTAGCAAAACATAACTCCCAAACATATGAAAGCATAGATTTTAGAAAAATCTAACGCAACATGAGAGAATCTAATCATGTTCAATCTAGCTTTAATAGAGTCTAAACTCTAATCAAAGTATACATAATAAACATACACATATAGAATAATAAAACCTAAGGTAATCGAAAACTTTGAAGAACAAAACTCATGAAATTTGCATTACCATTTTTTGATGAAGAAGAATCACCAAAAAACTTGATTAAATGACCTCAAACCTTCTTGGAGATGTTAGAGAATTGATAGACCAACAATATTCAATTTGAATCACATGAATCAGAGTTCAAATGAGAAAATCATGGTGTTTGGAAGGTTAGAAAGTTTGTGAGAAAATTTCTGCACACTTGGAATTTTTTTTACTTGAAATGAAATGAAAGAGGGAAAAAGATATTTAAATGAGATGGCAAGAGAGGGACTTGGAGGACCAATGGCCATGTGCCACCTCACATCCCCCGAGGAGAAGCGTGGCCATCTCCGGGGTAGGAAGCCCTCCTCCCCGAAATGGCCATGTGCCTCCTCAGGGATGGGTGGCAAGTGGCTTTTGGCCACTTGCTTCCTCCCTCTCGTACCTTCACATTCCTCATGTTAGGATTATGCTCAATAACAAGAGTGTAATAATGTATTTGATAATCTTTTCTTATTAATAAAGTGATTTATAGTTTAACAAATCTTATAGCATTTATAGTTTTATTATTATAATCGTCAAAAGTAAATAATCATAAGATCAAAAGACTATGAGAAAAGAACAATTGTTCTTACATCTGAACATGTATGAGGTAGGCACAATTCTTTAGTTAGTCTTGAACAATATTCACAACTTAAGATAAAGGTTGGGCGCCTTCACCTTGTTAAAGTTGTAGATTCTTTTGCTAGCATTTGAGTGAGATCAAATGTGTTATGATTAGTCTAAAATCATCATTTGGTGTCTTTGGGTAAAAGTATCTAGTGCATTACGTGCATTGAAAATGATCATAGTGAAATACTTTATCCATAACCGTCAGTGGATAAAAGTTTTCATTTGAGGACAATCGGAGAGTCTATCTCAATCTTGAGATAAATGATGGACTTATGGTTACAAGTGTTATCATTTGAGCTATCAATGAGTACGATTATGTAGCATAGTCTATCCTCGATGGTTTGGTGGTATGCATTTGTTAATCGATAGAAGACTTCATTTATAGAAACGAACATCGTGGCTCCATTTATTAATGTGAGTAGAATATCATTATACGGATATTTTGAGGTATTGGATATTAAATCTTAACATTAAGTTTTCAATAGTGTCTATTGAAATATGGTTTTTGGAAGAGTCAAAATATCCAAGTTCAAAATGTGGTCATATGAGTAAATATGGTAACTAGGAGAGCTATAGGCGGTCTATGAGCTCTTAGTGGTTACTGATATTTTTCATGAGGATATACTATCTCTGATAAGGTTGTCTAGTTACGAATGAGGAACATTAACTTATTCTATCTTTATTTAAGAGTTCAATTTTAGTTATTTAGTGGAATGAACTAAAATTAGTAGATCAAAGCTAAGTGAATCATTTATTGATTGTGATTATGTTATGTCTATTGGAGCTTAAATTTAGATAGCCTGCCAAGATTCTCAATCCACATGAACTTACATGGATCACTTGATATATTCTACCGGACCAATTTCTAGGTCCATCTAGAATTGGTTTTGGGTTTCGGAATCCAAAAGGCTTGGAGAGGTGCGGTCATGTGTGATAAAGACACGTGGTAATTCTTCAAGTACCTAGAATGGGTGACCTATGATGTGTTGGAACCCCGTTCACTGGTAACGAAACGAAAGTAGATTTTAAAAAACTATACATAAAGAAAATGATCTAGGACCAGTGAACTTAAGATTATAATTATTTTCGGAACTATACATACAACATGTACACACAGGAAATTGAAATCAATAAATTCAGAAAAAAAAATTAGAACCTTACCAACGTTTAGAGGTTCCTTCACTTTATGATATGCAAGTCTGAACCACTCGATCTTCTTCGCTTTATCTCGGGACTGGTAACTGTGCATGGGCGCGTCATGGTCATAGGAACTAGTATGGATGATGTAGAGAAAAGACTTGAAGAAACTCTTTCTTTGATATCAGTGCATAACACTTGCACACAAAATCTTTTCTCTCTTTTTTGGTGTTATTTCACACACACACTTGCACAAAAATAACTCATGCTTACACTACGCTTGAGCATCTCACGAACATGCACTTGTACAATATCACACACACACTTGCCTGATATGTTTTTTTTATATGCGTTAATTTGTTGTGCTTTTGATATTTTTTTAGTTGATATTGTTGTGTTCCATGCACAGCCAAACTGCATTTGACGCAAATACTGATGTGGGTTCATCTTAAGTGATTAGTTTTCAAAAAACAATATATATCTCATATATATTTTTATCTTTTGAAAATCTAATCACATCTTTTGATTTTTAAAACTCTTTTTAAAAAAATATCTCATATCTTTTTGTTTGATTTTAAAATCTTTCAAATAAAAAATATCTCATATCTTTTATTTTTAAAAAATAATAATTAAATATTTATTTTGAATTTAAACATTTTAAATTCAATTTCAATTATTTAATTTAATAAAATAAAATAATCATATTATCTTATTCTATTTTAAATCAAATATCATCTAACATCCTCAATTTAGTGATTAATAACATAATTAAATAATCTTATTATTTAATTTATTTAATTAACACTATTCGTTAATTAAATAATCTCATTATTCAATTAATTCCAGAATAAATACGTAACACAATTAATTGGACAATCCAATTAATTAACCATGACCCTTGTTACCTACATCGGTCGGCCTAGCAAGGGGACCTAATGGACCCACAATATTTTGAGCTTTAATAATCCTCGGGATCATTAATTAAGATCTTTAACTAATATTCCTTGATTATTAACTCTGGTGTTATTCCACTAAAAACTCAAAGCTGCACTCTCTCAAATGCAGACGCTTTTATATAGACCGATATAACTCGGTGTCTATCGATATAGCTATTACACATAGTGTGATCCTCCATAGTAGTTCATAATTAGAGTTGGGTCATAATGTCCGTTATACCCCTCTAAGTACATGTATAATTTAAGTACCGTTGATTCTCTAATGGACAATAAATCCTATTTCCTCATGGAATTAGGAAAGCTCTCGGATTGTCTAAGCCCCGAATCAACCCTTAAAGGAACAATCATCTACTTCTCACAAGGAGTAAATTCCATTGTTGTGTACAAATCTTCTCATCCACAAGTCAACCCGTAATCCAAACATACGGAGCATATTGATCACGACTGTATCCGACCTCACCCATAGTATATCAAGGACCATGATCTAACCTGAAGGAGTTGATAAGACACTCAGGATTAAGATCACCCACATATAGCCATAATTAGTTGATATATATGAATCTCATCAGTAAACGGATCTTGGTGAGAGATTCTTATAGATCATGACCCGGTTCTATATAATCACATCATACAAGGTGCCTCCATTCCCATATCTCATACGAATGATTCAAGATAGAATCATCGTACATTACGAAATGGACCACATCTATAGACTAATCTTAAATAAAGTACCCAGCTTTATTTGGTATCTATGAATTCTTTAAATTGTATGTCCCTTGCTGTATCCATCTGTATATGACACTCATATACACAATTAGAGATTACATCCGGCAATCTAGTATCTTTATATATATGCACAAAATATAAAATTAACAACACAAGAAGAATGAATTGAACTTTTCTTTTATTTATGTCATAAATCCATTTACAAATAACATATTGAGAGCATAAACCCCTATAGGATGTGGGAATCCTTGGGCGGTCATAACGTGGTGCGATTAGCATTCCATTAATACATTAAGAATATATTTTGCACATTTTAATTAAATAGGCTGTTTAAATTATATTAATGTGTTAATTTAAGGCATGTGGACTTGTTTCTTTTCGAGTAAGAATGGGTCTAGTTCGCATGTTGACCTTTTATTAAAGTCCAATGGATTTAATAAAATGGAAAAACAATATATTGTCAATAAATATATGCTTAGGCGACAAGGATAAAATAATTAGCCTAATATATTGTTTTATTTTATTATTTAATTAAATGTAAATTAATTAATTAATTTATTATTTAATTAAAAGTTAAAATATTTTTCTAAGTAGGAGAAAGTCTTCTAATGTTATACTATTGTTGGTAGTATGATAAGTATCAAAGACTTTATTTGATAAGTAGGTAAATAAAAGTAATTTATTTATCAAGTCAAATTAGGAAATCATTGATATCTATATAAACTCAAATTGACAATTGCTCAAATTAGGAAGTTTTTGATAAAGTCACAATTAATATATATCCAATAATCTATTATTGGATAATATACTGTTAAGTTGAAATATGATAGAATTCCGAAAGTTGATAGGAGTCTTGGTGAAACAGAATTCCTCCTTATGTAAGGATTTGGCCACCTATATATATATCACCATCAAGGAATTGGCCAAGCCCTAGTAATTTAGAGAGAAAATTTGGCCGAGACAAGTTGTCTTGTGAGAGAATTCGGCCAAGACAAGTTCTTAAGATATTTTTTTTTATTTTGCATAAAAAACTCATCCAACTCATAAAAAGTGTGAGAGAATTCAGCCAAGAGAAAAAAAGGGAAAGAGTGTGTTATTTTCAATAGTGCACTAGTAGCTTTTATATCAAAAGGCTTTGTGTACAACATTAAATTAGGTTCACGTGAGTTTTCGATCAAAGGATTGAAAATTCACAAGTGACCGAACAATCTTCGTTTTATCTAGGAAGGTTATTGTAGCTAATAAAAGAAAAAAGTTTTTGTTTTTCATCCTCAAGTACACAATTCAAAGAAAGGGAGCACACACTCCTAGGTGATTCACGTTTGTGATTGGATTGGAAGATCTTTCGGATTCAATTTGGTGCAACATCAATCGTCATGTGAAAATGGTACGATACCTTTTATTTATATGTTAATTAATCAAGGCTTAAGGTCCATTCTTTTAATTTTTTTTTTTTTAAATATACCGATTGATATTTTGCTTTCTTCGTGTGTTTTCTCCTATAATTGGTATCAGAGCCCAAGTTATACCCTTGATTAATTAATGTATATAAGTGGATCTATTTCTTTTTATTGTGAATATGCATGATTTAGAAAGAGATGACACTCTAGGTATTTGCATATATATATATATATATATATATATATATATATATATTAGTCATAGAATTTCAATGTATTTTTATTTTTTTTGTTTTGGGATTGTAATAAGAAGGGTGTGGCATATCATCGCTATAATTTCCTTCTTGGTAGTTGCTAATTTTTTTATATTTATTGTTATAATAAAAACAATTATATTGCAATATATTCAAGTTTCAAAGAATCGAAGAGTTGAAGAATTGGAAACAGAAAAAGTATCAACGGTATAACTCGAGGCGGTCCATGCGCACCAAGGCAAAAAGCGCACGCGCGCCCGAGCATGCAGCTGTTCTTGTTATGGTGCGACAACACACACTCATGCAAGGGCAGGGATCATGTGCACACCCATGGTATGGTAGCAATTGTGCTGCATACGGGGCAACCACGCAGGCCTCGGGTGCGTAAGTACCCGGGCACGAGACCTTTGGAAGGATGGCTGCTTGAAGACTTGTTTGCCAAGTTAGGATTAGGGTTTTTGTATTTCAAAACAAATGTAATTTACTTGCTTTTCTAGGATGGACCAAAATTGTTGCTATTTATTTTTTCGTAGATATTGCAATGTTTGTCATTGTTTGATACTAGGTCATATAGAATAGGAGTGCCACTCATATATCTCTTTGGGTATGAACATGCATTGAATGGTTTAGGTATCTAAATTAGCATATAGATAACTTGGTAAATTATTCTATAGAATTCAGTCACACGCCTTAAATAATTGAGTGGGAGAAGATGTTTCGGAACACCTATGGCCCCAAGTTTGAGCTTTATGTTTCCTGTGATAACCCCAAAGGGGCATCCATGAATGGAATTTAGTAAGATACTTCCTTACAAGGGTAAACTAGACAAGTGACTCATACGATATCTACTCTCAAAGGAGGGATTTTTGTGAGGGAATATATTAAAGGTCGATAACTTGGTAACACACTCAATGTGATTTTGTTGATATCCTCCCAAGAGTTATTGTTAATAAAATTGCAAGCCTAAAATTGAAAACGCTGCTTGTTATGTTAACAATTAGGTAGGACCTAGTTCAACTAGTAGATGGTGTGAACTCTCAAAGGAGGCATAACATTTAAGGGTGTTGGATCCCCGTTGAATTTTACGATTGAATTATTTATTTAATTCAAGATAAATATTTGAAAGTGCTTTAACATGATTGTTTACTTATATATATTTTGTTATTATTCAGAAATCATGACCCCATCCGTAATCAACATCCTAAAAAATAATATTTTAACTGGTGATAATTATATCACATGAAAAAAGAAAATTGGGTTGTTGTTGCCTACTGAAAAGCATAAGTTTGTTTTGTGCACCCTTGAACCACCAACTCTTACTAATGAATCTAATGAGGAACAAAGAGAAAAGTATCAGCAGTGGAAGACCTCAGATGAGATGGCCAAATGTTACATTATGGCCACCTTCTTCGATGTTTTACAACAACAACATGAATGAATGGAGACTATTGTTGATATAATGATGCCTCTAGAGGAAATGTTTGCTATGAAGTTCAGATGACTAAGATCGAGGTAGTGACTGCTTTCATGAATCTTAGGATGAAACCTGGACAAGCTGTCAAAGATCACATGATGAAAGTCATAGTACATCTCAACATTACTGAACTCAATGGTGTTGAGATAGATGGTGTTGACATGATTGTCAACTCACTATCGGATTCCTTTGATCAGTTCAAGTTGGACTACACCTTGAACAATAAGGAATGTACCTTGCATAACCAGATGCAAGATATTCAAAGCATCGAGAAAATCCATATGAAAGGTCAGGGTCAAGAGATTTATACGGTTGGTAAAGTTGCTACTGTTAAGACCTGTAAGAAGGTCAAGAAACAACAGAAGAAAAAAAAACTTGGGCCAACCAAAAATGAGACCAAGAAAGTAACCAAGATCAAAGGAAAGTGTTTCTTTTGTGGTAAATAGGGACATTAGAAAAGAAATTGCCCAAAGTATCAAAACAAGAAGGAAGACGGTAATATTAATTATCTTGAAACATGTTTTATGGCTGATTCTATAGATTCTTGGATTATAGACTCTGGAACCACTAATGTTTGTTTTTCCTTATAGGGGTTCAAGGAAAAGAAATAGCTTGATGAGAATGAATTCAACTTGCATTTAGGCAATTGAGCATTCGTGTCTGCCAGTGCAGTAGGAGATATTAGAGTTAATCTAGATTCTAGTAGGCATTTAGATTTGATAGACATTTAGATTTGATAGACATTTATTATGTACCTCAATTCAAGAGAAATTTAATTTCAGTTTCTTGTTTAAATAAACTTTGATATTCGGTTACTTTTAATAAAGGTTTTGTTATTAGTAGGAATAGCAAATTTACTTACAAAGGTACATTGGAAAATGGTTTATTTCAATTGCAAAGAAATATCTCTCACTTGTTAAACATGGAATCAACGGAACACAATCATAAAAGAATGAAATTAACAAAAGATGAAACCTACCTATGGCATTTGCGCTTAGGTCATATTAACCTTGACATGAACAAAAGTTTGGTTAGTAATGGACCTTTAAGTGACTTAAAAGTTGATGATCTACCAACTTTTGAATCTTGTTTGAAGGTAAGATGACCAAAAGGTCGTTCACGACCATAGGCACAAAAGCCACTAAATGTTTACGATTAATACACACTAATGTTTGTGGTCCTATGAGAATTCAAGCTAGAGGTGGATATAAGTACTTCATCACTTTCACGGATGACTACTTGAGATTTGGCTATGTGTATCTCATAAGACATAAGTTGGATGCTTTTGAAATATTCAAAGCATTTAAAGCTGAAGTAGAAAATTAGCTTGAGAAACACATAAAAATCTTAAGGTCTGATCGTGGTGGAGAGTATCAATCTGGTGAGTTTCAGCAATTTCTTATTGATAAAGGGATAATTTCTCAATTTTCTGTGCAAAGTACACCTCAACAAAATGGGGTGGTAGAAAGGAGAAATAGAACTCTTTTGGACATGGTTAGGTCTATGTTGAGTTATTCAACGCTTCCTAATTCTTTTTGGGGATAGACTTTACAAATTGTTATGTACATTCTAAACGATGTACCATCTAAGTCAGTTCCTTAAACACCGCAAGAGTTGTGGACTAGGTGAAAGCCTAGTTTACAACACTTAAGGATATTGGATGTCCTGCACACGTGTTAAAAGGAAAGACAAAAGATGAAGTCCCGTTTAGAAACATCTATATTTGTAGGGTATTCAAAAGGAACTAAAGGGTATTATTTCTATAGTCCGTCAGATCTTAAAGTATTTGTTTCGACAAATGCTAAATTTCTAAAAAAGGACTATATGAATGATTTTGTGCCTGAGTAGAATTGTCTTGAATGAGCTTTCCGGAGATACAATTCCACAAGAGGTTTCACAAGCTAGCCAAATTGTAAGTTCCGCACCAACACAAGATTAACAACCTACCATTCCTCGTCATAGTGGGAGGGTTAGTAGACAACCAGAGAGATACATCTGTTTAGAAAAATCAATGGAGAATCTCCTAGACGATGATGCTCCATACTCGAACAAAGAAGCTATGAAATTGAATCTATGTTCAAAAATAAAGTCTGGTCTATTGTAGACTTATCTAAAGGGATAAAAAGCAATGGTGCAAGTGGGTATACAAGAGGAAGAGAGGAATGAAAAGAAAGGTGGAAACCTTTAAAGCTAGATTGGTAGCTAAAGGTTACACACAGAATGAAGGTATCGATTATGAGGAAACCTTCTCTCATGTGGCCATGCTTAAATCCACTAGGATACTCTTATCTATTGCAGCATCTCTAGATCTAGTGATTTGGCAAATGGAAGTCAAGAAAGCTTTCCTTAACGAAGTCTTGATGAAAGCATCTATATGATGCAACCAGAAGGATTCAATGAAAAAGGTCAAGAGGAAAGGGTATGCAAGTTGCAAAGATACATGTATGGATTGAAGCAAGCATCCAGCTCCTGGAACATAAGGTTCGATCAAGTTGTGAAAAGTTTTGGATTTATTCAAAACCTTGACCTCACTGTGTATACAAAAGGATCAAAGGCGACAAGTTGATTTTACCTAGCTCTTTATGTTGATGATATCTACTCATAGAAAATGATGTAGGTGTATTGACATCAGTAAAAGAATGGTTAGCAAAACAATTTGATATGAAGGACTTGGGAGAAGAAAGTTATATTCTTGGTATCCAAGTAATAAGGGATAGAAAGAATAGAATGATTTCATTATCCCAAGCTTCATACATAGAAAAATCTTGTCTAGGTTCTCTATGCAAGCTTCCAAGAAAGGTAGGTTACCTTTCAGGTGTATAATCAAACTTTCTAAGGAAAAAGCTCTTAAGAATGAGCATGAAGAGCAATTCATAAGTAAGGTTCCATATGCCTCAGTAGTTGGAAGTCTCATGTATGCATTGCACTGCACTAGACCAGATATTTGTTTTGTTGTTGGCATAGTTAGCAGGTTTCAATCAAAACCTGGTCCTGATCATTGGACAGTAGTCAAGCATAATTTCAAGTATCTCTGGAGAATGAGAGATCATATGCTTGTGTACTCTAGAGGGAATTTAATCCCTGTTGGGTATACAGATTATGATTTCTAATCAAATTCTGACTCCAAGAGATCCATATCAGGATCTGTGTTTACTCTTAGAGGAGCGCAATTGTATAGAGGAGTATTAAGCAACCTTACACTGTTGATTCCACCATGAGAGCTAAGTATGTTGCCGCATGCGTAGCTATTAAAGAGGTTGTTTGGCTCCGCCAATTATTGATTGACATAGAAGTGGTTCCTAATACAAATAATTAGATCACTATCTACTGTGACAACAGTGGCTAATTCGAGAGAATCAAGAAGCTTAAGAGAAGGAAACACATTGAAAGGAAGTATCAATTTTGAGGGAAATTGTGCATAAGGGTGAAGTGACGACTACTAAGATCGCTTCAACAGAAAATATAACGGATCCTTTCATAAAGTATCTATCATAGAAGAGTTTTAATGGGCATCTACCGGACATGGGGATAAGAGACAAGACACACTTGCTATAGAGCAAGTGGGAGATTGTTAGGATTATGCTCAATAGCAAGAGTGTAATAATGTATTTGATAATCTTTTCATATTAATTAAGTGATTTCTAGTTTAACAAATCATATAGCATTTATAGTTTAATTATTATAATTGTCAAAAGACTTTGAGATAGGAAGAATTATTCACACATCTAGATATGTATGAGATAGACACAATTCTTTAGTTAGTCTTGAACAATATTCACAACTTAAGATAAATGTTGAGCACCTTTACCGTGTTAAAGTTGTAGATTCTTTTGCTAGCATTTGAGTAGGATCAAATGGGTTATGATGAGTCTAAAATCATCAAAGTGTTGTGTCTTTAGGCAAAAGAATCTACTGCACCAGGTGCATTGAAAAGGATCACAATGAAATACTTTATCTAGAACTGTAAATGGATAAAAGTTTTCACTTGAGGAAAATCAGAGAGTCAATCTTAATCCTTAGATAAATGATGGACTTATGGTTACAAGTGTCATCATTTGAGCTATCAATGAGTACGATTATATAGCATAGTCTATCCTCGATTGTTCAGTGGTATACATTTGTTAATCGATAGAGGATTTCATTTATAGATATGGACATCATGGCTCAATTTATTAAATGTGAGTAGAATATCATCATATTTTGAGGTATTGGATATTAAATCTTAACGTTAAGTTTTCAATAGTGTCTATTGAAATATGATTTCTGGGCAAGTCAAAATATCCAAGTTCAAAATGTGGTCATATGAGTAAATATGGTAACTAGGAGAGCTATAGACGGTCTATGAGCTCTTGGCGATTACTAGTATTTTTCACAAGGATACACTATCTCCAATAAGGTTGTCTAGGATACGAATGAGGATCATTAACTTATTCTTTCTTTATTTAAGAGCTCAATTTTAGTTCTTTAGTGGAATGAACTCAAATAAATAGATCAAACCTAAGTGAATCATTTGTTGATTGTGATTAGGTTATGTCTATTGGAGCTTAAATTTAGATATCCTGCTAAGATCCTTAATCCACACGAACTTGCATAGGTCACGTAATATATTCTACCTAACCAATTTCTGGATCCATCTATAATTGTTTTTGGATTTCAGAATCCAAAAGTTTTGGAGAAGTGCGGTCATATGTGATCAAGACATGCGGTAACTTTTCAAGTACATGGAAATGGAGGCCTAGGATGTGGGAATTCTTGGGTGACCATAATTGGGTGCGATTATCATTCCATTAATACATTAAGAATATAATTTGCACATTTTTATTTAATGGGTTGTTTAAATTATATTAATGTATTAATTTGAGGCATGTAGACTTGTTTCCTTTTTAGTAAGAATGAGTCTAGCTCACATGTAGATTTTTTTTATTAAAATCCAATGGATTTAATAAAATGGAAAAACAATATATTTCCCATAAATATATGAAATATATTGTTTGGTCGGCAAGGCTTAAATAATTATCCTAATATATTGTTTGGTTTTATTATTTAATTAACTAAAAAATGATTAATCATTTAATTAAAAGTCAAAATCTTTTTCTAAGTAGGAGAAAGTCTCCTAGTATCATACTATTGTTGGTAGTATGATAAGTATCAAAGACTTTATTTGATAACTAGATAAATAAAAAGAATTTATTTATCTAGTCAAATTAGGAAGTCTTTGATATCTATCAAAGCTCTAATTGATAATTGGTCAAATCAGGAAGTTTATGATAAAGTCACAATTAATATATATTCAATAATTTATTATTGGATAACACACTAATGAGTTGGAATAGGTTAGAATTCCGAAAGTTGATAGGATTCTTGGTGAAATAAAAATCCTTATTGTGTGAGGATTTGGCTACCTATATGTATCACCATCAAGGAATTCAGTCAAGCCCTAGTAATCTAGAGAGAGAATTCAGCCAAGACAAGTTGTCTTGTGAGAGAATTCGGCCAAGGGAAGAAGGGAGAAAGAGCGTTTTATTTTCGATAGTGCACTAGTAGTTTTTACATTAAAAGGCTTTGTGCACAACATCAAATTAGGTTCACGCTAGTTTCCGATCAAAGGATTGAGAATTCACAAGTGACCGAATATTCATTATTTTCTCTAAGAGGGTTATTGTGACTAACAAAACAAAAAGGTTTTTGTTTTCCATCCTCAAGTACACAATTCAAAGAAAGGGAGCCCACATTCCTAGGTGATTCACGTTTGTGATTGGATTGGAAGATCTTACGGATTCAATTCGGTGCAACGTCAATCGTCATGTGAAAAATGTATGATACCCTTTATTTATATGTTAATTAATCAAGGGTTAAGGCCCATTCTTTTAAAGAAAAAAATTGAAATATACCAATCGATATTTTCGATTCCGCCGCTGGTTTTCTCCAACACTTCGACCATTCTCTGACCTTCGAACTCCGAATTTGAATTCGTTTTGGGATTACGAACTGGAGCTCTCTCACTCACATAGATGAATATGAAACTTTGATCATAAATTTTGAATTCGACTCGATACACGAAGATGAAGACAATGAATGATAAGTGACCGGAAAGTTTTTACTCAAAACTTGAAATCAACTGAATGAATAACCTAAATGACCGGAACTCAATAAGGAATAATATAGCACCAAATTCAAGTCCGAAGCCAATAAAAAATAAACAAACAAACACATGAACACAAAAGCATGCCATATCCTAGATATAGTCCTATAACATGCAATTTAAAAAATTTGTCAATTTAAGACAATGCATGAGCATTAAATATCAAGTTTGTGAATGTATTATACAAATTGAGCACAATGATGCAGACAAACATATGGATACAATGTGTATGTATGCCTAAGCCTTGTAAGAGAAATGAGGTATAAATATACCTTTATTGAGTAATGAAACACACTTCTCTTTGAAGTCCTAATCTTGTTTGATAAGTTGCCAAATCTTCTTTAAAGCTTGAATCATCCTCAATCTAAGACAACTATTCAACACAAGTGAAACATTGTTTTGGTATAGAATTATTACCAACATAACTTTAAAAACCTAACAATCTTCCCCTTTCGAAAATTCCATGTCAAAACCCCTATACATAAACTAAAACAAATACAAAGAAGATTGGTCACAATGAGTTACAATGAGTTACACACTCCTAGACTAATCTTCAACAAGTCTTGAACTTCTTCTTGATCTTCTCTTGTAGTCACCTAAAATCAACTTAAAGCACAATATATATATATATATATATATATATACAAGAGACAACACATGGAAATATTTATTTTGGCAAGAATAAAGCATTTAAAACTCAAATAAATCATAAATCATGTATCTTTTAATACATGTCAATCCAAAGTATTCTAACCAAATGCAAAACAATATTACATGCCACAAAAGTTCAAGTTTCCTAATTAAGCGAAAACGAAACAAATGAAACATAAAATGATACCAATTGAAAATACCAATACCAGTTGAAAATTGAGACTAAGTAAGCTAGTAAATATTTCTCCCCCTTTTTGACATGATATGAAGCCAAAAGGAAAAGAAATTGGAATGTGCATCATGATCATATTACTAGTCACTTGTATCACCAAGGAACTTTGAACGATTGTTATTTCTCACATAATGCTTGTTCTTTTGCTTGAGGAGATGCTTTCTTCTAATTCTTTAATCCTAGCATCTTGTTGAGCTACCTTAGCATTGAGTTCTTCAATCTTCCTTCGTGATTCTTCAATCTTCACACTTGACTTCTCAACCTCTTCCTTCAATTATGTAGCCCAATCCGGAAGATAATTTGTACTAAATACAAGGCTTGAAACTTGAGATCCAATAAAAAGCCCAAAAGTATCAAAAGCCTTACCCTTGTCTTTGTATAACATAAAAGTCACACGTTTATCACTAAACCTTTCTAAGGGTGGTAGTAGCACATCTTCCGTATGTATCTTCACACCAAGAGCCAAACACAATTGAGTAATAAACCTCAGTAGTGCCAACTACTTATCCAACCTTGTTGACAAAGCCGCACTATCAAGATAATTCATAAGAACTTCTCCAAGGTTCATAGGTCGGTTAGTCACTAAGGCATGGACATCTTGATTTTATCCTTGTTTAGCTTGGTAGTATTAGAAGATCCCACAACAGTGGTGCAAATGAAAAGATGTCAAAAGACACCTGCCTTTGTCAATTCACTTTGACTAATAAATGCACGATTTCTTCACTCAAAATCAATGTCATAACATAGAGTTTTGCTCATCATATTGAGATTCTCACTAATATCAATATCAAGAAAATCTGACTCAATATCATTAGATAACCCGAGGAATTTATTGATATTATTCGAGTAAACTCTAAAGACAACACCTCTCGTATCCATCAAGGCATCTACATTAGTTATACTATCCTTGTACTCATGGTAAAATTCTTTAACTACATTATCATTTACCATTCCAAGCATATAATCCATGTACCCCAATTTCTATCAATGATGATTTGATGGACATAAGAACGTCCACACTTACTCAAATATATACCCCATTTTTGCAACAATTTCTTGGTTCACATATACCCAAGGAATTCAACCTAGTGGGTTTCTTATAGGTATATTTGAATTTATCTAGGGGTTTGGAAGGATTACCACTCCTGTTAGCCTTGTTTCTTCCCATGACCTTGTGTAGAAAATCACTACACACATAAAACAAATATGAGTGGAAACAATCAAAGCAAGTTCATCATTTAAAAATACAAAGGAATATGGTAGTACAAAGAATCATCATTCAAATCAAGAAACATTAAATAGCATTTATAAGTTTCATCATATCAACCAAGAATATACCAACAAATATCAACTTGAAACATATGAACATATCATAAAAGAGAAGAAAGTTTAGCATACTCCCCCTTCATAAATGCTCTATCCAGGATCAAGATAGCATAATGTTCACCATGAACTTCACACAATCACAAACTCAAGCAATTTTAAAGAAATTCAACAAAATAAGCTCCACAAACTATGAGAAATACACCTAGAGTTTCAATCTCTCTCATAATTGTAGTGGCCAAAAATAGCACAAATACTAGGGCCTAATGATGCCAACGGCCCAAGAATCAAAGCCCAGCAGGTGTCCAACTTCAATAGGCCCAATCATCAGTTAGGGCTAAAGCAACTAGATAAAAGCCCAATAAGGGGCCCACATCAATCAAAGTAAAACTTAGACCAAGTCAAACCGTTGGAAAATCATCCATAATGTTTACATTAATGTCATTAAATCTATAACGTCTACATCAATATCATTAAGTCTATAATGTCTACACTATTGCCATTAACTCTGTAACATCTACATTAAATGCTATTAAGTGAGTCAGCTGTTATCTCACTCCTTTCTTCCTATAAATTACAACCCCATCTCATTCACAAGGGGCTGAGCTCTCCAAGTTTTAGAGCAAACGGTAGCTCCGTAAATCACGCCACTACTGAGTTATCACCCGGTCCACATGATCGGTGAACAAGCCTCCTTTTAACATAATCCTGTGACCTCCTCGATGATGACCTCGACTAACTCTAGGTAAGTCTAAGTTGACCTAAGTAAGTTAACCAGTCTAAGTCAACCTCCTCATATCTACCATTTCCAGGTAGGTCCAAGTCTAAGTCGACTTCATCTTATCGATCATATTCAAGTAAATCTAAGTCGACCTCCTCGCATCGACCATCTCCAGGTAGGTCCAAGTAGATCTATCTATGTCGATCTCCTCATATCGACCTTCTCCAGATTTTTCTATATCAACCCTCTTGCTAGCCAAGCTCAATCTTTTATACTATAACCTATATGGGACCACCCCACTCTCTGTAGCTTGATGACCGTTGCTTTCCTATCTGTCTTATAGGTTATCGGTGCCCACCTCAAAGAGTCAATTAATTATCGATTTTTCTGTGTCTACAATTTGGCACCCACCGTGGGGCCCCGACAGTCATTGTACGGGCAAAACTAGCAATCAACGATATCATCCTCGATCACATATTTTTTTTACTAAATAAGCAAGTGTTCGACATACTTGAACCACTCGACTTGTTTAACAAACTTGGCTTACTTGATACGCTTGACATGTTCGACCCGCTCGACATACATAGCATGCACAAATGCTCGACCTCAACTACTCTCTAACTAGAAAACTTCGACTTAGAAAGTGGGGGCTAAGTCTAATGGCCAAAAATAGCACAAATACTAGGTCCTAATGAAGCCCATGGCCCAATAATCAAAGCCCAGTAAGGGTCCAACGTCAATAGGCCCAATCATGAGTTTAGGCCAATGCAACTAGATAAAAGCCCAATATGGTGCCCATATCAATCAAAGTAAAACTTGGACCAAGTCAAACCGTTGGAAAATCATCCATAATGCCTACATTAATGTCATTAAATCTATAACGTCTACATCAATATCGTTAAGTGCTACATTATTGCCATTAACTCTATAACATCTACTTTAAATGTTATTAAGTGAGTCTGTTGTTAGCTCACTTCTTTCTTTCTAAAAATAACAACACCCTCTCATTCACAAGGGGGCTGAGCATACTAATTTTTGGAGAAAACAATAGCTTTGCAATTCACGCCACTACTGAGTTGTCATTCAGTCCACATGATCGGTCAATAAGCCTCCGTTCAACACAATCCGATCACCTCCTCGATTGTCACCTCAACTAACTCCAGGTAGGTCTAAGTCGACCAGTCTAAGTCAACCTCCTCATATCTACCATCTCCAGGTAGGTCCAAGTCTAAGTCGACTTCATCATATAGACCATATTCAGGTAGATCTAAGTCTACCTCCTTGTATCGACCATCTTCAGGTAGGTCCAAGTCGACTTGACTATGTTGAACTTCTAATATCGACCTTCTTCTGATTGGTCTATGTCAATCCCCTTGCTATCCAAGCTCAATCTTCTATTCTACAACCTATATAGAACTATACGGTACCACCCCCTTCACTGTGGCTTGATGATCGTAACTTTCCTATTTATCTTTTAGGTTGCCAGTGCCCTCCTAAATGACTCAATTAATTATGAATTTTTCAGTGTCTACAATAATTCTTCTAAAATTGTTTGAATATCAAATACTTATAAACAAAGTATGTGTGTGTGTGTGTGTGTATGTGTGTGTGAATTTTTCTTCAAGTATATGTAAAGAAGTAATTTGATAATCAACATGCAAATCATATCAAAATCTATTCATCATAAACTTTTCCATAAAAAGTCAAACCGATTATCATCCGGAATTTTTGCTTTAAATATAATAGAATTCAATATATGAGTATTTGTGTACATGTGGCTTGTCATCCCATTTCTACTTGATAACTAGAGCACTTTTGATTTTCAACTATATTCCTTTAAGTTTTTTTTCAAATTAAACTTTGAATCAATTTTTTTTTTAATAGACACTTTTCAAGACTTATTTGATTTTTCTAACATAAGCATATACTCTTCATGACGGCTTTCACTCATCACAATGGTGTAACCCTTTCTTACATTGGGTGGATTCAAAATTAAATGTTTAGGCCTTTTCATGAAGGTGCTTGATAAGTTTTATGTAGTTGCTGAAGCAAAATAGATACTAACCATAAGTCACCTTCAATGTACTAGTCGTAAGACTTCAAGGGGTATCCATAACATACATAATGTTAATAACCAAATTTGGCTAGGGATCGAAGGGAAATTTTCCACTCTCCAAGCTCGAGTCCAAGCCCGAAAATACTCATCATGGAACCCTGGGTTCTGGGGGTGAGCTGTGGATCCACCCTGCAAAAGTAAGAAAAGGTCGTCTAGCCCTGGAAGCTCCCAAGGTGGAGCCCGACACAATCGGGCATGGCTCCTTACATCGAAACGAGAATTCAGGGAAGCCCGGCGCATGACGATCCAGGCTCCCATAGTTGAGATCACCTCACAACCTCCCTAGAAGCCCACCATCCTCTCCAAGCACAGAGAGAGACCCATTGAGCACCAAGCTCACATTACAGTATTGCTCCATCTCACAGAGAAAAGATTCGAGCCTATCTAGACATAAAGAAGGAAGCTCGCCGAAGCTCTGTTACCACCGAAGAGTGTCCACGGGGTCATCTCAAGCTCTAGAGGACCTGGAAAGGTCAGATCAAGCTCCTAGTACCTAGACCAGAACACAGGTATACTATAGGGAAAAGAATGGGTTCAAAATGCAACGGAAGCGTGAGAAAATTAAAATTAGGGTTTGCGTATAAATAAAAATTTTCCCTTTATGCAACGAGAACCTTAACCCTAGATTAATTGATATATACAAAAGTATCATACCTTTTCCTCGTGACGATTGAACAAGTACCGAATTGATTCCGTAAGATCTTCCAATCCAATCACGAACGTGAATCACCTTGGAGTGCGGGCTCCCTTTCTTTAAATTGTATACCTGTGGATGGAGACAAAGCAAAAATTTTTCTTTGTTAGTTACAAATATCGTCCAAGAGAAAAATACAAGAATGTACAGTAACTTGTGAATTATCAATCAATTTGATTGAAACTCGCGTGAATCTCGATTCGATGTTGTACACAAAACCCTTTTGATGTAAAGGATACTAGTGTACTATCGAAAACAAAAACATTCTTTTTTTCTCTTTTCTCCTTGGCCGAATTCTACACACTATTTCTATGAGTTGATTGAATTTTGTCAAGAGCAAAAACTAATTTTTCTCAATCAAAATTCTCTCTTGTTATGCCAAATTCTCTCTTGAAAATTACCTAGCATGGCCGAAATTTTCATCATAGAATTCTTAGGGCTGGCCGAAAATCTTATACTCATATATATAGGATTATAAATCCTTTCCAAAGAAGGATTCACTTGGTTGGCAAGAATCCTTTCCTTATGTGGATTTATTTGGTAGTTAAGAATCCTTATCTAAAAGGAAATCTAACTTCTCCTATATCCATATGGGATGGCCGAATTTCTCATTGATATAGATTAAGAGATTTTATTCTTTTCCTAAGAAGGATTACTTGGTAGTTAAGAATCCTTTCCTTAGGTAGATTTACTTGGTGGTTAAGAATCCTTTTCAAAAAGAAATTCTATCCTAACACCAAGACTCCTAATCCAACTCAACAGTGTATTTGTAACCATATTAAAAACTTCCTAATTTGATTAGATAAATAATTCCTTTTATTTATCTACTTATCAAATATAGTCTTTAACATTAACTATACTACCAACAATAGTATAGTTTTAGGAGACCATCTCCTACTAGGAAAAAGATTTTGACTTTTAATTAAATAATTAATTTATCAACAAATTAATTAATTTCTATTTAATTAAATAATAAAATAAAAATAATATATTTAAGCTATTTTTAATAGCCTTTGCCGCCCATACCAAATATAAGGACCATATATTATTTTTCTTATTTTATTAAATCCATTGGACCGTAATAAAAAAGTTCACATGTGAACTAGACCTATTCTTACAAAAAGAAACAAGTTCTCATGCCTTATAACAATTCTAGATGGACCCCTATTGGTCCGGTAGAATATATCAAGTGATTAATGTAAATTCGTGTGGATTGGGGATCTTGGCGGGCTATCTAAATTTAAGCTCCAATAGACACAACCCAATCACAATCAACAAATAATTCACTTAGGTCCGATCTATTTAATATTAGTTCATTCCACTAAAGAACTAAAATTGAACTCTAAAATAAAGATAGAATAAGTTGATATCGCTCACTCATACCCTAGACAACCATATTAGAGAAAATGTATCCTTGTAAAGAATACCAGTAATCGCCAAGAGCTCAAAGACCGCCTATAGCTCTCCAAGTTACCATATTTACTCATATGACCACATTTTGAACTTGGATATTTTGACTTGTCCAGAAGCCATGTTTCAATAGACACTATTGAAAACTTAATATTAAGATTTAATATCCAATACCTCAAAACATCTATATGATGGTATTCTACTCTCATTCAATAAATGGAGCCACGATGTCCATATCTATAAATGAAGTCCTCTATCGATTAACAAATGAATACCACCAAACTATCGAGGATAGACTATGCTATATAATCGTACTCATTGATAGCTTAAATGATAACACTTGTAACCATAAGTCCATCATTTATCTCAGGATTTAGATTAACTATGCGATTGTCTTGAAATGAAAACTTTTATCTATTGACGGTTCTAGATAAAGTATTTCATTTTGATCATATTCAATGCACCCAGTGCACTATATTCTTTTTCCCAAAGACACCACACTTTGATTATTTTAGACTCATCATAAAACATTTGATCCCACTCAAATGCTAGCAAAAGAATCTACAACTTTGACAAGATAAAGGCGCCCAACCTACTATCTTAAGTTGTGAATATTATTCAAGACTTACTAAAGAATTGTGTCTACCTCATACATATCTAGATGTATGAACAGTTCTTCTTTTCTCAGTCTTTTTGACCTTATGATTATTTACTTTTGACAATTATAATAATTAAACTATAAATGTTATAAGATTTGTTAAACTAGAAATAATTTATTCATATGAAAAAGATTGTTAATTATAATATTACACTCTTGCTATCGAGCATAATCCTAACAATCTACCACTTGCTTTATAGCAAATGTGTCATCTCTCATCCACATGATCTCTAGAAGCTCATCAAAACTCTTTTGTGGAAGAGCCTTTGTAAAGGGACCCACTAAATTTCTGCTGACACAATCTTGGTAATTGTCACGTCACCCCAATGCAAAATTTCCCTCAAAAGGTGATACAAACTTTCAATGTGTTTCCCTCTCTTATGACTTCTTGGTTCTCTCGAACTAGTCACTGCTCCATTATTGTCACAATAGATAGTGATATGCTTATTCGTATCAGGAACCATTTCCAAGTCAATCAGGAATTGGCGGAGCCAGACAGCCTCTTTAGCAGCCTCGCATGCTGTAACATACTCGGCTTCCATGGTGGAATCTGTAATACAGAATTGCTTGATACTCCTCCATATGACTGCCCCTCCTCCAATAGTAAACACAGATCTTGATGTTGATCTCCTGGAGTCAGAATCTGTATACCCAATGGGAATTAAATCCTCTCCAGAGTATATAAACATATAATCTCTCGATCTCCTAAGATACTTGAAAATATGCTTGACTGCTGTCTAGTAATCAGAACCAGGCTTCGACTGAAACCTGCTAACTATGCCCACAACAAAACAAATATCTGGTCTAGTGTAGAGCATTGTATACATGAGACTTTCAACGGCCGATGCATATGGAACCCTACTCATGAATTGCTCATCATGCTCATTCTTAGGAACTTGTTCCTTAGAAAGTTTGATTCCATGTCTGAAAGTTAACATACCTTTCTTGGAATCTTGCACGGAAAACCTAGACAGGATTTTATCTATGTATGAAGCTTGGGATAATGCAATCATTCTATTCTTTCTATCCCTTACGGCTTGGATGCCAAGAATATAACTTGTTTCTCCTAAGTCCTTCATATCTAATTTTTATGCTAACCATTCTTTTATTGATTTCAATACATCTATATCGTTTCCGATGGGTAGTATATCATCAACGTAAAGAACTAGGAAAACCAACTTGTCGCCTTTAATCCTTTTGTATACACAAGGTTCATCAAGGTTTTGAATAATTTCAAAACTTTTCATGGCTTGATCAAACCTTATGTTCCAGGATCTAGATGCTTGTTTCAATCCATATACGGATCTTTGCAACTTGCATACCCTTTCCTCTTGGCCCTTTTCAATGAATCATTCTGGTTGCATCATGTAGATGATTTGTCAAGAATTCCATTAAGGAAAGCTATCTTGACGTCCATTTGCAAAATCTCCAGTTCTAGAGATGCCGTAATGGATAAGAGTATCCTAATGGTTTTAAGCATGGCCACATGAGAGAAGGTTTCTTCATAATCGATACCTTCCTTCTGTGTATAACCTTTAGCTACCAATCTAGCTTTAAAGGTTTCCACCTTATCATCCATTCCTCTTTACCTCTTGTATACCAACTTGCACCCGATGGGTTTTATCCCTTTAGGCAAGTCTACAAGAGACCAGACTTTGTTTTTGAACATAGATTCAATTTCAGATTGCATTGGCTTTTGCCAATGGTGACAATCAACATCTTCCATTGCTTCCTTGTACGTATAGGGATCATCGTTGTCCGAAAGATTCTCTACAGATTCTCCTAGACCGATGTATCTCTCGAGTTGTTTACTAACCCTCCCACTACGATCAGATATGGTAGATTGTTGATCTTGTGTTGGTACGGAAGTTACAATTGGGCTTGGTTGCCAAACCTCTTGTGGAATTGTATATCCTAAAAGCTCATTCAGGACAATTCTACTTTTAGGCACAAAACTATTGATATAGTCCTCTTCCAGAAATTTAGCATTTGTCGAAACAAATACTTTAAGATCTCAAGGACTATAAAAATAATATCCTTTTGTTCCTTTTGGATACTATACAAATATGCATGTTTCTGAACGGGACTCCATCTTTTCTGTCTTTCCTTTTAACACATGCGCAGGACATCCAAATATCCTTAAGGTTGTAAACTAGGCTTTCGCCCAGTCCACAACTCATGCGGTGTTTTAGGAACAGACTTAGATGGTACATCGTTTAGAATGTACATTACAGTTTGTAAAGCATATCCCCAAAAAGAATTAGGGAGCGTTGAATAACTCAACATTGACCTAACCATATCCAAAAGAGTTCTATTTCTCCTTTCTGCCACCCTATTTTGTTGAGGTGTGCCTAGTGTAGAAAACTGAGAAATTATTCCATTATCAATAAGATATTGTTGAAACTCACCAGATAGATATTCTTCACCATGATCTAACCTCAAGATTTTTATGCGTTTCTCAAGCTGATTTTCTACTTCAGCTTTTAAATGCTTTGAACATATCAAAAACATCCGACTTATGTCTCATGAGATACACATATCCAAATCTTGAGTGATCATCTGTGAAAGTGATGAAGTACTCATATCCATATCTAGCTTGAATGCTCATATGTCTACACACATCAGTGTGTATCACACCTAAACATTCAATGGCTCTTGTGCCTTTGGTCGTAAACAACCTTTTGGTCATTTTACCTTCCAAACAAGATTCACAAGTTGGTAGATCATCAATCTTTAAGTCATTTAGTGGTCCGTCACATACCAATATTTTAATCTTATTAAGGTTAATATGACCTAGGTGCAAATGCCATAGGTATGTTTCATCTTTTGATAATTTTACTCTTTTATGATTAGGTTTCGTTGATTCCGTGTCTAACAAGTGAGAGATATTTCCATGCAAATAGAATAAACCATTTTCCAATGTACCTTTGCAAATAATTTTTTTATTCTTACTAATAATAAAAGTCTTATTAAAAGTAACTGAATAACCAAATTTATTTAAACAAGAAACTGAAATTAAATTTCTCTTGAATTGAGGTACATAATAAACGTTTATTAAATCTAAATGCCTACTAGAATCTAAATTGATTCTAATATCTCCCACTACACTAGTGGACACCAATGATCCATTGCCTAAATGCAAGTTGAATTCATTCCTATCCAGTCTATTCTTTTGACCCTTTACACCACAAAAGAAACACTTTCCTTTGATCTTGGTTACTTTCTTGGTCTCCTTCTAAGAAGGCTTAAGTTGCTTTTTCTTCTGTTGTCTCTTGACCTTCTTACGGGTCTCTAACAGTAGCAACTTACCAAGCATATGAATCTCTTTGCCCTTGCCTTTCACAAGGATTATCTTGGTGCTTTGAATATTTTGCATAAGGCTTTGCAAGGTGTATTCCTTATTTAAGGTGTAGTCCAACTTGAATTGATCAAAGGAATCCGATAGTGAGTTGACAGTCATGTCAATTTTGGTCTCACCATCTATCTTAGCACCATTCAGTTCAGCAATGTTGAGATGTGCTATGACTTTTATCATGTGATCTTTCACACCCTGTCCAGGTTTCGTCCTAAGATTCATAAAAGCAATCACTGCCTCTCTCTCTTAGTCATCCTAGACCTCATAGCAAACATTTCCTCTAGAGACATCATTATATTGGTAGTAGTCTCCATTCCTTCATGTTGCTGTTGCAACACGTCGGAGATGATGGCCATAATTTAACGTACATTTAGCCATCTTATCTGAAGACTTCCACTACTGATACTCATCTCTTTGCTTCCTGAGTTAGATTCATTAGTTTGGTGGTTAAGGAATATACAGAATGAACTTATACTTTTTAGCTTGCAACAACAACCCAATATTCCTTTTCCATGTGACATAATTATAATAAGCTAAAGTATTATCTTTTAGGATATTGATTAGGGATGGGGTTATGATTTCTTTATATTAACAAAAAATATATAAGTAAATAATCATGATAAAGCACTTTTGAATATTTATCTTGAATTAAATAAAATAATTCAATCGTAAAAATTCAACGGTGATCCAACACCCGTAAATGTCACGCCTCCTTTGGGAGTACACACCATTTATTAGTTAGACTTGGTCCCGCCTAATTTTTAACATAACAACCAACATTTTCAATTTTAGCCTTGTGATTTTATTAACAAGAACTCTTGGGAGGATATTAATAAACTCACATCGAGTGTGTTACCAAGCTATCGACCTTCAATATAATCCTTCACGAATATCCCTCATTTGGGAGTAGATATCGTTTAGGATAATTGTCTAGTTTATCCTTATAAGGAAGTATCTTACTAAATTCCATTCATGAATACCTCTTGGGAGGTTATTCACGAAACATAAAGCTCAACTAAACTTGGAGGCCGTAGGTGTTCCAAAACACCTTCTCCCGCTTTATTGTTTAAGGCGTGTGATCAAATTCTAAAGAATGATTTACCAAGTTATCTAGATGCCAATTTAGATACTTAAACCATTCAATGCATGTTCATACCAAAAGAGATATATGAGTGGCACTCCTATTCTATATGACATGTTATCAAACAATGACAAACATTGCAATATTTACAAAAATATAAATAGCTACCATTTTGGTCCATCCTAGAAAAACAAGTAAATTATATATATCTTGGAATACAAGAACTTCATCCTTGGCGAACAAGTCTTCACGCGACCTTCGTCGTTCGGACTCCCTCGAAGGAAGCTCGCCAAAGCTCCGTTACCACTGAAGAGTGTCCACGGGACCAACTCAATCTCTAGAGGACCTGGAAAGGTCAGATCAAGCTCCTAGTACCTAGACCAGAACACATGTATACTGTAGGGAAAAGAACGGGTTCAAAACGCAATGGAAGCTTGAGAAAATTAAAATTAGGGTTTGCGTATAAATAAAAATTTACCCTTTATGCAACGAGAACCTTAACCCTAGATTAATTGATATATATAAAAGTATCGTACCTTTTCCTCGTAACGATTGAACAAGTGCTGAATTGATTCCGCAAGATCTTCCAATCCAATCACGAATGTGAATCACCTTGGAGTGTGGGCTCCCTTTCTTTAAATTGTATACCTGTGGATGGAGACAAAGCAAAATCCTTTCTTTGTTAGTTACAAATATCCACCAAGAGAAAAATCCAAGAACGTCCGGTCACTTGTGAATTATCAATCAATTTGATTGAACTCGCGTGAACCTTGATTCGATGTTGTCCACAAAACCTTTTTGATGTAAAGGATACCAGTGTACTATCGAAAACAAAAACATTCTCTTTTTCTCTTTTCTCCTTGGCCGAATTCCACACCCTTTTTCTATGAGTTGAATGAATTTTTTCTAGAGCAAAAACTAATTTTTCTCCCTCAAAATTCTCTCTTGCTATGCCAAATTATCTCTTGAAAATTACCTAGCATGGCCGAAATTTTCATCATAGAATTCTTAGGGCTGGCCGAAAATCTCATGCTCATATATATAAGATCATAAATCCTTTCCTAAGAAGGATTTACTTGGTTGGCAAAAATCCTTTCCTTAGGTGAATTTATTTGGTAGTTAAGAATCCTTAGCTAAAAGGAATTCTATCCTAACACCAAGACTTCTAATCCAACTCAATAGTGTATTTGTAACCATATAAAAAACTTCCTAATTTGATTAGATCAATAATTCCTTTTATTTATCTACTTATCAAATATAGTCTTTAACATTAACTATACTACCAACAATAGTATAGTTTTAGGAGACCATCTCCTACTAGGAAAAAGATTTTGATTTTTAATTAAATAATTAATTAATCAACAAATTAATTAATTTCTATTTAATTAAGTAATAAAATAAAAATAATATATTTAAGCTATTTTTAAAGGCCTTTGCTGCCCATACCAAATATAAGGACCATATATTATTTTTCTTATTTTATTAAATCCATTGAACCTTAATAAAAAAATCCGCATGTGAACTAGACCTATTCTTACAAAAAGAAACAAGTTCTCATGTCTTATAACAATTCTAAATGGACCCCTATTGGTCCGGTAGAATATATCAAGTGATCCATGTAAGTTCGTGTGGATTGGGGATCTTGGCGGACTATCTAAATTTAAGCTCCAATAGACACAACCCAATCACAATCAACAAATTATTCACTTAGGTCCGATCTATTTAATTTTAGTTCATTCCACTAAGGAACTAAAACTGAACTCTTAATTAAAGATAGAATAAGTTGATGTCACTCATACCCTAAACAACCATATTGGAGAAAATGTATCCTCGTGAAGAATACCAGTAATCGCTAAGAGCTCATAGACCGCCTATAGCTCTCCATGTTACCATATTTACTTATATGACCACATTTTGAACTTGGATATTTTGACTTGTCCAGAAGTCATGTTTCAATAGACACTATTAAAAACTTAACGTTAAGATTTAATATCCAATACCTCAAAACATCTATATGATGGTATTCTACTCTCATTCAATAAATGGAGCCACGATGTCCATATCTATAAATGAAGTCCTCTATCAATTAACAAATGAATACCACCAAACTATCGAGGATAGACTATGCTATATAATTGTACTCATTGATAGGTCAAATGATAACACTTGTAACCATAAGTCCATCATTTATCTCAGGATTTAGATAGACTCTGCGATTGTCTTCAAATGAAAACTTTTATCCACTGACAGTTCTAGATAAAGTATTTCATTTTGATCCTATTCAATGCACCCAGTGCACTAGATTCTTTTGCCCAAAGACACCACACTTTGATGATTTTAGAATCATCACAACACATTTGATCCCACTCAAATGCTAGCAAAAAAATCTACAACTTTGACAAGATAAAGGCGCCGAACCTTCTATCTTAAGTTGTGAATATTATTCAAGACTTACTAAAGAATTGTGTCTACCTCATACATATCTAGATGTATGAACAATTTTTCTTTTCTCATAGTCTTTTTGACCTTATGAATATTTACTTTTGACAATTATAATAATTAAACTATAAATGTTATAAGATTTGTTAAACTAGAAATCACTTTATTCATATGAAAAAGATTGTTAATTACAATATTACACTCTTGCTATCGAGCATAATCCTAACATATACCTCTCTCTTTGAGGAAGTAAAGGCATCACACCATGAAGGCACACATGATCATATCTACACTCCAACGAAAATTAAATTACCGCGTACGTGCAGGGTAAGAGATCGAGTCTAAATAGGAAACCAACTTTCCACCACTTAAGATATTCTCGAATCCGTTATTAATCCAAGTCAACGACTTTTAAATAAAAGTCCCGCCAGATAAGGAGGGAGGGGATTCTGAGAATCATGGCTGGAGAGTCAAAAATTTAACCTATTTGGACTGTGTATATATAGACCAAGCATGAACGAAGATAGGGGGGATAACTGATAAAACAAAGAACATACAGAGAATCTACTTCGGCCTAAATTCTGTCATTAGAACACGACTATCATTATTTTCTACTTCTCGACAGGCACTAGGCTGCCACCCCACTGTACTCCAGAAAGATTGAGAGTATTTGATAGACTGTTGTACAATATACGTGATTTATAATAAAGCCATCATTATATTCCCACTCTCATGATGTTAACATCTGCTTTAGATATCCACCAATGTGTGAACAAACTAGGTATCAAAGGTATCACCCCCCGACCATCCCCTTCGTGATAGTGGTGTTAATTGGAATTTCTCACCCTCGATCAGATTTTTTGTTAACACATATATACAAACTCAACTTACATAATGTAGTGGCCAAAAATAGCAAAAATACTAGGGCTCAACGAAGCCCATGGCCTAATAATCAAAGCCTAATAAAAAGACCAATATCAGTAAAAGTCAAACTTGGAACAAGTCAAACTGTTGGAGAATATTTCATAATTAAGACTATAACATCTACATCAATGTCATTAAGACTGTAACGTCTACATCAATTCCATTAATTTGATAACATCTACTTCAATGCTATTAAGTGAGTCAAATATTAGATCACTCATTTCCTCCAATAAATAGCAACCCCCTATCATTCACAAGGGGGCAAAGCACTCCAAGATTTGGAACAAACTATATCTCTGAACTTCATGCTACTGCTGAGCTATCACTCATCTCACATGATTGGCGTACATGCCCTTGTTCAATACAATCTGGTGACCTCCTCGACGGTCACCTCGACCTTCTCCAGGTAAGTCTATATCGACCTCCCAAATCGAACTTCACTAGGTAGGTCTACTTCAACCTCCTATATCGACCTCCTTCAAGTAGGACTAAGTCAACCTCCTCATATCGACCATCTCTAGATGGGTATAGGTCGACCTGTCTAAGTCGACTAGTCCAAGTCAAGCTCCTCATGTCCACCATCTCCAGGTAGGTCCAAGTCGACCGGTCTAAGTTGACCTCATCATATCGATCATATCAACATAGGTCTAAGTCGACCTCCTTATACCATCTCTAGGTAGGTCTAAGTCGACCTATCTATGTCTACCTCCTCATATCGACCTTTTCCAGATTGGTCTATGTTAATCCCCTTGCTAGCCAAGCTCAATCTTATATTCTACAACTTATATCGACCTATACGGGACCACCCCCCATATGTGGCTTGATGATCGTTACTTTTCTATCTATCTTTTAGGTTGCCAGTGCCCACCTCGACGACTCAATTAATTATGGATTTTTATGTCTACAACTTGGCGCCCATAATGGGGCCCCGACAATCATTGAATGGGTAAAACTAGTGATCAACGACATCTTTCTTAATCCTATAATTTTTTTACTAAAGAAGCATGCGCGCGACATGCTCGAACCACTCGACTTGTTTGACACACTCGACTTACTCGATACGCTCGACATGTTTGACTCGCTCGACATACACAGCATGCACAACATGCTCGACCTCAACCACTCACTAACTCAAAAACTTCGACTTAGAGTGTGGGGGCTAATTGTAGTGGCAAAAAATAGCATAAATAGTAGGGCCCAACGAAGCCGATGGCCCAATAATCAAAGCACAATAAAAAGACCCACATCAGTCAAAGTCAAATTTGGGCCAAGTCAAACAATTGGAGAATCTTTCATAATTAAGGCTATTACGTCTACATCAATGTCATTAAGACTATATCGTCTACATCAATTCCATTAATTTGGTAACGTCTACTTCAATGCTATTAAGTGAGTCAAATGTTAGCTCACTTCCTTCCTCCTATAAATAACAACCCCTTTCTCATTCACAAAGGGGTAGAGCTCTCCAAGATTTGGAACAAACTATAGCTCCGCAATTCAAGCTACTACTGAGCTGTCACTCAGCTCACACGATCGGCGTACACGCCCCTGTTCAATAAAATTTGGTGACCTCCTCGACGGTCATCTCGACCTCCTCCTAGTAGGTCTTTGTCGATCTCTCAAATCGACCTTCACCAGGTATGTCTATGTTGACCTCCCATACTGACCTTCTCCAAGTAGGTCTAAGTCGACCATCTCCAGATGGTCTAAGTCGTCCTATCTTAGTCGACCAGTCCAAGTCGACCTTCTCATATCGACCATCTCCAGGTAGGTCCAAGGCGACCTGTCTAAGTCGACCTCATCATATCGACCATATCCAGGTAAGTCTAAGTCGATCAGTCTAAGTCGAACTCTTTATATCGACCATCTCCAGGTAGGTCCAAGTCGACCTACCAATGTTAACCTCCTCAATTTGACCTTCTCCATATTGGTCTATGTCACCCCCTTTACTACCCAAGCTCAATCATCTAATCTACAACCTATATCGACCTATATGGAACTACCCCCTATATGGATTTACGATCGTTACTTTTCTATCTATCTTATAGGTTGTTGGTGCCCACCTCGATGACTCAATTAAATTGGTAAAACTAGCGATCAACAACATTTTCCTCGATCCCATAAATTGTTTACTAAAAAAGTAAGCTCTCGACATGCTCGAACCACTCAACTTGTTTAACACACTCGATACGCTCGACATGTTTGACCCGTTCGACATACACAACATGCACGAAATGCTCGACCTCAACCACTCTCTAACTCAAAACCTTTGACTTAAAGTGTAGGGCTAACTGTAGTGGCTAAAAATAGCATAAATACTAGGGCCTAACGAAGCCTATGGCCCAATAATCAAAGCCCAATAAAAAGACCCACATCAGTCAAAATCAAACTTTGACCAAGTCAAACTATTAAAGAATCTTTCATAATTAAGACCATAACATATACATCAATGTTATTAAGACTGTAACATCTACATCAATTCCATTAATTCGATAACGTCTACTTCAATACTATTAAGTGAGTCAAGTGTTAGCTCACTCCCTTCCTCATATAAATAGCAACCTCCTTTAATTCACAAAGAGGCAGAGCTTTCCAAGATTTGGAACAAACTATAGCCCCGCAATTCACGCTACTGTTGAGCTATCACTCAGCTTACATGATCGGCGTATATGCCCCCATTCAACACAATCTGGTGACCTCCTCAACGGTCATCTCAACCTCATCTAGGTAGGTCTATGTTGACCTCCCATATCGACCTCCCATATCAAACTTCTCTAGGTAGGTCTAAGTCGACCAGTCCAAGTCGACCAGTCCAAGTCGATCTATCTAGGTCGACTTCATCATATCAACCATATCCATGTAGGTTTAAGTCGACCTCTTCATATCGACCATATCCAGGTAGGTCCAAGTCGACTTGTCTATGTCGATCTCCTCATATCGACCTTTTCCGGATTGGTCTATGTTAACCTCATTGCTATCCAAGCTCAATCTTCTATTCTACAACCTATATATTGACCTATACCGGACCACCCCCTTATGTGGCTTGATGATCGCAACTTTCCTATCTATCTTATAGGTTATCGGTGCCCACCTCGATGACTCAATTAATTATGGATTTTTCTGTGTCTACAATTAACAAAACATACAACAGAAGCAAAGTCTTTCTTTTGGAAACCAAGTTTTTTTATGGCTTACAAGCACATGATCAAAAAGCAATACAAAAAGACCTATTCAAGATCATTACTTCTGAAGAGAGTAGCTTTCAAAGAATATGAAACTCATATTTTTCAAAATATGTCACTCAACAGTCAAACATATAATACATACATCGTGATTATAATCAATGTGAACTATATCGCTATGAGATCTTAAAAGAACAAATGACAATGAGAACCATAAAAACACTACACTTGTTCTCTAGTATGATATGCTTCATGATATACAACAATTAGGATATAGAAATACCTTTGCAAGCCTTTTTCATCAAATGCCACACCTTTGCCCTTTTTATGAGCTCTCTTGGCTTGTTTGTCCTCATGACAACAAGTTGTTGGTGTTTCATCCCAAGAGAATAAAAGCATAGCATTTCAACTCAAACACACATAAAAATGACTTTCTCTAAAAGTCTTAACAAAATTCATTACCATATAGATTTCGACAATGCAACTTCTCCAAAGTCAATCAACAAATTTTGACTATCATAACAAATCTTGTGAGATAGCTAAGTTCATGCCAAGTTATAACCAAAAAAATTCTAGTAAGCTAAATTCTTCACAACTTGACATTAATCTTAAAGCTAACTCACATGTGCAACTTACACTAATGGTAATAGCACTCACCCTTGACCCATTTGGTTTTGGGTGAACGTACACAAATATTATCAACATCTTTCTTGAAAACAATGTTAAATCTTGAGTAAAGACCTTCTATGATTTGGCCCACAATAATATCATTGATACTCTTCTTTTCAACATTAGTAATACATGCTTTGTCAAGATTAACAAGTTTTGCTTTCTTCTTTTTCCAAACATTCTTAACTTGCTTTTCACCACATCATGTTTTTCAATATCTAAAGCCTTATCATGCTTGAATTGAAGTTCAATCTCACTATCTATAGATGCATTCCCTAACTTGCAATATTCAATGTATTTATAGCATTTGGCCTTGATATGGCCTATGGTATTGTAAAAATGACAAATGGGAATAAAAGGTGAGATTGTACCTTCCAAAATTGAATTAGCAATAATAGGAGTTTGTAGAGATACATTGTCCTTCAATTTCTTTTTGGTCTTAGATCCTTAGTTCTTAGGTGGTTTCTTATCAATGATAACATTTTCCTCGCTTGTAGGAAGTGAAGCTTCTCTAAGCTTCTCCTCAATTTTCAAGTAACTTGAACCTTATTGAGAATTAGAAATATTCACAACATTCGACATGTTAACCAACTCATTGACCGAGTCTTTAATGGTTGGCTTAGGAATGTCAATTTCTCCAATAATATCTTGCTCTTTCTCCTTAATAGTAGAAATGATCCTTTCTTTTTCAAGGACTATCTTTTCAACCTCTCTAAGGCTCTTAAAAATTTCATTCTTTTCACCTAGAAGCCTTTGAATAACCATCACAAACTCATCTACTTATAACTTGATCAAATCATCCTTCTTCTCAACCTCACTCAAGACTATATCTCTTTGCTTTTCAAGGCCTTCTATCTTAGCCAATAGTTCAAGATTGGTTGGATTAGAACTAAAGTTCTCTTGATGATTTGAATCAACTTGCTTGTTCAAAGATGTTTGACAATCTTCCTTTGGCATAGTGTGAGAAGCCTTGAAAACAACAAAATTGCTAACTAACTCTTCATCACATGAGGACTCACCAATTGAGCTTTCCTCAGCACTAAAGTCATCATCACCCCAAGTGGCCGCCATAGCCTTGCCCTTCTTGTCCTTACTAGTCCTCTTACTTAGAAACTCTGAAGCCTAATGACCAAACGTCTTACACTTAAAGCATTTAACCTAATAGTTGCTCTTAGCTTGACCACTCTTCTCAGTCTTTTGAGATGATGATTTCTTGACTCCCTTTTCCTTAGAGGATTTGCCATTTGGCTTGGCACCTCTCTTCATAAACTTTCTAAACTTCCTAACAAATAATGCCATCTTCTCATCATCATCTTCACTATCTTCATTGATGACTTTGATAGCTATTCCCTTGCTCTTAGCTTTAGGTTTCAAAATTGACTCATAAGTTTGAAGAGAAGCAAGCAATTCATCGATGCTCATGCTATCAACATCCTTACACTCTTCAATTGCAATCACTTTAGCCTTGTATTGTTTGGGTAAAGATCTTAAGATCTTCCAATTAAGCTTCTCTCCTGAGATTGTTACACCAAGCGATTGACATTGACTGGATATGTTCAAAATCTTAAATTGGAATTCATCAAACTTGTCCTCTTAACTCATTTGCAACATTTCAGATCGAGATGTAAGCATTAGAAGCCGAGATTTCCTAACCACCTTGATTCCCTCATTAGTCACTTGAAGAACATTCCAAGCCTTCTTGGTGGTCTATAGATTATGAATATAAAAAAATTACCTACTATCCACTCCTCCAAAAATGGCGTTCACCACTCGATGATGCAATTTCGCCCACTCAAACTCATTTGCACTCCATTCTCTTCTTGGTTTAGGAACTATAGATCCATCTTCAAGCATCTTGTTAGGAGGATTGTAACCTTCCTCAACCGACATCCATGCTCTTTCATCAATGGACTGGAAGTAAGCCTTATCCTTAGTTCAAAAAACTGTAATTATATCCTATGAGTAGTGGGGGTCTAGAGTTCAAAGCTTTTTCGAACATCGTCTCTTCTTGAAGACTCATTGCTTAAAAAAATGTGCAATCAACCGAGAATTTATCCTAGATCTCATTTTTTTTCGTCTAACTACTTGCTCTAAAACCAAATGAAAAGGTACAAATACTATTAAATTGCCTTAAGCAAACCTAGAGGAGGGTGAATAGGTTCTTACACCTTTTTCAATCCCTTGGAAACAAACATATGTTTGTCCCTCTATCTAGCTTGAATAACAATTCTTAAGATGATAAAGCATATGTAGATAAACAATATGTGTTATCGAACAAAGATTTGTCAAACAAGCATACAAGTTGCTAGTGAAAGGGTTTCAATGAAATTAGAAATAAAATATACTTGTATTCTCAATATTATTCTCTATGTATAAGTACTCAATCAAAGATAATCATATACAAATAAATCTAAGTACAAATAAAATGAAATTTACAATTTGTTCAAATGAAGTGTTTATATAACGCATATTACAACAATCTTGTTTTCAAGAACATCTAGAAATGAAGACTGTGAAACAAGATACAAACATACACATACAAGTATATAAGAGAGATAGGAAGAATTAACACGTGGATTTTTTTAATGTGGTAAAACCTCAAAGGAGAAAACATCTATGGGTTGAATACAACCATCAGGTACTTTAATTATTGGAAAGTAGACAAGACATTTCTCAAAAGTGACCAACAAATGACACACTCTATATTGGACTCGACGTCTACCCAATCCCTATTTGTAGATTAGAAATTCCTAAAAAGTGATAAATAAATGACACACTTTCTATTGGACTCCACTTCTATAAAACACAATTAAGAAGTTGGAAATTCCTCAAGAGTGATAAACAAATGACACACTCTCTATCAAACTCCTTATCTAGCTATCTGGACCGTATGTCCTAGCCAAGACTTCATGCCTTTTACAAGGACTTCTTAATGTGATCAATGAATATAAAAATGCAAAAAAGCACTCAACATAGAATATGATGATCAACACATCCTATGGGAACTAGACATATGCATGTAAGTTTACAACACAAAAATAAACTAGTTAATGCATGAATGAAAATTCTAGAGCATGTGAAACAACACAAACACATTGTATTCCCATAATCATTCATGTAAATAAAACTTGAATCAAGGCCTATAAACTAAGCACACATTCAAGATTCTAGTAACAAACAAAAACATGCTAGATTCATGAGATATGATCAATCAAAGTTCTAGCAAATATCTAAAGCATATTTTTCTCACAATATTCAATCAAAGTCAAAACAACTCTAAAATATTCAATCAAATGTGTTAATCCTTAAAAGTACCTAGCACATGTTAAGACTATTTATCATAAAAAATAAATCAATATGAAGGATAATTAGTCCTAAATCAAAAGCTAGCATAACATAACCCCGAAACATGTGAAAACATAGATTTTAGAAAAATCTAACTCAACATGAGAGAATCTAATCATGTTCAATCTAGCTTTAATACATTCTATAGCTCTAACCAAAGTATACAAAATAAGCATACATATTTAGAAGAAGAAAACTCAAGGTAATTGAAAACTATGAAGTCAAAACTCAAGAAATTTTTCAATGCCTTAAGACAAATGTACAGTCCTTTTTTCTGATGAAGAACCATAAGAAAACTTGATTAAATGACCTCAAACCTTCTTGATGATATTAGAGGATTGATTGATGAAAAATATTCAATTTGAATCACATGAATCGGAGTTCAAATGAGGAAGTTATTGTATTTGGAGGAAGTGAAAGTTTGAGAGAAAATTTCTACACACTTGGAAAATTTTGTACATGAAATAAAATGAGAGAGGGAAAGAGAGGGACTTAGAGGAACAATGTCCATATGCTACCTCACATCCCCGAGGAGGCACATGGCCATCTCGGGGGTAGGGAGCCCTCCTCCCCGAGATGACCACGCACCTCCTCGGGGATGGGTGGCAAGTGGAATTTGGCCACTTGCTTCCTCCCTTGCGCGCTTTCGCGTTCTTCGACCATTCTCCGGGGTCCAAACTTTGAATTTGAATCCATTTTAAGATTACAAACTAGGACTCTCACACACACATGGAAAACTATGAAACGTAGACCAAAAATTATGAAATCGATTCATTACATGCAGAAGAAGACAATGTATGATATGTGACCGGAAAGTTTTGTAACTTTTTACTCGGAACTTGAAATCAAATTAATGAGTAACCTAAATGACCGGAACTCAATAAGGAATAATATAAGACCAAACTCAAGCCCAAAGTCTATAAAACATAAACAAACAAACACATGAACACACAAGAATATCATATCCTAGATATTGTCGTAGAACATACAAATTACAAAACTTGGTCAATTTAAGTCTAATGCATGAGCAATCAATATCAAGTGTGTTAATGTGATATACAAATTAAGCACAATGATACAGGGACACATATAGTTGTAACGTGTGTGTGTGTGTGTGTGTCTGAGCCTTGTAAGATAAATGAGGTCTAAATATACCATTATTGAGCAATGAAGCACACTTATCTTTGAAGACTTAATCTTACTTGATAAGTTGCCAAATCTTCTTTGAAGCTTGAATCATCATCAATCGAAGACAACTAATCAATACAAATGAAACATTGTTTTGATATGGAATTAATGCCAACACAACTTCAGAAACCTAAGAGAAAAGAAATGAAATTTTGTTTGATTTGTGTGTGGTTCCTAACCACGAATGACTTGTATTTATTGTAAGGAAAATCGGTTCAAAACTCAACGGAAGCATGAGAAAATTATAAATTAGGGTTTCAGTACAAATAAAAATTGCCCTTTTAAAACAAGAACATTAACCCTAGATTAATTGATGTATATAAAAAGTGTCGTATCTTTTTCTCTTGACGATTGAACAAGCGCCGAATTAATTCCACAAGATCTTCCAATCCAATCATGAATGTGAATCACCTAGGAGTGTGGGCTACCTTTCTCTAAATTGTATACCTGAGGATGGAAACAAACAAAATCTTTCTCTTTGTTAGTTACAATAATCCTCCTAGAAGAAAACAAAGAACGTTAGGTCACTTGTGAATTATCAATCAATTTGATTAAAACTCGTGTGAACCTTGATTCGATGTTGCACACAAAACCTTTTAATGTAAAAGCAACTACTGTACTATCAAAAACTAAACGTTATTTCTTCCTTTTCTTCATTGCTGAATCTCACACTATTTCTTAGAGTTGATCTAATTTTGTCTAAAGTAAAATAAAATTTTTCTCTCTCAAAATTCTATGGTGGCTAAATTCTTCTCTTGGAAAAACTAGGGCTGGCTGAAAATCTCTCTTAGAAATTGCTTAGGGCTGGTCAAAATTCTTAAGAGATATATATATAGGATTATGAATCCTCTCCTAAGAAGGATTTACTTGGTTGACAAGAAACCTTTCCTTAGGTGGATTTATTTGGTAGTTAAGAATACTTTTCTAAAAGGAATTCTATCCTATTACACACACACACACATACACACACACACACACACACACACACACACACATATATAAATATATAGATATATATATGGCTGGCTGAATTCTTCATAGAATATATTAGGATCACAAATCCTTTCCTAAAAAAGATTTACTTGGTTGTTAAGAATTCATTTTCTTAGGTGGATTTACTTGGCGATTAAGAATCCTTTTCTAAAAGGAATTCTATCCTACACCAAGACTCATAATTCAACTCAATACTGTATTTGTAACCATATTAAAGACTACCTAATTTGATTAGATAAATAATTCATTTTATTTATCTACTTATCAAATATAGTCTTTAATATTAATTATACTACAAACAATAGTATAATATTAGGAGACCATCTCCTACTAGAAAAGATTTTGACTTTTAATTAAATAATTAATTAATCACCAAATTAATTAATTTCCATTTAATTAAATAATAAAATAATATAATATAATTAAGCTATTCTAAATAGCCTTGCCGCCCAAAACATATATATGGGTCAATATATTATTTTCTTATTTTATTAAATCCATTTGACCTTTATAAAAAGTCCACCTGTGAACTAAACCGATTCTTACAAAAAGAAACAAGTCAACATGCCTCAATACAATTCTAGATGGACCCCTAAATTGGTCCGGTAGAATATATCAAGTGATCCATGGAAGTTCGTGTGGATTAGGGATCATGGCGGGCTATCTAAATTTAAGCTCCAATAGACACAACCCAATCACAATCAACAAATGATTCACATAGTTCCGATCTATTTAATTTTAGTTCATTTAACTAAATAACTAAAATTGAACTCTTAAATAAAGATAGAATAAGTTGATACTACTCATTCATACCCTAGACAACATTATTGGAGAAAGTGTATCCTCATGAAGAATATCAATAATCGCCAAGAGCTCATATATCGCCTATAGCTCTCCAAGTTACCATATTTACTCAAATGACCACATTTTGAACTTGGATAATTTGACTTTTCTGGAAACCATGTTTTGATAGACACTACTGAAAATTTAACGTTAAGATTTAATATCCAATAACTCAAAACATCCATATGATGATATTATACTCTCATTTAATAAATGGAACCATGATGTCCATATCTATAAATGAAGTCCTCTGTCGATTAACAAATGAATACCACCAAGCTATTGAGGATAGACTATGCTATATAATCGTACTCATTGATAGCTCAAATGATAACACTTGCAACCATAAGTCAATCATTTAACTCAGGATTGAGATAGACTCTCTGATTGTCAAATGAAAACTTTTATCCATTGACGGTTCTTGATGAAGTATTTCATTGTGATCTAATTCAATGCACCCAGTGCACTAGGTTCTTTTGCCCAAAGACACCACACTTTGATGATTTTAGACTCTTCATAACACATTTGATCCCACTGAAATGCTAGCAAAAGAATCTACAACTTTAAAAAGATAAAGGCGTCCAACTTATCTTAAGTTGTGAATATTATTCAAGACTAACTAAAGAATTGTGTCTACCTCATACATATCTAGATGTATGAACAATTCTTCTTTTCTCATAGTCTTTTTGACCTTATGATTATTTACTTTTGACAATTATAATAATTAAACTATAAATGCTATAGGATTTGTTAAACTAGAAATCACTTTATTAATATGAAAAGATTGTCAAATACATTATTATACTCTTGCTATCGAGCATAATCCCAACAATCTCCCATTTGCTCTATAGAAAATGTGTCATATCTCTCATCCCCATGTTCTCTAGATGCCCATCGAAACTCTTTTATGGAAGAGCCTTTGTAAAGGGATCCGTTAGATTATCTGCTGACGCGATCTTGGTAATCATCACCTCACCCCTATGCATAATTTCCCTCATAAGGTGATACTTTCTTTCAATGTGTTTCTCTCTCTTATGACTTCTTGGTTCTCTCGAATTAGCTAATGCTCCACTATTTTCACAATAGATAGTGATATGCTTATTCGTATCAGGAACCACTTTCAAGTCAATCAAGAATTGGCAGAGCCAGACAGCCTATTTAGCAGCCTCGCATGCGGTAACATAATCGGCTTCCATGGTGGAATCGGCAATACAAGATTGCTTGATACTCCTCCATATGACTGCCCCTCCTTCAATAGTAAACACAGTTCCTGATGTTGATCTCTTAGAGTCAGAATCTAACTGAAAATCAAAATATGTATACCCAATGGGAATTAAATCCTCTATAGAGTATACATGCATATAATCTCTCGTTCTTCTAAGATACTTGAAAATATGCATGACTGCCGTCTAGTGATCAGGATCAGGCTTCGATTGAAACCTGTATGCCCACAACAAAAAACAAATATCTGGTCTAGTACAGAGCATTGCATACATGAGACTTCTAACCGCCAATGCATATGGAACCCTACTCACGAATTGCTCTTCATGCTCATTCTTAGGAACTTGTTCCTTAGAAAGTTTGATTCCATGTCTGAAAGGTAACATACCTTTCTTGGAATCTTGCATGGAAAACCTAGACAAGATTTTATCTATTTATGAAGCTTGGGATAATGCAATCGTTCTATTATTTCTATCCCTTATGACTTGGATACCAAGAATATAACTTGCTTCTCCTAAGTCCTTCATATCAAATTGTTTTGCTAACCAGTCTTTTGTTGATGTCAATACACCTACATCATTTCCGATGAGTATTATATCATCAGCGTAAAGAACTAGAAAAACCAATTTGTCGCCTTTAATCCTTTTTCATACACAAGGTTCATCAAGGTTTTGAATAAATCCAAAACTTTTCATGGCTTGATTGAACCTTATGTTCCAGGATCTGGATGCTTGCTTCAATCCATATATGGATCTTTGCAACTTGCATACCCTTTCCTCTAGGCCTTTTTCAATGAATCCTTCTGGTTGCATCATATAGATGCTTTCGTCAAGACTTCCATTAAGGAAAGTTGTCTTGACGTCCATTTGACAAATATCTAGGTCTAGAGATGCCGCAACGGATAAGAGTATCCTAATGGATTTAAGCATGGCCACAGGAGAGAAGCTTTCCTCATAATCGATACCTTCCTTCTGTGTATAACCTTTAGCTACCAATCTAGCTTTAAAGGTTTCCACCTTTCCATCCATTCCTCTTTTCTTCTTATATACCCACTTGCACCCGATGAGTTTTATCCCTTTAGGCAAGTCTATAAGAGACCAGATTTTTTTTTAACATAGATTCAATTTCAGATTGAATTGCCTTTTGCCAATGGCGACAATCAACATCTTCTATTGCTTCCTTGTATGCATAGGGATCATCGTCGTCCGAAAGATTCTCTACAGATTCTCCTAGACCGATGTATCTCTCGATTTGTTTACTAACCCTCCTACTACAATGAGATATGGTAGATTGTTGATCTTGTGTTGGTACAGAAGTTACAATTGGGCTTGGTTGCGAAACCTCTTGTGGAATTGTATCTCTTAAAAGCTCATTCAGGACAATTCAACTTTTAGTCACAAAACTATTCATATAGTCCTCTTCCAGAAATTTAGCATTTGTCGAAACAAATACTTTAAGATCTCAACGACTATAAAAATAATATCCTTTTGTTCCTTTTGGATACCTTACAAACATGCATGTTTCTGAACGGGACTTTATCTTTTCTGTCTTTCCTTTTAACATGTGCGCACGACATTCGAATATCCTTAAGTGTTGTAAACTAGGCTTTCGCCCGGTCCATAACTCATACGGTGTTTTAGGAACCGACATAGATGGCACATCGTTTAGAATATACATGGCAGTTTGTAAAGCATATCCCCAAAAAGAATTAGGAAGCGTTGAATAACTCAACATAGACCTAACAATGTCCAAAAGAGTTCTATTTCTCCGTCCTACCACCCCATTTTTTTGAGGTGTGCCTGGTGCAGAAAACTAAAAAATTATCCTATTATCAATAAGATATCGCTGAAACTCACGAGATAGATATTCTCCACCACGATCAGCCCTTAAGATTTTTATGTGTTTCTCAAGCTGATTTTCTACTTTAGCTTTAAATGCTATGAACATGTCAAAAGCATCCGACTTATGTCTCATGAGATACACATAGCCAAATCTTGAGTGATCATTCGTGAAAGTGATGAAGTGCTCATATCCACCTCTAGCTTGAATGCTCATAGGTCCACACACATCAGTGTGTATCAATCCTAAACATTCGATGGCTCTTGTGCCTTTGGTTGTAAAAGACCTTTTGGCCAGTTCACCTTCCAAACAAGATTCTCAAGTTGGTAGATCATCGAACTTTAAGTCACTTAGAGGTCCGTCACTTACCAATCTTTTAATCCTATCAAGGTTAATATGACCTAGGCACAAATGCCATAGGTAGGTTTCATCTTTTGATAATTTTACTCTTTTATGATTAGGTTTCGTTGATTTTGTGTCTAACAAGTGAGAGATATTTCCATGCAAGTAGAATAAACTGTTTTCCAATGTACCTTTACAATTAATTTTGTCATTCTTACTAATAATAAAAGCTTTTTTAAAAGTAACCGAATAACCAAATTTATTTAAATAAGAAATTGAAATTAAATTCCTTTTGAATTGAGGTACGTAATAAACGTCTATTAAATCTAAATGCCTATATGAATCTAAACTAATTCTTATATCTCCCACTGAACTAGCAGACACCAAGGCTCCATTGCCTAAATGCAAGTTGAATTCGTTCTCATTAAGCCTTCTCCTTTCCTTGAACCCCTGTAAGGAAAAAAAAACATGATTAGTGGCTCTGGAGTCTATGATCCAAGAATCCATAGAATCTGTCAAAAAACAAGTTTTAAGATAATTAGTATTACCTTCTTCCTTCTTGTCTTGAGATTTTGGGCAATTTCTTTTCCAATGTCCCTTTTCACCACAAAGGAAACACTTCACTTTGATCTTGGTTACTTTCTTTGTCTCCTTCTTAGTAGGTTCTAGTTGATTTTTCTTCTGTTGTTTCTTGACCTTCTTACGGGTCTTAACAGTAGCAACTTTACGTACAGTATGAATCTCTTGACTCTTGCCTTTCACAAGGATTTTTTCCATGCTTTAAACATCTTGCATCAGGCCTTGCAAGGTGTATTCCTTATTATTCAAGGTGTAGTCCAACCTGAATTGATCAAAGGAATCCGACAGTGAGTTGACAATCATATCAATTTTGGTCTCACCATCTATCTCAGTACCATTCAGTTCAGCAATGTTGAGATGTGCTATGACTTTCATCATGTGATCTTTCACAGCCTGTCCAGGTTTCATCCTAAGATTCATAAAAGCAGTCACTGCCTCTCTCTTAGTCGTCATAGACCTCATAACAAACATCTCCTTTAGAGATATCATTATATCGACAGCAGTCTCTATTCCTTCATGTTGTTGTTGCAACACGTCGAAGATAGTGGCCATAATGTAACATTTAGCCATCTTATCAGAAGACTCCCACTGCTGATACTCATCTCTTTGCTCCTGAGTAGATTCATTAGTAGGAGTAGATGGTTTAGGAGTTTACAGAATGAACTTAAGCTTTTTGGATTGCAATAAAAGCTCAATTTTCCTTTTCCATGTGACATAATTATCACCAGTTAAAGTATTGTCTTTTAGGATGTTGATTAGGGATGGGGTCATGATTTCTGAACAATAACAAAAATTATATAAGTAAATAATCAAGATAAAGCATTTCTCGGTTGATAAGTCTGCACGCGACCTTCGTTGTTTGGACTCCCTCGGCTACCTACCATGGGCATGCGCACCATTGGTTCCTACCCATGGGTGTGCGCATGCCATAACCCCATAAAGGGCTGCCATACACAGCCCATGGCTTCCATAGGACTGCCGTGAGCAGCCCATGCCACAACAAACGTGGCCGCGTGCCCTTCGCAAGCACGTTTGTTGCTATGGATCGCACGGTCCCAAACTTGTTCCGGTTGCTACCAATTCTTTAAACCTTCGAGTCTTTGATACTTGAGATTATTACAGAAGAATTATAAATAAAAATACTGCAGTTTTTTTTATTACAACAACAAAATAAAAAAAAACTTAGCAACTACCAAGAAGGAAATTATGGCGATGATAGGCAACCCTTCTTGTTACAATCCCAAAACAAAATACATTGAAATTCTAGGACCAAAATTGAGCAATAACAATCCACATATAAAACACACACAAACACACACACACACACGCACACACACACACACACACACACACACACACACACACACACACATATATATATATATATATATATATATATATATATATATCCATACATTCCAATGTAAATATATATACGAATACCTAGAGTGCCATATCTTTCTAAATCATGCATATATACAACAAAAACAAAAAAGATTCACGAACACATACATCAATTAATCAAGGGTACAACCAAGCTCTGATACCAATTGTAGGTAAAATCGGTTCAAAACGCAACGGAAGCGTGAGAAAATTATAAATTAGGGTTTTGGTATAAATAAAAACTTTCCCTTTTAAAACAAGAAACTTAACCCTAGATTAATTGATGTATAAAAAAAGTGTCGTACCTTTTTCTCGTGACGATTGAACAAGCAACGAATTAATTCTATAAGATCTTCCAATCCAATCACGAACGTGAATTACCTAGAAGTGTGGGCTCCCTTTCTCTAAATTGTATACCTGAGGATGGAAACAAACAAAATCTTTCTCTTTGTTAGTTACAATAATCCGCCAAGAAGAAAACAAAGAACGTTAGGTCACTTATGAATTATCAATCAATTTGATTGAAACTTGCGTGAACCTTGATTCGATGTTGTACACAAAACCTTTTAATGTAAAGGCTACTAGTGTACTATCGAAAACTAAACGTTCTTTCTTCCTTTTTTTCTTTGCTGAATCTCACACTATTTCCTAGAGTTGATCGAATTTTGTCTAGAGTAAAATCAAAATTTTCTCCCTTAAAATTCTATGGTGGCCGAATTCTTCTCGTGGAAAAACTAGGACTGGCCGAAAATCTCTCTTAGAAATTGCCTAGGGCTGGTCGAAATTCTTATATGATTATAAATCCTCTCCTAAGAAGGATTTAATTGGTTGGCAAGAATCTTTTCCTTAGGTGGATTTATTTGGTAGTTAAGAATCCTTTTTTTAAAGGAATTCTATCCTCTTATATATAACATATATATATATATATATATATATATATATATATATGGCTGGCCGAATTCTTCATAGAATATATTAGGATCACAAATCCTTTTCTAAGAAGGATTTACTTGGTTGTTAAGAATCCTTTCTTTAGGTGGATTTTCTTGACGGTTAAGAATCCTTTTCTAAAAGGAATTCTATCCTACACCAAGACTACGAATTCAACTCAATAGTGTATTTGTAACCGTAATAAAGATTTCCTAATTTGATTAGATAAATAATTCCTTTTATTTATCTACTTATCAAATATAGTCTTTAATATTATTACACTACCAACAATAGTATAATATTAGGAGACCATCTCCTACTAGAAAAGATTTTGACTTTTAATTAAATAATTAATTAATCACCAAATTAATTAATTTCCATATAATTAAATAATAATATAATATAATATAATTAAGCTATTCTAAATAGCCTTGCCGCCCAACACATATATATATTGTCCAATATATTATTTTCTTTTTTTTATAAAATCCATTTGACCTTTATAGAAAGCCCACATGTGAACTAGACCCATTTTTACAAAAAGAAACAAGTTCACATGCCTCAATACAATTCTAGATGGACCCCTAAATTGGTCTGGTAGAATATATCAAGTGATCCATGGAAGTTCGTGTGGATTAGGGATCTTGGCGGGCTATCTAAATTTAAGCTCCAATAGACACAATCCAATCACAATCAACAAATGATTCACTTAGGTCCGATCTATTTAATTTTAGTTCATTCCACTTAAGAACTAAAATTGAACTCTTAAATAAAGATAGAATAAGTTGATGTTACTCATTCATACCCTAGACAACCTTATTGGAGAAAGTGTATCCTCGTGAAGAATATCAGTAATAGCCAAGAGCTCATAGACTGCCTATAGCTCTCCAAGTTACCATATTTACTCAAATGACCACATTTTGAACTTGGATAATTTGACTTTTCCTGAAACCATGTTTTGATAGACACTATTGAAAACTTAACATTAAGATTTAATATCCAATACCTCAAAACATCCATATGATGATATTATACTCTCATTTAATAAATGGAACCACGATGTCCATATCTATAAATGAAGTCCTCTGTCGATTAACAAATCAATACCACCAAGCTATCGAGGATAGACTATGCTATATAATCGTACTCATTGATAGCTCAAATGATAACACTTGCAACCATAAGTCCATCATTTATCTCAGGATTGAGATGGACTCTCCGATGGTCTTCAAATGAAAACTTTTATCCATTGATGGTTCTTGATAAAGTATTTCATTGTGATCCAATTCAATGCACTTAGTGCACTAGATTCTTTTGTCTAAAGACACCACACTTTGATGATTTTAGAATCATCATAACACATTTGATCCCACTGAAATGCTAGAAATAGAATCTACAACTTTAACAAGATAAAGGCGCCCAACCTTTATCTTAAGTTGTGAATATTATTCAAGACTAACTAAAGAATTGTGTCTACCTCATACATATCTAGATGTATGAACAATTCTTTTTCTCTCATAGTCTTTTGACCTTATGATTATTTACTTTTAACAGTTATAATAATTAAACTATAGATGCTATAAGATTTGTTAAACTAGAAATCACTTTATTAATATGAAAAGATTGTCAAATACATTATTATACTCTTTCTATCGACCATAATCCTAAAAATTTATAACCACCCAATTCGCTATTCATGGGTCTAGAGCAGCAAAATTTTCCCACAAACCCTAAAACACTGTTGTTTCACTTATATCGTGGGTCTCCATCAGCGAACTGCCTACGGAGTCATGCGTAAAGTTTGAGGCAATTGATTTCGAGGCTGAATTGTATTGGTCTCTACCAGTGAAGTGGACCTGCGAAGTTGACAGGTGATTCCGCCCTTTCCTTGTCCGTGGGTTTTCACCAGCGAAGCTATTGCATAAGAACCTTAACCAGCCTTTGACCTACATTAATTTCCAACACACCTATCATTTATCTCTACCTTATTATCTTTATCACTTACACTATAAAAAGTTAAAAATAATGATACACACTCAAAAGAGATCCAACAATAATTTTTTTCCCCCATACCTAGATATTTCCAATCATTAAAAATGAAAACGATAACATATTAGGGAAAAATAAATTAGTCTACAAGAGAAAAAAAATGAACCGTGCAATCTTTAATACTCAAGATTTTCGATTTAATGCATTTATGGTGGGGCTAGGATCAACTAAGGGTGGTTTAGCCAAGTTTGGAAGTTCACTCTTTTTCACAACCTAAACAAGTGTAGATGACATCCCCATCTTTTCCTTGCCTTTGTTTCTCACTTGTTTCACTAAGTCCTTCCTTACCCAAATCTTGTTGACCTTAGATGGACTTTTCATATTCCTAGTTTCTATCATCTTCTTATGTCTATGAAAATTAAAATAATGAGCTTGAATATACCCTTTTTGTGACCAAAAATAGCAAATAGAAGTAAAGTGAGAAGTACTCTCTCTTGATAGGTGACTATGTGGCCTTTGGTTTTGCTTCATTTGTAGTGATTTGACCACTTTCTCAACCTTGTCTAGTTCAACTATGCAGTCACATTCCTTATTCTTCACTATCTTAATGGCCTCCTCCTTCTTGCTAAGGGCTTCCTTTACTACTTCCATGGCATTTGCTTTTCGTTCAACTTCCATTAGCAACTTCCTTGTTTTTCTAGCTTATTCTTCCTCAAAATCTTCTGATAACTTCGCAAGCCTATCCAAATTCTTTGATACTGAATTTTCTCATCCTTAAGGCTCTCCACTTGCTCTCCCAACTCCTTATTTTTAGAAGAAAACTCATGCACTTTCTTACTAAGAAAGCCATTTTCTACCTTGAGTAGCCTAAACTCAAGCATGAGCTTCTTGTTTTCCTTCTCTAGCTCATCAAATTTCACTATCTCTTGTTGTTCTTGGTTCTTTCGTTGTACACTTTACCAGTTTTCGCATCCTTCTCAAGTTCTTGCACAAGATCACGTACATAGTTTCTTTTCTTCCCTTGCTTGGGACTGTCTATTGCAAAACAACTCTTTTGACCATGTTTTTCTTTTGGGATAATTGAGGATTATATCGAATTGTTCATTTCAAATGGAAGCAATACTCATTGGTCGAGTTGTAGAGTTTATAGGGCACTTCTTTCTTTCCTTGCTCTGATTGATATGAGACCTCTTGATAGCCTTGATTGGTAGCTTGAATGGAATTGTTGAAGTTCTCTTCAAATACGGATTCTATTGATTATTCTATCCAGCTAGGTGACATGTAATTATTAAAATTTTGCTCACATGTTTGGTGTGTAGAATGGAGTAACTGCACGGTTTCCTATTGAGAAACCTTAATTTGCTCATTTTTCAGAAGAATCTTTATGAACTCTCTTATCTCATCCTCAAATGGTTTGGTCATTTGTCAGTATGATAAGATAGGCTACTCAAATGTATTGATCTCATCATAGCTCCATGAAAAGTCGTTGTGAGTCCTCCAATCCTGGATGTATGAATTGTCAGAAGGCTTGTAGCTTGACCCCTGATTGTAAAAATTCCCACATGGTCCGCTCATAGGTCCCGTGTATTGCTTGAAGAAATCCTTCAATTGAAAATACAAAAACGGTTAATTTATCTTAAGCTAACCTAGAAGGGGGTGAATTGGTTCGTATACCTTTTTCATTCCCTTGAAACAAACTTAAGTTTGTTCATCTAGATAGCTTGTATCACAATTTATAAATCAAACACAAGCAAAATCAATTCAATAAAGATATGCTTGGTCAAACAAAGTCAATGTAGATTATAACTTGCATGTGAAACAAACTCAATTTTTTACTTAGGCTATAAAACATAAGCCTCTATCATATACAAAGTTTGATATAAAATGAATATCAAATACAAGTATACCAAAACAAGATATATGTCAACATATATATAATTATCAAGAGATAGGTATAGAGGAAATTAACGCATGATTTTTACGGGGTAACACCTCTGAAGAGGAAACATCCATGGGTTGATTCCACAACCACCGACAAACACCTTTCACTAGTAAGATAAAAAGATACAATCTCTCAAGTGACGACTTCACTTAGAAATGTACCCTTCAACCCTACACAATAAAAGCGATGCCACCTTGTACAAATCAAAGAATCACTCTCGAAAATGTGACTTCCATGGTAAAATCAAAGAATCACTCTATGAAATGAGACTTTGACGTTTAGCTATCCGGATCACCTTAATCCTAGTCAAGACTTCCAATGCACAAATCAAAGAATCACTCTAAGAATTGTTACTTCCAATGCACAACTTGAAGAATCACTATCCAAATGTGACTTCCAATGCTCAATCCAAAGATTCACGCTAAGGAATGATACTTTCGACCTTTTCACAAGGCCATCTATGTGATCATGAATGAAAAATGTAAACAAGCACGCAACATAAAATATGATGATAAACACTTCCTATGGGAACTAGAATTATGAATAAAATTTCACAAATCAAACATGTCTATTTACTAAGCATGAATAATAAGTCTAGAAAATGTGAAACATCAAAAACACATATATCTTCTAGATTTAATCATGTCACTAAACCTTGAATCAATTATATACATTTAAGCACATAATCAATATTTAGTATCAAACAAAGAATCATGCTAGAATCATAACATGTGAATAATAAAATTTCTAGCAAGAAATATAGAGCATGTATAGATGAAGTATTCAATAAAAACCTATTAAGCTATATATACATACAAGAAATTGTGCTAATCATGAAAATAGTCAATTAATGAGACCTAGCACAAGTAAAGACTATTGTTCATCAAAATCAATCAATCAAAGTCCAAAATAGTCCTAGAAAGAAAGCTAGCACAATACAAACCACAAACATGTGAAAACATAGGCTTTGACAAAAACCTAAGTCAATATGTAAGACTCAATCAAGTTTATGTTGGGTTTATGCCCTAAAGATGTAATTTGTAAACGGATTTATGAAATAAATAAAAGAAAAGTTCAATTCATTTTTGTTGTGTTGTTTATTTTATACTTGTGCACATATTGACATCCTGGATTACCGGATGTAATCTCGAACTGTGTATATGAGTGTCATATACAGATGGATACAGTAAGAGACGTGCAATCTAAAGAGTCCATAGATAGCAAATAAAGTTGGGTACTTTATTTATGGTTAATCTATAGCTGCGATCCATTCTGTAATGTACAGTGATTTTATCCTGAATCATTCATATGAGATATGGGAATGGAGACTCCTTGTATGATGTGATCATATAGGACTGGGCCATGATATATGAATCTCTCACTAAGATCCGTTTATCGATGAGATTCATATATATCAACTAATGATGGCTATATGTGGGTGATCTTGAGCTTGAGTGTCTTATCGACTCCTTTAGGTTAGATCGTGGTCTTTGATATACCATGGGTGAGGTCGGATGCATTTCCTGATCAATATACTCCGTATGTTGGGATTGCGGTTTGGCTTGTGGCTGGTAAGGTTTGTACTCAATTGTGGAATCCACTCATTTTTAGAAGAAGTAGATGGTAGTTCCCTTAAGGGTTGATTCGGGACTTGGACAATATGAGCGTTCTTCTAGTTCCGTGAGGAAATAGGATTTATTGTTTATTATAGAATCAACGGTATTAAAAGGATATATGTAATTAGAGGGGTATAACGAACATTATGACCTAGCTCTAATAATGAACTACTATGGAGGATCACACCATGTGTAATAGCTATATCGATGGACACCGAGTTATATCGGTCTGTGTAAAAGCGTCTACAGTTGAGAGAGTGCAGGTTCGGGTTTTCAGTGGAATAACACCGGAGTTAATAATCAAGGAATATTAATTAAAGAGATTAATTAATGATTCCGAGGGTTATTGAAGCTTAAAATATTGTAGATCCATTAGGTCTCCTTGCTAGTTCGATCGATTTAGGTAACAAGGGTCACGGTTAATTAATTGGATTGTCTAATTAATTATGTTACAAAAGTGATATGTATTTTTTCGGGAATTAATTGAATAATGAGATTATTAATTAATTAATGATAATGATTATGTTAATTAAATAATTAGATTATTTAATTATGTGATTAATCATTAGTTGGAGGGTGTTGATTGATACTTAATTTTTAAAGATAAGATAATTTGATTATTTTATTTTTATTAAATTAGATATTTAATTTTGAATTTAAAGAGTTTGAATTCAAAACAAATTGACTAATATCTTTAAAGATATGAGATATCTTAAAAGATTGGAATTAATTAGTTTTATCTATATATATATATATATATGATATATATATGTTTTAAATATTTAAAAGAAGATAAAACCAAGGCACACAAATTGTTTGTATGAGATACAAACACTGATGTGCATGAATCAATTAAAAAAAGAAAAAAAGAAAAACAATCAACACATATATATAAATGCACAACAATATATGATATTGTATGATATTGTTTATTTGCAAGCAAGCAAGTGGGATGCGTTGAAGACTTACCCAACAAAGAAATTGTACTTTTTGTCTTTCGTGGGTACTTGATTTCAACGCATAATAAAAGGCATCAGTTTACAAATTGGTGCAAAGTTGTGTGCGAAAGTTGTGCATGAGAGATATTCAAGTGCAAGTGTTGCATAGTAAACAAAGAAGAAAGAGTTTCTTCGATTCTCTCTACATCCTCCATTCAAGTTTCTGAGACATTGACGCTCCCACATGCAGTTACCAGTCCCGGAAGATAGCGAGGAAGATCGAGTGGTTTAGACAGAAGCATATCGTAAAGTGAAGGAGCCTCCAAATGTTAGTAAGATTTTCTTTTTCTGATTATATTGATTACAATTTCCTGTATATACATATTTATTTATAATTGTAATAATTTATATGTATGAGTTCCAAAAATAATTATGATCCCAAGTCATTGGTTCCAGATACAGATTATGATTTGTATAAATTTTTTAAAACCTTACTTCCGCTGCCTGACCGTGAACGGGGTTCCAACAATTGGTATCAGAGCCAAATTTTTTTCGGAACAAAAAATTATTTTCGATGCTCCTGTATGTATGAATGTGTAGGAACCATCTTTGGTACCGTGGATTTAGGGTTTATGAGTTGTATAATATTTTTATTTTTATTTTTAATGTTATTGTATTGTAAATAAAAAAATTTGTATCCTGTAAACGAAGAACCGGAAACACGGGTGACGGGGGTACTGTTCACCGGCACTGTTCACGCGTACTGTTCATCTGCAATGTTCATGTGATAATGTTCATACGGGAATGTTCACGCAATATTCACATCGTCTTGTACAGTTTGGTTGGCAAGTGTTGCCTAGTGCGTTCCGTGAAGATTTTCGTTTCAGATTCATGAGATGAATCGGAGTGACCTAAGAGACTGGAAGACTCGAAAATTACAAGAAGACCAAGGAATGCCCTGGGGGTATTTTTATAATTTTAGATTCTGATTTTTTTATGTTAAATAATCCACAGTACTCGTTCAATTCATGTATGCTTTATATTATGTGATGATAAAAGCATTGTCATGCATACTTATGTCATTTAGATTAGATATGCCTACACAAATATATTTGATATGTCATACATGCATCATAGCTTGATATTTTATGTATGTTTTTAATGTGATTAAAATGGGCAATATATATAAATGACTATGAATAATGAGATTAATTTTTGCAATGGTTAGAAAACTTAGTAATTCTCAATAATATTAATCTAGTTATTAAAGAGTTTAATAAGTTAGATTAATAGGGTCATTTATTGTAATTAGGATTAATGTGATCAATTACTTAATAATAAATGATTTGAATAAAGTGTTAGATCTGAAATGGTGGGTTATACTCACTAAGGTTTTGATTAATTTTGTTAACTAAAAACCTAACTGAATAAACGTTGGTTGAATGATATGGAATAAGAGTTATTCTAGAATATCATTTGATTGAGAATGTCTTGGTCCAACATGCAAATACTTGACTGACCCTAAGGCGGCACTTCTTTGTGGTATGTTAGATTGTCATGGTATAGTAACTAGTTTTAGGGTAGCTCTAGTTCGTTAAACATGTTCATGCATCATTTTTAAATTTATGCCAAAGCACTCACACTTGTTTTAAATAAATGGCTGAATGAATGTTTTATTTATTTCAGCAATGATGTCTTCTGCATTACTTCAAATTCTCGCAAATGACAAATTAACTGGTGATAACTACACTAACTGGAAGCTTAACATTAATGCAATATTGGTCACCAAAGACCTCAAGTTTGTGCTTACAGAGGAATGTCCTCCAACGTTTGCTACCAATACCGCACGAACTGTTTGTGAGGCATACAAGCGATGGGTCTCATCTGATGATAAGGCCCAAACATATCTATTAGCTTCTATGACAAACGTGCTTGTCACAAAGCATGAAGCAATGACTTCAATATTTGAAATCATGGAGTCATTGCAAGCTATGTTCGGACAGCCCTCAGAGCTAAAACGACACAAAACTGTTCGTTCCGCTATGCTCGCTCGCATGAAGGAAGGTACATCAGTTCGGGAACATGTCCAAAGTATGATGTCCTACTTTAACACGACAAAAGTCAATAGTGGGGTCATTGATAAACCCAGTCAAGTGATCATCATACTGACGACTCTTTCGAAGAGTTTTAATTAGTTTAAGAGCAATTATGGGATGAACAAGTTAAGGTTCAGTCTTACAGAGTTGCTCAATGAGCTCACTAACTTTGAGTTCTTGACTAAGGACAGCAAGAGAAAGACTGGTGAGGCAAATGTTGCCTAACCATCTTCTTCCAATAATAAGAAGAGGTCTGATGGGAAGGCAAAGGGTAAGCCCAAACCCAAGAAAGGCTAAAGGAAGATGAAGTCCAAGAAAGGTAAATATGATTTACTTGTTCTTGAGTCATGTTTAGTAGAAGATGATTCTTCACCCTGGGTAGTTGATTCGGGGGCCACTAACCATGTTTGTTCTTCTTTGCAATGGACTGGTTCTTAGACACAGCTAGAGGAGAGAAGCTCCTCTATGAGTGTGGGGTCAGGGGATGTTGTGTCGCCACGAGCAGTGAGCATAATCAGATTACGTTTTTATAATAATTATATATTAATGGACAATATATTTTATATTCCTTGATTTACAAGGAATTTGATTTTCGTTTCTAAGTTGTTTGAACAAAAATATTTTGTTTCTTTTAATAATAAGTCTGTTATTATTGAAAAGAATGGTTTAAATATTTGTTCAGAAATTATTGAAAAAAAATTGTATGTGTTAAGACCGTTAATACATACTACACTGCTCAACGCTGAGATATTTAAGGTTGAAAAACCAAAAGCTAAACTAAATAAGATTTCTCCAGATAATGACACGTATCCTTGGCATCTAAGGCTTGGTCACATAAACCTTGACCGAATAGAAAGACTAGTAAAAAGTGGACCTTTATGTGAGTTAAAGGTTGACACCTTATCTGTCTGTGAATCTTGTTTAAAATGTAAGATGACTAAGAGACCTTTTACTAAAAAAAGGTTATAGAGCCATTGGAGCTCATACATACAGATGTCTACGGACCGATGAATGTTAGAACTAGAGGTGGCTATGAGTATTATGTCACCTTTATAGATGACTACTCAAGATACAGATATGTCTACCTGATACAACGAAAGTCAAAAACATTTGAAAAGTTTAAAGAATTTCGAGCTGAAGCTGAGAATCAATTAGGTAGGACTATAAAGTTACTACGATCGGATCGTAGAGGTGAGTACCTTGACCGAGAGTTTGAAGACTTCATGGTTAAGCATGGGATCGTTTCCCAACTCACAGCTCTTGGTACAGCTCGGTAAAATGGTGTAGCGGAAATGAGAAATAAAACCCTGATGGAAATGGTGAGATCTATGATTAGTTTCTCGTCATTATCAAATTCCTTCTGGGGATATGTGTTGCAAACAGTGGCATACATTTTGAATGTAGTGTCATCCAAATCTGTTTCTAAGACTCCCTTAGAGTTGTGGAATGGTCGTAAAGCTAGTTTGTGACATTTCTGCGTATGAGGGTGTCCAGCACACGTGTTGAAGAACAGAAGCGGAAAGCTAGATTCCCAATCTGTGGTCTGCATGTTTGTAGGATACTCCAAGGAGACCAGAGATGGACACTTCTATAGTCCCGAAGATGACAAAGTATTTGTATCGACAAATGCAACGTTTATTGAGGAGAATTATATTAGTGACCATAAACCTCAATCTAAGATTGTATTAAATGAGTTGGAGTCTGGTGAGACTAGTACTTCATTAACAAGAGTTGTTGATCCATAAACATTTGAGGTTCAGATGGTTCCTGATCAGGATACACTACCACCTAGACATAGTGAGAGGGTTGTGAGACAACTTGAACACTATTTAGGTATAGGTAAGGGACAAGGTGTTGTCTCTGCTGATAGTGTGGATGATCTATTGACATTTAAGAATGCAATGGAAGATCATAATAAAGAGGAATGGCTTAAAGCCATGAATCTTGAGATAGAGTCTATGTACTCTAACTCGGTCTAGGATCTTGTAGACTTACCGGATGGGGTAAAACCCATAGGGTGTAAGTGTATCCACAAGAGAAAGAGAGGAGTAGACAGGAAGGTAGAGATCTTAAAAGCAAGGCTAGCGGCCAAGGGTTATATCTAGAAAGAAGGGGTCGATTATGAAGAGACATTCTCGTCAGTAGCCATGTCTAAGTCTATTAGGATTCTCTTATCCATTGCTACCTATTTCGATTATGAAATTTGGCAAATAGACGTCAAGACTACAATCTTGAATGACAATCTTGACGAGAGCATCTATATGATGCAACCAGAGGGATTCGTGTCTCCAGATCAAGAGCAAAAGGTATGCAAGCTACAAAGGTCTATCTATGGATTTAATCAAGCATCTAGATCTTGGAACATTAGGTTTGATGATGTGATCAAAACATATGGCTTTGAGCAGAACATCGATGAGCCTTGTGTCTACAAGTGCATCATGGATAAGAAAGTAGTTTTCTTGGTCCTATACATAGATGATAACCTACTCGTTGGGAATGATGTGGGAGTGTTGTCTGATATAAAAGGGTTCACTGGCTAGCGAATTCCAAATGAAAGATTTGATAGAGGCGAGTTATGTTCTAGGGATACAACTTATAAGGGATCATAAGAATAAACTCATAGCAGAGTCTCAGGCATCATATATCGATAAGATTCTTGTGCAATTTTCAATGCAGAACTCCAAGAAGGGTAAGTTACCTTCCAGGTATGGAGTTTACTTGTCTAAGGAACAGTGTCATAAAACACCTCAAGAAGTTAAGAATATGAGACGTGTACCCTATGCATCAGCAGTAGGTAGTCTCATGTATGTTATGTTATGCACGAGACCGGACATCTACTATACAGTGGGAGTAGTCAGCAGATACCAGTCCAACCCAGGATTGGATCATTGGGTTGCTGTCAAGACTATTCTCAAGTATCTTCGGAGAACGAGAAATTATATGCTATCTTATTCCAGACAGAATTTGATTCCGTTAAGATACACGGATTCTGATTTTCAACCAGACAAGGATTCTACTCAAAGCCATAGGTTTTGATCATATCAAGGAATATTAATTAAAGAGCTTAATTAATGATTTTAAGGGTTATTGGAGCTCATAATATTGTGGGTTCATTAAGACCCCTTGCTAGTCCGATCGATTTAGGTAACAAGGGTCACAATTAATTAATTGGATTGTCCAATTAATTATGTTAGAAAAGCGACATGTATTTATTCGGGAATTAATTGAATAATGAGATTATTTAATTAATGAATGATAATGCTTATGTTAATTAAATAATTAGATTATTTAATTGTGTGAATAATCATTAGTTGGAGGGTGTTGATTGATATTTAATTTTTAAAGATAAGATAATTTGATTATTTTATTTTTATTAAATTAGATATTTAATTTTGAATTTAAAGAGTTTGTTTTCAAAACAAATTGATTAATATCTTTAAAGATATGAGATATCATAAAAGATTGGAATTGATTATTTTTGTCAATATATATATATATATATATATATATATATATATATGTTTTAAATATTTAAAAGAAGATAAAACCAAGGCACACATATTGTTTGTATGAGATACAAACACTGATGTGCATGAATCAATTAAAAAGAAAAAAAACAATCAACACACACATATATATATATAAACGCACAACAATATATGACATTGTTTGTTTGCAAGCAAGCAAATGGGATGCGTTGAAGACTTACCTGATCAAAAAGACAACAACAAAGCAATTGTGTTTTTTTGTCTTTTATGGGTACTTGATATCAACGCATATCAAAAGGCATCAGTTTACAAATTGGTGCAAAGTTGTGTGTGCGAAAGTTCATGTGTGCATGAGAGATATTCAAGTGCAAGTGTCACATAGTAAACAAAGAAGATAGAGTTTCTTCGATTCTCTCTACATCCTCCATTCATGTTCCTGAGACTGTGCACGCAGTTACCAGTCTCGGGAGATAGTAAGGAAGATCGAGTGGTTCAGACAGAAGCATATCGTAAAGTGAAGGAGCCTCTAAACATTGGTAAGATTTTCTTTTTATGATTATATTGATTACAATTTCTTGCATATACGTATTTATTTATTATTGTAATAATTGATATGTATGAGTTTCGAAAATAAATATGATTCCAAGTTCACTGGTCCCAGATAAAGATTATGATATGTATAAAAATTTTAAAACCTTACTTCCGCTGCGTGACCGTGAACGGGGTTCCAACAATTTAATCTATCTTTAATAGAGTCTAAAACTCCAATCAAACTTTACACAATATACATACATGTATTGAAGAAGAAAACCTAACGTGATTAAAGACTTGAAGCTCAAAAATCAAAAGAGAAATCAATACCTCAAGTGAAAAATATGCAGTCTCGTTTTTATGAGTAGAACTACTATAAAAATTAATCAAATGACTCCAAACTCTTGTTGAAAAGATAGAGGACTGGTAGACAAGAATTCTTCAACTTGAATTAATCAAATCAGACTCCGAATAAAAAATATATGGTGTTTGGAAGATAGGAAAATTGGAGAGAAAATTTTTGAACCTATGTTTTTCAATTTTTATTATTACAATAAAATGAGAGGGAAAATGAGGTATATAAAGGAAAGAGATAAGAGTGAATAAGTCCACCAATGAGAGAGGGCCACCTCTACCTTCTCCTGGAGGCATATGGCCTCCATAGGGGCAGAAGGCCTCCTTTCCCGTGAGCCCCACACGCCTCTACGAGAAAGGGGTCATGTCCCCTCTCTTCCTTCTTTGAGTCTCCTTTCATTCTTTGACCATTTCTTCGGCCTTCGAACTCCGATTTTGAATCTGTTTTTGGATTACAAACCGGTACTCCCTCATGCATAAGGGCATCAATAAAACTTTCACAAAAATTATGGAATTCAATCTGAAAATCAAAGATGAATACTATGCATGATAAAGACATAGAAAGTTTCCTAACTTCCTAATTTGAACTCTAAACTTAATGAATAAGTAACCAAAATGACCGAAACTCAATGCGAAATATCATAAGAACAAATTCAAGTTCAATATCATTTAAATATAATAAAATGAACATAAGAACACACAAGTATGTTATTTTCTAGAGATAGTCCTAGAACATGCAATTTACGAAAGTAGTCACCTTTAAGTCTAATGCATGTGCATACAAGAATAAGTATGTGTATGTGTTATATCAAATTTTGTACAATGATGCAGGGACACATATGAATGTAGTATATGTGTGTGCCTAGGCCTTACAAAAGGAAAGAGATCTTGATATGCCTTTTGCTATGCAATTCAGCTTTGCTCCTCTTGTAGCCGCCACTTTGCTTGAAATGTTATCCATCTTCGTTAAAGCTTGATAGTCCACAAATCCTAGAAAACTAATCAATGCAAAGAAAATTTCATTTTGATATAGAATTATGCCAACATAAAAGTCAGAAACCTAACATCAATCCAAAAACAAGAGAAAACTGAACTACCAAACGAAATAAAAAGAAACGAAAGAAAATAAAACAACTAACTAACTACTATTATTATTAAAACTAATCTAATCACTACTACACAGATCGATCCTCGACAATGGCACCATTTTGAACTTGCTTTTTTGTGTCATTAGCAAATTACAAGTTCAAAAGATATTTGAAAAGCTCCTAGCAATGCTCAAAATGTTTTCAAAACAAGTGTAGAGGTAAGCAAGGTATCGTTCCACATGGATCAATGGTAGTGGTGATCAAATTAATAAGAAAAATAATAGTTAATGGTTGATTGTAAAATTAATAACTAAGATGCAAACTACAATTATGTTATATGACTAAAATTAAATTAATACTAGCAAGAATGTAGTGCAGTGAGATAAGATATGATATGGATATGGCTTTCAGTGCAATTCAAACACAAATAATGGGCAATCCTATGAATTGTTTAAGAACCTATTCAACCTCTTTATGGCCAATCTACCTTTAAGCGTGATTCGAAAAATCACTTGATTCTCACCAACAAACCAACTACTGATGTGCTAATTTGAGTGTAGGGAGAGTCATCTTTAAGCTTAGATAGATTAATTAGCTTGGGTTTCTTGGATTGATGTGCTAACAATGAAATTTCCTAAGATGGATAACAAGCAACAAAATGATGAACACTTGATGAAGATCAAACTAAATCAAAAAATATGGACTCCAATTAACTTTGAAACCATTGGAACTTGTTCTTCTTTGAAAGACAATCAATTTTGGCTTTTGAATCACCAAAATCGGATTTGAAATGAGTGAGATATCATAAAAAACAAAAAATAAAAAGTTCTTAGAAATTTTGTAGGGTTTTGAGTATATATAGAGAGAAATTATATAAAGAGAGGGACATCACTGCTAGAAGCCAACACCATGACAACTCAGCTCCCCATGGAGGTGTATGTCCTCCATAGGGCAGAGGGGAATCCACCTCGTGGGGGCCATATGCCTCCACAGGAGAGGGAGGGTTTGGCAGTTTACCACCTCTCTTCCCTTTTGTTCCTTTTCATACTCCTCTTGTGTTCTTCATCCTCCGAACTCTGAATTTGAACCCGCTTTCGGATTGCAGACCCTAAATCAATTAGGGACATGGAAATTTACAATAATTTTATCAAAACTTGAATCCGACTCGATATACAAGGACAAAAATCATGCATGATAAACAAACGGAAAGTTTCATAACTTCCAGCGCGGAACTTGAAAACTTATGAATGAGTAACCAAATTGTTTGGAACTCAATAAGGAACAACATGAGAACATATCCAAGTCCAGTATCAATAAAACACAAATAAATAAATACAAGAACACAGAAGTATGTCATTTCCTAGATATATTCCTAGAACATGCAATTTTATAGAAGTTGACAATTTAAATCTAATAAATATGCGTACAATAATATGTGTGTATGTGTTATACCAATTGAGCATAATGAAGCAAGGACACAAATATATACAATGGTGTGTTTGTGCTTATGCCTTACTCGATACCTTAGCATCCAAGTTACATCTTTCTTCTTGAATACAAACTTTACATAAGAAGTTGCTTTCATTTTTAAAGCTCATATCAAATACGAACCACCTAAGCAACTAATCAATACAAACAAAGAGAGTTTTGTTATGGAACTAAGCAACACAAATCTAAAACCTAACACATAATCCATCCCTTCCATTCAAGAGTGCTATTTGAAATTAACATCTAAACTTTAGTTGAGAGTTGATGTGCCTACTCAAATCAAGAAGATATCATATACTTTGAAAATTAACATCTAACTTAAATCGAAAGTTGATGTGCCTACTCAATCAAAGAAGATATCATCTGTTTTTATATCATATACTTAGAGAATTAACATCTAACTTAATTGAGAGTTGATATGCCTACTCAATCAAAAAAGATATCATGTACTTTTATAAGCTCAAATTAATTCAACACCTACTCAGTTGAGAGTTGATGTGCCTACTCAATCAAGAAGATATCAAATACTTGTAATTACTCAAATCAATTTAACATCTAGACTTGAATTAAGAGTTGATGTGCCTACTCAATCCATGGAGATATCAAACTCTTTAAAGCATAATGAATGGAACTAAAATAGATCAAATACAAAAGAAAATGGTGAAAAGCCCATAATCCATGAATTGTTACATTAACTCCCATATAGGGTTTAGTTACTCAAAATGAATATGCAATGAACAGATATAAATGCAAAAGACAAGAAACAACCCATTGATATGCTCATAATCCTCTATTCTCCAAGCTTCTCGCCTCTTCCAAGTGTCTAATTCGTAGCTCCTTGAGTGGGTAACTGGGTTTGAATGAAATGAAGTTGAAATGGGTGATATAGAGATGGATTTTATAGGGAAATTGGTTAGGAATGGTGTAAAATGGGTTTGAATGATTTGGGAGAAATTTCTAGATAAAGGGCTAATGGGTTAGTGATGTAAGAAGGTTGTGAGGGCCTGTAGTTCGTATTAGAAAAAGATATATTTATAGGGTTTCCAAAAATTTGTCTGAAGGTACTGATGTCATCAAATCTGGGCAATTTCACGGCTCGTAGTTCCCTGGTATGAACATGGGAAGTGGACCAATGAGATCAACTAGAGGCATTTTGGCACTCGATCCGCAGGTCACTTCACGGGTATAGATCCGTAAACTATGACACTTCTTGGTTCTACCTCACAGTTGTTGACCAGCGAACTGTTGTCTCAAGATATTCTGGACATGACTTTACGGGTGCATTGCACTAGTGTGGACTAGTAAACTTTGGCCTTGAGATCTTCTGAGGTTATTTGGCTCTCGGTCCATGGATAGCTTTGCTTGTAAGGACCAGAGAACTTCTACGTGAGATCCCCATAATTTTCGTGGGTTGATTTGTAGGGGTATGGATCCGCGGACTACTAGGGAACTAGGCACTCTTCCTGAAAATCTGACTTGTTCTACTCTTGAAAGCTCTAGTTTGAATCTCCATTGCCTTAAATATATTGATTGCCTACACTGACTAGAACAGAGCCGTTAAACAGGAGAGTTTACTCGGAACAGATCAAAAGGATACAGAATTGAAGGCCAAAATGTAACACAATATTGGCTTAATCAATAAGACTTAAACCATCCATTTTGTTTTCTTTATTTTCTCTCCATTCATTTTGTACCATTAGTTGATTGTAGTTTATCAAATGTCAAAATGCAACAAAAAAAAATCAGTACTGTCATTTGGTTATCTATAATTTGAGTTATGCTAGAGATCCCACCTACAATCCTTCTTTTCCATCCCAACCTATATGGCATCCAATGTGTCATTTGATTAGTGGATACTCATTGTGATTTTTCTCTTGTATCACTCACCAATTAATTTGTATCCACTTATCAAATGACGCCTCAGCTGCAACATAGATTGGGATGAAAAATATGAAAATGTAAGTGAGATCTCTAGCATTACTTCTGCAATTTTCTTTTGTCTTTTGGCTTATTAGTGTAGAACAAGGATCATTTGTTGAGTTCCATGTTGGTTGCATTGTGCTGAGCTTTAAAAGATCGGTTACTAGTGTCCCTCTTATATATATTTTTTTATAATAGAAAAAATAAAAACAGAACAAACTAAGAAATAGAGGGGTTGTTATTCAGCCAATACCACTCCTGCGCATAGGAGATGGCACAGTGAGCCAGCTTAGAGGTCAAGGATTTCCCAACTCTGGAAATCACAAGGACCTTTCAGATGCCGACATCTAACATAAGAGCCTTAATATCAAGAACAATTGACTTAGAAACACCCAAAGAGGTAGATGGATTGTTTAGAGAATGAGCCACCCAGGAGGAGGAAACTTCAACCTGATTGAAGCAGATATTGAAACTTTTTGCAGTCCTGAAACCTTATCTCAGAGCTAGGAGTTCACCTATATTAGCATAAAAGCATCCAGGCAAACGGTTGCAAAGGGCAATCATAACTTTACCTCTATCATCCCAGATTACAACCCTAAAAGTAGTATCAGAATATTTTGGACCAGAAGAAGTAGCTGTGTTAAGCTTGAAATTTCTTAGAGAAGGAGCAATCCAGACATCACAAGGATGGGGAGTTGGGGAAGGATTGATATTAATTGCTAACCTGGCATTCTGGAATTCTGTAAGCAAGGCTTCCTCCCCTGACACTACCAATTTAGCACATTTTCTTGTCCCTTTAATAAGGAAAGAGTTCTTATTTTCCCAAATAGCCCAAGCAATCATACAAAACCAACACTGAACATCCTTCTTGGAGAAGGAAAGCACATACATAAAAATTTCCTAAACTGGAATGTGATTGAGCGAGAATAGCAACCCCTCAAAATTTGCCAACCTCCAGGCTTTCCTAGCTTCTTTGCACCCAAACAGAGCATGGAAGGTGGATTATGAATCCTTTCCACACAATTGGCAGCGAGGATTGTCCACAACCTTTTTCTGCCACAACAGGATCTACTACGGTAAGGCATTCAAACTAGCCCTCCAAACGAAGATACGGATTTTTGGAGGCAAGCTGAGGCACCACAAAGAATTCCACCACTTACTGGGAATGGACGCATTTGAGGTTGACTCCTCTAAAGCAAGATTAATGGCAACATGATACCCACTTTAAACTGTATAGGTACCACTTTTATCGTAATGCCAAAGCAAAAAATCATTGATCTTACTCCAACTGATCGAAATTGATCGAACTACATCCCTATCAATAGGAAGTAAAAATTCATTGAGCTTACCAAGATCCCAAATACTAAGATCATTATCAATAAGAGTAGCCACCTTAATTTTAGAACCAGGATCAATAGTAATCAGCTTAAAGAGGTGAGACGGGGCAACCATTTGTAGGGAAAATCAGCGCAACGGAAGTGTGAAAAATCAAAATTAGGGTTTTCGGTATAAATAAAAATTTTCCCAATATAATAACAAGAACCTTAACCCTAGATTAATTGATATGTATAAAAAAGTGTCGTACCTTTTTCTCGTGACGATTGAACAAGCACTGAATTGAATTCGTAAGATCTTCCAATCCAATCATGAACGTGAATCACCTAGGAGTGTGGGATCCCTTTCTTTAGTTGTATACCTGAGGATGGAAACAAAAAAATCTTTTTCCTTGTTAGTTACAATAATCCTCCAAGAGAAAAATCCAAGAACGTCCGGTCACTTGTGAATTATCAATCTACTTGAATGAAACTATCGTGAACCCGATTTTATTTTGTACACAAAACCCTTTTGATGTAAAGGATACTAGTGTACTATCAAAAACAAAAAATAAAAGGTCCACATGTGAACTAAACCCTTTCTTATAAAAAGAAACAAGTCCACATGCCACAATACAATTCTAGATGGACCCCTAAATTGGTCCGGTAGAATATATCAAGTGATCCATGCAAGTCCGTGTGGATTGGGGATCTTGGCAGGATATCTAAATTTAAGCTTCAATAGACATAACCTAATCACAATAAACAAACGATTCACTTAGGTCCAATCTATTCATATTAGTTCATTCCACTAAAGAACTAAAATTGAACTCTTAAATAAATATAGAATAAGTTAAAATTGCTCATTCATACCCTAGACAACTTTATTGGAGATAGTTTATCCTCGTGACCGCCTATAGCTCTCCAAGTTACCATATTTACTTATATGAACACATGTTGAACTTGGATATTTTAACATGTCCAGAAGCCATGTTTCAATAGACACTATTGAAAACTAAACGTTAAGATTTAATATCCAATACCTCAAAATATCCATATGATGATATTCAACTCTCATTTAATAAATGAAGCCACGATGTCAATATCTATAAATGAAGTCCTCTATCGATTAACAAATGAATACCACCAAACTATCGAGGATAGACTATGCTATATAATCGTACTCATTGATAGCTCAAATGATAACACTTGCAACCATAAGTCCATCATTTATCTCAGGATTGAGATAGACTCTCCGATTGTCTTCAAGTCAAAACTTGTATCCGTTGACGGTTCTAGATAAAATAATTCACTGTGATCCTATTTAATGCACCCAGTGCACTAGATTCTTTTGCCAAAGGACACCACACTTTGATAATTTTAGACTCATCATAACACATTTGATCCCACTCAAATGCTTGCAAAAGAATCTACAACATAAGATAAAGGCGCCCAACCTTTATCTTAAGTTATGAATATTATTCCAGACTAACTAAAGAATTGTGTTTACCTCATACATATCTAGATGTATGAATAATTCTTCTTTTCTCATAGTCTTCTGAACTTACGATTATTTACTTTTGACAATTATAATAATTAAACTATAAATGCTATAAGATTTGTTAAACTAGAAATCACTTTATAAATACGAAAAGGTTGTCAAATACATTATTATACTCTTGCTATCAAGCATAATCCCAACAATCTTCCACTTGCTCTATAACAAATGTGTCATATCTTTCATCCCCATGTTCTCTAGATGCCCATCAAAACTCTTTTGTGGAAGAGACTTTGTAAAGGGATCTGTTAGATTATCTGCTAACTCGATCTTGGTAATTGTCACGTCACCCCTATGCATAATTTCCCTCAGAAGGTGATACTTTCTTTCAATGTGTTTCCCTCTCTTATGACTTCTTAGTTCTCTCGAATTAGACACTGCTCCAATATTGTCACAATAGATAGTGATCTGTTTAATCGCATCAGGAACCACTTCCAAGTCAATCAAGAATTGGCAGAGCCAGACAGCCTCTTTAGCAGCAACATACTCGTCTTTCATGGTGGAATCAGCAATACAAGATTGCTTAATACTCCTCCATATGATTGTCCCTTCTCTAATAGTAAACACAGATTCTGATGTTGATCTCCTAGAGTCAGAATTTGACTGAAAATCAGAATTTGTATACCCAACGGGAATTAAATCCCCTCCAGAGTATACAAACATATAATCTCCCATTCTTCTAAGATACTTAAAAATATGCTTGACTGTCATCCAGTGATCAGGACCAGGCTTCGATTGAAACCTTCTAACTATGCCCACAGTAAAACAAATATCTGGTCTAGTACAGAGCATTGCATACATGAGACTTCCAACTGTCGATGCATATGGACCCCTACTCATGAATTGATCATCATGCTCATTCTTAGGAACTTGTTCCTTAGAAAGTTTGATTCCATGTCTGAAAGGTAACATACCTTTCTTGTAATCTTGCTTGGAAAACCTAGACAATATTTTATCTATGTATGAAGCTTGGGATAATGCAATCGTTCTATTCTTTATATCCCTTATGACTTGGATACCAAGAATATAACTTGCTTCTCCTAAGTCTTTCATATCAAATTGTTTTGCTAACCATTCTTTTACTGATGTCAATACGCCTACATCATTTCCGACGAGTAGTATATCATCAACGTAAAGAACTAGGAAAACCAAATTGTCACCTTTAATCCTTTTATATACACATGGTTCATTAAGGTTTTGAATAAATCCAAAACTTTTCACGGCTTGATCGAACCTTTGTTGGGATTATGCTCGATAGCAAGAGTGTAATAATGTAATTGACAATCTTTTCATATCAATAAAGTGATTTCTAGTTTAACAAATCTTATAGCATTTATAGTTTAACTATTATAATTGTCAAAAGTAAATAATCATAAGGTCAAAAGACTATGAGAAAATAAGAATTGTTCATATATCAAGATATGTACGAGGTAGACACAATTCTTTAGTTAGTCTTGAATATTATTCACAACTTAAGATGAAAGGTTGGGCGCCTTTATTTTGTCAAAGTTGTAGATTCTTTTGCTAGCATTTGAATGGGATCAAATGTGTTATGATGAGTCTAAAATCATCAAAGTGAGGTGTCATTGGGCAAAAGAATCTAGTGCACTAGGTGCATTGAATAGGATCAAAATGAAATACTTTAACTAGAACCGTCAATGGATAAAAGTTTTCATTTGAAGACAATCGGAGAGTCTATCTCAATACTGAGATAAATGATGGACTTATGGTTGCAAATGTTATCATTTGAGCTATCAATGTGTACGATTATATAGCATAGTCTATCCTCGATAGTTTGGTGGTATTCATTTGTTTATCAATAGAGGACTTCATTTATAGATATGGACATCGTGGCTCCATTTATTAAATGAGAGCAAAATACCATCATATGGATGTTTTGAGGTATTTAATATAAAATCTTAACGTTAAGTTTTCAATAGTGTCTATTGAAACATGGGTTCCGGACAAGTCAAAATATCCAAGTTCAAAATGTGGTCATATGAGTAAATATGGTAACTTGGAGAACTATAGACGGTCTATGAGCTCTTGGCGATTATTGGTATTCTTCATGAGGATACACTTTCTCCAATAAGGTTTTCTAGGGTATGAATGAGTAACATCAACTTATTCAATATTTATTTAAGAGTTCAATTTTAGTTATTTAGTGGAATGAACTAAAATTAAATAGATCGGACCTAAGTAAATCATTTGTTGATTGTGATTGGGTTGTGTCTATTGGAGCATAAATCTAGATAGCCCGCTAAGATCCCCAATCCACACGAACTTGCATGGATCACTTGATATATTCTACTGGACCAATTTAGGGGTCCATCTAGTATTGTATTGAGACATGTGGACTTGTTTCTTTTTGTAAGAATGGGTTTAGTTCACATGTGGACTTTTTATTAAGGTCAAATGGATTTAATAAAATATGAAAATAATATATTGGCCCATATATATATGTGTTGGGCGGCAAGGCTATTTAGAATAGCTTAATTATATTATATTATTTTATTATTTAATTAAATAGAAATTAATTAATTTGGTGATTAATTAATAATTTAATTAAAAGTCAAAATCTTTTTCATAGTAGGAGATGGTCTTCTAAAATTATACTATTGTTGGTAGTATAATTAATGTTAAAGACTATATTTGATAAGTAGATAAATAAATGGAATTATTTATCTAATCAAATTTGGAAGTCTTTAATATGGTTACAAATACACTATTGAGTTGAATTAGGAGTCTTGGTGTAGGATATAATTCCTTTTAGAAAGATTTCGGCCAGCCTATGCAATTTCATAGAGAGATTTCGGCTAGCCCTATTTTTCTAAGAGAAGAATTCGGCCATCATAGCAATTTTGAGGGAGAAAAATCTGATTTTACTCTAGTCAAAATTCGATCAACTCTAAGAAATCGTGTGTGATCCGGGAAAGAAGAAATAAGAAGAAAGAACGTTTAGTTTTCGATAGTACACTAGTAGCCTTTACATCAAAAGGTTTTGTATACAACATCGAATCAAGGTTCACACGAGTTTCAATCAAATTGATTGATAATTCACAAGTGATCTAACGTTCTTTGTTTTCTTCTTGGAGGATTATTGTAACTAACAAAGAAGAAGATTTTGTTCATTTCCATCCTCAGGTATACGATTAAAAGAAAGGGAACCCACACTCCCAGTTGATTCACGTTCGTGATTGGATTGGAAGATCTTACGGATTCAATTCGGCGTTTGTTCAATCGTCACGAGAAAAAGGTACGACACTTTTTATATACATCAATTAATCTAGGGTTAAGGTTCTTGTTAGTCAAAGGGAAATTTTTTATTTATATGCAAACCCTAATTTTTAATAAATTTTCTCACGCTTCCATTGCGTGTGTTTTATTTTCCCTACAACCTTATGTTCAAGGATCGAGATGCATACTTCAATCCATATATGGATCATTGCAACTTGCATACACTTTCCTTTTGGCCTTTTTCAATGAATCCTTCTGGTTGCATCATATAGATGCTTTCGTCAAGACTTCCATTAAGGAAAGTTGTCTTGACGTCCATTTGCCAAATCTCTAGGTCTAGAGATGCCACAATTAATAAAAGTATCCTAATGGATTTAAGCATGGCCACATGAGAGAAGGTTTCTTCATAATCGATACCTTCCTTCTGTGTATAACCTTTAGCTTCCAATCTAGCTTTACAGGTTTCCACCTTTCCATCCATTCCTTTTTTCCTCTTGTATACCCACTTGCACCCTATGGGTTTTATCCCTTTAGACAAGTCTACAAGAGACCAGACTTTGTTTTTGAACATATATTCAATTTCGGATTGCATTGCCTTTTGCCAATGGCAAAAATCAACATCTTCCATTGCTTCCTTGTACGTATAGGGATCAACGTCGTCCGGAAGAATCTCTACAGATTCTCCCAAACCGATGTATTTCTCGGGTTGTCTACAAAACCTCCCACTACAACGAGGTATGGTAGATTGTTGATCTTGTGTTGGTACAGAACTTACAATTGGGCTTGGTTGTGAAACCGCTTGTGGAATTGTATCTCCTGAGAGCTCATTCAGGACAATTCTACTTTTAGGCATAAAATTATTCATATAGTCCTCTTCCAGAAATTTAGCATTTGTCGAAATAAATACTTTAACATCTGAAGGACTATAGACATAATATCCTTTTGTTCCTTTTGGATACCCTACAAATATGCATATTTCTGAACGGGACTCCATCTTTTCTGTCTTTCCTTTCAACAGATGCGCAGGACATCCAAATATCCTTAAGTTATGTAAACAAAGCTTTCTCCCGGTCCATAACTCATGCAATGTTTTAGGAACCGACTTAGATGGTACATCGTTTAGAATGTACATAGCAGTTTGTAAAGCATATCCCCAAAAAGAATTAGGAAGCGTTGAATAACTCAACATAGACCTAACCATGTCTAAAAGGGTTCTATTTTTCGTTTCTGCCACCACATTTTGCAGAGGTGTACCTAGTGCAGAAAACTGAGAAATTATCCCATTATCAATAAGATATTGCTGAAACTCACCAGATAGATATTCTCCACTACGATCAGACCTCAAGATTTTTATGTGTTTCTCAAGCTGATTTTCTACTTCAGCTTTAAATGCTTTGAACATGTCAAAAGCATCCAACTTATGTCTCATAAGATACACATAACCAAATCTTGAGTGATCATCCGTGAAAGTGATGAAGTACTCATATCCACCTCTAGCTTGAATGCTCATAGGTCCACACAAATCAGTGTGTATCAATCCTAAATTTTCGATGGCTCTTGTGCCTTTGGTTGTAAACGACCTTTTGGTCATTTTACCTTCCAAACAAGTTTGACAAGTTGGTAGATCATCAACCTTTAAGTCACTTAGAGGTCCGTCACTTACCAATATTTTAATCCTATTAAGGTTAATATGACCTAGGCGCAAATGTCATAGGTAGGTTTCATCTTTTGATAATTTAACTATTTTATGATTAGGTTCCGTTGATTCTGTGTCTAACAAGTGAGAGATATTTCCATGCAAATAGAATAAATCATTTTCCAATGTATCTTTGCAAATAATTTTATCATTCTTACTAATAATAAAAGCTTTATTATAAGTAACTGAATAACCAAATTTATTTAAACAAGAAACTGAAATTAAATTCCTCTTGAATTGAGGTACATAATAAACGTCTATTAAATCTGAATGTCTATAAGAATATAAACTAATTCTAATATCTCTCACTGAACTAGCTGACACCAACGCTCTATTGTCTAAACGCAAGTTGAATTCGTTCTCATTAAGCCTTCTCCTTTCCTTGAACCCCTGTAAAGGAAAAACAAACATGATTAGTGGCTCCGGAGTCTATGATCCAAGAATCCACCAAAACAAATGTTTCAAGATAATTAATATTACCTTCTTCCTTCTTGTCTTAAGACTTTGGGCAATTTCTTTTCCAATGTCCCTTTTCACCACAAAGGAAACACGTCCCTTTGATATTGGTTACTTTCTTTGTCTCTTTCTTAGTAGGTCCTAGTGGCTTTTTCTTCTGTTGTTTCTTGACCTTCTTACGGGTCTTAACAGTAGCAACTTTACCTGCGGTATGAATCTCTTGACCTTTGCATTTCACAAGGATTTTTTCCGTGCTTTGAACATCTTGCATTGCAAGGTGTATTCCTTATTATTCAAGGTGTAATCCAACTTGAATTGATCAAAATAATCCGACAGTGAGTTGACAATCATGTCAATTTTGGTCTCACCATTTATCTCAACAATGTTGAGATGTGCTATGACTTTCATTATGTGATCTTTCACACCCTGTCCAGGTTTCATCCTAAGATTCATAAAATCAGTCACTACCTCTCTCTTAGTCGTCCTAGACCTCATAGCAAATATCTCCTCTAGAGACATCATTATATCGACAACAGTCTCTATTCTATCATGTTGATGTTGCAACACGTCGGAGATGGTAGCTATAATGTAACATTTAGCCATCTCATCAGAAGACTCTCACTGTTGATACTCATCTCTTTGCTCCTAAGTAGATTCATTAGTAGGAGTAGGTGGTTTAGGAGTGCACAGAACGAACTTATACTTTTCGGATAGTAATAAAAGCCCAATTTTCCTTTTCCATGTGACATAATTATCATCAGTCAAAGTATTGTCTTTTAGGATGTTGATTAGGGATGGGGTCATGATTTCTGAACAATAATAAAAATTATATAAGTAAATAATCATGATAAAGCACTTTAGAATATTTATCTTGAATAAAATAAAATAATTCAATCGTAAAAATTCAACGGTGATCCAACACCCATAAATGTCACACCTCCTTTGGGAGTTCGCAACATTTACTAGTTGGACTAGGTCCCACCTAATTGTTAACATAACAACCAACGTTTTTAATTTTAGACTTGCAATTTTATTAACAAGAACTCTTGGGAGGATATTAATAAAATTACATTGAGTGTGTTACCAAGTTATTGACCTTCAATATAATCCCTCACGAATATCCCTCCTTTGGGAGTAGATATCGTTTGGGCTAATTGTCTAGTCTATCCTTGTATGGAAGTATCTTGCTAAATTCCAATTATGAATAACTCTTGGGAGGTTATTACACGAAAGATAAAGCTCTACTAAACTTGGAGGCCGTAGATGTTCCAAAACACCTTCTCCCACTCAATTATTTAAGGCGTGTGATCGAATTCCAAAGAATGATTTATCAAGTTATTTAGATGCCAATTTAGATACCTAAACCATTCTATGCATGTTCATACCAAGAGAGATATATGAGTGGTACTCTTATTCTATATGACATGTTATCAAACAATGACAAATATTGTAATATTTACAAAAAATATAAATAGCTACGATTGTGGTCCATCCTAGAATAGCAAGTAAATTACATGTCTTGGAATACAAAAAACTCATTTCTTGGCGAAGCAAGTCCTCACGCGACCTTCGTCGTTTTGACTCCCTCGGCTGCCTCTCATGGGCGTGCGCACCCTTGACTCCCTTCCATGGGCGTGCGCATGCCACAACTCCTTAAAGGGCTGCCATGCGCAACCATGGCTTCCATAGGGTTGCCGTAGCCCATGCCACAACAATCGTGGCAGCGTGCTCTTTGCACGCACATTTGTTGCTATGGCTCGCACGGTCCCAAACTTGTTCCGGTTGCTTCCAATCCTTCAAACCTTCGAGTCTTCGATACTTGAATGTATTACAGAAGGATTTTAAACAATAAAAAAATACTGCAGTTTTTTTTTTATTACAATAGTGCATTATTTTTATTACAACAAAAAAATAAAAATAAAAAACTTAGCAACTACCAAGAAGGAAATTATGGAGATGATATGTCACCCTTCTTGTTACAATCCAAAAACAAAATTACATTAAAATTCTATGACCAAAATTAAGTAATAACAAGCAACATATAAAACATATATATATATATATATATATATATATATATATATATATATCCATATATTCCAATGTAAATATATATGTGAATACCTAGAGTGTCATCTCTTTCTAAAACAAGCATATATACAATAAAAAGAAAAAGATTCACGTACACATATATCAATTAATCAAGGGTACAACCTAGCTCTGATACCAATTGTAGGGAAAATCCGCACAACGGAAGCGTGAAAAATCAAAATTAGGGTTTCGGTATAAATAAAAATTTTCCCTTTATAATAACAAGAACCTTAGCCCTAGATTAATTGATGTATATAAAAAAGTGTCGTACCTCTTTCTCGTGACGATTGAACAAGCACCGAATTGAATCCGTAAGATCTTCCAATCCAATCACGAACGTGAATCACCTAGGAGTGTGGGCTCCCTTTCTTTAGTTCTATATCTGAGGATGGAAACAAACAAAATCTTTTTCCTTGTTTGTTACAATAATCCTCCAAGAGAAAAATCCAAGAACGTCCGGTCACTTGTGAATTATCAATCTACTTAATTCAAACTCGCGTGAATCCGATTTGATTTTGTACACAAAACCCTTTTGATGTAAAGGATACTAGTGTACAAACAAAAACGTTCATTTTTTCTCTTCTCCTTGGCCGAATTCTACACCCTTTATTTATGAGTTGATCTAACTTTGTCTAGAGTAAAAAACTAATTTTTTCTCCCTCAAAATTCTCCTTTGCCCAAATTCTCTCTTAGATAATCACCTTGCTTGGCCTAAATTTTGCTCATAAAATCATAGGGCTGGCCGAAAATTATGAGGTGATATATATAGGATCATAAATCCTCTCCTAAGAATGATTTACTTGGTTGGCAAGAATCATTTCCTTAGGTGGATTTACTTGGTAGATAAGAATCCTTTTCAAAGAAGAATTCTACTATACACCAAGACTTCTAATCTAACTCATTAGAGTATTTGTAACCATATTAAAGATTTCCTAATTTGACAAGATAAATAATTCCTATTATTTATCTACTTATCAAATATAATCTTTAATATTAATTATAATACTCATAATAGTATAATATTAGGAGACCATCTCCTACTAGGAAAAAGATTTTGACTTTTAATTAAATAATTAATTAATTACCAAATTAATTAATTTCCATTTAGTTAAATAATAAAATAAAAATAATATAATTAAGCTAAACTATATAGCTTTGCCACCCAACACCATGATGTAGGCATATTATTTTTCTTAATTTACTAAATCCATTAGACCTTAATAAATGGTCCACATGAGAACTAGACCCATTCTTACAAAAAGAAACAAGTCCACATGCCTCAATACAATTATAGATGGACCCTTAAATTGGTCTGGTAGAATATATCAAGTGATCCATGCAAGTCCGTGTAGATTGGGGATCTTGGCAGGCTATCTAAATTTAAGCTTCAATAGACATAACCTAATCACAATCAACACATGATTCACTTAGGTCCAATCTATTAATTTTAGTTCATTCCACTAAAGAACTAAATTGAACTCTTAAATAAAGATAGAATAAGTTAATATTGCTCATTCATACCCTAAACAACTTTATTGGAGATAGTGTATCCTCGTGAAGAATACCAGTAAACGCCAAGAGCTCATAGACAGCCTATAGCTCTCCAAGTTACCATCTTTACTCATATGACCACATTTTGAACTTGAATATTTTGATTTGTCCAGAAGCCATGTTTCAATAGACACTAATGAAAACTTAACATTAAGATTTAATATTCAATATCTCAAAACATCCATATGATGATATTCAACTCTCATTTAATAAATGGAGCCACGATATCCATATCTATAAATAAAGTCCTCTATTGATTAACAAATGAATACCACCAAACTATCGAGGATAGACTATGCTATATAACCGTACTCATTGATAGCTCAAATGATAACACTTGCAACCATAAGTCCATCATTTATCTCATGATTGAGATAGACTCTCCGATTGCCTTCAAGTGAAAACTTTTATCCACTGGCGGTTCTAGATAAAATAATTCACTGTGATTCTATTCAATGCACCCAGTGCACTAGATTCTTTTGCCTAAAGACACCACACTTTGATGATTTTAGACTCATTATAACACATTTGATCACACTCAAATGCTAACAAAAGAATCTACAACTTTGACAAGATAAAGGCACCCAACATTTATCTTAAGTTGTGAATATTATTCAAGACTAACTAAAGAATTGTGTCTACCTCATACATATCTAGATGTATGAACAATTCTTCTTTTCTCATAGTCTTTTGACCTTATGATTTTTTACTTTTGACAATTATAGTAATTAAACTATAAATGCTATAATATTTGTTAAACTATAAATCACTTTATTAATATGAAAAGACTGTCAAATACATTATTATACTCTTGCTATCGAGCATAATCCCAACACCATTGATCTTTAAAGATCCTATTATTATTACCATCTCTGACACCCCATCTAACCCCTTTATCCAGTAGGTTTCTACCCCACAATAAGCTACGCCAAATATGGGAACAACCATTCTTTATAGAAGCAGGAAGAAAATCAGAGTTCTCGAAGTATTTTGCCTTTAGGACCTTTGCTGCAAGGGAATATGGACCAGACAGGATTCTCCAAGCTTGTTTGGCCAACAGAGACTGATTGAAAGCTGGGAGGTCTTTAAAACCCAATCCACCCTTGCTTTTCGGTTTACACATATCGTTTCAGCTTACCCAACTGATTTTCCTTTTACCACCTCTAGACCCCCACAAGAATTTAGAACACATCGAGCTCAACTCTTTGCACAGTCCCATCGGAATTTGAAATAAGCTTATCGAATGAGTGGGGACAGCCTAGGAAACTGCCTTGATTAGCACCTCTTTACCTCTGAATGAGAGAAAGCCCCCATTCCAGCCCCAAATCTTCTTCCACACTCATTCCTTAATATCACTGAACAACGGTTGTTTATTCCTACCCACCATGGAATGGAGGCCCAGATATCTATCCTTGCAATTACAGTCCTCAACATTAAACAGATGTTAGATGCCCGACCTATTAATATTATCAACATTCGGGTTAAAATTAATGCTAGATTTGTGGAGATTAATTTGTTGACCCGAGCCACGTTCGTAAATGTCCAATATCTTCTTGATACATAGACTGCTCTTCTTCGAGGCTTTACAGAAGAGAAAACTATCGTCAGCAAAGAACATATGACTTACAATAGGAGCCCCTCTGCAACACTTGAACCCCAAACCTCTGACATTCTTTTCAGAATCTGATAGCAGACAAGAAAAGGCTTCCGTACAAAAAAGAAAAAGGTAAGGGGACAAAGGACACCACTGTCTTAAACCCCTATAAGGCATAACATTTCCCACATTCCGACCATTAAGCACAAAAGAAAGACTGGTTGAAGAAATGCAGTCCATTACCAAGTCGATCCAAACCAGAGGGAAATTCATTTTAAACAGGACGGTCCGAAGAAACTCCCATTCAACCTTATCGTAGGCTTTACTCATATCTAATTTGATGGCCATTAAACCCTTCTTCCCCTCTTTCTTGCGGCCAATGGAGTGAAGTAATTCGAAAGCCACTATAACCTTGTCGAAAATTTACCTCTCTGGGACAAACGCCTACTGTTGAGGGGAAATCAAGCTAGGGAGGAGAGTTTTAAGTCTAGCCGCCAACATCTTCGCAACTGTCTTATACACCACACTACACAAAGCAATAGGCCAAAAATCATTTGGCTTAGTAGGATTATGCAGTTTCGGTATTAGAACGACATTTGTACAATTGAAATCTCTGATAGATATAGCATCATTAAGAATAAAGAGACAGGCCTTGGAGAAATCCTTTCCGATGACTGGCCAAAATTTTTGGAAAAAAATAGCATGGAACCTGTCCGGGCCAGGGGCTTTGGATGGGCTCAATTCGAACACAGCACTTCTGACTTCTAAAAATAGCATTGATTTCTCTCCTATTTCCTTCGCTAATTCTGCTCCTAACTCCCTCAGTTGCTTTCGAAATATCCTGAGCTGAAGGATTCGAAGATTGGAAGATATCTGAGAAAAAGTCCTTTACGACATGCGTCATGCCTTCCTCACTATCCTGAATCTGTCCCGCTCTATCGTTAAGGCTATCAACATTGTTCTTTCTTTTTCTGGCAGAATCTCTGGCATGGAAATATTTGGTATTACGATCACCAGCCTCCAGCCAATTGCTTCTGGATCTTTGTTTTTCAGAAAAGCTCCTCATTCTCAAGAAGACCCTCAACATCTGCCTCCAGAATTTTAATCTTCTGCATTGTCCCAACCTTCTCACAAGACTTATAAAGACGCTCAATATCCCTGGTTTTAATCCCAATCTGCTTGCTAAAATTTTAAAATGGCCATTACTCCAATTCGCCAACCTGGTGGCATAAAGATTCAACTTTGATTTTAAATCCCACACCCAAGGCATGGAACCTGTTTCATCCCATACCTGCTTGACAACATTACCTAGATCCTTCTCCTTCAACCAGAGAGGCTCGAAACGGAAGGAAAGGTGACTTCTATCATAATGATTCACCTCCTTCTTAAACCGAAGCAAAATAGCACGATGATCAGAAGATTTGAAACCCAGATTTTCAACCACTGCCTGACCAAACATATCCCTCCACCTCGAGTCAGCTAAAAATCTGTCGAGTCTCTCCTGCAAATTACTATTCCCTTCTCTTCTATTGTTCCAAGTAAGAAAAGGACCAGTGCTACCCAAATCAGTTAGGTCACAATCATCTATAGCCTGTCTAAAGTTGATCATATCCAAAATTGACTTCTCAGAACCACCCACCTTTTCACTTTTGCTAAGTAACTCATTAAAATCCCCTCCACACACCCAAGGGAGAGTTCAGATGCCTCAGAAGAGCCCAAGAGTGCCTTCTATTATTTGGAGAGGGATCTCCATAGAACCCTGTAAAACGCCAAGTAAAACCATTATTCATCCTGAACTTGGTGTCTATATGCCCTGTTGAAAAAGAGAGAATGGTGACTACAAAATATATGTGTTGGAGATTCATCACAAACCAATCTATATCTCAGCCATTTTTTTTGTTCAGAATTCTTTATATTCTTCTTCTTTTTTCAAAATTTCTCGAAAATATAGGTAGGGTGGATCCGTCAATTTTATTTTTTTCAGATTTCTTCTCTCTTTTTCAAAATTTCTCCAAAATGTAGATATGATTGATAATAATCGTAAATTTTTTTAAGTGCAGTAAATCTGATTGATCTTCATATCTTCCAGCTTCTATGTATCCATAAACACTCCAAAATCTAGATTTTGTGGAGATTCAACAATTGAAAATCAAGTTATAATCTATCCAAATCTGATCACAAATGGGAAATCAATCAATTTTTCTTTCTAATGGAAAATCTAATAATAAGATATATAAAATATTAAAATTGAAATTTTTAAAGGATAATAGACATTTTCCCTGAAGTGGAAATGGTGAGCAATGTCACCTTTTTTTGGTCCCTTGTAGTGATGTCATCGTTATAATAAATTAAGTTTAAAAGACACCTATTATGGTGAGCTACCGAAATTGCCCTTAAATAATCGATTTTTTATTCTTTAAAGGCTGTCGTCCAAAAAAGTTGTCTGAAAATCATTCACCTACTCCATTTTATCTTCAGAAAACGAGCTTCATTCCAGATATTGCACAATAAGGTAAATTAATATTTCTGATCTTCATTTCCATTTTTTCTTTTATTTCTGTGTGGTATAACACTGTATGAAAATTTATGAACATATTGTCTCAAATTTTTTATGTTGATATCCTAGAGTTGTAAACTTTTTAAAAAGAATGAATGAACATGTATGCATAATTTTTTGTAAATATATTTGGCCGAATTGAGTTGTACTGGTGCAAACAAGTTTATAATCTTGGACAAGCTGGAAAGGTTTTATGCATAAGCTCGAAACACTTGTAAAAAAGCTTGAAACATTTGAAAAAAAGCTCGATCAAATTCTAAAAAAGCTCGATCCAAAAAATAGATGCTGGATACGTAAAAAGAAAAGCTCAATCCCTCGAAAAAAGGCTCAATCCATCAGAAAAAAGCTCGATCCTTGACAAAAAAAACTCGATCCCTCACACAAATAGCTTTATCCCTCACGAAAATAGCTCGATCCCGCACAAAAAAAGCTCGATCCCGCACAAAAAAAGCTCGATCCCTCACAAAAAAGCTAGATTCCTAAAAAAAAAACTCAATCCGTAAAATAAAAAGGTCGAGCCATATTTGAAAAAAACTCGAGCCATATGAAAAAAAGCTCGAGCCATATATAAAAAAGCTTGATTATGTAGAAAAAGAGCTCGGTCTTGAACAAAAAAACTCGATCCCGTTAGAAAAAGCTCGATCATGTACAAAAACGGCTCGATCATGTATAAAAAAAACTCGACCAGTTTAAAAAAAAGCTTCATATCTTACACTTTTGATTTTTGTATAATCCTTTATAATTGTAAATTTAATATGAAATATTTTTTTCTTGTTAATGGTTTTTTATGTTGGTTTTGACAGGACAATGGATAGGGTGAGAATAGTCATATCTTACAACGGTCGATGGGAGCAATTACCAGACGAAAATCAGAGGTATTTAGGTTCCGATAACCAAGGTTTGTATGTGTCAAAAAATTTAAATTACGATGAACTGGTGTCGATCGTGCAAACCATTGTGAAGTTTAATGAGAACAAATACAGTGTTGAGCTACAGTCTCTATCAATTGTTCTCGGGACTACATGTAGTACATTTATAAGAAACAATGATGATGTTCAGTTTATGCTAGGGGAAGATAGGGTGATCCCTCAAGTATGTGTTAGTCTAATCGAGAGGCCAGTAGGAGGTGTCATTGGTGAAGATATCCCTCATCCTGATAACACCCAACAATTTCGATCGTCAGGCGGATGCAACCAGTTGTTCACAGAAAGAAGTGGGATTGAAGGTCGGGAAAACATATGTGTTGTCCCACCAGAAGTAGCCGCCCATGATAATAGACCGAGACCTCAATTCGACAATGTATTTGGTTGTCATATTAAGATGAATGGTAGAGAGTACAACCACCAATACAATGAGATCTACAATGACATCAACAATGAGGAGAATACAGCACTGAATGTTGGGGTGAATCATGAGGTGGATAATGAGGGAAATTTCAATTATGTAGAAAAAATAGAGGACAATCCGGATGATGCAGAACCTGTCGAAACAGAAAGACGTGTAAGACATGTAGACAGATTTAGTTCCAGTGCACCAGATATAGCTGGGACTTCCGAGGGGAGGGCTAATGTAACTCCAGATGATTCTGATAATGCCACAACATGGGTTATTCCAGGAGCAGAATCATACTCGTTTGGTATTGGTAGAAGCAGGAACTTGGTTGAAGATGAACCTACAAGCATTATATATAAAGGCCAATTTTTTCCAACGAAAAAGGATTTGAAGAGACTAGTAGGCCATTTTGCAATTCGGCAGAACTTCGAGTGGAAGGTGAAAAGGTTCAATAAGACAACATTACATCTAGTTTGTTTGATGGGAAATTGTACGTGGAAGTTAAGAGCGGTGAGGAGAGATGAAGGCACATACTTTCAAGTAAGAAGTTTCGTCAACGAACACACTTGTCCGTTAGAGGAAATTCACCGCCGGCACCGACAAGATAGTGCAGTCATAATTGGAGAAGTTATTGCACCTAGACTTCAACAACAAGATGGTTGACTAATGCGTCCGAAGGACATAATCGCCGACATGAAATCAATGTATGGAATCCAAATCATGTACAGTAAGGCACACGCCGCCCTTGATTATGCGTTGTCATTGACATATGGAACGCATGAGGAAACCTTCCAATTGCTTCCATCATTTGGTTACGTTTAGGAACAATAAAATCCCGACACAATCACTGACTTACAGTGCGACGAAGATGGTAAATTTCTTTACTTCTTCATGTCGATTAGTGCCTCACTAAGAGGATTCTGGACGTGTATACGTCTAGTCATTGCCGTTGATGGTACCCATTTGAAGGGACGATTCCAGGGTACAATGTTTGTTACAACAGCACAAGATGTAAACGAACAGGTGTATCCAATTGCTTTTGGGTACGGCGACTCAGAAAACAACCTTTCATGGGAATGGTTTTTGGTTTGCTTGAAGGGTGCCCTAGGTCATATTGATGAGCTAGTTTTCATTTTCGATAGGCATGTAAGCATTGAAGCAGAGATTTCTAAAGTGTTCCCTTATGCCACCCATACCATATGTTGCTGGCACTTTGCTGAAATTATGAAAAACGATTTCATAGGAAGAATGTTGCCGTAATAATGGACAAAGCAAAACAGCCCATGCATACATCGAGTTTGAATATAACCAGCATATGGAAGAGTTAAGAAACTTGCACCAGAATGCATATGATTATGTAATTGATGTCGGTCCACACAAGTGGTCCTGTGTACACTGCTCGGAAAGAAGGTACAGGGTGATGATGACAAATGCTGCAGAATGCATAAACTCATGCCTAAAATTTACACGCCAACTACTTATGTTGACTCTGGCTGAGTTCATTAGGAATTTGCTGCAATGGTGGTTTCATGATTGCTATAGAGCTGCACAAACCATGCGTCATCAGTTGACCGGCGCAGCACACCTTGTGCTCTTAAAACGTGTGGAGAATTGTGGTTATTTGACCGTAAATCTAGTCGACTGGAACATTTTCTCGATCAAGCGGTCTGGAAAACAGTGGACTGTTGACTTAGCCAGGAAGACTTGTACTTGCAAAAAATTTCAAATGGATCATTTTCCATGTTTTCATGCCCTTACGGTGGCACGGTACATTACTGAAACTTGGACTTCACAACTTTGTGTTCGTACTGATCATTTTCTCAGTGAAGCTGATCGTTTTCAATGTTTTTTACAGGGAGCGAAACTTGGCCTTCACAACTTTGTGTGCGGACTACTACAAGAGGCAGACACTTATTAACGCGTACTCGGTTCCTATTATACTGATGGGCCATCCTTCCACTTGGGTTGTGCCATCTGACATTGCTCAGAGGGTGATTTTGAATCCAAACTCCAGAAGACAAGCAGGACGCCCGAGGGCGGGTCGCCATATCTCGTCTTCAGAGAGGACAACTACACAATTCTGTAGAAGATGTGGACAACCAGGGCATAATTTCAGGAGATGTCCTAATCCACCTATGATTAATGAAGGTACAAGAAGAGGTGTTCCCGATGAATACCGTCGCAAGTGTAGCATCTGCCATTCAATTGGACACAACAAACAAACGTGCCTTAACATTGACTCTAATAGGGAATGAATGACAAAGTTTTGATCACATTGAAAACTTTTGGAAATGTATCAGATTGTAATAATTTGGAATTGCAAAAATTACTTATTAATGAATGAATTTATATTAATGAATGAATAATGAACGAATTAATATTCATGAATTAATTACATGTCTTTGTACATATGAAATGGTAATATACAAAAAATCACTTGGCGGGCCTGGAGTTAGAAAAAATCTCCACAACCATTTTCTCCCGAATGATCCCCATGTCGTCCTCTGACCAATCGAAAGGCCTTCGACCCGCCAGTATGTACTCGATAAGTCTCAAAGTATGGGGACCACAGTTACCTCTGTAATTTGGCACATAAAACACCATTAGAAATCGTTCATAAAGAATATCTAAACACGTGAATGAAATAGAATGTCTTACGATTTCTTTTGTTGGGGGACTATAGAAGTATGCATCAGGCTGACCGAGAAGGGCTTATTTTCCTGAGGGAACGCTCGATGACCAGCTAGTCGTGCTATGTGGATCCCCGCGTCACTCAACATGGAGGGTAAAAACCACCTTAATGGTCGGACCTGCTGATGCCTGATCTGATAAGGGACTTCCTGTCTCCAGGGGTCATAAATTTCAATCTTCTCGCGACAAAGGTTGACGCTCACCACCAGCCAATGTTGGGCCCCAACGTTGTACGGAATCAGCACCTGTAATAGTTTACATACTGTGTTAGTTGAGGATATACAAACAGTTTTTTCTTTAAATAATCTCCATCATTTAACACTTACCAGGTTAACCTCGTAACATGGGCAGTTTTCACTAGTGGTTGCTCCACGGACCGTCAGAAGGTCCTCTTCCAACCATCGGGACTGTAACACAATCCACCTTGCTGTGATCATAGCACCGTACGAGTCACGAGGCATCATCCTCTCCCACATGTACAACATAAGTGGTTGTACAAGCATTGACAATATCGTATTAATAATACAAACCTCGATTCCCAAATTTTATACCTACTTATATAAAATTGTGTATCGAACACGTTGATCCTCTGGTTGTACACATTGTGGAATCCTCGTTGACGCTAGCGAAGAATATTGAGGTATGCATCCATATGCTGACAAATAATAAAACCACCGTAATTGTTAAAAATTCAACAATACTTACACAAAAGTTAATATAAAATTTAATAAGTATGTACCGTGTCCTCCAAGTCCATGAAGTTGGACTGCATATGCATGAACCATCCCGCGGTAACTGGTGTCAGCACGTCCACATCACGTATGTTTAATGATTGAATTACCTTAGCTATACATAAATTAGAATAAACAAGAAATGTACATCCATTTGTATTATTAAAAGTTGGACTCACTGTTCCATGTTGATGTTCCTCTTGAAGGCCTTGTATGCCGCAAGGTGGTCAGTGTCCACTAGTCTGTGGTCAAAAATGTGTTCCACGAACTCAGGCTGTGTCCTCAACCTCTTTGGACGGCATGGATCTGTGTAAGGGCTCACCAACTACCATTCGCGCTTACCTAAACACTTCGATGTATTGGCCGGGGGAGAGGACTGCTCAAACGGCACAAACGTGCTAGGAGAGGGGAGGGACCGCTCCGACGCCACTAACGTACTGGGTGGGGGAGGGAACCGCTCCGACGCCACAGACGTGCTGGGTGGGGAAGGGGACCTCCGTGGCTGAATCGATATGCTAGGAGGTAGGGGGATCGATGTTCTGTGAGGTGGGGGGATCGCTGAGCCTGGGTGGACCCAGATAGGACTGCTATAAGTGAACCAAGCCTACTCTCACTGGTATGCGACTGAGTTTCCCTCTCCGGACCTACCATATCAGTAGGCAGGTCCTGACTACGTCGAGTTGTCATGTCTGTCCCCCCCGTAAACCTATCAGTCGACGTTCCGAGACTAAATAATAGATCAGAAGGTGGGGAGCCATCGCGGTGTACGCATGGTCGAACCTTGAAGCCCCCGGATCATATCCAGTAACAATCGGTGTTGCTGTTGATGATCCTCATCACTCTTTCGGATCATATCCAACAACTCCAAGTGTTGACGTTGTCAATCCTCGTCACTCTTCCGGAGGGTTTCATGCACATCGTTCAACATATCTACCCATAGAGCCTGAAATCATGTCTACATTGTTAGTAAAAAACTATCACCATGTGTTAATAAAATACACTAAACTTTGTTTTCAACTTACCTCTCATTCACGTCCAACGCCCCTATAGGAATCCCCTACAGGTGTACCATGTCCGGGGGTGGAAAACCGAACCCGCCTATGCCTATGCCTTTCTCGTTGAGGATTTGTCTTATATACCTCATTGTCACTGGGCCTTAAACCCCCAGCAGCGGGCTTAGATCCCTCACTGTCAATGGTCTTGTCTGTTAAACCCCCACCCTCTGTACCACTGATCCAGCCTAAGGTGGTCTGATCAGGAACCTCAGGCGGCATATCATCCATGTCATCTTCTACATACAGGCTCCCCCCTCCCCCCCGTCTAGCCAGGCATAGTACGGTGCTTGTCTCTCAGCTGGTGACGGCACCAGTTCCTTGATCGTAAACATCTGAAATATTAGTTAGAACAATATCATTGTACAAATACTAACTAATAAAAACATTAACAAAATAAATACATACCCTGGCTTTGAAAATCTTTGCTAGCTTCTTCCCTCTCGGTTGTTTGGTCAACTCCCACTTCAAAATACAGGGAGTCAGATCAGTAACCCTCCGGGCACCGACCTTTTTGGCCAAATCAGGGATCACCTCCAAAGAAAATATCTGCATCAAAGATAAGTACGATAAGTATCCATACAATTTTGGACACCAACATTAAAGTACAATTTGTAGTTCAAACTTCTTACCAATAGGGCATGAGATAGACCGTATATGTTGCAGGTCTCTACCCTGTGTACGTCAGTGCCCTTTTCCTGCTGGCGTCGTTCGAACCCGTCTCTTCACCCGTCAAGTGCATGATTGAATGAGTAAATAGAATGCATGTACACGTGGGCACCCCACGGGAACGCGCAGAACGCATTGAGCTCCTCAACCAGCCGAAACTGCCAAACTGGAATCTTGAATCTCTCATCCACCCCCATTAGTATCCATTTCAGCATATATAAGAGGCAGAGCTTGACAGCATCGTACGCCTTTCCGAACTCTGCACCGGTTACAACACCCTTAATCTGCTCTAGCGACACCTCATCGGCTCCAGGAAAGTACCGCTCATGTATGCCATTCTCTACTGCTGCATACATGGTGGTCTCTGGTACAACTCCAAACCGTAGTCCGGTGATCAGGCAAAATTTTACCTTCGAAAACCTCACCGATTGGTTTCCTAACATGAAGTGCATCTCATCTGTTGGGCCGTTATGATGGAGCTCCCTCAAAAGCAACCGATGGATAATACTACCAAAAAACTTCATATCCCTATGCATCGTCAGAAAATGCCCGAAACATGACGCTATGAACCGACGGTGGTCTTCATCTGCAGATTCTACAGGGACACGGTTCAGCGCGTCGTCTATATAGGCGAGGGCATCAAAATGGTTGTGTCGTATCAATTTGCCCTCGTACCAGTATCTTTCTGGAGTTTTAAGCGAATTCCTCAACCTAATTCTCATCTGCAATGTAATAGAAATACAACATCATTAAACAGAACAAATAAAAAATCTCGATCCAATTCTAAAAAAGCTCGAATCCTTTTTAAATAAGCTCGAATCCTTTTTAAAAAAGCACGATCCCTTTTAAAAAAGCTCGATCCCTTTCAAAAAAGCTCAATCCTTTTCTAAAACGCTCGATCCCTTTTAAAAAAGGCTTGATCTCTTTTAAAAAAGGCTCGATCCCTTTTCAAAAAGGCTCAATCCCTTTTCAAAAAAGCTCGATCTCTTTCAAATACGCTCGATCCAATTCAAAAACAGCTCGAACCTATTCAAAAAAGCTCGAAACCTATTCAAAAAACCTCGATCCTTTTCAAAATAGCTCGATCCAATTCAAAAAAAGCTCGATTCATTTTCAAAAAATTTCAATCCCTTTCAAAAAAGCTCGATCCCTTTTAAAAAAGGCTCGATCCCTTTGCAAAAAAGCTCGATCCATTTCAAATACGCTAGATCCAATTCAAATACAGCTCGAGCCTATTCAAAAAAGCTCGAAACATATTCAAAAAAACTCGATCCTTTTCAAAATGGCTCGATCTAATTCAAAAAAAACTCGATTCGTTTTCAAAAAAGCTCGATTCTTTTTCAAAAAAGCTCGATTCCTTTTCAAAAAAGCTCGATTCCTTTTCAAAAAAGCTCGATTCCTTTTCCAAAAAGCTCGATTTACCAAAACCTAATTTTCAAGAAAATAAAAGCTCGACTAAACAAAAAAGCTCGATTCTCTTGAAAAAAGTCTCGATAACCCAGATTTCATCTTCCTCAACTGATATTCAACCAAATTACAAACCCTAACCTAAACCACAACCATTCTCACATCTCTATTTTAACCGGTTTCTACAATTCCTATCAACAAAACTCAATTCTAACATGTATCGCAAGTTAACAACAACAAAAACGCGGAAAAATAACCAATCTTACATTTGTCAATCGCAGCTCTTCCGGTCACTTCACCGTCGATTAGTTTCCCGTCGGTTTGACTGTTGCTTCTCTCTGACTTTGAAAACGACAACTTCCTCACTGTTTTAATATTTTGGGGTATTTTTGTCTCAACGATTGAAATGGTGCATTTTAAACATACATTAGTAAATTAGTGATATTTGCACAACACACCCCTCATATAGTGCCAATAATTTTTTGACCCCTTTTCTGAATCGGTTAAAGGTGTTATAGTCTTTCCATAAAGTCAATGCAAGTCAATTTAAGTGTTACAGTCCAGGGGATGTATTTAAAATAAATGCATCTTTGTGTATCCATTCAACGTTAGCTGAAAGGCCAGGGGTTCTTAATATTAACCCAAATAAAAAATAAAACAAGTCAAAGTTGAAATTCTCACATATTATTCGATTTTCACATATAAAATCTAAATCAACCATATATATATGGAATGTTAGAAATTTTATGTTCAGCACCTCCTTATTCTATTACGAATTAGCACGTTATAGTGAAATCCCTTGGATTAATTGAAAGGCTGACATTAAATAGCTTATCTATTTCTTTTTCTTTTTTGAAAAAATATTATTTTATTTTTCTTATATTACGATAAAAAAAAACAGCAGTTACCATTTGAAAAAAAAAAGTTAGAATCATCTATCACCAATTGAATGATAGTGTTGACGTTAATTTATCGATGTGTAAGAAAGTCAATAAGATTGGATTTTAGCCGTGACCTCAAAGAGAAGGAGAATGAGAATGCAATTTGAAACTAGTTTGACACAAGTTTTACGTGGTAAAACTCTGGTGATCGGAGAAACGTCTATGGGTGGTTGAACAAACAACTGAGCCAAAATCCACTATTGAAATAAAGATTTACAACTCTCGATCTCTCTTTTTTCTCTCTGTGTGCTCTTCTATATATTTTTATGACGAGATTATGGGTTTATTTATATGTGCATAGAACCCTAATCCTTTTTTTACAAGTAATGAAAGGTTTTTGTATTTAATTATAATTGGTTACTTATTGGAGTAGTCTTTATTTTCTTTCCTATTTCGGTGATTGTATGGAGATTGAATGGGACTCTAGTGGTATAGTCCATTTAGGACTTATTTCCTTACGAATATGCAGTCTTCTTGAAGAAATAAAGTTGTTGTCTGATCTGGAACCTTTTTCCTGTTTGGTATTTTATTCTTCTTGGAATTCTGCTTCGACGTGGATATCTTTGCGTATTTTAATTTGACTCTTGGTTCGTATGTGAGTTATGTACTGGACTTCTTTATTCGGATTTCTTCATATTTGTCCCAAGCAGAACATGACGTCAACTGATCCCGAGCAGGTCTTGCTAAATACTTGCATTTATACTTACTTGGGTTCCTATTCTTTGGTGATATCTTGCGGGATATTTTCTGAATGCCTATTCGGATGTCTATCTGGCAATCTTATCCACATTGTCAATGACGTGTACATCTGATAAAATTTACATATGACAATACCCCCTTAAAATATTTTTTACCGAATAGGAATTTGTTCTAGGCGAAAGTATTTTAATCAACCCTTTAATCTTTTACGCCTCATTAATGCCAGAGTAAATGTATTGTCATAATGATGTGTCTTAATGGTGACCATATACAGTCAATTTGCCACCTCACGCGAAATCTCAATGATTGCGACATTTTGGAGTCCTGACGGTCTTGGTCAGTTCTTTTCTTAACACGTGTCTTCCACCACTTCATTTCTCGATACCATTTATGAGAAATGACCTACGCGTCTCCTAGTGCGCCGCCTACATCATCAAATTTGTCTATGATTTTTTCCCGCTTGAAATCCTAGGCTTTCGTGTCATTGTACCTTTAAATGCTCCACTGAAAGGGGTTGCTCCGGTTTATTCTTACAAACTCAAACCAGAAATTTCCAAACCAGATTTCATTACGCAGAAGTTTATCTCTATTCTCCGTTGAAGTTTTTACAGCAAGTTATTTTATTCTCAAGGTTAGTTCTAATGGATCCATCTTCCCATCGTCGTCTTTTTACTATAGCCTTCGAAGCGCTTGAACGTGGAGATTTTCAACTGGTCTCTTGCGTTCGTAGACTATTGGGAGAGATCCCTCCTGATGAACCTTCTTTTTTAGATGTTGATGTTTCCGAGCTTTACCCTAACGTCCGTTTTAGTTCTGAACCATCTAGTTCTGAATCATCTAGTTATGAATCCATAGTTTCTGATCACAGGGTACCTCTTCTATCCAGGATGGGAAAACATCAAAGTAAAAGTGAGGTCCATAAGCACAGTTCGGGCAGCGTTTGAATCAGGGAGCAAATTGTTGACGAGAGGGACGTTGAAGAAGAGTTTAGAACATCTCGTATCCCTTTTTCTATCAATTTCCTGAGTGGGTATGACCTTGAGCCGAATGTGGTCGGGGAAGATGAGATTGAGAAGTATCGCACTCGATTCGACTTGGATGGCTCGGTTACAATGTCTCATGCTGGTGATAGAGCCGTATGGAACCCTCCCCCGGGTACGGTGGCAATTTATAGGTCCACGCTTTGTTGTGGCATCACTCTTCCTCTCCAGCCGTTTATTGCCTGGTTTCTGGCTGAAGCAAGGATCGTTCCAGCCCAACTGGCCCCGAATAGCTATAAGATCTTGATATGCATGTGGCATATATGAAGCCGGATGAACCTGTTGCCGCCTTCCCCTAATGAAATCAGGCACTTATATACACTAAGGAAATCTGGTCGGACAGGGACTTATTTTTTCACGTCCAATCCGCCAGATTGCTGGGTCCTGAGGGGATAAAAGTGAACCGAGGAGTTGACACCTCTGATGATGCCAAAAAGAGAGGCTTCATGTGGGGATTCCCTTCATAGAACAAGCACTGGAAGAACAGTTGGTTTTTCACCGGAGAGAACTTAGGACTTCAAGTTACTCTTTCGGCAAGGGGGAATCGGACGGTGCTAAAGGTTACCCACTTTTTCTGTTCCCCTAACATATGGAACAAGAAAAAACTTGAATTCTCTGATACTTAGCTGACCAGACTTGCTCGAGCTGCAGTGCATACTTTGGAAAAAAAGAGCAGGTTTTATCTTTTCAGCGAGAAGAAGATGATAGAGCTTGGCTTCTTTAGCCAGATTTCAGGATATCGGAGGCGATGTAAGTGGTCTTCCCACCCCCCTTTTTTTTTAATTTCGCTTTTTATACTTTGACTTGGTTCTCTTTATCATTAAGTGTATGACTGGGACATCGTCTGTGACGTTCAAGCTCGCCAAGTGAAATCGATCCTTCAGGCGAGTCAAAAAAAAGCTTATAGTCAAAGCAAGGAAGGCATTGCCCCACCTATAGGATGAGGAATCTGATAAGGCTGACGAGCAGATCCCTGAGTACATTCCCAAAGAGGTCATTCGATCGATCGTAGAGGAATATAATGGTCTGAGTGGCCCTATTGACCATGCTCAGAAATTGCCTGAAGATGAGGGAAGGCAAAGTAATGGTCTTGGCGAGGGGTCCGGTGAATCAAGCTTCCCGGTTGAGGTTCCTACCGAGCAGTTGAATGCCGGGGATGGAGATAAAACCTCTGATGGACAAGCGAATCTCAATCCTGACTTGTTTGGATCCTTCCGAGATGATGATCAGGAAGACCCTTCGGCTGATCTCAGCTTCCATCGTACTCGGGCTGAGAAACGGAAAGCAGTCGACTCTCCTTCTCGTCCTCATAAGGTCTCTCGGGTAGTTTCATTTTTTGAATTAAGTGATGAAGATACCGAGGCTGAGATCCCCTCAAGCGTTCATGTTGAAGCATCAGTAAGAGCAGAAACTTCTGATCCGAACAGGGGCTCCTTACTTCTTGAGGCTGAAGATGTAAGGGCTAAATCCTCGGGAGGCTCTTCCTATCCTTCTCCCCAGAATATGTTAAGGGTGATGTCATCTGGTCAGACTTTCATTAGGGAAGACCACTAGAGCTGTTTTAGGGATGGCTCTTTAACGGGCCGTCTTTAGAATATTTTCAACGACGCATCTTATGTAAGTTCTACTCTCCCAACTTTTTTTTCAAGTATTTTGCTTGCCAGATTTTTAATTTAATTTTCTTGTAGACGGTGGCCAAGTTTACTGAGTTGGTTCAAACGCAATAACATCAAGCCGATCGAATAAGGAGTCTTGAAGCTCAGTTGAAGAAGAGTGAGGATAGCCGTGCTCGGGTTGAATCGGCTTATCAAAAAAAGGTGAGCTCCGCCCAGATGTTTACCGACCACTGTTTGGCTAAGCACGTGGAAGCCGAGGAAAGAGCTTCTTTGGCAGAGGAGAAGGCTGTGTCGTTTCAAAACTTACTGTCTGTTGCTCAGGAATCGATGCTCAAACCCGAACGGGAAGTGAAGCAGGTCAAGTCGTCCTATGAGCAGAAGATTAAAGACTTGGAACGCCAAGCTTTGACAGTTGAGTCCCTATCAAAGAAGGCTAGACTGAAACTTGAGGTCCAAGGGGTCGATCGTTTCAAAAGGTCCCCAGATTATGGCGCCCTTCTTCTTCGAGAATTTCAACGAGGGTAAGTTTCAACTAACGAATTTTTTAAAGTCAATAATCGGGCAACTGATATAGGCCGAACCAACTGGGAGCTGTCAATCAAGAACCATGTGGACCGGTCCTTGAAATCTCTTCAGACTCAGATGAAATAGTAGAGGGCTTACTGCCGCAGCCGAGGTAAAAAGCCTCATCCTATGCATTTGGAGATTCCATCAGAGCATTCTCTCTCGACCTTCTATGCCAGTCAGGAATTCAGCGTAGAAGGTTCGACGCCTGATGTTGGCCCTATCTCTGGAGTAGATTATAGCAAGTGGATGGATGATTCGGTCGACACAATTGATTGGCCTTCAAAAATAAAGTCTCCATCTTGAGTATGAAATAATGATTGACCCGAGCATCGGCAAGAGTTCCAAATCCTCTTCCCAGTCTTAGTCATTTTTGTAAAAAAATTCCACCTTTGTAAAGACTTTGATCAATCGAAGTTTCATATTTTTGTGAACTGTTTAATTCAGAAAGCCAAGTATTGTTTAAACCGGCCGACTTACTGCTCAAGTAATTTCACCGAGTACCAAGTATCTTATCTAACTTGGTTTTATTATTTGGAATAGCTTCTAACGCCAAGTATCTTATTGAACTGGCTAACGCAATCTCTTTGTGCCAAGTATCTTATTAAAATAGCTAATTTTGTCCGAGCAACTTCACCGAGTATCTTTTTAAACTTGGTTTCGTTACCCGGACCCATTTTTAACGCCAAGTATATTATTAAAATGGCTTATATTAACCGAGCCATCTTGAAACAAGCGAGTAGATTTACTCGCATTTCATACTCAGTTGTTACCCAAACATTACATCAAGGCTCACCATGATCATATGTTCAAGTCCTCGCACAAGTTACTAAGGACATCTCCCTAGTTTTGTCTGTGCAAGGGTTTACCGAATTGTTAAGCTTTTGAACTGCTTAACACAGCTACGCATTTCATCGGGATTTTTCCCGACAGCGCCCTGAGCCGTTTTCCAGAATCTGGTGCATCAAGTTTGCCTTTTTGCTAAGGTCGACTGACCTTGATCGGCTGGCGTGCTCTTTCGAGCTTCTCCGCCCATTCGAGAATTTTACCAAATTAATGGTCTCGGGCATTCTATTTGCATATTCTTATTATCATGCTCGTCTTTCATATGTTATTATCATTTGCTTTAGATTTTGGAAATCCCGAGTTTAATTTTTATTTATAACTACAAAACCAACAATGATTTAAATTTCAAAGCTGATAATTGACCTGACTAAAATTGACCTGACTAAAATTGTCCTAACTAAAAGGGAAATAAAATTTTAAAGATAAAAAATCTTCAAATGTTGGGTGTTGCATGGTCGGGGTAAGACCCCTCCATCTAGTCATGCAATCCAATATGCTCCATGATCAGCTACTCCTTCAATCTTGTACAGGCCTTCCCACTTATCAGCCAAGGAACCTGCGACTTTATTTTTTGTATTCAGTGACACCTTTCTGAGTACCAGGTCTCCTAGTTGGAAATTCCTAATTAGAACATGAGAATTGTAGTGGCAGGCCACTCTTTGTTGATATGACATATTTCGTATTCGTGATTTCTCCATTTTCTCTTCTAGCTCTTCTAGACTTTGTAACAACATATCAATAATCTGGTCTTCATTATATAGCCTGGCCCTGGGTGACGCATACGATGTTTCTATAGGGATAATAGCTTCTGTTCCAAACGCTAAAGTGAATGGAGTCTCTCATGTAAAAGTTCTTGCTATGGTCCGATATGCCCATAGTACCTCGGGAAGTTTTTCAACCCAACTTCCTTTCTTGGCATCTAGCTTTGCTTTGAGTGTATGCTTGATGATTTTGTTCATTGCTTTAGCTTGCCCATTTGTTTGATGATGGGCATGTGTGGTGTAGTAATTGGCAATTTGGTACTCTTTGCACAATTATTTGAATTTCAGATTATCGAACTTGGTGCCGTTGTCAGTGATGATAGTGTTTGGGACTCCAAACCTGTAGAGCATATTTTTCTTCATGAAATTTGTGGTTTTCACTTCTGTGATATGCATTAATGCTTCAGCTTCTGCCCACTTTGTGAAATAGTCAACGGCTACTATTGCATGCTTCGCTCCACCCCTTGTCCCTGCTGGCATTGTGCCAATTAAGTCCAAGCCCTTCATGGCAAATAGCCATGGGGACGTAAGGCTTCTAAGTTGTTTAGGGGGTTGTCGAATATCATTAGCAATCCTTTGGCATGCATTGCAGCATTCCGAACATCGTTGTGCATCCGAGAATAAAGTGGGACAATAATAACCTTGCATGACTACCTTATGTGCTAAACTTTTACCCCCAGTATGGTTTCCGCATACTTTACCATTGATTTCCTGTAGTATATGACATGCATCTTCCTCTGATACACATCTTTGTAGTGTTCGGAAAAACCCCATTCTGTACAGTTCTCCTACGATCAATGTGTATCTTGCTGACCGATACCTAATACGTTTGGCTTGTAGGGAATCTTCCGGGAGTACGCCTTCTTCCAGAAACCTTTTTAGCTGAGTCATCCAACCGTCTGACGGTGTTCAGATTTCTGAGATTTCAAAGTTTTTTGGCTCAGCTGTGCTCGGTTTGAAGATATGTGGGACCATAATAGTTTTTGGCCTGATTGTGGTTGTTGTTGATTCTAGCTTGGACAAGGCATATGCCTTTTCATTCTCCTCCCTAGGGATCTGGGCAATCTTATATTCTTTGAATTTCTGAAGGAGTTGTTTTGCTATGTCACGATAAGCTATCATACCTTCATCTTTGGCTTGGTATTCATCCAGGACTTGGTTGACGACTACCTATGAGTCGCTAAATATCTCGATCTTATATGCTTCGAGGGCTATGCAGACTCTGAGTTCAGCTAGTAGCATCTCGTACTCGGCTTGATTATTCGTTGCTTTGAAGTCGAATCTCATGGCACACTCGACATCATCTCCTTTCGGGGTGCATACTACGATCCCTGACCTGCTGCTGTGAGTGTTTGAAGAGCCATCGACATATATTTTCCATGAGAAACTTTTGCCCAATATCTTTTTTGCTTCCAGGTTTGGTTCGGTGAATTCTGATATGAAATCTGCCACTGCTTGGCCTTTTAGAGATGTCCTGGGGACGTACTGGATATCGAATTCACTTAGATCGATTGCCATTTGGTTAGTCTTCCTAAAATTTATAGCTTCTGTAAAATTTGCTCAAGTGGGCAGTCGGTGAGAACCTGGACTGTGTGAGCCTGGAAATATGGCCTCAGCTTTCTTGCTGCTGAAATCAATGCTAGGGCCATTTTTTCTACCTATGAATACCTGGTTTCAGCTGGAAGAAGTGCCTTGCTGGTATAGTATATTGGCATCTGTACTCCATCTTCTGTTCTGACTAGAACTGAGCTTGCTGCTAATTCTGTAATTGATAAGTACAAGTGGAGTAACTCTCCCATTTTCGGTTTCGAAGGGATGGGAGCTTGCCCTATGTACTCTTTGATTTTTAAGACGCCTGCTCACATTCTTCGTTCCATTCAAGTCCTTTTCCCTTTTTAATTACTTTAAAAATGGAGCACATTTGACTGTGGCCTTTGAAATAAATCTGCCCAAGGAAGTTAAGCATCCTGTTAAGCGCTGCACTTCTTTTAGTGTCCTCGGTGAGGTCATTTTCTGTAAGGCTTTGATCTTTTCAGGGTTTACTTTGATTCCCCTATGGTGTACTTGGAAACCCAGGAACCTTCCTGAAGGAACTCCAAATAGGCACTTGTTCGGATTCAGCTTCATTTGATATCTCCTCAAGACATCGAAAGTCTCCCTCGTGTCTGAGGTATGCCTATCTACCGAGATGCTCTTGGTCAACATGTCATCTATGTAAACTTCCATGTTTTTTCCAATTTGGCGTGCGAAGATTCTGTTGACTAGCCTTTGGTATGTTGCTCCTGCATTCTTCAGCCCAAAAGGCATTACTGTGTAACAATATAAGCCCTGATCGGTTGTGAATGCCGGTTTTTCCTTATCAACCTTATTCATCCAGAGTTGGTTGTATCCTGAGTAGGCATCCATGAAACTGAGTAATTCGTGGCCTGATGTGGCATCAACCAGTTGGTCTATCCTTGGCAGTGGAAAACTGTCTTTTGGGCATGCTTTATTCAAGTCTGTGAAATCTACGCACATTCTCCATTAACCGTTTTTCTTCTGGACGAGGACCACATTAGCTACCCATTGAGGGTAACTGATCTCTCTAATTGATCCTATAGCGAGTAACTTCTCCACTTCTTGCTTGATTGCCTGACTTCTTTCAAGATTGAATGACCTTCTCTTTTGTATTACTGGTTTTACATTCGGGTCTACTGCGAGATGATGTGATATTATTCGGGCGTCTAACCCCGACCATGTCTTCATGACTCCAGGCGAACACATCCTTGTATTCTTTGAGCAGATCAGTGAGGCTTTATTTAACTTTTCCTTCAAAGTTGGCCCCGATTTTGATATTCTTGTCTGTTTCATCCCTTGGGTCAAACTCGAATGATACTGACTCTATGTTCTGATTTAGCTGTGTTATAGTGCATACTTATCCACCATTGTCTCTATCTTTGTAAACTGACAGATTAGCTCTTCGAGCCATCTCCTGGAACCCCTTGACTATTCTGACCCCCCGTTTGGTCAGGAATTTGATCATTAAGGCGTAGGTAGCTGTTATGGCCTTAGTTTTATTCAAGAATGGTCGACCCAACAACGCGTTATAAGGCTAATTGTCTAAGTCTACCACTACGAAATCGAGTAATACTGTTCTCTGACAAGGTGCTACTCCAATTTTCACGGGCAACTTTACTGTCCTGAAAGACCTGACCTCAACTCCCCCGAATCCTTTGAGTGGGGTATGAAAAGGTTGTAAATCCTTTCGGTCCAACCTGAGTTGATCGTAGACAGCTACATTGAGAATATCAGTCGAACTACCATTGTCTATTAAAATTCTCCTGACTTCCCTGTGTCCAATTCGGGCACTTATGACCAAGGCGTCATTTGGTCGAACATCGACTCCATGTGAGTCAACTTCTGTGAATATTATTGGGTCTCATCCTTCTTTTATTCTTTTCGTGTCTGGTTCGACAGAGTTGACATCAAAGTTCTACTATGCCTCCATCGCTTCTCTGATTTCCTGAGTTCGCTCTTGGTTACTTCTTCCAGTTGGTGGTCCTCCAAAGATTGTTTTTATTACTTCATTGGCCTCGGGGCTGGCCCTTTGGTTTCGACCGGAGCTATGATCGGCCCTAGTCTCTTTCTTTGTTTCCGACCTCTCATCTCTTTTCAAGATTATATCTTGTAAGTTTCCTTCCTGAATGAGGGTCTCTATATAGTCTCTAAGCTGGTAACATTTGGAAGTCTCATGACCGGTTTTCTTGTGGAATCTGCAGTACTTTATTGTATCTCGTCGGGCAAACTGAGACTGTTGGCGTGGCTCTTTTACTAGATTCTTCTCTTCCAATATGGCCAGGATTTCTTTCTGCTTTTTTCGGAGAGGGGGATAGTTTGTGTATTTTCCTTAAAATTTCTCCATGGTCTGGTCGGTATTACGCCCGTTTCCTCCATCCTTGCTTCTTTCTTTATCGTTTCCTTTTTGTTTTCCCTTTTGGTTCTGTACCTTTGACTCAGTATCTTTTTGTTCGGGTTTCCCTCCATGCATGTAGCATCCTCCCGTGGCTAACTCCTCTTCTTCGACTAGTGCATATCCTCCCGTCATGTCCATCATATCAATATATCTGGTTAGACTGGCCATTCTTAAGTCAAAAGATAGCCGTCCATTCTGTAAGTTGTTTATGAATGCAGTAATTATTGTTTCATCATTTGCACTGCCGATTTCTGATACCGCCTATCCGAATCTCCCCAGGTAATTTTTTAACGACTCATATTTCCCTTGTTTCAGTTGGGAAAGGTAAGCCACTGATTTTTTCCTATGTAAGTTGCCCAGAAATTGTCTTGAGAAACTTCTTCTTAATTCACCAAAACTTTCGATGCTTGCCGGGCCCAATCTTCCAAACCATCTTGAGCCTGTGTCTCCCAGAGTCTGTAGAAAGTTGAGACATAGTAAAGGGTCGCTGTGGGAATACTTAGCCATAGCGCTTTTATACCGTCTGACATGTTTTTTAGGATCTATATCCTTCTTGACTTGTTCTATGTGTGGCATCCTGAATCTTTCTGGAAATGGGGTTCGCATGAAGTCCCTAGTGAATGGACTATCAGAAGTCGGATAAGTCATTGTACCCATATCATCTAACCAGCGCGTCCATTTGATGCCTATTGTATTCAACTTCTCAGGTCAGACTCTGAATTATAACATCTCTATCTCCCACCGGATCTCCATGATGGTTAAACCGTCGGGTGACCATCATGCCTTTTTCCAGCTCCTTTTCACTTTGCTACTGAGTCTCACGGGTCGATCCTTACAGGCTTATAGCTCCATGACGACGCTTGCGATGGTGCCTATCACTATCCTCTGATGAAGACGACCGATCCTCTTACCGTTCATGCTTACTGTGTTTATCATGGGCTATCTGATCATGGCTCTGCCTTTGGCGTAGTCGTTCCTCTTCGGGGTGTTTCACATCCCTTATCCTGACTGCGTGTTACACCTCCATCTTGATTGACTAGAACAGAGTTTCTACCAGCTTCTGGTGCATCTAGTTCCGGCCTGACTATAACCGAATGAAGCTTTATAAGTGGAGGGTTAGGAGGTTGTGTTTCTGTAGCTAATAGATCAACCCCTTCTTTCACCGCATCCGCTAACAGCTGTTGTAGTGCCTCATGGAAACGTCATGTCAGGTCTTCACTGGTCAGAGGGATTTGTTGAATCCCCACTAGAGATGTTGGTTGGTTCTCGGTGGTCGTGGAGAGATCTTGTGAACTAACGCCTATATGGATGTTATCTGGAGATTTTTGGACATCTCCAGAACTGTTTATGCTTCCAATTCCCGCCATTACTTTTAATCAAATCGAAGGTTCAAGCACCCCCTCCTTCTAGCGCCAATTGTTGACGTTAATTTCTCGATGTGTGAGAAAGTCAACAAGATTGGATTTTAGCCGTGACCTCAAAGAGAAAGAGAAGGAGAATGTAATTTGAAATTCGTTAGACACAAGTTTTACGTGGTAAAACTCTCAAATATTGGCAACCGAAAAGAACAATGTAACAAAAACAAATCTGGTCATGGTTTGACTATCTGCAATTCTTTATCACTATTCACTACTTTAATGCATACGCATTTACAAGGTATGTTTGCTACTTTACAATTATACATTTAAACCATTTTTTTTTCTCTTTTGAACACCCATTATTGGCACTATTTATGGGGTGTTTTTGCAAATATCACCACTTTACTAATGTATGTTTAAAAGACACAATTAACGTGATCAGACAAAAATATCCCGAATTATTGAAAAAATGAGAAAGTTGTCGTTTTCAAGGTTAGAGAAAAGCAAGAATGAGAAAGAAACCGACGGGAAGCTAATCGACGGCGAAGTGACCGGAACGAGAGTACATAAGTTATTTTACGATCGACAGAGGTAAGTTCGGTTTGTTTTTTTTTCTTGTTTTTGTTGTTGATGACTTGCATTCCTTGTTAGACTTGTGTTTTGTTGATTGAAAATGTAGATTAGGGTTAAAATAAAGATCTGAGAATGGTGTGGTTTAGGTTAGGGTTTAAAATGAGTTTGAATATTTGTCGAGGAAAATGAAATTCTAGGTAACCGAGACTTTTTGAAGGAGATCTAAGGTTTTTCATAGTTGAATCGAGCTTTTTTGATAGATTTTCGAGCATTTTTCTGTGAAAATTAGGTTTTGATTAGTCGGGTTTATTTTAAGTTATATCGAGCTTTGTTTTAACATGATCGAGCTTTTATTAAAAAAACTCGATCATATTTCTCAAAGGATCGAGCTTTTTTGTATAGGATTGAGCTTTTTTTCTTAGGTACGAGCTTTTTTTTCATAGGTTCTAGCTTTTTTTTCATTGGTTCAAGTATTTTTTTTTATTCGGTCGAGCTTTTTTGTCATTGGTTCGAACATTTTTTTGTATTGGTTCGAGTTTTTTTTTTAAATTATCGAGCTTTTTTTTGTCGACCCGAGCTTTTTTAAAACACAATCGAGCTTTTTTTTGTTGATAATTTCATGTTGGTTACGGTCCGAGCTTATTTTTCAAATGTTCAAGCTTTTTTATCAATAGCCCAAGCTTTTTTATCAAAAGCCCGAGCTTTTTTATCAAACGACTGAACTTTTTTATCAAAGGACCGAGCTTTTTTTCCAAAGACCTGAGCGTTTTTTTCAAAGGGCCGAGTTTTTTTTTCAAAGGCCCAAGCTTTTTAATGTTGTTTCTGAGCTTTTTTCAGTTTAGTAATGTATTATTTCTGTGACATTGCAGATGAGAAATAGGTTGACGGATTTTCTTGAAACTCCAAAAGGAGAGTGGTACGAGGGCAAACAGACTTGACACGACCATTTGACGCCCTTGACCATATAGACGACGCACTGAACTGGGTCCGTGCAGAATTTGTTGTGGAAGACTGGTGTCGGTTCATGGTGCCGTGTTTTGGGTATTTCCTGACGATGCATCGAGAGATGAAGTTTTTGGGTAGTGTTATCCATCGGTTGCTTTTGAGAGAGCTGCATCATAAGGGCCCAACAGATGAGATGCAGTTCAAGTTAGGGAACCATTCGGTGAGGTTTTCGATTGTGGAATTTTGCCTCATCACTAGATTACGGTTTGGAGTCGTATCAGACACGAGTGTGTATGCAAAAGTGGAGAATGGCATACATCAGCGGTACTTTTCTAGAGCCGATGAGGTTTCGTTCAAGGAGATAGGGGTTATTCTCACCCTTGGAGAGTTTCAGGAGGTGTACGATATTGTGAATCTCTGCCTCATATATATATATATATATATATATATATATATATATATATATATGCTGAACTGGATACTGATGGGGGTGGACAAGAGATTCAAGATTCCAGTTTGGTAGTTTCGGTTGGTGGAGGATCTCGATACGTTCGATAGTTTCCCGTGGGGTGCCTACGTGTACAGACATTCCATTTACTCATTCAAGCATGGGCTTGATGGGTGACATGACGAGTTTGAGGGACGCCAGTAGGAAAAGGGCGCTCACATACATACGGCGGAGACCTACAACATTTACGGTCTATCTCACGCTCTATTGGTAAAAACTTTGAATTACAACATGTACTTTATTGTTTGTGACCTAAATTGTATGGATTCTTATCATACTTATTTTTTATGCAGATATTTTCTTTCGAGGTGATCCCCGATCTGGGCATCCAGTTTGACACCTGGAGGGATACGGACCTATCTCCTCGTATATTGAAGTAGGAGTTGAACAAACAACTGAGAGGGAAGAAGCTGGCCAAGATTTTAAATGCTCGGGTATTCATTTAATTTGTACATGTTTATATTGTTCAGTAAGTATACAATTACAATGTTCTAACTAAGGTTTCAGATGTTTGCGAGGACAGAACTTGTGCCCATACCAGCTGAGAGAGAGGCACCGTACTATGCAGGATTAAACGAGGGGGGAGCCAATATATTGAGGAGGATAAGTTTCAAATTATGCCTCAGATCCCTGATCATACTACCTTTGGCGGGAACAGCGGGACAGAGGGTCAGGGTTTCATGGCCAGGGCCAGTGACAGTGAGGGATATGAGCCGAACTCTCAGCGAAAGAGGCATAGGCGGGTTCGGTTTACCACCCCCTGGACCTGCTACATCTAAAGGGGATTTCCATGAGGGTGTTGGACATGATAGAGAGGTAAGTCGAAATGATAGTTTTGTTTTTTATTAACGCGACATGTTAATAGTTTTGTACTAACAATGTAGACATGATTTCAGGTCCCATGGGAATATCAGTTCAACTAGTTGCCTGAAGCCCTACGAAAGAGTGATAAGGACGACAGCAGTAGCACCGGTGTTATTGGATATGATCAGGAAGAGTAACGAGGATCGACAGCAGCAACACCGAGTGTTGCTGAATATGATCCGGGGGCCTTCAAGGGTCGATGCCGCATATGTATAGGGATGGTCCACCAACTCCTGATCTAGAATTAAGTCCTAGAGATAGGACATGTGGGTATACGGGGGGGACTGATAGGACAGGTGGACGTAGCTAGCACCCGCCAACTGGGGGTAGGTCCAGAGAGTGAGGCTCAGCCGCGTACCGATGATTCTAGGCCTACTACACATTCAACAGTCCAGTCGGACCTCTCAGTTGTCCTGTCTGGGTCGACCCAGACCCAGCTCCCCCTACCACCTAACACAACGACCGAGCTCCTGAGGTCCCCCCTTCCCACATCGGCCATCGATCAATGCCCAGTGATCCCCTCCACCCCACACATCGATCCAGCCGGCTCCGCTCCCTGCACCACCTAGAACAACGACCTAAATCCCCCTACCACTCAGTACAGTAACCCAACTCCCCCTACCACCCCGTATATCGACCAATGAAATTGATATACGGGCATAGAGCTCCTCATCACAACACACCTCCTCACCTCCCAGAAAGCTTATACTCAAGCGCGACTGACAGTTACTAAGCCATTACACAGGTCCATGTCAGCTGAAGAGGGTGAGGACATGGCCCTAGTCAACGGACAAGACAGGTGGACGTAGCGAGCACCCACCAACTGGGGGTAGATCCGGAGAGTGAGGCTCAGCCGCATACCGATGATTCTAGGCCTAATACACATACAACAGTCCAGTCGGACCTCTCAGCAGTCATATCTGGGTCAACCCAGACCCAGCTCCCCCCACCACCCAACACAATGACCAAGCCCCAGAGGTCCCCCCCCCCCCCCCCCCCTCCCTCCCTCCCCACATCGGCCATCGATCAATGCCCAGTGAACCCCTACACCCCACAAATCGATCCAGCCGGCTCCCTCCCTGCACCACTTAGAATAGCTACCCAAATCCCCTTACCACTCAGCACAGCGACCCAACTCCCCTTACCACCCCGTATATCAACCAAACCAATTGATATACGGGCATAGAGCTCCTCATCACAACACACCTCGTCACCTCCCAGAAAGAGTATACTCAAGCGCGACTGACAGTTACTAAGCCATTACACAGATCCATGCCAGCCGAAGAAGGTGAGGACACGGCCCTAGTCAACGGACCACATTTTTTACCCCCATGGACTGGTGATTTCTGACCAGCTAGCGGAGTATAAAGCCTTTAAGAGGAACATCAACGGGGAACGATGAGTACAAATTTATCTATAAATTTGGCTTTTTTTTTTGTTTAATAAATTTACTATCAAGCTAATCCATCAATTAAGCAGACGTGATGTGGACGTAATGGCGCCAGTCGAAGCCAATTGGTTCTAGCGGATGCAGTCTAACTTCATGAACTTGGAGGACACGGTACGTACTTACGTGATTTTGTATTTGATGTTTGCTTAAGTACTGTTGTTTTACTAACAATAACATTTATAAATTGTCAGCATATGGATGTGTATCTCTATATTCTTCAAAAGCGTCAGCGAGGATTCCCCACTGTGTACAACTAGAGGATCAACGTATTAGATACACAATTCTATATAAGTATTTATAACTTATTGGTTGCATATATAGTTTTTTGGGTTTTTATTGTTGATAACTTTGTCAATGAATGTATGTACAGCTACTTATGATGGTACAGTGGAAGAGAATGATGCCTCATGATGCTAACGGGGCTGTGACCACAGCGAGACGAAATGTGTTGCAGTCCCAATGGTCTGCTGAGGACTTTCAAACGGTCCGTGGAGCTACCACGAGTGGAAACCTGTCGTGGCACGAGGTTAACTTGGTAAGTGTCACACTATGTAACTTATTTAAAGTAAAACATGTTCGTATGTTACAGGCCTTAACACCTTATGAATACTATTACAGGTCCTGATACCGTGCAACGTTAGGATCCAACATTGGCTCTTGGTGACCGTCGACCTTACTTTTGGAAAGATGGACATACTAGACCCCTGGAGATAGGATGTCTCCTTGCATATCAGGAAGCAGTAAGTCTGCCCACTACGTTGGTTTTTACCATCGATGTTGAATGACGTGGGGTTCCCACTGCGTGACGACCTCGCTATAGGATATTCCCAAGGAAAAATAAGACCTTCTTTGTCAACATGGTGTCCACATCAACAGTTCCCCAATAAAACTAATTGTAAGACATTCTATTTCATTAACTAACTTAGAGATTGTTTTATTTAAAACGAATTGTAACGCGTTTTAATGTGTCCAATTGTAGGGGTAATTGTGGTCCCCATACATTGAGACTGATCGAGTACATACTGGCAGATCGACAGGCTTTCGATTGGTCGAAAGACGACATGGGGATTATTCGTGAGAAAATGGTTGTTGATATTTTTCGTAACTCCAAGCCCACCTAAAGATTGGTTGTATATTAATAGTTGTAAATTATTTATGTTTTGTAGAATTTGTTATGTACAAAGACATTCTATTTCAGTTATATTATTTCAATTTTTTAATTTTTTCTGTTTCAAGTGTCTGGCATCAAAACTACGACACACATTGCAAACCTTGAACATTATTATAAAATAAATTAATGAACAAGTCATAAAATTCCAAATTATTACAATGTCATACAATTCCAAATTATTACAATGTTATCAATGGAAACGTCGCCATTCAATCGCCAATAGAGTCCCTGTTAAGGCACGTTTGTTTGTTGTGTCCAATTGAATGATAGATGCTACACTTGCGGCAGTATTCATGGGAACACCTCTGCTTGGATCTTCAATAATCAAAGGTGGTTTGGAACACCTCCTGGAATTATGACCCAATTGTCCATATCTTCTACACAATTGTGTGGATGTCCTTTCCGAAGATGAGAAATGTCGACCCGCCATCGGGCGTCCTGCTTGTCTCCTAGAGATTGGATTCAAAACCACCCGTTCAATGATGTCAGATGACACTACCCATGTTGAATGATTTCTAACAGGCATAATAAAAACCGAGTACGTATCAATAAGTGTTTGTCTCTTTTAGTAGTCTGCACACAGGGATGTGTAATCCAAGTTTCGCTCCATGCACCAACAACACCAATAATGAAAACATTAAGATTTACGTTTCAGTAATATTAACCGTACACTATAAATTGTAATGTACCTTACGGTCGTGAGAGCATGAGAACATGGAAAATGGTCCATTTGGAATTTGTTGCATGTGCAAGTCTTCCGGGATAAATCAACTGTCAACTGCTTTCCAGACCGTTTCACAGAGAAAATGTTCCATTCGACTGGATTGATAGTCATATAATCGCACTTCTCCACACGTTTTAGGATCACAAGATATGCTAAGTCGGTCAACTGATGACGGATGGACTGTGCAACTCGATAGCGATCATGAAACCACTGCTATAGCATATTCCTAATGAACTCAGCCAGATTCAACAAAGGCAGTTGTCGTGCAAATTTGAGGCATGAGCTTATACATTCTACAGCATTTGTTGTTATCACCCTGTACCTTCATTCGGGATAATGTACACGGGACCACTTGTGTGGACCGACAACATTGACATAATCATATGCATTCTGGTGCAAGTTGCGTAACTCTTCCAAGTGCTGGTTATATTTCAACTCAGTGTACTCTCGGGCTGCTTTGTCCATTATTATGGAAACATACTTTCTATGATATCGCTTTTTAATATTTTATACAAGTGCCAACAACATATGGTATGGGTGACATAAGGGAACACTTTAGAAATTCCTGCTTCAATGCTTGCATGTCGATCGGAAATGAAAACCAGATCATCAATATGACCTAGGGCACCCTTCAAGCAATCCAAAAACCACTCCCATGAAAGGTTGTTTTCTGAGTCGACGTACCCAAAAGCAATTGGATACACCTGTTCATTTCCATCTTGTGCAGTCGCAAAAAATATTGTACCCCCGAATCGTCCCTTCAAATGGGTACCACCAACGGTAATAACTGGACACATACACGTCCAGAATCCTCTAAGTGAGGCACAATTTGACATGAAAGAGTAGAGGAATTTACCATCTTTATCGCACTGTAAGTCAGTGATTGTGCCAAAAAAAAATTATTCCAAAACGTAACCGAATGATGGCAGCAGTTGGAAGATTTTCTCATGCGTTCCATAGTTTAGTGACAACGCATAATAGAGGGCTTGGTGTGTCTTACTATACATGATTTGGATTCCATACATTGTTTTCTTGTCGGTGATTATGTCTTTCGGACGCATTAGTCGACCATCTTGTTGTTGAAGTCTATGTGCAACCACTTCTCCAATTATGACTGCACTAGCTTGTCGGTGGCGATGGTGAATCTTCTCCAACGGATAATTGTGTTCGTTAACAAAACTTCTTACTTGAAAGTATGTCCCTTCATATCTCCTCACCACTCTTAACTTCCACGTACAGTTGTCCATCAAACAACCAAATGTAGTGTTGTTTTATTGGACCTTTTCACCTTCCACTCTAAGTTCTGTCGCATTGCAAAATGGTCAACTAGTCTCTTCAAATCTTTTTTTGTAGGAAAAAATTGACCTTTATATATCATGTTTGTAGGTTCATCTTCAACCAAGTTCCTGCTTCCGCCCATACCAAACGAGTATGATTTTGCTTATAGAATAACCCACGTTGTGGCATTATCAGAATCATCTGGAATTACATTAGGCCAGACCTCGGTGGTCCTAACTATATCTGGTGCATTGGAACTAAATATGTGTACACGTCTTGCACGTCTTTCTGTTTAGATAGGTTCTTCATCTTCCTCATTGTTTCCTACATTATATACCGGATGAAAATTTACCTCCTTATCCACATCATGAATCGGCCCAACATTTGGTTCAGTATTCTGGTCATTGTTGATGTCATTGTAGATCTCATTGTATTTGTGGTTGTACTGCCTAGCATTCATCTCAATTTGACAACCAACAAAGACATCATCGAATTGAGATCCTACTATATCAGTATGGTCGGCTATTTCCGGTAGGACACCACACATGTTGTCGTGACCTTCGATCCCACTTGTTTATGTCAATAACTGGTTGCTTCTGTTTAACGATCGAAATTGTTGGGTGTTTTTACAAGGAGAGATATCCTCACCTATCACATATCTTCCTGCGCTCTCAGTTAGACTAACACATACTTGAGGGATCACCCTATCTTCCCCTAGCATAAACTGAACATCATCATCGTTTCTTATAAATGTAAGACATATAGTCCCAGGAACGATTGATATAGACTGTAGATCAAAACAGTATTTGTTCTCATCATACTTCACAACGGTTTGCATGATCGATATTAGTTCATCGTAAGTCATATTCTTTGACACATACAATCCTTGGTTATCGGAACCTAAATACCTCTGACTTCCATCGGGTAATTACTCTCATCGACCGTTGTAAGATATTATTATTCTCACCCGATCCATTATCCTGTGAAAATTATCATCACAAACCACTATTAAGAAAATAATAATTACTTTCAAATTTACAATTATAAAGAATTAAACAAAAATCTTAAGTGTAAGGGATCGAGTTTTTTTTACTTGATCGAGTTTTTTTTGTAAGGGATCGAGGTTATTTTACATGATCGAGCTTTTTTTTGTATGGTATCGAGCTTTTTTTTGTATGGGATCGAGCTTTTTTTGTACGAGATCGAGCTTTTTTGTACATGATCGAGCTTTTTTTTAATGGATCGAGCTTTTTTTTAATGGATCAAGCTTTTTTGTGAGGGATCAAGCTTTGTTCTTAAGAGTTTGAGCTTTTTTAAAATGCTTTTGAGCTTTTTTGCCCGACATTATAAACTTGCTTGCACCAGTTAAAAAATGCTCGATCACATAAAAGAAGCTCGGACAAATGTAAAAAAAAACTCGAAAAAAATAAAAAATTCCTCGAACCAATTGCAAAAAAGCTCTTAAACATATAAAAAAAATATCGGACCAATGTAACAAAATCTCGGACATATATACAACATCTCGTAAACATATCAAAAAAACTGAAGATAAAATATTCATACATGTTCAAACATTATTAAACAACACCGAAATGCATGAAAAAATAAAAATGAAGATCATAAATATTTGTTACTTTCATCTGCAATATCTGGAGAGAGATAAGTTTTTTTGAGAGAGATAGGGGAGTTGTAGATCGACTTTCAGACAATTTTTTGGAGAAAGAGAGAGGAGGTGTCTTTTAAATAATAAATAATCGATTATTTAAGTGCAATTTCGGTAGTTCACCATAATAAGTATCGTTTAAACTTAACTTATTAAACCGGCGACATCACTACAACTCACCATTTCCACTTATTATAATTGTTATAGCTTTTATACTGGAAAGAACTTTTATATTTGATCCACTGATACTAAGGAGAAGAGACAATAGAGATCTATTGCTGAAGAAATAGATTACATTACATGGGTCTCTTTTTCCAATTTTTTTGAACCTATGCCACGGCCTTTATACTCTGCTAAATACAACTATCCAATTCCGTAAATCCACAAGAATTTGATACAATTTGAATGTTGAATAGAAACTTGACTTCCAAGTGAGGGAAAAATGAACATGATAAAGCATTACTACGATCTATTGAAAGTATAGATTCGTAAAGTTATAACATGTAAGACCTCTCTACCAAGGACTCCTACCTGTTTTACCAGTGAACTAGGAAACTAATACCCAATTTACCGGTGAACTATTATCTGAAAGGGAGGCAATGCGTTTTCTTTTTTTAGAAGGTTCTTGGTTTGCAACATCTCCTGTTTGCTCACTCTCATTCATGTGCTCATTAACTTCACCCAAGATGAAACTGATAATCCATCTATTGCGCTATTCATGCTCCCAGAGGGGCCAGTAGCACTCTCCCTATGGGCAGAACCCATCATAAATTCTTTAAAAGGCAGCTCAATGGGCTTTGAGATACAATTAAGTTTATTCCTGGTATCAACATTCTGAGCATAGACTTGCTCTACCATAGTAACCATTTTTGAAGCATTTTACGCAAATTATATAATTATCCTGCTAATGTGAAAACTATAACAAATTATAAGGATACAACTTTCTAACGACTTTAATAAATCTTACCAACAGATTCTTGATATCACATCAAAACAAAACTAGATGGTGATTTTGAAGTACATAAGACTGACAGAGAAAAAACAACTCAACCCAAAAAAGGTCACTCCTAAGACTGATAAAAATCCTAGTTCATCCTCTGAGCAGCTTCCTTGGCAAGAACTTTTTCCTTGGCTTTGGTTTTCGCCTGAGATTTGGATCCCATAATGCCACCTCCCCATTTCTTTCTATACTCATCATACTTGTCATTGAAGTTTGCCTGAAATGAAATTCAGTTATAACCATACAACCAACAATCATTTTAAACTCACAAGAAAGACGCAATCACAATCCTTGTAACATAAAAAATTGAATGAACAAAAATTAAAGTTTCCTAAAATTTAAAAAGATGGCAGCATTAGCAACCTTGATGGCCTCCAGGATCTTGCTGAACTCTAATTTATCCTCATTCTTGACGGTGGTCAAACACAAGGCTGAGGCTGTCTTCTGGTGGACAATCTGTGAACAGCAACATAAACACAATCAATCCATAGTTAAGGGTCTTTGAATATCAAAAACTATTCAACAACCAAAATAAGTTGGATATTACCGATCCCAAGCGTGATTTCCCTTTCACGATGCAGTAAGGGATCTCCATCTTCCTGCACAAGGCCGGAAGCCAAACAACCAACTCAATCGGGTCCACATCATGAGCAATGACAACCAATTGTGCCTTGTTCTGCAAGGTAGATCAGGGATTTTAATTATATCAGACAATTTTGCATGACACCTGAAAACTAGATTAGTGGAAAATATTGATACACTCATCCAATAAAAATATTTATCAACCTGCTCAATAAGGTATGTAACATGGTTAAGTCCATATTTCACAACAATGGGCTTCTTAGCCTCAACAGTCTTTCCTTCAGACTCTGCCTGAGCTCTCTTCAAAAGACGTTCCTTCTTGGCAGATTTGTCCTCAGGCCTATACTTGAGAAGCAACTTGAACAAGCTTGTAGCTGCAAACAGGATAATGGATATATTAAAGTAGCTAATATTTTAATCCTTACAAACAAGTTGCTGAAAAACAAAATTTTATAATATGAGGGCTTTAGGTAACATATATTCAACATCAAGTTCATGAAGACTTGCAGCTGAACGGGAGGACAGACACACTAAAGCAAGCCTATCAGAACAAGAAGGTATTGCATTAAAACCCTAAAACCCAGTTCAGCTGTCTTTCCGTTTTCCCAGTTCTAACACTAAAACCCAATAGACATAATGCCCACAACTGACCAAACAGCTAAAGAGCATTGGCAAGATGTGACAAAAAAGTGGGAAGATAAAAACATTTCTTTCAATATGATAACAAACCTAAAGAGCAATGCCAATGTTATAGTGGCATATGTATACACTATACAGTAACCCTGTGATTTTACATCTAAAAGAATAACAATACCATATGTAATCATAACTGAGAAACTGCATAAGTTAGGCAGTCACTTCTTACCAAGATTCTTGTCCAAAGTCTTGGTGAACTGGTTCAAAGCAGGTGGCACCTTCAACCTCTGCTTGAGGATCCTCCTCTGCCTCTGAATACGAATAGCCTTGGGCCACTTCACGTATCGGTGAAGATCTTTCTTTGGAGGCAAAGCCCCTCCAATACCAAATTGCTTAGGTCTCTTCTCAAACAAAGGATTCAAAACCTTCTCCTATAATTTGAACATAAACAACAAATGCAATAAGTGAGAACACAAACACATCTCCCTCTATTAAGTGCAAAACTTCTCAAAATGGAATGAACTATACCAGCTTCTTCTTTGCTGGTGCTGCAACAACCTTTCCTCCTTTTTTGGGGGCCTGAATAATAACACTGTCAAAAATCTAAAATCTAAAATCTTACAATCACTGACTTCACAATAAATTTAGCTGTTGTCAGCCTAATGTAAGATCAATTCAAAAAGAAAATAAAGACTTAAACTGGTAAGAAAAACCTAATGACATTAATCAAGAACCTTGATGCTGACAACAAGTCATAGAGGTACTAACACGCAATTTGACAACTAAAAATAATACTTAACAACTGCAAGATGGAATATTAACGATCATTGATACAACAGAGACATGGAGAGAATATCAGGGTTTCAGATGTACCATTTTTGCCGCTTCTGCTCTGGTGGTTTGTTAGAACAGCGAATGAAAATCTTTGAGAGTGCTCTGGCGGGTTGGGAGAACGGCGAATGAAAATCTTTGAGAGAGGCAGCTTGGGCTTTTATATCTAGGGCAAGCAGTATATCGATGGTCAATTTTATAAGTATTAGCTATTTTAGTTCTTATATTAACTTCCATTAAAATACTATTTTACCCTAAATTTTTTATTTTAAAAAATAAAGGGCAAATTGCACTAACCTACCCTGATGATATGTATAATTGCATTAAATCAAAAATCTTTACATAATAACACAAACATGCCAGAAGAAAAAGGGAAATACCAGTTTTACCTTTTCCATTGCCCTTGTATTTATAAAGGTAAATTACACTAGCATACCCCGATTATATGTATAATTACACTAAAATCCTTAAAAATATCAAAATAACACAAATATACTCTCTGATCATTTGACTAATGTTGACCACCATTAGTTAGTCACAAATGAGAAGAATTGTCGCTTTTGCCCTTATAGAAATAATTCTTAATTATATAAAATCAATCAATTAATTAATTAAAAATAAAAATATTAGAAAATATAATACATAAAAAAGGTATTAATGTGGATATTTATGAGGATGATGATGTTAATTATTATTATTATTATTATTATTATTATTATTATTTATTTTTGATGGTGATGATAAATTTTTAAATTAATATTTATTTTCATTTTAATTAGTTGTTTATTTTTAAATTTTAATTAATATAAAAGGCAATTATCAATTAGGTCCTGGATTTTTTTTTAATTCCAAGTTGTTTGCGATTTTTATAAAGTAACCAAATTAATCATTACATTTTTCTCAAGTGTCAAATTAGTCCCTCTAACTAAGTTCCGTCAATTTGAACTGCATAGAGGTAAAATTGTACTTTAATCCTGAACAATATAATAATGACACATGCACAAAATTTTTAACACATGTATATTTTTGGGTTTCGATTTTTAAATAATTTTGAAAAATCATGCTTGTATAATAATAACAATATATATATATAGTAAAAGACTAAATTGAAAATGAATGGTAACTTTGTTTATAAAATAAGAGTATAATTGATATTGTCTTACTAAAATATTATTAGATATATTTAGATAATTTTAATTAAAAAAGATACAAATGATGTTTCATTAATATATTTTTGGATTTTGTTGTAATTATAATGCTGAATTTAATATATAAAAAATAAAATAACTTTGTTTTAATATGACAAATAAAGGGTATTTATATACGCTAACTAAAATTATTAAAGTCAATTGTTATATTTAATACCGTTAAATCGTTAGAGGGACTAATTTGGTCACTTCTAAAAAAAGAGGGATTAATTTGACACTTGGAAAAGATGTGAGAACCAATTTGGTCACTTTTATAAAAGTCGCAAACAATTTAAAATATTAAAAAAAATCCAGGATCTAATTGGTAATTGTCTTTAATATAAAATTCTTGAAACAGTCACGTCTGCTTTAAATATTAAAGCAGCTATGTCTGCTTTTAATTAATATTATTACAAAAACTCTTAATTAGTTGTTTAGTTTTAAATTTTAATTTATATAAAATTTTTGAAGCAGTCACGTCTGTTTTAAATATAAAGAGTAATTTAAATAGATGTAGTTGCTTCAAGAATTTTATATTAATTAAAATTTAAAACTAAATAACTTATTAAAAGAAAATTAAATATTATTTTAAAAAATTATCATCGTCATCAAAAATAAATAAATAATAATAATAATTAACATCATCACATTCTCAAACATACACGGCAATACCTTTGTTATATATTATATTTTCTAATATTTTTATTTTTAATTAATTAACTGATTTTATGTAATTAAGTATTATTTTTATAAGGGCAAAACGTCAATTCTTTTCATTTGTGATTAACAAATGGTGGTCAACGTTTGTCAACGAAACAGATGGTATGTATGGCTATTTTGATATTTTCACGGGTTTTAGTGCAATTATACATATAATCGGGATAAGTTGGTGTAATTTATCCTTATAAATACAGGGGCAAGGGAATGGGCAAAACTAGCATTTTCCTTTTTTTGTGGTTGACTAACGGTGGTCAACCATTAGTCAACGGGTCAAAGGTATATTTGTGTTATTATGTAAAGATCATTGATTTTAATGCAATTATACATATAACAGGGTGAGTTAGTGCAATTTGCCCAAAAATTAATTACAAAACCAAGCTTTAAAAAAAAAGATGAATCTCCATCGTCCATCTCTAACTGTGGGGATCCATTTTTTTATTTGAAAAAAAAAATCTTTTTTTAAGAAAATAAAAAGTGTAGATGCAAGGAACAAAAAGAAATTACCACATTCAACAACAAAATCAAAGGACAAACCTGTAAAATCAACACATTCAACAACAAAATCAAACCCATAAAATCAAACACATTCCATAACAAAATCAAACCAAACACATTCAATAATACTAAACCCCATTTTATACCCTTCAAATATAAAACGAGCAAGCACTGGACTCTTACTTCTCTCTCTCTCTTTCTTCTTTCTAGATCTATCTCTCTCTCCAGTCTCGATCTCTCTCACCAGCACCGGTTAGATTATATTGGGTTTGGGATTGAGTTTGACAATGGATGTTTGGTTTGGTTTGGGGTGGTTGACAGTGGTGGTAGTGGTGTTTGTTGGCAACAAGGATTTTGGTTGAACGTTATGAAATTGGCGGCTAGGGTTTTGGTTGAATGTAATATTGGTTGAATGTGATGAAATGTAGATGATGTTGATGATTTTTTTTTATTTAATTTTGTATCATTTTTTAACAAAGATAATTTTAATTTTTTTTAGTAAAACATTTTAATTTTATATTTTTACAATTATAACCTTGCATTTCAAATTGAAACCAAACAGAATTTGACAGTAAGGACTAAAACAGTGATTAATAGTAAATGTTTAGACCAAACAAGAGATTATTGAAACTAGAGGGACCAAAACAACGAATACGTCAAACTAGAGAGACGTTTTTAATAATATCTTATTTTGTAATTGTACATGAACATTGCGGCCCAAAATCAATGTTGTGAAAGGCACTATCATGTGCACGCTAGCACCAGTTGTTGGTTAGGGCACGACTGCTTCCGTCAGGCATGTATGTCGGTGGCAGGCAGTGAGGCACGTAGGCATGCCTAAGCATGTCTGAATGAAACAATACCATTTTTTTCCATTTTTTAGGTTGCCGAAAAGATAGAACAATTGTCGATGGTCGCTGGCAGCGTCTGAGTTTGGCATGTATGTTACCGGAGCATGGATGGTGGCTACTAGGGTTTTGTGGGATAATGGCTACTAGGGTTTTTAAGGATGATGGCTAGTTGGTTCGTTTGGGATTGTGTGTGGATGCCACGGTTTTTATGGGATGGTGGCTAGCAGCTAGGGTTTTTATTTGTGTAGAATAATGGTTGTTAAGGTTTTTGTGGGATGATAAGTAGCTGGTAGAGTTTTTTTTTGTGTGAATTTGCGGTTGTTAGGGTTTTTGTATGATTGTTGCTGATGAAGGTTCATAAATACACTTTTCTTGTGCACCTTATCTCACTCGGTTCGCACTTCGCCTTACGCCTTAGGCTTCAAATGCCTGTTGCACCTTGAGGCATCTAACACCTCTGAAAACTAAGCTCCGGGAACAAAATGGATTGTCTTTAGAATTTTTTTAAATTTAGGATTTTAGAATGGAGTGTATTTAGAGAAGGATTGTGAAAAGAAAAAAGTTGGATTGTAAGGAGAAATCTATATTCTATTTATATCCTTAATAAAATTACTAAAATAGATATACAAATTAATAATGAGTTTTTCCCCTTCCAATCCAATTTTTTTTCTTTTCACTCCTTTTCTAAATACACTTCATTCTAAAAACTTAAATTAAAAAAATAATAAAGACAAAATCTAAAGATACTCCATTTTTTTCCAAACTTATATCAATGGTCAATTTTATAATTGTGCCCAAACTTCGTGGCCCAAAAAAAGTGGTGCTATTAACACCCGTTTATTAAATTAATAGAGCCACATATTTTAAATTTGGGTTAGACTAAATCAATTTAAATATGTGATTTAAAATTTTGACTACAACATCTCAATCACTCAAGTGCTCTTAATCTAAAAGTTATAAAAAACATTTAAATCTCAATCATAGAATTAAAAACACATGAGTGACTAAGATGTTAAAGTCAAATTTTTAGTTCACAAATTTAAATTGATTTAGCTTGACCCTTTAAACTTGTACAATATTCTATTGTTGAAATTACATTTTGGTCCTTATGCCTTATGGAAACGTTACTTTTTTTACCCCACTTATGTGTATTAGGGTTTTTGGTCTGCATATTTTTGGAAATGCATCGAATTGGTACCTTTGACCAAAAAAATAACAAATCCAAAAATATATAAAATATATATCGAGGTTCTTATTGAGGGTCTTAGCGAACTAGTTCAAGGTAGGTTAGACTTTGAGCCTCGTTTTGAGAATCTTCTTCTTCCAATAGGTGCTGATACTTTTTAGCCATCTTACAAACCATGTGAAATCCTTCTTCGGTAGCAATGCACCTCCTATTCCATACAACTTCGGTATCTTCTCGAACAAGTTGCAAAAGAAATTATACAATACTAGTCGCTCTTAATTCATCTTTTGATCAGCAAAATACTAAAATGAACCACAATAGAATGCGCATCTAAATCCAGTATCATTAATAGGGATAATCAAAGTCTTACAATATTAAAAAGGCAAAAATGACATAAAAATTCTAAAATCTCTATTGGTAAAAATACTACAAAGACTTAAAAACTAAGAACTCAAAACTATGGGTCCATTAGGTTTCCTTACTAGTCCGATTAATTAAAGGTAACAAGGGTTACGGTTAATTAATTGGATTGTCCAATTAATTATATTACGTAAGTGACACGTATTTATTCATGGATAAATTGAATAATGAGATTAATTAATTAATATATTAATAATTAAATTAATTATATAATTAGATTATTAAATTAATAAATTAATAATTATTAGTTATTAATTAATTATTAATTGGAGGTTGTGGGTTCAAATCATGACTGAAACAAAGATAAAATAATTAGATTGTTTTATTCTTTTAAAGTCAAGTGTTTAATCAAATAGGGTTATGTGGGAGTTAGAATCCTACTATACATTGAACACTTAAATATTACTTATCCTTTTAATATATGGAGATATATTTAGAAAAGGATTTGTATCTAGTTTTAATATATATATACATAACAAGGATCCACTTTAAGTTTTGTGTTTATATTGGTTGGTGGAGCCATATCGTGGAAGAGTGTCAAGTAGACACTTACAGCTTCATCTGCTATGCAAGCTAAGTTTGTGGCATGTTATGAGGCAACAATCCAAACAGTTTGGTTGTGGAAATTCATTTTAAGGTTTTAAATTGGGGATTCAATTTCTAAGCCATTAATAATCTATTGTGACAATTCTGCAGCAGTTTATTTCTCTAAGAACAATAAAAGGTCTTCAGAATCTAAACATATAGAGATCAAGTATCTTGTGGTTAGAAAGAGAGTTCAGAAGTTGCAAACTTCTATTATTCATATTGCCATAGAAGAGATGACAGTTGATCCCCTAACCAAGGGATTATCTCCGAAGGTTTTTAGAGGGCATGTTACCCATATGGGGTTGGTAGATAGTTATGATATGCTTGGTTAGTGGGAGTTATGTTTTGTTTTTAAATTAACTATAGTTTTCTGTTTAATAAAATTTGTTTCTTTGTTCTCGAGAATATATGTACATTGTATATATATGTTATTTGCCATGATATGTGCGCATGCATGTTTTTTATTGTGGCAGGATATCTCAAAGCTTTTGGCTTTGAGGGTGCACTTCACTCATAAGGTATAAAGTTTTCACCGATGAGTGAATATTACTTAAGAGAGAAAGATTTACCTGTCTTAAGGTAGGTTTAACTCATGGTCAAAGTGTTTGGCCAGTGAGTATAAGATGATTAAATTTGCTCGTCTTAAGCTGTTTCACATTATGTGAAGTTGGGCCTATATGAAAATAGGCATGATGATCACATTTGCATGTAAGTTTCATACCACACATACATACCATTTTACCCGGGTAAGTAGAGCTAAGGGTATTTTGATTACATATGGTCTAATATTGATTAAAGATGCAATGATCTATTCAGTTGGATACTTGAGGTTCTATTTGACTAAGAGGAAGAAAGTTGTTACTCTCTTAAACATTCTTTGTGACAACATATAATTGTTTGTCAATTCGGAGTATCGTTTTCTAAAATAAATTTTTAAATCTAAAATAATAATGTTTATGTAGCTCAAGTGGAAGAATGTAAGATTTTTATAAAATTGTGAACAACATATGGCATTATATTTTGAGTTTATGTTAACCGAATTGACTGGAATGTTTAAGTAAGAGAGAGTTGACAGGATATAGCCCATTTGGTTGTGATCAACATTTGTTGAACTTGGAGCACCTTAGTTACATTAAACATATGTAGGATATGGTATGAGCTATTGTATATGTGTGGGCCTATTATTCCTTTTGGAACTAGTCATCACATTAGGGTTGAGAACCCTCTATAAGTTAGGATTCTAGAAAGTTATACTATTTATAGAGGGTCTCTACTCTTACTCATAATGTGTTACATAACTATCTCTTCATTAGACAATTTAAGTAAGGTGAGAATAGAGTAGAAGACTTTCTATTGTTTTCTTTCAGGTTATTGCTATTACACTGTTATGGATTCAGAAAATTTAGGTACGCTTTCATGCTTATGTATTTAATACAAGTTATATTTATTTGCATAATGCTTACTAGGGGTAGGCGTTTAATGGATCGATTCACTTTTCGAGTATAAAAAACGGATAATATTCGGTTTTCAAAAAAGTGAACCGATCCGATAAACTTTACATTTATCAACCGATCAAAAACCGATTGAATTGGACTAGTTCAACTCGGTTCTGTTTTTTCGGTTTTGGACCTATTAGTCCAAATTCATGGGCTTTAATTTATAAAATCATGATCATGGAAACATTACTTTAATTTGACTTTAAAATCCATTGTTTTTGTGTTATTTTTGACTTATCTACATAGCTCCAGATGATGAAAGAAACAACATTTGATGTAGTTATTATTTGGATGGAGTTGAAATGGTCACAGTAAAATGAGACTCCGATAAAAGAAATTATTGCAGGATCTGTCAAGTAATCATGCACATATAGCCATTTCTAAGAACTCAAAGCTCTTAGATAGATAAAGTCATTTCTGTTACAAAAATAATTGAGCTCTACATGTAATTTACAGGAAACCTGCCAATATTGTCTAAAAATTTAGAACATATTGCAGCATCACTGAATCAATATAGAACCAGAAACAAAGATAAAATATTGTTGTAACAATACATATTGCAGCATCATTCATAAAACTCCCGCGTTGATTTTTGAAACTCTACTAACTTGTCTGTTTTTAATTAAAGTCTCAAATTCACATATACGAAATGAAAATGAAACGAAATTCTCATACAGAAATGAAACAAAAACGAAATAGAAACAAACAATCGGCATGGCTCAGATCGTAAAGAATAAAAACAAAACAAAATAGAGAGATCTCAGATATACGTATAGCAAGAAACGAAATAGAAAGTCTCAAAAATACATATATGCATAACAACATACGCAAATTGCAAAGAGATAGATATGATCGACCTCAGATGTTGAAGAAATAGAGAGACCTATACAGAACCACAAAGAAAAGAGATTTAGAGAAGAGATTTTTTATTGAACCTGAGTTAAAACGACAATGCAAGAAAGGGTGGCTCACCAGAACGTCGGACGAGAGAGTGACGGTGGACAAGAGAAACAAATGGCAATGTTGAGAGATCTAGAGTTGAGACTTAAGAGGTTTAGGGATTAGACGAGAGACAGGCAGAGAGCATTTTGAAAAAATTAGGGATTTTTTTTATATACACATGTCCTTGGTTTGGTTCTCGGTTCAAGCCATAGATTCGGAAACTGAACCGAAAAATCCAGTTTTTATAAATTTAAACCGAGTTGAACTGGTAAATGAAGCAAAACCGGAAAAAAAACCGATTGGACCGATTTGATTCATAGGTTTGGTTTGGTTAATGGATTTTTGCCCATCCCTAATGCTTACAACTAATTAACAAACTAAAGTGATTAAATAAGAGTTAAATTAATATAATGAAAATAAGAATTAAATATTAGTTTTATGATGTATTGATGTATTAATGTATTATATGCTCAAAATGTCATTAATTTATTGCTTTTATGTTTTAAAGGCCGAAAACACCTAAAGTGTTTGTTACTTTGATTTTTCAAGAAGGTTTGCTAGATGTGTTTTGTGTATATTCGGGGTTTGAAAACGAAAAATAGGATTGCAAAAGGTTACCAAACAACTACATATAATGCCTAACTTGCCTAATAGTTTCTCAAACAAAATTAACTTTTAATTTTCTTCAAATGTAACATAAATTTGGGGTTTTTTTTTTTGGGAACAAGGATCCGCGACTAACTTTCTCTTTGGTGAACCATGCTAGCCTTTTAAGGATCTTGTGACATTGGATTTAATAAAAACAAGTGGTTGAGATTGGTTTTCTAATTTGTTTAAAAAGGAAAGTATCATTCCACCCCCCCCCCCCCCCCCCCCCCCCCCCCCCTAACTTTTACCTTATTGTTAAGCCGCGGACAGAGTTTGACCAATCTCAACCCCCCCCCCCCCCCCCCCCCCACAAACGGAAAGAATGTATTATATGCCCCTTATGTTACATTTTCCATCCATTGAATGTATTATATACCCCTTCTATTACCTTTGCTCTATATAATTACCATTTTACACTCAAAATATTCATTAAATAAAAAATATATTAAAAAACAAAATACAAAAAAACAATTAAAAAGGATGGATCTCCACTGTCAATTGGTGGAGATCCATCTTTTTTTTAAATTACTTTTTAAAATTAAATAAAAAATTAATAAATAAATAAAGACTTTTAATCATTTCAAACCATTTTCTCTCTAATCTTACTGAGAAGCAACAAGACATTAAACTGCATCTTCATTTACAATAGTTAAGATCCATGATGAATCCATGGATTCTTAGCTAAATATCCAAACAAACAAGTGCACAAATTGATCCACATATACACAAATCGAGAGGCACTTGTAAAGAACAACATCTAGGGATATGTTGCAATACACATCTAAGTTGACCTTACAAAAATACACCAACAGATCTAACAACCAACCAATCATGCAACAAAATTGATCTCATAATCTCCAAATCCTTGCATGAGACATCACCAATCATTAATCCAAACAGATCAGGATTCTTTTAAGGCCCCAATTTCAAACATATCTACTCAAAAAACTATGGATCAATATCGTATACAAAAAAAAAATCACAAGTCGAATATATCAATTAAAGTACCTAATGATTTTTGAATCTAAAAAAAGTACCAGAAATAACAAATTCCAAACCCAGAAATCCCCATTTCTTCAAACCCAAACCCAGAAATCTCTCCATCTTCAAGCCCCATTATCAATAACATCAAACCCAAATCTTAAAAACCCCACAATCATCACAAACCCAAAAATCACTGAACTCTATAATCATCACAAACCCAGAAATCACTAAACCCCAAAATCTCTCATTTGCATCTCATCTTCAACTCGACTAGATCTCGATCTCATATCTCATTGCATCTGCATCTATCTTTTATTTCCTCTCCTTGATCGTATCTCATATTCATCTCCATATTGCATGAAGATCTAGCCTTACTTTATGTAAATCAAGATTTGGTTGCTGGTGGTGGGTTTGTTTCGTGGATTTTGTGGGTTTGTTCCTGGTTGTTGGTGGGTGTGTTTGGAGAGAGACGACCAGAGAAAAAAAGGGGAGATCGGTGGTTTCAGAGAGAACAATGAGAGAGAATTGTCTGGGGAGAGAAAAGAGTTGTTTGGGAAAGGGAAGATTTTTTAAGTTTTTATTTTTTTTAATTATATTTTTACAATATTGCCCTTTAAAATTTAAAGGTCAACGTGATTTTGGACTGAAAATGTCACAGAAGGTGTATAATATACATTCTTTACATTCTAGGGGGATTAACGGCCAATATAGCGAAACTCTGTCCTTGTCTTAACAATAAGGTAAAAGTCAGGGGGGGGGAGTGTTATCATTTTCCCTATTTAAAATGTAAACTACATTGTTTTTATATCAAAACCTAACCAACATAAGATATATTCTATACATTATGGTATTGTGTGCTATTGAATCGGCTTAAATCTATCAACATAAGTAAAATAAAAAATTCTTTTATCGTCTTCATCTTCTCAAATCAAGCCGACAATCAGCTAATTCTGGTGTGTCTCCATCTTCTCGAATCAACTCAAATCTCTTTGTTCATATTCTCAAATCTGTCAACATAAGCCCATAAAAAAATATGGTGTCTTATCTTCTCTATTCAACCAAAATCTCTCTATTCAATTTCTTAATTCTGGTGTTGTGTAGATCCTTAAAAGGATAGCATGGTTCAGCATAAGGAAAGTTCAATAGAGGATCATTGTCCTTTTTTAGGAGGGGATAACTTGAAAATACAACCTCACGGTGTAGGTATGAGTGATATACCATAGGAATAACCTCATCGCATCACAAAATTAACTTCTTATAACTAGTAGAATATGAAGATAAAATTATAATCACAATTTGCTCATAAATAAAAAAGCATATATCCAAACAAGAGTGGCCTTGATGATAAAAGATTTCAAAATGAAGTTCCACTAACCTTGGTCTTGTCCATATATTTCCACAGTTTGCCTATTAAACCACAAATTGTGAGGAGACCCCTATCTTATTATGGGAGTTTCTGAACTTTGCTTATAAAGTCTAATCTTATCTAGTTTTGGCAGACCTAGCTTTCCATATATCTTAGTTAAAATATACAAATACTATATGTGGACATAAAGGCTTCAATTATTGTCTTCCCACCCTCGGAGATAAGTGGACCTGCAATGGATATTTCATGACAGTTGTGAACTGTTTCTTCTCAGCTAAATCAACATCAACTTCCACACTGAATTGGGCATAAAATACTCCAAATAAAGCATTGCCAAGCAATATCTAAGACATATCCTTCTTCCTGCACCAAATGGCATCATCTTTATCTCCATACTCTCTGTAATATCAAACACTGCTTCCCTTTGATCACGATCACTCTCCAAGAATCTCTCCGGCTTGAACCTCATCGGATCTTTCCATACTTTGGAATCCAAAGCTATCCCCGCCACCACCCTCTTTCGGCACCACGAATATGTTCAACACTGTGTCTTATGTCACTACATGTGGCAACATGAAATTCCTCGGTGGGTGGCACCTTAATCCTTCCAAAACCACTGTTTTTACATATGGAACTCTCTGCAAATATTCTTCTCTTACCTCTTATTCTCCATCTCCCAAAACCCTTACCATCTCCATGAATAGCTTCTCTTGAACTTGAGGATACTTCACCAAATTTGCCATGATCCATTACAAAGCTATGGACGTAGTATCAGTCCCTCCATCAAGAAACTCTAAGCATAAAGCAACTATTTCACTTTCTTCGAGCTTTCAATTATTCTCTTCTGGGAGCTACAAATCCAGCATTGTATCAACATATGATACCATATGCTCACCTTCCTTTTTTACCTGAACAAAAATAAAATATTATAATCACTATCCAATGTGGCTTAATGGTAGAAGGTGTTCATTCAGCGTATCAGTGTCTCAAGTTTGAATCACCGATGTATATTATAATTCATTACTAAGTAAAATTAAACTCATATTATATACTAATTCATACATGTGTTGAATTTCTCGTTTTTCAGTTGTTGTCGAGCTTTTATGAAAGGAACCAATACATGCTCTTTGTCCTGAAAAATCTGATAGAGATCCTTCCAACGCTTTCGAAACAAAATCTTTCTAACTCTTGGCCAAAAATTCAAAATTTGAATCTAGAATAATTCAAAAGTTAACGATGTTGAGCACGTTCAATTTTTTTGATTTGTTTTTCCTCAAGCTTGTCGCCAAAACACATTTGTGCTAATAAGCAAAACATGGCATATCGAAAATGATCTACGACATAAATCGGAGCTCTAAACTTGGAATGTGAGTGAAGACTATCGAGAAGAATTTCCAACACCCTTTTGCAGGCATGTGAGTAGGACTTAACGCGCGAAGGGTTTAGGATCTCAGAAGTGAGGTTTCAGCGAAGGAGACACCATGTAGAGCCGTAGGAGGCGGAGCTGATATTGTGCTGATTGCAACTGATAACTTTATTGGCGGGAAGAGCTATTGTGTTATTTTATACTAAAGCTTGGTGAGCAAGAGAGGCAGTGGCAACAAAAATTGCAGGCCTGACACCAAAATTGAGGGAGAAAATGAGGCCATATTTTTTATGAAGGTTTCCGAGGATGATCTCTAGTTTTTCCTGAGGTTTGAGAAGCCATGGAAGGTTGCCGACAATGGGAATGGTAAGGGGACTTGGAGGGAGTTTTTGGCTCAAGTTTTTGGTGACAAGGCTGAAGAGAGCAACTATGGATATTGAGATGAGGACAATGAACCAAGTTTCCATAATCATGAAGTTGATGATTATATAACAAATTATGTGGTGAAGATCAAATATAAATAATGAAGATTCAGAGATGTATGAATGGACAACGAATCTTAACCATCCAAAATGTTTTCAAGGCTTTGTGAAGGGAATCAAATCATCCGTAAAAATGGTGCCTCAATTTGTGTGTAACCAACTAAATTGGAACATATATAGGGCTCGAAAAATTAATGGACCTTTTTGGGAGGCTGGTGTGCAAATATCACCATATTGATAATATATGTTTAAAATGCACCAATTAATGTGTGGAGATCAAAATACCCCGGTATGAACGTACAACCGTGTCAGAGAGAAAAACTAGAAGAGAAAAATTAAACTTACTTCAAACCGACTGGAAGTGAGTCGCTGGCTTCGATTTCAACAGCGACCAGTGGCATTTCGAGAGCTCAACAGAATATTTCCAATCATTTGAGATAAGTTGAGCTAGATTTGGTATCATTTTGGTTTTAGATAAGTTGTTGTGCATGTTTGAATGTTGAATGAAATCGTAGATTATGTTTGATTTGTCGATTTGAGAATGATTGTGGGTTAGGTTAGGGTTTGAAATGACGTTGAATAGCTGTTTAGGAAGATTAATTTTCTGGGTTCCCGAGACTTATTTTTTTCAGATCTGAGCTTTTTTTTAAAGGGGGATGAGTAGGTTTAGTTTGAGGAAGATAAGTATTCCGGGTTTCCGCGACTTTTTGATAGAGATCCGAGCTTTTTTTAAATGAGGCTGAGCTATTTTTAAAGGAGCCCGAGCTTTTTTATTGAAATTTAGGTTTAGTTTGTGAAAGATGAGTTTTTTGAGTTTTCGAGATTTTATGATAGAGATCCGATCTTTTTTTATTATTATTAGATTTAGTTGTATAGAGTTTTTTTTTTTTTTTGTAACCAGAGCTTTTTCTATACACATTCGAGATTTTTCTATTCAAATTCGAGCTTTTTGTATGTTGCGAGAATTATTTTCAAACAACCAAGCTTTTTCCAGTACATCCGAGACTTTTTATTGAAGGCCCAAACTTTTTTTTATATAGATTTGAGCTTTTTATTCACCCAATCAAGCTTTTTTTTTACTCAATCCGAGCTTTTTTTCTCAAGACTTGAGCTTCTTTTCATTTATTTAACAGGCATTTACATTCAATTCATGCACTTTTTTTGTGATTTTTTTCAGATGAGGAATCAATTGAAAGAATTACTTAAAACTCCGAAGAAAGAGTGGTACGATGGGAAACTCACTCGCCACGACCATTTTACCGACCTTAGGCATGTAGACCACGCACTTAACCAGGTCCCTACATAATTTGTTGTTGAAGACTGTCGTCGGTTCATGGCATCATGTTTTGGACATTTCAAGACGATGAATAGGCGTATGAAGTATTCTGGTGGTGTCATCCATTGGCTGCTTTTGCAGGAGCTAAATTATAAAGGGCCATCAGATGAGATACAGTTTATGTTAGGGAATCAGGTGGTTAGGTTCTCAAAGGTAGAATTCTGCTTGATCATTAGATTACGGTTAGAAGATGTACCAGACACTAGCCGGTATGCTATCGTGTACAATGGCATACATCAGTGGTACTTTGTTGGTAGGGATGAGATTTCGTTCGAGGAGTTGAGAGTTGTTTTGGGCCTCGACGAGTTTCAGCAGGCATATGATAGTGTGAAGCTGTGCCTCCTCTATATACTGAACTGGATACTGATGGGGTTGGACGAGAGAGTGAAGATTCCAGTTTGGCAGTTCCGGTTGATGGAGGATCTCGATGCTTTCGACGTGTTCCCGTGGGGTGGCCATGTGTACAATCATTCTTTATTTTCATTCAAGCATTCGTTTGACGGGCGACGGGCGACGGGAGTGGTTTGAGAGACGCCAATAGTCAAAGGGCACTGACGTACATATGCTGGAGACCTACAACATTTACGGTCTATCTTACGCCCTATTGGTAAGAAATTTTAATTACAATATTTACATTATTTATCGTTTAATAAATTAAGGATTCTTAACATACTTGTATTTATACAGATTTTTGCTTTTGAGGTTATCCCCGAGCTAGACATCCAGTTTAGGAGGAGAAGGGCTACCGACTTGTCTCCCCATATTCTGAAGTGGGAGTCAAACAAACAACCGAGGGCGGATAAGTTGTCGAAGATATTCACAGCGCGTGTAAGTATCTTAATTGTTAATGTTAATAGTTGTTACAATTACAACGTTCTAACAACGGTTTTAAATGTTTACGAGGATGGAATTGGTGCCTACAGAAGCTGAGAGGGGTGAACCATATTATGCGAGCATAGAGGAGACGATACCAGATCCATTGAGTGTTGGACAGAAGGTTATACCAGATCTAGATAGTGTCAGACCGAGTGCTACAGAGGGTTCGAAGCCAGAGCGTGGCCGTGGGAGTCCAGAGATGCATTCGGACCCAGAGTTAGGTGGTGACAGGCACCTGGATGCAGAGACGAGTCCGATTTAGGATACTTGTATATATACTGCTAGAGATCAATCACGAAGAGTTGGAAGGGAGCCTGAGGTATGTTAAAATTGTTTTTCTCCATTAATTTGTTTCAATCGCATGTACATGTGCATGACTCACAATGTCTAATTTTTTACAGGGCGATATAGATCATATAATCCAAGAATTTGAGGCTTTCGTTCATGGTTTACGGGATGATCTCTAGATAAGTGATATGGAGCGAAATAGACAGCATGACGAGTTAATAGACTTCCTCCTGGGGCTGGGGGTTCGACATCACAGACACACACGGATGGTCTACCGTCCTATGATAGAGACTACAGTCCTAGAGATAGAGACAGGCATCATAGCCATGCCGAGGGGACAAACCCTGGCAGCGTAGGGCATATACAGGGTACCAAACCTGAGACACAGGGTACCGGGACTGGAGTTACTGGAGAACATCAGGAGACTCCTACATCTGGTTTACTTGAGTTTCCCTACTTAAAGAGGTCCAAGAGACTTTATCGGATCGATCACACCGTTAGAGTGTTTTCTCCACCGGAGTTGTCTCGGTTGTTAGATCTCGTGGCACCCCTTCTCCTAGGAACACCTCTGGTCCATCCCGCCAGACCCCTCCACCTAGGGACATCTCCGGCCCATTCGGTCAGACCCCTCCGCCTAGGGATACCTCTGGACTATCCTGTGGGGCCCATCCTTCTCCCAAACACACATCCGAACCATCCTGTCAGTTCCTTCGTACCCCACGTATCCCTTATTTCCCCCTTGCTCGCAAGCACGGGGTGGCATCTGCTGAGCCCATACGTGGACCTCTGTCAGTCGAAGAGGCTAAGGACAGCACATGCAGCATCAGAGCATGCATTCACTCCTGTTGGTTTTGTGGATGTTGGGCAGCTGGAGGCCTATAGAGCTTATAAGAGGAACATACTGGGGGAGTTGTAAGTAGCAGACTTTGTAGTTAACTCAAGCACCTCCGTAAATTTGTTTAATTGCATATTTGTTTAATTGTTCTGATGATTTGAAAAAATCAATGCAAGCATGATGTGGATCTAATAGAGCCAGTAGACGTGATTTGGTTAAAAGATAACTACATGGAGTTGTTTGATTCGGTACACACCTAACTTCAAATTCAACTGTGGTTGTCTGATTTAAAAATGGAATTCTAACGTTATTTTGTAATTATTTTACAGCACATAGATGTATACCTGAACATATTATAGAATCGTCAACGAGCATACCCCACAGTGCAAAACCAGAGGATGAACGTTCTGAACACTCAATTCTTTGTAAGTGTTTTGTAATGTTCGTATTGCATTAACTTTTGCTGTTAAACAATGCTCCTAACTCTTGTTAAAATTTTATCTATACAACAATTGTTGGAGTACTAGTAGGATAAAATAATGCCTTGTAATGCTGACGAGGAAATAAAGACGTTGGGGTGTAAGGTGTTACAGTACAGGTGGTCCGCTGTGGACCTTATGACATTACGTGGTTTACTCCCGACAGGAAACCGTCCATGACATAAGGTTGATTTGGTAAGCGTTTTAAAATGAAGGCGTAAATATGTTTAATTTAAAATGTGGTAATTTATCTATGTGTTGTACAGGTTATTATTCCGTATAACATCGGTCGCTAGCATTGGCTTATGGCCAGTGTGGACCTCATTGTCAGGATGATACACATCCTAGACCCCTACAGATAGAAGGTCCCCCTCCACATTAGGAAACGTCAGATCACATCATTGAGATGGTTTCTCCCTTCCATGTTGCATCAATCCGGGTTTCAAGAGGTAAGGAAACCCAATGAGTAAAAGTTCGAGAAGCGAAATAGGCCATTTAGGGTGAGTCTGGTGTCGATATCAGTAGTGCTGCAGCAAAATAAAAGGTATGAGTGATCGAACATTAAATTAAATTCCTATATAATATTTTAACATCCAAATGGTTGTTCATGTCGACCTTTACAGCGGTAACTGTGAGGCGTATACTTTGAGACTGATCGAGTACGTACTAGCAGACAAGGTACAATATGACTGGACAAATGACGATATGCCCACCATATGGGAGAAGATGACTGTGAAGGTTTTTTATAACTCCGAGCCACAATTTCGGTTGTAGTTATTGTACATAAATTTTTTTGTAATAAATTTAACAATTTCATTCATTCTTTTAATTATTTAAAAATATTTACACTGCACAACAAAACATTTCATAAATTGAAAATGTGATCCAGCTAAATGCGTACAATTACAGGCCCATTTTAATTGAAAACTTCTACACGAGTACAGGTCCATTTACATTGAAAATGAAAATGACATACAAGTCGTATAATTACAACTAATGAACCAGAGGATGCAGTTAAATGCGTCCATTCATACTACGATGGAGTCTTTCTCTGGGCACGTATGTTTGTTGTGTCCAACTAAATGACAGATGCTACACTTGCGTAGGTATTTTTGAGGAACAACTCTGCTCAGACCATCATTACTCAAAGGTGGGTTAGAACACCTCCTAGCATTATGACCTGATTGTCCACATCTTCTACACGATTGAGTGGTTGTCCTCTCCAAAGACGAGGTATGTCGATCCCCCCTCGGACTTCTTGCTTGTCTCCTAGACAATGAATTCAATACCACCCGCTAAACGATGTCAGATGACACTGCCCATGAAGGAGGATGATGCATAATAGGAATCGAGTACGCATCAATAATTGTATGTTTCTTATAGTAGTCAGCACATAAAGATGTAAAATCCAAGTTTCGCTGTCTGCAACAACATAAAAGTTAGATATAAAATCCCTTTGCAATAACACAAAGATGTAAAATCCAAGTACTGTACATTGCTGCTGCAAGCGCGCGTGAACATGGAAACATGTCCATTTGAAGTTTGTTGCACGTGCAAGTCTTCCGGGCTAAGTTAACAGTCCACTGCTTCCCGGACCGTTTCACAGAGAATATGTTTCAATCAACTAGATTGACGGTCATATAACCACACTTGTCAACACGTTTGAGAATCACAAAATGTAATGCATTGGTTAACTGATGGCGTATGGACTGTGCAGCTCGATTGCGATCATGAAACCACCTCTGTAGCATATTTCTAATGAACTCTGCTAGTGTCAACATAGACAGTTACCATGCAAATTTTAGACATGAGTTTATGCATTCATCAACATTTGTTGTTATTACCCTATACCTTCTTTCCGGAGAGTGTACACGAGACCACTTGTGAGGGCCGGTAGCATTGGCATAATCATATACATTCTGGTGCAGATTACGTAACTCTTCCACGTGACGGTTATATTTCAACTCAGTGTACGATCTAGTTGCTTTATCCATTATGGCTGCTACATCTTTTCTGTGAAATCGCTTATTCAGATTTTTAGAAAAATGCCAATAACATTTCGTATGGGTTTCATCGGATTTTTTTATAGAAATTCTAACTTCAATGCTAGCGTGCCGATTGGAAATGAAAACCAGATCATCAATATGGCATAGGGCACTCTTCAAGCAATCCAAAAACCACTCCCATGAAATGTTGTTTTCTGAGTCGCCGTACCCAAAAGAGTTTAGAAACATTTGTTCGTTCTCATCTTGTGCAGTTGCAACAAACATTGTACCCCCGAATCTTCTCTTCAAATGGATACCATCTACTGCGATAATTGGACGCATACGCCTCCAAAATTCTCTGAGCGAGGTACCTAACAACATGAAAAAATAGAGAAATTTATCATTCCCGTCGCACTGTAAGTCAGTGATTGTGCCAGGATTTTATTGCTCTAACACATAACCGAATGATAACAATAGTTAGAAGGTTTCCTCATGCGTTCCATAGGTCAGTGACAACATATAATGTAGGGCTTTATGTACCTTACTGTACATGATTTGGATGCCATACATTGTTTTCATGTAGGCGATTATGTCATTCGGACGCATTAGTCGACCATCTTGTTGTTGAAGTCTATGTGCTACCACTTCTCCAATAATGACTGCACTAGCTTGTTGGTGGTGGTGGTGAATCTCCTTCAACGGATAAGTGTGTTTGTTGACAAAACTTTTTACTTGGAAGTATGTCCTTTCATCTCTCCTCACAGCTCTTAACTTCCACGTACAGTTGTCCATCAAATAAACCAAATGTAACGTTGCCTTATTGGGCCTTTTTACCTTCCACTCGAAGTTCTAACGCATTGCAACATAGCCAATTAGTCTCTTCAAATCCTTTTTATTAGGAAAAAATTGTCCTTTATATATCATGCTTGTAGGTTCTGCTTCTACCAAGTTCATGCTTCCACCCATATCAAACGAGTATGATTCCGCTTCTAGAATAACCTACGTTGTCGCATTATCATAATCATATGGAGTTACATTAGGTCGGACCTCAGAGGTCCCAGCTATATCTGTTGCACTGGAACTAAATCTCTATACATGTCTTGCACGCCTTTCCTTTTCGATAGGTTCTTCATCTTCATCATTGTTTGCTACATTATCTACCGGATGAAAATTTACCTCATTACCCACCTCATTAATCGGCCCAAGATTCGGTTCAATGTTCTGCTCATTGTTCATGTCATTGTAGATCTCATTGTATTGTTGGTTGTACTGCCCATCATTCATCTTAATTTGACAACCAAACACATCGTCGATTAAGGTCAGACTATATCAGTATGGTCGGCTACTTCTGGTGGTACACCATACATGTTTTCCCAACCTTCGATCCCACTTCTTTCTGTGAACAACTAATTGCTTTCTCTATACGATCGAAATTGTTAGGTGCTTTCACGAGGAGGAATGTCTTCACTTATCACATCTCATGTTTCCCTCTCAATTAGACTAACACATACTTGAGAGATCAAACTATTTTCCCTTAGCATAAACTGAGCATCATCGTCGTTTCTTATAAATGTGCGACTCCTAGTCCCATGAACGATTGATATAAATTATAGATCAACACTGTATTTATTCATATCATACTTCACAACGGTTTCCACAATCGACAACAGTTCTTCGTAAGTCAAACTCTTTGACACATACATTCCTTGGTTATCGGAACCTAAAAACCTATGACTTCCGTCGGGTAACTGCTCCCATCGATCGTTGTAAGATATGACTATTCTCATCCGATTCATTCTCCTGTCAAAATCATCATCATAAACTAGTATTAAGGAATTCTAAAATAAAATTAAAATAACAATTAAAAAAACCTCGAGCTTTTTTCACAGGTACTCGAGATTTGTTGGCAACTGCATGCATGATATTTTTCAGGCCTTTGTCGAGCTTTTTTGAAAAACTGCCCGAGAAAATTTTTCTTCTCCCCAAGCTTTTTACAAATGGGTCTGAGCTTTTTACAAAAGCTTGGATTCCTTTCCAAAAAGCTCGAGGAAATGCCTTAACAAAAAATCTCGGACACTTATTGATAAAGCTTGGAACAATACAAAAAAAACTCAGAACAGTTAAAAAAAACTCGGAACAGTGGAAAAAAAGCTCGGAATAGTGTAAAAAAAGCTCGGAAAAATACAAAAAAAGCGTGCCAAAAAGAAAAAAACCTTGAATACACTCTGGAGACTACATGTTCATATACGAATGAATACATGGTCAAACCACTCAGAAATGCATGAAAAAAAATATCACAAAGGAATGTTAACTGTAGAATTTCACACACAAATTTTTTGGAGAGAGAGTGGAGTTGTAGAGCGATTTTCAGACATCAAATTTGAAGAGAAAATACAACTATTCGTTTTTAAAGAGTTGATGGAAACACAAAGACAACTTTTAAGGGTAATTTGGACAGTTCATCATAATATGTGTCTTTTAAACATAACTTATTAAACTTGTGACATCATCACAACTCAACTAAACAAATATGACTTTCCTCACCATTTCCACGTATATATATATATATATATATATATATATTCAACATCTACCATAAATGTAGATACATGTCATACACAAATTGGGACACTGTAACAACCGATTTGAGCTAAAAGGGACTCAAGAGTCCTTGCGGAGGACTTGAAAATTGTGTGTTGCTTTTTAGCACACCATGCAATAAGATTTTGCCAAACGGACACACTATATACCACGGTTGACTAGCGAATCATCAAGATTGGGCATGAGTGAAGTCCTAGAAATTCTCGAGTGATGAAAATTTAGTATCTTGAGGTTGCTTCAGTGCTCGTTTGGTTGAGCTTTTTACTAGCTCAAAAGGTCTACGGACGTCTATTTAGATTTTTTAGAATTGTTTGGTTAGGCTTTTAAGAATGTCTATTTTTAATTGAGTAGAGACTAATAGAGTTTAAACCTTTACTAGGTAAAAACTCATGGGGAGGTACTTCTCCAAATAGACATTTAAAAAAAAAAAAAAAACTACCAACCAAACAATTATATACATTTTTTGTAAAAAAAAAAAAACTCTATTTCTAATAGATCTACTATAAGTGATCTTTTACCAATAGAAATTTTTCAAAAGCCCAACCAAACAAGCTCTTAGTAGAATAATTGGTCATCGGAGCTTTGTTTCTATTTTATTATTGTGAGAGGAGCCACTCAAGTTTCATTTATAGGAGTTTTTAATTCTGAGTATATTTTAATTGCTAGACCTTAGGACACTTTTTGAAGTTTATGTTTGGATTTTTATTGAATAATTTATTTATGGGAGTATTTTATTATTATGAATATGTAGTTTGGAACTTGGTTGGAGATTATTGATTGAATACCGTCCTAAATTGTATACATCGAATTTCCGAATAAACACTTCTTCGTCCGAGAAATGGTCTTCGATGCCCAACCGTTTCTCTCCGAGAAATGTCTCTCTGTGAACAGTGATGAGAGAGAAGAGATGGGAGGTTTTACAGAGGGATATATGGGTAATTGCACATTAAATGTGCTTACTAATGATCATACAAAAATAACTCGTTTGCAGTTAAAAACAATTTTCTTAAACATTTTATGAAGCTATTTATATTTTCTGCCAACACTAATGATGTGTTTGAGATGGTCTTACAATTAAAGTTTCTAAAGTAGATCTTTTATAAATGAAATTTCTATTGAGTAAAACTTTTAATAAATTGTTTGATATTAACTTAACAAAATGCTTTTAACTTAATTAATTGTTTGGTAAAATATATTGCTTTTATAAAAATAGACATTAATAAAGTATTTGTATCTTTTAAAAAAAAAAAAATCTTTAAAAGAGCTTTTTTGGAGACATAAATAGGTTTTTAATATTTAAAAAACATATCTATAGAACCCATCCTCTGACCTTATTGTTAGTTGGGTCGTCGCGGGTATGAATGATTCTGACGGCAATGATAGATAGATAGACACTTTAAAGAAAAAAAAAACACTTCCTTTGATTTATCAGAAAAATAAAAACCATTAAAAAAACACTTTTGAACACCAAACACACTACCTATACCATCCAACAACTTTCCAAAAAATAAAAAAAAATAAAAAAGCAACTTCATGGGAAGTTCTCTCTTGAACAGAGAGAGGCAAGATCTATCTTTTTCATTGATGGTGTCATCTATACATAAAGTGAGAAAGAGTATGTATGCAGTACAAGGGAGCAAATCCCTTAGTTTGAGCGACTCTTACAAACACATAAAATCCCTTTGTTTGTGGGATTGATACAATAAATGAAGCTCGTTTGACTTCAAATTAACAAAGAGATTAAAAAAATAATAATAATAAAGGTTATGATACGGAAATCAGTTACTTAAAATCCGCATATGCAGCTGCTAAAAGTTGGTATCTGTGAGTCTGACAGCTGTAGATTTTTCATATTTACAAGCGCAATATTTATACCAATAAGATATAGGTACTCCATTGTAATGGCAATAACTTCCACATACCCTTTTACCTACACAAAATCACTATTTGATTGGACTGTGGTCTAATATTTACACTCTGACTTCAACTACATCACCATCTCTAAGCTCTGTATTGGGTAATACTAATTGACCATTAACCAAAACCAACTTTCCCTCGAGTCCCGCTCTCCTAGCTGCATCTGCTGCTGTGCTGCCAGTCCTCAATCTCATTATGTCACCATTGGGCCAACATACAATCACCACCTCCCCAAGGGCAATAGAATTAGGAATGCTATAAGAGTTTTCACTAAGCTTTGATTGTCTGAGACTAGCATCAAAGCGTAGTTGCTCTTCCCACTGAAGCATTGTTCTTAATAGACGCACCTATCATTAACAAGTAAATGTTTATAATGTGTCCATTTCATTTGTATTGAACTATTCACAAAGTTGTTACCCTGTTTATCTCCCTAATGTGGGAATAAAGGGTTTCACTAAGGACCATGATGCTTAATATAAACAGAAGACAGCATGCGATCCTACATTGAAGTTGATATCAAAGAAAATGTGCCGGATTTTCTCCAATAGTTAGTAATTGCAGAAAAAACAAATATTATACAATTAATCAAAAACTTAACTTTATTCTCCGATTTTCAAAATGAGAAAATGCTATTTGCTGAATAATACACAGTTCATCTGCTAACTTATTGAAGTTATTGTGCAACAAAGTTCATGCCATCAGAAAATGTCAGAGAAATTTAAGGATACTACTAGAAGGTTTTTATCAATTCATATGTATGCGAGTATGCAAGATAAATCTTTCCAAGGTAATGTGCTAACTAGTTGAGGCTACTCAAATTAAAATGCTTCAATAGCAGGCATTTGCCTATGATGAAAGATAAACAACAGTACTATAACAGGCTTCCACCAAATATTTAAAAGATGATATTAAGAGTGATAAGATAACTGGAGCAAACCTTGTTATTGATGCTAGCTTCCATGGAAGTTGAGGCAGCAGAGGCTAAGCTTGGCCTAGATGCAATAGAATCAACTGGTTTTCCCTCAAAAACCGCAGAAACAACAGCCCGATATTCAGATTCTTCTTGTTCTGTTAAATGAGTGATCTGGATGAAGGTTGACAGCAAGCGATCAAACTGGTCTTGCTGCATAGAAAGAATTCATACATTTAACCTCATAGGAAGTCCAATGTATCATAATTATTTACAAGAAGAAAACTTTTATTGATAATCATGACATAATCCAAATTCCATGTGCCCAGAGGAGTGCAGTTTCACTAGGAATACAGTAATTTCTCATATTCAATGAAGACATGCGAAATTGTTCGTGTCTTTCTAAAGCTTTAAATGCAAAAGATAAATTGAACAATTCTATCAAGGGGGATTGAATAAAAGAAAATACTAAATAATAACCAAGGACACGTGTACGTCTAGTAAGATCAGTGAGTTATTGATATACAGATTAACCATCACAAGCACAGATGCAAGCACATGATAACCACTATGCTTGAACCCCTACACCACCCAGAGGCATGCCTAGGTGGACAAGTCTCTTGCTATCTACTTAGGTGATGCTGTAACGGTGTGAATCCAATAAAATATGACTTGGTGGATGTGAAATATTAGGTTTGAATGACCTAATTTTTTTTATTCCATCAGAACATATATTTATATACAATTGGAGACCTAGACATTAGGACTTCTTTCCTATTTTTAAAGGAGAAAATCTTGCCTAATCTATTCTAAATAAGGAAAACAATTATACAGCTAATTACACCTAATTTACAGCAAAGAATCCCAACACTCCCCCTCAAGCTGGGTTGTAAATATTTAGCATACCCAGCTTGCAACTAAGATCTTCAAAATGCGCTATTGGAAGTGCTTTAGTTAGAATATCAGCAGTCTGTAGATTAGAAGGAATGTAAACAGGCTTGATTACTTTCTCTTCTATCTTTTCTTTGATGAAATGCCGATCTATTTCCACAGGCTTGGTCTGGTCATGATGAACTGGATTTTTAGCAATACTGATGGCAGATTGACTATCACATAATAGTTGAATTGTTCCTTCAGAAGGTATCTTCAATTCGGCTAATACTCTTTTCACCCAAATTCCTTCACAAATACCATGAGCCATAGCTCGGAATTCCGCTTCTGCACTACTTCTAGCTACAACAACTTGTTTTTTACTTCTCCATGTTATCAGATTTCCCCAAACATAGGAACAATAACCAGAAGTGGATCGTCTATCTGTGATTGAGCCTGCCCAGTCTGCATCGAAATACAATTCCACTTTCCTACTTGAGTTCTTTCTAAATAACAGTCCCTTTCCTGGAGTCATTTTCAAGTATCTTAAGATTCTGTACACAGCTGTCATGTGTTCTTCAGTAGGGTTGTTCATGAACTGACTAACAACACTTACTGAGAATGCTATGTCAGGTCTAGTATGTGAGAGATAGATCAACTTCCCTACAAGTCTCTGATATCTTCCTTTTTCTACTAGAGCACTGTCTTTATTTGAACCAAGTTTGGTAGTGTAGTCCATAGGTATCTCTGCAGGCTTACACCTAAGCATACCTGTTTCTTTAAGAAGATCCAGTACATACTTTCTTTGAGAAACTGCAATGCCTTGCTTAGACCTAGCCACTTCCATTCCCAAGAAGTATATGGGTTTACCTACGTCCTTGATCTCAAACTCTAGTCAGAAATTCTTTGACTCTTGGAAACTCCTCGGAATAATCCCCTGTTCGAACAATATCATCAACATAGACAATCAACACAGAAATCAGTCCTTCTAAAGAATGTTTTACAAACATTGTATGATCAGACTAACCCTGTATATACCCATTACTCTTCATAACTCTGATAAATCTCTCAAACCAAACTCTGGGTGATTGTTTGAGACCATAAAATGACTTCTTTAGTCGACACACTTTGTTGATGTTTGATGAGTGTAGTCCTTGGGGAATGTCCATATAGACCTTCTATTCTAGATTCCCGTTCAAGAACGCATTCTTGACATCTAGTTGATGGAGGGGCCAATCCAAATTTGCTGCAAGAGAGAGGAGTATTCGACTAGTGTTGAGTTTTGCAACCGGAGCAAAGGTCTCCTCATAATCTATGCCATAGGATTGAGTAAATCCCTTAGCTAACAACCGAGCCTTGTATCTCTCAATACTACCATCTGCCTTTGTTTTTACAGTGAAGATCCACTTGCACCCGATCACATTCTTTCCATGAGGCATATCAGTAATTTCCCAAGTATCATTCTTCACCAGAGAACTAACTTCTTCATTAATTGCCTTCTTCCATTCTGGGATAGCCATGGCTTTTTGGATTGAATTAGGAATGTAGATAGAAGTGATTTTTCTGGTGAATGCTTGGTAAGATGAAGATAGTCCCTCATAATTCACATAGTTTCCAATAGGGTACAATGGATTACTTCTGCATTCTCTCACCCCTTTCCTGAGTGCAATCGGTAGGTTCTTATCGGAATTATCATGATCACTTAAATTAGTACCTGCAGAATTTTCCTCCACAGTCTGTAAGTTAGATGTAGTGATTTTTACCTCAGGTTCAGATGTTGGCAGTAGCTGTGAATCTGCTAGTCTCTGATTCCTTCAGTGTTTTCCTTTTCCTGTGATAGAAATTATCTCGGGATATTCAGAATCAGTTGGTTTCGGTTTCGGTTTCGGTTTCGGTTCACTTCGGACACTTGGAGAAGGTACAATTTCAGTTGTTTCCGGTGTAATTTAAGGTGTTTCCAGTTTAATTTCAGATGTGTAATCTATGATATCCAAGAAAAACTGATATTCTTGTGGTTGACTCTGATTAGAACTCTCCCCCCGAATATCAGTTTTGGGGTAATAAGTTTTTGTTTCAAAAAAGGTGACATCCATGGTGTGATAAAACTTTTGGTTGTCAGGACAGAAACATTTGTAACCCTTTTGGTTGGGAGAGTAACCTACAAAGATACATTTGGTGGATCGAGCGTCAAGCTTGGTTCCTTGTTTTTGATGGATATGCACAAACACAGTACACCCAAATATTCTTAGAGGAAGAGTGGAAATCAGCCGACTTTGAGGAAAGTGTTGTAAAAATACTTGATTTGGAGTTAAAAAATCTAATACTTTGGATGGAAGTCGATTGATTAGGTATGTTGCTGTAAGTACAACCTCACCCCAAAAACGTTTTGGAACATTGGATGAAAATAACAGAAACCTGGCAATGTCCAGAAGGTGTCTATTCTTTCTTTCAGCTATCCCATTTTGCTGAGGGGTATCTACACAGGAACTTTGGTGTATGATTCCCTCAGTTGATAGATATGAGCAAAGGTTAGAATTAAAAAACTCTCTTCCATTGTCAGTTCTAAGTATTTGAATGGAAATTTGAAATTGATTTTTAACCATTGTTTTGAAATTCTTAAATATTTGAGGAACTTATGATTTATTTTTCATGAGAAAAATCCATGCGAGTCCTGTGTGATCACCTATGAAAGAGATGAACCACCGAGCTCTTGTGACGTTTGGAACTTGAGATTGGCCCCCAACATCACTGTGGATCATAGAAAAAGGTTTTGATGCTTTGTATGGCTAAATTGGGTATGAAATGCAAGTGTTTTGCAAATTGACAAATTTCACATTAAAAAGAACTAGTACTTTTATTTCTGAATAAACTTGGAAAAAGTTTGGATAAGTTCATAAAACTTGGGTGGTCTAACCTGTAATACCACACCATGACCGACCTCACTCTCACTTTTCAACTCACTAACAGACACAAGAATTAGTTTGATAAGACATAGGTTCACTCACTCCTAGATGAGATTGTCTCACAGAATCCGGTTGAACCTCAAGATGATAGAGCCCAGCATGACTCCTAGCACTGCCAATCATCCTCCCCGAAGTCACATCCTGAAATTCGCAGACATGAGGAGAAAAATTAGCTATACAGTTAAGATCTTGGGTAATTTTATTTATGGAGATTAAGTTGCAGTCTAGATTAGGAACATATAGAACAAATTTGAGTGTTATGTCTCTGAATACCACAACTAAACCAGTCCTTTCAACTTTTGCCAAAGAACCATCTGCAATTCTAACTGTGAGAGCTTCATTACAAGGAGAATGTGTGGAAAACTCGCCTATCTCCTGTCATGTGATCAGAAGCACCGGAGTCTACAATCCAGGGCTTATAATGCTCTTGTTTCACAGTCAAGGCCTTAAGAAAATAACCTTTTTGAGTTATGGAACCTGACCCAACAACTGGTGGATTTTGCTGTGATTGCAGCAGCCTTCTCAGTCCATCAAGTTCCTCTTTGCTAAAATTTGCAAGTTGCTCTGAACTACCAACCATGTTGCCTCGAATTTCCTTCTCTGCTGCTATCTTTGGCTTCCAATCAACAGGTTTTCCATGGAGTTTCCAGCAGGTTTCTTTGGTATGACCAGGGAGGCGATAATGTTCACACCATAGCCTTCCCCCTTTTCGTGGTTGCTGCAGGTTTCGGACAACCAAGGCTGATTACTCATCAGTAGCAGCTGATTTTTCCATCCCCAGCATCAAATGGCGTCTACTCTCTTCCCTTCGTACCTCAAAGAAAGCTTCACGTAAGCTTGGCAGCGGTTTTGTGCTAAATATCCTTCCTTTTACTGCATTAAGACTTGAATTCAAGCCCAAACAAAATTTATAAACCCGCTTATTCTCTATGATCTTCTTGTATAGTTAGAGATCATTGGTAGTACCCCACGAATATTTTTCAAAAGCGTCCAGTTGCTGCCAGCTTTGATGGAGTTTGTTGTATTACTCAGTCACAGATAAATCACCTTGCCGGAGATCGTGCAAAAAACCCTCAATTGTCACCAGTTCAGGGGTGTTGTCTTTATGAGAATAAGTGTCATTTGCAGCCTCCCAGATTTCTGCAGCAGTTTCATATAGGAGAAAATTTTCTCCTATGTGTGGCTCCATGGAATTCACTAGGCAAGACATAACCTGACTATTATCTCTCTTCCAGATCCGATAGCCATCGTCTTTTTCGTCTGGTTTGGTGATATGTCCAGTGAGATAATCTTCTTTTTCCTTGCTGCGGACATGAAACATGAAAGATTGAGACCATTGGATGTAGTTTCGCCCATTCAATTTGTAGATGGTGATTAGTGTGGATGAGTAGTTTGTCAGGTCTCCCCCATTGTTGTTGAACATAACAGTTTCGACGTTTGAGGAGGATGATTTTGGAGTTTCAATTAAAGATTCTTTGGTGTTTGTCATGTCTGTTATTTGAAGTTGCTACAGAGAATTAGGTAAAGGCTAGGATGGTCAATGAATACTGCCGTAATAAGCAGTGTAGAATGCTGCCGAAAAAAGCAGAAGATGGAGAGTTGACCTAGAACGACTGTGGGATTGACAGGAGATGTCTAGGGTTGCTCTGATACCATGTGAAATATCAGGTTTGAATGACCTAATTTTTTTTATTCCATCAGAACATATATTTATATACAATTGAAGACCTAGACATTAGGACTTCTTTCCTTATTTTAAAGGAGAAAATCTTGCCTAATCTATTCTAAATAAGGAAAACAATTATACAGCTAATTACACCTAATTTACAGCAAAGAATCCCAACAGTGGATTTAGTTCTGAACTCACAAAATACTAAAATCTTTCAAAATCATGGTCCTAAGTTGGTTCATTACAACATCTCAACAACCTTGCAGGAAATAGAATAATGCTGGGATGATTTTTTTTTTTCATGGTAACATACTCTCTCTCTCTCTCTCTCTCTCTCTCTCTCTCTCTCTTTCTCACATATACACATGCAAACAACACTCAGACTCATTTCTGTTTATACAAAAATTGAAAGTTAATGGAAAATATTCTTGGGAAGAAAACAGAGGGGAGAAAGAATGCCAGGGGCAATGCCAATAAACCCTGTCCTTGTTGACCCAAAATAAAGTTGTAACAGTATGATAATATTCAGTATATTTTAGATTTCATTTAATACGGATGAGAATATTCTTTCCACTTTGCTTCTGTATCCTCCCTCTCATCGATTCCATTTCAAATTTTGTATATCACAAAATTTAGAAGTTCATGATAATATTTTCTCAGCAAGTACAAAGTCAACTACCTTGTGGTACATGCCATCTCGACAAAGTGTATACTTCTCCAGGCAAGTACACCAATCACCATGTCCTGGTTCACACCACCACTCATCTGACACCTGAAAAGCCAAGTAAAGAACAGTAGAACAATGGAGGTGATTTAAAAAATAAATAATAAATTATAAATTAAAAAAACAACACAACCAGGTCCCTTAGTCTACCAAACTCGTGATTATCAGTTCATATTGTTTCATTTGCTATATCTAAATTAGCTATAAGCAGTAGATACTTTTGTTTCTAATAACTATATTGAAGATAGGACAAACCGCGACTATGCTATTGAAAGGTAATGAAATACTTTTTAAGAAGATTTAGTAAGATTATGCTGAAGTTGCACTTGCACCACATATAAAACTATCTTTAGCAGAGCGTTTGATCAAGTGCAGGAGAGTTACTGCATTTTGGTTTTCATTTTATGTCACCTCACTGAGGTTTTACCCGTCTATAGAATATCATTCAAAAAGGTTCTGCATTTGAAACGTCATTAAAAAGAAATTATCAACCAAAGTTCAGCTCAAACCCAATATAACAATCCCCAACCCCTGACCATTAAAAATTTCTTAGGAGCCATCTTGTTTTTGATTCAACCACGAAACTGCAGTGAAAAATAAGATAGCAATATACTTATATATGTTTAGGATCTTTAAAGGGTTAAACCTATAATTCTCTTCCAAAGTTCACTGTTATCATTGGTTAGATCAAATAGTCAAGATTCAAAGTGAAGTAGTTCCACCTTCTTGTATAATCTTGCATAAGCTTCCCACCGCTTTATCTGGAAAGAAGATCTTCTGTCAGCTACCACTTCGGAAGCTGCCAGTCCAAAGCTCACAGCAACTAGCAATTCTTTGCCACCCTTATCTACTCTGAAAATGCAACATTTTTGCAAAAGTTAGTGAATGAAACTTGTTAGAATATTATCATTAATTAGGAGATTGTATAGTTGACTTGACTGATTTGATTAGAATCAATTAGAGGATCAATTAGGATCAATTAGCTTAATTGTAGATTGTTGTTTCCTATTGTATCTATTGTTAGAATATTATCATTAATTAGGAGATTGTATAGTTGACTTTGTTAGAATATTATCATTAATTAGGAGATTGAATAGTTGACTTGACTGATTTGATTAGAATCAGAGGATCAATTAGGATCAATTAGCTTAATTGTAGATTGTTGTTTCCTATTGTATCTATTGTATTTTCCTATAAATTACCTCCAATATGGAGAAGAATATATAACAAAAATTCTGAATTGTTCATGGTATCAGAGCCTAAGGATTTAGGTTTTCTGTTTCTACTCTTCTAAATAAAAATTTCTACAGTTTTCTATCTTTTTCTTTTTTCTTTTTTTTTTCTTTCCTAAAGCAATAGGACTGCTACCTATTGTTTTCTGGTGTCTTACCGGAATAACTGTCGCCGGCGTCGTATCAACCTCGTCGGTCTTCTTCAACCCAACATCGATCGTCTTCAGCCTTACCATCTGCTCACAATCTATCGCGACCCGACCCGATCCGATCCACATCGGTTCTTTCTCCTGATGCGACCCACGTCGCCTCTAAACCGGTTGCTCTTCATCGCAGACCCGACCCATGTCGGCTTTCTTTCTCCTCCATTAGCGACCCCGTCGCCGCTCAATTCCTTTCTCCTCCATCAGCGACCCACGTCGCCGCTCAATTCCTTTCTCCTCCATCAGCGACCCACGTCGCCCAATTTCTATTTATATTTATATATATATATATATATTTACCGGTAAAAAAAAAAAAAAAAAAAAAAAAAGAGTAAAAGTCAAATTTTTCTTTCATTTGCTTCTGCTGATACTTTTATACTACCACTACTATGGGCAACAGAGACGAAGAATCAGACGTATCTAGCCACACAATTCCACCACCAATACTTCCTCAAATTTATTCTCATGATAACTCATCTAAAATTGAGATTAAATTGGATCAATCTACCATTTATGGTCCAAGTTTGTTGAGATCTTCGTGGCTGGAAAAGACAAATAAGGTTTTCTCACAGGGGAATGTGTTAAGCCTGCCACCACCAGTCCCACCTATAGGCGATGGTTGGCCGATAATGCTCTTGTGCAAGGATGGCTCCTCGGATCTATGACTCCCAAAATTATGGGGATGTTTATCCGATTACCTACTGCTCAGGCCATTTGGTAAGCAGTTGCTCGTACTTACTATGATGGTGCAGACCAATCCATCATCTATGAACTCAACAGCAAAGCATTCCATATAAGTCAATCTGGGCGACCTATTGCTGAGTATTACGGGGAATTGAACACAATCTGGCAGGAGTTAGATCAACGTTGCCAGAATGATATGACTGATGCTACAAATGTGGTTCGACTGAATGATCGCATTGAAAAACAAAGAGTATACATGTTTCTTGCAGGACTAGACCCTGAATTAGACAAAGTACGAGCTGATGTGTTACGTATGGATCCATTTCCTGGTGTTGAAGGAGCATTTGCCTATATTCGTCGTGAGGCACAGCGTCAAGCCACTATGCTAGCTTCCCCACAAATAAGCGACAGCTCTGCTCTATTAATCAATAAATGGGTTTCAAGAGACAAAATGTACTCACTGTGGACAGAAGAATCATATCCAAGATGCCTGCTGGAGATTGCATGGGTATCCTGAGTGGTACCTGGAAAAAAAGAAGAAAGGGCCTCCAAGAACTGGAACTGCCTCTCTTGCGTCTTCCTCCAGCAACTCATCCATTCCACAGGATAATATGTGATTCCAAAATTCAATTCCTCAACTCAGGTACATTTCATTCTGCTTTTAGTGTTTCTACAATTTCTAGTAATAATACCTGGATAATTGATTCTGGTGCAACAAATCACATGACTTTTAACTCTCAAAACTTTAGTCATCGTACTCCGACCGAAACAAAGAATGTGTCATATGTTGATGGTACACCCACCCCGGTTCATGGGGCTGGATCCATATCACTAACTCCATCCTTACATTTATCATCTGTTTTACATGTGCCCACTTTATCTAACAACTTACTCTCAATCAGTCAAATCACTAAATCTCTAAACTGTGTTGTGACATTCTGGCCTTCTCATTGTGTATTTCAGGACATCACAACCAAGGAGACGATTGGAACTGGTAGGGAAGAAGGAGGGTTGTACTACTTTACAGCAGACAATATTTCCAGTCATCCTCACAAAGTAGCACAAGTTAGAAACAACAACGAGAGTAATATTTTCCTTTGGCATAGGCGTCTAGGTCATTGTTCTTTTGAATATCTCAAATTTTTATTTCCTTCGTTGTTTAAAATTGTTGAGCACAATAATATACGGTGTGAGACATGTGTTCTGTCAAAACATCATCGCACTGTTTTTCCCCCTAGTAATAATAGTAAAAGATCTATGCATTTCTCTCTTGTTCATTCTGATGTTTGGGGCCCATCTAACGTTGTATCTATATCTAGTATGCGTTGGTTTGTTACGTTTATTGATGATTGTACTCGTATGACATGGATTTTTCTTTTAAAAAATAAAAGTGATGTATGTGACGTTTTTCAAAAATTTTATTATATGATTCTCACACAATTTCATAAGAAAATTCAAGCTTTACGCTCAGATAATGGTGGTGAATATTTGAATCATAATGTAAAAGCTTTTTGTTTGAAAAACGGTATTCTTCACCAAACATCTTGTGCACATACCCCACAACAAAATGGTACTGCCGAGGGTAAAAATCGTCATCTCTTAGAGGTTGCACAATCTTTACTGCTCGGAATGCATATGCCTAAATCTTTTTGGGGTGATGCAGTACTATCTGCTGCATATCTCATTAATCGTATGCCATCCAGTGTTCTATCTTTTCAAACCCCGTTACAATCCGTGTCTCATTACTGTGATGTTAACTCTGCATTGCATATTCTTCCTCGGGTTTTTGGCTGTGTGGTATATGTACATGTTCATACTCTTCATCGAGGAAAGCTAGATCCACGTGCTCTTAAGTGTGTTTTTATAGGATATTCTAGCTCACAAAAAGGATACAAATGTTATCATCCTCCATCCCGTAGGGTATTTGTGTCACAGGATGTTACTTTCTGGGAGGATGAGGCATATTTTACCTCGGAGACTTCTCTTCAGGGGGAGAATCTGAACTATGAAGGGAAGTCTCCTAAAACTGCTGACAATGATATACCTATTAGTCTGAGAAGTCAATCTTTAGAGGAAAAAAATTCTATCTTTGGAAAGTAAGATTCCTGATAGTCTCACAGAAAAGATAGAACCAACATTGAGAGTGTATGAAAGAAGGAATAAAGGGAAAGAGAAACAGGGGGAGTCGGTTCTCATACAGGTAGTACAACCTTCCTCTTCTTCATCACCGGTTCATCAATCAGACTCTAAGGTTGAAAATGCTCATGAGGTAACTCTTGAACCCTCCTCTTTATCTAATGATATATCCAATCACACAGATCCTGATCCCAGTCCAGCTATTAGACGGTATCCTAATCGAGAACATAGACCACCTGTACGATTTGGTTTTTCCCCCGAACGACCTCCAGCAGATAGTAATGCTCTTTATTCTATTACTAATTACATCTCAACTCACAGACTATCTGAAACATTTAAAACTTTTGCACATCAATTATCCTCTGTATCTATTCCTAGTAAATTGCAGGATGCACTGACATACCAAAATTGAGTCCGAGCCATGGATGAAGAGATGAAAGCTTTACAAAAAAAATTGTATCTGGGAGATAGTGGATCTTCCTAAAGGAAAGAAGGCTGTTGGATGTCGATGGGTATATACCATCAAACACAAGGCAGATGGCTCAATTGAAAGATACAAGGCTAGGTTGGTTGCCAAAGGGTACACTCAGACTTATGGGGTTGACTACCAGGAGACCTTTGCTCCGGTAGCAAAGTTGATCACTGTTAGAGTACTTCTCTCACTAGCAGCTAATCTGGAGTGGCCTTTGAAACAATTTGATGTTAAGAATGCCTTCTTACATGGGGAACTCAGTGAAGAAGTTTATATAGATCTCCCCCCTAGTTTTGATTCTCAAACTGGTAAAGTCTGTAAATTAAAAAAGGCTCTCTACGGACTAAAACAATCACCTAGAGCCTGGTTCGGACGACTCAGTACTTCCATGAGGAAATTTGGATATGAGCAAAGTAACTTTGATCACACCTTATTCTTCAAACGAAAGGGTGACAAAATCACTGTACTAATCGTCTATGTTGATGATATGATTGTTACAGGAAACGATGATCTAAAGATGACTAATCTTCGAAGTCACTTGGCCACAGAGTTTGAAATGAAAGACCTAGGAGCATTACGGTACTTTCTGGGAATTGAGTTAGCTCGGTCAAAACATGGGATTTTCCTTAGTCAGAGAAAGTATGTTCTTGATCTGCTTACAGAAACTGGGATGCTTGCTAGCAAACCAGCAGATACTCCAATGGATCAAAATCACAAGTTATGTGAATGTCCAGATCACCCTGATCAAACCCCGGCAAACAAAGAAAGATATCAAAGGCTGGTTGGTAAACTTATCTACTTATCGCATACTCGTCCTGATATTGCATATGCGGTGAGTGTGGTAAGCCAATTTATGCACGCTCCCACTGAGAGTCACATGGATGCAGTACTTCGGATTCTAAGATACTTAAAAGGATCTCCTGGCAAGGGATTAATGTTCTCTAAGAATGGACATCTAGACATCAAGGGATACACAAATGCTGATTGGGCTGGGAATGCTAGTGATCGGAGGTCTACTTCTGGTTACTTTACCTTTATAGGTGGTAACCTAATCACTTGGCGGAGTAAGAAACAGACTGTGGTGTCACGATCCAGTGCTGAAGCAGAATTCCGAGGGATTGCCCAAGGAATTACTGAATTACTGTGGTTGAAAAACGTATTAGGGGATTTGGGATTTCACCCAAAGGATAGTATGAAGCTATATTGCGATAATAAAGCTTCAGTACAGATTGCCAATAATCATGTCCAACATGATCGTACCAAACATGTGGAAATTGATCGATTCTTCATCAAAGAGAAATTAGAAGGGAAAATAATTGAGCTTCCGCATGTATCAAGTAAAGATCAACTTGCAGATATCCTTACAAAGGCCATTAATGGAAGGAACTTTCATGACTCAATTAGCAAGTTCGGCATGAGTGACATCTATGCACCAACTTGAGGGGGAGTGTTAGAATATTATCATTAATTAGGAGATTGTATAGTTGACTTTGTTAGAATATTATCATTAATTAGGAGATTGTATAGTTGACTTGACTGATTTGATTAGAATCAATTAGAGGATCAATTAGGATCAATTAGCTTAATTGTAGAACCTCCAATATGGAGAAGAATATATAACAAAAAATTCAGAATTGTTCAAAACTTTTATGATAAACAGTAAATACATTTGAGATGAAGCTTGACATACCTGATTATAACAGCTGCAAGTAAGTGACTTCCTTTCACCCTAATGACAGGGTGTCCCACTTTCAGAGAATTATACTTCTGAAACAAATAGTTGTCAAAGGAATTATGATCACCCATATCATTGGAGAGATAGGTAGATGCTTCTATTTCTGATTCATCCATGTTGCTTATGGAACGCAAGTTGTTTCCAGTTTCTTTATATAGCCAATGTGCAGCAAGTCCATGTTCAGCATACTCATGCATTTTCTGGAAATGAGAATGATTAGTACAATAAGTTAAATACAAATGCACTGACGTGACTTTCACATCAAACAACATTGGAACCATGTATGCTACCTGTGTTCTTATCTGAACTTCCAAAGGTGAGCCATCGGGACCTTGTACAGCTGTGTGCAGAGACTGCAATTAGTAATCGAAAGATTAAGTTTGACATGTGACTCTAAAATAAAAGGAAACACACTTGCATAAATCAAAATTCCAATTATATTAAGTCACAGAATCAAAACCATATTTAGGTTAAAACCAAATTACATTAAGTGGTAAGCAAAACACTTTAAGTCTATAACAAGAGTTGAATATTTTTAAAACCATGGGGTCTCAATAATTTTTCCCCTATCATAGACAAGGTGGATGAATGTTTCTCTATTCAGCATTAATCAAGTGGTGAGCAACAACCTCATTGAACATGAGAAGCACAATCAACATGATGAAACTTATTAAACTTGGACCATTAAGCAATTGAGGCCCAGAACTAAAGTGTTAACATGGTGCAAATCAATTCATTTACCATCAGATATATCTAAAGTCTAATCATCATAAGGCCACTGGTCAACGAAAAACTCCTAGAATATACCTATTGGTTTAATGGCCACTAACAGTATAGTTGATTATCCTTCAGTAATATTCCTTTGGTGATATATTTAATAGTAGCATACTTTTACTAGCAGTCCCACCACATCATGTGTGAATTTGTGATTCTAATGAAGTGATGCATCAAGATTTATTACAGCTGGTACATATACTGACTTCCTAGGAACTTCTAATCACATTTAGAAGGTTATTAAAATTAATGCATGATATATGTTGTCTTTATGAATGCAGCATAGAATGTTTATATGCATGAGGAAATCAGAATATACAGAATATTTCAGCAGCAACAAGGTGACTTCATAATGTAAAATCTCTGAAATATAACCTGATAGCCACTGGGCTTTGGATTAACAATGTAATCATCAAATTCACCGTCAATGGGGTTCCAGAGCCTGCAGAAAAGAAAAGCATACCCATTATATCATCAGAATCATTATAGCGATAGTACAAATGGAAAAATCGTGCTACTTCAAACTAGTTAGATGAGTTAATTGAGATGTATGCTCAATGATTATATCCTTATTATTAACAATGCAGAGCTTGGTAACCTTGTTTAGTTTTATAGTCTAAGTTAGCTATTGTAGTTATAATGAATTATGACATGTTCATTGATATTCAGAAAATCATTACGGGTGTCATGTTTATCGAAAGAATCTCTCAAGTTTTCGTACTCATATTCATCCCAAATAGGTTCAAGTTGGTCAAATGAGTCAATATCAGTGATGGGTGGCAAACTAATATATTTCTCACACACGGCCAGACCTTGCTTATGATTTTAGTGTAGTAAGTCGATTCATGTACTCTTAAATCGAATCCTAAGATACCTAAAGGCTACTCCTAGTAAAGAAATAAAATTTGCACATGACCACCTAGGCGTTGAAGCCTACAAGGGTGTAGACTGGGCTGTGGTGGATCAAAGATCTACTTGGGAGGGATTTCTCACAACATGCGAATTTACCTATGTAAAATGTCAAGAAGACTGTAGCAACACTGAATCGCAGGTCCATGAAGAGTTCCATTACTGTCTCCAACAACTACCCTCAATGCACGGGAATCATAAACTTTATTAATGCCAACATCTTTTCGTCTCATCTACAAGAAGCAAGGTAAAGCACATATATTCCGCAAAAATAAGTCTGCCTCTATATAAGGGCTTCTCATACATAATTAAAATTGTGAAGATAAGTTTAGCCTACATTAATTAAATAAGTAAAGCAGATTGGAGACAAGAGAGCAGTGTTCAACTTCATCCAACAAGATTCAATTAGTTCAGCCAAATTGCTTTGCAACTCTTGCTTTCTTTTAATATTTTACACAATAGGTAATAATACATGTTTTTTTTTTTAAAATTAACAAAATAAAAGGCGACAAAAGAAGAAATATGACAAATGGCTCAGGTATATGTGCTAGAGAAAATTTTTGGGATGAGTTTTGTTAATAACCATTCCACCTAAAAGCTAAACTTTGTAAGGGCTCATACACTACATACAAGACCAACAAGCTTGCAACGTGGCTCAACCCCAAACATAAATACAGATTCAAAGAGGTAACAAATTCATCAAAAAAAAAAAACACATGGGGGATTCAAATCCAAACACTTGTCGTAAAAGTAGCCTTGATACCACCGGCGACCGCTACACTCAAAAGCTTAAGCTTGCAAAAGAGATCTAATAATAGTATTACTATTAAGCTTTAACATGTTTTATGAATTACAATTTCTGGCATTGACTGTCTTAAAGGACTGCCACATGGTATATGTAAATGTGGTTAATTAGAATATATGTCACATATCGGGCCAATGAGCAAAGTCCCCACAAATCCAAGCTTCACAGGTAGAAATTAAAACATCATGTCATTGCACCTTTGGCAATGTAATAGAGATTAAGCCTAAGTGTCTACATATAATGAATATTCTAGATAAAGCCAATAAAAGGCTACTGAATTCTAGCACAATTGTATGCTTTTTCCATAGAATGAGCAATGATACTGAAGCCGCTATGTCTAATCTTGCAATAAAAGGAAAACTTATCAGATGGGCTTTTGAACTATGCTAAATCGAAGAGTTTTGAATATATCAATAGTGACTGAAATTGATTCTTACACTGAAAAAAAAAATTGCGTCTTTTCATAATTTAAATTAAAAACAAAATGTTAAAAAGTAATAAAAAGCCAAAGCCTAAATATGTCCGAATTTTTATTGCTTTATCTAACCCAAAACTTCATTAATACCTTGCTGAAGATACTGTATAAGCTTTTTAATCGACTAGATAAAGTAACTTCCATGCCAGGAATGTAACTGCAAGCATAAAACAGAGTAAGCACGACAGAGAGAAAGAGAGAGAGTTAGTTGCTAGCCATGGCCAAACTAATACCATCAAAACAGTTGCTCCACTTGACACATAAATCGTTGTATGTATACTATAGGGAAATTATCAAAACTCTCCCTTTAGTTTGTCTTATTCCCCAAAATCCCCCCTCTTATTTCATGTTTGGCCAAAATCCTTCCTCTAGCTTAAGAAAATCCACAAAATCTCCCCTACCATTAATTAACTCATGTTAACTTAATATGCAAAAAAACTAATTCACCCTTCAATATAGAATGAAAATGATTGTTTTTCCATTAATAAATTTATAAAATAATAACATAAGAAAAAATATATATATATATATATCTAAAATTAAAAAGGAAAAAAAAATCAATTTTTTCACTCTCTAGCACTCTCACGTACAAACACCACCACCCAACCCCGCCACCACCACCCCCAAACATCAAAAATCCAACCCCAAACACCCAAAATTCGGCCCCCAAGTGTAGAAGAGAGAGAGAGAAGGGTAAAAGGGAGATGGGGAGAAAAGAGAGATGGAGAGAGAGAAAGAGAGAGAGCAAATTTGGGAAAAGAGAGAAATATTTTATTTATTTTAATAATTTGTTATATAATTTTTTATTTTAGATTTTTAGTAAAAGTTACCTATTTACCTTTATATGGTTTCAAATCTTTAATAGTTAACCAACGGAATGGCAAGGGGGATTTTGAGAATTTTTGTAACCTAGAGGGAGGATTTTGGCCAAAAATGAAAGTAGAAGGCGGTTTTGGGAAAAATCAAACTAGAGAGGGGATTTTGGGGAATAAGGCAACTACAGAGAGGGATTTTGACTATTTCCCTATAATATATATGTCCTCATTGTAATCTACAAGCATCATAGTCATAGAGAACGGGAGAAGCTAAACATAATTTACAACCAACAGATTTAGTGATAGAAACAACACATACGAAGTTGATATTTGTAACTCCCGCTCAAGTGCTTCCTCGCAAGCTACCAAGGATGCTAAAGCAATTCCAGCATCCTGCACTACCTTGGCTTTTTCTAGACTATCGGAACTTTTTTCAAGATCACAAAGAAATTTTGTCCGTTTCCTACGATCTAATAAGATGTCAAAAGGCAATACAGCTTCCAAAAGATCCTGCAAATAAAGTATTACCAGATCAAATTACTTAGAATGCAGCAATATTACCAAGTATCAACTACATTCAGAAATGCATTTTTGCCATAAAAAGCAAGCCTAGATGGATCTCTAAACCCATTTTTGTGCACCAAATATGTAGCATCTCAGAGGTAATCATCTTCAATGCTCACATTTAGAACCAAGAACTTTGTTTCTCCAATTTTCTATGTGTTGAAAGAGAATGAAATTTGTTCGCTTCACCACAACTTCCTTCAATCAAAACCATAAAATCTAGGAAAAGTAAGATGCATAACAAAGTTTAACAATTGCAATTAGATATTATCAGAATCAGCATCATCAGATTGCATTTCAAGAACAAGTAACATTATAAGCATGATGTTATCCAATCTTTCAAGAGAAAACTAGTACATGGAACCAACAAAATTTCTTCTACAATACTCCTACCTTCATGCTAGGCACGTCCTCTTCAAAAGCCGTACAACTTTCATTATTAGGAGCAGAAACTCTCTCTATCATGCTGCCTTTTGTAGATATTCTTCTTGGACCCCCTATTTTGTTGCTAGGACTCCACATGGACACTAGATCGGCCCGCATCTTCCGAAACATTTGAGGCTGCAGAGAGTGTATTAGAAGAGAATAACAGAATTAAGCAATCAACTAATTACACTAAAAAAGCATGGACTAAAAAATTTGAAGCTCCGACATGAATTGTACAACACTCTAGGGCCTTAAAGTAAACTCAATTTAGTCTTTACCCCAAATCATGGGGCTTCATGCTCCCAACCCTAATTCCCTAAAATCATAAATATATTTTTAAGGAAAAAAAATGGAAAATGAAAAAACAAAATGAAGATGTATAGCCAGATTGGATCTCCGCCATTAACAAGTAGAGGACGCACATGCCTCCTCCAACTCAGCAGAAGAGGCACACCTCCTCCACAAAAAACCGACAAGGGAGGCTCGGGCGTCCTCTGTTTTCGCAGCCACTAGGGGAGGCTTCAGTTTTCCAGCCACCACAAACAGGCAGAGGCTCCAACTTCCCACTGCCACAAACAAGGGGAGGCTCTAGCCCCCATCAGTTTTATGCTTTAAACACCATTTGACTAATAAACCAACAGTTTTCTGCCGCTCATGAATACGCAGACAGACACACAAACAACCTTCTTTAAGGTAAAACATTCAGATAACCCCCACAAAACAAATAGACCTCGATTTACAAGAACAAGAAAAAAAGAATCACCAATTAGCAGCTTAGGTAGACTCTCAAATTAGCATATTTTTTTTAACAGAAAAGTAGTGAAAGATCATTAATTACACTGGTAGATTAGTAGAGTTTTGACATAAATACTTCATTAAGGAAACAGCATCAAACTCGACAAGCAAAACACCTCAACACCTTCCACACCTTAAACAACATCATGAAAAGAAGATTCAGAAGATTTGTAATATAGTATGCTTCTTGTTTAACAACTGAACAAAATAATTCTATGTATTTCTTATAAACATTCAAAAAATAATTCTAAAGATTACACATTACATTTTCTCAAATAAACTTATTAAATCACTTAGCTTCCTGCAAAAATGAAAATGTTCCCTAAACCCAAAAAGATATGAGCAAACCTGAAGTACAGCAAAACATAGATCTTCCAGTTCAGCTTTCAGAGCCCACAGACCCAATCTAGAAGCGAGTGAACACCAAATAAGTAAAGTCTCCTGTGCTACAGCTTGAGCCTTTGTTGGTGGCAGAGCATAACTGTAAGCAAAGATTTATAAGTTCAATCCACGTAATAACATCAGGAACGTACGAATCTGGTTGACAGAAAAAGTAGAGGTTCTAAATATACTGCTTAAGAGAGAAACACAAGACAATCACTGTTTAACAGGCTTAATTAATGGTTTTTTTTGTTTTTTTGCAAGAGGCATTAATTATGAGTTTAAAGTGAAGAGTCGATACATGGTTCTCATGTTGTGAAGTCGGTCAGCAAGCTTGATGAGCACCACACGGGGATCATCAACCATTCCCAAGAGCATAACTCGTAAGTCATTTGCCTTAAAACATTCACAATTGAAGGGGGTGAGAATTAGAATACGACTTTAGCTATTAGGACTCATTCGCTTATATTTTCAAAAGCAAAATCATCAATTGACAATTATATTACATTATGCTACTGTATTTAACAAAACTTAAATCCACCTATACTTTCATTTATGTCCTTGAGGAAATAAAATTACTAGTAAAAGAACTGGCACGGTGGGTTTAACATGTTGCCGAACAACTTAAAGCACTATTGCATGTATCGATCTCCCACCCGCCAAAAAAAAAACACAAAAGAAAACAACTCATGCAGAAGCATGATACACAGATTGTATAAAAGATTACAATTCTCATAATTTGTACTAATATAACCCTCATGCACTATCATTTATGACTCAAAATTAGACACTAAATCTAATTTCTATATTTAGGGCAAATATAATAGTTATACTATCCAACATTCAAGTCTCCCATACCTCTCCATGACTAAGAGTACCCTGGTGCACATTTATCCTCCGGTGTCTCCTAAGTAACTGCAAAATTAAATTATAATTTCAGGAGCTGAAAGCGCCAGAAAAATAAATAAATAAATAAAGGGCAAACTTGTCTAAAGAACAATCGAGGCATAGATCTCTAAAAATTGCAAGAACGTGATTGACACAGGAGACATCATTATAATACTGTAACAATGACCTTGATGTAGCAGGTCAGCCAAATAAGCAGAAGAGATCAGAGTTTCTTACAATAAAGTTTCCACTTCAAGCATCGTTATCTACTTCCTACAATACCACTATTTGGATTGACAAAAAACGTTTATGATACTTACATGAAATTCAAATATAATGGCAAAGACATTATAGGTAACATGATTTTTTTAAAAGAGAACCCCGTAAATGAGGAAAAGCTAAATTAAATAGAGTAAATAAAAGCTAGCAAAAATTTTCAAAACGAAGTAGAAAAAAAAAATGGCTAGAGAAACCATCAGCAATATCACAGGACACAGTGGCAGGTTAGATCAGTCAAAACAAAAACATTAGCTTCTAGGCTTTTTTGAGATAAAAACCATATTAGTGTTAATGGTCTATTTTGAAATGGAAATGAATAGATTTTGGTGGTTGTTTGTCTTATAATTCTGGTTAGATAACTGCTAGATTTAAAACCTTAAGCCGATATGTAAAGGCCCAGACAATAGTATTTATGCCCTTTAACAATCCAAAAAAGTTTCCTGATTTGATATAGAGCATTTCACATATTTATTTTCCTCGTTACACTTATCTCTGGAGGAATTAAAATGAATGGATATTACCAATCATGTGTTCTGATGTGCAGGATCCAAGTAAATGGTAAACATAAAGCATGCTAGTAAGATTGATTCAAGGTCTATTGAACAACGACGAAAAATGAGAACTTTAGAAGAACTAAAACTTTTTGAATACAAAACTCATAGGATTACTTACATAAAACTTCTAGAAAATACAACAACACCATAGAGAACAAGCTTTAGAGGATACTCAGAACAGCGTGCCTCTCAACTGAGTGGTCTCACCATATATACGTAGAGCGAACAAAAAAAAATTACAGACTTCTTTAAACATGAAGTGGTCTGCATGATACACACAAAAATAATACTTGGAGTCATCCTTTCCCCCTCAAAAGAATATATATTATTTAAATTGCAACCTGTTACTTGTGTAGGTGCATCAAAAGTTAAAGTTAAAAAGTACTATTCACATGTGTATCACATGGACCTCTTCATGTTTAAAGAAAGAAGTCCAAGAACTGAGATGGTGGTCCTCTTCAATGCATGCTCTGCCAATACAAGGAGAGACAGCTCAGTTGTGAGGCACATTGTTTATGAATCTTAAAGCTAGCTCTCTCTAGTGTTTCTCTATTTCTGAAGTTATGTAAGTAATCTTTTAAGTTTCTTATTCTGTTAGTTATTATGCTGATTTCTAGAGATTATAGTTCCTAATTATATTCTCCTTTATTGTTGCTTTATTGTCTTCTCTATTTTGTTTCCTAGATTAGTGGGATGAGATTCCTTGTATAGTCCTTGACAGCTTGTATATATATGTTAGTATACAGACCAATAAAATTAAGGCAATCAAGCCTATTTCCACATGGTATCAGAGCACTGTCTGAACCCAAGCAAACCCTAATTTTCTTGCTGCTAATTTTCTTGCTGCTCTTTCCGCCAACAAAACACCAAACAATATATTTTATTCTCTATTCTACTGCTCTTTCCAGTAGTAAGCCATCCTAAAACCACTCAAAAAATCAGTCATGTCAAACGACTTTAAAGAGGTTGTTTCCATTTCAGATTTCCCCACAAACAGCAAACGGATGATAATCAGCAATCATCCTCCACTATAGCAACTGGATCCTTGGTTCACTCGGGTAATTTTCTACTAGCCATGAATGCAAAACAAGTGTCTAGTCAAACCTAGACAGTTGATTCCGGTGCCTCAGACCATATGACTGGAGATTCCAGTGTATTTAAGACATTCTCACCCTGTGTTGAAAATCTGAATGTTCGTATAACGGATGGAACACTATCAAAGGTGATTGGAATTGGTTCAGTGGTTGACACTAAGGATTTGGTCCTGAAGTCAGTTTTGTTTGTTCCTAAATTAAATTGTAGTTTGTTGTCTAAAAGTAAGCTGACCAAGGAATAGCAATGTACTACTAATTTTTCTCCTTATGCATGTATTTTTCAAGACTCGGATTCGGGGAGGACGATTGGCAGTGCTAAAGCCTCGTCTAGACTCTACTTTCTCAAAGCAGAATCCTATGTGAAAAAACAATCATATCCAGCAGCATGTGGGGCTCGTTGTGTGGTGTTTTCTAGCTATCAAAGTCTCTTGTCTAGGTCAAGTGATGATAGGCAGGTTATCGTATGGCATTATCGCTTAGGTCACCTGAATTTTTCCTATTTGTCCAAAATGTTTCCCTCATTATTCAAAAATAAAAACCCTAATCTGTTTCAATGTGAAATGTGTCAATTTACAAAACATACTCGCAATGTTTATTCTGTTTCAACTTATCGAACTTCTAAACCTTTTTCAGTGATTCATAGCGATGTTTGGGGACCGTCACAGGTTCCAAACATCACAGGATCTAGATGGTTTGTTACATTCGTAGATGATCACACTAGGATCACTTGGGTATTTCTCATGAAAGAAAAATCTGAAGTTACACGTATTTTTAAAATTTTCAAAAATATGATTCAAAATCAATTTAACACGTGTATTCAAATTTTAAGGACCGAAAACGGGAAAGAATTTTTTAATTCAACTCTCAATAATTATCTTTCAGATGAGGGTATCATTCACCAAAGCACATGTGTTGATACCCCTCAACAGAATGGAGTTGCTGAAAAGAAAAATCGTCACATTTTAGAAATTGCCCGATCTTTACTTTTTTCTAGTAATGTTCCTAAAACTTTTAGGGGTGAAGCAGTTCTTACGGCTGTATTTTTTATTAACAGAGTTCCTTCAAGTATTTTAAATTTTTCAGCACCCTATCAAGTTTTTAAAAACGCTTTCCCTTATACCCGACTTGAAACTGATATCCCGTTAAAAAAAATTGGGTGCACGGTTTTCATTCATGTGTATCCATATTACCGTTGTAAATTGGATCCTAAATCTGTTAAGGGAATATTTTTTGGATACTCTCCTTTTCAGAAGGGATACAAGTGCTACTGTCTAGACACTAGAAAATTTTACAATTCAATGGATGTTGCATTTTTTTGAAAGCAAGCCGTTTTTTTCCAAAACCGATATTCACGTGGGGAAACAAAATCTAGAAGGTAAATATCTATTTTTGGGATACAAATCCTGATCAAATTTTTTGTTGTCCTATTAAAATTGGTCCTCTCCATGATAATAGGAATTCCAATCCTAATCAATCTCTCAATCCATATCAATCTGATCAATCTCCTAAATCTGGTCAATCTCCTAAAAATCAGCCACAAGATCTGCAATCCTCTCTTAGAAACCAGACCTCTATCAGTCCTAGTCTCCCTAGGAATCTGCTACCACATCTTACCAATTTTTCAATAACTCCAGCTGCCAGAAATCAACCTTGAATCTCCTAGAAATCAGGCAAGTTGTGAGGATAATTCAAATTAGCCCATACACACTAAAAATCAATGCAATCAGCCTACTAGTCAGCAGCCTCTAGAAAGTCAAATAGAGTATAGTCAGTCTGCTAATCCACCTCACGTGCAAAAAGAACTGATTGTCTATCATAGAAGAGGGTATATGCGAGAAACAAGAAATCAGACAGATTTTAGCTCTGTCCATGAGTCTGAACCGAATTCCATAGTCCTAGAAACGGACTCGTATGAAACAGAAAAAGAAACGGTATCAGAAGGAGTTCAAGATCAGCCTATTGCCGTGAGAAAAGGATACCGAGAATGCAAGAATCGTCCGTTGTATCCTATAAGCAATTATGTTTCAAATGAAAGACTCTCACCTCAGTTCCGGGCATTTGTTACCAGACTTGCTGATATTCCAATTCCAAATAATATTCAAGAGGCTCTAAAAAACCTTGAATGGAAGAAAGTATTTATGATTGAGTTCAAGCCTTAGAGAAGAATGGGACCTGAGAGCTAATGGAATTGCCAAAAGGAAAGAATCCTGTGGTATGCAAGTGGGTGTTTACAGTCAAAACACGAGCTGATGAAAGTGTTGAAAGGCTCAAGGCAAGGTTGGTGGCAAAAGGGTTCACACAGTCATTCGGAATTGACTATCATAAGATTTTCGCACCTGTGGCAAAATTGAACACTATTCGGGTCTTACTATCTCCTGTTGCTAATCTCAACTGGCCCTTGCATCAGCTGGACGTGAAGAACGCTTTCCTGAATGGGGATTTGACAGAAGAGGCCTATATGGAGGTACCACCTGGACTAGAGACAACTGCTACATTTAATAGTGTATGCAGACTCAAGAAATCACTATATGGCCTCAAACAGTCCCCTAGGGCTTGGTTTGAGAGATTCACTTGCGTGTTGAAGAAACATGGGTATTTCCAAAGACAATCGGATCATACCATGTTCATCAAATACTCTCAGAAAGGGCAGTGAGCAATTTTGATCGTCTATGTAGACGATAACATCTTAACAGGAGATTTTCTTGATGAAATACCAAGAATAAAGGGTTGGTTAGTTGAGGAATTCGAAATCAAGGACCTGGGACATCTCAGGTACTTTCTTGGTATGGAGGTGGCTCGGTCAAAGAAGGGTATTATGATTTCACAGCAAAAATATGTGTTGGATCTACTGCATGAAATAGGAATGCTCGACTGTAAGCCGGCTGAAACTCCCATGGAAACAACCATGAAACTTGGAGCCGACACTAGGAGTGCACTTGTCGACAAAGGAAAATACCAACGGCCGATGGAAAGCTCATTTATCTCACACACTAGGCCGGACGTCGCTTTTCCAGTAAGTGAAGTAAGTCAATTCATGAACAATCCTACTGAGGAACACATGACAACTGTACAGAGAATCCTACGATACCTGAAATTCACACCTGGAAAAGGACTGTTTTTCGTAAAAACAGGACACAGGGAAGTAACTCTATACTCAGATGCTGACTGGGCAGGATCTATCACAGATAGAAGGTCTACATCTGGGTATTGTACGGTTGTTTGGAGGAATTTAACATCATGGCGAAGCAAAAAACAATCGGTTTTGGCTAGGAGCAGTGTTGAAGCAGGATTTCGTGCTATGGCATATGGAATATGTGAGGGGCTTTGGATCAAATGAGTTCTGACCGAACTTAGGGTGCCTATGGAAAAGCCTATAAACATGTTCTGTGATAATCAAGCTACAATAAGCATTACTAAGAATCCGGTTCATCATGATCGAACCAAACACATCGAAATAGACAGACATTTTATTAAATAGAATTTGGAAACTGAAATTCTAAAGATGTCTTACATTCCAACGGGCCAGCAAGCAGCAGACATATTAATTAAGGCACTACCTCAGAACAGATTTGAAAAGTTAAGTGTCAAGTTGGGATTAATCAACATCTACGACCCAGCTTGAGAGGGGGTGTTAGTTATTATGCTGATTTCTAGAGTTTATAGTTTCTAATTTTATTCTCCTTTATTGTCTTCCCTATTTTGTTTCCTAGATTAGTGGGATGTGATTCCTTGTATAGTCCTCGACAGCTTGTATATATATGTTAGTATACAAACTAATAAAATTAAGGCAATCAAGCCTATTTCTACATATTCAAAGTGTTTAAATTATTTTAAAGTTCTTCTCTTGTTTTGCCTTAGTTCTAAAAAGAAGGGATGCCAAATATAGTCACATTAGTTTTTTTTTTCTCTATATATTTCTCTTTCATCAATAGAGAGCAAAAGGTGACATGACTTGGTAATTACACAATCCTTTTCCATTCTATAGATCAGACTAAACTCTGTATCTCACCGTAAAAATGAAAATAAGGATGATACTCAATTCCAGCCAAGAGGAGAGAAAGGGAATTGTAAAAAAAGAATGGATAAGCTTACTGAAATAACCAGTTTATTTACCTGATTTATGAAACTTAATCTGGAAACACCAGCTACCAAATTTCCTACATCATTGCCAAACTCTTCTTCTATACTGCACAAACTTTCACGTGTATCGTCAACAACATCATGGAGAATCCCAGCCACTATTGTGTCAACAGCCTGCACCAAACTTTGAGATCTTAACAAGGAGCTAATGCTATAGAAAAATTGAAAAACACAGGTATTTTCCTGCAGACAATTCAACTAAATAGACATGGGAGCACCATATTTTCAGTTTTCTTATTTCTTTATTGCAACAAAAAAGAATATGATAAACAGAAGAATCCAGTTGGTGCATCTAATATTTAAGATGTTTCCCATGATTAGAAGATGTTCCTTACACCAGCAGACCAGTAGATCGGCCAGCCAACTTTCCTGAAAAGAAGATAACTTTTAGATTATGCTGCTGAAACAATGCACCCATTTGATGCACTTCAAATATTCTAGATAGATTAATACCAAATTTTTACTTTTGACGCTAATAAAGTTCACAACAGAAAATAATAATAATAATAATAATAATAATAATAATAACAAACTCTCAAAACCATTTTCATGCTTCTATACCCTGACTTTCACAAATATGGACTTTTTTATTTTTTGGATACTTATATTATACATAACTATCAGCATTGTATAATGCATAAATTGATTATTTTACATTACTTAAACAAATACAACTTGTTATTCATATAATGTTCTATCATTGTTATTCAAAATTGTAGTAATGCCATAAATCTAGCTGACTCGTAAAATTTTCCATTATTGTTAATTTAAAGCAAAACAGCATCCCTTGGCAAATATCCTTTCTTGAACAGGATCAGTTCAATAGGGTATACCTATATGCACTAGAATAGTAGAAGCATCAAGCATACAGACCATGTACTTATATCTTACACAATAACATATACAGGCATATTCATAACTGCAATTTTATGTATTAAGTAGTGCAGTGTGTACAGCTAAAATGTTGTATGTCTTTTAATATCTAACTGAAAACCTTTTTTTTTTTAAGTATTACATAAATTCAGGGTTTGGGGATGGGGATGACTCGAACCCATAACCTTGTGGTGTAGGTGTGAGGGGTATACCACTGGACCAACCTCATCTAGTCATATCCAGCTGAAAACTTAATCAAGAATAAAGAGAGAATGCAAAGTGTAATATTTCAAAGAGAGTGAGAGAACGTAACGAGAGACAATCAATAAGCAAAAGTGCATTTCACAATATTAGATATGTACAACAGGTGGGGTTTACATAGTTAAGTTAACTTTTGATTACACATAAACGACCTAGTATTAAGGGGTTATACATGATTAGCTACAATTAAGGGATTATATACATGATTAGCCTAAAAGCTGGGAATTATGACTATGATAATGTTGAGGACCTAGATTGAGATACAACAACAAAACCCTAACTTGTACCCAAAGATAGATAGATTTGAGACAAACCACTCACAGAATTAAGCGATCGACTCTCTAGAATCAGATAACAGAATTTACCAAACCCTAGGCCAAGCCTTTCTAAACAGTTCACTGAGAAAAGCCGAATAAAAAAGAAATTGGATGAACCCTAGCAGAGCCAATTTTATTGATAAAAAATTCAAAAGATAACAACCCTAAAAATAATAGCCATATTTATAATAGAACTAGTTTTCTATTTTCCTATTCTGTCAGTCAAAATAGAAGCTAATTTAAAACATAATTAAAATAAAAATAGGACTAGTTTTCTATTTTCCTATTCTGTCATAGTCAAAGTAGGAAACTAATCTAAAATATAATTAAAATAAAAACGCAATCCTAATTAAGGCGTAACATAATCTTCCTCATGTCATATCAATTGCACCCACTTCTTGTTTGTCAGTAGCCTGTTCACTTCCACCCAAGAATGCTAACCTCTCTCCAATTCTTTTAGATTTTCTAACAGTCTCAACATTCTCCCGCTCTTCAAGACTACCCTTGTCCTCAAAGGAAAAATCTGGAAAACGTTCTACCATCTCGTCATAGTCTTCCCAAGTAGCCTATTCCCTAGGGCCAACTCGCCATTGAACCAAAACCTACCACACCTTTGTCATACCACGTCCCTTTTTCCAACTGCGATATCGAATAGCTGTTGTAGGCTGTAGCAGCATGTTACCCTCTGTATCAAACGCTGATAAATCACTCGAAATGAGACTCGGATTTCCCACTCTCCTCTTCATTACAGTAATATGGAACATTGGATGCAACCTAGAAGTAGACGGCAACTCCAACTTGTAAGCCACCTCACCTATCCGCTCTAACACCTTAAAAGGCCCATAATACCGATGCGATAATTTCACATTGAACTTTTTCTTTAGAGATTTCTGCCGATACGGTTGAAGTTGAGATACACGAAATCTCCTGGCTCAAAAGATACATCTCGTCTGCCTTGGTCATAATACTTCTTCATTCTTCCTTGAGCCTTCTCAAGCTCCTTCTTCACCTTAGCTACAACCTCATCCCTAGCCACCAACTCTCTCTGGACTTCTTCATGCTTAACATCGATGGTGGTCGCCCATACATTACTTCAAACGGACTCATGTTAATAGAAGCATGATGTGACGTGTTGTACCAGTACTCAGCCCATGAAATATACTCTTTCCATCTCTTTTGTTCCTCATGACAATAGCACCTTAGGTACTGCTCAAGAGTCTGATTCACCACTTCTGCCTGTCCGTCAGTTTGCGGATGGTAAGAGGAACTTGCCTTCATTTACTGCCCTGCAAAGTAAATAATTCCTGCCAAAAAGAACTCATAAACAGTTTCCCTCGATCAGTCATGAATCACGATACTCCGCGGAATCCCATGCAATTTCACCACATTATTCATAACCGCCCTAGCCACACTACTAGCGGTGAAAGGATGTTTGAGTGGAATAAAATAGGCACCCTTGCTCAACCTATCCACCATGACCAGAATTGACTCGTAACCCCCACTACAAGGCAGCTCCTCTATAAAGTCCATGGTCAAATCCTCCCAAATTTTCTCTAGTATCGGTTATGGTTGCAACAACCCCATAAGGCGCCTTTAGTCATACTTCACCTTCTGACAAATATCACACTCGGCCACCAACTTCTTCACTTCAGTTTTAAGGCCCTCCTAGTAGGAAAAGTTTTTTATCCTTACATAAGTACGCAACCATCCCGAATGATCTCCTTCTTTGCTATTGTGAAAATGAGCTAGAATCTCCTCTCTCAACCCTGGTACCCCCGGTACATATACATAGATTTTGTAGTGCAATAGCCCATTTTATAGCGAAAAGCCTCTACACCACGGTTCTCCAACTTTTTACGAATCTCCACTGCTCGAGCATCAAACCGCATGGCCTCCTTAATTTGATCCCAAACTCGCCATTCAGCCCTACTAAGTGCCATTACTCCTGCCTCATTGTTAGCATACACAGACCACAATATTGAGCTGCTCTCTTTTCTTGATAAGGCATCAACTACTTTGTTTTCCTTACCAGGTTGGTAGACAATATCGTACTCAAAACCAAGAAGCTTAACTAAAAACTTATATTGCTCCAGAGTCACAATTTTCTACTCCAGTAAGTGCCTCAAAGCTTGTTGATCGGTGACAATGGTGAATTTCCTACCTAATAAATAAGGTCTCCACACCGTTACCGCGTGCACCACTGCTAACATCTCCCTAGCATAAGTACTCCAAGCCTCCTTCATTGGCCCTAAAGTCTTGGAAACAACCGCCAGAGGCCTCTTCTCTTGTACCAGGACTGCTCCAATACCCTCTCCACTAGCATCGGTAAAGACCTCGAATGGCTTTTCGAAATTGGGCAAAGCCAACACAGGGGTTTGTGTCATAGCCCTCTTCAAATCTTCGAAAGCTTTCTTTGCTTCTTCCGTCCACTCAAAACTGTATTTTTTTAACATATCAGTCAATGGTTTTGCAATCAGTCCATAATTCTTCACAAACCTCCGGTAGTAACCTGTTAACCCCAGAAATCCTTTCAAAGTTGACACATCTTTTGGCAATGGCCAATCCACCATAGCCTCAATCTTTCTAGGATCAACCTTCACTCCCGTATACTGCAATTCCTCCTACACAAAGTCACATTTTGACATTTTAATAAAAAAAATAATGCTGCTCTAGTATCCCTAATACCAACTCCAAATGCTCCAAGTGTTCCTCTATTGATTTTGAATACACCAAAATATCGTCAAAGAACACCGGAACAAACTTCCTCAGGTAAGGTCTGAAAATTGAATTCATGGTTGTCTGGAATGCAAAAGGTGCGTTGCAAAGTCTAAATGGCATCACCCAATACTCATGTAACCCCAAATGCGTTCGAAAGGCTGTTTTGTGCTAATCCTCTTCCTTCATCCGAATTTGGTGGTACCCAGCTCGTAAATCTAGCTTGGTGAACACACATGCCCCATGTAACTCATCCAACATCTCATCAACCGTCGGAATAGGAAATCGGTCCTTCACAGTTGCCTCATTCAAAGCTCGATAGTCGGTACAAAACCTCCAAGTCCCATATTTTTTCCTCACCAATAGCACTGAAGACGAAAACGGACTTCGACTCTACCTGATCAATCCATTCTTCAACATCTCATCTACTTGTCTCTCAATCTCATCTTTCTGGAAATGGGCATACATATATGTAGGCACATTGACCGGTTTCACCTCATCTTTCAAAGTAATACGGTGATCAAAATGGCGAGATGGTTGTAAGCTAGTTGGCACCTTCAGAACTTGTCGGTGATTTGCCACTACCTTACGTACTATCTTGGGCAACCGTTGTAATTCGTCTAACAACTCGTCCGTATTCTTTTTCTCACTTTCCCCATTTTGTCGATCTCCAACATTCACTACAACAAAGCATTGGGCAACCCCTTTGCAAAACCTTTCTATCATCTAAGCTTCGCATTGTTTAATTTCCTTGAGAGGCAAAACAGCCCATATTTTTTTTTTCCACCCAATTTGAATTCCATCGTCATGGCGTCAAAGTTTGTAACCACTTTACCAACACTCTTCAACCAAGTGTTGCCTAACACCACATCTACCCCCACTAGAGATAACACATGCAAATCAGCTGCAATCCTAGCCCCTTGCACGTTCATCTTCACCTCGCGGACCACTTCTTCACACTTAAGTTTTTCCCCAATAGCCACCTTCACATCAAACGGTTCTATGGCAACTCCTCGCAGCCCAATCTTCCTTACAATATTTGCATTAATGAAATTGTGAGAGGAACCAAAGTCTACCAACATCGAAACCTCGAACTTACCAACCCATGCCATAAGCCTCATAGTGGATGGTTTCAAAACCCCAGACATGGCATTTAAAGACAACTCGGCTTCACAATTATTTTCTCCCAATTCAACCACCCTTAACTCTCAATCATCACCGGTGGCTTCCTCATCACAGACAACATCATCGTCTGATTCACTTGAGTCAATGATCATAAATACCTTTCCAGTTCGGCACCGATGGTCCTTGTTCCATTTTTCCCCGCATTTGAAGCACAAACCCTTTTTGATTCTCTCTTGAACCTCTTCCTTTGTAAGTTTTCTTATGTCTTTGCTTTCCTTCTTGGAACTATCCTCAATAGCTCCCTTTCCCTTCCAAGAATCTTTGTTTGATTGCAATTTAAAATTTTTACTCCCAGAATTCTCCTTAAACGGCTTCTTATCACTGTAGTAACCATCCTCTAAAATTTCCGCCATCCTCATTATTGCTTCAGTCAATCTTTTTGGTCACTTCAGTTTCATCTCTCTCGCTAACCAAGGCTTCAACCCTTCAATAAAAGTCCCCAATAATGACTCCTCTGACCACCCCTGACCCAAATCTGCAGTCGGCGAAACTCCTCAATATATACTTGAACTCTTCCTTCCTGCTTGAGCTTGGCCAACTACCCATGATGATTGACAACCAGTGATGGTCTCCATTGAGCCAAAAACTCCCGCTCGAAGGCCATCCAACCCATTTTCCTTCCATCTTTCTCATACTGAGCTTTGATCCATCTCCACCAGCTGTTAGCCTTCCCATCAAGGTAGATACATGCAGTACAAACCCGATTGGCCCTCGCTACTTCATAGACCTAAAAGTAGTGCTCCACCTTGTCCAACCACTCATGTGGGTCTCCACTATTAAAATGCGGAAAATCGATCTTTGGCTTTATAGGCCCCGACTATGGTGCCTCTCTCTTCGCCTATCACCTTCATGTACTGCAGCATCTCTCCATGGTTCCCTTTGTTAGCCATAAATTGGCATTCGACCACGAGGCCTCCTGTCCCATCTCACATCTTCCTCAGATCTATTATCCATCTCCCTCTCATAAACCTCATCATGCAACCAACACTCCACTAATGGCCCACGTTCCACTCGTCCTCCTTGCTTAAACCCTTCACGATTTCTGGTCGGATTGGGCTCGTCTACTTCACCTGTCGAGAATTCTGCCTCACGCCATAAACTACGTGATCTCCGTCCATCCCCTTGAGTCCGTCCGCCTACCGTTTCCATCCCCTTGTTTTCAGCCAACTGTCTCTCAAGTCTCTCGATTGCATCATTGTTTGACCTAGTCAGATGCGCTATGGATGTCGGTTCTGATAGGGACTTGAAAATCCGATCTTGATTCTCCTCCAAAGCTTCAAATCGTTGCTTGTTAGTCTTCGATCCACTCCCTTGAATAATAGAATTCTACCTAGATCCCATGGATGTTGAATTTTTTTTAATTTATTCTTTTTTTTTTTTGGTTCCCTCTTTCTATATATATAGTAGGCCGCCGAAACCTCTTAATGAAAGCACCATATTGTTAAGGACCTAGATTGAGATCCAACAACAAAACCCTAACTTTTACCCAAAGATAGATAGATCTGAGACAAACCACTCACAGAATTGAGCGATCGACTCTCTAGAATCGGATAACAGAATTTAGCTAACCTTAGCCCAAGCCTTTCTAAACAGTTCACTGAGAAAAGCATAATCGAAAAGAAATTGGATGAACCCTAGCATAGCCAATTTTATTGATAAAACTTTCAAAAGATAACAACCCTACAAATAATAGCCCTCTTTATAATAGAACTAGTTTTCTATTTTCCTATTCTACCATAGTCAAAATAGGAACTAATCTAAAACATAATTAAAATAAAAATAGGACTAGTTTTCTATTTTCCTATTCTGTCATAGTCGAAATTGGAAACTAATCTAAAATATAATTAAAATAAAAACGCAATCCTAATTAAGGCATAACATAATCTTCCTCAGGTCATATCAATTGCACCCACTTCTTACTTTTCAGTAGCATGTTCACTTCCACCCAAGAATGCTAACCTCTCCAATTCTTTTAGATTTTCTAACAGTCTCAACAAATAACAATCCCTGGAATCAAGACTACTAATTAATATAATGATACTCTAACGCTACCAAATAGGATTACGCATAATGGCTTCAAGGTAAGTCTCTTGCAGTACCCAATGATGGGTACTTTAGAAATTATGTTAAAGGAATTGGCAAAGAAAAAATGACGAAGTTTCAAATAAATAAGTCACCTTTTAAATGACTGAATTAATGAATTCTCAAGAAGCTACAGCAGTAAAGGCTAATGCTTAGTTGCTTGATAGTGCATTGCAAAAAATGAAATTAGCATTAGCAAGGTGAAAAACTTAGACTAGACTAGCTTGTAATAAGATTACACATACTCGCTTTCCACTGGATGGAACCAGCATGGCTAAGATTCTTCCGGTGTGGATACAGTGCGATAAATAAGGGTCTCCTGTTTTGCGAAACTGCCCATGGTGAGCCTTTTTGGCAAATGCAATAGCCTTTTGCACCTGCCTTCACAGATGAATTGTTTTAGTGGGCAGAGGATGACTACATGAATTCAAGTCATGAGGCCAATAAGTAGAGATGGCAAACCTTAGCATGATTAAATATAGGATACCCAGTTACGTCGACTCCATCCACTATAAAGGAACCTGCAATAGTTTCAAATAAGAATTAATCCATAAGTTGAAAGCCAAGTTATTTTACCCATGAGGATTCAGTTAGTTTAATCAAGGTAGTGCTTAGAATAAGTAAACACCAAAACATCTTACAAACGTAGCTAAACAAACTGATGATAAGGTAATTCTAATATTTGTAATATTTCTAAACAAAATAATAAATAAAGTTGAGGTCAACAAATACTTAGAATATTTATTGATTCAAGATATCATCAGAAATTATTACCGGGTTGGTCGTCGAGTTTAGGCCACAAGAAATCAACCTTGGTAGAAAGGCAGGCCCCAGAAACAATAGCTACGGCGGAGACAGCGACGTGGGTGATAGCAGAAGTGACAGCGCCATGAACCTTGGCGGAGGTGGCGGCGGCGACGATAACATTGGCATGGTCGAAAATGCAAGTGAATTTAGGGAAATTGGGGCGAATTTTGTGGAGGAATGGAGAGGTCTTGTGGGCTAACATTATGCTCACATTCCTCGCTTCACTTTGGGATTTGGATTGGAGGACCTCGCTGTTGCCTCTTATCAAACTCAGTATGTGGGCCACCTCGCAGTCTACGGTTGCCAATTTTTTGTTATTAAAGTCATTTGGAGGGAACAAATAGACATTTCACTTTTATTATTAAGACTGATTATTACTGGTCCCCCTAAAATATAAATAAAATCGTAAACTGCTCTCTTAATATATTTTTTTCGACCGTAAACCCCTCGGACTATTAGAAATTGGTAATAATTGACAGAATAGGGACGGAACCCTTACTTTGTTCATCTTCTTGTCATGTATAAGGGCAATATTGGAACAATTTTAAAAAATAAATAAATAAATTTAGATGTGGAGATTGGATCTCCACCGTTCGTCTTATTCAAATGGACAATGGAGATCCAATCTAGATCTCCACCTAATTTGAAAAAAAATTCAAAACTTTACAGAATTAAAAAGAAATCAAAGTCAAAATCAAAATCAAAATCAAAACTTTCCAGAATTAAAAAGAAATTTAAATCAAAATCAAAATCAAAATCAGTTTTTTTCCTATTCATGACAATCAAAATCTAGTTTTTAAAACTTATATTTTGTTCATTAAAATCTGTTTCAATTTTTTTATCCAATTCTTCATAATCAACATCAGAAACCAAAAGACCAAACCCACACCACCATTCATCTCAACCACTACCAAGAAACCGACTCCACATCTAACCTAAACTCAAACACCAATCCCAGAAACCATCATTAAACAAGAACACCAATAACACCGATCTAGAAACCAAGAACTCCAATCATACCCATCAAGAACACCAGTCAAACAACCCACCCAGAACACCAAGAACACAACACCATAACACAAATTCGCACCAAGAACACAACACCATATCCAAGAATCGCACCAGTCACTCACAATCAAAACTCTATGACGAAATCAATGAAGAAAAGAAAAAAGGTAGAGAAAATATGGATCGGAGATCGGCAATAGAGAAGATAGGCTGAGACAGATTCGTGAAGAGAGAGAGGGTGTTAGGTCTTAGCTCGTATTCTCAAGTGAATCAAATGTGAACCAAACAAGACTCAACTGATGTGGAGCTTCCTGGAGACGTGGAAAATGTTTGGAAGTTGGAATGGTGTTGTTTGAGGGGGGTTGAAGACCAGAAGAACTTGAGAAAAAAAACGTGGGGCATTCCAAGTGACTTGCAACTGTTTAGGAAGCGAGTGCGCAACCATAACCCGAATCGTAGTCAATCATAAACTTGTGTGAAACGGGAAATCTTCGGTGGAAAAGAAAAGTATTCTTGGGAAGTTCTTATACTTGAAGAAAAAGGATTTCTCCTTAACAAGAAGACTTGTCATAAATAAGAAATAATATGTATGTGGAACAAGTAATTCTTATACGTTTAGGAGTATGATTTCCTTTTGTTTTAAAATCCTTGTAACTAGTATAAATAGAACTTGTAATTAGGTTATTTTCTCTGGAGATAATAAACACCATGTAACATCAAAGAGTAGAGAGATTCAGGTAAGAGACCCATTAGAATATCCGAAGCGAGATCTAAGGCAATATCAGTGTATCAAGTTAGAGAATTGTGGGTGATATTCAAGGAAAACCTAGGGATATTAGAGGGTTTCTTGGTGAGGATCTTGTGAGCGTTGTGAGAGTGGTTTGGGGTTGAGGTGTGAGAGAGAATCCTAGAGTATATGGTTGTAATAATTTATCATATAGTGAAACTTTCTCTGTCGTCCAGACAACCCGTGGTTTTTTACCCGATTTGGGTTTTCCACGTATATTTTGTGTTGTGATTGATCTATTTTCTCTCATCTATTTTTCAGTTATATACGTTATTAAATGCTATGAGTTATAGGCATATATTAGGCATGATGATTTCACGATCATCGGTTCAAAATCCCTAACAATTGGTATCAAAGCCTTGGTCGGCTATAGCGGTTTCAAGTCTCTACGGGATGTAGTATAGAGGACTTGGTAGCCACGATTTGGCGATGGCGGTGTCAAGTTATTACGGAAGATCATTTGGAGGATTTAGTGGTATTGGGATGATGATTCATGGTCGCCTAGTATGGTTTAGCAAAAGAGATACGTCTTAAAAGAGGTTTCGAACTTAGTAGGATTTGATGAAAAGAAGAATAGAGATGGAGGAGAATTTATTTTATTTTTGGGCTTGTGGTGGCAGGTACAAGTCATAGAGATACAATATGGGTTACACAAAGCGCTAATTGAATAATAAAAAAAAATCGAACGCACGAAGTCTCTGTTAGTGGTGTAGGGCTTATCCGACAAAGCACTCTCAGTTCTAGTAGCAAGTCTTTCACCAGGTATGTGGTGCAAGGACAAAAGGTCTATCATAGGGTTGGGTGATGTAAGGACATATTTATCGTTTTGGCATTTTTCCCCACTAGCAATGGAAGAGGATATGTTGTTGCTATTAGTCCATAATTGTGCACAAGGCATTGGTCAGAAAGTGATGCAAGGTGTGTGGTGGGCAAAGTTGTCAATGGCTGACAGACTCCTTGATAATCTGACATGAGAAGTTGTACCATAATTTCAGCAGGTTATTTTTGGCATGGTGTCGGAACAACGAACACAAAGCAAAATGAAGAAAAATGATTCTTATGATGGTTCGTTCCTAAGTGGTTATGTCTTGTGATTGGCTATATTTATTCTCGATAATGAGAGTCGTGGTTGTGGACAAAGGTCTTGAGAATTCAAGCCAAATGGAGAATTGTTAGGTTTTGGCTCGTATTCTCAAGTGAACCCAATATGAACCAAACGAGACTCAACTGATGTGGAGCTTCCTGGAGACATGAGAAACGTTTGGAAGTCGGAATGGTGTTGGTTGAGAGAGGTTGAAGACCTGAACAACTGAAGAAACAATTAACACGGTACATTCCAGGTGACTTGCAACAGTTTAGGAAACGGGTGCGCAACCATGACCCGAATCGTAGTCAATCATAAGCATGCGTGAAACTGGAAATCTTCGGTGAAAAATAAATTGTTCTTTTAGAAAGTTCTTATACTTTAAGAAAAAGATTTCTCCTTAACAAGAAGACTTGGTATAAATAGGAAATAGTATTTATGTGGAACAAGTAATTCTTGTACGTTTAGGAGTAGGATTTTCTTTTGTCGTAAACTCCGTGTAACTAGAATAAATAGAACTTGTAATTAGGTTACTTTGTGTGGAGTTAATAAACACCATGTAACATCAGAGAGTAGAGAGATCCGGATAAGAGACCCATGGGAATATTCGAGGAGAGATCTAAGGGAATATGAGTGGATCAAGTTAGAGATTCGTGGGTGATATTCAGGGAAGACTTAGGGATATTGGGGGGTTTTTTGGTGAGGATCTTGTGTGCGTTGTGAGAGTGATTTGGGGTTGAGGTGTGAGAGAGAATCATAGAGTATATAGTTGTAATAATTTATCATATAGTGGAACTTTCTCTGTCGTCCTGACGGCCGTGGTTTTTTACCCGATTTAGGTTTTCCACGTATATCTTGTGTCATGATTGGTTTATTTTCTCTCATCTGTTTCTCTACTAAAAACGTTATTAATTGCTATGAGTTATGGGCGTATATTAGGTACGACGATTCCGCGATCATCGGTTCTAAATTCTCAACAATTGATATCAGATCCAATATGGGTTACACAAAGCGTTAATTGAGTATAATAAAATTGAATGCTATGAGTCTTTGTTGGTGGTGTGGGGCTTATCCGACAAGGCACTCTCAATTCTAGTAGCAAGTCTTTCACCAAGTATGTGATGCAAGGACAAAAGGTCTATCACAAGGTTGGGTGATGTAAGGATATATTTATCCTTTTGACAGTTTTCCCAACTAGCAATGGAAGAGGATATGTTACTGCTAATGGTCCATAATTGTGCATAAGGCACTGGTCAGAAAGTGATGCAATGTATGGTGGACAAAGATGTCGACGGCTGACAAACTCTCTGGTATTCTGACATGAAGAGTTACACTACAATTTCATTAGGTTATTTTTGACATGGTGACGGAACAGCAAACACAAAGCAAAAGGAAGAAAAAAGTTTCTTAGGATGGTTCATTCCTAAGTGATTATACTTTGTGGTGGGGTATGTTGATTCTCAGTAATGAGAGTTGTGGATGTGGACAAAGGTCTTGAGAATTCAAAACAAATGGGAGAATTGTTAGGTTTTGGCTCGTATTCTCAAGGTAACCCAATGTGAACCAAACGAGACTCAATTGATTTGGAGCTTCCTAGAGATGTAGGAAACGTTTGGACGTTGGAATGATGTTGTTTGAGGGAGGTTGAAGACCTGAAGAACTGATGAAACAAAGAACGTGGTGCATTCCAGATGACTTGCAACGGTTTAGGAAAGGATGCGCAACCATAACCTGAATCGTAGTCAATCATAAGCGTGAGTGAAACGAGAAATCTTCGGTGGAAAAGGAAAGTGTTCTTTTGGGAAGTTCTTATACTTGAGGAAAAAAGATTTCTCCTTAACAAGAAGACTTGTCATAAATAAGAAATAGTATTTATATGGAACAAGTAATTCTTGTACATTTAGGAGTAGGATTTCCTTTGTCTTAAACTCCCTGTAACTAGTATAAATAGACCTTGTAATTAGGTTATTTTGTATTGAGTTAATTAATACCTTGTAACATCAGAGAGTAGAGAGATCCGAGTAGGAGACCCATGGGAATATCCGAGAGAGGGATCTAAAGGAATATAAGTGGATCAAGTTAGATATCAGTGGGTGATATTCAGAGGAGACCTAAGGATATTGAGGGGTTTCTTGGTGAGGATCTTGTGAGCGTTGTTAGAGTGATTTGGGGTTGAGGTGTGACAGAGAATCCTGGAGTATATGGTTGTAATAATTTATCATATAGTGGAACTCTCTTTGTCATCCTAACTGCCAATGGTTTTTTACCCGTTTTGGGTTTTCCAAGTATATCTTGTCTTGTGATTGATTTATTTTCTATCCTCTATGTTGACGGTGATTTTTGGATCGTAAAGGATTGATCACGTGTCTAACAGGTGAGTATAGATCGATAAATGAATTTCAAATTAAAATGAGAAAAAGTAGAAAGCGCATACAATTTTACGTGGTAAAACCCCAAAGTGGGCAAATATCCACGGTTGCCGGTGACGGCGAGAAGAAGTCATTATAATAGAATGATTACACACTCAATCTCTCCTTCTTTTTTAGCGTCTCTCTCATTATATGTATCTTTTTATGTGTTCTCATGTATATGTTAGAGCCCCGTTCATCGGTCACGCAGCGGAACTAGGTTTTAATTTTTTTATACAGATCATATCTGTATCTGGGATCAGTGAACATTGGATCTTAATTATTTTTCGGAACTAATACATACAATATGTAAACACAGGAAATTGAAATCGATATAATCAAAAGAAGATATAATTACCAACGTTTGGAGACTCCTTCACTTTTCGATATGCTCCTGTCTGAACCACTCGATCTTCCTCGCTATATCTCGGGATTGGTAACTGCGTGTGGGCGCGTCACGGTCTCAAGAACTTGAATGGAGATTGTAGAGAGAATTGAAAAAACTCTTTCTTCTATATGTTTCAAAAACATATAAAAAACATGAAACAATATATATATCTTGCTTCGTTTTTCACGAATATATATATCTATATATATATAATATCATTGCACAATATATATGTTTGCGGACTGCTGCTCACAAAAATATATCTCTACACACTGTTGCTTGCTTTTATATATATATTGCCAACGCCTCTGCTTGCTTTTTCTTTGACAAATATATATATTTATATATGACTTTCTTGACTTGCTTCACCGATCTGAATTCACGCACTGCTTCAATAATTATATATGTCCGTATTAATCAGCTTCCTTACGAATATATCTAGCTTGCTTTTAAATATATCTATATATATTTATTAAGTATTTACATCCTATGTAAATTCTTATTTTGATTATTGTTTCATGTACACAACAATTTGTATCCAATGTAATCTCTTGTGTTATAATTGATATATATATATATATATATATATATATATATATATATATATATATATATATATCTTTTAATTATCCTTTTTAAATATATCAAATATATTAAAAGTGATAATTAGTATTTTAAATTTAAACTTAAATTCAAATACTTAGATAAATGATTTAGTAAAATAAAATAATCCTATTATTTTATCTTCACCTAAATCCATATATCAACTAACACCCTCCAATTAATAGTTAATTCATAATTCATAATTATCAATATAATTAAATAATCTAATTATTTAATTAATTTAACTATTAACATTCATTCATTAAATAATCTCATTATTAAATTAATTTCTGAATATATACGTGTCTCTTTCGTAACACAATTAATTGGACAATCCAATTAATTAACCGTGACCCTTGTTACCTAAATCGATCGGGTTATAAAGGGGACCTAATGGACCCACAGTATTTTGAGCTCCAATAATCCTCAGAATCATTAATTAAACTCTTTAATTAATATTCATTGATTATTAACTCCGGTGTTATTCCACTAAAAACCCGAAGCTGCACTCTCTCAACTGTAGACGCTTTTACACAAACCGATACAACTCGGTGTCCATCGATATAGCTATTACAAATGGTGTGATCCTCCACAGTAGTTCATAATTAGAGCTGGGTCATAATGTTCGTTATACCCCTCTAATTACATATATCCTTTAAACACCGTTGATTCTATAATGAACAATAAATCCTATTTCCTTACGTAATTAGGAAAGCGCTCATATTGTCCAAGCCCCGAATCAACCCTTAAGGGAACTACCATCTACTTTTCACAAGAATGAGCGGATTTCTCTATTGTGTACAAACCTTCCCAGCCACAAGCCAAATCGCAATCCCAACATACAGAGCATATTGATCTGGAACTGCATCTGACCTCACCCATGGTATATCAAAGACCACGATCTAACCAGAAGGAGTCGATAAGTCACTCAGGATTAAGATCACTTACATATAGCCATCATTAGTTGATATATATGAATCTCATCGATAAACGGATCTTGGTGAGAGATTCATATAGATCATGGCTCAGTCCTATATGAGCACATCATACAAGGTGCCTCCATTCTCATATCTCCATATGAATGATTCAGGATAGAATCACTGTACATTACGGAATGAACCGCAACTATAGATTAACCACAAATAAAGTACCTATCTTTATTTGCTATCTATGGACTCTTTAGATTGCACGTCTCTTACTGTATCCATCCGTATATGACACTCATATACATAGTTCAAGATTACATCCGGCAATCTTGGATGTTAAATTTATGCACAAGTTATGAAATAAACATCACAACAGGAATGCATTGAACATTTTCTTTTATTTATTTCATAAATCCATTTACAAATTACATCTTTAGGGCATAAACCCAACAATCTCCCACTTGCACTAAAGCATGTAAGGCATGTCTAGCAACCCTAGACCATCTAGGTGACCCAAAAACACTTTAGCCGGTAAGGTCTTCGTAAATGGATCAGCATGATTGTCTTGTGAGGCTATCTTGGTGACGATCACATCTCCTCTCTGCACTATCTCTCTAATAAGATGATACTTTCTCTCTATATGCTTCCCTCTTTTGTGGCTTCTTGGTTCTTTGGAATTAGCCCCAACACCACTATTATCACAATAAAGTGTGATGGGCTTATCCAGGTCTTGAACAACTACCAGATCACTCAAGAACTTACGGAGCCAAACAGCCTCTTTAACAGCTTTACAAGCGGCTACATATTCGGCTTCCATGGTTGAGTCAGCAATGCAAGATTGCTTAATACTTCTCCACACAATGGCTCTACCACACAGGTTGAATACTGATCCAGATGTGGATTTCCTAGAATCCCTGTCTGATTGAAAATCAAAATCAGTGTATCCTAATGGGATCAAATCTTGCCCGGAATACACTAGCCTATAGTCTCTCGTTCTACGATGATACTTGAGAATTGTCTTGACAGCAACCCAAAGATCCAATTCTAGGTTGGACTGGTATCTGCTGACTACACCCACTGCATAGCAAATGTCCGGTCTCGTACATAACATAGCATACATGAGACTACCTACTGCCGATGCATAAGGTACATGTCTCATATCCTCAACTTCTTGAGGTGTCTTAAGACACTGTTCCTTAGACAAGTGAACTCCATGCTTGGAAGGTAAATTACCTTTCTTGGAGTTTTACATCGAAAATCGTACAAGAATCTTGTCGATATATGATGCCTGAGACAGTGTTATGAGTTTGTTCTTACGATTCCTTATAACTGGATCCCAAGAACATAACTCGCCTCTCCTAAATCTTTCATTTGGAATTGGCTAGCCAACCAGCCCTTTACATCAGACAATACTCCCACATCATTTCCAATGAGTAGGATATCATCTACGTATAGGACCAAGAAAACTATTTTCCTATCAATGATGCGCTTGTAGACACAAGGCTCATCGACATTCTGCTCGAAGCCATAGGTTTTGATCACATCATCAAACCTGATGTTCCAAGATCTAGATGCTTGCTTAAGCCTATAGATAGACCTTTACAACTTGCAAACCTTTTGCTCTTGATCTGGAGACACGAATCCCTCTGGTTGCATCATATAGATGCTCTCACCAAGAATGCCATTCAAGAATGCAGTCTTGATGTCCATTTGCCAAATTTCATAATCGAAATAGGCAGCAATGGATAAGAGAATCCTAATAGACTTTAACATGGCTATTGGTGAGAAGGTCTCTTCATAATCGACCCCCTCTTTCTGGGTATAACCCTTGGCCACTAGCCTTGCCTTGAAGGTCTCTACCTTCCCGTCTACTCATCTCTTTCTCTTATAGATCCACTTACACCCTATGGGTTTTACCCCATTCGGTAAGTCTATAAGATCCCAGACTAAGTTAGAGTACATGGACTCCATCTCGAGATTCATGACTTTAAGCCATTCCTCTTTATCAGGATCTTCCATTGCATTCTTAAATGTCAATGGATCATCAACACTATCAGCAGAGACAACACCTTGTCCCTCACCTATAACTAAATAGCATTCAGGTTCTCCCACAACCCTCTCACTACTTCTAGGTGGTAGTGTATCCTGATCAGGAACAATCTGACTCTCAGATGTTTGTGGAACAATAACTCTTGTTGATGAATCACTAGTCTCACCAGGCTCCAACTCATTTAATACAATCTTTGAACAAGGTTTATGGTCACTAATGTAATTGTCCTCAAGAAACGTTGCATTTATCGATACAAATACTTTGTTATCATCAGGACTATAGAAGTGTCCACCTCTGGTCTCGTTGGAGTATACTATAAACAGGCAGACAACAGATTTGGAGTCTAGCTTTCCAATTCTATTCTTCAGCACGTGTGCTGGACACCCCATATGCAGAAATGTAGCAAACTAGCTTTACGACCATTCCACAACTCTAGGGGAGTCTTAAGAACAGATTTGGATGGCATTACATTAAAAATGTATGAAGCTGTTTGTAACGTATATCCCCAGAAGGAATTTGGTAATGATGAGAAACTAATCATAGATCTCACCATTTCCATTAGGGTTCTATTTCTCCTATCCGCTATACCATTTTGCTGAGATGTACTAGGGGCTGTGAGTTAGAAAACTATCCCATGCTCGACCATGAAGTCTTCAAACTCTTGGTCAAGGTACTCACCTCCACGATCCGATCGTAGTGACTTGATAGTCTTACCTAATTGATTCTCAACTTCATCTCGGAATTCTTTGAACTTTTCAAATGTTTTCGACTTTCGTTGCATCAGGTAGACGTATCCGTATCTTGAGTAGTCATCTATAAATGTGACATAATACTCATAACTACCCCTTGCTTTAACATTCATCGGTCTACAGACGTCTGTGTGTATAAGCTCAAGCAGTTCGTTTGCTCTAAGCCCTTTTCCAGTAAAAGGTCTCTTAGTCATCTTACCTTCCAGACAAGATTCGCACACAGGTAAGGTGCCAACCTTTAACTCACTTAAAGGTTCGTTTTTTACTAGTCAGTCTATCCGATCAAAGTTGATATGACCAAGCCTTAGATGCCAGAGATACGCGTAATTATCTGGAGAAATCTTTTGTCGTTTATTTTTTATTTTTTCAACCTTAAATATTTTGGTGTTGGGCAGTGTAGTATGTATTAACGGTCTTAACACATACAAATTGCTTTCATTAATTTCTGAAAAAATATTCAGACCATTCTTTCCAATAATAACAGACTTATTATTAAAAGAAATAGAATACGATTGTTCTAACAATTTAGAAATGGAAATCAAATTCCGTGTAAATCCAGGAATATAAAAACATTGTTCAATAATAAAAAACTATTATTATTACAAAATTGCAATCTTATTGCACCCACTGCTTTTGCCGACACAACATCCCCCTACCCCACACGCATTGAGAAGGCTCATTCCTCTAGCTGTGTCCAAGAATCAGTCCACTACAAAGAAGAACAAGCATGGTTAGTGGCTCCCGAATCAATTATCCAGGATGAAGAATCATCTTCCACTAAACAAGATTCAAGAATAAGTAAATCATATTTACCTTTCGTCTTTTTCTTCTTGGCTACCTCCTCCAGGTATTGAGGATAGTTCCTCTTCCAGTGCCCGAACTTATCGCAATGGAAACATTTTCCTTTGCCTTGGTCGGTAGAGGTGCCCTTCTTTTTGCTTTGGGCTTTCTTGGGTAGCAGACCTCTTCCTCTCTTTTTTTTATTTAAGGAAGAAGATGGTTCAGCAACATTTGCCTCACCGGTCTTTCCCTTATTGTCCTTAATTAAAGACTTAAAGGTAGCAAGCTCATTGAGTAACTGTGTAAGACTGAACTTTAACTTGTTCATCCCATAGTTGCTCTTAAATTGATCAAAACTCTTCGGAAGAGTTGTCAGTATGATGCTCACTTGACTGGGTTCATCAATGGCCCTGCCATTGACTTCTGCCGTGTTGAAGTAGGACATCATGCTCAGGACATTTTCCCGAACTGACGTTCCTTCCTTCATGCGAGCGAGCATAGCAGAAAGAATGGCTTCGTGTCGCTTTTTCTCGAATGGCTGCCCGAACATGGCTTATAATGACTCCATGATTTCGAATGCTGAAGTCATTGCTTCATGCTTTGTGACAAGAACGTCTATCATAGAAGACAACAGATATGTTCGGGCCATCTCATTAGATGAGACCCATCGCTCGTAGGCCTCACGAACAGTTCGTGTGGCATTGGCAGTAGGCGCTGGAGGACAATCCTCCGTAAGCACAAACTTGAGGTCTTTGGTGACCAATATTGCATTAATGTTAAGTTTCCACTTAGTATAGTTATCACCAGTTAATTTGTCGTTTGAGGGAATTTGAAGTAATGCAGAAGACATTATTGCGGTAATAAATAAAAACATTCATTCAGTCATTTGTTTAATACACAAGTGCGAGTGCTTTGGCATAAATTTAAACATGATGCATGCACATGTTTAACGAACTAGAACTACCCTAAAACTAGTTACTATACCATGACAATCCAACATACCACAAAGAAGTGCCGCCTTAGGGTCGGTCAAGTCTTTGCATGTTGGACCGAGACATTCTCAATCAAATGATATTCTAGAATAACTCTTATTCCATATCATTCAACCATCGTTCATTCAGTCAGGTTTTTATTAACAAACTTAATCAAAACCTTCGTGAGTGTAACCCGCCATTTCAGATCTCACGAGCTTAACTCGAGAATTGCCGCCTTAGGGTCGGTCAATCCCGAAATACCCTCAGAAATCCTATCTGTTAGGAAGTCAACCTTGGTATTGACCTTTGTGGAAACCCTCCTTAGGGAGGAAGAAAGCAAAGCCGTCACGAGGCCCCACTCGAATCTCACGGTGTTAAACTAATGATGGAGACCGCGGAATATATATGTCATATATCCCTCTCCCACTCACTATTTTAAAATTAGGGTTTTCTTTTAACCGTTAAATGACTAACTTTAATCAAGTTATCTAGCGCATTAACTAATTAGAACCAAATTCTAATTAACAAATAAATTATTAATGATTTTTAACAATTAAAAATCTAATCTATTAGTGAATAATTTAAGCCTTTGTAAACTATTTACTAGGGTTAGATTATTTTGTTAGTGTTTACCAAATTTTAACTATTAAAACTCTAACACTTTATTCGGTTAATTTATTATTAGGTAATTAATCATATTAATCCTAATTACAATAAATGACCATATTAATCTAACTTATTAAACTCTTTAATAACTAGATTAATATTAATGAGAATTACCAAGTTTTCTAACCATTAAAAACTAATCTCATTAATCATACCCAATTATGTATATTGCTCATTTTAATCACATTAAAAAAAATACATAAAATATCAGGCTATGATGCATGTATGACATATCAAATATATTTGTATAGGCACATCTAATCTAAATGACATACGTATGTAATTAACGATCAATTATGTTTTTGTAAATTAAAAAAAATTAATATACATACAAAAACATCCTACAATCAATTTAAATTGTGCCTACACAATTCATACATACATGAGCATCAAAAACAGTTTCCTGTTCCGAAAATAAATTGCCTTTGATACCAATTGTAGATACCAATTCCCATCTCATGGGTGTGGGCATGGTCCCAACTCCTTAGGGTGACACCCACAGATACCTATTAGAACACTCCTCTAAGAAGCCCCCGGGCGGAGAGCCATACTTCGTCACACGATCACGCGTGAGAGTTCCCGAGGATCGGCCAGTCGCCACTGCCTTTGCTCTGATACCAATTGTTGGAACCCCGTTTACCGATCACACAGCGGAACTAGGTTTTAAAATTTTTATACATATCATATCTGTATCTAAGACCAGTGAACTTTGGATTGTAATTATTTTTCGAAACTAATACATACAATATGTAAACACAGGAAATTGAAATCGATATAATCAAAAGAAGATATACTTACCAACGTTTGGAGGCTCCTTCACTTTTCGATATGTTTCTGTCTGAACCACTCGATCTTCCTTGCTATATCCCGGGATTGGTAACTGCGTGTGGACGCGTCACGGTCTCAGGAACTTGAATGGAGGATGTAGAGAGAATTGAAGAAACTATTTCTTCTATGTGTTTCAAAAACACATAAAAAATATGAAACAATATATATATCTTGCTTTGTTTTTCACAAATATATATATATATATATATATATATATATATATATATATATATATATATATATATAATATCTTTGCACAATATATATGTTTGCGGACTGCTGCTCACAAAAATATATCTCTACGCACTCAAAAATATATCTCTACGCACTGTTGCTTGCTTTATATATATATATATATATATATATTGCCAACGCCTTTGCTTGCTTTTTCTTTGACAAATATATATATTTATATATGACTTTCTTGACTTGCTTCACCGATCTGAATTCACGCACTGCTTCAATAATTAGATATGTCTGTATTAATCAGCTTCCTTACGAATATATCTAGCTTGCTTTTAAATATATCTATATATATTTATTAAGTATTTGCATCCTATGCAAATTCTTATTTTGATTATTGTTTCATGTACACACCAATTTGCATCCAATACAATCTCTTGTGTTATAATTGATATATATATATATCTTTTGATTATCCTTTTTAAATATATCAAATATATTAAAAGTGATAATTAGTATTTTAAATTTAAACTTAAATTCAAATACTTAGATAAATGATTTAAAATAATCCTATTATTTTATCTTCACCTAAATCCATATATCAACTAACACCCTCCAATTAATAGTTAATTCATAATTCATAATTCTCAAAATAATTAAATAATCTAATTATTTAATTAATTTAACTATTAACATTCATTAATTAAATAATCTCATTATTCAATTAATTCCTGAATATATACGTGTCACTTTCGTAACACAATTAATTGGACAATCCAATTAATTAACCGTGACCCTTGTTACCTAAATCGATCGGGCTAGAAAGGGGACCTAATGGACCCACAGTATTTTGAGCTCCAATAATTCTCGGAATCATTAATTAAACTCTTTAATTAATATTCATTGATTATTAACTCCGGTGTTATTCCACTAAAAACCCGAAGCTGCACTCTCTCAACTGTAGACGCTTTTACATAGACCGATACAACTCGGTGTCCCTCGATATAGCTATTACACATGGTGTGATCCTCCACAGTAGTTCATAATTAGAGCTGGGTCATAATGTCCGTTATACCCCTCTAATTACATATATCCTTTAAGCACTGTTGATTCTATAATGAACAATAAATCCTATTTCCTTACGGAATTAGGAGAGCGCTCATATTGTCCAAGCCCCGAATCAACCCTTAAGGGAACTACCATCTACTTCTCACAAGAATGAGTGGATTCCTTTATTGTGTACAAACCTTTCCAGCCATAAGCCAAATCGCAATCCCAACATACGGAGCATATTGATCGAGATCTGCATCCGACCTCACCCATGGTATATCAAAGACCACGATCTAACCTGAAGGAGTCGATAAGTCACTCAGGATTAAGATCGCCCACATATAGCCATCATTAGTTGATATATATATGAATCTCATCGATAAACGGATTTTGGCGAGAGATTCATATAGATCATGGCCCGGTCCTATATGATCACATCATACAAGGTGCCTCCATTCTCATATCTCTATATGAATGATTCAGGATAGAATCACCGTATATTACGGAATGAACCACAACTATAGATTAATCACAAATAAAGTACCTAGCTTTATTTGCTATCTATGGACTCTTTAGATTGCACGTCTCTTACTGTATCCATCCGTATATGACACTCATATACACAGTTCTAGATTACATCTGGCAATCTTGGATGTTAAATATATGTACAAGTTATAAAATAAACAACACAACATGAATGAATTGAACTTTTCCTTTTATTTATTTCATAAATCCATTTACAAATTACATCTTTAGGGCATAAACCCAACAATCTCCCACTTGCACTAAAGCATGTGAGGCATGTCTCGTAACCCTAGACCATCTAGGTGACCTAAAAACACTTTAGCCGGTAAGGTCTTTGTAAATGGGTCAGCATGATTGTCTTGTGAGCGTATTTTTGTGACGATCACATCTCCTCACTACATTATCTCTTTAATGAGATGATACTTTCTTGTTATATGCTTCCCTCTCTTGTGGCTTGGTTCTTTGGAATTAGCCACAACACCACTAATATCACAATAAAGTGTGATGGCATATCCAAATCTGGAACAACTTCCAGATCACTCAAGAAATTACGGAGCCAAACAACCTCTTTAGCAGATTTACAAGCGGCTACATATTCGGCTTCCATGGTAGAGTCAGCAATGCAAGATCATTTGATACTTCTCCACACGATGGCTCCACCACCCAGGGTGAATACTGATCCAGAAGTGGATTTCCTAGAATCTTTGTCTGACTGAATATCAGAATTTGTGTATCCTAACGGAATCAAATCCTGCCCGGAATACACTATCATATAGTCTCTCGTTCTCCGAAGATACTTGAGAATTGTCTTGACAGCAACCCAATGATCCAATCCTGGGTTGGACTGGTATCTGCTGACTACTCCCACCGCATAGCATATGTCCGGTCTCGTGCATAACATAACATACATGAGATTACCTACTGCTGATGCATAGGGTACACGTCTCATATCCTCAACTTCTTAAGGTGTCTTAGGACACTGTTTCTTAGACAAGTTAACTCCATGCCTAGAAGGTAAATTACCTTTCTTTGAGTTTTGAGTCGAAAATTGCACAAGAATCTTGTCGATATATGATGCCTGAGACAATGCTATGAGTTTGTTCTTACGATTTCTTATAAGCTGGATCCCAAGAATATAACTCATCTCTCCCAAATCTTTCATTTCACAACACTCCCGCATCATTCCCAATGAGTAGGATATCATCTACGTATAGGACCAAGAAAACTACTTTCTTATCAATGTTGCGCTTGTAGACACAAGGCTCATCGATATTCTGCTCGAAGCCATAGGTTTTGATCACATCATCAAACCTGATGTTCCAAGATCTAGATGTTTGCTTAAGCCCATAGATGGACCTTTGCAGCTCGCAAACCTTTTGCTCTTGATCTAGAGACACGAATCCCTCTGGTTGCATCATATAGATGCTCTCACCAAGATTGCCATTCAAGAATGCAGTCTTGATGTCCATTTGCCAAATTTCATAATCGAAATAGGCAGCAATGGATAAGAGAATCCTAATAGACTTTAACATGGCTACTGGTGAGAAGGTCTCTTCATAATCGACCCCCTCTTTCTGGGTATAACCCTTGGCCACTAGCTTTGCCTTGAAGGTCTCTACCTTCCCGTCTACTCATCGCTTTCTCTTATAGATCCACTTACACCCTATGGGTTTTACCCCATTCGGTAAGTCTATAAGATCCCAGACTAAGTTAGAGTACATGGACTCCATCTCGAGATTCATGGCTTTAAGCCATTCCTCTTTATCAGGATCTTCAATTGCATTCTTAAATGTCAATGGATCATCCACATTATCAGCAGAGACAACACATTGTCCCTCACCTATACCTAAATAGCGTTCAGGTTGTCTCACAACCCTTTCACTATGTCTAGGTGGTTGTGTATCCTGATCAGGAACCATTTGACTCTCAGATGTTTGTGGATCAACAACTCTTGTTGATGAAGCACTAGTCTTACCAGGCTCCCACTCATTCAATACAATCTTAGAACGAGGTTTATAGTCACTAATGTAATTGTCCTTAAGAAACGTTGCATTTGTCGATACAAATACTTTGTTGTCTTCAGGACTATAGAAGTGTCCACCTCTGGTCTCCTTGGAGTATCCTACAAACAGGCAGACAACAGACTTGGAGTCTAGCTTTCCAGTTATGTTCTTCAGCACGTGTGTTGGACACCCCCATATGTGAAAATGTCACAAACTGGCTTAACGACCATTCCACAACTCTAGGGGAGTCTTAGAAACAGATTTGGATGACACTACATTCAAAATGTATGCCACTGTTTGTAACGTATATACCCAAAAGGAATTTGGTAATGATAAGAAACTAATCATAGATCTCACCATTTCCATTAGGGTTCTATTTCTCCTCTCCGCTACACCATTTTGCTGAGGTGTACTGGGAGCTGTGAGTTGGGAAACTATCCCATGCTCGACCATGAAGTCTTCAAACTCTTGGTCAAGGTACTTACCTCCACGATCCGATCGTAGTGACTTGATAGTCCTACCTAATTGATTCTCAACTTCATCTTGGAATTCTTTGAACATTTCAAATGTTTCCGACTTTCGTTGCATTAGGTAGACGTATCCGTATCTTGAGTAACCATCTATAAAGGTGACATAATACTCATAACCACCCCTAGCTTTAACATTCATCGGTCCGCAGACGTCTGTATGTATAAGCTCTAGCGGTTCTTTAGCTCTAGCAGTTCTTTAGCTCTAAGCCTTTTTCCAGTAAAAGGTCTCTTAGTCATCTTACCTTCCAGAAAAGATTCGTAGACAAGTAAGTTGCCAAACTTTAACTCACTTAAAGGTCCGCTTTTTACTTGTCTGTCTATCCGGTCAAGGTTGATATGACCAAGCCTTAGATGCCAGAGATACGTGTCATTACCTGGAGAAATCTTATGTCGTTTAGTTTTTGGTTTTTCAACCTTAAACATTTTGGTGTTGAGCAGTGTAGTATGTATTAACGGTCTTAACACATACAAATTATTTTCAATAATTCCTGAATAAATATTCAAACCATTCTTTCCAATAATAACAGACTTATTATTAAAAGAAACAGAATATTTTTGTTCTAACAACTTAGAAACGGAAATCAAATTCCATGTAAATCCCGGAATATAAAATACTTTTTCCAACAATATATAATTATTACAAAAAAGTAATCTAATTACGCCCACTGCTCGTGCCGATACGACATCCCTTGACCCCACACGCATTGAGAAGGCTTGCTCCTCTAGCTGTGTCCAAGAATCAGTCTATTTTAAAGAAGAACAAACATGGTTAGTCGTCCCCGAATCAACTATCCAGGGTGAAGAATCATCTTCCATTAAACACTACTCAAGAACAAGTAAATCATATTTACTTTTCTTGGACTTCTTCTTGCTTTGGGCTTTCTTGGGTTTGGGCTTACCCTTCACTTGTATGCCTATCGAACAATTCGTGTGGCATTTCCAGCAGGCGCTGGAGGACATTCCTCCGTAAGCACAAACTTGAGGTCTTTAGTGACCAATATTGCATTAATGTTAAGTTTCCATTTAGTGTAGTTATCACCAGTTAATTTATCGTTTACGAGAATTTGAAGTAATGCAGAAGACATTATTGTTGAAATAAATAAAATATTCATTCAGTCATTTATTTAAAACAAGTGCGAGTGCTTTGGCATAAATTTAAACATGATGCATGCATATGTTTAACGAACTAGAACTACCCTAAAACTAGTTACTATACCACGACAATCCAACATACCACAAAAAAGTGTCACCTTAGGGTCGGTCAAGTCTTTGCATGTTGGACCGAGACATTCTCAATCAAATGATATTATAGAATAACTCTTATTCCATATCATTCAACTATCGTTCATTCAGTCAGGTTTTTAATTAACAAACTTGATCAAAACCTTCGTGAGTGTAACCCACCATTTCAGATCTCATGAGCTTAACTCGAGAACTGCTTCCTTAGGGTCGGTCAATCCCGAAATACCCTCAGAAATCCTATCTGTTAGGAAGTCACTTAGTATTGACCTTTGTGGAAACCTTCCTTAGGGAGGACGAAAGCAAAGCCGTCACGAGACCCTACTCGGATCTCACGATGTTAAACTAATAATGGAGACCGCGGGAATTTTATGTCATATATCCCTCTCCCACTCACTATTTTAAAATTAGGGTTTTCTATTAACCGTTAATACACCTAGATTCTACAGGATTAAACGACTAACTTTAATCAAGTTATCTAGCGCATTAACTAATTAGAAACAAATTCTAGTTAAATAATAAATTATTAATGATTTTTAACAATTAAAAATCTAATCTATTAGTGAATAATCTAAACTTTTGTAAACTATTTACTAAGGTCAGATTATTATGTTAGTGTTTACCAAGTTTTAACTTTTAAAACTCTAACACTTTATTCGGTTTATTTATTATTAGGTAATTAATCATATTAATCCTAATTACAATAAATGACCATATTAATCTAACTTATTAAACTTTTTAATAACTAGATTAATATTAATGAGAATTACCATGTTTTCTAACCATTAAAAACTAATCTCATTAATCATAGCCAATTATGTATATTGCCCATTTTAATCACATTAAAAAAAATACATAAAATATCAGGCTATGATGCATGTATGACATATCAAATATATTTGCGTAGGCACATCTAATCTAAATGACATACGTATGCATGACAATTCTTTTATCATCACATAGTTTAAAGCATATATGAATTGACCGAGTACTGTGGATTATTTAACCTAAAAATTGGAATCTAAAATTACAAAAATTTCCCAAGGCATTCCTTGGTCTTCTAGTAACTTCAGATATCTTTCAGTCTCTTCAGGTCACTCCGATTCATCTCATGAATCCATCTTCGTGACTTTTCCAGGTCTTCAATATAGGTTACATTTTTTCTTACAATACAACGGCTGTAAAAAAAATATAAACAAAAAATAATAATACAACCCATAAACCCTAAATCCACAGTACCATATAATTAACGATCAATCATGTTTTTGTAAATTTAAAAAAATATATACATACAAAAACATCATACAGTCAATTTAAATTGTGCCTACACAATTCATACATACAAGAGCATCGAAAACAATTTCCTGTTCCGAAAAATAAATTGGCTCTAATACCAATTGTAGGAACCTCATTCACTGATTACGCAGCGGAATTAGGTTTTTTTTTTATACAGATCATATCTGTATCTGGGACCAGTGAACTTGAGATCATAATTATTTTTGAAACTCATACATACAATATGTAAACACAGGAAATTGTAATCAATAAAATCATAAAAACATACCAACGTTTGGAGGCTCTTTCACTTTACATTATGCTCCTGTTTGAACCAATATTACCAACGTTTGGAAGCTCCAGTCTGAACCACTCGATCTTCCTTGCTATCTCCCGGGACTAGTAATTGCGCATGGGCGCGTCATGGTCTTAGGAACTTAAATGGAGTATGTAGAGAAATACTTGAAGAAACTTTTTCTTCTTAATTTGGTGTATTGATTTCACGAACACATAAATTGCATCTCATGCAAAACTTATATTGATAGATGTGGTTCCCTCTTTTAAAAACAATATAAATCAAATATATATATTATTTCTCACGCAAGATCTTTTGTTAACAGAGAAAAGAACTTTTCTTTTTTAAAAAAAAAATATGCCTCTGCGTGACTTTTCAAAGTCAAAACAAAAATAAAAACCTTTTTTTTTTCTTCAACTTTTTTTCTTGGTAACTTTATGCGATATCTATATATCTCTCCAAAAACCCATTTCTGGTGTTAATTATATATATATATATATATATATATATATATATATATATATATTATATTGTTTGTATCCTATACAAACACTTATATATGTACACACCAATTTGCATCCAATGCAATCTCTTGTGTTATAATTGATATATATCTTTTAATTATCCTTTTTAAATATATCAAATATATTAAAAGTGATAATTAGTATTTTAAATTTAAACTTAAATTCAAATACTTAGATAAATGATTTAGTAAAATAAAATAATCCTATTATTTTATCTTCACCTAAATCCATATATCAACTAACACCCTCCAATTAATAGTTAATTCATAATTCATAATTATCAATATAATTAAATAATCTAATTATTTAATTAATTTAACTATTAACATTCATTCATTAAATAATCTCATTATTAAATTAATTTTTGAATATATACGTGTCTCTTTCGTAACACAATTAATTGGACAATCCAATTAATTAACCGTGACCCTTGTTACCTAAATCGATCGGGTTATAAAGGGGACCTAATGGACCCACAGTATTTTGAGCTCCAATAATCCTCGGAATCATTAATTAAACTCTTTAATTAATATTCATTGATTATTAACTCCGGTGTTATTCCACTAAAAACCCGAAGCTGCACTCTCTCAACTGTAGACGCTTTTACACAAACCGATACAACTCGGTGTCCATCGATATAGCTATTACAAATGGTGTGATCCTCCACAGTAGTTCATAATTAGAGCTGGGTCATAATGTTCGTTATACCCCTCTAATTACATATATCCTTTAAACACCGTTGATTTTATAATGAACAATAAAACCTATTTCATTACGGAATTAGGAGAGCGCTCATATTGTCTAAGCCCCGAATCAACTCTTAAGGGAACTACCATCTACTTCTCACAAGAATAAGTGGATTCCACTATTGTGTACTAACCTTCCTAGTCACAAGCCAAAACGTAATCCCAACATACAGAGCATATTGATCGGGGAACAGCATTCGACCTCACCCATGGTATATCAAAGACCACGATCTAACCTGAAGGAGTCGATAAGACACTCAAGATTAAGATCACCCACATATAGCCATCATTAGTTGATATATATGAATCTCATCGTTAAACGGATCTTGGTGATAGATTTATATAGATCATGCCCCAGTCCTATATGATCACATCATACAAGGTGCCTCCATTCCCATATCTCATATGAATGATTCAGGATAGAATCATCATACATTACGGAATGGATCGCATCTATAGATTAACCACAAATAAAGTACCCAGCTTTATTTGCTATCTTTGGACTCTTTAGATTGCACGTCTCTTACTGTATCCATCCATATATAACACTCATATACACAGTTCGAGATTATATCCAGTAATCTTGGATGTTAAATATATGCACAAGTTATAAAATAAACAACATAACATGAATGAATTGAACTTTTCCTTTTATTTATTTCATAAATCCATTTACAAATTACATCTTTAGAGCATAAACCCAACATGTGGTATTTATTCAGAACTTGTTACATGTTGAAGTTGTATTTGTCTTCTTTCATGTTTCGGATATCTTGTGCATTGAATCAGAATCTTTGTAGAACTTTAGTTGAGTAGTCCGTTTTGGACTTATTTCCTGATTGGTGCGCGATCTTCAAAAATAGCAGATTCATTGTTTGATTTGGACTCTCTAATATGTAGGAGGAAATATTAATATTTCTTTATTGGAATGTTGTTCTAGATTCCTTGTTTGAGTAAGATCAGTCTTCTTCGTATTTGAGTCGTAGTTGCCTTTAATGTCTCCCACACGTTGTACAACTGACCAATTGTCTAATCCCGACCAGACTTCTTTTATCCCGATTGAATGGTTCTGACCACGTTGTCTCTACCTGATCGGCTAGTTTCCCCGACCAGGTTATTTGTGCCCGATCGACTAGTTTTCCCGACTATCTTTGGTATTCTCAACTTGGCCTTAAGATCATCTATTAATTGCCTTGGGTTAATCTTTTCTGACTCTTGTGACGTGGCACATCTAATCATACTGACTTGTCTTGCTATCAAAAAATCTCTATAACAATACCCCCTCAAATCCGCGAGATGAGCTCTTGACGGCTCAACGTAGGGGATTTGAATAGTTTTGATTTTTTGACACTTCCGAACTTATTGCTCAAACTAGATCAAGTATCTTATTAAAGTAATTGATTTTTTTTAGTTAAACTGTTCAAGTGCCTTATTAAACTGATTAGTCTTTGACTCCTTAACTTTTTGCTCCCTTGTAGCTGGACCAATCGGTGTCTTGGCTCTCTGCTTAGAATAATTCCAGACCGTTTTTTTTTTAGTTGGACTAATCGGTGTCCCAACTCTTTGCTCAGGATAATTACCGACTGTCTTTATTCAGTTGGTGTCTTGGCCTTTTACTCAGGATGATTTCCGACCGTCTTGATTCTTAGATCGATGTCCTAGATTTTCACTTAGGATAATTCCCAACTGTCTTGATTCTTCAGCCAAGAGGTGTTCTAGGAACCTTGCCCTGTTTTTCGCTATTTTTCCCATGTAAACAAGTCACCAAGAACGTCTCCCGGTTTTGTCTATTGACAAGGGTTTGCCGAATCGTTAGTGCAATACTAACAAAGCCGAACGTATTTTACCATATTTTCCCCAATAGCGTACCCGAGTGTTTTTTCCCGGTAAAACCGGTTTCTCAGAGTGGCCGGATTGCTGACAGTGCTTTATATGCACCCAGTCAGTTTGGTAGGCACCCCAGATCTCTAACAACTAACTTCTCAGCCTCTTGGGCACTTTCACCCACCATGACAGGTGTCAGCGCTGTGAGTTTATCTTTGATAACAAAGATGATTATTAAAATTTTGAACACCATTTTGGGCTTCTTCATTTATTGATCTGAAAATTAACAGTACCAAAAATAATTAGGAAAGCTAAAAATAAAAAGCAAACTAAAAATATCATAAACAAAAACTGAAAGCAACTAAGCTATCTCCCTGAAGAGTAGGTTTTTTTTTAAGACTAAGTTCCGTCATCCATGAGCTTGTGTAGGGTCTTCAAAAGATAATGTTGACGGTCTCTTCGCCATTGTCTCGGTTCCGGCTTCGCTTCTTTTCCTGATTTCCTATTGGTCGATCGCCCCAATGGGGGTCCTTTTGCTAATCGTCAGTTCTTTTAAGAATTAAATCTTTGAGGTGACCCTCCCTAATGAGTGAGTCGATGTGGTCTCTTAGTTGGTAGTATTTTGATGTGTCGTGACCAGTTTCCCTATGGAACCTGCAGTATTTTGTTGTGTCTCTTCGGGAATATGTTGACTTTCTAGGAGGATACTTGACTTGTTTTTGGTCTTCTACGATCGCCAAGATTTCCTCTTGTTTCTTGGTGAGAGGGGTATAATTGGTGTACTGACCGTGGAACTGTCTATCGTTCTGACTGTTTCTACGATTGCTCTCGTCACTCTCCTGATGCTCACCCTTCTGGTTCTTTTATAGCCATCACTTGTTTTAGCGTTCTCCCTAGGGCGACCCCGTGTACATAACTACCCCCTTGAGTTAGCTCATCTTCTTCAGTAATTACATAATTGCCTGCCACATCCATCAGGTCGGCTTACGTATCTGGGCACTTCCTCCTTAAATCAAATGAATGTTGACCCTTCTGTAGGTTGTTGGTTAAAGCGACCACCACAGCCTCATCATTGGGGTTATGGATCCCTAACACTTTCTGAGAGAACCTTTTCAGGTAATCTTTTAGTGACTCGTTCTTTCCCTGTTTGAGGGTGGTGAGGTGAGCCACTGACTTCCTCCTTTGTATGTTCCCTAAGAATTGTCTCGAAAAGGCATGTGTCAATTCTCAAAAATTCTTGATTGTTCCCTGAGGAAGCTTTACAAACCATCTAGACCCTAAGTCCCTGAGTGTCTAGGGGAATGTCAAGCACAACAGTGGGTCATTGTAAGCGTACTGTGCCATCGCACTTCGAAAAAGTTTCACGTGTTCTTTTGGATCCGTGTTTACTTTAAATTGCTCGATGTGAGGCATTCTGAATCTTTATGAGAACTGGGTTTGGAGAATATTGTTCACGAATGGACTTTCAGAATCATCGTCTAGTAAATCTTTAAGCCCCTGGCGACGTTCTAATACTTCCACCTTTTGGGTTAATTTTTGTATCAGGATATATCGCTTATCTCCTGGCCTCGTTATCCATTCCCAATCGTTGATGGTAGATGTGCCCATGTTGGAATCTTAACGGGGACTTGCTCTTTCGGCGTGTTCTGCGGGGTGGTTGGTCACTGTCATCTGACGAGCTAGATCGATCCCGCCTTTGAATACCTCTGTAGATTTCATCTGACTCAAAGTCCGCTTGATACCAATCTTGCCTCTCTCGCCCGATAATTCCTTCATCTCCCATTTAGGGTCGCTCCCCCTTTCCATGGTGGTCCGCTCTTTCTCTGCTATGTTTATGGGGCACGTCTTGAGTCACGTCCATTATTTCAGAACATACCTTAGGGTTTCGGGGCACCATATGTGTGGACAATTGATATGGCGATGTCAGATTTGCAGTTGCTGTTATATTGATTCCCTGTCTAGTGGCGTCTTTAATGACTCTCCGCATGGACTCTTGGACTTGCTGGAATGCATATGGGAAAATTATTGGGGGATTATTCATAGAGGTTATTGTAGCTTGACCAGTTGAAATTGGAGTCACTGAAGGCAGGTTTCCTCCAACAGTGTTGGCGTTTATCGGGCCAGGATCGTTACCAGCACAAAGGGTATCAACATCATTTGGAGGCTGGCTTCCAGCACGTGGTCCTCTATCTTGTGCATTGAATTAGAATTTGAGTAGTCCGTTTAGGACTTATTTTCCAATTGGTGTGCGATCTTCTAGAAGAGCAGATTTATTGCTTGATTTGGACACTCTAATATGTGGGAGGAAATAGTAATATTTCCTTATTGGAATGTTGTTCTAGATTTCTTGTTTGAGTAAGATCAGTCTTTTTCATATTTGAGTCGTAGTTGCTTTTAATGTCTCCCACGCGTTGTCCAACTAACCAATTGTCTAATCCTGACCAGACTTCTTTTATCCCAATCGGATGGTCCTGACCATATTGTCTCTACCAGATCGACTAGTTTCCCCGATCAGGTTATTTATGGCCGATCGGTTAGTTTTCTCGACCATCTTAGGTAATCTCGACTTGGCCTTGAGATCATCTATTGATTGCTTTGGGTTGATATTTCCTAACTCTTGTGATGTGGCATATCTAATAATGCTGACTTGTATTGCTATCAAAAAATCCCTATAACAATATATTTTTCTGCTATATGCGTTACTAGTTGCAATGAGTTATAGGTGTATATTAGGCACGACGATTCCACGATCATCGGTTCAAAATCCCCAATAATTGGTATCAAAGCCTTGGTCAGCGATGACGGTTTCAAGTCTTTAAATGATGTCGTATAGAGAACTTGGAAGCCACGATTTGGCGATGGCGGTGTCAAGATATTACGGAAGATCATATGGAGGATTTGGTGGTATTGGGATGATGATTCACGGCTGCCTCGTATGGTTTAGCAAAGGAGATTCGTCTTGAAAGAGGTTTCTGTTAGGTTTTAGTTTGTGTTCACATTAATTCCATATCAAAATGATGTTTACTTGTAATGATTTAGTTGTTTAGATTCATGATGATTCAAGCTTCAAGGAAGAAAAAACAACAAGTCAAAGCAAGTTCTAAATCTTCAAGAGAAATGATGCAATATGGTTCTACAAAGGTATACTAAGACCTTATCTTTCTCTTACAAGGCTTAGGCACACACACACAATTCATTCATATGTGTCCCTGCATTGTTGTGCACCATATATAACACATTCACACACTTGAAGATGAATGCTCATGCATTTGTTTGGAAATAATATGTTTTGGAATATGCATGATTGGAAACTATCTCTATGTAGTTTGCATTCTAGTGTGAATAGTGTTTATATGTGTATATGTTTGTATAACATGGATATTGAACTTGTATTTAGTCTTAAATCATCATTTCGGTTACTCATACTATTGATTTCAAGTTCTAAGTTAAAAGATACTACACTTTCAACTCATGTTGTATACATTGTCTTCGTATTCATATATCGAGTTGAATTATTATTTTCTGGGTTGAGTATCTTATATTTCCATGTTCGTGTGATAGTTACGGTTCGTAATCTGTAAATGGATTCAAATTCTGAGTTTAGAGGCAGGAGAACGGTCGAAGAATGCGAGGGAAGCGCGAGGGGATTGCATCATGGCCAAAGTCCATGGAGGTGTGCAAGCTGCCCCGAGATGCTGGCGCGCCATCTCAGGGAAGCATTAACAAATGAGGGCAAAATGGTCATTCTTGCTTTCTTCTTTCCCACTCCTTTATAAACTCCTTCCCTCTCACATTTCATTCCAAGAAGAAATTTAAAATAAGTGTGCAGAAATTCTCTCTAAATTTTCTCACCTTCCAAACACCATAACTTCTTCATTTGAACTCTGATTTGAGTGATTCGAAGTTGAGAGTGTTTATATATTCATTCTCCATCTTTTCTCTGAAGGTTTGAGTAAGTTTTGCTGCTGTGTTTGGTGTCTAATCATACAAAAATGGGACTGCACCTAAATCAACTAAGGTATTGATTTTCTCTCAAAGTTTTCTTTTAAAACTTGGTCAATTGCCTTGGGTTTTCTTTTTCAACATATATTTGTATATTATGAGTGTTTAGATTTGAGTTTTGAACTCTTTCAAAGCTAGGTTGAGTTTCAATTGAAATCATACATGTTGAGTTAGGTTTTGATTTTGCCTATGTCATCACATGTTTGGGATTGTATTGTGCTAGCTTTGATTCTAGGACGATTTGATGATCTTTGATTGATTGATTTTGAGAAAAATAGTTCCTCGCATGTATTAGGCTCTCTTGGCCGAATTTCTCACATAATACATATGCTTATGTTTTTTTGAGCTATTCATGTGTTTTGATTGAATCTATGATTAGGAATATGCTCTAGAACTTTGGCTTAAATCTTATTGACTTTTTCATATGATTTTAGCATGTTTTAGGTTTATGTGATTTAAACTTGATCTTGTGATTTATTGAACATATCTTGTGATTCAAGTTTAGATCTATGCATGTATCTAGGTTGTGATTGTTATTGAACATATCTTACATGATCTAGATTGTTTATACATGCATGATTAACTAGACTATATGTGATTTGTGAATTCATGCTCATGTTTATTATTTTCCATAGGATGTGTTGATCATAGCATTCTATGTTGCGTGCTTGTTTGCTTTTTGCATTCATGATCACCTAGATGTCTTGTGAGAAGGAGGTTTTGACAATAGGTGTGAGACCTATGGTGTTGAGCAAGAAGTCTTGGCAAGAGGCGTGAGGTCTTGGATTGTCGAGCAAGGAAGTATTGGCTAGGGTCCTAAGGATCCGGATAGTCGAGCAAGAAGTCTTGCCTAGAGTTGAGGGAACTCGGATAGGTGAGTGAGGAAGTCTTGACTAGAGTCGTGAGGACTTAATTGAGCAAGAAGTCTTGCCTTGGGTCGTGAGGATCTAGATAAGGTGAGCGAGGAAGTATTGACAAGAGGTGTGAAGCCTCAGATTATTGAGCATAAGGCGACAACTTATAGAGTAGGATAGGAGGGTAGTTTCTAGGTAAAGAGGTCACTTGAGAGATTGTACTTGTCTTATCTACTAGTGGATTTTATTTGCCGGTGGCTGCTAGCCCGTGGATGTTTCCTCTTCGGAGGTTTACCACGTTATATCTTATGTCAACTTTTCTTTATCCCTATCTCTCTAGTATTTGTATTGTGGATAGAACTCTTTATGTATGTTGACTTCCTTTCTATAATATAGATTGTGTATGTGTTACAATTACTTGTTTGTATCACACTTTACTTGTGTTTATATATTGATTAATTGTCTTTAATTAATATATATATTGTGATACAAGCAATCTAGAGGGACAAACTTTTGTTTGTTTCTAAGGGAGTCGAAAAAGGTGGCTAACCTATTCACCCCCCCCCCCCCCCCCCTCTAGGTTAGCCTTGAGCATTTAACCGTGTTTGTATTTTCAGTTTCGAACTTGGTGGGGTTTGATGAAAAGAATAATATAAATGGAGGATTTTTTTTTTTGCTTGTAGTTACAGGTACAAGTCATAGAGATCCAATATGGGTTACATAAAGCGATAATTGAATATTAAAAAAATTGAACGCTCAAAGTCTCTATTGGTGGTGCGGGGCTTATCCGACAAAACACTCCCGGTTCTACTAGTAAGTCTTTCATCAGGTATGTGATGTAAGGACAAAAGGTCTTTCACAGGGTTGGGTGATTTAAGGACATATTTATCCTTTTGGCAGTTTTCTCCACTGCCAATGGAAGATGATATGTTACTGCTAGTTGTCCATAATTGTGCATAACACAATGGTCAGAAAGTGATGCAAGGTGTATGGTGGACAAGGATGTCGATGACTGACGGACTCTCGAGTAATCTGACATGAAGAGTTGCACCATAATTTCAGCAGGTTATTTTTGGTATGGTGTCGGAACAACGAACACAAAGCGAAAGGAAGAAAAAGGATTCTTATGGTGGTTCGTTCCAAATTGGTTATACCTTGTGATTGGCAATGTTTATTCTCGGTAATGAGAGTCGTGGCTGTTGACAAAGGTCTTGAGAATTCAAGCCAAATGGGAGAATTGTTAGGTTTTGACTCATATTCTCAAGTGAACCAAATGAGACTTAGCTGATGTGGTGCTTCCTAGAGAAGTGGGAAATGTTTGGAAGTCGGAATGGTGTTGTTTGAGGGAGGTTGAAGACCTAAAGAACTGAAGAAACAATGAACGCGGTACATTCCAGGTGACTTGCAACAGTTTAGGAAGCGGGTACGTTCGTAACCATGACCCGAACCGTAGTCAATCATAAACATGCATGAAACAGGAAATCTTCGGTGAAAAAGAAAGTGTTCTTTTGGAAAGTTCTTATACTTGAAGAAAAAAGGCTTCTCCTTAACAAGAAGACTTGGCATAAATAGGAAATAGTATTTATGTGGAGCAAGTAATTCTTGTACGTTTAGGAGTAGGATTTCCTTTTGTTGTAAACTCCATGTAACTAGAATAAATAGAACTTGTAATTAGGTTACTTTATGTGGAGTTAATAAACTCCATTTAACATCAGAGTGTAGAGAGATCTGGGTAAGAGACCCATGGGAATATCCGAGAGAGGGATCTAAGGGAATATAAGTGGATCAAGTTAGAGATCCGTGAGTGATATTCATGGGAGACCTTGTGATATTGGAGGGATTCTTGGTGAGGATCTTGTGAGTGTTGTGAGAGTTGTTTGGGGTTGAGTTTTTAGAGATAATCCTGGAGTGTATGGTTGTAATAATTTCTCATATACTGGAACTTTCTCTGTCGTCCTGACAGCCCGTGGTTTTTTACCTATTTTGGGTTTTCCACCTATATCTTGTCTTGTGTTTGATTTATTTTCTCTCATCTATTTTTCTACTATATACGTTATTAATTGTTATGAGTTATAGGTGTATATTAGTCATGATGAATCCACAATCATCGGTTCAAAATCCTCAACATTTGGTATCAAAGCCTTGGTCGGCGATAGAGGTTTCAAGTTTTTACTGGATGTCGTATGATGGACTTTGTAGCCACAGTTTGGTGATGGCGGTATCAAGTTATTACGGAAGATTATATGGAGGATTTGGTGGTAATGGGATGATGATTCATGGTTGCCTAGTATGGTTTAACAAAAGAGATACGTCTTAAAAGAGGTTTCTAACTTGGTAAGGTTTGATAAAAAAAAAAGAATAAAGATGAGGGAGATATATTTTTTAGCTTGTGGTGGCAGGTACAAGTCATAAAGATCCAATTTGGGTTACACAAAGCGCTAATTGAATATTAAAAAAAAATAAACGCTCGAAATCTCTGTTGGTGGTGTGGGGCTTATCCAACAAAGCACTCCCAGTTCTAGTAGCAAGTCTTTCATCAGGTATGTGATGCTAGGACAAATGGTCTTTCACAGGGTTGGGTGATGTAAGGACATATTTATCATTTTGGCAGTTTTCCTCACTGGCAATGGAAGAGGATATGTTGTTGCTAGTGGTCCATAATTGTGCTCAAGGCATTGCTCAGAAAGTTATGCAAGGTGTATGGTGGACAAAGCTGTCGATGACTGGCGAACTCCTTGATAATCTGACATGAGGAGTTGTATCACAATTTTAGCAGGTTATTTTCGACATGGTACCGGAACAAGATTCTTAGGATGGTTTGTTCCTAAGTGGTTATACCTTGTGGTAGGGTATGTTGATTCTTGGCAGTGAGAGTCATGGTTGTGGAAGAAGGTCTTAAGAATTCAAGCCAAAGGTTAGAATTGTTAAGTTTTGGCTCGTATTCTCAAGTTAACCCAATGTGAACCAATCGAGACTCAACTGATCTGGAGCTTCCTAGAGACGTGGGAAACGTTTGAATGTTGGAATGATGTTTTTGGAGGGAGATTGATGACCATAAGAATTGAAGAAACAAAGAACATAGTGCAGTTCAGGTGACTTGCAACGGTTTAGGAAGCGGGTGTGCAACCATGACCTGAATCGTAGTCAATCATAAGCCTACAAGAAACGGGAAATCTTCCGTGGAAAAGGAAAGTGTTCTTTTGGGAAGTTCTTATACTTGAAGAAAAAGGATTTCTCCTTAACAATAAAACTTGTCATAAAAAGGAACTAGTATTTATATGAAGCAAGTAATTTTTGTACGTTTAAGAGTAGGGTTTCCTTTTGTCTTAAACTCCTTGTAACTAGTATAAATTGACCTTGTAATTAGGTTATTTTGTGTGGAGTTAATAAAGACCATGTAACAATAGAGATTAGAGAGATCCGGATAAGAGACCCATGGGAATATCTGAGAGAGGGGTCTAAGGGAATAAAAGTGGATCATGTTAGAGTTCCGTGAGTGATATTCAAGGGAGACCTAGGGAAATTAGGGCGTTTCTTGGTGAGGACCTTGTGAGTTTTGTGAGAGTGGTTTGGGGTTGAGGTTTGAGAGAGGATCATGGAGTATATGGTTGTAATAATTTATCATATAGTGGAACTTTCTCGATCGTTCTGACGGCTCATGGTTTTTTACCCGATTTGGGTTTTCCACGTATATCTTGTGTCGTTATTGGTTTATTTTCTCTCATTTATTTTTCTACTATAGACGTTATTAATTGTTAAGAGTTATGGGCCTATATTAGGTACAACGATTCCGCGATCATCGGTTCAAAATCTCCAACAATTGATATCAGAGCCTTAGTCGGCGATGACGGTTTTACGTCTCTACGGGATTTCGTATGGAGAACTTGGTAGCCACGGTTTGGCGATGACAGTATCAAGTTATTATTGAAGATCATATGGAGGACTTGGAGGTATTGGGATGATGATTCATGGTTGCCTAGTATGGTTTAGTAAAGAAGATACGTCTTGAAAGAGGTTTCAAACTTTGTAGGGTTTGATGAAAAAAAGAATAGAGATGGAGGAGAATTTGTCTTTTTTTAGCTTATGGTTGCAGGTACAAGTCACAGAGATCTAATATTGGTTACACAAATCGTTAATTGAATATATAAAAAAAGTTGAATGCTCTAAGTCTCTATTGGTGGTATAGGGCTTATCAGGCAAATCACTCTCAGTTCTAGTAGCAAGTCTTTCACCATGTTTGTGATGGAAGAAGAAAAGGTCTATCACAGGGTTGGGTGGTGTAAGGACATATTTATCCTTTTGGTAGTTTTCTCCTCTGGCAGTGGAAGAGGATATGTTGCTGCTAGTGGTCCATAATTTTGCACAAGGCATTGGTCAAAAAGTGATGCAAGGTGTATGGTGGATAAAGATGTCGATGACTAACGAACTATTTGGTAATCTGACATGAAGAGTTGCATCACAATTTTATAAGGTTATTTTCGAAATGGTGCCGGAACAACGAACACAAAGCGAAAGTATGAAAAAAGATTCTTAGGATGGTTCGCTCCTAAGTTGTTATACCTTTTGGCGGGGTATGTTTATTCTCGGTAATGAGAGTCGTGGCTATGGACAAAGGCTCTGAGAATTCAAGCCAAATGAGAGAACTGTTAGGTTTTGGCTCGTATTCTCAAGTGAACCCAATATGAACCAAACGAGACTCAACTGATGTGGATCTTCCTAGAGACGTGGGAAACGTTTGGAAGTCGGAATGGTGTTGTTTGAAGGAGGTTGAAGACCAGAAGAACTGAAGAAACAAATAACACTGTACATTCCAGGTGACTCGCAACGGTTTAGGAAGTGGGTGCACAACCATGACCCGAATTGTAATCAATCATAACCATGCGTGAAACGGAAAGTCTTCGGTGGAAAAGGAAAGTGTTCTTTTAGGAAGTTCTTATACTTGAAGAAAAAGTATTTCTCCTTAACAATAAGACTTGTCGTAAATAGGAAATAGTATTTATGTGGAACAAGTAATTCTTGTACGTTTAGGACTATGATTTCTTTTTATCTTAAACTCTCTGTAACTAGTATAAATAGAACTTGTAATTAGGTTATTTTGTCTAGAGTTAATAAACACCATGTAACGTTATAGAGTAGAGAGATCTGGGTAGGAGACCCATGGGAGTATCCGATGAGGGATCTAAGGGAATATCAATGGATCAAGTTAGAGATCCGTAGGTGATATTCAGGGGAGACCTAGGGATATTTGAGGGTTTCTTGGTGAGGATCTTGTGAACATTGTAAGAGTGGTTTGGGGTTGAGGTGTGAGAGAGTATCCTGGAGTATATGGTTGTAATAATTTATCATATAGTGGAACTCTCTCTGTCGTCCTGAAGAACCTGTGGGTTTTTACCTGATTTGGGTTTTCCACGTATATATTGTGTTATGATTGGTTTATTTTTTTCTCATCTATTTTTCTTCTATAGACGTTATTAATTGCTATGAGTTATAGACATATATTAGGCACGACGATTCCGCTATCATCGATCCATATCCCCAATAGAGAGAATACACGATGGCAGTTAGGAAAGAAGAAGATGCGACGACTGGACCAGATGCGTAGAGAGAGAGGGGGAGAGAGAGACGATCTAGATGTGAAGAGAGAAAGAGAAGATGCGGCGGCTGGGTTTGGGTGTTTGGGTGGTGGTAGTGGCTATGGTTTGGGTGTTTGAGTTTTGGTAAATTAGGTTATGGTTTGAGTGTTAGAGATGTGGAAGGTGATAATGATGATGATTACTGAGACATGTTTTTTTTAATAAGATTGTTTTTTAGTTTGTTTACTTTTTCATTTTTTATTTATTTATCAAAATTCAAAAGAAAAACTATGTTAGTTTTTTTAAAAGAAAAATTATGCACAAAATGCACAAAATGACACAAATGCCCTTAGTGGAATTGCACGTGGCACGCACATGACAAGAAGATGGATGGAATTAGGGTTTCATCCCTATTTCGTCCATTATTGCCAATTTCCAACAATTCGATAGGTTTACCGCCCAAAAAAAACACATTCAGGGGGCAATTTTTGATTTTATGTATACTTTAGAGGGGTCCAGTGTCAATTAGTCTATTATTAATTATTATTTTATTATTTATTTTATTTTTTGACAATATCTATCTACTCATCCATCTAGACAAATTCTTTTTTTAAGTCTGTTTGCCATTCGTAGAATTTAAACCGCCGACTTAGGAGTCAATTGCTCAAATACCAAATTCTTCCATCTATGATCTACCACCTTGTGGGCTCACTTCACTAGTTCACTTGTGTTATAACCGTTGTTTGAAGGTCAACAATACAACAACATTCACACTTTGATTGAATAAAAGGAAATCTAATGGTTATTATTATTATTTTTAACTTGGTCAAGGACTCTAATGGATATTGTTAAATTATTCTCTTTTAATTTTTAATTTTTAATTTTTTAATTTTAATTTTTATAGACTATTGAACTTGAAATCTAATGAATAAGGGTATCTCTAAAAGTCTCATTTTGAGACCCACTTATTTAAGGGTGGATGTTGTTGTAAGGGGTCATTAAGGGGGGTATGTGTTCCAAGAAAAATATTATTGGATGAATAGTTATAAATACTTTTATTTTAGAAATTTCTATAAAGACTAACACCGTTAGCATTCCGTTTATGTTGACAGAGTTTGAAAAAGTCTAAAATATCTATATTGAATCTTCAATTGTATGAATTGACCACTATACCCTCATATGTTTATCTAATAAAAATTAAAAAAATGATACAAAATGTGGGAATGTTAACTTGCAAAGTAGAAGTTATTGTGGACAATTTTATCCCAAAAATAACAAAATTACAAATGAACCACAAGCATTGAAAATAAACCAAAATATGCATTTATTTTTGTATTTATTTGTATTTGTTTTTTTATAAATCCATGCAAATACTCATTTCCCATGCTTTTGGTTAGTTTATAATTTTGTTATTTTTAGGGATAAAATTGTCCACAAAATAACTTCTCCTTTACAAGATAACATTCTCTCTTTTTGTATCATTTTATTAATTTATTTGGTAAAAGTATGAGGGTATAATGGTCAATTCATATAATTGAAGCTTAAATAGGGATATTTTAAACTTTTTAACAGTCAAACCGAGTTAATAAAAACGGAATGCTAACGGTGTTAGTTCATTGGGGAGATTTCTAAAATAAAAGCATTTGTAAATATACATCAAATAATAGTTCAAATGAGGGGAGGTTTTTAATATATATATGTATGTATGTATGTATGTATGTATGTATGTATGTATGTATGTATGTATGTATATATGGGTTATGATAAATCAACTTAAGTTTGTGACTTAAAATTTGACATCAACATCTCAACCACCCATGTTCTTTTAATCCAAGAGTTATAAATGCATTCAAATCTCAACCATTGGATTAAGAGTACATAAGTGGTTGAGCTGTTGAAGTTAAAATTTTAAATCATTTATTATAAATAGAATAAAAAAGGAATATAAAATAAAATATATACTAATAATAAAAAAATCAATTTCATACAAAATATTTTTTTATATTTTAAAATAATTTTTTAATTTTTGTTTAATGATTTATTGTTGTGGTATAAAATAATTTTTTATTATTTTATTTTCTAACATATTTTTTGTTTTCTTATATTATCTTTATAATTCAATTATCGAAAAACCATTTAAATAATTATATTTCATTAGATTTAATTAAAGGCAACTAATGGTAGAGGTTTTTTTACTGATTGTTTAAACCTGGGAATTGATTTGACATTTGATAGAAAATCAGGGGTTATTTACAAGTCTCCTTAAATATTTAGATAAATGAGTTATAGTAAATACAAATATTAAATGTATAAAACAATTAAATGAATATATATGTGACTAATTACAAAACAAACATGTTGGTAAAAGAAAACCTAGATGCTTTCGTTGAGAGTTGATTAGTTGAACTCAAGACCTCCCGTTTACTAAACGGGTGCTCTAACCAACTGAGCAACGAGAGCTCGATGACATCCTCTGATTTATAGTTTAGTAGACGTATAAAATAATCATACAATCATCAACTACAAAGCACATGTAGGTTGTAGTTCTGATAATGCTCTGGGCTTGGGAGCTGGGATTGTATTAAAAAAAAAACTACGAAGCAAATAATACTTTTTTATGTCATTTTTTAAGTTTTCCTAAACCCGACTAGATCAAAAAACGTCACTTTAACTTTGAATCTTTTTCTAAAAGTACAAAACTCAGGTGGTTTTTAAAAAGAAATCCTAAACTAAAGGTTATTTTTTAAAAAAGATAATAATTCGGAGCTTACTGAGAAGTCTTTCTTCGACCTTTACAGACTAGTTATATTGTCTATAATTGTCTATCAATTTTACACCTTTTAATATTCATGTAATGGTCTTAAGAATTAAACTCGAACATTCATTCATTGCCAAAGGATCCCAAGCTCAAAACCAAAGAAGAAAATATCAAAGAAGAAAATATCAATATCGATATCAAGCTTCTAAATGTATGGAGCAATAATGCTACTTTGTCCAAATTTGGGTACCAAATTTGGTACCCAAATGATGTGGTATTATTGTTATCCATTCGTTTAAATTATATTAGATTTGTATGATTTAAATGAATGGATTATAGTGTTACCACATCATTTGGACACCAGACAATGTAGCATTATTCTTTATGGATATTTTGGGGATAATATCGATATAAGTAGACATTTTGTCAAAAATTGAAAAAAAGATCGATATTTACATCTACAGTTCAATTTTTTTTTTGTAAAATTTTAGGACAATCTTAAACAAGTAATTATACATCAAATGAATCATATTTGAATAATAAATTAGCATAGTTATGATCTTATTAGAAATTATAACATAGGCAGAGTCTGTATATAATTTTTAAAATTAAGTATTTTATATAATAATAACTTGTTTCACTTTTATAATATTTTATACGGATAAAGAAATTAAATATTTAATAAACAAAATTATCAGAAAAAAAATATAGTTCCATGATTCTATCATAATTCAAACATAATACACTGTATGTCTGAAATTTTGAATTTCTTAGTGGTTCAAAGACATAAGATACATTTTCATATTGAATCGAACAATAAATTTTTCATGGAAAATGTGCTTGCATAGTTCTCAAAGTAATTATTAATATACAACGTGTATGTTACTTGACCTCTTCTAGCGGATCCATGATTTGGGTAGTTTAGATTTACCCAACTTGGTGGATATTGCTGATATGCATGCATATGTGTTGCATATGACATTTATAGTGAATGATAATCAAATATATTATAGCCACCATAACTACTATAATATGGTACCTAGGAACCCAACCTTGTCTGCGAATTACTCAAAGAACTATTTTCTGTGTCTATACTTATTGAGGAGAGAGTTATAGTCAAATAATCTTCATTAATTTGTCCCATTCCTCATTGTTGTCTACAACGATTTTGATCAAAATTACTTGCATTAGCATCCTAACCTGCGCATTAGCATCACATGCTACACCAGCATCCTAACCTTCTACATGAACCTCACAACTTGTTGCACTAGCATCCCAACCACCTCTCTCATCCTCACCATCCTCACCATCCCCATCATCTCCATCATCTTTTAGACTTTTCCTCCACTATTTCCATCAAAGGTATGTTAGTCATCGGAAGACCTACTAACAATAACTCCACGATTTACATAAACCTTTTCTCTAATCACTTGTTCAATATTTATTCCAATGTCTGGAGCATGAGATGCAATATGTGGATCAAGATTTCCATCCTCATCATCCAAGTAGGCAGGTCTAACCCGTTAAAAAATAGGATTCTCATTATCACCCTCTACTTAGCAGCTATTTGAAATAGATTCATAAAATTTGTTTCATTTACTTTATCTTTTTCAGCTATTATATCCCTGAGTTTCAACTTCATATTATAATAATTAATAACAATAAACAAGTTGTTCAAGCTTAGAATGGGGAAGATTGTTCAGCCTTTTTTTTTGTGCGGAATAAAGCAAATGTGGACCAATTTCTTTCGCATACAAAAAATGATGCTATTTGTGACAGTATGCGAACCAATATTGCACGTGTTGATGGAGCACTGCTTCCATCCATAATTAAGGATTTTTTTTTTCAGATTGCTTTCAACTTTAGCAAAAGATAGGACATGCTTTACACATTCACTATTTGTCTAATTCTACTTCAATAATTTTACTATTGACTATTATCTTGAACAATTTAATAAATTTGGTAATGGTTCTTCTAAAATACTTTTCAATCTATATTTTTTGAACAATAATTTAAGTGATTATGATTAACAAATATTTTTATAATTTACAAAATATTCATGGGTTTTTTAAGGTGAAATTCACAAAATTTCGAGAATATCGATATATCTTTAGATATTTTGAAATCGGTCGGATATTGGATACTTGCCTATTTCGATATCGGTCCCTTCAAAATATGGATATATCGGTGGATAGTTTGGTATATCTTTCGATATTTAGATCCTTGCTCAAAAGTTAAAACACATTCATTTCCCTTATACTGTGTTGGGCATGTGTGATTAGACTGGATTTGATTATTTCCAATCTTGTCCAATGTTTACGGCCACCACTGTATTGGATAGTCTAATCTAATGACCCCATTTTATGGCTTTCATAATCTTTCTACCCGGTCGCGATTGTATTTAATCCTACCTATGTAAGATCCGATACATACATACATATATATATATATATATATATATATATATATATATATATATATATATATATATATATTAAAAAAACAATTTAACAAAAAATAAACATGTTGCTTAAAAACAAAACAAAAATCTATAATTTTATATATTGGTAATTTAATAATACATGTGTAAATATTTATTTTATCGAAAAAATTATTAAAAAATTATTTCAATAATTTGTTATTCAATTTTCGTTAGATTACTAAGGATTGAGATTATTTCAATTCTGATTCTTTCTACTTGATTGAAGAATCTAAACTCGTTGGACCCACCGTAATCTCTACAGTATTTATTTTAGAAAATTATTTTAGTAAATAAACAAATTATAAAATTGAAAAATATTTAAATTTACTTAAAAATAATATAAATATATATTTTAAAAATATTTTTGGACATTGTTATTTAAATAATATATTGTTGATGGTGATTTTTGGATCGTTGAAAAGTCAACCGCCAAACATTAACACGTAGACAAATTGAAGCTTTAACCAGTTAAGGGTTGAATGATCAAAGCCTCTTTCTCCACGTGGATGTGATACGGTTTGTTCATATTTGAGATTATAATATATATGAGTAGGAAATAAAGACAAAATCAGACATAACACATATTTTACGTGGTAAAACCCCAAGGTTGAGATACATCCACAGTGCCGGTGACGGTGAGAAGAGATCCACTATCTCTATAGTATTTATTTTAGAAAATTATTTTAGTAAATAAACAAATTATAAAATTGAAACATATTTAAATTTATTTAAAAATAATATAAATCTATATTTAAAAAATATTTTTGGATATTGTTATTTAAATAATATATTGTTGATGGTGATTTTTGAATCGTTGAAAAGTCAACCGCCAAACATTAATACGTAGGCAGATTGAATCTTTAACCAGTTAAGGGTTGAATGATCAAAGCCTCTTTCTCCACGTGGATGCGATACAATTTGTTCATATTTGAGATTATAATATATATGAGTAGGAAATAAAGACAAAATCAAACATAACACATATTTTACATGGTAAAACCCTAATGCGGTGAAACATCCACGGTGCCGGTGACGACAAGAAGAGATCCACTATCAATAGAATAATTACAAAACTCAATACTTGCTTTTCTCTCAAATGATTGCTCATGTTCATCTCTAATCTAAGCGTAAACTGTTGATGATCAAGATCATGTTTTGTTATAATGAATGCATTGATGTATTTATATGGTTCGATCTACGGTTGCCATAGTTCTTGTCGTACGAGTAGTGGATTCATCAATTTTCTAGTAATATAGTCCGTTTAGGCCTTATTTCCCGTTTGGTGTTTATCCTTCTAGAAGCTACGAATTTCTTCCTAATTAGAATTCTCTGATACTGAAGAGGAAATATAAATATTCCCTTATTGGAGTATGATTCTTAGATTTAGTATCTGAGTGAATCTTCGCTTGATATGATGTGTCCTGATAGGGTCATGTTTCCTGTTCTGGCTGAGTAAATCTCGCTGAATAGAGATCTTCGCTCATCAAGACTTCTTTTATTGGACGACTTTACTTGGCATACGCTTTAAACTTCCATATCAATTTTCTTGATGACATGTCACTGGCCAATGTCCTTCTCGTTGATTAGTGGATTTTTGATGGTGTGGAATTACTATATTTTCGCATTACCCACTACCTTCGCTGACGTGTCATGCTGACAAAAAATACATATAACAATACCTCCTCAAATCTGTGAGATGAGTTCTTGATGACTCGATGAAGGGGATTTGAATAGTTCTCCTTTGGTATTTTTTTATTTTACACTCTTGCAAACAGATAATGTTCAAAACATGTTATGTTGCTGATGAGACATATTTTTGGACTTATATCTGTCATTTTCTTAGGGATATAGATCAGGTAACTAGGATGCCTTTGATACTTTACTGTGAGATGAACTTGCACTTAGTCTAGTCGGGCCATGTCTAATCACCAAATGATCACAGTCATCTGTTAAGTGATCGACTTCTGATTTTTTTGTGTGGCTCTCTTAAGAGAGAGGTGCCGAAAGAAATGTTGAGGCGAAAGATTTAGATACCTCCTTAACTCCTCATTTTCTTATAATTTTTGCATTATATACTTCAGTAATGCTCAAATGTGCACTTCTGTGCTATACAGATTTAACACGTGGCATACCTTTCTTCTGTAAGGCCTTCTAGCTTTCTGCAATAAAAAACGCACTTTGTTTGTATGAACATAATTGTAAATTCTTACTTGCATTTGGTTCCAATCGCGTTTGGTGAACTGCCTTCTCTTAACCAGCCTTGATTTTTAAGATCTCTTTTTCTTATTTGATCTCGACATGCACTGGGATGAGCTTGACCTTTTTTTTTTTTGAAGAGGTAAAGAGCCAACGAGCTGAATGGAATAACAACGGTGTGTTAAGTTATTTTCCCGAGCTGAATAGATATGGCGAGTTGAACCGCCACAACGAGCTGAATAGATTGACACTTAAGATTTGACGCTCGAGTGCTTTTAAGTTTCTTTATTCTGAGGAGGTCCCTACTTTTTGATACTTCACTCGGTCATTTAAGTGTCATATTTTTTTTGTGCTCACCCTGTTTCGATCCCGTTCTCTTTTGTTTTTTTTTTTGCTTCGTTTGCTTTCATTGTGTTCCCTTTGCACGAGCACTATTGCTTTTACCACCATCATGCTCTTATCTTTCTCGCATTTTCTTCTGATTGTGCAGTATTTCATAATTCAATGCTTTTATCGCCACACATAGAATATCCTCTAAAGGCATGTTCCGACGATCTTTTGAAGTTTTAAGGCTCAAGACAACTTGAAAATTTCAAGGTTGAAGATCGTAAGAGGAACTTGCATAGGGTATCTTTGAGTAACGCCTTTCCTCACAAGCTGAGAAAAATGGGGTAGATGTTGTTGCTCTCATGAAGGTAAGTCAGCGCTCCGTGGAGATTGTGCTTCTTAATATCCATCCCCTAGGCCACTGCTGTTGGAACCCCGTTCACTAGTCTCGCAGCGGAAGTAAGGTTTTAAATTTTTTAATACAGATCATAATCTGTATCTGGGACCAGTGAACTTGGGATCATAATTATTTTTGAAACTCATACATACAATATGTATACACAGGAAATTGTAATCAATATAATCAGAAGGAGAAAATCTTACCAACGTTTGGAGGCTGCTTCACTTTACGATATGCTCCTATCTGAAGATCTTCCTCGCTATCTTTTGGGACTGGTTACCGTGTGTGGGCGCGTCAAGGTCTCAAAAACTTGAATGAGGGATGTAGAGAAGGTTGAAAAAACTTTTCTTCCAAATGGAAAATACCTAGAACCATTCTAGTTGTTGAAGCAAAAATAATATATATATTTATTATGCTTCAATGCAATAACTTGCACCCCACCTAATATTGCTTTCTTTTGTTTTAATGCACAATGCCCAGCAAAGCTTTTTGAGTTCTCTTTTAATTGATATATCTCACGCACACAATCTCACATGCGTCTCACGCACATGCACTATGGCCAATCTCAATTGGCTGATGCGTATGTGTTATATCATGAGAGAAATAGATGATGTCTCTTGTGTTGTGTTTCTCTTTTAATTGATTCACGCTCACAATTTGCATCCCATGCAAACACAAGTATATCTCTCTTATATGTTGATAGTTTTATCTTATATTAAATATTTATAACATATATATCATATATATTCATATACATTTATATTATCTCATATCTTTAAAAATATTAATCAATTTGTTTTGAATTCAAACTCTTTAAATTCAAAATTAAATATCTAATGTAATAAAAATAAAATAATCAAATTATTTTATCGTTAAAAAACTAAATATCAATCAATATACTCCAACTAATGATTAATTAAACAATTAAATAATCTAATTATTTAATTTACATAATGATTAATATTCATTAATTAAATAATCTTATTATTCAATTAATTCCCGAATATATAAATGTCACTTTTGTAACACAATTAATTGGACAATCCAATTAATTAAACGTGACCTTTGTTACCTAAATCGATCGGGTTAGCAAGGGGACCTAATGGACCCATAGTATTTTGAGCTCCAATAATCCTCGGAATCATTAATTAAACTCTTTAATTAATATTCCTTGATTATTAACTCCGGTGTTGTTCCACTAAAAACTCGAAGCTGTACTCTCTCAACTGCAGACGCTTTTACACAGACCGATACAACTCGGTGTCCATTGATATAGCTATTACACATGGTGTGATCCTCCACAGTAGTTCATAATTAGAGCTGGGTCATAATGTCCGTTATACCCCTCTAATTACATATATCATTTAAGTACCATTGATTCTCTAATGGATAATAAATCCTATTTCCTTACGGAATTAGGAGAGCGCTCATATTGTCTAAGTCCCGAATCAACCCTTAATAAAACTACCATATCCTTTTCACAAGAAGGAGTGGATTCCACTATTGTGTACAAACCTCCCAACATACGGAGTATATTGATCAGAAAATGCATACGACCTCACCCATGGTATATCAAAGACCACGATCTAATCTGAAGGAGTCGATAGGGCACTCAGGATTAAGAACACCCACATATAGTCATCATTAGTTGATATATATATATGAATCCTATCGGTAAACGGATCTTAGTGTGAGATTCATATAGATCATGGTCCAGTCCTATATGATCAAATCATACAAGGTGCCTCAATTCCTATATCTCATATGAATGATTCAGAATAGAATCACCATACATTACGGAATGGACAGCAGCTATAGATTAACCACAAATAAAGTACCCATATTTATTTGCTATCTATGGACTCTTTAGATTGCACATCTCTTATCGTATCCATCAGTATATGACACTTATATACACTGTTCGAGATTACATCTTGCAATCTTAGATGTTAAATAAATGCACAAGTTATAATATAGAGAACACAACAAGAGTGAATTGAACTTTTCCTTTAATTTATTTCATAAATCCATTTATAAATTACATCTTTAGGGCATAAACCTCAACAATCTCCCACTTGCACTAAAGCATGTGAGGCATGTCTCGTAACCCTAGACCATCTAGATGACCCAAAAATACTTAAGCTGGTAAGGTCTTTGTAAATGGATCAGCAAGACTGTCTTGTGAGGCTATCTTGGTGACGATCACATCTCCTCTCTGCACTATCTCTCTAATGAGATGATACTTTCTCTCTATATGCTTCCCTCTCTTGTGGCTTCTTGGTTCTTTGGAATTAGCCACGACACCATTGTTATCGTAATAAAGTGTGATGGGCTTATCCAGATCTGGAACAACTTTCAGATCACTCAAGAACTTACGGAGCCAAACAACCTCCTTAGCAGTTTCACAAGCGGCTACATATTCGGCTTCCGTGGTGGAGTCAGCAATGCAAGATTGCTTGATACTTCTCCACAAAATGGCTCCACCACATATGGGTGAATACTGATCCATACGTGGATTTTCTAGGATCCATGTCTGACTGAAAATCTGAATCCGTGAATCCCTGTATCCTAACGAGATCTAATCCTGTCCGAAATACACCAGCATATAGTTTCTCGTTCTCCGAAGATACTTGAGAATAATCTTGACTGCAACCCAATGTTTACTATTGTCACAATAGATAGTGATTTGCTTATTCGCATCAGGAACCACTCAGAAGTCAATCAAGAATTGTCGGAGTCAGATAGTCTCTTTAGCAGCCTCACATGCGCCAACATACTCGGCTTCCATAGTGGAATCAGCAATACAAGATTGCTTGATACTCCTCCATATGACTGCCCCTTCTCCAATAGTAAACACAGATCTTGATGTTGATCTCCTGGAGCCAGAATCTGACTAAAAATCAGAATTTGTATACCCAACAGGAATTAAATCCCCTCTAGAGTATACAACCATATAATCTCTCATTCTTTTGAGATACTTGAAAATATGCTTGACTGCCGTACAATGATCAGGACCAGGCTTCGATTGAAACCTGGTAATTTTGTCCATAGCAAAATAAATATCTGGTCTAGTACAGAGCATTGCATATATGAGACTCCTAACTGCCGATGCATATGGAACCCTACTCATGAATTGCTCTTTATGCTCATTCTTAGGAACTTGTTCCTTAGAAAGTTTGATTCCATGTCTGAAAGGTAACATACCTTTTTTGGAATCTTGTATGGAAAACCTAGACAAGATTTTATCTATGTATGTAGCTTGGGATAATGAAATCATTCTATCCTTTCTATCACTTATGACTTGGATACCAAGAATATAACTTGCTTCTCCTAAGTCCTTCATATTAAATTGTTTTGCTAACAATTCTCTTACTTATGTCAATACACCTACATCATTTCCGATGAGTAGTATATCATCAACGTAAATAACTAGGAAAACCAACTTGTCACCTTTAATCCTTTTGTATACACATGGTTCATCAAGGTTTTGAATAAAGCCAAAACTTTTCACAGCTTGATCGAACCTTATGTTTCAGGATTTGGATGCTTGCTTCAATCCATATATGGATCTTTGCAACTTGTGTATAAATCCTTCTGGATGCATCATATAGATGCTTTCGTTAAGACTTCCATTAAGGAAAGCTGTCTTGACGGCCGTTTGCCTAATCTCTAGGTCTAGAGATGCTGCAATGGATAAGAGTATCCTAATAGATTTAAGCATGGCCACAAGAGAGAATGTTTCTTTATAATTGATACCTTCCTTCTGTTTATAACCTTTAGCTACCAATCTAGCTTTCAAGGTTTCCACCTTTCCATCCATTCCTCTTTTCCTCTTGTATACCCACTTGCACTCGATGAGTTTTATCCTTTTAGGCAAGTTTACAAGAGACCAGACTTTGTTTTTGAACATAGATTCAATTTTGAATTGTATTTCCTTTTGCCAATGGCAACAATCAACATCTTTCATTGCTTCCTTGTATGTATGAGGATCATCGTTATCTAGAAGATTCTCTAAAGATTCTCCTAGACCGATATATCTCTCAGGTTATCCACTAACCCTCCAACTACAATGACGTATGGTAGATTGTTGATCTTGTGTTGGTATGCAACTTACAATTGGACTTGGTAGCGAAACCTTTTGTGGAATTGTATCTCCTGAAAGCTCATTCAGGACAATTCTATTTTTAGGTACAAAATTATTCATATAGTCCTCTTCCAGAAATTTAGCATTTGTCAAAACAAATACTTTATGATCTGAAGGACTATAGAAATAATATCCTTTTGTTCCTTTTGGATACCCTACAAATATGCATGTTTCTGAACGGGACTCCATCTTTTCTATCTTTTCTTTTAACACGTGCGCATGACATCCAAATATCCTCAAGTGTTGTAAACTAGGCTTTCACCCGGTCCATAACTCATGCAGTGTTTTAGAAACCGACTTAGATGGTACATCATTTAGAATGTACATAGCAGTTTGTAAAGCATACCATTAAAAGAATTAGGAATCGTTGAATAACTCAACATAGACCTAACCATGTCCAAAAGAGTTTTATTTCTCCTTTCTGCCACCCCATTTTGTTGAGGTGTACCTGGTGCAGAAAATTGAGAAATTATCCCATTATCACTAAGATATTGTTGAAACTCACTAGATAGATATTCTCCACCACGATCAGACCTCAAGATTTTTATGTGTTTCTCAAGCTGATTTTCTATTTCAGCTTTAAAAGCTTTGAACATGTTAAAAACATCCGACTTATGTCTCATGAGATACACATAGCCAAATCTTAAGTGATCATCTGTGAAAGTAATGAAGTACTCATATCCACCTCTAGCTTGAATGCTCATAGGTACACACACAACAGTGTGTATCAATCCTAAACATTCAATGGCTTTGTGCCTTTAGTCGTAAACGACATTTTGGTCATTTTACCTTCCAAACAAGATTCACAAGTTGGTAGATCATCAACCTTTAAGTCACATAGAGGTCCATCACTAAACAATCTTTTAATCCTATTAAGGTTAATATGACCTAGGCGCAAATGCCATAGGTAGGTTTCATCTTTTGATAATTTTACTTTTTTATGATTAGGTTCCGTTGATTCTGTGTCTAACAAGTGAGAGATATTTCTATTCTAATAGAATAAACTGTTTTCCAATGTACCTTTACAAATAATTTTGTCATTCTTACAAATAATTTTGTCATTCTTACTAATAATAAAAACTTTATTAAAAGTAACCGAATAACCAAATTTATTTAAACAAGAAACTGAAATTAAATTCTTATTGAATTCAGGTACATAATAAACGTTTATTAAATCTAAAGGCATACTATAATCTAGATTGACTCTAATATCTCCCACTACACTAGTAGACACAAACGCTCTGTTACATAAATGCAAGTTGAATTCATTTTCATTCAGTCTTTTCCTTTCCCAGAACCCCTTATAGTTATGCCCAAGTTCTTCTGTTGTTTCTTGACCTTCCTACGGGTCTTAACAATAACAACTTTACTAACCATATGAATCTCTTAACCCTTGCCTTACACAAGGATTTTCTCGGTACTTTGATCATCTTGCATCAGGTTGTTCAAGGTGCATTCCTTATTGTTCAAAGTGTAGTCCAACTTGAATTGATCAAAGGAATCTGATAGTGAGTTGACAATCATGTCAATTTTGGTCTCACCATATATCTCAACACCATTCAGTTCAACAATGTTGAGATGTGCTATGACTTTTATCATGTGATCTTTCACACCATGTCCATGTTTTATCCTAAGAATCATAAAAGTAGTCATTGCCTCTCTCTTAGTCATCCAAGACCTCATAACAAACATCTCCTCTAGAGACATCATTATATCGGCAACAGTCTCCATTCCTTCATGTTGCTGTTGCAACACATCAGAGATGGTGGCCATAAGGTAACATTTAGCCATCTCATCTGAAGACTCCCATTGCTGATACTCATCTCTTTGCTCCTGGGTAGATTCATTAGTAGAAGTAGATGGTTTAGGAGTGCACAGAACGAACTTATGCTTTTCAGCTGGCAACAACAACCCAATATTCATTTTCCATGTGACATAATTATCATCAGTTTAAAGTATTATCTTTTAGGATATTGATTAGGGATGGGGTCAGGATTTCTTTTTAATAACAAAATTTATATAAGTAAACAATCATGATAAAGCACTTTCGAATATTTATCTTGAATTAAATAAAATAATTCAATCATAAAATTTCAACGGTGATCCAACACCCACAAATATCATGCCTCCTTTAGGAGTTCGTACCACTTACTAGTTGGACTAGGTCCCACCTAATTGTTAACATAACAACAAGCATTTACAATTTTATATTTGTAATTTTATTAACAAGAACTCTTGGAAGGATATTAATAAAATTACATTGAGTGTGTTATCAAGTTATCGACCTTCAATATAATCCTTCACGAATATCCCTCGTTTAGGAGTAGATATCGTTTGGGCTAATTGTCTAGTCTATCCTTATAAGAAAGTATCTTGCTAAATTCCATTCATGAATACCTCTTGGGAGGTTATTAAACAAAACATAAAGCTCAACTAAACTTGGAGGTCGTAGGTGTTCCAAAACACCTTCTCCCACTCAATTATTTAAGGTGTGTGATCGAATTCCATATAATGATTTACCAAGTTATCTAGATGCCAATTAGAAACCTAAATCATTCGATGCATGTTCATACCGAAAGAGATATATGAGTGGCACTCCTATTCTATATGACATGTTATCAAACAATGACAAACATTGCAATATTTACACAAATATAAATAGCTACAATTTTGGTCCATCCTAGAAAAGCAAGTAAATTACATATCTTGGAATACAAAAAACTCCTTTCTTGGCGAACAAGTCTTCACGCGACCTTCATCGTTTGGACTCCCTCGGCTGCCTCCCATGAGCATGCGCACCCTTGGCCCCTTCCCATGGGCGTGCGCATGCCACAACCCTATAAAGAACTGCTATGCGCAGCCCATGGCTTCCATAGGGCTGTCGTGCGCAGCCCATGCCACAACAAACGTGGCTACGTGCTCTTCGCACTCACGTTTGTTACTATGGCTCGCACGGTTCAAAACTTGTTCCGGTTGCTCCCAATTCTTTAAACCTTCGAGTCTTTGATACTTGAATGTATTTAAGAAGAATTTTAGATAAAAAAAAATACTGTTGTTTTTTTTATTACAATAAAGTGCGATATTTTTATTACAATAGTAAAATAAATAAAAAATTTAGCAACTACCAGAAAGGAAATGATGGCGATGATAGGCCACCCTTCTTGTCACAATCCCAAAACAAAATACATTGAAATTCTAGGACCAAAATTGAGCAATAACAAACCACATATAAAACATATATATATCTATACATTCCAATGTAAATATATATGTGAATACCTAGAGTGTCATCTCTTTCTAAAAAATGCATATATATAATAAAAATAAAAAGAAAAAGATTCACGTACACAAACATCAATTAATCAAGGGTACAACCAGGCTCTGATACCAATTGTAGGGAAAATCGCGCAACTGAAGCGTGAAAATTTATAAAATTAGGGATTCGGTATAAATAAAATTTCCCCTTTATAATAACAAGAACCTTAACCCTAGATTAATTGATGTATATAAAAAGTGTCGTACCAATTTTCTCGTGACGATTGAACAAGCGCTGAATTGAATCCGTAAGATCTTTCCATCCAATCATGAACGTGAATCACCTAGGAGTGTGGGCTCCCTTTCTTTAATTGTATACCTGAGGATGGAAACAAACAAAATCTTCTCTTTGTTAGTCACAATAATCCTCCAAGAAGAAAACAAAGAACGTTAGGTCATTTGTGAATTATCAATCAATTTGATTGAAACTCGCGTGAACCTTGATTCGATATTGTACACAAAACCTTTTAATGTAAATGCTAATAGTGTACTATCGAAAACTAAACGTTCTTTCTTCCTTTTATTCTTTGTCGAATCACACACTATTTCTATAAGTTGATCGAATTTTGTTCTAGAGCAAAAATAAATTTTCTCTCAAAATTCTGTGGTAGCCGAATTCTCTTTAAAAAATTCTCACCACTTTTCCGAAATTATGTAAGCCATATATATATCATGTCCGAATTCCTAGCCCTAAAATATATAGGGTTGGCCGAATTCGACTTATATTTGATTTAGGAGACTTAATTCTTTCCTAAGAAGGATTTACCTGATGGACAAGAATCCTATCCTTTGGTGGATTTACTTGGTGACAAAGAATCCTTTCGAAAAAGAATTCTTTCCTACACCAAGACTCTTAATCCAACTCAAGTATTATATCCAACTCAAGTATTATATTTGTAACCATATTAAAGATTTCCTAATTTGTCTAGATAAATAATTCATTTTATTTATCTACTTATCAAATATAATCTTTAATATTAATTATACAACCAATAATAGTATAATATTAAGAGACCTTCTCCTACTATAAAAAAGATTTTGACTTTTAATTAAATAATTAATTAATTACCAAATTAATTAATTTTTATTTAATTAAATGATAAAATAAAAATAATATAATTAAGCTAAACTATATAGCTTTGCCGCCCAACACCATATATGGGCCATTATATTATCTTTTCTATTTTATTAAATCCATTGGACCTTAATAAAAAGTCCACATGTGAACTAGATCCATTCTTACAAAAAGAAACAAGTCCACGTGCCTCAATACAATTCTAGAAGGACCCTTAAATTGGTCCGGTAGAATATATCAAGTGATCCATGCAAATTCACGTGGATTGAGGATCTTTACGGGCTATCTAAATTTAAGTTCCAATAGACACAACCCAATCACAATCAGTAAATGATTCACTTAGGTTTGATCTATTAATTTTAGTTCATTCCAATAAAAAACTAAAATTGAACTCTTAAATAAAGATAGAATAAGATAATATTCCTTATTCATGACCTAGACAATCTTAATGGAGAAAGTGTATCCTCGTGAAGAATACCAGTAATCTTCAAGAGCTTATAGACCGCCCATAGCTCTCCAAGTTACCATATTTACTCATATGACCACATTTTGAACATGGATATTTTGACTTGTCCAAAGGCCATGTTTTAATAGACACTATTGAAAATCTAACGTTAAGATTTAATATCCAATACCTCAAAACATCCATATGATGATATTATACTCTCATTTCATCAATGGAGCCACGATGTCCATATCTATAAATGAAGTCCTCTATCGATTAACAAATGAATACCACCAAACTATCGAGGATAGACTATGATATATAATCATACTCATTGATAGCTCAAATGATAACACTTGCAACCATAAGTCCATCATTTATCTCAGGATTGAGATAGACTCTCTGATTGTCTTAAAGTGAAAATTTTTATCCATTGACGGTTCTAGATAAAGTATTTTACTATGATCCAATTCAATGCACCCAGTGCACTAGGTTCTAGTCTCTACCTTCCCGTATACTCCTCTTTTTCTCTTGTAGATCCACTTACACCCTATGGGTTTTACCCCATCTGGTCAATCTACAAGATCCTAGACTGAGTTAGAGTACGTGGACTCTATCTCGAGATTCATGGCTTTAAGCCATTCCTCTTTATCAAGATCTTCCATTGCATTCTTAAATGTCAATGGATCATCCACACGATCAGTATAGACAACACCTTATCCCTCACCTATACCTAAATAGCGTTCAGGTTGTCTCAAAATCCTCTCACTACGTCTAGGTGGTAGTGTATCAGGAGCCATATGACTCTCAGATGTTTATGGATCAACAACTCTTGTTGATGACGCACTAGTCTCACCAGGCTCCAACTCATTCAATACAATCTTAGAACAAGGTTTATGGTCACTCATACAATTGTCCTCAAGAAATATTGCATTTGTTAATACAAATACTTTGTTATCTTCAGGACTATAGATATGTCCACCTCTGGTCTCCTTAGAGTATCCTACAAATAGGCAGACCACAGACTTGGAGTCTAGCTTTACAACCATTCCATAACTCTAGGGGAGTCTTAGGAACATATTTGGATGACACTACATTCAAAATATATGCTGCTGTTTGTAACGCATATCCCCAAAAGGAATTTGGTAATGATGAGAAACTAATCATAGATCTCACTATTTCCATTAGGGTTCTATTTCTCCTTTCCGCAATACCATTTTAATGAGGTGTACCGGGAGCTGTGAGTTGGGAAACTATCCCAAGCTCAACCTTGAAGTCTTCAAACTCTTGGTCAAGGTACTCACCTCCACGATCTGATCATAGTGACTTGATAGTCCTACCTAATTGATTCTTAACTTCAGCTTGGAATTCTTTAAGCTTTTCAAATGCTTTCGACATCCGTTGCATTAGGTAGACGTATTCATATCTTGAGTAGTCATCTATAAAGGTGATATAATACTCATAACCACCCATAGCTTTAACATTCATTGGTCTGCAGACGTCTGTATTTATAAGCTTTAGCGGTTCTTTAGCTCTAAGCTCTTTTCCAGTAAAACGTCTCTTAGTCATCTTACCTTCCAGACAAGATTTGCAGACAGGTAAGGCGCCAACCTTTAACTCACTTAAAGGTCCACTTTTTACTAGTCTGTCTATCCAGTCAAGGTTAATATGACCAAGCCTTATATGCCAAAGATATGTGTCATTATCTGGAGAAATCTTATGTCGTTTTGTTTTTGGTTTTTCAACCTTAAACATTTTGGTGTTGAGCAATGTAGTATGTATTAACGGTCTTAACACATACAAATTGTTTTCATTAATTCCTGAACAAATATTAAGACCATTCTTTCCAATAATAACATACTTATTATTAAAAGAAACAGAATATTTTTATTCTAACAACTTATAATTGGAAATCAAATTCCGTATAAATCCAGGAATATAAAATACATTGTCAAACAATATATAATTATTACAAAAATGTAATCTAATTACGCCCGCTGCTCGTGCCGACACGACATCCCCTGACCCCACAGGCATTAAGAAGGCTCCCTCCTCTAGCCGTGTCCAAGAATCAGTCCATTGTAAAGAAGAACAAACATGGTTAGTGGCCCCCGAATCAACTATCCAGGGTGAAGAATCATCTTCCACTAAACATGACTCAAGAACAAGTAAATCATATTTACCTTTCTTGGACTTCTTCTTGTTTGGGGCTTACTTGGGTTTGGGCTTATCCTTCACCTTCCTAGCATACCTCTTCCTTTTCTTATTATTGGAGGAAAATGGTTCGGTAACATTTGCCTCACCGGTTTTGCCCTTGTAGTCCTTAGTCAAGGACTCAAAGGTAGTGAGCTCATTGAGCAACTGTGTGAGACTGAACCTTAATTAGTTCAACTCGTAGTTACTCTTAAACTGATCAAAACTCTTTAGAAGAGTCATCAATATGATGCTCACTTGACTGAGTTCATTAATGGCTCCGCCATTGACTTCTGTGAGCGAGCATAGCGGAGAGAACAACTTCGTGTTGCTTTTGCTCGGAGGGCTGTCCGAACATAGCTTACAATGACTCCATGATTTCGAATGCTAAAGTCATTGTTTAGTGCTTTGTGACTAGTATTTATGTCATAGAAGTCAACAAATATGTTCGGTCCTTCTCATCGGATGAGACCCAACGCTGGTATGCCTCACGAACAGTTCGAGTGACATGGCAGCAGGCACTGGAGTACATTCCTCAGTAAGCACAAACTTGAGATCTTTGGTGACCAAAATTGCATTAATGTTAAGTTTCCACTTAGTGTAGTTATCACCAGTTAATATGTCGTTTGTGAGAATTTGAAGTAATGCAGAAGACATTATTACTGAAATAAATAAAACATTCATTTAACCATTTATTTAAAATAAGTGAGAGTGCTTTGACATAAATTTAAACATGATGCATGCACACGTTTAACGAACTAGAACTAGCCTAAAACTAGTTACTATACCACGACAATCCAACATACCACAAAGAAGTGCCGGCTTAGGGTCGGTCAAGTCTTTACATGTTAGACGGAGACATTCTCAATCAAATGATATTCTAGAATAACTCTTATTCCATATCATTCAACCATCGTTCATTCAGTCAGGTTTTTAATTAACAAACTTAATCAAAACCTTCGTGAGGGTAACCCACCATTTCAGATCTCACGAGCTTAACTCGAGAATTGCCACCTTAGGGTCGGTCAATCCCGAAATACCCTTAGAAATCCTATCTGTTAGGAAGTCAACCTTGGTATTGACCTTTGTAGAAACCCTTCTTAGGAAGAACGAAAGCAAAGCCGTCACAAAGCCCTACTCATATCTCACAGTGTTGAACTAATGATGGAGACCACGGGATATATATGTCATAAATCCCTCTCCCATTCACTATTTTAAAATTATGGTTTTCTATTAACCGTTAATGCACATAGACTCTATAGGATTAAACAACTAACTTTAATCAAGTTATCTAGCACATTAACTAATTAGACACTAATTTTGATTAACTAATAAATTATTAATGATTTTTAACAATTAAAAAATCTAATATATTAGTGAATAATATAAGCCTTTGTAAACTTTTTACTAAGGTCAGATTATTATGATAGTGTTTACCAAGTTTTAACTATTAAAACTCTAACACTTTATTCGGTTCATTTATTATTAGGTTATTAATCATATTAATCATAATTACAATAAATGACCATGTTAATATAACTTATTAAACTCTTTAATAACTAGATTAATATTAATGAGAATTACCAAGTTTTCTAACCATTAAAAAACTAATCTCATTGTTCATAGCCATTTATGTATATTGCCCATTTTAATCACATTAAAAAAAATACATAAAATATCAGGCTATGATGCATGTATGACATATCAAATATATTTGTGTAGGCACATCTAATCTAAACGACATACGTATGCATGAAAATGCTTTTATTATCATATAATATAAAGCATGCATGAATTGATTGAGTACTGTGGATTATTTATCCTAAAAATTTGGAATCTAAAATTACAAAAAAAAAAAATTCCCCCAAGGCATTCCTTGGTCTTCTTGTAACTTCAAAAGTCTTCCAGTCTCCTCAGGTCACTCCGATTCATCTCATGAATCCGAAATAGAAAATCCACACGGAACGCACTAGGCAACACTTGACAACGGAACCGTGCAAGATGTTGTGAACAGTGACATGAATAGTACACATGAATAGTGACATGAACAGTACGAAGGACACAGTGTCCGGTGAATAGTACCGTGTGAACAATGCGGTGAACGATGTCCGGTGAATAGTTCCGTTTGAACAGTATCGTTGTGAACAGTGTCCGTGAACAGTACCCTCGATGAATAGTACCACCGTCGCACACGTTTCCAATTTTTCGCTTACAGGTCACATTTTTTTTTTAATTTACAATACAATAACAGTAAAAATGAAAAAAATAAAAAAATATTGTACAACCCATAAACCCTAAATCCACAGTACCATAAAAAATTACGATCAATTATGTTTAAATTAAACAATTTAATTATAAACATTCATACAATCATATAGATAGTGTCTACACATTCATACATACAGGAGCATCGAAAATAATTTATTGTTCCGAAAAATAAAATGACTCTGATACCAATTGCTTGAACCCCGTTCACAGGTCACGCGGTGGAAGTAAGGTTTTAAATTTTTTAATATAGATCATAATCTGTATCTGGGACCAGTGAACTTGAGATCGTAATTATTTTTGGAATTCATACATACAATATGTATACACAGGAAATTGTAATCAATATAATCATAAGAAGAAAATCTTACCAACGTTTGGAGGCTCCTTCACTTTACGATATGCTTTTGTTTGAACCATTCGATCTTCCTCACTATCTCCCGGGACTAATAACTGCGTGTGCACGCGTCACGGTTTCAAAAACTTGAATGAATGATGTAGAGAAGGTTAAATAAACTTTTCTTCCAAATGAAAAATACCTAGAACCATTCTAGTTGTTGAAGCAAAAATAATATATATATATATATATATATATATATATATATTATTTTTGCTTCAAGCAACGACTTGCACCCCACCTAATATTGCTATCTTTTGTTTTTAATGCACAATGCCCAGCAAAGCTTTTTGAGTTCTCTTTTAATTGATATATCTCACGCACACAATCTCACATACGTCTCACGCACATGCACTATGGCCAATCTCAATTGGTTGATGCGTATGTGTTATATCATGAGAGAAATAGATGATGTCTCTTGTGTTGTGTTTCTCTTTTAATTGATTCACGCACACAATTTGCATCCCATGCAAAAACAAGTATATCTCTCTTATATGTTGATAGTTTTATCTTATATTAAATATTTAAAACATATATATCATATATATCATATATATATATATATATATAATACATTTATATTTTGATAAAACTAATCAATTTAAATATTTTAAAATATCTCATATCTTTAAAGATATTAATCATTTTGTTTTGAATTCAAACTCTTTAAATTTAAAATTAAATATCTAATTTAATAAAAATAAAATAATCAAATTATTTTATCCTTAAAAAATTAAATATCAATCAACATCCTCCAACTAATGATTAATTAAACAATTAAATAATCTAATTATTTAATTTACATAATCATTAATATTCATTAATTAAATAATCTCATTATTCAATTAATTCTCGAATAGACACGTGTCACTTTCGTAACACAATTAATTGGACAATCCAATAAATCAATCGTGACCCTTGTTACCTATATCGACTGGGCTAGCAAAGGGACCTATTGGACCCACAGTATTTTGAGCTCCAATAATCCGTGGAATCATTAATTAAACTCTTTAATTAATATTTCTTGATTATTAACTACATTATAGAATGGACCACAGCTATAAATTAACCACAAATAAAGTACCCATAAAGTACCCAGTTTATTTGCTATCTATGGACTCTTTAGATTGCATGTCTCTTACTGTATTCATCCATAGATGACATTCATATACACAGTTTGAGATTACATCCGGCAATCTTAGATGTTAAATATATACACAAGTTATAAAATAAACAACACAACAAGAATGAATTGAACTTTTCCTCTAATTTATTTCCTAAATTCATTTACAAATTACATCTTTAGGGTATAAACCCCAACAATTGCCATATATATATATATATACACACACACACACACACACACACACACACACACATATATATATATATATATATATATATGGCGAGTTGGGTGCTCTTGTTCTCCAGGGGTTCATGTTGCTTGGAATCTACCCCCTAACATAGTCGTCATTTATGAGTTGATATCGATATGCAAAGTAGGAACCATGTTTTTGGCATATAAGCTCGCTTGTCTCTTCCTTGATCCGGTAGACTTTCTACCTTGTTTGTTGGCCCGAGTAAAGTTTTTTTTTACGTGGGACATTCTAAGTGCTCGCCCTGGATCTCCCTGATCTTTTTTTCGTAGGATAGATTCTTCCTTTTGGTCGATCATCCTTATACACCGATCTTCATTTTGGCAGATATTTCTTATAGATCGATCTTCATTTTGGCCGATCTTTCTTGGTCTTCTTTTTGATCGATCTTTCTTGTAGATCAGTTATTATTTTTAGACATTCTGACTAATATTTCTATAAAAGAAAAAAGACATTTTATATGTATAAATATAATTTAGACTTTTGACTTACTTGTATTTGATTTTGACCATTATTAGCCCTTTTGCAATTGTTCTCTGGCTTTTATACTTCTTGCAAATTGTTTCAGAGGCTCCCTCGGCTAACAGACAATGATTTAGGTTCTGAGTTAGGACAATCTGAGCGTTTATTTTGTACTACGAGGATCCTGACTATATTTAAGTTTATACCCACTTTCAGGGTTTTTACTTGATCTTTAGCGAACCAAGTCAATCTCAAAGTGTTCGGCTCAGGTGGCTTTAATCTAATGTTTGAAAATTTTCTTACTGCTTCTACGTGCACTTGCCCATTGGAGCTTTGTACCTGCACATTTTAAACTCAATAGAAACATAATTTAAGCAGAAAAGTCTTTACACCTTTTTAGAAAAAAGGCCGGATCGCTGACGGTGCTTTCTTCGCATCTAGTCAGTTCTTGAGCTAACAATGCTTTATTTACACTCACTCATATTTTATTTGTGACCGATCTTTCTTATAGATTGGTCTATTTTTTTCATCTCGCTTGGCCAAGAAGTGCTCTTTGGCTAATTTTTCTGATCTATTTTGTTTACCTGCACACTTATAAACGTGTACATAGTAAAAATATTTAAATACCTTATTCTTACCGAGTGTATCATTGTTTTTTTTTTGTTTAGGCCGAATACATCATTTAACTTAATTTAGCCAAGTATCTTATTAATTGACATTAAGTTTGAGTAATTCATTAGCTTAATTGGGTCAAGTATGACTGGTTTATCCAAGTATCTAGTTACTTTAGTCTGATCAAATGTCTTATCAAACTTATTGGTTTGGCTTCAAGAATGACCAAATATCTCATTAAACTGATCATCTTTAGACTGACCACGTATCTTATTAATATGACCAGTTTTGGTTCAAAAATGATCAAACATCTCTTTAAATTGATCTTTATACTGATCAAGTATTTTATTAAACTGATCAGTTTTACCCAAGTGTTATATCGAGACTCACGACGATCATACACCCAGGTCCCTATACAAGTCACCAAGGACGTCTCCCAGTTTTGTCTGTTGCAGGGGTCTGCCGAATCATTGGGGTAGTGTATACCGACCAACACAACTACTCATCTCACCAGGGTTCTTTCCTGGCGGTGCCTCGAGCAGTTTTCCAGGTAACCTGATGCCTCAGATTTGCCTTGTTTAGCCAATAGGTGTATTTGTACCTAATCGACTTGGTGGGCATGCTACTTTAGCTTCTTAACCTCTTTCGGACACTTTCCATCCGCCCTTTGCAGTTTCATGGCTCCTGAGTTCTTATTGACATGTTCTTATTATCATGTCATTATCACATGTTCTTATTATCATATGATTCTTGTTTCATATGTTCTTATTATCATATGCTGACCTTTTTGGAGGCAATTGTTGGTGAAGATTTTAGCCCCTTTTTGTTTTGCTTTTTTTTTTTTGTAGTGTTGGTCTCTCATAGACCAGGTTTTTTTTTACTATAGACGCTTGTTGAGAAGCTTCTATCTTTCTTTGAATTTCTATATGCACCAAGATAAAACTCTTTTTGTGAGTATTAAGGCTAAAATCGATTTCTATTCTAAATTTTTCATCTTGTCATTCTCTGTTAAACATGTGAGTAACATTTGTACAACTATATATATTTTAATAATACATAACAAAAACAATTGGATCCATGCATGTTATTAGTGACGATCGTTGTTCGGGATACTGTGCCCATGAATTCTTCATGAATGGCGCTTTGTAAAAAAACCACGGTATGCATTTTGCATGTAAAATATCTATTATGTAATAAATAATCATACTATGCATGCATGGTCTAATATTAGGAGAAACATGCAAAGGCTATATGTGTTGCATACTATGTTGGAAGCATAACAAGAAATCTCGATAAATAAGGGTGAAGAAATTTTTCACAATCCTTTACCTTATCGTTATCATTATTTGGCCTTGTAGTCTAAAGAATTTTGACTCATCCGCTAGACATCAAATAATTAGATGATAAACTAGATTTTACCTTTAACTATGTTGGTGGGTGTTTCCATTTTTTATGTAGAGTTGAGATGCTCCGAATATCGTTAAACATTCTATAAAGACCTTCTGCGAATTGCAACAATCCATCTAATTCCTTTTTTTTTTTGCAAGAAATGATGGATGCGAGCAATCTTTTGATCAAACCACCAAGACTTTATTGGTCTGCTGCTATTCGACTTTTTGCATGTGCTGAGAGGTTGTGATTGATCTACATGTTTTTGTCTTATACTCCAACTTCCATTCTAGTTCATCTTTTTAAAATATATATATACATATATCAACTGATGGAGATACGATTTTGCTACAACTTCTTTACAACTACAATTATATATATATATATATATATATATATATATATATAACACTTTGCCTGCTCCTTTGCTGTAAATGCTACCCTGGTAGTTTTATTCGAATAGGGTGCTTTTAACATCACATCCTCTCTTTTTTCTTCTTTTTTTAGATGATTTGCTAAGTAGTCAGTTAGGGTATCTAATAGAACAGTGGCTTGAAATATCTAGAATGGTTGAAAACTTTTGGTGAACCGAACAATTGTGATGAGCTAAGTAGTTCCACCAAATTGAGTAGCTACGGTGAGCCAAATAAGATGACACTCAGATTTGATTGCTTTATTCGTCAAATGTTTATAGCAGAGTATTTTTCGAGTAATCGTAGTGAGGCGGCAGAAGTGATACAATCATCTTTTGGTTGCCACACATGGTTTTGATCGATTGACTATATTGTAACCCATTTGAGAGGTCTGGAGTCTGTAAGGTTTTTGTAAAGCCATTTAAGCTTCTGACAGTCGATGACTCACTGTTTAGTTGATGATTGTATTGATGTGACCATAGCTTGGATTCTTCATTGATCTGTTAAATCCAAAAAGCCTTTAGAAAACACTTTTTCGAGTTGAATCTGATCAATCTTTCACGACTTCAAAGTCTAGTTGCTTAACTTGTAACTTTTTCGGTTGTCGGTTTACCTAATAACAAATAACTTATTTGACTTTAACTGGTGTGAACGCTCATTGAGGTGAACTTTTGAGGTAAACTTTTCTTCAAGTGCATCTCGCTTTCTTTTACCGAACTGTGTTTGCGAATTCGCTTGCTTGCGCATCTCCTAGTGATGATACAACAAAACCAACCCCCTAGCATCTCTTTCTCAGTTTTTTTTTTCTTTAGTTCAGGCTTGCTAGAGTGTCTCGGGTGTTTCATATTTTTATGCTGCAGTCGATGGGATGCTCTTGATTTTTGTGTATGCGACCAACTGTAATGAATCCCTTAAGCTAATCTTTGACTTCTCTTCTCAGCTAATCCTTTTCATAGGCCAAGCCTTTTTTTTTGGTGCCCGGATCTTCTCGCCTATTTGGATGAATATAAGACCTATCTTAATGTTGTTTAACTTTGATAGGATCCTTTTATCTATGAGCGGTTCATACTAACGCTCGAATCCTCTTTCAACCTGGTTTGACATCGCTTGGACCCATCTTTATACTGATCTTACTAACGCTTGGATCCTCTCTCTGTAATTGATTTGGTTGGTGTCCCGACTTTTTGCTTGGGTTGATATTCGACTGTTAATTTTGGCTAGAATTTTTTACAAATCAGATCTTTACCTTTGACTGATTATAAACTTTAATCGACCAGGTTCTATCTTTGACTGGCCATAATTTTGGCCGAACAGGTTCCGTCTTTCGTTGACCAGATTCTATCCTTCACCGACTAGATTCTATCTCTTGATGACCATAGTTTTGGCCGAACATGTTATTTCGACCAGATTTTATCCTTCATCGACTAGGCTTTATCTTTAGCTGACCAGAAACTTTAACCAACCAAAGTTTGTCGAACAGGTTTTTAGGCCCAGTACGTGGTGCCACCTGGTAATTGAAGAATGTGGTTACTGTTTGGAGTTTTCCCGACATGTCCTATCAAAATGCTTTCGGAAAGCAACCTAATCTGAGTCAAACCTCAAACCTTTCACTATAAAAATTCTCAGCAAATTTTTAATCAAAGGATGATATTTAATGAATGTTTTTATGGAGTGACCCTTACTTAGATTATTTTTTTTAAAAAAATCATCTGTCGAGCTCCTTTTACGGTTCTAGAGTATAAATAATAAGATATACTTGCTCAGGTAATAAAAGATAATGATTAGTCATAAATGAGTTCTATTTGTATAAAGCATAACATATTTGATAGAGAGCAAAATCTTTATATCAGTGGGAGAGATTAAACCAGGATTGATAAATTTAGTTTTTAGCAATGGAAAACCAATGCTATTCTTCCATCTTTGATCGGGTCACCAAGGTTATATGGTTTCTTATTTGTTGAAACCTTTAAGCGCTTCGAGATGAAATTTGATTCCAGTCCTGAGCTAACATTCTCAACTTGATTTTTACACCAATCATGTGAGTAGAGTTCGTACAAGTAATAATAATCATCCATTTTAGGAGACCAAATTGTTAATAGCCAAATTTGGGTAAGGACCAAAGGAAAATTTTCTACTCTCCTAGCTAGGGTCCAAATCCAAGATTACCTAGTATGGTACCGAGGTTCCCGGGGTCGAGCTATGGAGGGACCCCGTAGAAACGAGGAAAGGTCATCGTACCCTAGAAACACCCCAGGTGAAGCTCGACATGATCAGATCGAGCTCTTTACATCAAAATAAGAACCCAAGGTAAGACCGATATAGAACGACCCAGGCTCTCCGAGGTTGTCATTACCTTGCAACCTCCCCAGAAGCCCACCATCCTCTCCAGACACAGAGAGACCTATAAGGCATTAAGCTCGTACTACGGTATCGCTCCATCTCGCCGAGTGAAGAAGCAAATCTATCTAAGCAGGTAGGAGGAGGCTCGTAGAAGCTCTGTCATCACTAACAGGCACTAACATGGTCATTTCAAGCTTCAAAAGGGACCTGGAAAGGTCAGATCAAGCTCATAATATCAAGATAAGAGAATGGATCTACCTTGCCCTTCGAAACAGTGAACGCCATATTCGGTGACCTCTATGACGCATCGCACCAGGGTAATATACAGGATCACTTTCACTCTCCAAATTGCATTGAAGCACTTCGTACGTGTAGGGCAAGTGATTTAGTCCAAAGAGGAAACAAACTTATCTGTATCCCAGATATTTTCGATCTCGTCATTAAGACAAAGTCAATAACATTCAAACAGAAAATCCAACCCGATAAGGAGAGACTTGATTCAGAAAATAATGGCGGGAGGATCACGAGTTTAACCTAGTTGGACTATGCATAAATAAGCCCAAGGATGCATGAGAAAAAGGATCGAACGGATGACAGACTATAAGAAAGATCTCGACCTAAATTTTGTGATCAGAACACGACCACCGTAGCTATCTACTTCTCGACAGGCACGAAGCCACCGCACCCATTGTACCCATGAATGACTATGAGAATTTGAACGATTACTGTATACACCATATGATTCAATAATAAATTAGTGCCCTTTTCCCTTGCATGTTTTAGTATTTCGTGATGTCATCATTTTCACCATCAAATATACGAGCCAGATATTGAAGGTACCAACCCCGACCGCCACCTCTGTGGTAGTGGTCTCGAGGGTGCTAACTGGAACTCCTCACCCCCCACCAAATTTTTGGTTAACACGATTGGGAGCGATCAACTCATACATTGTACTATTAATGATTGGTGTCGAAATTCGACATCTATAAATCTATGATAGACAACATGCGTGTAAGAGTCATACAAGTCATGTTCATAGACTTATGCACGTGTATTATGTATTGTGTATGGGAGAAACATGTATAAATGCAATATAACATAAAGAGAATTGCATAAATTTATGTATATTGAAAGTATAACAATACGAAGAGGTAGACATAATTTAATATATTTAGACCTAGCAGTGGTTCAATCCTCTATTTTCTTTTGATTGTCAAGTATAACTGGTGGATCTGTGTTTGCTTACTAAAACGATAATAATAAAAAGGTAGAATTGATGCACACGAGTCATGGGTTTTAACTAATTGGACCCTACCATTAGGTAACTTTATTTGCCTAAGAATATAATTACCTTGTATCAAACTTTGCCTCTGTTGCAAACAACAAATACCCATGTATATTTGATTCAAGGATTAATTTGGCCAGACTTAATATTGCTTGATCAATCCAAACGACACAAATATTCAAGTATCAGTCAACATGTTCTAGCTCATAAAAATTACGCAGCATAGCTTTTGATACTTTCCCAAATTAGGATGATTTGCATACCAAATTAATAGAAATAAATATATTGATAGAATATCATGAACTTTACTAATTAACAACAGATTTAGTATAGAAAAATGAGCACCGAAAATATATTTTTCATAGTTACTGATTGTGATGTAGTAAGATGTCAATAAATAACAAATGAGCGAAGATGTACCTTCGTGCCCTATCGATTTTGACAACTTTGTTAAGCGCTTTCGAAAGTACTTTTTATCAATATCTAAGTCTTGGTTGATTCATTAAATAACACTTATTCGAACGACATTGTAAGAGACTGTAATTATTTTCAAAAACATATACATAACAGATCACAACACTGTTAACTATATCAAATTGGTTTTATCGCTGTATTTAAATGACTTAAACGTTTGCCCAAAACAGTTATATGCTAAATAAGCTATGAATGTCATGAGTGTAGTAATTTTTTTCTTAGACAATAAATATTCAATCATTATAAGCAAATATATATTTTCTATTTGCGTAATAAAATTATAAAATTAAACATGTATGAATTGGCTTACCTCGACCACTTACCGAGCTCGGTGTCTAGTTTTTTTATTCTTGGATCCTTTGTTGTTGGACTAGTCTGTACCGAAGAGCAGAGTGAGCTTTAGCTGAGAATTGATTTTGGGTCCTTTCTTTCCTCTAATGTTGGACTTTAGCATTCCGGAGGCCGTCAAATATTCCTCGAAATGAATTGTGTTATGGACCACATATCCTCGGAAAGCTACGCACATCTAGTTTATAGAAAAATTCATGGTTTGTGATTCCATGCTCTTTGGAGAGAGTTACCATTGTTTTAGAAGCTGGTGGTCAAGTTGGAAAATCCTCTACGAATCACCTCCATCAATGTTTTAGGGACCACATATTTTTCACAGGTTGAACCAGAGTACGAACCATATATTTTCGAAAAGGCCCGGATGTCTAATTTGTAATGATTTTTACGGCTTGCAATTTCTACTTTTGTAGAGGGAGATATGCCCATTTTAGTGTTTGATGTTCAGATTAAAAATCTATCCGCGATCTGTCTTCTTCAATATTACGGGAGCCACTAAAACTTGCTCGGATTGAACTAGGCTCCGAACCATATATGTTTGGAAAGCCTTTGATGTCTAGTTTCCATAAGTTTTTACGGTTTATGAATCAAAATTCTGTGGAAGGAGATATGACTGTTTTAGTACTCAATGGTCAGATCAGGAAATCCTTTGCAAGCTGTTTGTTGTAGTTTTACGGGGGCCACCAAACATTGCATGAACCAAACTAGGTTGTGGACCATATATGCTTTGAAAGGTTTGGAGGTCTAGTTTCCAGTAGTTTTTACAGTTTGCGATTTCGATTTTGTAGAGAGAGTTATACTCACTTTAGTACCTAAAGGTCAGATGCTCCACAACTTGCGACGTCTTCTGCATTGTAAGTTGTCGGAATGGGAGAGCAATTCCTCGGATCAATTATAGGTACCTTGAAGCTTTGTGAGAACTGCTCTTTCAATATCATTCCTCTGAATTTTGTCATGATCGTGCCTCCTACTGTAGGTACTGTTGATGATCCACCCCCTAGCGCTTCCAATGGTCGTTTGCTATGGTGTTTCAGATGTAGAATCCATATCGAAATTCCTTATGTAGTATGTTCATGAGGGTTCCTCGAAGTTGAGTTTTGCCCCCTTCTTCTAACACTAATTGTTGACAGTAATTTTTAGATCGTTGAAAAGTCAACCACCAAACATTAACACGTAGGCAGTTCGAAGCTTGAAGCTTTAACCAGTTAAGGGTTGAATGATCAAAGCCTCTTTCTCCACATGGATGTGATACGGTTTGTTCGTATTTGAGAACGATAATATAAAAGAGTAGGAAATAAAGACAAAATCAAACATAACACATATTTTACGTGGTAAAACCGCAAGGCAGGGAAACATCCACGGTGTCGGTGACGGCGAGAAAACATCCATTATCAATAGAATAATTACAACACTTAATACTCGCTTTTCTCTCAGATGATTGCTCATGTTCATCTCTCATCTAAGCGTAAACTGTTGATGATCAAGATCATGTTATGTTATAATGAATACATGGATGTATTTATATGGTTCGATTTAGGTTTACCCTAGTCCTTATCGTATGAGTGGTGGATTCATCAATTAGAATTTTTATAGGATTCCAGTAATATAGTCCGTTTAGGACTTATTTTCCGTTTAGTGTTTATCCTTCTGGAAGCTATGAATTTCTTCCTAATTAGAATTCTATGATACTAAAGAGGAAATATAATTATTCCTTTATTGGAGTATGATTCTTAGATTTAGTATCCGAGTGAATCTTCACTTGATACGACGTATCCTAATAGGGTCATGTGTTCCTATTCTGGCCGAGTAAATCTCGCTAAGTAGAGATCTTCGCTTATTAAGACTTCTTTTACTGGACAACTTTACTTGGCACATACGCTTCTAGTTTCCATATTAATTTTCTTGATGAAATGTAATTGGCCAATATCCTTCTCGTTGACTAGTGGACTTTTGATAATGTGGAATTACTATGTTTCCGCATTACCTGCTACCTTCACTGATGTGTCATGCTGACGAAAAATACATATAACATATTTAAATAAATATATGTATTTTCATCAAAAAAAAATATTTTAATAATTTATTATTCAATTTCAAAATATTATCAAATTTAAAATATTATTATATTTAGTCTAATCTCATGTTTTATCAAACAACACATAGTATTAATTCAGTCAATTCTCACGTTTCTCCAAATACAACATAGGTTTAATTTAGTCTAGTCCAATGCAATCCAATCCCATCTAATATCAATCTCAATCCAATCCTATGAAATAGTTCAATTCAATCTCGAGCACCAAACGGAGCCTTGTATTGCAAAACTTTCAAGATAGCATATAAATGATTTTACTATAATCTCACTTTTTGTGAGAATAGCGTAGAGCAGGGGGACAGGATGAGGCAAGCAAAGGAGAGACAATCAGTGATCGGACCAACAAGACACAAAGGAGCACAGTAGAGAAAAGGAGAGACAAACGGCACAACGACACTGCCTAAGAGATCAACATGAGCAGAGGACGAGCGTCTAAAGATGCAACAGAGGAACGACAAGGTGAAGATGGGATTTGCCGCTAACCTGAGAAAATGAGACTTTAGAGAGAAATCTTAGGGTTTAGATGTTTGACAGATTTGTATATACAGATGAAATGATGAATGAAACAAAATTAGTGTTCAATTTATTTATATAAAATTAGAGCAACAGCACTTTTATTTTCTTCTGTTGGACCGTCAGTTCGGTTTTCGATTTGACTATCGAACCAGAAACAGAACCAAAATTATCGATTTTTGAAAAATCAAACAGAACAGAACTGGTCAGAGATAGAAAACCGATTGTACCGGTTAGATTTATTGGTTTTTTGCCCCCACCCCTGATCATAGGACTATACTGCAACCAAAAAAGTTAAGTATACAGTATTTGTGAGTAATTAAAAATCTGAAAAATATGATAAATTCATTGTTTCAAGTCTTTAAATTGAAATATGCTAATAATCATAATAAGTCTTAATTAGGGGTGGAGAGCAAAAAAAATGCGAAAGAAAATATTGGAGAGATTATTGAAGAAATACAAAATCAATACAACTCATGAGAGTGTATGATAAATTCTCAAATGCCGACACAAGAAAATCTGATGTCAACAATGGCCGACTCCAAGCTGAAAACGAGAGTGGGTGAGGGAGACCATCATTTTTACCTTACATAATATGTAGGAGCACAAGGAGAAAACATATAGCCCCATAGTCCAGTTGTTAAAACTTTGATGAACAGGTTATATCTCAATATACACGGGTAGGAAGTCATGTCCAAATGCTAAGTACAATCCATGTTAAGCACCCTATTAAGCTTTCATTAGCTACACAGTACAACGCAGAAGAATTTCATCATAGTCCAGGGCTTCCCGAACTGTATTGATCATCAAGGAGGTAAGATTTTCAACCTGGATTGCTAGAATGATGAGGTGCCCACTGAAGAATATCCAGCAGCTCTCATCTCCTTAAGAGTTGAAGCCAACCAATCCAAACCTTCATAAAGTCCATCTCCCCTGAGTGCACAAGTCCCTTGGATATGCCATTTCCTGTTCTTGAGTTCAAACAGACCTAATCCTTCACATACTTCCATTGGGGTCATTGCACCTTTCTGAACATAAATTTCCAATAATTACCACATTGCATACATATATTCTTGCATTTATTAATTATAAACTTTTCGATGTAATTTACTGTCTGCAAAAGTCCTATACATCTTGGAAAATATATAGTCAACTATCTCACAATGTTCTTGTATATAGCAGAGAGCCAGAGATATTGAATAAAGTAGATCTTAAACAACTATCAAGAGTTTCTTGATTTTATTCTGACTGTTGGAGTAACCAAATAAAAGCAGATAAGATTACAAAAATATTGGACAAATAAAAGTTCAACCTAATCGGTTACTTTGGAACTCGCCTATACCCAAAGGGTGCCCCACAATAAACAAAATATTAGAAGAAGTGAAACAGAGGAAGCATCTTTACATCTTTATCTTTTTTTTTTCTCTTTTATATCAGTTGATTATCATGGGTAGCAATCCCTGTCTTCATTATAAGGCAAAATCTCAGTCTTATAAAAATTCTAGTTACCAATCTAATAAATCAATAACTATTGCAGAAAACTCTTTCAATTCCTCAGATTGATAAACCAACGGCCTACATGTATGTTATTTCTAGGAAATGATCCCAGCATTTAGGAGTAAGAATAAGAATGCTAAGTGCCTAAGTCGATGAAATACATACATGAAAAAAAGGAGGGTAACTAGGGAACGGTTATATCCCGCTCTCCAATTTAATTTCCCTCAGTCCCTCTTATTTAAGATTTTATATTTTAAAAAAAAAATTTATAAAGAGTTCTTCCAGCTCTTCAGATAACTCTCTCTTCCACTCAACTCCAAGTTACTACATAACAGTTTTACTCCCTTGTTGCTTCTACTACTTTCACTTAATTGGTTGTTCCATACACTTCATCAATCAAAGTTTTTATCTGTAAAATTAATCTCTGTATCAGACTTTAGAATTGAGTTTTGGTACTTAACTCAAACTAAGCTTACCTCTATTTCTTTCTATTTCTATATTAAGTTTTTATACTTATTTGATTTAATCTTATTCCGGTAAAAATTCTAAAATTTGACTTCATCTTATATTAAGCTTTTATTGATTTATATATGGGTTAAATTTGTATTTTGGAAATCATTAGACATTTTTTATTTTCAGAAAAATTAGTTTAGAACCTTGAAAATTCAACGCTGCCAGATGGACCGGTGTTTTATATAAATTTTTACTTCAGAACCAGGAAGTATTAAGTTCTAAATATCGGTATCGAAATGGGAAACAGATAATTGGGTTATTGTGTAAACTTTCTTGAATTATGAATAGATGACACTACAGGACAAAAGCCTACCTTTGTCGTAATTGAAAATGTTATTTTATGACTTTTGAACAATGTTATTGAAAGTTTATGTTATGTATTGTAATTGTTATTGAAAAGTTCATGATCTATGACTGGATGAGTATATTTTATTATTTTAAGGGTCGTGCTACTGTATAGGACCTATAGCCATAGGAGGTGATTAATGTCTATTAGATTTTAGTCTGCTAGTTCAAATAAATCAAGAATTTTACAGATAAAAAATGAAATTTTTGAAAAAGTTAGTGGAATATTTATTACCTATCTTATATAATTACAATTTCTAAATAATAGTAAAACCATATTTTAAATATTAAGAATCTATATGATTACTTCATTTGACTTCCTCCCTAACACATGATTCTGTTTATCAAGTTGACAGCTTACCCTTGCCAGTAACAAATTTCACAGAATAACTCAAATAGTAGCTAAATCATTGGTTGATAAGAGACTTCGGGAGATGGTCATAGTAAGTTTAAGTATGACACCCATGTATAGTTGTTTCGTCTTTATATTAAATTGGAGTTAAGCCCAGACTCTAGACTATGTTTTAATGATGAATTTGGACATTTACTATCTGTTGATGACATGAAAGAGTCAAATACTTCTGAAGTATTTCAACTCCGCGTAATGCTTTATGAATATTAGTATTGAAATTAATCGGTCGATTGAATTTATGGATATTTTTATGCATTAGATATGAGATTAAATTAGAAGTATTTTATTTTGGTTTACTGACACCTCTTGAGGGAGCTATGGAATTGGGATTCTCTAATAGATAGATAAGTTGGTTGTGCTATAGAAAACTTGACTCAATTATGTGTCAACCTTCAGCAGTGTCCAGTACTGGTTCAACATCCATCATTACGAGTACCATCATCACTACCTGACAGCTAGCTTCAACTCCACTTCCACTATGTCACTGTACCATGCCACTAATTTGGAAACCCACTATCAGATCCTACAGAACTCCACCGCTAACTTCCCAGCTATCATCACAAGACCCAGTACTTGTGTGGGTGATTTGTGATTCAAGAACGACTATCATGCTTTTTGTCGAAGAAATGCCAATTACTGTATGTTTTTTTTCCTAATTGATGCAGGCCTAGGCGGTTCCTGAGTTGGCAAGGCGCATGCCTCAACAATGGTGCCTCGCCTTGCCTACTCAAGGCACCAGCTCAGCACCTGCCTTTGACAACTATGGGTGTAATCCTAAATGAAAATGGCAGACAGATTTGTTAAACTTTTATGAGACATAGTTGGTGGTAGACACAGGTAAACATATTTAATCTCTTATATTCATACATATTCAATAACATACAGGTACCCAGTGGCCTAGCAAAAATTGAAAAAGAAACCGTGTTCATGTTTCTTTCACGCTTAAGCACAAGATCAGAAAATTTTAATAATAACATACCATGTCCTGTTTATTGGCAAACACCAAAATGACACTGTTGAGCATAAACGGATCTTTGATGATGGCCTACAAGAAAATAAGTTGGTCAAATGAGAAACCGTTACCCAAACTAGCATCTTTAAATTCTATGCCTCTCCATATGTACACAACCTGAAATTCTTGCTTCGCTCTACCAATTCTCTCCCGATCCAAGGAATCAACAACATAGATCTACATGGACAACACCAGTAGCAATACAAAAGGGCTTTATCAGAAACACCACAACAAAATTAACAAACAACAAAGCTGTGAAAGATCAATTGATAAGTGGATTGAATTCAATATAAAATCATACAGTATAGCACATAAAAGAGAACAAATATATAGCAAGAATCATAATCCAGCAAAGAACAGCAGGAGAACTAATCATTACCAGTCCGTCGGTATTATTAAAATAATGCCTCCAAAGTGGCCTTAATTTCTCTTGTCCACCAACATCCCAAACTGTGAACATCACATTCTTATACTGAACTTTCTCCACATTAAAACCTGCAGGAAAAAGGTCACACTTGTAATACCCGTTTGTTGTTCCATAAAAGGTAAAATAAATTAAATGATAATTGCAGTCATTAGGAAAGTCGATCCTTAAAAGTAACCCAAATATAATACTAAATCATAAAAAGAGTCCAAAACAAAACTGTTTGGAACCGAAAAATTTGAACCCATTAGAATCCAATGACAAAACCTCATGCATCAAATTACTATAAATGATGATAATTCTTTTTAAGCATGCTTATAGGGATCACAGAGGTCACAGATGATTGTCCTACATAGTAAAAGAATGCTACAGGAAAGGTGTTAAAAATGGTGATCTTATAACATAATCAATGATTGACCGAACAGCTGTTAGCAAACGTAGCATGCAATCAGAAACAAAACTGTCTTATGTAGTAAGTAGAAACAATCCATTGTGGCTCTTGGAAGAGAAGACTCCCCCTTTTGGTTGGCTTAAATGCTAAACGCTTCAAGAAACAAATTTCTTGGCACATAAAATGTAAATAACCACAAAAAAGAAGCCAGATATAAAAAGAAGGATCTAGAATATTAGCCATAGCACATATAAGACAATAATCTGACAACATTGCAATTAGGAACCTGCTAAAGAATTCAGCACACACTTCATATCCACGGATCAAGTATTATAAGCAAAGTTACCTACCAATTGTAGGGACAGTAGATAAAACTTCCCCAATGTGCAACTTGTACAGTATAGTCGTTTTCCCAGCTGCATCCAAACCTAGCATGACAACCTAAGCCACCTCCAATGAAAATTACAATTAAGAAAATCTAAGCCAAAGAGTCAAGGGCTGCCAACATATAAAGTTCATTCATGTTCAATGATTAAACACAAACTTGTGAGCTAGACATCAAATATTTAGAATAGCGATGTAAAGTTGTAAACGCTTCTTCACTGTAAACAAACTAACAATAGCAAATAGCCCAATAAGAAAGAGAGAAGAACAAACTATGAATGTGTTAAGACTGTTAGAAAATCCAAAAGAATTGGAGAGAGGTTAACATTCTTGGATGGAAGTGAACAGGTTACTGACAAACAAGAAGTGGGTGCAATTGATATGACCTAAGGAAGATTATGTTACGCCTTAATTAGGATTGCGTTTCTATTTTAATTATGTTTTAGATTAGTTTTCTATTTTGACTATGACAGAATAGGAAAATAGAAAACTAGTCCTATATTTATTTTAATTATGTTTTCGATTAGTTTCTATTTCGACTATGACATAATAGGAAAATAGAAAACTATTTCTATTATAAATAGAGCTAATATTTTAGGGTTGTTATCTTTTGAATGTTTATCAATAAAATTGGCTCTGCCAGGGTTCATCCAATTTCTTTTCGAATTCGGCTTTTCTCAGTGAACTGTTTAGAAAGGCTTAGGCTAGGGTTAGGTAAATTCTGTTATCTGATTCTAGAAAGTCAATCGCTCAATTCTGTGAGTGGTTTGTCTCAAATCTATCTATTGTTGGGTACAAGTTAGGGTTTTGTTGAATCTCAATCTAGGTCCTCAACAATTTGGTGCTTTCATTGAGAGGTTTCGGCAGCCTACTATATATATATATAAAAAAAAAAAAAAAAAAAAAAAATCAACAGCCATGGGATCTAGGGAGGATTCTATTATTCAAGGGAGTGGATCGAAGACTAACAAGCAACGGTTTGAAGCCTTGGAGGAGAATCAAGATCGGATATTCAAGTCCTTATCAGAACTAACGACATCCATAGCGCATCTGACTAAGTCAAACAATGATGCAATCGAGAGACTTGAAAGACAGTTGGCTGAAAACAAAGGGAAGGAAGCGGTAGGCGAACGGAATCAAGGGGATGGACGGAGATCACGTGGTTCATGGCATGAGGGTGGTGTAGAGGCTTTTCGCTATAAAAATGGGCTATTGCACTACAAAAACTATGTATATATACCGGGGGTACCAGGGTTGAGAGAGGAGATTCTAACTCATTTTCACAATAGCAAAGAAGGAGGTCATTCGGAATGGTTGCGTACTTATGTAAGGATCAAAAACTTTTTCTATTGGGAGGGCCTTAAAAATGAAGTGAATAAATTGGTGGCTGAGTGTGATATTTGTCAGAAAGTGAAGTATGACCAAAGGCGCCCTATGGGGTTGTTGCAACCATTACCGATACCAGTTAGTAGTGTGGCTAGGGCGTTTGTGGATAATGTGGTGAAATTGCATGGGATTCCACGGAGTATCGTGACTGATCGAGGGAAACTGTTTATGAGTTCTTTTTGGCAGGAATTATTTACTTTGCAGGGGAGCAAGTTGAAGGCAAGTTCCTCCTACCATCCGCAGACTGATGGACAGACAAAGGTGGTGAATCGGACTCTTAAGCAGTACCTAAGGTGCTATTGTCATGAGGAACAAAAGAGATGGAAATAGTACATTTCATGGGATGAGAACTGGTACAACATGTCACATCATGCTTATATTAACATGAGTCCGTTTGAAGTAATGTATGGGCGACCACCACCGATGTTAAGCACTTATAAGAAAGGGACGGCTCAAAATGAAGAAGTCCAGAGAAAGTTGGTGGCTAGGGATGAGGTTGTAGCTAAGGTGAAAAAAGAGCTTGAGAAGGCTCAAGGGAGAATGAAAAAGTATTATGACCAAGGTAAACGAGATGTATCTTTTGAGCCAGGAGATTTCGTGTATCTCAAACTTCAACCGTATCGGCAGAAATCTCTAAAGAAAAAGTTCAATGTGAAATTGTCAACGGTATTATGGGCCTTTTAAGGTGTTAGAGCGGATAGGTGAGGTGGCTTACAAGTTGGAGTTACCGTCTACTGCTAGGTTGCATCCAGTGTTCCATGTTACCGTATTGAAGAAGAGAGTAGGAAATCCGAGTCTCATTTCGAGTGATTTACCAGCGTTTGATACAGAGGGTAACATGCTGCTACAGCCTACAACAAATCTTTGATATCGCAGTTGGAAAAAGGGACTTGGTATGACAAAGGTGTGAGGTTCTGGTTCAATGGCGAGGGGTCTCTAAGGAAAAGGCTACTTAGGAAGACTAGGACGAGATGGTAGAACGTTTTCCAGATTTTTCCCTTGAGGACAAGGGTAGTCTTGAAGAGCAGGGGAATGTCGAGACTATTAGAAAATCTAAAAGAATTGGAGAGAGGTTAGCATTCTTAGGTGGAAATGAACAGACTACTGACAAACAAGAAGTGGGTGCAATTGATATGTCCTGAGGAAGATTATGTTACGCCTTAATTAAGATTGCGTTTTTATTTTAATTATGTTTTAGATTAGTTTCCTATTTTGACTATGACAGAATAGGAAAATAGAAAACTAGTCCTATTTTTATTTTAATTATGTTTTAGATTAGTTCCTATTTTGACTATGACAGAATAGGAAAATAGAAAACTAGTTCTATTAGAAATAGAGCTATTATTTTTAAGGTCGTTATCTTTTGAATGTTTTATCAATAAAATCAACTCTGCTAGGGTTCATCCAATTTTTTTTCGAATTCGGCTTTTCTAAGTGAACTGTTTAGAAAGGCTTGTGCTAGGGTTAGGTAAATTTTGTTATCTGATTCTAGAGAGTCGATCGCTCAATTCTGTGAGTGTTTTGTCTCAAATCTATCTATCTTTGGGTACAAGTTAGTTTTGTTGTTGGATGTCAATCTAGGTCCTCAATAGAATGCAATACAGTAACAAAGACAAGAGAAGCACGTTAAAGAGGATACGGAATTACTAGACAAACATAGGCATCATCCACTAAAAGAAAATGATGATTTGCCACCAATAGATCAAGTTCAGCATAAAGGAGAGTAGCAATGATCAGGGATAAGTCTGAACAGTTGTACTTGGCAACAAACCAAGCTCTACTGAATCATCAATGCCCACCGATAAAAATCCTCGGGGATGGCTTATTCTAAGATTTCAAATGCATGAAAATTTCCTGGCCTTTTTAATTTCGTTAGGAGAGTAAGATAATGGACAACAATGTTCACAATAACATGAAAATGTCTTTGATAAGAAACCAAGAAAATTTGTATAAAAAAAGTAGAGACGAGATAAGTACATAGATGTGAACAAGCTCTCCACAATATCAAAAAAGAACAAAAACAAGAGGCAACAGCCCCAAAAGATGCACAGAAAAAGAAGTGTAAAAAAAACCCTCTTAAAGACAATAAGCAAAGTAACCTATCCAAAAAGAACCAAAAAGCTTCAAAAAAATTGCTAATCTCATTACTGCTGCCTACTAATTGCTAATCACGAATAACAGTGAAATGTCTCTAAGCTTCGCTGTCACAGAATCCCACAGAAACACCCAAAAACAAATTTTATACCTTAGGGTGCCCTCTTTACCTTCCTCAAAGATCTTTTGTTTCTCTCGATCCATATTATCCAAAAGGTGGCCATCCTACAACAATCTCAAAACAGTTTGAATTTCCATCCTATACGAAAGTTGAACATATTTTGATGCAACCCTCTTACATAAAGAAGGTGCTGCCCAGCACAGATTTGAAATAGCTTATTCCGAAGCTTCCAAGCTATGTGGCAGTGCATGAAACAATAATATGAACATTAAAACCATTATATATGGATTCCATGGAGGAATGGAAAGCTTCACGAGATGAAAGAATAAATCCTGTGTAATTTACAATTGCGATTGTGGTTTATTAAATGTTGGAATGCAACATGGTAAACTTCTTAATCAGCCATCCCATTTGTCGAGTAGCAGTAATTAAGAGAGCAACAGTAACTTTTTTTGCCCATATATATCATTTATCTATCACTCAACCTTTCTCGATACACTACTTAACACAATCCCTGTTTTGTGCCTTCCTGCAAACATACTGATATACATCAACGACAAACCATTTGCAGAAGCCATAAAGTTTTTCCCTTGTTGCTCAAATCAGCCTACCTTTTTTCTCCATATAAATGGATGGCAAAATCAGTCCATGTAAATAAGCTGTTCATTTGACCAAACCTTGCTCCAATTGAACCCTCTTTCAGCCACAACGAACCCATGCCTACAGCTCATATAACTGTTTTCTACTCCAGGATTCGCTATATTTGTGAATTATAGAAATTTTATAGAATGAAGGCTCAAATGTAGGCAGTTCATGTAAGAACTTTTAAGCAAATTTGATGAAATTAACCACACTTAAATTCAATATAAACAATTTATGAGATAAGCATTTTATCTGAGTTCAATTAACTTTAGTATTAATGCATATAAAACCCTGATTTAATTACCACAACATAAACACACCAACTAATAACTATCATTTACATGAGCAATAATGGTAAAATTTAATGTTTATCACATGTATAAATGAATAATCTGCTATTAATGGTTTATAAATACGACATTGAAATTAACAGAATTGGAGATGGCCACACCCCTATTAATGAGGTCTAAAATTGTTACAGTTCGAAAATAATAATAATAATAATAATAATAAAGACTACATCGAAATCGATAATCAATTCTTCTCTGAAAATTTTTAAATTGCCAAGGTAAAAAACAGTAATAGTCCATAAAAGAAGAAAACAGATAAACAACATATAAGAAGCATGAAAAACAAAAACACTGAGATAGAAAAGGAAAATAATATAGTTACCCGCATCTCGGAGTTGCCGAAAAATGTATCGAAAAGCTTGCGAAAAGCTTGACCCATGCTTTTTTTAATTTGTCTCTGTTGTCTGTGTTGCCTCAAAGTTTTCACCAACTAATAAGCTCGTGTGATCGGTTCAGCGATAATTTTATAGAAATTTAACGAGAGAAATTTGTAGAGCCAAGAGAAAGTTAGCTTTTTGCCTTCTCTTCTTCCGGTTGATGATCTTTCCTCGTTATTTCTTTTCTTCTTTTCTGATTAATGAATTATGAAATAACCAAATCGGCACAAAACAATTTTGGCCTTTTTGCAAAAAAAAATAAATTGAAAATTGCAAATTTTACCTTAAAATTTTGAGTTTTTTTTATTATTATTTCAAGAAATAGCTATTAGTTAATAATTTTTAGTCTTTATGCCCGGTTTGTTTCACCGTATTGTATTAGACAATTAAAATGTATTAAAATAATATAATATAATATTTTTATCAAATGCTGTATTGTATTATTTTAATACATTTTAATTTGCTTAATATAACAAACTATTAGGCTGTATTGTATTAGAAAAAAAAAACACTATTCTTTTCTCTTTATTTCCAACAAATATGGAATACTAAATAATATATGTCATGGTGTTAATATTTTTTTTATAATTTCAAAATTATATATGAAATATTTATTTTATTTATAAAAATATTACTTATTTAAATTTTTTGCTTTAATTAAAATAAATATTTATTGATGTTGACGTCGATTATTGGATGTGCCAACAAGGACTGGATTTCAGCTGTAAAATAAAAAAGAAGAGAAAAATGAAGTAATATGACGCAGGTTTTACGTGGTAAAACTCCGATGATCGGAGAAACATCCACGGGTGGTTGTATGATCAACCAAGCCAAAATCCAATATGAAGAAAGTAATTACAGCCCCCGATCTCTCTTTTTCTCTCTGAATATATCTGGATATTTTTCTATGATTGATGTATATATGTTGTATGGCAAGATTATGGGTCTATTTATATGTTTATAGAACCCTAATCTGCTTTGTACGAGTAATAGTAGATCCTTGTCTTTAATTACCTTTATTTGCTTGTTTGAAGTTGATTTGTCTTCTTTCCTGTTTCGGAGTCTTTTATTGAGATCGAGTGTGACTCTAGTAACGTAGTCCAATTAGGACTTATTTCCCGAGGAGTAGTTTTTTGAAAAAATAGAAGTGTTGCCTGATTGGGAACCTTTCCTGTTTAATATTCTACTTTTATTGGGATTCCTTTTGATATGGATATCTTCGTGCGTCTTAATGACGTGATCCACGTGGGCTATGTGCTGTAATGGTGACCCTGCAAATTCGATTAGTCTCCCCACGGGAGATCTTTGATGATGGCGACGTTTTAGAGTTTTGACGGCGAAAGCTAGTTCTCTTTTTGACGCGTGTCTTTTGCCTCTTCGTTTTTTGATATCATTTATGAGAAACGACTTACTCGTTTCCCTATGCGCCGCCTACGTCATCAATCCTCATCATTGTTTCTTTCCCGCCTTGTGATCCTAGGGTTTCGTGTTATTATTTCTTTAAATTCTTTACTCAGCAGAAGGAATTTCTTAAACCCAGATTTCTCAGCATAAAAAATTTCTTGAACCTAGATTTCCTTATGTAGAAGGTCGTGACTTTTCATTGAAGATCTTGCACCAGACTTTATTCAAGGTTAGTTTTTAATGGAGCCATCTTCCTGTCATCGTCTTTTTAATGTCGCTCTTGATGCATTAGAACGTGGGGATTTCTAGTTAGTTTCTTATATTAGAAGATAATTGGGGGAAATCCCTGTAGATGAACCTCCATTTCTAGAAGTTGATGTTTCAGGACTTCACCATGACGTCACTTTTAGCCCTGTATCGAGTTCTTCATCTAGTTCTGATTCTGATATTTCTGACCACGGGGTACCTCTTCGAAGGATGGGAAAACATCAAAGTAGAAATGCAATCCGTAAACACAACTCAGGCAATATTCAGAACGACGTTGAAGGGGATTTCAGTGCGTCTCGTCTTACTTTTCCTACTGAACGCCCGAGTGGGTTTGACACCGAGCCGAATGTGGTCAGGTCAGATGAGATAATGAAGTATCGCTCCCGATTCGATTTGCCTAATTCGGTCACTCTGATTCCAACAGGTGATAGAGCTGCATGGAACCCTCCCCCGAGTATAGTGGCGATCTACGGATCCATGCTCTGTTGCGGCGTCACTCTTCCCTTCCAGCCATTCATTACCTGGTTTTTGGCTGAATCAGGGATTGCTCCGGCTCAACTGGCCCCGAATAGTTATAAAATTTTGATGTGCCTGTGGCACATGTTCAGCCGGATGAACTTATCGCCGTCATCCCCGAATGAAATCAGGCACTTCTTTTCGCTGAGGCAATCGGGCAAGTCTGGGACTTACTTCCTCATGTCTAGTTCGCCAGATTGCTAGGTCCTTAAGGGGACAAAAGTGAGCCGGGAAGCTGATATCTCCGACGATCCTAAAAAAAGAGGTTTTATATGGGGGTTTCCTATGTCCAATAAGTTCTGGAAGAACAATTGGTTTTTCGTCGGAGGGAGTCTCGGGCTAGAAGTCACTGTTTCAGCTGGGGGATACACGGACTGTGTTGAAGGTCCCCCATTTCTTCTGCTCCTCCGAGATTTGGAACAAGAAGAAAATCGAGTACAGTGATGCGGAGCTGACCAGAATTGCTCGGGCAGCGGTTCGCACTTTGGAGAAGAGGAGCAAGACTTATCTCTTTGTTGAGTCGAAGATGATTGAGTTCGGCTTCTTTGAAAAGATTTCGGGTCAACGTAGGTGATGTAAGCGATTTTTACAACATTTTCCTTTCATTATATATTTTTTGTTTTGCATTCTGACGTGGTTCCTTTTTCCTTTTTAAATGTTTGATACCGACGTCGTCTGCGATCTTCAGGCTCGCCAAGTGAAGTCAATTATTCAGGTAAGTCGGAAAGAGGCTTCTCATCAAGGCAATGAAGGCATCGCCTCTTCTGAGTCTGACGAGGAGACTGATGCGGTTGAAGAACAATTTCTCGAAGATGTCCCTGATGACGTTTTTCAACCAATAGTTGGGGAAACTAGTGGTCCAAGTGGCCCGACCGATACTCAGCTGCCTATCGACCGGTAAGGGCAAAGTGAAGGTCTCGGAAAGGAGCCTGCTGAGCGGACTGACGTCGGTGATAGAGGTAATACCTTTTCGGGACAAGTACCCATGGGTCCCGAATTTTTTGAAGCCTTTCGGGATGATACTCAGGAGGATCCAGCAGCTGATCTTAGTTTCCACCGTTCTCGGGGTGAGAAACGGAAGGCAATCAACTCTCCAACTCGTCCTCTCAAGGTTCCTCGGGTGGTCACTTTCATCGACTTCAGTGATGAAGATATTGTGGCTGAGACCTACCCGAGTGATGATGTTGGAGCATCAGCGGATGTGGAGGCTTCAGAGCCAAACAGGGGTTCCCCTCCCCCCGAGTTTGAAGATCTAGGGGCTGAACCCTCGAGGGTTCCTTCATATCCTTCTCCCCAGGATATGTTGCTGGAGATGTCATCTGGTCGGGCTTTCATCGGAGACGACCGTTGGAGCTGTTTTCTAGATGGCTCTCTGACTGACCGTCTTCATAATTTTTTCAACGGTGCATCTTATGTAAGTCACCCTTTTAATTGTTTTGCTTGTTTGCCCGATTTTCAGATTTTTAATTAAACCTTTTTGTTGTAGATGGTGGCCGAGTTCGCTGAGCTGGTTTAGACGCAGCAACATCAAGCAGATAGAATAAAGCGTCTTAAAGCTCAGCTGAAGGAAAGTGAGGATCAAAGTGCTCCGGTCGAAACGACTTATCAACAAGAGGTTGGTTCTGTCCAAGTTTTTACCGACCATTGCTTGGCGAAGCAGGTTGAAGCCGAGAAGAAAGCTTCTTTGGCAGAGGAGAAGGCAGCATCACTTCAAGATTTGTTATCCTCTACCCAAGAATCCATGCTTAAAGCCGAGCAGGAAGCGGAGTAGTCCAAATTTGCGTATGAGCAGAAAATCAAAGATTTGGAACGCCAGGCTCTAACAGTAGAATCCTTGTCCTGAGAAGCTAGGCTGGAACTTGAAGTCTAAGGGGTGGATCGTTTTAAAAGATCCTCTGCCTACGACGCCCTTTTCCTTCTAAAGTTTCAGCGAGGGCTAGTTTCAGCTGGCGAGTTCTTCAAAGTTAAGAACATGGCGACTGAGAAGGCCCGAATTAACTGGGAGCTGTCAATCAAACATCATGTAGATCGGTCCTTGGAATCTCTTCGGACTCAGATGAAGGAATGGAGGGCTTACTACAGCAGCCGAGGTAAGGAACCCCATCCTATGCATTTGGAGGTTCTATCTGAGCATTCCTTATCGACTTTTTACGTCAGTGGAGAGTCCTTCGTAGAGGGTGTGCTGCCTGATGTTGGGCCGATCCTAGGAGAGGATTACAGCCAATGGATGGATGATTCGGGCGACACAATTGATTGGCCTTCTAATGAGAGCCTGCTCCGTGAGTACGAAATGATGACAGACCCGAGTATTGGCAAGGGCTCCAAATCCTCACAATCCTGATTTTGTAGATAGGATTTTTATAGACTAACTTATTCTTTGTAAAGAATACTTTGTAATAATTCTTTTGAAAGATGAATAAAAATTCCGAGTAGCATTTTCTGAACCTGGTGTTTTGATTATATTGCTCGCGGAATCTCAATTTGACTATGGTTGCTGAGTATCTTATTAAACCATCTATTTCTGTCGTTCGTGTACTTAACCGAGTACCTTATTAAACCGGTTGTCACCCGAATAATGCCAAGTATCTTATTAAACTGGCTCTTATAATCTTCATGCCCAGTATCTTATTAAACTGGCTTACTCTGATGTTCGGGTAACTTCACCGAGTGTCTTATTAAACCAGTTGTTACCTGAATAACTTTAAACGCCAAGTATCTCATTAAACTGGCTCTTGGGAATTATTAACCGAGTCACCTTAAAACATGCAAGTTTATACTTGTGTTTCATATCCGGTTGCTACCCGAACATTACATCAAGGCTCACCATGATCATATGTTCGAGTCCTTACATATTACCAAGGACGTCTCCCCAGTTTTTATGTGCATGGGTTTACCGAATCGTTAAGCTTTTTGAATTGCTTAACACAGCTACGTATTTCACCGGAATGTTTCCCGATAACGTCCCGAGCTGGTGCATCGAGTTTACCTTTTAAGGAAGATCATTTGACCTTGCTCGTCTGGCATGCTCCTTCGAGCTTCTCCGCCCATTCGGGATTTAATGGTCCCGAGAATTCTATTTTCATGTTCTTGTCATGCTCGTCTTCCATATCTTATTATCATATGCTTTATCTTTCGAAATCCCGAGTTTTATTTATAACTATAAAATTAACAAAGGTTTAAATTCCACAGCTAATATCTGACCTAACTAAAAATTTTCTTGTCTAGAAAAAAGAACAAAAAATAATTTAAGGATAGAAAATTTTCAGATATTGGGCATTGCATTGTCGGGGGAAAACCCCTCCATTAGGTCGTGCAATCCAATATGCTCCATGGCCAGCTACTCCCTCGATCTTGTACGGGCATTCCCACTTATCAGCCTGGAAACCTGCAACTTTATCTTTTTTGTTCAAAGTCACCTTTCTGAGAACCAAGTCGCCCAGTTGGATTTTCTTGACCCGCACATGAGAGTTGTAGTGGCGAGCTACTCTTTGCTGATATGCCACATTTCGTATTCGGGATTTCTCCATTTTTTCTTCTAGTTCATCTAGACTTTGTAACAACATATCAACATTCTAATCTTCGTCGTATAGCCTGACCCGAGGTGATGCATACGAATTTTCTATAGGGATAACAGCTTCTGTTCGAAACGCTAGAGTGAATGGAGTTTCTCCTGTTGAGGTTCTCGCTGTTGTCCGATATGCCCACAGTACTTCAGGAAGCTTTTCAACCCAGCTTCCTTTTTTGGCATCTAACTTTGCTTTGATTGTGTGTTTGATGATTTTATTCACCGCTTCAACCTGTCCATTTGTTTGAGGGTGGGCAGGTGTGGCATACTAATTAGCAATCTGGTACTCTTTGCACAACTGTCTGAACTTCCAGTTATCAAACTGAGTGTCTTTATCAGTGATTATAGTGTCTGGAACTCCAAACCTATAAAGTATATTCTTTTTCACGAAATTCATGGTGTTTGCTTCTGTGATATGCACTAGTGCTTCGGCTTCTGCCCACTTCGTGAAATAGTCAACAACTACTATGACGTGTTGTGCTCCACCCCTGTTCCAGCTAGCATTGGGCCGATTAGATCTAAACCCCACATGGTGAATGGCCATGGGGATGTGAGGTTTCTGAGTTTTTCAGGGGGCTGCCGGATATCGTTGGCAATCCTTTGACAAGTATTGCAACTCTCTGAACATTGTTGTGCATCTGAGAAAAGCGTAGGCAGTAATAGGCTTGCTTGAGTACCTTGCTTGCTAAAATTCTACCCCAAGTGTGGTTTCCACAAACTCCTTTGTGGATCTCCTGAAGTATTCGATGTATATCTTCCTCTGGTACACATCTCTGGAGAGTTCGGAAAAACCCCCTTCTGTATAACTCTCCTCCAATCAAGGTGTACCTTGCTTATCGATACCTGATGCGCTTTGCTTGTAAATGATCTTCCGGGAGCATGCCTTCTTCTAGGAACCTCTTTAGCTGAGTTATCCAACCGTCTGACGGTGTTCGGATTTCTAAAATTTCTAAATTTCTTGGTTCAGATATGCATGGTTTAAGAAGATGTGCAACCAGAATGGTCTTTAGCCTGATTATGGTTGTTGCTGATGCTAGCTTGGACAATGCGTCTGCCTTTTCATTCTCCTCCCTGGGAATCTGGGTAATCTTATATTCTTTAAATTTCTAGATGAGCTGTTTCTCAATGTCACGGTAGATTATCATGCATCACCTTTGGCTTGGTACTCGTCCAGGACTAGGTTGACAACTACCTGTGAATCGCTGAATATCTCAACCTCATCTGCCCCGAGAGCTATGCAGACTCTGAGTCCAGCTAGTAGCGCCTAGTACTCGGCTTGATTGTTGGTTGCTTTGAAGTCAAATCTCATGTCACATTCAACATCATCTCCTTCTGGAGTACATACTACGATCACTGGCCCGCTGCCATGAGTGTTTGAAGAGCCATCTACATACAACTTCCATGGGAATTTTTTGTTCAACATTCTTTTTTCTTCTAGGTTGGGCTCTGTGAATACTGCTATAAAATCTGCCACTACTTGCCTTTGAGAGATGTCCTGGGGATATATTGGATGTCGAATTCATTTAGCTCGATAGCCCATTTAGTCAGTCTTCCTGAAATCTCTGGCTTCTATAGGATTTGCTTTAATGGACAGTCGGTGAGGACCTGGATTGTATGAGCTTGAGATGATGGATGCCTGCCCTAGGTATTCCTTGATTTTCAGAAAAGCCTGTTCATACTCTTCATTCCATTCGAGCCATTTTCCTTTTTTGATTACTTAAAAAACGGTGAGCATCTGTCTATTGCTCTGGAGATGAATCTACCCAAGTAAGCTAAGCATCCTGTTAGGCGCTGTACTTCTTTGAGCATTTTTGGTGAAGTCATTTTCTGTAGGGCCTGAATCTTCTCTAGGTTGACTTCGATTCCTCTTTGGTGAACTTGAAAACCCATGAATCTTCCTGAAGGAACTCCGAATAAACACTTATTCGGGTTTAGCTTCATCTGGTATCTCCTTAAGACATCAAATGTCTCTTTCAAATCTGAAATATGCTTGTCTGTTGTGATGCTTTTAGTCAGCATGTCATCAACGTATACTTCCATGTTTCTTCCTATTTACCGTGAAAAGATTTTATTGACCAACCTTTGATAGGTTGCTCCTACGTTTTTCAATCCGAAAGGCATCACTGTATAGCAGTATAAACCCTGATCAGTTGTGAATGCTGTTTTTTCTTCGTCAGCCTTGTTCATCCAAATTTGGTTATATCCCGAATAGGCGTCCATGAAACTGAGTAGCTCATGGCGTGATGTAGCGTCCATCAACTGATCTATCCTTGTGAGTGGAAAACTGTCTTTTTGACATGCCTTGTTTAGATCTGTGAAATCTACGCACATTCTCCACTGTCCATTTTTCTTTTGGACGAGGACCACATTAGCCACCCATTGAGGGTAATTAACCTCTCTAATCGATCCCACAACGAGTAGCTTTTCTACTTCCAGTTTGATTGTCTGACTTCTTTCAAGATTGAATGACCTTCTCTTTTGTATTACCGATTTTACATTCGGGTCTACTGTGAGATGGTGATATATTATTCGGGCATCTATCCCAATCATGTCTTCATGACTCCAAGCGAACACATCCCTGTATTCTTTAAGCAGATCAACGAGGCTTTGTTTTTAACTTTTCCCCCCAGGTTGGCCCCGATCTTGACTTTTTTATCTGGTTCGTCTTCCTTCAAGGTGACTTCTTCGACTGGTTCAGTTTTGGATTCATCCGGCTCTTCCCTTGGATCGAATTCGAATGATAACGACTTTTCATTCTGACTCGACTGTGTTATGGTGCAAACCAATTCATTCTTGTCCTTGTATACTGATAGGTTAGCTCTTCGGGCCATCTCTTGGGATCCCTGAACTACCTCGACCCCTTGTTCGGTAGGAAATTTTATCATTAAGGCATAAGTGGCGGTTACGGCCTTAGTTTTATTCAGGAATGGTCATCCTAGTAGTGCATTATATAGCCAATTGTCCAAGTCTACCACCATGAAATCGAGCAACACAGTTCTCTGGCAAGGTGCTACTCCAATCTTTACAGGTAGCTTTACCGTCCCGAGTGATCTGACATCAATTCCCCTGAATCCTCTAAGTGGGGTATGGAAGGGTTGTAGGTTCTTTCGGTCTAACCTGAGTTGATCGTAGAAGGCTACATTGAGGATGTCTGCTGAGCTTCCATTATCTATCAGGATTCTCCTGACTTCCCGATGACCAATCCGGGCACTTATAACCAAGGCATCATTTGGTCGTACATCAACGCCATGCGAGTCTGCTTCTGTAAATGTTATTGGGTCCCATCCTTCCTTTTTCCTCTTCGGGTCTGGCTCGACCGAGTTTATATCAAAGTTATTTCTTGCTTCTACTGATTCTCTGATTTCCTGAGTTAGTTCTTGGTTACTTCTTCCAGTGGATGGTCCTTCAAAGATCGTATGTATTACTTGATTGGCCTCTGGACTGACCCTTTGATTTCTACCAGAGCTGTGATCGGCCTTGATTTCTTTTTTAGCTTCTGATTTTTCATCCCTTTTCAATATCACATCCTGTAGATGTCCTTCCCGAATGAGGGTTTCTATGTAATCTCTGAGCTGGTAACACTTGGAAGTCTCATGACCGGTTTCCTTATGGAACCTGCAATATTTGGTTGTATCTCGCCGAGCGAACTGAGATTAATGGCGTGGCTCTTGTACCATATTCTTTGTTTCCAGAATGGCCATGATTTCCTCCTGTTTTTTTCGAAGAAGGGTGTAGTTGGTGTATCTGCCTCGGTATTTTTCTGTGGTCTGCTCAGTATTACGCCCATTATCCCCGTCTTTGCTTTTTTCTTTGCTATTTCCTTTCTATTTTCCTTTCTGGTTCTGCGTCTTGGACTCGACGTCCTTCTGTTCGGGTTTTCCCCCATGCCTATAGCATCCTCCCGTGGCTAACTCTTTTTCCTCTGCCAGTGCATATCCTCCCGCCATATCCATCATGTCTGCATATCTGGTCAATCGGGCTTTTCTTAAATCAAAAGATAATTGTCCATTCTGCAAGTTGTTGATGAATGCAACGATTATTGCTTCATCGTTTGCACTGCCAATTTCTGATACTTCTTGGCCGAATCTCCCCAGGTATTTCTTCAGTGACTCATCTTTCCTTTGTTTTATTTGAGCAAGGTGAGCCACTGACTTTTCCTATGAACATTACTCAGGAATTGCCTTGAGAAGCTCTAGCTCAGTTCACTGAAATTTCTGATGCTTGCTGGGGGCAATCTCCCGAACCACCTTGAACCCATATCTCCCAGAGTTTATGGAAAGTTGAGACATAGCAAAGGATCACTGTGGGCGTACTGAGCCATGGCACTTTTATAACGTCTCATATGCTCCTTTGGATATGTATCTTTCTTAAACTGCTCCACGTGTGGCATCCTAAACCTTTCTAGGAATGGTCTGCAAGATTTCCCTGGTGAATGGACTGTCAGAATCGTCATCAGATAAATCGTTATACCCATAACGTCTGACCAGTGCATCCATTTGACTTCTGTTGTTCTCGACCTCTCGAGTCAGGCTCTGGATTACGATGTCTCTGCCTCCCACCGGACTTCCCCGATGGTCGAACCGCTAGGTGATTGTCATTCCTCTATCTGGTTCTTCATTCTGATGTCGGGTTTCACTTATGATTCCGTGGTGACGCTTGCGATAGTGCCGATCGATGTCTTTTGATGACGACCGATCCCGGTGTCAGTCATGTTTGCGATGTCTAGCACAGGTTATCTGATCCTGGTTCTGTCTTTGGCGTGGTCGTTCTTCTTCAGGTATTTCATGTCCAGCCTGATTTATTGGATTAGGGTTCTTTCCAACTTATGGTGTATTTATTTCTGGTCCTACTACCACCGAACGAAGCCTTGCAGGTGGGAGATTAGGAGTTGGTGCTTCTGTAGCCAGTAGATCAACTCCTTCCTTTACTATGTCTGCCACCAGTTGCTGCAACGCTTCCCGAAAACATTGAGTCAGATCTCCACCGGTTGGAGGAATTTGTTGGATCCCCGCCATTGAATATAGGTTGGTTTTCTGTTGTTGCAGTGAGATCCCTTGAGGTACTGCCAACATGGAAGTTATCCGGAGATTTTTGGACATCCCCGGAATTGCTTCGGCTTCCTGCCATCGCTTTTGATCAAGTCGAAGGTTCAAGCCCCTCCTTCTAGCGCCAATTGTTGACGTCTATTATTGGATATGTCAACAAGGACTGTATTTCAGCTGTAAAATCAAAGAGAAGAGAAAAATGAAGTAATATGACGCAAGTTTTATGTGGTAAAGCTTCGATGATCGGAGAAACGTCCATGGGTGGTTGTATGATCAACCAAGCCAAAATCCACTATGAAGAAAGTAATTACAGCTCTCGATCTCTCTTTTTCTCTATGAATATATATGGATATTTTTCTATGATTGCTGTATATATGTTGTATGGCGAGATTATGGGTCTATTTATATGTTTATAGAACTCTAATCTGCTTTGTACAAGTAGTAGTAGATCCTTGTCTTTAATTACAATTATTTGCTTGTTTGAAGCTGATTTGTCTTCTTTCCTGTTTCGGAGTCTTTTATTGAGATCGAGTGGGACTCTAGTAACGTAGTCCAATTATGACTTATTTCCTGGGGACTAGTCTTTTTGAAAAAATAGAAGTGTTGTCTGATTGGGAACCTTTCCTGTTTAATATTCTGCTTTTATTAGGATTCCTTTTGATATGGATATCTTCGTGCGTCTTAATGACGTGATCCACGTGGGGTATGTGTTGGGTTTTTATTCATTTTTCTTCACGCTTGCCTTGAGTAAGGACAATTTCGCTGGTCCCGAGTAACGTCATTTGATCCCGAGTAGAAATGCTATTTGTCCAGCCCCCCGGGTGTCATTCATCTGGTCCCAAGTAGTATACAATGCTACTTGATTCTGAGTAGGTTTTGTTTGGCATCTGTTTACTCGGGTTTTCCCTCATTTGGTGATGTCTTGTAGGATATTTTCTGAAGGCTTATTAGCATGTCAACCTGGCAATTTATTCTCTTTGTTGATGACGTGTCCGTATGACAAAATTTACATATAACAATTGTTTTTTATATAATTTTTTTATTGATTTATTAACTATTTTTTAAAATATATATATTATATTTTTAAAATATAATAAAATTCAATAAAGTCATATATGAATAATTTAATGCAATATAATACAGTGTATCACCAAACACAGGTTTGTATTAATGATATTACAGTCCAATACAATCCAATACGGTGTGCCAAACGAGCTCTAATGATCTCAACTTTTATTTTCTACCCATTTATCCATTAACAAAAATTACTCAAATACTAATGTCATGTTTGATACTTAGGGTATGTTTGGTAGGGAGGAAAAAAAAAAGAAAGGATAAAAAGATTTAAAGGGATAGAAAAGATGAGGGAAAGAAAAAAAAATTCCCTTGAGCTGTTTGGTAAACAGAAAAGAAAGAAGATTATGTATAAAATCTTCTTTATCAATTTTACTATTTGACCTTTACATTATATTTTATATCTATTATATATTTTTGTATTTAATAAATTTATATAATTTAAATAATATTGAATCCAACTTTTTTTTTTTACAAAATGACTTCAAACCTTGTAACCTATTATACATAAAATTAATATATTATGTTTCACAACTTTATTTAAAAAAATAAGTTTTAAATAAATTAAAAAAAAAATTAAAGTTGTAATTTCATTTAAAGCCAAAAGCATAATCACTTTTCTCTTTACTTTTCCTCCCACTTTTAGGAGGATTAAAATGAGTGGGTCACACCCATCAATTTTTCCTCTCACTTTTTCTTTCATTTCACATTCTTCTCCATACCAAACACATACTTCCCTATTTTCTTCTCCCTTTTCCCTCGACCCTTTACTTTCATCTCCCTTTTCCTTCCTACCAAACATACCTTTAATGACACTTAATATGCTCCATTAAGTTATTTTGTTTATTTTTTTAAGTGCCATTAAACTACTTGTTTAAAAAAAGAAATAATATTTCACTTTTCACTTAACAAAAGTCCATTGAAATTTAATACAATTTTTTATTTCCAAAACTATCCTCAACATTCTAACTAATTTCTAATCTTGTCTTCAGTCAAACTACTATTCATATTAATATGTTTTTTTTTTCTTTCTCGCCGTAAACAATTACAGCATCATAAAATCTAATTGCTTCAAAATTCAAACTATTAGAGACTAGTTTTCCTACCATATTCCAGCTTCCGATAAGGACTCGTTCATTTTTTTCCTCATAATTTGATAATTAGTTTTATTATTTTTATTTTAGAGTTTGATTGAATCTAAATAATATTATTAATATAAATTTAAAATATTATTAATAACTAAATAATTTTATTTTACAATTTGTAAATTACTTGTTATAGTTATCCTTAATATATTAAAATGTAAATAAAAACAAATAGTTAGAAGGGCATAAATGTAAAAATATTAATTTTCAGATATTTATAACTTTAAAAAACAAACAGATTATCACTTACATTCAGTTTTCAGTAAAAAAAATACAAATGTTTTTCAGTTTTCAGTCTTCAGTTACTATTCAGTGTTCAGTAACATTCAGCACTGTTCAAACTTCAGACAAAAAAATCAAACGGGACCTAAGTTTTACCATTACAATAAACACAATCTATGAAATTTAGTTTTTTCATTACTTATTACAGCAAACACTATTTTCGAATACTAAGACAAATAAACATGATTTTTTTTTTCTCCATTATGTTCTCTCCTTCCCTAGAATTTCATTAAATCATTCTTTTGTCTACTCGTGTTTTCTTGGATGCAGGTCTGCAAACAAACAAACTATCAAAAGTTTTGTAAAATTAAAGTTATGTATTGAAAATTATATATCCTAATCTAGGTATTACAAATTTGAATTGCATGCTACTTATGAAAAAAATGAATTGCTGCCTGTGTCAAAACTTTACATACAAAAAGTAGGATCCAAATGTAAGTCGTAATTATTTAAAACCAACAAAAAATTCAAACCATGATATCAATATCAATGAATTTTTTATGAGAAAATATATGCAATTTCAAAGTCGTGCATTTTAAATGGTCAAAAACTAGAATTGGTTTCTGAGTCACAAGGTTACTTAAAACGTGTGTCTAAATAACCCGGGGATGAATAGATTTTAACCAAATTAATCGCTAACTTTATGGTTAATCAATATTAATCTCAAAGAATAACCCAAAACAAACATACAACAAAATCAAGTAAAATGTGGAATGTAAAGAACACTTGATTTTACATGGAAAGCTATCGACAAGGTAAAAACAACGGGATTAGCTAATGCTAGACCATTGAGCCCTCATATCCACTATTTACAAAATCGATTACAACCTAGGTTGACCACATTATATCTATACGGTTACTAATTCGCTTTTGCTACCCGTAAGCATTTACTTGTATACTATCCAAGGTACATACAAGACTTAATGCATAAGAGAAGGGATATGCAGCCTAATGTGAATATGAGAATATTCTAAATGCACAAATGTTAGGTCAACACATTTAATGCTTATCAAATTATGGATGAATGATTCAAACAATCCTAGATATCATTTTTTATATGACATACATATAACTTACATGAAATAAATGCACATCTAGATGCAATAGCTATCACAATACAAAATACAACGATCACCACAAAAATCCCAACTTATAGATAAATATCTAATCTAGATGCACACAAGTCATTCAAGAGATTTCTTGTTAAGTAAGAACACTAAAATGAATGAGAATGGTTGTTCTACTTACCAAGTCATGTGTTTTGATGAAGACCCATGGAAGAACACAACCTAGAAGATGCTAGATGATGCTTGATACTCATGAAAATGGGTTTGGATGAAAAAATATGAGTTCTTGGGAGTCTCTCTCTCTTAAAAATAAGTTTCTCTCACTAGGTATGTATTCTGAACTCAGAAAAAAAATTATAAAGAAGATGATTTTTTATTGGGAGAAATGACACTATGCGGAATGGAAAAATTGCTTCCAAAATCAGTGCAGTGCGCGGGTGGGAGACCCACGCACTTACCCACTTATAAACAGGTCTGAGAACATCCATCCTCAGTGCAAGGGTACTGAACAGGTAAAGACCCGTGCATAACTCGTGTAAAGATAGACTAGAGGATACCCATCCTTAATGAACGGGTGCTGCTCGGGTAGAGACCCGTGCACAACCCATGCAAAAGACGCATGAGGCACTTTAGCTTATAGTGAGCGGGTACTGCACAGGTAAAGGATCCACGTGTAAGCTGGGCAATAGAGACCTTCAAGGTGGTCAGCAACGCGCTGAGGAAGCACTCCATCATGCAAGCGTGGACAATTCTGATCAACAAACGGAAAAAGAAATACATAGAACACATCCACACTTAGAACTAACACCAAAGAGCATGTGTATGAAGTGTAATGAAGAACACACATAAAAAAAAGATTGAAACACATATGCAAGATATGTAAGGCATGCATGATAGTGTGTGTGTGCAACTAGTCTCTTCCAAGAAAGTTAAGTATGTAATATACCTTCCTTGAAGTGCTCTTGAATTTTGACGATGCCAACGAAGCTTGATCACGAACAATGAGGCCCAATCTACCCTTACAAATAAATCCCCAATGTGGTATGTTAACAAAATGAGCCAATCAAGATATTAGAAACTTATAATCTCCCCCCTTTGGCTATTTCGTGACAAAAACACCACTCACAAATCATCCTCACAAATAAATGAGAACAAGAGGTCAACAAAAGTTATTCTACATTACAAATAGATACTTAGATGCTAGATCTTCAATTCTTCAAACTCTTGTAGAATAGTTATCCCTACAAAACAATGAAAGTACACTTTCCAAAACAAAGCATATGTCAGGTGATCAATAGAAAATAAAAGATAGAGGCAATTTGCATAAAAGAAAATAAGCAACATGCAACAAACGATGCAAATGCAAATGCTCCCTCTAAATAGGTTACTCCCCTTTGTTATAGGGATTTTTTGATAGCATGAAAAGTCAACATGATCACCTGAAAAACCGTGATTAGATATGCCACGTCGTAAAAATCAGGGAAGACCAACCCAAAACAATGGGGAATCAATTACGTGGAAATTACTCTCTTTGATTACATCAAGTTTCCGTTTGGGCTTAAGTTTGAATAAATGGCAAATCCGTTGATGTATCTGGTCACATCATGGCGCTTTAATAGCGAAGAAGACAACTATATAACTTGGGTAAGAAACCATGATTTTGCGTATCAAATGACGAGGTACCTCAAGGTACCAGTCTAGTAGCGTGGTGCTTAACCGATCCTTCTAGAGCTTTCCGGCTAGCTTCCTTCTTACCTGGTAGGCATGTCATGTACCCGGTAACCAGTGGCGATAAGGTACCGAGGTACTCGGGTACCATGATGAATGACCTGTTGTCGAGGTACTAGGTAGGAGTTACCTCGCTGCTGGTTGGTCTTGGTCTTTAGGTGGTGCAGAGACTGGTATCTCGAGGCAGGTAGCAGTATACCAGCCCTACCTGGTACCAAAAAACATGTCATACCAGGTACCAGTTGGATGAAAAATTTCACATTGACCACTTGCAAAAATGGCCATTAACAATATTATATATATTATTATATATTATATAATATTTTATTACCATATATAATATTGCATATAATAATATATATATTAATTACAATATATAATATTTATATATAATAATATCAGTTATAATATTATATATATATATATATATTATAATATATAAATGGTGAGTATCTTATAAGGGATCCCTTATTTTAATTTCGGTAAGGACCACCTTGAAATCACATTGATTTGAATGAATTTTGATTTGAATTTTATTTTTGAATGATAAATTCATTGAAATCTTCCTATGAATAAAATTTGAAATTTTATCATGCACTAAAAATATTTTTCTCGAATTTTCCTCTATTTCGCCTTTTTTTGATGTATTCATATTTAAAAAAATGGGATAAATAGTCCTAGTACTTGAAAAAAATTCAAATCTTAAACATAAATAGATTTTAATGAATTTATCATTCATAAAAAAAAATTCATATCAAAATTTATTCAAATCAATGTGATTTCATGGTGGTCCTTACCGAAAATAAAATAAGGGATCTCTTATGAGAGACTCACTCAATATATATAATAATAACTATAATATTATATGTATATATATATATTGTTAATAGCCATTTTTGGCAAGAGGTCAAAGGAAAATTTTTCACCTGGTTAGCAACTGATAGAAAGCATCTCCATGCACTAGATAGGTACCGGACACAATGCTTTACCTCGAAGTACCAGGTCCAGCACAACTTAGGTACCTCGACATCATTGTAGGAGCAAGATGAAGCTCATGCACCTTTACAGACCAACTGGTACCCAAGTACCTTGACATTATTCTGTAGTCCCGCCGAGGTACATATCCTACCTTTCTAGCACGAAGGAAGATGCCCATAAAGCTCCTAGGAGATTCCAAAGCTCCAACGAGATCGACCAGAATGGTACCCCGAGGTACCTCGTCATCACCATCGGTCAAGCGCCACCTCACCAGGATGGTACCTCAAGAAACCTCACCAGCAGACTTGTACTCCGAGATACCTTTCCACATCACCAGGTTAATGCTTTGAGGTAACACACCACTAATATAGGAAGTCGAACTGATCTCCAAACTATAAATACGCTATGTGTACGCACCGCCGTAATGAAAGAGTTTAAAAAGGAAACAAATACGTTTCCCTCCAAGATATCCTCCGCCAGCCGATTCACCAGAGGCAACAGCATTAAACAGAAAATCCTATCAAATGGGGAAGAAAGATCAATATAGCGATCTTCGGCTTGTACGCTAAGGAAAAACACTAGATTTCATGTATAAATACAGAGATAATATAGACTAAAAGAAAAGGAAAGAAAAAACTTGGTCTTGAAAACGAAAAAGCTATTACTGGATTCTGCAGTTAGAATCAAGCTAAGCCATCGCCATGGTCTTTTTAGTCCACTTAACGACTTGTATGCATTCGTCACCTCCAATTAGGTAGAGAGAGAAAGGAGAGACAGAGTAAATCTAGTCACTTGTACACCCCGCATTATTGAATAAAACAAGCATCATTCAATTTGTTATCATTCCTTTATTCATTTCACCCATTTTTCACACATGTAACCGGTACCGAAGGTACCTACCCCGACTAAGATCTACTGAGTTGTGGTCCTGAGGGTGTTAGAAGAGTTTCCTCACCTAGAGCGAATTTTCGGCCAACACTTGTGGGAAGATTCCACACCCTTTTCTTGACCATGTGTTTGAGTTTTTTTTTAGTTACAACAGCGCCATGAGACTTCAATCTTCATAGAGGCAGTCTGAAGCATCTGGGCACCAATCCGCAGCCTCTACTCGGAAGGCTCAAAGGGAGGGAAAGAAATCGAAACATTAAAATCCAGCTGCAGCACCGACCGATACTACATAAGTTCTGGTTCCCCCGATGATAGGCTAGGCCATTCTAGAACAATAGGCCATAACTTTTGTGAAAAGTGTTCGACTACAGTTTGTCGCAGAGGGAATTACCCCTCAACTAGTAGAACCTAGCAACCGCGAGGATCCCAACAGATCGGGAGCTAGGACAACCGCTTTAGATCGATTGGGGCCACCACAGGTTGGGGCTCTGCTTTCAGTTCGAGATCGGTTAGGGCCCATGCCCCTAGACCCGCGTAGACCAACCAACTACCAAATCCGATAGGTAAAATCAGTTATCGACATCCCGCCAAGGTAGCCCAGCCACCAAGCACAGCCAACGGCCATAACAAGGGAACCTCAAGCCAACGTCTGTGGTAATAGCATAAACGCTAAGGAAAATCATCCTCAATGGGATAACCACAACAAGGTCCCTATTTCATCAGAGGGATCAGACAATGAAGACTCAGAGGTCGAATCTAAGAACGTTAGGAACAAGCGCCTACCGGATCAGCTAGCCCAGATGCAGATCCATGAGTTGAGGAAGAGCAATCACAAGGAGAACTGTAAGAACCCTTTAGGAGAGAAAAATGCCCCCTACTCTCGAAGGATTTGGGAAGCAAAGCTCCCACAGAAATTTATAATGCCGGCTAACAAGTTCTCTAGCACTGAGGATCCCCTAAGCCACCTAGAGAGCTATGTCCAGCAGATGGAGGTCTAGAATGCAACCAGAGCAGCCATGTGCAGGATGTTTCTAACCACGCTAACCGACTATGCCAAGACATGGTTCAGAAAGTTATCGGCAGGTAGCGTGGACAACTTCACTAAACTATATAGTGATTTTTGCTCCCATTTCCAAGGAGTCAAGCTAAGACCAAAAGATCCGATCCACTTGCAGCATGTGATCCAAGAGGGGGAGGGGGGGTGAAATGCTCAGGTCTTATGTGGAGAGGTTCCACAAAGAGGTGATCCAGATAGGGGTCTTTATTGAGAGAAAGACGGTGGCCAACTTCCACAGAAACCTTTGGGCAAACAGACTGTTCTGATCTTTCCCCAAGCGTCTGCCAGAGACATAACAGAAAGCCTACGACAAGGCCCTCGAGCAGGTGGAGATAGATGAGCAGCTCAGAGTCAATATTGAGCATGATGACATGAGGACTGCTAAGCGCCAAAAGAAAAAGATGCCCAAACTTGTACTGACACAAAAGGATAAAAACAGACCTCCGAATCGATTTACATACCGCTCCCCACCATTCCAGCCTTAGTGAGAGCGGCACCCAGCAAGGAAAACTCCACCCCAAGCATCACCCCTACCGAGAGTAGTAGCCTCTATTGCCTAGAACGATAGGGGTTACAGTCATTACACCTCGCTAAATGCATCCCGCGAGATGAGTTACCTCACCATCTGAGACAAGGGATTACTCAAAAAACCTAGTCCCATGAAAACACCATTTGACATAAAGAACCGATACAAATACTGTGACTTCCATGAGGATGTGGGGCACAACACCCCGGAGTGCTTTAGCTTATGTAACCAGATTGAAGCAAGAGTGAGGGGTGGCTGTTTGGTAGAATTCTTGTAGCAGGTTCGAGATAGCATCCACACAGGCAGAGAGGTTCAAACCGAGATCCGAGATTATCAGAGAAGAGAAAAGGAGAGCATAAAAACCTGATGTATCAAATCAAGGTCATACACACCATCAGTGAAGGACCCACCTAACAATTCCAGAAACAGCCACGCAAGGAAGATCCCCCGGATTGAAGAGGGGTAAGGTAACTTCAAGGTAGATCAGAGCTTGGTAGGAACCTTCCAGTCAGCCCTGATCGTTTTTACTGAAGCAAATATATACAATACTGTGTAGCCGCACGATGATCCCATGGTGATCACGGTACAGACCACCAATTGCCGTGTCCACCGTGTGCCAATTGATACAGGTAGCGGTATAGACATTCTTTTCAATGACACCCTGGAAAATCTTACCATGAATCAGTGGTATTACAACAGTTGCACCACCCCTTGAATGGCTTTACTGGGGATGCAATTGTACCAGTGGGATCCAAAATTCTATCTGTAATCATCGGGACTGTACCCCTCCAGCAAAACCTGATGACAGACTTCGTTGTGGTGGATACCCCATCAGCTTATAGCGCAATTCTAGGGAGACCCTTCCTGTCAACTCTCAAAGTGGTGATATCCATCCAAAATAACTTTATGAAATTCCCAGTGGGAAGCAAGGTTGGCGAGGTACGCGATAACCAGCAAGCAGCCCGCAAATGCTATATTGTGTCGACCAACCCAATGGCTTTAGCCAAACAGCTTTCCCAGATATCGATCACACAATAGTAGAAACCATTGAAGAAGGATCTCGATACCCCGAACATCACGGGGAAGCAGAAGAAACGGTAAAGGAGCCCAAATTAGATATCCTACCAAATGAAAAGATGAATGGAGAAGATAGAGGTTAGTCCAGTAATTACCCGGCCGACACTCTAGAAGAAATACTAATTATGGATGGTGATCCCTCCAAGGTAGTTAAGGTTGGAGCCACACTGGAAGCCTGGGTAAAGGATGGATTGATCGGGCTCTTCAGAGAGTATAATGACATCTTCGTCTGGAACCATGACGAAATACCCGGGATTCCTATCTCCCTAGACGCTCAAAGGTTGGCAATCGACCCCACCTACAAACTAGTTAAGCAGAGGAGGCGTCACTTCAACACTGAAAAAAATGTCATAATATAGAATGAGGTAGATAAATTGTTGAAAGCAGGATTCATCCAGGAATCCCAATACCCGATGAAACAATTATTATGATGTGTTTAATAACAATCTAAAGGGGGGGGGGGGGGTGAATAGATTTTAATCAAATTTTACCCAATTTTCGTTAATGGTTAATTAGACGAAAATATCCCTAACTAGTCACAATAATATCACAAGTGTAATAAGTGCAGAAATAATAAAGACATTTGATATATATGTGGAAACCTTCCAAATGGGAAAAACCACGGGCTGTTAAGTGTGCCACACTCGAACAACGAATCCACTGATTATAAAGGCGTTACATCCTACTCCTGGTATATAACCCACTACCACTACCTAATCCCGGTATTAAGTGGACCTAGTCCAATTTGCTTACGCTTGAAGCAACCTACTCCCGGATGCAACGCAAGACTTACTTCTCTTAAATGAAGAGATAAACACCCTATGTGAACATATGATGATGTCCAAACAACAGACAAGGCTAGGGTACCTTATATGCTTATCTAGGATTATGAGATGACAATAAATGCAATCCTAGATATCAAGAGCTAAATGACATGTCCTAAAGCTTAGCTAAACATAGAACAAGTAATCCTATGAAGCTATCATAAAAGCCAAATCAACACATGTTGTCATTAAGCATGGCAATGACTATAATGCAATCACTAAATGCAATCACTAAATGCAATCAATGAGTCCTAAACAATATCTAAATGCAAAACATTGAGATTTAGCTAGAAGTTATCAATAACAACATTCCTAGCTATCACAAACAATCACAATGAATCAACAAATATGCTTACAATGTATTCAACATATACTTAGTATATATTCATGTGATTGAGACAAATCATTTAGCCATACAATAAATGCAAGTCTTAGACCAATGTCTATCAATAACAAACTCAATTAGTTGTGTAGAGATTTTCTAACAAACTAATTGTCACAAAAAAACATCACATAAACATTCAAAGGCTTAACAAGTTGATTAATGAACAATCTATCAACCTAGTCAACAATGAATCACACAAGAATGTTTATGACCTAGCTTTTAGGCAAAAATGACCTAATCAATTAAGCTATCAAAATACAAATCCAATCATGTTATCATTAAACAAAATTATGCATTCAAAAATGATTTCTATAAATCCTATGCAATAAAAATGAACTCTTGGAGTTTAAGAACAATAATCAACGATAAAAGTTTGTTCTTACTTACCAAGTCATGAATGATGAAGACCCATGTCTAAAGATAATCAATAATGCATGAAGGATGATGGGTTTCTGGTTTGGAGAGTTAAGGAACCACTCTTGGAGCTTCTCTCTCAAGGGAAATGTTTTCTCTCACTAAGAAATGGTTTTTAAGCTCTGAAAAACTAGTGAGGAAGAAGATGGCATGTAAATATGAGCCCTAGAACAAAACTACATCGTTTTGAAAAATGCTGAAAATTTACTCAGTGCGCTGGTCGACAAGCGCCACACCAGCACACACCTACTGTCCAAGGGGCGCTGGTGAGGTGCGCTTGTGCACCGTTGCAACCACGATATCACAAAAGTTTGAGATTCGAGCGACCCAAAACATGACCAAACGACATCCAAACCTTTCATATAATATACCGTTGGAAAGGTATGGAAGTCTACTTTCTACTCCAATTTATAAAATAAGATTTGGAAGTCTGTATAAAAAGTTATGGTCATTTGAGTGACCAAAGTTCAGAAACGGACAACAACAGAGATGCCCTATTTTTGTGATCAATTTGGAGATTTCAAAACCAATCCAAACGGTCAAGAAATATTACGAATAATATACCGTTGGAAATGTATGGGTGTCCAGTTTGTACAGAACTTTTCAAAACATATTTTGAGTCATTTTATAAAAAGTTATGGTCACAAGACCATACAAAGGTCAGTTTTGAAAAACATTTAAATATTTGAAATTCATATTTTGAAACTAGACACCTTACTCCACATAACCAAACCAAGAGAAGAATACAATCTTCTCAAATAGTCACTCAATGCGCTAAGACAAGCACACCATCATGCAAGTGCAAACAACACACAAAACCACACTATGAATGCATATAGACAACAATGAAGCACACATGCATAACAAATCAAATGCAAGTAAGTGTGTGTGTGAGCAACACATAATGCATGTCAATACAAATGCAAAGATGTGATCAATATAAACATGCAAGAAGAGTTATCAAAACATGAATGCACACTCATATAAACACACAACATATTCCAATAAGAAATATGCATGAGTTGTGAGTGTGTGCAACTATATCTCTTCAAAGCAAGCAAGCACAAGAAATATACCTTTGGTGCTTCTTCTCTTAAGGTCTTGAGAGCCTAAGCTACCCTTACATAAAACCCCAATATGTGGTTTGTTCACGAAATAAGCCAATCAATAAATGATGACTTTTCACCCGAAATGGATTGCCAATGTGGTTATAGTCACCAAAGTGAACGGGAAGTGGAGCATGTACGTGGATTACACAGATCTCAACTGCGCTTGCCTGAAGGATAGCTTCCCGCTACTAAAGATCGATCAGCTGGTAGACTCCATGACAGGGAATAATCTCATAAGCTTCATGGACGTATTCTCGGGGTATAATCAGATCATGATGTACCCCTGGCGGGGCCTTTATTGTTACAAGGTCATGCCCTTCGTTATCAAGAATGCATGAGTCACCTACCAACAATTGGTCAACCAGCTGTTCAAGCTAAAAATAGAAAGGATGATAGAGGTATATATTGACAATATGATCACCAAACCCCAGGTGGTTGAGCAACACCAGAACCACCTCCACCGAACCTTCCAACTCATCAAAGACAAGAAGAAGAGTTTGAACCCTACTAAATGAACCTTCGAGGTATGAACAGGGAAGTTCATAGGATTCATGGTCCATAAGAGTGGCATTGAATCAAACCCTGAGAAGATCAAAGCCATCTTAGACCTGGAATCCCCAAACTCTCTCAAACAGGTACAGGAATTGACTGGTAAAGTAACAGCGCTCAACCACTTCATATCGCGATCGACTGACAAGTGCCTCCCCTTCTTTAAAGCAATCAAGCAAGGGAAAAACTAAAGTGGGATCAAGACAGTGAGCAGGCCTTCCAGGCATTGAAGAAGTTCTTAGCCAGACCGCAGCTGCTAGTCAAGCCGAAATCCGGGGAGGAGTTACAGATCTATCTAGCAGTATCTGAGATAGTAGTAAGTGGGGCTTTGGTTAAAGACTACTGAGATGGGGTTTAGCGGCCCATTTACTACAAGAGCCATACCTTGACTAAGCTAGAGAGGAATAAAACCCACATAGAGAAGCTTGTTTTCACCTTGGTGACCTCGGCAAGAAAGCTTTGCCAGTATTTCTTAGCTTACACGATCTCGATAATAACCGATCAAGCTCTCTGTCATCTTTTGCATAGGCCGAACATATTCGGAAGGTTAGTTCTCTGTGCTCTTAAACTCACTCAGTTTGACATTAAGTACAAGGCGAGGACAACCACCAAGGCACAAGCACTAGCCAATTTTATGGACGAATTCTCAGCCCTCTCGGATCCTGATACCTTTACATGCCTAGAGATAATTCTCCTTAAAGGTCAAGAGCTCGAGGACTGGCCATCTAATCGAGAAATCTGGGTTCTTTACACTGATAAAGCTTCAGGTCTAGTAGGCAGTGGAGCAGGCATCTTCTTGATTGATCCAGATAAAACCAAATGCTGCCACTATTTCCGTTTCGAGTTTAAGGCCACCGACAATGAAGTAGAGTACGCGACCCTCCTAGCTGGGATGAGAGTAATTGTCAACCCTCTACTTGAAGAGTGATTCCCATCTCGTCATCAACTAGATCACCGGGTTATACCAGGTAAAAGGTTACAATATGACAGCTGACCTCAAGCTGGTCCAACAGCTCAAGATCGGGTTCAAAGGGTTCATGATAGAGCAGATACCTTGCTATGAAAATCACCTAGCAGACGTCTTGGCCAAAATAGGTGCCAACGTGGTTTAGACCCTACCCAAAGGAGTACCACTCTAAGCAATAACCCAGTTCATCATAGTGGAGCAGTGGCAGTGAGAGCTTCAGCCAAGTCATTATTTGAGTACTAGGGTACCGTGGCAAACAGAAGGGTCATGATACCCAAACATTTGCTACTTGTACTTTCGCTAAAATTCTTGTTACCAGAGCAATCCAAGCTACAAATGCAACGTCTTTAAGAGACCGAAAAACCAAAGAAATAGAGGGGTTTGGAGCATAGATGGAGTGGTCGAGTCGTCTGGTAAGATGACTTAAAGGGCAGTAGTAGTAGCAGGATCAACCAATGGAAGGGCAACGGTGGTCATATCAGTAACCTGGGAAGCGTGCCTTCCTTGGTTTAGAGCCTTGGAAGCCCGCGACCTAAGAATAGCCAACCTGGACATAGCTTGGGAAGGTGCCAAAGTGGGAACAGGTGAAACCCCAACTGGATCAGTAGAACCCTCTTTCTCCAAAGGTGACAATTGGGCTTCTAGGGGCAATCTGACATGATGAGAAGGGGTACGAGCTTGCCAGACCTAGCGAGAAGCTTAAGCAACAACAAAAACTGTTAATAAAAAAGAGAAGAGAGCCGTTATAATCAAGCTAATCAACAAAAAAAAATAGGATGGCTCAGTGTTACTTACGAGGAGTAGCATCAGAAATTCATAGATAACGATTTACTTGGTGAGAGTCGAAGGTGTCAGTAGTTGGGAACTTCAGGTTCAAATAGTTCCTAGTGAGGATAGCCTTCAGTACGACCTCGGACTCGGTAGGCATGGAATCCCAGCCCCATGATGGTTTATCGTTGAAAGAGGTGGGAACCGCGAACTCATGGCCACTAATAAATACAGAGCTTCCCCAATCATTCCCCGACAGGATCCTTTCCTCCTTCCTATCTGAATCCTTCCTCAAAGCATCAGGAATGATAAAATTAAGTGTGTTATAAGCCTTCATATAGAATTGACCTCGGGATGCTCTGGACAGGCTTCCAATTTGAAAAAGGTATGCTAGCTCCTCTTCACCGGGCTCCTTGGTGACCTTACTTAGCTTACACTGTTCCCTCAACAACATGAGAAAGTCAATCAAATGCCACCAGAAGCCAGGCGTCAACTTGAGGGGAGCCAGCTATAGGGCATTGAGAGTTTGTCGAAGAGTAGGATGAAAGGGAAGCCTGACCCCATTCTCGAGAGCCGTTACATGAATTGGGAGCACTCCTTTGGTAGGATTGAAGACGTCATAATTCCTGTGAGGAACTGAGATAGAAACACTATCGGGAATGCCATACTTTGACTGTAGACGATCGAGCGAGTTTGGGTCAGTGGTAGAGTCCGGGATAACCCTGAAGTCAGTGGGGAGAAGCCTCTCCAGAGAAAGACTGGCAACTGTAACCTGACCCCTTCCTACAGGAGCATTCTTGGGTTCACCATCAGAATCCTCATCGACTAAATTTAGGGGGTTGTCGGGATTATTGGAAAACCCGGTCCTGATAGCTACGTTCATGTTCGACAAGTGTATTCACGTGTTAGGTTGAGATTGAAAACTTCCTAGCCATTGATAAAAGAATCGATTGAATCACGATTGTTTTTCGATACGGTAGAAATAATTTTTGAGTTCGATGAAAAAGAAGAAAGGAGCGCTGAATGGAGGTTTCTTAGAGAAAATTTGAAATATGAAAAAATAGGAGGCGTGAGGAAGGCGACGAAGTAGCCGAGTTTAAATAGAGGTAAATAGAGTAGTGATGTCAGTGAAATCTTCAGCCAGGATTGCCACGAAACCCACGAGTTGACGTAACGGAGCCAGATAATTTTGAGGAACGCACCATTTTCTGTTCGCCACATCAATCACGCATTTACTGAGGAGATTTCCATCAAGATTCTGGTTGCAACGTTGGAGGGAAAAAATTTCAATCAAAATAGGAAATCTGACTCCAACCTCAACTCAATCACCGGTGTTCAAGTCAGAGGGGACTTCTGTTAATAGCTAAATTTTGCTAGGGACCAAATTGAAATTTTCCACTCTCTCAGCCCGAATCCAAGCCCGATATCACCTATCCTGAAACTTTGAGTTTTGGGATCGAGCTTCGGAACCACCCCGTAAAAGCGAGGAAAGGTTATCAAGCTTGGGAATTATCCGTGGTGAAGCTTGCCACGATTGGATTGAGCTCCTTACACCAAAAAGAGAATTGAGATAAAGCCCGACGCATCATAAACCAGGCTCCCTGAACTCAGGATCACCCTGTAACCTCCCCAGAAGCCCGCCATCCTCTCCGAATACAGAAACATCCATTAAGCACTAAAATCACACTGTAGAGTTGCTCCACCTCACTAAAGGAAGCTTCGAACCTATCCGGACAGGAATGAGGCAGCCCACATGAGTCCCGTTACCACCAAAGGATGCCCATAAAGCTATCCTCAACTCCAAGAGACCTAGAAAGGTCCAACCAAACTCCTAAAGCTAAGACAGAGGCACGGATCTGCCACTCCCTATGAAACAATGAACACCGTGCTCAACAACCTCCATGAAGAATCACGCCATGAATAAACACGAAATCATATCTAAACTCTAACAAAAAAATGCTACATGCGTGTATGACAAGTGATTGAGTCCAAAGAGGAAACAAACTTATCTCAAACAAAGATATTCTCAAATCTATTATTTATTCGAAGTCAGTGACTTTCAAATAAAAGGTCTCGCCCGATAAGGGGGGAACGGATTTAGAGGATCATGGCAGGAGATTCACTAGTTTAACCTACTTGAACCATGTATAAATACACATGTTAATAGCAAAATTTGGCTAGAAGACCAAAGAGAAATTTTCCACTCTCCTAGCTCAATTCAAAGCCCGATTTTACCATTCATTGAACCCCGGACGAGCCATAAAGATACCCCGCAGAAGCAAGGAAGGGTCTTCGAGCTTCAGAACTACCAAGAATGGAGCTCGACACGATTAGGTCGAGCCCCTCACGCCTCCCTTGGAATTCGGACATAGCCCGATACATGGTTATCCAGGCTTCCTGAGATCACCTATCCTGAAACCCCGGTTCCAAGGGTCGAGCTTCGAAACCACCCCATGAAAACAAGGAAAGGTCTCTGAGCTCAGGAAGCAATCGAATTAAAGACCGACAAACAAAGTGAGCTCCTTCCAGATTAAGGCTTTCTGAGGTCAAATTTAACTCGTAGCCTGAACCAAAAGCCCACCTACCTTTCTAGAAGCTCGCTGTCCCCACCAGATATGAAAAGAGAGCCTTTAAGTGGATCAGATTCGTGCTATAGCTAATGCTCCAACTCGATAAGGGATACTTGTAACCTACCTGGATATGAAAGAAGAAACTCGCCTAATCAACACTACCCCCCAAAAAGTGCCCACAAGGCCTTCCCAAGCTTATGAGACCAGAACTAAGGCATAAGACTAGATCATATCTACACTCCGTTGAATATTAAAACTCTGCATACGTGTAAGGCAAGAGATTGAGTCTAAAGAGGAAACAAACTTATGTCCACCAACGATAGTCTTGAGTCTATTATTTATTCGAAATCAACAACTTTAAAATGGAGGATTCTGCCCGATAAGTAGGGAACAAATTTAGAGAATCATGGCGAGAGATACACCTATTCAAATTACTTGGACCAAGTATAAATTAGAGAGGTGTGAGGACGGAAGGAAGAGAGACAGAGGTCAACAAATAGAACAGAGATTGAGAGAATTAAGTCAAGCCTAAATTCTTTTAACAGAACACGGCCACCATTATCTCTGCTATTCGACAAGCATCATGAGGTTGCCACCCTCTAATGCCCTAGAGAGATTTCTGTATACCATAAGTGATCAATAATAAAATGCTCATTTGCTATCATAGTAGCATTCAAATATTCATTTCTATCATAACAGGCCAGGTATCTAAGGTACTGACCCTGGCCACCACCTCCGTGGTAGTGGTCTCAAGAGTGTTAGTTAGAATTTCTCATATTGAGCAAATTTCCTGTTAACACTTTCTGATGCCGTTTGTGGGAACAAATCACACCGTTATTTTTACACATACAAATTTATTGTTTTGCAGTAATTATGGGGCTCCGCTCCTCACAGGGACAGCCCGAGGCTTCCGAACAGCCTTCAGCGGCATTAATACGAAAGGCCCTGAGCAAAGGAAAAAAATATGGGCACCGTAGCAAAATTATGGTCCAGCCAACCCTTGCACGGGCTTCTGGTCCTCCTATGATAAGCCAAGCCATGCTTAATCAACAGGCAGCGACCCTTGTGGAAAATATCTGCCTTTGTCTGCTCGTTGAGGGCATCACGGTCTAGCCAGTAAACCCCAACACACAGAGGGAGTTGAGTAGGCCCAGAACCAGGACACCTGCCTTCGATCGCCTGGAACCTTCTTCTTTAGAGCCCGCCCGCGAGGGGGCCAGGTTTCAACCATCAATCCGAGATAGATTGGGGTACATGCCCCCAGTTCACGGTAAAACAATCACATTACCAACCCAGACGAGTTAAATCTGCAGCAGATGACTTGTCATGGGAACAACAAGAGGCTTCTTTTCTGACTGGCTCAAGAAGAGAAGCCTGGGCTAGAGAGGAAGTTAACTAGAAAAGCCCTGAGCAGATCCCGCTCATAAAAATGACTGGGTGGAGGTTGCCAGCTCATCGGATGAATCCCATAGCGAGGAATCCTAGGTCAACTTAAAGAAACCCAAAGACAAGAGCTTGAGAGATCGGACGATAAGACTGTAGAGAAAGGTCCGACTGATGAAGGCGGGAAAACACAAGGAGGACAAGAAAGATCCGTTGAGCAAGATGAACGCTTCCTTCACCAAAAGGATCCGGGAGGTAGAGCTCCCATCGAAATTCAAGATGCCGATTGATAAATTCTCCAGAACGGAAGACCCTCTGAGCCACCCAAAGAGCTTCATCCAGCAAATGAAAGTCCAAAATACCTCTAGGGCTGCCATGTGCAGGATGTTTCCTACCACCTAGACCGATTACACCAAGACTTGGTTCAGAAAGCTACCTGCTGGTAACATAGATTCGTTTACAAAGCTGTCAACTAATTTCTGCTTTCAGTTCTAGGGGGTTAAATCGCGTTCGAAGGACCCCATACACCTACAATATGTGATTCAGGACCGAAATGAGATGCTTCTATCATATGCTAAACGGTTCCATAATGAAGTCATCTAGATGGGGGTCTTCACTGAGAAAGAAACCCTAGCCAATTTTAGAAAAAACCTGCGGGTTGGCAAGCATTTTTGATCCTTTGCCAAGCGACCTCCAGAGACCTACCAGAAGGCCTTTGACCGGGCTCTAGAGCAAGTCGAAATCGATGAACAACTTAGGATCAAGATGGAACATGACGATATGAGGATGGTAAAGCGATAGAAGAAGGAGTCACCCAAGCTAGAGCCAGCTAAGAAAAACAAGACTAAACCCCCAATAGGTCGACGTACTGTTTCCCCATTTCTCTATCCAGGCCAGAGAGGTATCCAACAAGGAGAACTCCTCAGCGGGTTTCGCCTCCTCCTCCCAGGACGGTAGCCCTTATAGCTCGAAATGAGAGAAGGTACGATTATTACACCCCCTTAAACGCATCATACGAAAATATTTATCTCGCCATTCGTGAAAGGGGACTACTATAGAAGCTCACACCCATGATAGTTCTGGTTGATATGAGAAATCGATATAAGTACTGTGACTTCAATGAAGATGTGGGACACAACACCTCATAGTGCTATAACCCATGCAATCAAATTGAGGCTCTAATAAGTGGAGGATGTTTGATAGAGTTCTTGCAGCAGGTCAGGAACAATATTTAGTCTGGAAGGGAAGTATAAGCCAAGATCCGTAAGCATGCTGAGAAGAGAAAGAGGGAACATGCGGATCTGATGTAACAAATCCAGGTGATACATACTATCAGCGGAGTGCCCACTCTGGCAGGTACCTCCAATAATTCAAGGAAAAATCACGTGAGTAAGATCCCTCATGTAGATGAAAGGTGAGGTATCTTTAAGGTCAACCAGAGCCCGACCAACCCCTCCTAGTTATTACAAATCATTTTCATCGAGGCGGATGTCTATAACACCATGCAGCCTCATGATGACCCCATGGTGGTCACGGTACAGATTGTCAACTGTATGGTCCATTGCATGCTTGTTGACACAGGCAACATCATTGACATCTTCTTCAAAGATACCTTGGAAAAACTGAATTTGAAACAATGGTGTTATAATAGCTGCACCACCCCGCTGTATGGATTCACCGGAGACTTGATCATACCTGAGGGATCAAAGATTCTCCCAGTAATTGTTAGAACATCAATCTCCAGCAAAAAGTTATGACGGACTTCGTGGTGGTAGATACCCTATCGGCCTACAATGCGATACTGGGAAGACCTTTCCTGTCATCCTTAAAAGAGGTCCTATCCATTTACCATAACGTCCTAATGTTTCCAGTAGGAGACAAGGTGAGGGAGGTACGGGGTGACCAGCTTTTATGATTATGCTCGATAGCAAGAGTGTAATATTGTAATTAACAATCTTTTTCATATGAATAAAGTGATTTCTAGTTTAACAAATCTTATAGCATTTATAGTTTCATTATTATAATTGTCAAAAGTAAATAATCATAAGGTCAAAAGACTTTGAGAAAAGAAGAGTTGTTCATACATCTAGATATGTATGAGGTAGACATAATTCTTTAGTTAGTCTTGAATAATATTCACAACTTAAGATAGAAGGTTGGGCGCATTTATCTTGTCAAAGTTGTAGATTCATTTACTAGCATTTGAGTGGGATCAAATGTGTTATGATTAGTCTAAAATCATCAAAGTGTGGTGTCTTTGGGCAAAAGAATCTAGTGCACTGGGTGCATTGAATAAGATCAAAATGAAATACTTTATATAGAACCGTTATTGGATAAAAGTTTTCATTTGAAGACAGTCGGAGAGTCTATCTCAATCCTTAGATAAATGATGGACTTATGGTTACAAGTGTTATCATTTGATCTATCAATGAGTACAATTATATAGCATAGTCTATCCTCGATAGTTTGGTCGTATTCATTTGTTAATCGATAGAGGACTTCATTTATAGATATAGACATCGTGGCTCCATTTATGGAATGAGAGTAGAATACCATCATATGGATGTTTTGAGGTTTTGGATATTAAATCTTAACGTTAAGTTTTCAATAGTGTCTATTGAAACATGACTTCTGGACAAGTCAAAATATCAAAGTTCAAAATGTGGTCATATGAGTAAATATGGTAACTTGGAGAGCTATAGGCGGTCTATGAGCACTTGACGATTACTGGTATTCTTCACGAGGATACACTTTCTCTAATAAGGTTGTCTAGGGTATGAATGAGTAACATCAACTTATTTTATCTTTATTTAAGAGTTCAATTTTAGTTCTTTAGTGAAATGAACTAAAATTAAATAGATTGGACCTAAGTGAATCATTTATTGATTGTGATTGGGTTGTGTCTATTGGAGCTTAAATTTTGATAGCCCGCCAAGATCCCCAATCCACACGAACTTGCATGGATCACTTGATATATTCTACCGGACCAATTTAAGGGTCTTTCTAGAATTGTAATAAGGCATGGGAACTTGTTTCTTTTTGTAAGAATAGGTATAGTTCACATGTGTACTTTTTATTAAGGTTCAATGGATTTAATAAAATAAGAAAAATAATATATGACCCATATATATGGTATGGGTGGCAAATGCTATTAAGAAATAGCTTAAATATATTATTTTTATTTTATTATTTAATTAAATGGAAATTAATTAATTTGTTGATTAATTAATTATTTAATTAAAAGTCAAAATCTTTTTCCTAGTAGGAGATGGTCTCCTAAAACTATACTATTGTTGGTATTATAGTTAATGTTAAAGACTATATTTGATAAGTAGATAACTAAAAAGAATTATTTATCTAATCAAGTTAGGAAGTCTTTAATATGGTTACAAATACACTATTGAGTTGGATTATGAGTCTTGGTGTTAGGGTAGAATTCCATTTTGAAAAGGATTCTTAACCACCAAGTAAATCTACCTAAGGAAAGGATTATTAACTACCAAGTAATCCTTCTTAGGAAAAGAATAAACTCTCCTAATCTAAATCAATGAGAAATTCGGCCAGCCCATATGGATATAGGAGAAGTTAGATTTCCTTTTAGATAAGGATTCTTAATTACCAAATAAATCCACCTAAGGAAAAGATTCTTACCAACCAAGTAAATCCTACTTAGGAGAGGGTTTATGATCCTATATATATGTGTGTGTGATTTTCGGCCAGCCCTAAGAATTCTATGATGAAAATTTCGGCCATGCTAGGTGTTAATAGTGAAATTTTGGCCAGAGGTCAATAAGAAATTTTCCACCCATAATCGACAATCATGATGCCCGGAAAGACCGTAAAGCCACCCCGCAGGAGCAGGGAAGGCCGGTTCGGTTTCAAAGCTACCAGAAGACAAGCAATGCGCGACAGGGATGAGCCCCCACAAGAGTACTGGAAGCCGGGCTTCTCCAGGCCATCTATCGGGGAACCTCGGCTATGAGGTCAGGCTTCACAACCGCCCCGTGAATGCTAGAGGAAGTCTCCAAGCTCAAGAGACATTAGAAAGAAGCCCGTCAACCTCTCCATAAGCATGTTGTCCTTGCTGGACATAAAGGAAGAGTCACGCCCAAATCTACACTACCTCAGCTACCTCCCGGGAAGGTCTACAAGAGCACTTCAAGCCCCCACGGGTCAGGGAAAATCCATCTTAAGCTTCTAAGAACGGAGCCAGAGCAAGAGTCTACCTCGCTCTATGGGGCAAAGGGCAGCTGGCAGGGTGACCTTCATGAAGATCTATGGCACGAGTGCATATAGGATCATCTCCATATAATATTTACATGCACGTCAAGAGTTTAAATTCAAATAAGGGAACAAACTTATCTTCGTTAACAATATCATCGAATTTGGAAACAATTCAAATTTAAATAACGAATCTCGCCCGATAAGGAGGGAATGGATTCATGAGATTACGGTAGAGTATTCGCGAACTAAAAACCTACTTGGACAATATATATATGTGAAGCCAAGCATGGTAGAAAGAGAGGGGAGGACAACGAACGACAGAGACAGAAAATCATAAACAATAGATATACATATAGAAGGAGGGCCTAAATTCTGATTTCAGAACCTGGTCACCTTCATCTCCACTATTTGACAGGCACCGAGTTTCCACCACCCTACACCTCCGAGAGATTGTGAGCAAACAAGAGAGTTATTTATATCTTAAAGCAATATATCAATAATAGAGCTCTCATTTACTGTTATTACGTTTCAGCCACTCGTCTCTCTCTTTAATAGGTTGGGAACCAACAGTATTGACCCCGACCACCGCTTTCGTGGTAGTGGTCTCGAGGGTGTTAACAGAAATTTCTCATCTCGAGTAAATTTCTCGTTAACACTTTCTAGTGCCGTCTGTGGGAAACCTCTCACACCACTATCTTTTTGCATTCAAAAAGTTCGTTATTTCAAAGTCATCATGAAGCTCTGCTCTTCACAAGGGCAGTAGGGCACTTCGGGACAACCTTCTGCTACATCGACATGAAAGGTCCCGAGAAAAAGGAAAAAATTAGGGGCTCCATAGCCAGATTCCCATCCAGCCAGCTACTGTACGGGCTCTGGATCCCCCTTTGGGAATCCAGGTCCAGCTTGACCAGCAAGCAGCGGTCTTTGTAGAGAACGTCAACGTTCGACAACTCGCTGAGGGTATCGCTATCCGACAAACGAGTCTCTGCAATCAAGGGGAATCAAGCAGGCTTGGGGCTAGGCAACCCGCCTTTGATCCCTTGGGGCCTGCCCCTCAGGAATTAACTCCTAACAGAGGGGGGCTCCCGACCTCGATCCAGGATAGGCTAGGGCCCATGCGTTATGTTCCCGAAAAGCTGCCACGCTACCAACCACGACAAGTCAGATCTGCGGCAGATGTCCTTCCCCGGGGATAAGAAGAGCTCCTCCATCCAACGACTACAAGGAGGGAAGCCCGAGGTAGAGAAGAAGAAAGTCAACAAAGCCCCCAAGCAAGCCTCCTCCAAAGAAGGAGCCGAGTAGAGGTCACCAGTTCATCAGAGGGATCTGATGGTGAGGAATCTGAGATCGACTCAAGGAAGTCCAAAACCAAGCGACTAATGGACCAGTTGGCAGAGCTACAGAGTGAGGCCCAATTGATGAAGAAGGGGAAGTACAAGGAGGACAAGAAAGATCCTATAAGTGAAATGAAAGCCCCCTTCACCAGAAGGATCCGAGAGGCATAGCTCCCGCCTAAGTTCAAAATGCTAGCTGACCGGTTCTCTATGACTGAAGATCCGCTGAGCCACTTAGAGAGTTTCGTTTAACAGATGGAGGTCCAGAACACAACTAGGGTCGCTATGTGTCGGATGTTCCCCACTACACTCACGGATTATGATAAGACCTGGTTTAGGAAACTACCCACCGGGAGCGTAGATTCCTTTACCAAATTATCAACTGATTTCTGCTCACAGTTCCATGGGGTTAAGCCCTGACTGAAAGACCCAATTCATCTACAATACGTGATCTATGAGAGAGGGGAAACTCTCTAGTCTTATATCGAGCGGTTCCACAAGGAAGTCATCCAGATAAGGGTTTTCATCGAGAGAGAAACCCTCACAAACTTCAGAAGAAACTTGTGGGCAGGAAGACTATTCCAGTCTTTTGCCAAGAGACCTCTGGAAATGTACCAGGAAGCCTATGATAGGGATTTGGAACAGATCTAGGTCGACGAACAGCTCAAGGTCAAGATGGACCATGATGACATGAGAGTCGAAAAGCGACAAAAGAAGTAAGCTTCCAGACCCTAGCAAGATTAGAAAAGCCGAAACAAAACCCTTAATAAATCAACATACGGTTTCCCTCTTCCTCAGCCTAGATCAGAAAGGTATCCAGATAAACGGGCTCCTCCCAGGACAGTGGCCCCTATAGCCCGTAATGAGAAGGGGTACAACTATTACACTCCCTTGAATACAACAGTCTACCTCGCTATTCGGGATATGGGTTTGTTATAAAAGCTGGCTCTTATGAAATTCCCGGTGGATAAAAGAAATCGTTACAAATATTGTGACTTTCACGAGGACGTATGGCACAATACTTCAGAATGCTACAACCTGCGGAACCAGATTGAGGCTTTGATAAGGGGAGGATGCTTGATAGAGTTCTTACAACAAGTCAGGGAGAACATTCAGACGGGAAGGGAGGTGCAACCTGTGATCCGGGAACATGCTAGGAAGAGGAAGGTAGAGCAGGTGGACCTGTTGTAACAAATTCAGGTAATACACACCATCAGCGGAGGTCCAACTCTGGCCGGCACCTCAAACAATTCCAGGAAAAACCATGCGAGGAAGGTCTCTCGTACTGACGAGGGGCTGGATATCTTCAAGGTCGACCAGAGACAGACCAACCCCTCCCAGCTGTCTCAAATCATCTTCACCGAAGCAAATGTCTTTAATACCGTCCAGCCACATGATGACCCCATGGTCATTATAATACAAATTGCCAACTTCATGGTGCACTGCGTGCTCGTCGACACAAGTAGCAGCGTCGACGTTCTGCTCAAAGACACTTTGGAAAAACTAAACTTGAAGCAATGGTGCTACAATAGTTGTACTACTCCATTATACGGTTTCACTAAGGACTCCATCACACCCGTAGGATCAAAAATCCTACCAGTGATCATCGGAGCTGCACCTCTCCAACAAAACATCATGACCGACTTCGTGGTGGTGGATACCCTGTCGGCCTACAACGCAATATTAGGGAGGCCATTCCTATCATCCCTGAAAGGGGTCCTGTCTATTTACCATAATGTCTTGAAGTTCCCGGTAGGAGACAAGGTGGGAGAGGTTCGGGGTGATCAGCAAGCAGCTAGGAAATGTTACGCAGTGTCGGCTAACCCAGCAGCTCTAGCTAAATAGCTAGCCCAAGTAACGACTATCCAAGGCGGGATAACCCCAGCACTAAACCTGGAAGACGCGGGCTCTACCGGTTGTCCCCAAGAAGGCCTTGTGGTGCCCGACATGGAAAAACAGGGAAGGGAATGGGCCAGCGGCCACCTGGTCGATAAGTTAGATGAGATTCCTGTTCGACTAACCGATCCTTCGAAGGTCGTCAAGATCAGAGCTACCCTTGAGCCAGGAATGAAAGAGGGCTTGATTAGGCTCCTCATGGAATTCAATGATATTTTTGCCTAGAGTCATGCGAAGATATCGGGGATCCCGATGACATTAGCTTCACATCGACTGGCGGTGGATCCGACCTTCAAGCCTGTCAAATAAAAAAGGCGCCACTTCATCAATGAAAGAAATGTGGGGGTTCATGAAGAGGTGGATAAACTCACCCAGACAGGCTTTATTCGAGAAGCCAGCTATCCCGAATGGCTCGCCAACGTGGTCATGGTCACAAAGGCAAATGGGAAGTGGCGCATGTGTGTGGACTACACCGACCTCAACCGGGCATGCCCAAAGGACAGTTTTCCTATGCCAAAAATTGATCAGTTGGTCGATTCCACCTCGAGGAACAAGCTCTTGAGCTTCATGGACGTATTTTTCAGCTACAATCAGATTATGATGCTTCCTGCAGACCAAGTAAAGACAAGCTTCATCAATGCACAAGGCCTATACTGCTACAAGGTGATGCCTTTTGGGCTCAAAAACGCTGGAGCTACTTACCAGCGGTTAGTCAACCATTTGTTCAAGCTCGAAATTGGAAGGTCGATTGTGGTGTATATCGACAATATGATCACTAAATCTTCAACCTCGGAAGGCCACTTGGAAGACATTCGTAGGACCTTTATGATCCTAAAGGAAAACCAGATGAGTTTGTACCCTTCCAAATGCGCATTCGGTGTAACTGCAGGGAAGTTTCTGGGCTTCATGGTCCATAAGAGAGGCATAGAGGCTAACCCATAAAAAATCACGGCTATCCTGGATCTAGAATCCCCCTTATCTCTTAAACAGGTTCAAGCCTTGACCGGTCAGATAGCAGCGCTCAATAGGTTTATCTCCCGGTCTACCGATAAGTGCCTACCATTCTTAAAAGCTATCAAGCAGGGAAGAAACATGAAGTGGGATCAGAAGAGTGAACAGGCTTTCCAAGCTATGAAAAGATACCTAACAAGCCCTCCACTGCTGGTCAAGCCAAATCCTGGAGAAGAGCTCCAAATATACTTGGCCGTTTCAGAAACCGCTGTGAGTGGGGGCCTTGGCTAAGGAATGCGGGGATAAGATCCAGCGACCTATCTACTATGTGAGTCGCGCTCTAACCAAGCCCGAAAAAACTATACTCTGTTGGAGAAGCTCGCTTATGCCTTAGTGACCTCAGCAAGGAAACTCCGTCCTTACTTTCATGCTCATCCAATAGCAGTGGTGACAGACCAACCCCTCTGTCAGTTCTTGCAAAGGCTGGATATTTCTGGAAGGCTGGTTCTATGGGTCCTAGAGCTTACCCAGTTCGATTTAAAGTATAAGCCTAGGACCACGATAAAAGCTCAAGCATTAGCGGACTTTGTAGCTGAGCTTTCAGTACCTTCAGATCAGGCAACCCCCACGGTAACAGATGTCACCCTTAAGAGGATTATAGAATCTAACAGCTGGCCAGAGGGCTTCGAGTCATGGACTCTCTGCACTGACGGAGCTTTTGGGCAGTCCGGGGGATGAGCGAGTATAATCCTCATCGACCCAGAAGGAACTGAGTGCTGCCATTGTTTCATGTTCGAATTTAAAGCCACGAACAATGAAGGGAATACGAAGCCCTAATAGCTGGGATAAAAGCTACCATAGAGCTCGGGGTTGATTACCTAAATATTAAGAGTGACTCATCACTCGTGGTCAATCAAGTTTCCAAGGATTATCAGGTAAAAGGGGATAACATGATCGCTTACCTGAAACTGGTACAACAACTCAATATTAGATTTAGGGGATTCAAAATCGAGCAGATACCTCGACAGCTAAATTATCGGGCTGACGTCCTAGCCAAGATAGCTGCCTATGGTGGCCAGACCCTACCTCACAGAGTCCCTCTTCAAGTAATCCCCTTACCTAGCATTATGACTGGTAAGGAAGCTTATACCCTGGACCAACAGCCATGCTGAATGGATCCAATAGCAGAATATCTACAGGACGGGAAACTCCCCGGGGAGCCCGACCAAGCTAGGAGGATTAAAAGACTCTCGGTCCGATATTATATAGTGGATGGGCAATTATACCGAAGAGGAAAATCCCTTCCCCTGCTCCGATGCCTGCACCCTGAAGATGCAATATGGGCTTTGAGAGAGGTCAATTCCGGGGAATGTGGGAACCATATTGGTGGAGAGGCCTTGGCATATCAGGTTCTCCGCATGAGGTATTATTGGCCGACCATCCATCTAGATGCTAAGAACTTGGTGCAAACCTGCGAGGCATGCCAGAAGGCCGCCAACTTGAATCACCTCCCTCCAGAGCGCTTGTCGTCCCTTAGCTCACCATACCCCTTTGCTATGTGGGGAGTGGATTTGATTGGGCCGCTTCCTACAGCTCCGGGATAGGCCAAGCATGCTATCGTAGAGATTGATTACTTTACAAGATGGGTTGAAGCCAGACCACTGTCCCAAATATCGGAAGATAACACAACAAGGTTCATCAAGACCAATGTAGTTTGCAGGTTCGGAACCTCTTACCATCATAACCAACCTTGGAAAATAGTTCGACAATGGCCGATTCAGAGATTTCTACCAAGGTTGGGAATCGACCTTCGGTTTTCTTCGATAGCCCACCCTCAGACCTATGGTTTTGTAGAATCCACGAACAAAACCATCAAGAAGTTATTGAAGAAAAAGCTACAACAAAAGAAAGGCAGATGGGTAGAAGAGCTTCCCGATGTCCTCTGAGCTTACCGCACTATAAGAAGAACGGCTACCGGGGAAACGCCCTACTCGCTGGCCTTCAAGGTTGAAGCAGTCCTACCTATAGAGCACAAGTTGACCTCTTTTAGAGTTTAACGATTTGAACCGGGAAGTAATGAAAGCAATCTCCGAGCTAGCTTGGACCTTTTGGAACAAAAGCAAGATCGAATAGTTGAAAAGGTAGCAATCTACCAAGGCAGGATTGCCATGTACTTCAACAAGAGGGTTAAAACCCGAAGCTTCAAAGAAAGGGATCTGGTCATCAGGAAAGTGACTTTGAACACCAGGAAGAGGTCAGACAGGGTCCTTGAGGCCAACTGGGAAGGACCCTACCTAATAAAGATGGTGATCCGTAATGGGGCATACAAGCTCGAGGATATGGATAGCCGACTCATCGACCATACTTGGAATGCGTATCACCTAAGGAAATTCTACCCTTGAACCGGGGACTCAAGAGCAGGCAACCTCCGACTAGCTTCTTATATTTTTCTTCTGACAGTATTGTACTCTATCTTCCATATCAATAAAGCTTGCCTTTTCCTGTTTACTCATTCTTAAACTATGTCCTACACTGATTTGGGTATACATGGAAAGTTTTGACATTTTTGCCTCAAGACTAGGGGTAAGCCGGGGAAGCCCCCTCGCTGCTCCTATTGCCTCGGCTGGGCACTACCCCCCGCCAAGAAGGGTCTGAGTGTAAGAGCATAGTTGCCATCCAGAACTCAAGACCAAGAAATAGCTAGATAGCCCTCCTAATGCCTTGGTCGGGCTACCACCCCCAAGAAGGATCTGAGTGTAAGAGCATAGTTGCCATCCAGATCTCAAGACCAGGAAATAGCTAGGTAGCGCTCATGATGCCTTGGTCAGGCTACCACCCCCGAGAAGGATCTGAGTGTAAGAGCATAATTTCCAGCCAAATCTCAAAACCAGGAAATAGATAGATAGCCCTCCTGATGCCTAGGTCGGGCTACCACCCCTAAGAAGGATCCGAGTGTAAGAGCATAGTTGCCATCCAGATCTCTAGACCAGGAAATAACTAGATAGCCTTCCTGATGCCTTGGTCTGGCTACCGTTTCCCCCAGGAAGGAATCGAGCTTGAAAACATGGAAGCCCTCCTGATCCCGAGCCCAAGAATGAGGCTAAACAGGTCTTTACTTAATGTTCTATTCGGGCTACAGCCTCTCAAAGGAGCTCAGGGATAGAGGGCTCGATTTACTTAAACTTTAAATGCTCATGTTATTTCACTAGCTCTCCTTGATACAGGGTTACTTACTACAGCAGACCCACAATCAAACAAGAGGGCTGTCAACTGAAGAAGTTGAGCCAGGAGTTTCATTAGTATGGGGGCTCAATGCCAACATCTTTTTTTTCTTATCTTATTTTTCCCCCAAAGATAGCTCGTTTCGATATAAAAGCTACCAAGCAAGTACATGCAAGCCAAAGTTAGACCTGAGATTAAAATTTTTATTATCAAGTATGGGAGCCTATCCCCCAACAAGGCTACAACAAGTAAAGGGGGCCCAATCCCTGGTTTCGGGCTACAAAATAAAAATAATAAAAGATCAAACACAGTTGAAGAGGGGATGCCCATCCCCTTTTCTGGGCATTCAAAATAGATTACATGAGAAAGAACTCAAGCTTCTTCATCTTCCTGAGGACCTCCAGCCTCCTCCTACACAGAATAAACCTTACCCTCTGCCCCCCTCTCCGGTCGCGGCTCGTCCTGGTCAGCCGCATCAGCAACCTTCGCCACCTCCTCATGGGGATCAACCCCGGCTGCCTCTGGGTCAACAGGATCCTCCTCCACGATTTCATTGATCACCGCCAAAACTTCAAGCGGTATAACTGTATCAAGAAGGTTGGTCGCCGACTCAGGCATGTTCATGCATTCTGTTGACTCCATTCCTAAGAGCACTGCGGGGTGATGTCGGGATTCAGCAAGGCCTTTTTCTTGCTCCTTGTTATGAACCCCTTTCCAGGATTCACCGAGACCAGATGCTGGAAAGACTGGAACAAGAGAAGGCAGATCTGGCATATTAAACTGTTTCTCAGCTCCCTCCCCGGAAGGACCAGCTCCATCAGTTTCGGGGCGAGACATCTCTACAGCCTTAGACATGACCTCTTCTCCATCCCAGCCAGCGATGCTGGAGAGATCGAATAGAAGAGAAAGAGCCTTTACAATCTGATAGGAGGCATAGAAATACCCCTCGCTAAAGGAGGCTTCAACTTCGGCTTAGCGAACCGGGGTACTAGTCATTCCTGTTTTAGGAGTCTTGGTACATTTGGTGAAGAAGAACCTGGTAGGCAACTAAGGCCACTTTCTCACCAGGTCTTTATACATAGGCGAAACATAGATGCATTCGGCATACCTGTAAAATAAATGAGCGATGGCGGACCACAGAAGAGATATTCCCTTTGTGGAATTTCCGACGCTCTAGTTAGTGTAACATTTGGTAAGTGAGAAAGGTCACAAACCGTATTTCTCGATCATATGGGATGAAGCTTTAGTGGCTAATCTGAGAGCCTGAAATTTGTTCCTGGAATTGGTAGGCAACTATGCCACCCAGACCTTTCCTGACGGGGTTGGCTAGGCCATGGCATCAGGATGACCTTTTGGTTGTTCAAGTCTCGTGATCTAGCAGGCAACTATGTTCTTACGCTCAGATCCTTCTCGGGGGAGGTCATCTGACCAAGGCATTCGGAACGCTAGCTACCCTAGTCTTGGGATCCAGATAGCAATAATGCACTTATACTCAGATCCATCTTGGGCATGGTAGCCCAACAAAAGCATCAGGAGTGCTATCTAGCTATTTCCTGGTCTCGAGGCGATCATTGTCAAAATACCATGGCGTTCCTCTTGTAGGGATTGATCCGGTCCAAGGCATCATGAGGGCTATCTAGATATATCCTGGTCTCGAGATCTGGATGGCAACAATGCTCTTACACTCAGACCCTTCTTGGGCGTGGTAGCCCGATCAAGGCATCAGGAGTGCTATCTAGCTATATCCTGGTATTTTGATCCGGATGGAAACTATGCTCTTACACTCAGACCCTTCTTGGGGGTCATAGCCCGACCAAGGCATCAGAAGCGCTATCTAGCTATTTCCTGGTCTCAAGATCTAGATGACAACTATGCTCTTACACTTAGATTTTTCTTGGGGATAGTAGCCCGACCAAGGCATCATGAGAGCTATCTAGCTATATCCTGGTATTATGATCTGGATGGCAACTATGCTCTTATACTCAGACCCTGCTTGTGGGTCGTAGCCCGACCAAGGCATCAGGAGCGCTATCTAGCTATATCCTAGTATTTTGATCTGGATAACAACTATGCTCTTACACTCAGACCCTTCTTGGGGGTTGTAGCCCGACCAAGTCATTATAAGCGCTATCTAGCTATTTCCTGGTCTCAAGATCTGGATGGAAACTATGCCCTTACACTCAGATTCTTCTTGGGGATTGTAGACCGACCAAGGCATCATGAGCGCTATCTAGCTATATCCTGGTCTCAAGATCTGGATGGCAACTATGCTCTTATACTCTGACCCTTCTTGTGGGTCGTAGCCCGACCAAGGCATCAGGAGCGCTATCTAGCTATATCATGGTCTCAAGATCTCGATGGCAACTATGCTCTTAGACTCAGACCCTTCTTGGGGGTCATAGCCCGACCAAGGCATCATAAGCGCTATCTTGCTATATCCTGGTCTCAAGATCTGGATTGCAACTATGCTCTTACACTCAGATTCTTCTTGGGGGTGGTAACCTGACCAAGGCATTAGGGGTGATGAGGGGGCTTCCCCGATCAATCCCTGGTCTCAAGATCTAGATGGCAACTATGCTTTTACACTCAGACCCTTCCTGGCGGGGGGATGGTGCCCGGCCGAGGCATAAGAGGTAGTGAGGGGGCTTCCTCGACCAGTCTTTGTTATTGAAGAGATCACTGTCAAAATACTATGGCGATCCTCCTAGATGAAGTAATCCTGTCCAGGGCATTAGAAGGGCTATCTAGCTCTCATAGTCATGGCGATCACATGAGATCTATTACGGATACCAAAATCGAAGGAGATGCAAACTCATGCCGAGCCGATACGAAGTTGTATCAATGCATGGTAGTATCGGTTGATAACCAGTCTCGCTCTAGAAGCTTTTTCACGAGCAGAATCTCTTGAGATGATCTGCATTATCAATGTTGATAGTAGAATGGCTCTTCGTAAAAGACACTTTTTATTACGAACTAGGGGAAATGGTCTCAAGCTGGAGTCATTGCCCTTCTCACTAGAGTAATGAGAAAATATTGAGCTTCTAGTCCCTAAGTGATGTAACCGGTTTGGAAGTCTGTTTGGGGTAGATGAGAGTTTTCAACAATCATAATGGAGCTCGAGACCCTTCTGTGAACTAATCAGGACCTTTGGGTGCTCCCTAAACGGATCGAGACCTCGATTGCTCACTAGAGCATTGGAAGGCCCAGTACAAATGGAGAGGAGCCATCGGTATGATAATCTTCGAGAGCAAGCTGGTGTTTGCTAAGGTCGAGATCGTGCAAGCCAATGAGGATGGTTACTTCTTCACAACCTTCCAGGTAGAGCTGGCTCTACTTCCCCCCTTTGAATTAAGAGTCATTGATGGACTGAAAAGGGAGGGGATTAAGAAGAAAGCTGTTGAGATGCTTGTGCATGTTCCCATCGTAACTGGTAAGTCTTGGGCCGCTGAAGCAGAATCGGGCTCAAAATCCCATGGTGCAGAAGATGATCAATCCGAAGAGGGAGCTTCTTCCTTAAATAAAGACCACAACTGAGGTGGTTTTTTATATGGCAGGTGACCCCCGGTTGATCCAGAAATAGATGTTTCGGATGGAGAAAACTACTTTCTTAACTGACGTCAAACCAAAAGCAGGAAGAGCTGACCATGGTAGTGAGGGGCACAATTGTTTTGAATAAAGACATGACCAGAATTGAGGCAACCATGGCTAATTTGCAGGTAACCCGGGAGTGGATCCAACATGCATATGATCTAGAGAATCTCGGGGCCATGCTTCATGCCATCCGAGGATTGCTCTGAAGGAGGAGGTAAACTCTTGAGGGAGTGGTTTAAACTGTGCATGGCAGCGTGGCTGCCTTGGAAGCCAATGTGGGTGCTTCATTTGCTGAAGGACACTTCTGTGTTGCTTGCTAGGCAGCCCGAGCTCTTCTTCCCTCTAACCTGATCATCATTGGAGGATGGATACCTTGAGAGATCACAGAGAAATCTGAGAGTTACTTGGGTCCACTCCGACTGAAGCCGGGCCTTATTGAGATGATGGGTGAGTAGGTGATGAGGAAGACTTGGTTCCCGATTCTGGTTTCATGTCTAGTAGTGTTAGGGTAGGAACTACCTTGAAGTCCTCTATTGCTGTAGATGCATGAGGGGCTCCAAGCCTGTCTACCCCTCCATCAGAATCATCCAAAGTAGAGGTCCAGTTTGATCCTTCCGAGGAAGTGGAGGTCTGAATTGGTCTGGCAGATGTAGGTTGCTGCAGAGGTTAGGGATGTATGTGGAGCTTTAAAACTACATATCTGTTCGTTTGAATATGTCTAGGAGGTAAGAATCTAGATTGACCTTACCAAGGAAGGGGAGATCCATACTGAAGCCATAGTGATGGAAGAGGTCTTGATCAATCCAGCTGAAGAGATAATGGACCGAGATGATTCAGGCTGACACGACCAAGGTGGTGGATCTGGCTCCGAGGTAGTAGTGCTAGAGGTTGATGGTTCTACCTCTACCAAAGCAGCAGGACAAGGGAGGAAGGAGCTACCACCGTCGATGAAACTAACCTGGGATGTGGATCTGGGCCACGGTAGCTCGCTAGGGCAATGAATGACCCGGTACAAATGGATTGGAGCTACCAGTCTGGTACTAGATATAAGGAGGCTCCAAGACTTGCAGTGGTGCTGCTGTTGCTCCAAAGGCATACTCAAGCATGTAGGAGGCCTTACTGAATATGGGAAGCCTCCGGGCTGATCTCGAATGAACAAGGATTTTGATGGCTTGCTAGGGTGCTGAATGGCCCGGTATGAATGGAGCAAAGCCACCGATATGATGCTATTTAGGAGCATGTTATTGCTATTAAAGTTAAGCTTGAGCAGACCAATGAGGGGAGCGCTTGTCTTGAGCAAAGCCATGACCAAAGCTGAGGTAATCACAACTAAGATGTAGTATGCATATGATATAGAGAGACTCGAATCCGTGCTCCGTACCGTGTAAGGACCACTCTGAAGGAGATCATGGAGAGAGCTGAGAGTTTATTGGGTCCACTCTCACTGAAGCCGGTCCATCTCGAGCCACAAGGTGCACTGATGATGAGGAGGACATGTTGTCCATCTCCACATTCATGCTAGGCCATACTAGGATAGAAATTATCTCAACGTCCCCAAGGTAAGAGAGGTAAGAGAGGAAGGAGAGATCTCGATTGATCCAACTGAGGGGATGGAGGTCAAGGCTGATTGAAGTTGATCCAACCAAGGTGGTGGAAGCTGGCTCCGAAGTAGCAGTGTAAAGGGATGATGACCCGTCCTTCATGAGACTAAGGCAACTGTTGAGGAGACTAACCAGAGAGTTAGGTCGGGACCAAGGTAGCTCGCTAGGGAGATGAATGGCCAAGTTGAGAGGAGGTACCGACCTAGTAAGTGTCCAGAGACATGCTTGAGATCCTAGAAGTTTTCCGCTACTGAAAGAAGACTTTGGACCCCTCCGAGATGAGTTAGAACCATGGTGACTTACTTAAGCATTGGACAACCCAATATAAATGGAGAGGGGAAACTTGTCTGGTACCTGTCCAGAGGCATACTTGGGATTCAAGGAGCCCTTAGCAACTGAGTGAAGGCTCTGGACCACATAAAATGTGGGAAGCCTCTAGGTTGTCCTCGATCAGATCGGGCTTCGGTGGCTTACTAGGATGGTTAATGGCCCGGTACACATGGAGCAAAGCCACAAGTCTGGTACTGGTCCAGAAGCATGCTTGGGATCCTAGAAATCCCCAGTAACTGAGATAAATCTCTAGACCCTCCTGGAGTGAACCGAGAGTTCAGTGGCTCACTTGGGAGTTGACTGGCCTGGTGCATGAGGCGTAGAACCACTAATATTCTATTGGTCGTGCTGCTCTAGAAGCTACACAGCTGAGTTGGCTTCTTAGATTCATGAGTCGACTTACTACTGCTACCTAGGAGCTTCTGAAGGGTGGATAAGATGACATGAAGGGTCCCGTATGACCAGGTCCAAGTCCCACGGATCTACTGGATAAGAGGTCTACCGGTAGCAAAGCAAATATTCTGTAAAGAAGCAGGAGAGATGGAGTTCTACTGTATAGAAGCTCTCGATGTATCAGAATGGTTCAGCTATATAGGAGATCTTCAAGCGGGAAGCTACTGTATTGGAGCTCCACAATTATCTGAGTAGATTCACTTCATAGGAGTAGCATAATGAACTGGTTCCACCAGGACTCCCACGTACCTTATTTGCACCACAATGAACGAAACTTGTTAAATGATAAAATGAGCACCACATGCGATGCAAAGGCGATATAGACAAGTATGGAGAAAGGACATCGTATATAGTAAATGATATTTCATGAATAATGAATCTGTTACCTCGATAGTATAATGATACTCATGTAGAGACAGAGGCTTTCAAAAGGGGTATGGAAACTTCCCACAAACGGTGCCAGAAAGTGTTAACCGAAAATTCGCACTAGGTGGAAAATCTTGATTAACACCCTCGAGACCACTACCACGGAGGTAGTGGCCGGGGTTGGTACCTTGGTGATCTTGTATGAATATAAAGGAGGATGAAACAGTAGGTAGGAGACAAGCCATCCGGCCCGTCAGGCTTCGGGCTTATATAGTAGATCTGAGGAGCTCGAGGTTCCCTTGCTGGTGCGAAATGGGTGATCCTGGACCTTGTTCCTCTGTCAGGGTAGGGGTCGGAGCCCATCCTGGTACCCAGAGTCTGGTTCTAGATCCCGATTGCTGCCTGTAATACCCCAACCTCGATAGCAAGTAAGAAGAGGGGCTTATCTAGCTCCAATGTCGGAGAGCTCGATTTTTTCAATAGAGAGGATACGGGAGAGCTCCTCGACTTCTTTCGAACTGGTCTGTGTAGTTTCTCTTCATCTTGATGTGCGACTTTGGCATGTAGATGAGAGGATAAGAGCGTTAGGTCCAGCGAGGTAGGAATCTATATTCGGTTCCTTAGGTCTTCGTTGTAGTTTCCCGATCTCATGAAAGAAAGATTAAAGAGCTATGACGATTGGGGTCGGTACCTAGCCCGCATACACACATGCGTAATACAGTAGATAATAGGAAAAACACAAGCCTTATGTAGATGGAGGTGGACTAACCAAGGGGGGAAAAAGCATCACGAGTGATCACATGCTGAAAAACCCCTAGGTAGTATCCAGAGGAAGGAGAAATATCCTTCCTTGTATATATATATATATCATGTGATGCTCCGAAGAGTTTACAAAGATGTCAAAGTAGTACAATGTATATGCTCCGGGGAGCTTACAACAATGAGTGTTTACCGATACCGGTATTTTCCTGGTCGGGGTACACATACAATGATGATGTAGAGAGAACTTTTAACGAAGCATGTAGACATGCCTAGGGCTGGTCGTTTTTGGGATTAGGAATGATATGGGCGATCTCAGCCATGTGTTATCAGATCTCAGATGTCGAATATCGAGTCTGTCTTGGAGCATGTATTTTAGCGTCTTCTGTCATCAATTGGAGACCCCTCAATATGCCTTTTACAGGTATATTTATACATGGTGACTACCTTGGCGTGCAAGTCCAGGACTCTTCAATTAGTCTTCGTTTCCTTATCGAATACGATTATTCCTTTAATGTAGTTGATCGGCTTATAGCTAATATCTTGAAGAAGATATGATTGTTTCCTCTTCGGACTCTTCCTTGATAGGCGGGATTTTCTGTTATAGTTGACCCCCAATAATCGGTTGTGGAGGATATATTGGAGGAAAAGCTATTTGTTTCATCTTTGGACTCTTTCACTAATGGTGGCCATTAAAGAGTTGAATATTCTATTATTAATGGCACTGATCATATCTTTAATTGGGTTGACTACCTTTATTAATATAGTTGACCTCATTAATAGGGTTGACTACCTCCATTAATACGGTTGACCTCTTTAAATAAGGTTGACTTCCTCTATTAATATGATTGACCTCATTAATGGTAATCATGAAAGTCAACCCTCTCTCTTGGAGGAGAACTCTAGTTCAATATTCTGGTGGAGCGGTAACTTACTGATATTATTCTTCCTACCTTACGGAGGAGGCGTACCCCGGATGGGTCCCGAAGCTGGTATCCCAGTACTTGGGTATCGACCTGAGGGTGAGATACCTTAAGGTACCAGTCTGATTGTATGGAGCTTGATTCGACCTTACAAGACTTTTGGTGGAGCTCGATTTGACAGTGCTGGAATCCGACGGGGCAGTGAAACTTGGCTGGCAAGCCCTGGTAAGGTGTTCGCCATAAACCGGCGGCCTTGGCTTGCTTCTGGAAAGGTGGATAGGTACGCTCGAGTACTGCTCTTGCTACTTTATTTAACCATGCTAGGATCTATAGTGGATCTTGGCGCTTTTAGTAACGATGAGGCTTTACGAGCTTTTTCCTTTTATGCTCGAACAGGTCGAGATTATACCTCGACGAGGCAGGAGGGCCTTGCAAGACAAGTTCGGTACCTTGAAGGTCTCCTAATGAAATTAGAGATAGTAGCAAGCTCTAGAAGAGTGTCATGAGATACCTTGATGTCGGGGGACCCAGGTTCTTTCACGTCGACCTAGCTTCGGGCTTTTATCCTGGAAGAAGCTTGACGCGGTTTCATCAGGCTTTATTTGGTAAGCCTGGACACGTGCGAGATGCTCAGATGGTATGGGCGGCCTTTCCTTGCTCCAATAGGATTGCGTGGTTGGTCGACCTTGGGGACCTTGATACCCCGTCATATAAGCCCGAATTTGGACCCTTGCATGAAGGCTGGGAAGTGGAAAATTCTTCTTTGGTCCCTAGCCAAATTTTGCCATTAACAGAAGGTAACTAGTAAAACCCTCGGGCAGATCTCCTTCATGAAGAGGAAAGGGTTGAGGTCTTTAGTTCATCGAAGGGATCTGACTGTGAGGGGTCCGAGGTAGATTCAAATAAGCATGGGAATAAGCGCTTGAGGGATTAGCTGAAGAAACTGTAGAGAGAGATCCAATAAATAAAGAAGGGGAAACACAAGGAGGCCAAGAAGGATCCTTTGAGTGAAATGAATGGCCCCTTTACTAGAAGGATCTGGGAAGCTGAGCTTTCGTCCAAATTCTAAATATCGGCGGATAAGTTCTCCAAAATAGAGGACCCTCTGAGTCATCTGGAGAGCTTCGTCCAACAAATGGAAGTCCAAAATACCACCAGGGTGGCCATGTGGAGGTTGTTCCCTGCCACCATGACCGACTATGTAAAGACTTGGTTCAGAAAACTGCTTGTTAGTAGAGTGGATTCTTTCACAAAGCTCTCAACCAAATTTTGCTCATTGTTCCAGGGTGTCAAACCACGCCCAAAGGATCCCATACACTTTCAGTATGTGGTCCAAGAATGAGGAGAAACTCACCGACCTTGTGTGGAACATTTTCATAAGAAAGTCATCTGGATAGGGGTCTTCATCGAGAAGGAGACCCTCACCAACTTCCGGTGAAACCTGTGGGTTTGATTTTTTTTTTTCACCAAACGACCTTCAGAGACCTACCAAGAGGCCTATGATCGGGCTATTGAGCATGTTGAGATTGATGAACAGTTCAAGGTCAAAATGGGGCATGATGATATGAGAGCGGCGAAGCTCTAGAAGAAGGATGCGTCCAGACCTGTGCTAACTCAAAAAACCCAGAACAGGCCTCCCAACAAATCAACGTATCATTCTCTCTCTTCCCAACCTCGACAATAGCGGTACCCGATAAGATAAACCCCTCCACGAGCTCGCCTTCTCCAAAGACTGTAGCCCTGTAACACAAGATGAAAGAGGGTACGATCACTACACACCCTTAAATGGGTCTTGCGAAACAATCTACCTTGCCATTCGGGACCGGAAGCTACTACAGATACCTGTACCCATGCAAGCTCCAGCAGACAAGAGGAATCGATACAAGTACTTCAACTTCCCAGAAGAAGTAGGGCACAACACTTCAGAGCAATAGCCTGCGTAACCAGATTGAAGCGCTGATGAAGGGAGGATGTCCTGTAGAATTCTTACAGCTGGTCAGGGACAACATCCAGACTGGAAGAGAGGTACATGTTAAGATCCGTGATCATGCTGAGAAAAGAAAGAGGGAGCAAAAGGATTTGATGTAACATATCTAGGTTATACATGTTGGGATTATGCTCAATAGCAAGAGTGTAATAATATATTTGACAATATTTTAATATTAATAAAGTGGTTTCTAGTTTAACAAATCTTATAGCATTTATAGTTTAATTATTATAATTGTCAAAAGTAAATAATCATAAGGTCAAAAGATCATGAGAAAAGAAGATCTCTTCAGACAACTAGATATGTATGAGGTAGACACAATTCTTTAGTTAGTCTTGAATAATATTCACAACTTAAGATAAAAGGTTGGACGCCTTTATCTTGTCAAAGTTGTAGATTCTTTTGCTAGCATTTGAGTGGGATCAGATGTGTTATGATTAGTCTAAAATCATCAAAGTGTGGTGTCTTTGGGAAAAAGAATCTAGTGCACTGGGTGCATTGAATTGGATCACAATGAAATACATTATCTAGAACCGTTAATGGATAAAAGTTTTCATTTGAAGACAATTAGAGAGCCTATCTCAATCCTGAGATAAATGATGGACTTATGGTTGCAAGTGTTATCATTTGAACTATCAATGAGTACGATTATATAGCATAGTCTATCCTTGATAGTTAGGTGGTATTCGTTTGTTAATCGATAGAGGATTTCATTTATAGATATTGTTAATAGTAAAATTTGGCCAGGGACCAAAGAGAAATTTTCCAATCTCCTAGCTCGAATCAAAGCCTAAAATCGCCATTCATTTTGCCTCGGGCAAGCCCTAGAGCTACCCCACGAAATAGAGGTAGGATCACCGGGTTTCAGAACTATCGGGAGTGAAGCTAGGCAAGTCCAGGTCGAGCCCACACATGAACACTGGAATCTGGGCTTCTGGAGATCACTTATCCCGAAACCTCGATTCCTGGGGTCAGACTCCAAAACCACCCTGTGAAAGCGAGAAAGGATTGCCGAGCTTAGGAAGTACTCGAAGTGAACCCCGACACAAACAAAAGTGAGCTCCTTCCTGACCAAGGCTTCCCGAGGTCAGATTTGAATTGTAGCCTAAGCTAGAAGCCCACCAACCTCTTCAGAAGCCCGCTGTCCCCGTCAGACATGTAGAGAGAAAGCCTCTAAGTGGGTCAGATTCATGCCATAGCTGATGTTCCAATTCGATAAGGGACGCTTATAACCAACTTATACATGAAAGAAGAATCTCGCTTAATTTACACTACCCCAAGTAAGTGCCCACAAGGCCGTCCCAAGCTTCTAAGACTAGAACTAAAGCATGGATCTACCTCGAGCAGCCAATCCGATGACCTCTATGAAGAATCATGCCACAATTACACACCATATTATATCCACGTTATAATGAACATTAAATTCTGTATACGTGTGAGACAAGAGTTTGATTCCAAAGAGGAAACAAACTTATCTCCTCCTACGATAATCTTGAGTCTGTAATCTACTCGAAGTCAACGACTTTCAAATAGGGGATCTCGCCCAATAAGGTGGGAACGGATTCATAAAATCGTGGAGGGCGATTCACGAGTTTAAACCTACTTGGAACAAGTATAAATAGGTCCAAGCATGATATAGAAAAGAAATAGGCAGAAATATAGTGAAAAAGAAAGAGAATTACGCCGAGCCTAAATTTTGTGATCAGAACACAACCATTATTGTATCTACTATTCGACAAACACGAAGTTATCACCTTCCTATGTCCTAGAGAGATTGTGAGTGTATATGAGAGTTTTCTGTATTCCACGAGTGATCGATAATAAAGCTCTCATTTGCTATTGTCATTCAAACATTCGTTTCAATTTAAGCAGATCAGGTATCAAAGGTACCGACCCCGGCCACCACCTCCGTGGTAGTGGTCTCGAGGGTGTTAGTTGGAATTTCTCATCTTGAGCAAATTTTCCGTTAACAATTTTTGGTGCTGTCTGTGGGGCAACAACTTCCACACCATCATTTTTTTATTCATAAGTTTGTTATTTTACAGTTAATCATGAGGCTTCGCTCTTCCAAAGGATAGCCAGGCACGTCCGAGAAACCTACGGCTGCATCGACGTGAAAGGTCCAGAAGAAAGGAAGAAAATCCCGGTTCGTGGCCAGGTCTTAGACCAGCCAGCCATTGTGTGGGCTTTGGATCCCCCTATGGGATATCAGGTCACGCTTGACCAACAAGCGGTGGCCTTCGTGGAAAACATCTGCCTTCAACTGCTCTCTGGGGTATTACTGTCCAGCAAGCAAACCTCTGTAACCAAGGAGAACCAAGTAGGCCCGGGACTCGGCAACCTGTTTTTAATTGCCTGTGACCTACCCCTCCGGAGCCAACTCTTAATGAAACTATACCCAGACCCTCGATTCGGGATAGGTTAGGGCCCATGACCCCCGTTCCTGAAGCTCTGCCATGTTACCAACCTTGGCAAGTTAAGTCCATAGCAGACGTCCTTCCCCAGAAGCAACGAGAGTTTCTTCACCCAACAACTTCAAGGAGGGAGGTTCAAGATAGATAGGGAGAAAGCTAACAAAGCCCCAAGCAGATCCCATTCGAAGAATGAATCAGGTAGAGGTCGCCAGCTCGTTAGAAGGGTCTAACAATGAGGAGTCCGAGATTAATTCAAGGAAACATGAGAGCAAATGCCTGAGAGACCAGTTGGCAGAGCTTCAGAAAGAGGTCCAGTGGATGAAGAAGAGGAAGTACAAGGAAGACAAGAAATACCTTCTAAGTGAGATGAATGCTCCTTTCACCAAAAGGATCAGGGAGGCGAAGTTCCCACCAAAATTAAAAATGCCGACTGACAGATTCTCTGGGACTGAAGATCCCTTGAGCCACTTGGAGAGCTTCGTTCAACAAATGGAAGTCTAGAACATGACCATGGACGCTATGTGTGGAATGTTCCCAACTACGCTGACGGATTACGCTAAGACCTGGTTCAAAAAACTACCCGCTGGCAGTGTGGATTCCTTCATGAAATTGTTAACTGATTTCTGCTCGTAATTCCAGAGAGTTAAGCCCCGATTGAAGGATCCAATCCATCTACAATACGTGATCCAGGAGAGAGGAGAAATCATAGGGCTTATGTCGAGCGTTTCCACAAAGAAGTCATCCAGATAGGGGTCTTCACCGAGAAAGAAACCCTTACCAATTTCTGGAGGAACTTATGGGTGTGAAAGCTTTTCCAGTCTTTAGCCAAGCGGCCTCCGGAGACCTACCAAGAAGCCTATGATCGGGCTCTGGAGCAAATTGAAGTCGACGAGCAGATCAAAGTCAAGATGGAACACGACAATATGAGAACCTTAAAGCGATAAAATAAAGAAGCTTCCAAACCAGAGCAAGCTCAAAAAATACAGAATAAACCCCCCAACAGGTTGACGTATCACCTCCCTATATGTCAACCCCGGTCGGAAAGGTATCTTGTGAAATGAACTCCTCCGCGGGCTTCGCCTCCTCATAGGATGGTGGCTCTAATAGCTTAAGATGAGAGAGGATATGATCATTACACCCCCTTAAATGTATCCCTTGAAATAATCTATCTCGCCATTCGGGATAAAGGGTTACTATAGAAGCCCGCAGATATGAAAGCCCCCGTCGACAAGAGGAATCGTTATAAGTATTGTGACTTTCACGAAGGCGTGGGACACAACACTTCAGAGTGCTATAACCTGCAAAATCAGATCGAGGCTTTGATAAGAGGAGGATGTTTGTTAGAATTCTTACAGCAAGTCAGGGATAACATTCAGATTGGAAGGAAAGTGCAAGCCGAGATCTACGAACAAGTTGAGAAAAGAAAGAGGGAGCAGGCGGATCTGATGCAGTAAATCTAGATAATACATACAATCAGAGGATGACCTACTATAGCGGGCACCTCCAATAATTCAAGGAAAAACCACGTAAGGAAAATCCCTCGTGTGGATGAAGGGCGGGGTATCTTCAAGGTCGACCAGAGCTCGATCCACCCCTCCCAGTCATCACAGATCATTTTCACTGAAATGGATGTCTACAACACCGTCCAGCCTCATGCTGATCTTATGGTGATCACAGTACAGATTGCCAATTGCATGGTGCACCGTGTGCTCATTGACACAGGCAGCAACGTCGACATCCTATTTAAAGGCACCTTGGAAAAACTGAACTTGAAACAGTGGTATTACAATAGTTGCACTACCCCGCTGTATGGGTTCACTTTGGACTCAATCATACCCGTAGGATCAAAAATCACACCAGTAATCATTGGAGCCACACCTTTCCAGCAAAATGATATGACAGACTTCGTGGTCATGGATACCCAGTCGGCCTACAAAGTAATATTAGGAAGGCCATTTTTATCATCTTTAAAAGGGGACATATCCATCTACCAAAACGTCTTGAAGTCCCAGTAGAAGATAAGGCGGGGGAAGTACAGGGTGACCAGCAAGTAGCCAGGAGATGCTATGCAGTGTCTTCCAACCCAACAGCTCTAGAAAAACAATTTGCCCAGGTAACAACGATATAGGCAACACCAGTATTGACCTTGGAAGACGAATGACCCACGAATCACCCAGAGGATGATCTTATGGTGCTATACGAGGAGGAGCAGAGAAGGGAATGGGCTAGTGGGGGTCTAGTGGATGAGCTAGAAGAAGTGCACCTTCGAATAATTGATCCCTCAAAGGTCGTTAAGGTCGGAGCCACCCTTGAGCAGGGAGTGAAGGAGAGTTTTGTCGAGCTCCTCAAAGAGTTCAATGACATCTTCTATTGTAGCCACGATGAGATGCCTGGGATCTCGATGACTTTGGCTGCTCACTGATTGGCAATGGATCCGACCTTCAAGCCCATCAAACAAAAAAATGCGTCACTTCAACACCGAAAGAAATGTTGCGGTTCATGATGAAGTGGATAAATTGACCCAAACAGGCTTCATTAAAGAAGCACGCTACCCCGAATGAATCACCAACGTAGTCATGGTCATAAAGGCAAATGGGAAGTGGCGCATGTGTGTTGATTTTACCAACCTCAACCGGGCATGCCCGAATGACAGTTTCCCTCTACCGAAAATTGATCAGTTAGTTGACTCCACCTCTGAGCATCATGGATGCATTTTCAGGATAAAATCAAATTATGATGCACCTCGCTGACCAGGAAAAGACCATTTTCATCACTGGACCGGGTCTGTATTACTATAAGGTGATGCTTTTCGGGTTTAAGAATGCATGAGCTACATATCAACGGTTAGTCAATCGACTGTTGAAGCCCGAAATTAGAAGATCAATGGAGGTGTACATCGACGACATGATAACCAAGTCATCAACCTCTGAAGGACATCTAGGCGACCTTCGCAGAACCTTCATGATCTTAAGGGAGAACCAGATGAGATTGAACCCCTCCAAATGAGCCTTTATGGTGACTGCGGTAAAGTTTCTATGCTTCACGGTTCATGATAGAGGCATATAGGCTAATCCTGAAAAGATTAAGGCTATCCTAGATCTAGAGTCTCCCATGTCACTTAAACAGGTTCAGGTCCTGACCGGCAGGTAGCAGCGCTCAATAGGTTCGTTTACCGATAAATGTCTCTCATTCTTTAAAGCCATAAAGTAGGTAAAAAACATGAAATAGGACCAGAAGAGTGAACAAGATTTTCAAGTCTTGAAAAAATATCTGTCAAGCCCTCCGCTACTGGTCAAACCAAGTCTTAGAGAAGAGCTGTAAATTTACTTGGCCGTTTCAGAGACTGCAGTAAGTGGGGCTTTGGTCAAGGAATGTGGAGATAGGGTCTAAATTCCTATCTACTACGTGATTCATGCTCTAACCAAGTCTGAGAAGAATTATACCCTTCTGGAGAATCTCGTTTTTACCTTGGTAACCTCGGCAAGGAAGCTTCGTCCCTACATCCAAGCTCATTCAATAGCAGTAGTGACAGACCAACCCCTTCGTCAATTCTTGCAAAGGCCGAATGTTTTTGGAAGGTTTGTTTTATGGGCCCTGGAGCTCACCCAGTTTGATTTAAGGTATAAGCCCATAACCGTAATAAAGGCCCAGGATTTGGTGGAATTTGTAGCAGAGCTCCTAAAGCCCCCAGGCCAAGCGACCTCTGTAGCAACGAACATAGCCCCTGAGAGGATTCCAAAGTCTGATAGCTGGCCGGAAGATTGCAAGTCATGGATCCTTTGCACAGATGGAGCGTCTAGGAAAGCCGGGGGAGGAGCTGGCATAGTTCTAATCGACCTAGAAGGGGCTGAGTGCTGCCACTGTTTCAGATTTAAATTTAAAGCCACTAACAATGAGGCAGAGTATGAAGCCTTCTTAGCCGGAATAATGGCGGCCGTAGAGCTTGGGGTCGATTACCTGCAGGTCAGGAGTGACTCATTGCTCATAGTCAACCAAGTCTCTAGGGATTATTAGGCAAAAGGGGATAACATTATTGCCTACCTGAAGCTAGTTCAACAGTTTAGAGCAAATTCAAAGGTTTCAAGATTGAGCAGATACCTCGACAACAGAATCGTCGAGCAAACATTCTAGCCAAGATAGTTGTGAATGGCGGCCAGACCTTACCACAGGGAGTCCCTCTCCAACTGATCCCCCTACCATACACAGTAGCAGGTAACAAGACTTATACCCTAGATCGGCGGTCATGCTGGATGGACCCAATAGTGGATTATCTCCTAGAAGAAAGGCTCACTAGGGAACTCGACCAAGCTAGGGGAATCAAGAGGCTCTCAGTCTGATATTGCTTGGTGGATGGGTACTTATACAGGAGGGGCAGATCTCTTCATTTTCTTCGATGTTTACATCCCGAAGATGCCAAATAGGCATTGAGAGTGGTTCACTCATGGGAAAGCGGGAACCACATTGGTGGGGAGGCTTTGGATATCAGGTACTCCGCATGGGGTATTATTGGCCAACCATCCGTCAAGATGCAAAGAACTTAGTACGATCATGCAAAGCATGCCAGAAGATCGCAAACTTGAGTCACCTACCGCCGGAGCGATTGTTATCTCTTAGCTCACCATACCCCTTTGCCATGTGGGGAGTCGACTTGATCGAACCTCTTCCTACTGCTCCTGGTCAAGCCAATCATGTTGTCGTAGCGATTGACTATTTCACAGGGTGGGTCAAAGCCGGGCCGCTTTCCCAGATATCGAAAGAAAATACAATAAGATTCATCAAAAATAATGTAGTTTGCAGGTTCGAGACCCCTTTTGCCGTTGTAGCTGACCTCGGCAAGCAGTTTGTTAATGGCCGGTTCAAAGACTTTTACGAAGGCTTGAGAATTGACCTTAGGTTTGCTTCAGTAGCCCACCCTCAGACAAATGGGCTGGTGGAATCCACCAATAAGACTATTAAGAAGCTATTGAAAAATAAGTTGCATCAGAAAAAGGGTAGATGGGCTGATGAGCTTCCCAAGATCCTCTGGGCTTACCGCACTACGAGGAGAACGGCTTTCGGGGATACACATTATTCTCTAGTCTTCGGGGTTGAAGCGGTACTTCCCATTGAGCACAAACTGACCTCCTTCAGAGTTCAACACTTTAAACGGGAAAGCAACAAGGATAAGCTCTGTGCTAGCTTAGATCTCTTAGAAGAAAAACAAGATCGGGTAGCAGAGAAGGTAGCAATTTACCAGAACAAGATTGCCAAATACTTTAATAGGAGAGTTAAAGCCTGAAACTTTAAGGAAGGGGACCTAGTTCTCAGGAAAGTGACATTGAATACCAGGAAGAGATCCGACGGGGTCTTGGGACCCAATTGGAAAAGACCTTACTTAGTAAAGGTGGTGGTTTTTAACGGTGCATACAAGCTCGAGGACATGAACGACCGACTCATCGACCATACTACGAATGCAGATCACATTAAAAATTCTACCCCTAAATAGAGAAATCCTGAGCAGGCTACCTCCACCTAGTTTTTAATCTCTAGCAATAATGTAATCATTTCCTTTTATCAATAAAGCCTGTTTTTTCTCCATTTTCAACTATATTCTACAGTGATTTGGGTATATATGAGAAATTCAACATTATCATCCCAAGACCAGGGATTAGCCAGGGAAGCCCCCTCGCTATCCCTGATGCCTAAACCGGGCACTACCCCCCGCCAAGAAGGGTCTGAGTGTAAGAGCATAGGCCATCTAGATCTCAAGACCAAGAAATAGCTGGATAGCCCTTCTGATGCCTTGGTCAGGCTACCACCCCCAAGAAGGGTCTGAGTGTAAGAGCATAGTTTCCATCCAGATCCCAAGACCAGGAAATAGCTGGATAACCCTCCTAATGCCTTGGTCTGGCTACCACCCCCAAGAAGGGTCTAAGTGTAAGAGCATAGTTACCATCTAAATCATAAGACCAGGAAATAGCTGAATAGCCCTCTTGATGCCTTGGTCGGGCTACCACCCCCAAGAAGGATCTGAGTGTACGAGCATAGTTGTCATCCATATCTCAAGACAAGGAAATAGCTGGATAGCCCTCCTGATGCCTTGGTCAGGCTACCACCCCCAAGAAGAGTCTGAGTGTAAGAATATAGTTGCCATCCAGATCTCAAGGCTAGGAGATGGCTAGATAGCCCTCCTTGATGCCTCACCCGGGCTATGACCCCTTAGAGGGGCTCGAGAATGGAAAGCTGTTTTACTTCAAATGACCCAATTGTTACTGGTCGCTAATTCTCCATTTATATGTAGTTGCTTACTGTGACATGTGCAGATCAGCCCACAATCACACAAGGGGACTATTTACTAAAGTCATCAAGCAACAAGTTTTTGTCGAGAGTCGAAAGCTCGAGGTAGTTGTCTACTTTCACACTTAAGCAGTTTTCCTATCTTGTTACTTTTACCAATCAAAGAGCTAGATTGTTGTAGAGGTTACACCTAGATCGAGATCAGATATGAAGCAAGTACATGCAAATCAAAATTCGAACCAGATATAAAGTTAATTTTCATTAATGAAATGGGGAGCCTATGCCCCGGTAAGGCTACAACAATCAAACAGGGAGCCCAACCCCTGGTTCCAGGCTACAAAAAAATGATGATGATTATCAAGCATGAGTAAAAAATGGGTTGCCCACCCCTCTTTCCGGGCATTTAAAACAAGCTACAAGAAGATGGATTGAAACTTCTACATCCTTCTGATCTCCTCCAGCTTCCCTTCCCTCAGGATGAACCTCACCCCTGCTACTCTTTCTGGTGTTCACTCATCCTGGATAGCCACCTCTGCCACCTCTTCCTGAGGATGCCCCTCGATTACCTATTGCTCAGCTGGTTCTTCCGTCAAGACCTCATTGACCATCACCAAGACCTCAGGGGTATGGTTGTATCAAAAAGGTTGGCCATTGATTCTGGCATGATCTCTCTCACTGTTAGCTCGTCCTTTGAAGGCACCTTAGAGAGACCTCGGGCTTCGGTAAGGCCTCCTTCTAGCTCTATGGGTTGAACCCCTTCTAGGATTCTCCAGGACCTGACAGTGGGAAGGATCTGGTATTTCAGGCCGCTTTCTAGCTCCATCCCCAGTAGAAGAACCGACTTCGTCATTTTTGGGGCAAGACATCTCTACATCACGAGACATAATTTCTCCTCTATCCTAGCCTGCGATACTAGAGAGGTCAAATTGGAAGGAGAGTGCTTCCGCGACCTGGAAGGAGGCATAAAAATACCCCTCGCTAAAAGAGGCTTCTACTTCGACCTAAAGCATGGCAACTTGGGCCTGCAGATCTTGGTTCTCAACATTCAATGCATTATCTTCCTCCTTCCAATCATCCAACAGACTGGCTCGACGTTGAGACTTTTGATCAAAAAACCGCTTCAACCTCTCATGGTCGCACTAAATCTTGGCCGGTTGTGCTTTCATTCCGTTCTGGCTAGAGGTCATTTCCCGGACCAAGTCTTGAGTCCAAGCCAATAATTCCATGGCTCGTTCAGCCTCAGCTTCAACCCTAGCTGCCCGGTCAAAGAGAGAAGCTAACTGGTGTCCCATGACTACTTGAAATTTGAAGGCTTACAAAAGGAATTCATGTTTGGAAATGATAAATCAAGCTATTACATGAGAAAATAGAGGCGATGACTACCTCGGCTAGAAGGGTAGACCCCCTACTAACCAGAATGTCCACGGGCATGGAAGCCATCCTAGAATGCCCGCCACCCGGGAAAGACGTAACAAACTGCTTCAAAACTTCATCCTGACCAACCGAGCCTGATTGATGGTGGGGGAGAGTAGAGGAAATCTCAAGAATACCAGCCTCAGGATCCCCTGAAGCCTGAACTGCTTGTGACGTATGAGGGTAAGCTAAAGAAGTGGGTAATGTGACTGAAGAAGCAGTAGCTGTAGTGGGGGCCACTGATGAGGGGACAGAGGTGGTCGTATCTGTGGCCTAGAGAGCGGGCTCTCCTCGATTTAGAGCTTTAGCAGCCCGTGATACGAGAATAACCATCTTAGATCTCATCTGGGAAGGCGATGGAGTAGGAGCAGGCGAAGCAGTGACTAAAAAGGTTGGCCCTCCTTTCTCCGATGTAGCCAAGAAGATTCCTTGGGATGATCTGGTAGGAGAGGGAAGGGTCCAAGCTTGCCGGGCTTCACAGGAAGCTAGAGCAATAACCAAAACTGTTAAAAAAAAAGGAAAGAATAATGTCAAAAGCAAGCCAGCTAACGAAACAAAGCTTAATGACTTAATATAACTTATGAGGGGAAGCATCGGAGATCTACAGATACTGGTTCCCCCTGTGAGGATCGAAAGGGTTCAGCAGTTGGAAACTTCAGGTTTAGATAGTTCCTGGTGAAGATAGTCTTCAGCACAACCTCAGACTCGACGGCCAGGGAATCCCGATCCCATGAGGGTTTGTCGTTGAAAGCGATGGGAACCGCGAACTCATGCCTGTCGATGAATATGGAGCTCCCTCAATCTCCCCCCACTAATATCCGTTCTTCCTTCTAGGCTGGGTCATTTCTCAAAGCGCTAGGGATGATAAAGTTGAGTTTGTTCTTAGCCTTCACATAGATCTGTCCCCGGGTAACTTCAGACAAACTCCTAATTTGAAAAAGGTAGGCCAGCTCTTCTGCTCTGGCTCCCGGGTGACCTTGCCCAGCTCGCACTGTTCCCTCCACAGCACGAGGAACCAATCAAATGCCTGCAGAAGCCGGGCCTCAACTGAAGGGGAGCTAGTTGAAGAGCGTTAAGAGCCCGCCGAAGAGTAGAGTGAAGGAGAAGTTTGACAACATTTTTGAAGGCCGCCAAGTGAATGGGGAGCACACCTTTGGACAGATTGAAGAAGTCGTAGTTCCTATGGGGAATTGTGAGGGTGACGCCTTTAGGAATGCCATATTTATCCCATATACGGCTGATCAATTGTGGGTCAACAGTAGAGTCAGGGATAACCCTAAAGTCAGAAGGAAAAGGCTTCACTGAAGGAGGCCTAAAAAACTGTAATTTGAACCTCCCCATCGGCGTCGACCCTCTCTCCTATGTTTAAAACTTCATCAACTAAGTTCAGAGGGTTATCAGGTTAATTAGAGAAGCTGGAGCCAATGGAGACATTTCTAATGGAACGGCGGCGTTGACGGACTGGAGAAGAGTCCTTGTCGCTCAAGATTTCTTGCACCTGTTTATGAGGAACCAAATTAGAGTCGCCAGTGCTCTCGACCATGGTTTCAATGCTGTCAGAAGAGTTCGACATTGTTGAATGAGTAGGGCTTAAAAATGGAGGAAAAGAGCTTGAAGGTGGATGAAAGACAATGATGTGGTTGGAGAAGATAGCAAGAGAGAGTAAAAGAGCTTGAAGGTGGATGAAAGAATGCATGAGGAAGCAGCAGTGAGTTTGAATTTAAATAGAGGTTAGGGTTGTAGTGACGTCAACGACATCCTCGGGAATATTGCCTCAAACCATGGAGAGGGCCGTAACACAACCAGTTTCCATCAAAGATCACACCAATCCAATCTCGACAAGTCACCTGAGCAGTTAATAAGAGGATTCCATTCGAGATTCTCAATAATTATTTCGTAAAGGAAAATTTCCCAATTAAGTAAGGGATCTGACTCTAACTCCAACTCTACCACTAGTGTTCAAGTCAGAGGGGACTTCTGTTAATAGTAAAATTTAGCAAGGGACCAAAGAGAAATTTCCACTCTCCTAGCTTGAATCAAAGCCTGAAATCGCCATTCATGGGAGGTCGGGCAAGCCCTAGAGCTACCCTGCAGAATCGAGAAAGGATCATCGGGCTTCAGAACCATCAGGAGTGAAGCTAGCCAAGTCCAGGTCGAGCCCACAGGCAAACATTGGAATTCAGGCTTCTCGAGATCACCTATCCCAGAACCTCGATTCTTGGGGTCGGGCTCTAAAACCACCCCGTGAAAACGAGGAAAGATTACCGAGCTTAGAAAGCATTAGAAGTGAAGCCCGACACAAACAAAAGTGAGCTCATTCCAGACCAAAGCTTCAAGAGGTCAGATTTGACTCGTAGCCTAAACCAGAAGCCCACCAACCTCTCTAGAAGCCCGCTGACCCTGTTATACATGTAGAGAGAAATCCTCTAAGTGGGTCAGATTCATGCCATAGATGATGCTCTAATTCGATAAGGGACACTTGTAACCAACCTAAACATGAAAAAAAATCTCGCCTAATCTACACTACCCCTAGTAAGTGCCCACAAGGCCGTCCCAAGCTTCTGAGACAAGAACTAAAGCATGGATATTCCTCGAGCAGCCAATCCGATAAACTCCCTAAAGAATCATGCCATGAATACACACCAGATTATATCCATATTATAACGAACATTAAATTATGTATACGTGTGAGACAAGAGTTTGATTCCAAAGATGAAACAAACTTATCTCCTCCTACGATAATCTTGAGTCCGTAATCTACTCAAAGTCAACGACTTTCAAATAAGGAATCCAGCCCGATAAGAAGGGAAAAGATTCATAAAATCATGACGGTGATTCATGAGTTTAAACCTACTTGGAACAAGTATAAATAGGTCCGAGCATGATATAGAAAAGATATAGACAGAAATAGAGTGAAAAAGAAAGAGAATTACGTCGGGCCTAAATTCTATGATCAGAACACGACCATCATTGTATCTACTATTCGACAAACATGAATTTACCACCTTCCTATATCCTAGATAGATTGTGAGTGTATGAGAGATTTATGTATTCCATGAGTGATCGATAATAAAGCTCTCATTTGCTATTGTCATTCAAACATTCGTTTCTATCTAAGCAGGTCTGGTATCAAAGGGGCCGACCCCGGCCACCACCTCCGTGGTAGTGGTCTCGAGGGTGTTAGTTGGAATTTCTCATCTTGAGCAAATTTCCCGTTAACAGATATGGACATCGTAGCTCTATTTATTAAATGGGAGTGGAATATCATCATATGGATGTTTTGAGGGATTGGATATTAAATCTTTACATTAAGTTTTTAATAGTGTCTTTTGAAACATGGCTTCTGAACAAGTCAAAATATCCAAGTTCAAAATATGGTCATATGAGTAAATATGGTAACTTGGAGAGCTATAGGCGGTCAATGAGCTCTTGGCGATTACTTATATTCTTCACGAGGATACACTTTCTCCAATAAGGTTGTCTAGGGTATGAATGAGTAACATCAACTTATTATATCTTTATTTAAGAGTACAATTTTAGTTCTTTAGTGGAATGAACTAAAATTAAATAGATCGGACCTAAGTGAATCATTTGTTGATTGTGATTGGGTTGTGTTTATTGGAGCTTAAATCTAGATAGCCCACCAAGATACCAAATCCACACGAACTTGCATGGATAACTTGATATATTCAACCGGACCAATTTAGGGGTCCATCTAGAATTGTATTGAGGCATGTGGACTTGTTTCTTTTAGTAAGAATAGGTCTAGTTCACATGTGGACTTTTCATTAAGGTCTAATGGATTTAATAAAATAAGAAAAATAATATATGGCCCATATATATGTGTTGGGTGGCAGGACTATTTAGAATAGCTTAATTATATAAATTTTATTTTATTATTTAATTAAATGGAAATTATTAATCAATTAATTATTTAATTAAAAGTCAAAATCTTTTTCCTAGTAGGAGATGGTCTCCTAAAAATATAATATTGTTGGTAGTATAATTAATATTAAAGACTATATTTGATAAGTAGATAAATAAAAGGAATTATTTAATTAAATTAGGAAGTCTTTAATATGGTTACAAATACACCATTGAGTTGGATTAGGAGTCTTGATATAGGATAGAATTCCTCTTAGAAAAGGATTCTTAACAACCAAGTAAATCCACCTAAGGAAATGATTCTTAACTACCAAGTAAATCCTTCTTTGGAAAAGAATTAAGTCTCCTAATTAAATTAAGTGAAATTTCAGCCAGCTATGTATATATAAGAGGAGGGTAGAATTTCTTTTAAAAAGGGATTCTTAACTACCAAATAAATCCACCTAAGGAAATGATTCTTGTCAACCAAGTAAATCCTTCTTTGAAGATGACTCATGATCCTATATATATATATATATATATATATATATATAGGTTTGGAAATTTCAGCCAGCTTTAAGCTTTTCTAAGTAAAATTTTGGTCGGCCCTATTTTTCTAAGAGAAGAATTCAGCCACCATAGAGATTTTGAGGGAGAAAAATCCGATTTTACTCTAGACAAAATTCGATCAACTCCAAGAAATAGTGTGTGATTCGGCAAAGAAGAAAAGGAAGAAAGAACGTTTAGTTTTTGATAGTACACTAGTAGCCTTTACATCAAAAGGTTTTGTGTATAACATCGAATCAAGGTTCATGCGAGTTTTAATCAAATTGATTGATAATTCACAAGTGACCTAACGTTCTTTGTTTTCTTCTTGGAGGGTTATTGTAACTAACAAAGAAGAAGATTTTGTTTATTTCCATCCTCATGTATACGATTAAAAGAAAGGGAGCCCAAACTCCTAGGTGATTCACGTTCGTGATTGGATTGGAAGATCTTAAGGAATCAATTCGACGCTTGTTCAATCGTCACGAGAAAAAGGTACGACACTTTTTATATACATCAATTAATCTAGGGTTAAGGTTCTTGTTATTCTAAAGGGAAATTTTTTATTTATACGCAAACCTTAATTTTATTAAATTTTCTCACACTTCCGCTACGTGTGTGTTTTTTCCCCCTACAATACATACCATTAGTAGATGGCCAACCCTGGTTGGCACATCCAACAGTTCCAAATAGAACCATGCAAGGAAGATTCCCCACGTCGATGAAGGTCGGGGTATTTTCAAGGTCGACCAGAACCTGGCTGGCCCATCCCAATCTACCCAGATTATTTTCACTGAGGTAGAGGTCTACAACACTGTGCAACCTCTCGACGATCCTATAGTAATCATTGTGCAGATTGACAACTGTGTGGTCCACCACGTGCTCGTCGACAAAGGTAGCATTGTAGACATTCTCTTTAAAGACACCTTTGAGAAACTTAATTTGAAGCATTGGTACTATGATAGCTGCACAACCTTGCTGTATGGCTTCAATAGGCATTTAATCATACCAGTGGGGTCGAAGATCCTACCAGTTATCACTGGAACCGTACTCCTTTAACAAAATATCATGACAGAATTCGTTGTGGTGGACACCCCGTCGGCCTACAACGCGTTACTAGGAAAACCATTCCTATCATATTTGAAGGGGGTCTTGTCCATCTACTATAACATCTTAAATTTTCTGGTGGGAAATAAGGTGGGAGAGTTACTCGGGGACCTGTAAACGGCCAGAAAATGTTATGCAATGTCTGACAATCCGACAGCTTTGACAAAACAGTTCACACAAGTAGCGACGATTCACGATATGGAAGAGTATGGGATGATCCTAAAGGATACATTGCCCGCTTATCATCTAAAAGATGACCCTCTGGTACTGAATGAGGAAGAGCAAATCAAAGAATGGGCTAGCGGGCACCCTGTAGATAAGCTAAAGGAGATACCCATTAGAAGTGACTACCTCTCTAAGGTTGCTAAGGTCCAAGCTACCTTGAGCCAAGAGTGAGGGAATGCCTGATTGAGCTCCTCTGAGAATTCAAGGACATCTTCGCTTGGAGCCACGATGAGATACCGGGGATCCCGATATCTTTGGCAGCTCACCGACTAGCAGTAGATCCAACTTTCAAGCCTATCAAGCAGAAGAGGTGTCACTTTAATGCTAAAAGGAACGCTGCAGTCCAAGAATAAAAGGACAAGTTGATCAAAGTAGGTTTAATCAGAGAAGCCTGGTATCTCGAATAGATTACCAATGTGGTCATGGTCATAAAGGTAAATGGGAAGTGGTGTATGTTCATCGACTACACCGACCTCAATCGGGCTTGCCTAAAAGATAGCTTTTCTCTATTATATATTGACCAACTGGTGGATTCCACGGCCAGAAATAAGCTCATCAACTTCATGGACGCGTTCTCGGGGTACAACCAGATTATGATGCACCTCACCGATCAAGACAAAAATAGCTTCATCACAGGGCAAGGTTTGTACTGCTACAAGGTGATGTCTTTTGGCGTCAAGAACGTGGGCACTACCTACCAACGATTTGTCTTGGCTATTCAAACCGAAGATAGGAAAGACAATGGAGGTGTATATCGATGATATGATCACCAAGTCTCGGGAAGCAGAGGAACATCAAGACCATCTCTGCAGGACTTTTTAGATAATAAGTTAGAACCAAATACGGCTGAACCCCGCCAAATGCACCTTCGGGGTGACTGCGGGTAAGTTCTTAGGTTTCATAGTTAATTAGAGGGGAATTGAGGTAAACCCGAAAAACATCCAAGCTATCCTAAACCTAGATTCTCCAACCACTCTCAAACAAGTCCAAGCATTGACAGGGCGTATATCAGTAGTGCATAATAGGTTCATTTCACGTTCCATGGATAAATGCATTCCCTTCTCCAAAGCCATCAAGCAGGGGAAGAATAGGAAATGGGACCATGACAGCGAGCGAGCTTTCCAAGACTTAAAAGAGTACCTCGCCAGCCCGCCGTTTCTAGTTAAGCCGATGCCAGAAAAGGAGTTATAGATGTACCTGGCCGTGTCAGAAATGGTAGTAAGTAGAGCTTTGGTCAATGAGTGTGGGTATGAGGTCCAACAACCTATCTACTATGTCAGCCATATACTATCCAAGCTCGAAAATAACTAGATCCTCCTTGAGAAGTCCGCCCTTGCCCTTGTTACCTTGACCAGGAAGCTTCATCCCTATCTTCAAGCCCATACAGTGGCGGTGGTGACTGATCAACCCCTCGGCCGATTCTTTCAGAGGCCAGACGTATCCGAAAGGCTAGTCTTATGGATTTTGGAGCTCACCCAGTTTGACCTAAAGTATAAATCTTGAACAACAATCAAAGCTCAGTCCCTAATAGATTTTGTAGCCGAATTCTCAACCCTCTCAAGTGAAGAGACCCGACAGCACTAAGTCCAACTCCTAGAAAGCTTTCGGAGGACAACAATTGGTCGAAAGGTTGTAAAGTCTGGATTCTTTACACTGATAGAGCGTCTGGACAGGCAGGGGGATAAGCCAGCATAGTTCTGATCGACTGTGAAAGGTTAAAATGCTGCCACTGTTTTAGGTTCGAATATAAAGCAACCAATAACGAAACAGAGTATGAAGCTCTCATAGTTAGAATGAGGATCACCATTGAGCTTGAGGAAAATTATATATAGGTCAAAAATGACTCGTTGCTCATCATCAACCAGGTTACAGGACTCTACCAAGCCAAAGGTGAAAACATGCCTGCCAACCTGAAGTAGGTCCAACAACTAAAGGAAACGTTCAAGAGGTTTCGGATTGAGCAGAGACCTCAACAGTAAAACCATAGGGTAGACGTCTTAGCAAAGATAGCCACAAATAGGGTTCAAGCTCAACCTAAGGGAATACCCCTCCAGGTGATCTCTCGATCGAGCATAATAAATGGTAGAGAAATCTGCCCCGTAGAGCAGTTACCTTAATGGATGGACCCGATAGTAACCTACCTCCAGGAATGAAAGCTTCCCAAAGATCCCAACCAAGCCTGAAAAAACAAGAGATTGTCAGTCCGGTATTGCCTGATAGATGGTTACCTCTACATGAGGGGCAAATCCCTACCTTTGCTTCAATGTCTTCATCCGAATGATGCCAGTTAAGCATTAAAAGAGGTCCACTATAGAGTCTGTGGAAATCACATTGGTGGAGAGGCTTTAGCATATCAAGTACTTCGCATGGGTGTTACTAGCCAACTATTCACCAAGACGAGAAGATGTTTGTGCAATCCAGTGAATCGTGCCAGAGGACCTCGAACATGAGCCATCTACCACTAGAGCGACTGTCCTCAATCAATTCACCCTACCTGTTTCCCATGTGGGGGATCGACCTGATCGGTCTGCTTCTTGCTGCACTTGGACAGGCTAATCACATTACCGTTGCAATTGATTATTTCACATTATGGGTTGAGGTAGAACCTCTCTCCCAGATTTCAGAGGAGAATACAAGCAAGTTCATCAAAAAAAAAATAGTTTGTAGGTTCAGAACTCCATTCGTCATAATAGCCGACCTCGGCAAACAATTCGACAATGCCTGATTCAAAGACTTTTGCGAAGGCTTGGGAATCGACCTCAGGTTCACTTTAGTAGCTCACCCTCAGACTAATGGGATGGTCAAGTCTACCAACAAAACCTTCAAGAAGTTGCTAAAAAATAAATTACAGTAGAAAAAAAGGCAAGTGGGTCGAAAAACTTCCCGAGGTTCTCTAGGCATATCGAACCACGAAAGGAACAACTATCAGAGAAACACCCTACTCTCTGACCCTCAGGGTCGAAGCGGTCCTTCCCTTCGAATTTAAATTGACCTCGTTCAGGGTACATCACTTTGAACTAGAGAGCAACGAGATCAAGCTCAGAGCAAGTCTAAACCTTCTAGAAGAGAAACAAGACCAGGTATCTGAGAAAGTAACAGCTTACCACAGCAAGATCGCTAGGTATTTCAATAGAAAGGTCAAAGCCAAGAACTTCAAGGAAAGGGACTTGGTTATTAGGAAAGAGACTTGGTTATTAGGAAAGCGACCAAGAATACCTGGATAAGGTCGGATGGAGTCATAGGACCCAATTGGAAGGGGCCATACTTGGTAAAGGTAAGGGCCATACAAGTTTAAAGACATGGATGATTGACCCATCGACCGTACCTGGAATGCTAACCATTTAAGGAAGTTCTATTCCTAGGCAGGGGACATTTTAGTAGACTACCTCCATCTAAGTTTTAATAAGTTTCTCAAACATCAATGTACTCCATCTTGAACATCAATAAAGTCTATTATTTTTTCCATCTCTGGTTATACTCTCCACGAATAAATTCGCAATGATTGCCATGAACCCAGGAAAGCTAGATAGCTATCTTGATGCTTTGGTCGGGCACCACCCCCTCCAAGAAGGGTCAGAGAGGCTGACCATAGAAATGGCAGAAGTAGTAGTAACAGCAGGAGGAGCAACCGAGATAGAAGCAGTGATGGCTGCAGCAACTATAAAAGGAGCAGAGACCCCCTTAACTCGTGCCTTAGAAGCTCACGATGCGAGGAGCGCCATCTTGGACCTAGGTTGGGAAGGGGACGGAACAAGAGTTGGCAAAATTACAGTGGGAAAAGGAGTTGGCAAAATTACGGTGGGAACAGCTGGCCCCTTTTTCTCTAAGACGGTTAAAGAGGCTCACCGAGCAGGTCTGACAAGAGGGGGAAGGGTACGAGCTTACTGGACTTCATGAGAAATTGGAGCAACAACAGAAACTGTTATAAAAAAAAAGAGAGAAATGTGTCAGAACAAAGCTAGCTAGCTAGCGTAAAGGGAGAAAGATGGTTCAATTTTCTTTTACTTACGGGGAGTAGCAGCAGAGATGCGCATGTGTAAATTCACCCTACGGGGATCGAAAGAATCAGCGGTGGGAAACTTCAAGTTTAGATAGTTACAGAAGATGATAGTCTTCAAGATCATTTCAGACTCAGCAGGCTGAGAATCGTTATCCCAAGAGGGTTTACCATTAAAAGCAATGGGAACCTTTAATTCATGCCCTCCGATATAAATCGAGCTTCCCCAATCACCCTCTACCAGGATCCATTCCTTTTTCCAGGCGGGGTCGTTCTTGGAAGCACCGGGAATGATGAAGTTGGTCTTGTTCTTGGCTTTCATGTAAAACCGGCCTCTTGGTCCGCTAGCCAAGCTGCCAATCTGAAATAAGAAGGCAAGTTAATCCACTCCGGGTGAAGGGAAAATAAAACACACGCAGTGAAAGCGCGAGAAAATTTAATAAAATTAGGGTTTGCGTATAAATATTTTTTTTTCCCTTTTATGCAATGAGAACATTAACCCTAGATTAATTGATGTATATAAAAAGTGTCGTACCTTTTTCTCGTGACGATTGAACAAGCGTCGAATTGATTCTGTAAGATCTTCCAAACCAATAACAAACGTGAATCACCTAGGAGTGTGGGCTCTCTTTCTTTAAATTTTATACCTGAGGATGGAGACAAACAAAATCTTTTCTTTGTTAGTTACAAATATCCTCCAAGAGAAAAATCCAAGAACTTCCGGTCACTTGTGAATTATCAATCTAATTTATTTAAAAAAACCCTTTTCTTTGTTAAGGATATGAAACAAATAATATGGTGTGTAATATTAATCTAGAGGGGGGGTGAATAGATTTTAATTAAATTTTACCCAATTTTCGTTAAGAGTCAAGTTGATGAAAATACCCTTATCTAGTTACAAAGATACCACAAGTGTAATAAATGCGAAAATAGTAAAAACACTTGAGATATATGTGGAAACCCTCCAAATGGGAAAAACCACGGGCTGATGAGTGCACAACACTAGAACCTCGAATCCACTAATGATAAAGGAATTACAGCCTAATCCCGGTTTAATCCTTCACCACTACATAATCCCGGTATAAGTGAACCTAGTTCATCATGCTTGTGCTTTAAGCTACCTACTCCCGAAAGCAACACAAGTCTTTCTTCTCAATGAAGAGATAAAGTGTCCTAAGTGAATATATGATGATATTCAATGAACAAACAAGGTTAGGAAACCCTATATGCTTATCTAGGATAATGAGATGACAATTAATGCAATCCTAGATATCAAGTGATAAATGACATGTTCAAATAGCCTAGCTAAACATAGATCAATCAATCTTATGAAGCTATCATAATACAACACTCAATCATGTCATCACAACAATATCTAAATTGTATATAAAAATATTCAAAGAGAATACAATTAATTAAAGAGATGGTTTAGTAAGCAAAACACTTAACTTACAGGAAGATAGTGAAGAACTTACCAAACAAGATGTGATGAAGCAGCCCTATCCATTGATGCACTCTAAATGAACTTAGATGATGCAAGATGAAGATTTAATGCTCATGGGAATGCTTTGAGTGATTAAAAATGAGTTCTTGGATGTGTTTTTCCTTTGAAATGTGTTCTAAGGAAGAAATGTGATATTCTGAACTCATACACGACCTTAAGGCATTGAGTTATATATATATAAGATCCAAAAAAAGTAAGGTCGTTTGGAAAAAACGTTTCAGCTTCCTCTGTGTGCGCTGGTGAAGTGCGCTGGTCGAGTAGCGCACCACCAGCGCACAACCTATTTTTAAAACAGGCGCTGGACGAGTGGCGCATCCCAGTAGCGCAACACAAGCGCAGATTCTCTGGGATGTTTGCACTGGTGAGGCTACGCTAGACGAGTAACGTACCACCAGAAACTGCCCGCATTTTTCAACTACGCGGGGGTGCAGCAGTGCAACTCAGTGGAGCATGACTAGCGGCGGTCCATTGTGAATGTTGCGCTGGTGAGGTGCGCTGGTCGAGTAGCGCACCACCAGCGCAAGGCCTATTTTTCAACACTTAAATGCACAAAAACAATAAGTTCAAGAGTGATGAAATTGCATCCTATTTTAATGCCTAGCATGACATACAACTTTCATAGCAAGATGCAAATAGGTTAACAAGAGTTATTTAAACTAAATTGCACACAAGAAAAACACTCAACATATAAGATCATGAATTATGCATGAATATGTGAGTGTGTGCAACTATCTCTTCAAAGTAAGTAAGCACAAGAATTTTACCTTTGGTGCTTCTCCTCTTGAGGTCTTGAGAGCCTAAACTACCCTTACATGACTCCTAACAATGTGGTTGTTCAAGAAATAAGCCAATCAACAAATGAGGGCTTTTCAATCTCCCCCTTTAGCTATTTCGTGACAAAACCACCACTCATATTGATCCTCACAAAACAAAATAGAAAAACATCAGGAAGATATTCTACATTACAAAGAGATAAAAAAAACTTCAAGTCTTCAATCTCTTGTAGAATTATTAACCCTACACACAAGGCAAGCACAAATACTCTTTCCAAACCAAGTGCATGTGAGATGATCAAGTGAATATAAAACAAAAGCAATTGCATTTAATAATATGAGTATGACATCGTGAAATGCTCATGCAATGCTCCCCCTTAACGGGTTACTCCCCCTACATGTAATCTCCCCCTCAAGCAAGTACACTCATGCAATGCAATTCTTCCCCTTAAAGACAACACATTCTACTCCCCTAACATCACAATGCTAGATCAATGCTACTCCCCCTTTTTGTCATGAATAGGCAAAGGAGAAGGTCCCAACCGGGTCACTCAAGGCAAAGAAAGAAAAGAGCATACAAGATTGTTGCATAATTATATAAGCCACATTTATGCAATTCCAATTGATAAGAGAGACACAAGGAGATTTATTTGAAGACAATGTGTGAATCAAAAAGTGCTTTGCATACAAGACATGTTGCATTCAAGTCCAAAAAAACAATGGTATTTCGCAAAGCAAATGACAAAGGTTTCCAATATAATTCAAACCAATTTCACCATTTGTCATGAGAGAAGCAAGGATATAGAGTTCTTATAAATATCAAGTTTTAAAGGCACTATATCCAATTTATAAACTAAACATGGCACGAGCAACCTTGCACCCTATTTGATTTTTTCAGGAGGATACCCGTATGATAATAGCCATGTTCAATTAATAAAGAAAGAGAGACATTGATTAAACATTTTAGTCTCACTAGTATGTTTCACACAATGTGTTGCATTTAGCAATTGCAATCATCAAATCATGCTTTATCATTTTCCATTAGCATGTCATTTAAGAATCATCATGTCATGGAGATAATTATAGGTCATTTAACATGTACTTCCAATGTATATCTCGTAGTCCAAAAATGCATGTTACTTATTTAAGAAAATACAATATACCATAAGTGCAACCAAGTTCTCAAGCAATCAATAAAGAGGCATAAACATATTTAAGAAAAATTGCATGCAACAAGTATACAATAGCTCTCTTTGCTTGAGTTCCCCATATGGGGTCAAAAACCACAACACATCACTCCATTAAACAAATCCAAATAGATCTACTAAGAGTCTTAAATCTAGTAGCATCTAAGGGTTTAGTAAATAGATCTGCTACTTGATCATTTGTACCTATATGCTCAAGTACAATGCATTTGCTCTCAACTAGTTTTCTAATGAAATGATGACGGATGTCAATATGCTTAGTCCTAGAATGCTGAACCGGATTCTTTGAAATATTAATTGCACTCATGTTATCACAAAAGAGAGTAAGAGTACCTTGATTGAATCCATAGTCGACTAGCATTTGCTTCATCCAAAAGAGTTGTGTGCATCCACTCCCAGCAGCAATGTATTCGGCCTCAGCCGTAGACAAGGAAATCGAATTTTTCTTCTTACAAAACCAAGAGACAAGGTTGTTCCCAAGGAAAAAGCAACCGCCCGATGTACTTTTCCTATCATCACAATTTCCTGCCCAATCTCCATCACTAAAGCTTACAAGACTAGCATTAGTGTCAAAAGAGTACCAAATCCCATAGTTGGATGTCCCATTCATATATCGAATGATTCTCTTAACAGAAGAGAGATGGGACTCCTTAGGATCCGCTTGGTACCTAGCATTCACACCCACACTAAAGAAGATATTGGGCCTACTTGCGGTCAAATAGAGCAAGCTATCAATCATGCCACGATATAAAGTTTGGTCCACACTTTTACCACTAGCATCCTTGCTTAGCTTCAAAGTGGTACTCATGGGTGTATCATAATGTTTGGCACTTTCAAGGCCAAGTTTCTTCACTAGGTTTTTGGCATATTTAGCTTGAGATATGAAAATCTCATCATCCATTTGCTTAATTTGTAAACCTAGAAAGTAACTCAACTCACCAACTAGACTCATCTCAAATTTATAAGACATGACATCAACAAATTGTTAGACTTTGGTATCATTTGTGGAACCAAAGACTATATCATCAACACAGATTTGAGCTATAAATAGCTCATCTTTGTCTTTCTTGATGAATAGAGTCTTGTCAACACTACCCCTAGTGTAGCCACTATCTATGAGAAATTGAGTGAGACGTTCATACCAAGCCCTAGGTGCTTAATTCAACCCATACAAAGCTTTCTTGAGGTGATAGACATGATTAGGGTGGTGAGGATTCACAAACCCTTTGAATTGCTCAACAAACACTTCCTCTTGCAAGAAACCATTTAGAAAGGCACTCTTAACATCCATTTGATATAATTTGAACTTGTGCAAACAAGAAATGGATAAAAGAAGCCTAATGGACTCAATCCTAGAAACGGGAGCAAATGTCTCCTCAAAGTCAACACCCTCAATTTGAGAGTATCCTTGTGCTACAAGCCTAGCCTTATTTCTCACAATGTTTCCATCCTCATCGAATTTGTTCCTATATACCCACTGGGTGCCTATCGCATTTATGTTCTTAGGACTAGGAACTAGAGTCCAAACCTCATTCTTTTCAAATTGGTTGTGCTCTTCTTGCATAGCAAGAACCCAAAATTCATCTTTTAAGGCTTCATCAATTTTCTTGGGTTCTATTTGAGAGGTGTAACAAGTGTAGCTAATAAGATTAGCCATTTGAAGACTAGTCCTAATACCCTCACTAACTTCACCAATAATGTCATCTTTGTCATGAAGTTTCCTAACCCATGGAGCAGGTTCTTTTGAGTCCAAGTGAGGAATCCTATCACTAAGTTGTGCTATGTCATCATCAAGATTAGCCTTTTCAACATTAGAGATATCAACTACTTTCTCCAAAGGGGAGTCATCAACTAAATCTACCTCCTCCTCATGGTTATTAGTTTTGAGCCTAGTATCATCAATGACAACATTAGATGATTCCATTACGGTCCTAGTCCTTAGATTGAAAACTCTATAGGCTCTACTATTCAAGGCATAGCCAATGAAGATACCCTCATCACTCTTAGCATCAAATTTGCCAAGTTGATCACGGTCATTCAAAATGTAGCATTTGCATCCAAAAGTGTGGAAGTAGCTAACATTTGGCTTTCTACCTTTCCATAACTCATAGGAGGTTTGCCTAGTGTGGGGCCTAAGAAAAACTCGATTTCCTATGTAGCATGCCGTATTGACGGCTTCGGCCCAAAGATTCCTAGGGACATTGTTGCTAAGCAACATCACACGGGTCATTTTTTTAAGAACCTTATTCTTCCTCTCAACAACTCCATTTTGTTGAGGTGTACTAGGAGCTGAAAACTCATGAGAAATGCCTAGACTATTGCAAAAGTTTTCAAAATGGGCATTCTCAAATTCCTTCCCATGGTCACTCATAATTCTCTTAATGCTTTTAATCTTGGAGTTCATTTCATTTTGAAGTTTGGAGAAAATAATTTTTAACTTATCAAAAGTTTCAGATTTTTCTCTAAGAAAATAGGTCCAAGTGTACCTAGAGAAGTCATCTACACACACAAAAATGTATCTCTTTCCACCTAAACTCTCGGTTTACATAGGACCCATAAGATCCATGTGGAGAAGCTCTAGAGGTTCTTTGGTGGTTATATACTTGCCCTTTTTGTGCATACTTTTGGTTTGCTTCCATTGTTGGCAAGGTCCACAAACACCATTAACCTTTTTCCCAAGCTTAGGAAGGCCTCGCACAACATTAAACTTGTCTAAGATTTTTAGATCCCTAAAGTTCATGTGACCAAGTCTTTCATGCCATAACTCTATTTTTTCATCCTTGGACACATTACAAGACACACTTCTAGCCTCAAGACAATAGCAATTGTCACTAGAACTCATACCTTTTAACAAGATTTGTCCATTAGGCAATAGGATAGAACAATCATTTTTCCTAAACAAGACGGAGAGTCCATCATCACTAAGATGTGAAATGCTTATCAAATTGGCTTTTAGACCATCAACATACAAAGCATTTGACAAGGAAGGTAATCCGGGAATGGAAATGGTTCCATTTCCTTTGACCTTCTTTTTGGATCCATCACCAAAGGTGACATTTCCTCCCTTCTCCATCACAAGAGTCTCAAAGAAACTCTTATCACCAGTCATGTGCCTAGAGCACCCACTATCCAAATATCAAAAATCACAAGAATGAGCTTTCAAAGCAATTTGTGCAACATGGCAAAGGTGTTCATCCTTTCTAATCCACCTAGGTGCAATATTTTCCTTCCTAGTGGTCAATGGTACATGGGCTTTAAATGTCCTAGGATCATGCAAAAGTGTTCCACTTTTCCTAGTGACATGTATCGTGACTCTAGGTTTCTTAGTATCATGCATCATGGCTCTAGATGTCCTAGGATCATGCATCATGGCTCTAGCCCTTTTCTTTTCTATCATGCTTTCAATCCTACACAATTTGATAGACCTAAAACAATTTGGTCTAATGTGACTATCCATACCACAAAAATGACATGTAGGTAAAAAGTTAGGAATTATACCATATCCTTGAGGATGCATATGAGCCTTCCCATGTCTTTGTGGTTGTCTCGCTTGTTGTTGAGGAACTTTCCTTCTTTGTTGTTGAGCAAGACTTGATTACTTCCTTGGTTGAACTTGCATGATAGGTGTCTTCCCTTTGTTAGCTTTTGGTTGGGGGAAGTTAACTTGAGGAGCCCTTGTAGGATGAGCTTGAGGTGGGCTTCTTGGTGCCACCTTCATTTGAGCACTACTTGAACACTCTCCTAGATCAAGCTTCTTCCTAGGAGTTTGATGAGGAGATAACCCATTGAAGTTCATGCTTCTTACAAAAATGGTCTAGCTTGGAGTGGAGGACATCTTGTCATCTTCAAACCTAAGCCCTTTCTTATCACTTGGCCTCTTTCCAACATCTAGCATGTGGTCAAGTTTCTTGGTGCTAGAGTTCATCTTGGCCAACAACTCTCTAGCATCTTCAAGCTCTTTCTTCAACCCTTATTCACTCCTCTTAGATCTTTCCAACTCTTCATTTAGTTGGTCAATTTAAGTTGAGAGGTCTAGATTTTCTTCTTTTAATCTCTTGATCTCATTCTTGTTCTTTAATCTTGAGCTCTCAAACTTAGCCATGTAGTTCTTGAGATCCACACTTCTATTTGTGGTTTGTGATAAAGATCCATCATCACTTGAGTAGTCTCCCTCTTGACTATCGTTCTCTTCTTCACTAGCATCTCTGCTCCTAAGAGAGAATGTAAATGCTATGAAGTTAGCCATGAGTTCTTCATCATCCGAAGACTCATCTTCTTCATTAGAGTCATCACTTTCACTCCATGTGGCAACCATCACTTTTCCATTCTTCTTGTTCTTGTGATTTGCACATTCAGGGGTAAAGTGGCCTATTCCACCACATTCATAGCATTGGACTCCTTTCTTCTCGGTCTTCTCTTGCCTAGGCTCAAACTTCTTGAAGGGAGCCTTCTTCTTCAACTCTTGACCCTTGGATCCAAAGCCTTTCTTCTAGGACTTGTAGAATTTCTTGAACTTCCTCATTAACAAGGCCATTTCTTCATCCGAGTCATCACCTTCCTCCTTCTCAACTTTACAGGCTTTCAAAGTAATATCTTTTTGCTTCTTTGATGGTGTGGGGTTAGGACATTTCCTATATTCATAAGCTAGAAGCTTCCTAATCACTTCAGTAGGCTTCATGTCCTTATACCTACTATTCTCTTCCAAGACCGTCACCTTAGACTCAAATCTATCGGGTAGAGATCTCTTAATCTTCTGCTTGATCTTCCTATCCGAATAAAGATCACCAAGTTGATGACTTTGATTCACAATGTCCATCAACCTCACTTCAAAATCGTTGGAGCACTCATTTTTATCCATATTGAGCAATTCAAATTACGTTTAGAGAACTTAAAGCTTCGATTCCTTAACCACCTCGGTTCCCTCATGTGCAACTTCTAGGATGTTCCATGCTTCCTTAGCTATCCTAGTATTTTGAACTAACTTGTATTGGTTATCATCCATTGCACAAAGGATGGCATGCAAATGCAAATGATACCAATTGAAACAAATAATATGGTGTGTAATATTAATTCAGATGGGGGGGGGGGGGGGGGTGAATAGATTTTAATTAACTTTTACCCAATTTTCGTTAAGAGTCAAGTTGATTAAAATACCCCTATCTAGTTACAAAGATATCACAAGTGTAATAAATGTGGAAATAGTAAAAACACTTGAGATATACTTGGAAACCCTCCATATGAGAAAAACCATGGGCTGATGAGTGCACCACACTAGAACCTCGAATCCACTAATGATAAAGGAATTAAAACCTAATCCCGGTTTAATCATTCACCACTACCTAATCCCGGTATAAGTGAACCTAGTTCATCATGCTTGTGCTTTAAGCTACCTACTCCCGGAAGCAACACAAGTCTTACTTCTCAATGAAGAGATAAAGTGTCCTAAGTGAATATATGATGATATTCAATGAACAAACAAGGCGAGGAAACCCTATATGCTTATCTAGGATAATGAGATGACAATTAATGCAATCCTAGATATCAAGTGCTAAATGACATATTCAAATAGCCTAGCTAAACATAGATCAATCAATCTTATAAAGCTATCACAATACAACACTTAATCATGTCATCACTACAATCTCTAATTTGTATCTAAAAATATTCTAAGAGAATACAATTAATTAAAGAGATGGTTTAGTAAGCAAAACACTTAACTTGTAGGAAGATAGTGAAGAACTTACCAAACAATATGTGATGAAGCAGCCGTATCCATTGATGCACTCTAAATGAACTTAGATGATCCAAGATGAAGATTTAATGCTCATGTGAATGCTTTGAGTGATTAAAAATGAGTTCTTGGAAGTGTTTTTCCTTTGAAATGTGTTATAAGGAAGAAATGTGATATTCTGAACTCATACACGACCTTAAGGCATTGAGTTATATATATATATATAAGATCCAAACAAAGTGAGGTCGTTTTGGAAAAAACGTTCCAGCTTCCTCTGTGTGCACTGGTCGAGTAGCGCACCACCAGCGCACAACCTATTTTTAAAACAGGCGTTGGACGAGTGGCTCATCCCAGTAGCGCAACACAAACGCAGATTCTTTAGGATGTTTGCACTCGTGAGGCTGCGCTAGACGAGTAGCGCACCACCAGCGACCGCCACATTTTTCAACTACGCGCGGGTGCAGCAGCACAACTCAGTGGCGCATGACCAGCGGCAGTCCACTGTGAATGTTGCGTTGGTGAGGTGCGCTGGTCGAGTAACGCACCGTCAGCGCAAGGCATATTTTTCAACACTCAAATGCACAAAAACAATAAGTTCAAGAGTGATGAAATTGCATCCTATTTTAATGCCTAGCATGACATACAACTTTCATAGCAAGATGCAAATAGGTTAACAAGAGTCATTTAAACTAAAATGCACACAAGTAAAATACTCAACATATAAGATCAAGAGTTATGCATGAATATGTGAGTGTGTGCAACTATCTCTTCAAAGTAAGTAAGCACAAAAATTTTACATTTGGTGCTTCTCCTCTTGAGGTCTTGAGAGCCTAAGCTACCCTTACATGAACCCCAACAATGTGGTTGTTCATGAAATAAGCCAATCAACAAATGAGGACTTTTCAGGATACTAGTGTACTATCAAAAACAAAAATGTTCTTTTTTTCTCTTTTCTCCTTGGCCGAATTCTACACCTTTTATCTATGAGTTGATCGAATTTTATCTAGAGTAAAATAATAAATTTTCCTCTCTCAAAATTCTCTCTTGCCAAGCAAAATTCTCTCCTCGGAAATACTTAGGTCGGCCGAAATTTTCACTCTAAAATTGTTGGGCTGGTCGAAATTCACAAGGGGTTATATATAGGATCACAAATCCTTTCCTAAAAAAGATTTTCTTGGTTGACAAGAATCCTTTACTTAGGTGGATTTATTTTGTAGTTAAGAATCCTTTTCTAAAAGGAATTCTTATCCTCTTATATATACATATAGCTGGCCAAATTCTTCATAGAATTCTATTAGGAGACTTAATTCTTTTCCTAAGAAGGATTTACTTGGTAGTTAAGAATCCTTTCCTTAGGTAGATTTATTTGGTAGTTAAGAATCCATTGACGGTTCTAGATAAAGTATTTCACTTTGATCCTATTCAATGTACCCAGTGCACTAGATTCTTTTTCCCAAAGACACCACACTTTGATGATTTTAGACTCATCATAACACATTTGATCCCACTCAAATGCTAGCAAAAGAATTTACAACTTTGACAAGATAAAGACGCCCAACCCTTTATCTTAAGCTGTGAATATTATTCAAGAATAACTAAAGAATTGTGTCTACCTCATACATATCTAGATTTATGAACAATTCTTCTTTTCTCATAGTCTTTTGACCTTATGATTATTTACTTTTGACAATTATAATAATTAAACTATAAATAAGATTTGTTAAACTAGAAATCACTTTATTAATATAAAAGATTGTCAAATACATTATTATATTCTTGTTATCGAGCATAATTCTAACACCGGGTTCCTTGGTGACCTTGCTTAGCTCGCACTGTTCCCTTCACAGCATAACGAAGCTGATTAAATGTCTCCAAAAGCTAGGTGTTAACTGGAGAGGAGCTAGTTGCAGGACATTGAGAGCTTGTCGGAGGGTAGGGTGAAAATGAAGTCTGACCCCGTTCTCAAGAGCTGCAACATGGTTCAAGAAGATGCTTTTTGGAGGAGAGAAGACATTATAATTCTTGAGAGGAATGGAGACGGAAACACTGTCAGGGATGCCGTACCTGGCCTTCAAACGATTAATTGACATCGGGCAATGTTAGAATCCGGGATAACCTTGAAGTGGTATGGAAGAACTTCCTCCTGAAGGGTACCAACGACCGTAGCTTGATTCCTTCTCGCCACAGCATCCCCATATTCTTTATCTGAATCCTCATCGACTAAATTCAGAGGGTCGTCGGGTTTTTTCAAGAATCCGGTCCAGATAGACAGGTTCCTATTCGAGTGGCGGCATTGTAGGTTGGGAGGGGAATCCTCGCTAGGAAAATCCTTTCTTGCTTGATTCCCATGAGCAAGACTGGAAAATTTTTCACCCACTACCATGAGGTCTACTGTATCATGGCTAGATTTCAACATGATGGTGCAAAATTTTGAGTTTGATGAAAGAGAGATAGAGATGTTGCTCGAGAAGGCGAAAAAAGAAAAGATTTTTTGAGAGTTTGAAATTTGAAGGAGTGAGAAGTGTGAGGGGGAAGACGACGTGACCAGGTTTAAATAGAGGCGAATTGCACAGTAACCAGTAATGCTGATGATGGAAGCAAATAAGAAGGCGAGATCTACGGTGATTGCCTCAATTCTCGAGGACTGACGTAATGCAGTCAGATTATTTTGAAAAATTCATTGTTCCTTGCTCGCCACGTTTCACTTGTATTTAATGGGAAGATTCTTCCCGGATTCTTGTAACTAAAAGAAGAGTTAAAATTTCCCAATTAAAATAGGGAATCTGACTCCAACCTCAACTCAATCACCAGTGTTCTAGTCATAGGGGACTTCTATTGATAGCCAAATTTGGCTAGGTACCAAAGGTAAATTTTCAACTCTTTTAGCCAGGGTCCAAAATTCGGGATTACACATCAGGGTACCGAGGTTCCCGGGGTCGAGCTACTATACGACCCTACAGAAGCAAGACGAGGTTGTCACACCCTAGGAACAACCCAGGTGAAGCCCCATGTGATCAAATAAAGCTCCTTACATCGAAATAAAAACCCGAAGCAAGATCGATACGGGGTGACCTAAGCTCCCCGAGGTCGAAATACCTATCAACCTCTTAGAAGCCCTCTACTTTCTCCAGATGCATAAAGAGACCTATAAGAGCATCAAGTTCATCTTACGGTATCGGTCCACTTCGTTAAAAGAAGAATCAAATTTATCCTAGCAGGCAGGAGGAGGCTCGCAAAAGTTCTTTTTTTACTAAAGAGCGATGACATGGTCATTTCAAGCTCCAAAAGAGACTTGGAAAGGTCGAACCAAGCTTCTAACACCAAGACAAGAACATAGATGTACCTCACTCTTCGAGATAGTGAATGCCATATTCGGTGACCTCCATGATGCAACTAACTTGGGCAGTGCACATGATCGCCTCTATTCTCCTACTTACGTTGAAACGTTACGTACGTGCGGGGCAAGTGATTGAGACCAAAGAGAAAACAAACTCTTCCCTGTCTAAGATATTCCTGAATCCATTATTAAGCCAAAGTTTTACTCCCTGGCTTTCTTCCTCCAAGAGTTTCTCTCCATAGCATACCGTTTTGACCTGAGGGTTTTTTGTTCAAAAATCACGCTTCAACCGTTCCAGGTCATCGAGTATCCTCCAATGTCTTCTCGATCACGTTCAGATTGAGATTCAACACCTACACCATGCCCTGAGTTTGAGCAAGCTCCCCTCTGGCTCCTTAATATTAGATTCAGCCTTTTCAGCATGATTCCTCAGCGAAGTCATTTGATGGCTCACCGTTACGTTATACTTGAAAGTCTACAAATCACAGCAACCAAGTTAACTACCACCAACGTATTAGTTATGAATGTATCATAACAATAATGAATTTGAATGTGATTCATGCTTACCTCGGTAATAAAGGCAGAACCCTTAATGGGCCTCAGAAGGAAGTGAGGTCATTAGAGCTAAACTCTCACCAGGACAGAAGAGGATTAACCGGTCCAAGACTTGATCCTGACCAGTAATCCTCGATCGGGGTCTAGTACACTCTCGGAGAGTCACAAAGGTGGTGGCAACAGAGGTCTCAAGACCCTCCACTGCCCTGGGAGGTGATAAAGCAGACATAGGGGTAGAATGGTAGTAACAGCAGTTGAAGTAAAGGTAACGGTAGTAGTGCTAGTAGAAGCAGTAGAAGTTACAGCGGCAGTAGTTGCAGTTGGAGCAACAAAACCCTGACCTCTTACCCTAGTCAGCCTGGAAGCGAATACATCTATCTGAGACATGGGTTTAAAAGTGAGAGGTGCCTTGGGAATCTTAACAGATATGCGCCTACTACCCCTAGCTGCGACAGGAGAAAGAGGAGACCTAATAGTTTGAGCGACGAAGGAACTAGGCGGAGAATGAGATCTTGGTTTGGTTTTCAAGTGGAACAACTGAAACTGCATAAATCAATAGAGAATTATAGTAAACAAGTGACAAGCAAGAAATCTGAGTCAACAGAAGCAGAAAGATTCAACACAATTGGAGAAGCAATGGAGATATGCAGATATCGGTTCACCCGGTTGGGATCATAAGCATCCGAGGTGGGATACTTCAGATTGACAAAGTCTTGCTTGACGATCACCTCCAGAATCACTCTAGACTTAACGGTAAGGGAAACTTTCCCCAAAGTTGTCTGCCACTGAACTAGGTGGGAACATGGTATTTAGTGCCCCTGATGAAGATCGAGCTCCCCAATTCTCCACTTATCACAACACATTCTTCTTTCCAAGGATTATCTTTCTAGGTGGCACTATAGACTATAAAATTTAGGTTGTTTTTGCTTGGAGATAAAACTACCTCCTCATACCAAGGGAATTGGCAGTAACCTGAAAAAGGAATCCCAACTCGTCTGATCCCAGTTCCTTATTAATACCATCCTTCTTGCATTACTCATTCCATAACATGAGAAAACCCACCATGTGCCTCTAGAACTCAGGCGTCAGTTGAACAGGGTGAGTTGCAAAGCATGAAGGGCCCTGTAGAGAGAGGGGTGGAGAGGAAAGCTAACCCTACTCTCAAAGGTAGCGATGTGAATAGGAAGCATGTCGAATGGAGGGCTGAACACGTCGTACCTCCTATGAGAGATAACGATGGTGATGATATTAGGAATCCTAAATCTTTTCCTTAGATGATTAATGGACACGATTGTAGCAGTGGAATCGGGGATGATCCTAAAATGATACAGGAGGGTGAGTACCCCTCCTGCTGTGACAACGGCAGCCTCAACCCGACCTCCTACAGCTTCGACCTAGCCTTACTCTCCTTCAGAATCTCCTTCAACTATCTCGAGCGGAGGATCTGGGTTGTTTGAAAAGACAGCCTCAATGGCAGTGTTCCGACCGAAACGACGACGTGATTATAGAGAAAGAACGTCGCTCTCTCCACTATCTTCTTTCCGAGCTCATTTCTTATCGGTAAGACTCGAGGAGTCACCCTCAACCAGTCTTTCAATACTATCATGATCGGAGTTCAATATGGTAATAACGGATTCGAAGTTTGAAAACTGAGAAAAAAGACTAATGAGAGTATTAGGGATTTTTTAAATTTTGAAAGTGTGAAAGAGTTTTGAAAGCATGGAGAAGATGAAGGAGGGTCGGGGTATAAATAAGTGTAACAGAATAGTAATCAATGACGGTAGCGTGATCGGAGATACGAGATTGTCATCTCGATACCCGTATACCGCCAAAAACCTCTTCTTTTTCAAACGCAAATCTCCCTATTGCTTGACACATGGCCGTTGCATTTAAGGAAATGCTCTTCCTAGATTTTAGTAACTGGCTAAAAATAGAAAATTTCCCAAACATACTAGGAAATCTGACTCCAACCCCAAGTCAATCACCAGTGATCAAATCAGAAGGGGACTTCTTTTAATAGCCATTTTTGACAAGGGGTCAAAGAGAAATTTTTCACCTAGTTTGCACCTAGAAGTAAGCATCTCCATGCACTGGATAGGTACCGGGTATAATGGTTTACCTTGAAATACCAGGTCCAGCACAACCTAGGGACCTCGACATCGTTGTATGAGCAAGATGAAGCTCATGCACCTTCACAAACCAACTGGTACTCAAGTACCTTGAGATTGTTCTGTTCCTATCGAGGTACATATCCTACATTTCTAACAGGAAGGAAGATGACCCAAAATCTCCTAGGAGATTGCAAAGATCCAACGAGATCGACCGAGCACCTCGCTACCAGAATGGTACCCTGAGGTACCTCGCCATCGCCATCGGTGAAGCGTCATCTTACCAGGATGGTACCTCAGGATACCTTGCCAGCAGACTTGTACTCCAAGGTACCTTACCACATCACCAAGTTGATGCTTTGAGGTATCACACCACTAACAGAGGAAGTCGATTTGTTCTCCAATCTGTAAATAAGCTTCGCGTACATACTGTCATAATGAAAGAGTTTTAAAAGGAAACAAATACGTTTCTCTCTAAGATATCATCTGCCATTCGATTCACCAGAGTCAATTATATTAAACAGAAAATCCCACCAAATGGAGAAGAAAGATCAATCTAGTGATCTTCGGCTTGTACGCCAAGGAAAAGTCCTAGACTTCAAGTATAAATACAGAGATAATATCGACTAAAAGAAAAAGAAAGAAAATACCGAGTCCTAAAACCGAAAAAGCTATTACTAGATTCTGCATTCAAAATCAAGCTAAGCCATCACCATTGTCTTTTTGGTCCACTTATCGACTTGTACGCATTCGCCACCTCTATTTAGGTAGAGAGAGAAAGGAGAGATAGAGAGTAAACCCAGTCACTTGTACACCCCACATTATTGAATAAAATAAGCATCATTCTATTTTTTATCATTCCTTCATTTATTTCACCCATTTTTCACACGTGTAACCGGTATCGAAGGTACCTACCCCAACCGCGATCTACCGAGTTTGTGGTCCCATCCTATCCTGTCATGTCCGGTACGGTCCCATTCCTCCCTGTCATGTCCCGTTCTCGTACCAAACGCTGTAGGGAAAATCCACGCAACGGAAGCGTGGAAATAAAAAATTAGGGTTTGAGTATAATTTTTTTTTTCCCTTTTATGCAACGTGAACCTTAACCTTAGATTAATTGATGTATATAAAAAGTGTCGTACCTTTTTCTTGTGACGATTGAACACGCGTCGAATTGATTCCGTAAGATCTTCCAATCTTCACAAGATCGTCGAATTGATTCCACAATCCAATCACGAACGTGAATCACCTAGGAGTGTAGGCTCCCTTTCTTTAAATTGTATACCTGAGGACGGAGACAACAAAATCGCTTCTTTGTTAGTTACAAATATCCTCCAAAAGAAAAATCCAAGAACGTCCGGTCACTTGTGAATTATCAATCTAATTGATTAAAACTCGCGTGAACCCGATTTGATCTTGTACACAAAACCCTTTTCTTTGTTAAGGATACTAGTGTACTATCAAAAACGAAAACGTTCTCTTTTTCTCTTTTCTCCTTGGCCGGATTCTACGCCTTTTATCTATGAGTTGATCGAATTTTGTATAGAGCAAAAACTAATTTTTACTCCCTCAAAATTCTCTCTTGCTAGGCCAAATTATCTCTTGAAAATTACCTAGCATGGCTGAAATTTTCATCATAGAATGCTTAGGGCTGGCCGAAATTCACAAGAGTATATATATAGGATCACAAATCCCTTCCTAAGAAGAATTTACTTGGTTGGCAAGAATCATTTCCTTAGGTGGATTTATTTGGTAGTTAAGAATTCTTTTCTAAAAGGAATTCTATCCTCTAATATATATTTATAAGCTGGCCAAAATTCACAAGAATATATACTAGGATCACAAATCCTTTCCTAAGAAGGATTTACTTGGTTGTTAAGAATCCTTTCCTTAGGTGGATTTACTTGGTGGTTAAGAATCCTTTTCTAAAAGAAATTCAATTCTCCACCAAGACTCCTAATCCAACTCAATAGTGTATTTGTAACCATATTAAAGACTTCCTAATTTGATTAGATAAATAATTCCTTTAATTAATCTACTTATCAAATATAGTATTTAATATTAATTATACTACCAACAATAGCATAATTTTAGGAGACCATCTCCTACTAGGAAAAAGATTTTGACTTTTAAATAAATAATTAATTAATCAACAAATTAATTCATTTTCATTTATTTAAATAATAAAATAAGAATAATATATTTAACCTATTTTGAATAGCCTTGCCGTCCATACCATATATATGGACCATATATTATTTTTCATATTTTATTAAATCCATTAGACCTTAATAAACAAGTTCACATGCCTCAATACAATTCTAGATGGACCCCTAAATTGGTCCCGTAGAATATATCAAGTGATCCATGCAAGTTCGTGTGGATTAGGGATCTTGGCGGGCTATTTAAATTTAAGCTCCTATAGACACAACCCAATCACAATTAACAAACGATTCACTTAGGTCTGATCTATTTAGTTTTAGTTCATTCCACTAAACAACTAAAATTGAACTCTTAAATAAAGATAGAATAAGTTGATGTTACTTCATACCCTAGTCAATCTTATTTGAGAAAGTGTATCCTCGTGAAGAATACCAGTGAAAATACAAACACAGTTAAATGCTCAAGGCTAACATAGAACAGGGGGGGTGTGAATAGGTTAGACACTTTTTTCGACTCCTTTAGAAACAAACAAAAGTTTGTCCCTCTAGAGTGCTTGTATCACAATATATATATTTGTTAACGGGGAATTTGCTCAGGATGAGAAATTCCTACTAACACCCTCGAGACCACTACCACGAAAGTGGTGGCCGGGGTCGATATCGTTGATACCTGACCTGCTAAGAGGTAAACGAGAGGCTGGATCGTAGTAACAGTAAATGGGAGCTTTTATTATTGATACCTGCTTCAAAATACAAATCACTCTCTTATATGCTCGCAGTCTCTCTATGATCAAGGATGATGGCAACTCTGTGCCTGTCGAATAGTGGAAACAAAGGTGACCGTGTTCTGAATACAGAATTTAGGCCTTCCCCTTTTCTCTTCTCTCTATTTCTATCTCTTTCTATATGTGTCTATTTTTTCTGTGTCTCTGTATGTTTATTCATATTTGATCCAAGTAGGTTTGAATTTGCTTATATCCCGCCATGATCCTATCAATCTATTCCCTCTTTATCGGGCGAGATCTCTTATTTAAAAACGGTTAACCCTGAGTGAATAGCGGAAAATGATGATACTGTTAACGAGAAACGAGTCGGTTTCCTTTTAGGGATCAAACACTTGGCTCACACGTATACGGAATTAATTGTTGGTTACCTACATAGATATGATCTTGTATGTTATAGCGGCATGGTATGTCATGGAGGCTACCCAGCTAGTTGCCTGTCGTCCCCTAGAGCGAGATAGATCCCTACTTCGACTCTGTTTTTATAAGCTTGGGAGGGATTTTCCCTGACCCTTGGTAGCTTGAGCTGTCCCTGCAAACATTCTTGGGAAGTAACCGAGGTAGTGTAGGTTCAGATATGATTCCTTCTTCATGTCCAGCAGGGACAACAAACTTCAGGAGAGGTTGTGGGCTTCTCTTGAATGTCTCTTGAGCTTGGAGACCCCTCCTGGCATTCACGGGGCGAATGTGGAGCTCGACCTCAAAGCCAAGGTTCCCCGATAGGTGGCCTGGAGAAGCCAGAGCTCCAGTATTCACGTGGGGGCTCGTCTTGGTCACGTCTAGCTTGTTTTCTGGTAATTGTGAAATCGAGATGGCCGTCCCTACTTCTGCGGGGTGGCTTTATGGCCTATCAGGGATTCATGAACGTCGATTATGGGTTTCGACTCGTGACGGGAAAGTGGAAAATTTCTCTTTGACGTTTGGCCAAATTTTACTATTAACAGAAGTCCCCTCTGACTTGAACACCGGTGGTAGAGTTAGGGTTGGAGTCAGATTCTTTGTTTAATTGAGAAAGTTTTCTTTTATAAAAATAATTAATGAGAGCGAAATCTTCTCATTAATTACTCAATATTTGAATTTGAAACAGTCTTTTATTCGAAGAAAAAAGGCTGCAATACGGCTCTAGGTGATCTTTCCGAGGATATCGGCGACATCATTATCCTTAATCCTCTATTAAACCCGGCCTTACCGTCACTTTCCTCACACTTTCTCAAATCTCAAGTTTTCAGATTTCTTCTTCTTTCCCACTTTTCTCTACCGAATTCCCTCTACCTTCCGCTTACTTTCAAGTCCTTTTTACCCATTAATGTCGACTTCCTCAGACAGTATTGACACCTTGGTTGAGGGTACCGGAGGCCCTAAACCTAGTTGATGAGGATTCTGATGTCGGGGAGAGAGTTGACGCTGTCGAAAAGGTTCAAATTATAGTGGCAGAGCTTCCTTCTACGGTGACCCTTCCTTTCAAACCCAAGGTCATCCTCGATTCCACCATTGACCCTCAGTTGATTAGCCATCTTCGGGATAAATACGACATGCCTGACACTGTTTCTCTCACTTCCCCCTACAGGAATTATGACATTTTCAGTTGGCCCAAAGGTGTACTTCCATTCATGTTGCAGCCTTTGAGAGTAAGGTGAGGCTCCCTCTTCACCCTACCCATCGGCTGGCTCTCAATGCCTTTCAGCTAGCTCCGCTTCAACTGACGCCCAGCTTCTGGAGGCATCTAGTCAGCTTTCTTGTGTTATAGAGGGAGCAATGCGAGAAAAGCATCGTAACTAGGGAGCCCGAGGCTGAGGAGTTCGCCTTCCTTTTCCAGATAGGTAGCCTGGCTGAGGTTCCTTGAGGCCAATTTTATGCCAAGGCCAAGAACAAGTTCAATTTTATCATCTCGGGGGCTTCAAGGAAGGACCATGCTTGGAAAAAGGAGTGGATACTGGCAGGGGGGAGACTGGGGAAGCTCTGTATTCGTCGGTGGGCATGAGCTCGAGGTCCTCACTGCTTTTAGTGACAAACCCTCGTGGGGTCGAGATTCCTTGCCCGATGAGTCTAAGGCTGTGTTGAAGACCATTCTGGCCAGAAATTATCGTAATTTAAAGTTTCCAACTGCTGACGCCTTTGACCCCCGCAGGGTGAGCAAGTACCTACAGATCTCTGATGCTACTCCTTGTAAGTATCTGGCTTTATCATGGTTTTTAGATTGTTTGATGGTTTAGTTATAATGGTCTTAGCCCCTTTCTTAACAGTGTTTGTTGTTGCTCCAGCTTCTTACGAAGCCCGGCAAGCTAGGACTCTTCCTGCTCCTTCCAGATCATCCCCGAGAGCTTTCTCGGGTTCTTTGAAGATAGAAGGGTCAACCGTTAGGGCTGTAACCTCACTCGTTCTTGCTCCGTTGTCTTCCCTGGTGAAATCCAAGATAGCTATCCTTACGTCTCGGATAGCAAAGGCTCTAAACTGAGGAGGGCCAGCTTTTCAAGCAGTTGATACGCCCAGCTCTGCCCCCTCACCAGTAGTTCATACTGCTATAACTGATGTTTCCTCAGTCATATCATCTCCTTCTATTGACCCAAGTGTCTCTCTGGTAGTTCAGGTTCCTATGGCGCTCGAGGCCGGTACTTCTGAGATCGCCCCTTCTCGCCCCCACCAGCAGTCGAGCTTGGAAGGTCAGGAAGAGGTTCTGAAGCAATTTGTGGCATCCTGCCCAGGTGGTGGGCTTTCTAGAATGACGTCGATGCCCATGGATGTCATGGTTACCAAAGGGTCCACCCTTCTAGCCGAGGTAATCGTTGCTTTTAATTCCTCATTCAGTAGCTTGATTTATCATTTCCTAACATGGGTTCCCTTTGTAGGCCTTTAAATTTCAAGTAGCCATAGGACATCAACTGGCTTCTCTATGCCACCGGACAGCTAAGGTTGAGGCTGAGATAGAGCGAGCTACGGGGTTGCTTGCACGGGCTCAAACCCTGGTCCAGGAGATGACCTCTAGCAAGAGGGGGTGGAAACACAACTGGCTGAGCTCTGGTGCTGCCACGAGAGGTTGAAGCGGGCCTTTAATCAGAAAACTCTCCGGTCGAAGTGATGAGCCAGCCAGTCGGATGATTGGAAGGGAGAGGCACGGGCACTGGATGTCAAGAACCAAACTCTACATGCCCAAGTTACCAAGCTCCAGGTAGAGGTGGAAGCCTCTTTTAATGAGGGGTATTTCTATGCCTCCTATCAGGTTGCAGAGGCCCTTCCTCCCCCATTTGATCTTTCCAGCATCATCTGCTGGGATAGGGAAGAAGTTATGTCATGGACTGTAGAGATATCTCTCCCCGAAAATGATAGAGCCGGTCCTTCTACAGGGGAGGGAGCTGGGAAACGGTTTGAAGTGCCAGATCTGCCTCCTTCTGTTTCAACCTTCCCAGTATCTGGTCCTGGCGAATCCTCGGGGGGGGGGGGGGGGGGGGGGGTCCAAATCAAGAAGCTAGAATGAGGCCTTACTAAAGCCCAAGATCCCCCCTACAATGCTCTCAGGAGTTGAGTCAACCGAATGTGGGATTATGCCTGAGTCAGTGGCCAGCCTTCTTGATGCAGCCATACCACCTAAAGTTATAGCGGTGATCAATGAAGTCATGGAGGAGGATCCTGTTGACCCCGAAGCAGTCGAGGCCGATCCCTAGAAAGAGGTGGCAGAGGCGGTAGACGCTGCTGACCAGGACGAGTTACCACTAGAGAGGGAAGCATGGGGTGAGGTTCATTCTGTGGAGGAGGAGGCTGAAAGCCATCAGGAAGATGAAGAAGTTTGAATTCTCTCTTTTGTGATTCATTTTGAATGCCTGGAAAGGGGGGTGGGCATCCCATCTTTAACCGTGTTTGACCCTTTATTATTTTTCTTTTTTGTAGCCTGGAATCAGGGATTGGGCTCTCTGCCTGATGTAGCCTTATTGGGGAATAGGCTTCCCCGTACATCAATAAATTCCAACTTTAGATCCAGTTCACACCCCGACTTGTATGTACATCCTCGATCTCCCTCTAGGTCCGGCGTTCACAACAAATTGACTTATCTCAGGGGAAATAACAAGATAAGAACACTGTTTGAGCATGAAAGAAGACAACTGACTTAAGCTTTCCAGTTACAAAGACTCGTAGCTCAACGTCTTTGGTTGGTATTCCCCCAGTTTGACCGTAGGCATATTATAGTGAGCGACCACATATCGAGAAAAAAATAGTGAACAACAATAACTGGAATATTTAGAGTTTAAGTGAATCAAGCCCTCCATCCTAGAGCCCCTTTGGGGGGCTGTATCCCGAGTAAGGCATTAAGTAAAGAACTGTTTAGCCTCTTCTTAGGCTCGGGATCATGAGGGATTCCGCGCTCTCAAACTAGAATCCTTTTTGGGGGGTGGTAGCCTGACCAAGGCATCAGGAGGGATATCAAGCTATTTCTTGGTTTCTAGATCTGGACGGAAACTATGCTCTTACACTTAGATCCTTCTTGGGAGTGGTAGCCCAACCAAGGCATTAGGAGGGCTATCTAGCTATTTCCTGGTCTCGAGATCTAGATGGCAACTATGCTCTTACACTCAGACCCTTCTTGAGGGTGGTAGCCTGGCCAAGGCATCAGGAGAGCTATCTAACTATTTTCTGGTCTCGAGATCTGGATGGCAACTATGCTCTTACACTCAGATCCTTCTTGGGGGTGGTAGCCAGACCAAGGCATTAGAAGGGCTATCTAGTTATTTAATGGTCTCGAGATCTGGATGGCAACTATGCTCTTACACTCAGACCATTCTTGGCGGAGGGTTGTGCTCGACCGAGCCATCAGGAGCAGTGGGGGGGCTTCCCCGGCTTACCCCTGGTATTGAGGTGATAATGTCAAATTTTCCATGTAGATCCAAATCATTGTAGGACATAGTTGAAGAAGAAGTAGACAAGAAAAGCAGGCTTTATTGATATGAAGGATGGAGTACATTATTGTTGGAGAGGAAAAAAATAAACTAGTCAGAGGCCGCTTGCTCCCGAGTCCCCTGTTCAAGAGTAGAATTTTCTTAGGTGATCTGCATTCCAAGTATGATCGATGTGTCGGCCATTCATATCTTCGAGCTTGTATGCCCCATTACGGATCACCATCTTCATTAGGACCCCGTATGATCTCTTCCTGGTATTCAACGTTACTTTCCTGAGAACTAGATCCCCTTCTTTGAAGTTTCAGGCTTTAACCCTCCTGTTGAAGTACCGGGCAATCCTGTTTTGGTAGATTGCTACCTTATCGGCTATTCGATCTTGTTTTTCCTCCAAGAGGTCCAAGCTAGCTCGGGGCTTACTTTCATTGCTCTCTGGTTCGAAATGTTGGACTCTAAAGAAGGTCAATTTATGCTCGATAGGTATGACTGCTTCAACCCCGAAAGCCAGCGAGTAGGGCGTTTCCCCGGTAGTTGTTCTCCTTATAGTACGGTAAGCCAAGAGGACCTTGGGAACTCCTCTGCCCATCTGCCTTTCTTCTGTTGTAGCTTTTTCTTCAACAGCTTCTTAATGGTTTTATTTTTGGATTCCACCAGACCATTGGTTTGAGGGTGGGCTATCGAGGCAAACCAAAGGTCGATCCCCAAGCGTTCACAAAAATCTCTAAATCGGCCATCATCGAACTGTTTTCTGAGGTCGACTATAATGGTAATGGGGGTTCCGAACCTGCATACTATATTAGTCTTGATGAACCTTGTTGTGTTTTCTTCTGATATCTGGAAGAGTGGTCCGGCTTCGACCCATCTTATGAAATAATCAATTGTTTTGAGAGCGTGCTTGGCCTGTTCTGGAGCTGTAGGAAGTGGTCTAATCAAATCGACTCCCCACATAGCAAAGAGGTATGGCGAGCTAAGGGACGACAAGCGCTCCGGAGGGAGGTGACTCAAGTTTGTGGCCTTCTGGCATGCCTCACAGGTTTGCACCAAGTTCTTCACATCTTGATGAATGGTCGGCCAATAATACCCCATGCAGAGAACCTGATATGCTAAGGCCTCTTAACCAATATGGTTCCAGCATTCCTCGGAATGAACCTCTCTCAAAGCCCACTTGGCGTCTTCTAGGTGTAAACATCGGAGCAGGGGAAGGGATTTTCCCCTTCGGTATAAATGCCCATCCATAATACAATACCGGACCGAGAGCCTTTTTACTCTCCTAGCTTGGTCAGGCTCCCCGGGGAGTTTTCCGTCCTGTAGATACTCCACTATTGGATCCATCCATCACGACTGTCGGTCCAAGGTATAAGCTTCCTCACCTGTCATAATGCTAGGTAAGGGGATTACTTGAAAAAAGACTCCGTGAGGTAAGGTCTGGTTACCATATGCAGCTATCTTGGCGAGGATGTCAGCTCTATGATTCAGTTGTCAAGGTATCTGCTCGATTATGAATCCCTTAAATATACTCTTGAGTTGTTAAACCAATTTCAGGTACGCGATCATATTAACCACTTTTGCCTGATAATCTCCGGAGACTTGGTTGACCACGAGTGAAAAGTCACTCTTGATATTCAGGTAATCAACCCCGAGATCTATGGCTGCCTTTATTCCAGCTAGAAGAACTTCATACTCTGCCTCATTGTTCGTGGCTTTAAATTCAAACATGAAACAATGACAGCACTCAGTTCCTTCTGGGTCGATGAGGACTATGCCCGCTCCTCCCCCAGATTTCCCTAAAGCTTTGTCAGTGTAGAGAGTCCACGACTCGCAGCCTTCCAGCCAGTTGTCAGATTCAGGAATCCTCTCAAGGGTTACATCTGTTACCTGGAGGTTACCTGGCCTGAAGGTATTGAGAGCTCTGCTACAAAGTCTGCTAGTGCCTGAGCTTTTATCGTGGTCTTAGGCTTTTACTTTAAATCAAACTGGGTAAGCTCTAGGGCCTATAGAACCAGCCTTTCGGAAACATCTGGTCTTTGTAAGAATTGACGGAGGGGTTGGTCCATCACCACTGCTATTGAATGAGCATAGAAGTAGGGACGAAGTTTCCTTGTCAAGGTCACTAAGGCGTAAGCGAGCTTCTCCAATAGAGTATAGTTATTTTCGGGCTTGGTTAGAGCGTTACTCACATAGTAAATAGGTCGTTGGATCCTATCCCCGTATTCCTTGACCAAAGCCCCGCTCACGGCGGTTTCTGAAATGGCCAAGCATATTTGGAGCTCTTCTCCAGGATTTAGCTTGACCAGCAGTTGAGTGCTTATTAGGCATCTTTTCAAAGCCTGAAAAGCTTGTTTGCTCTCTTGATCCCATTTCATGTTTCTTCCCTGCTTGATAGCTATGAAGAATGGTAGACACTTATCGGTAGACCGAGAGATGAACCTATTGAGCGCTGCTACTTGCTCGGTCAAGGATTGAACCTGTTTAAGAGATGTGGGGGATTCTAGAACCAGGATAACCATGATCTTTTCCAGGTTAGCCTCCATGCCTCTCTCATGGACCATGAAGCCTAGAAACTTCCCCGCAATTACCCCAAAGACGCATTTGGAAGGGTTCAACCTCATCTAGTTTTCCCTTAGGATAATGAAAGTCCTACGAAAGTTGTCCAGGTGGCCTCCCGAGGTTGAGGATTTGGTGATCATGTTGTCGATGTACACCTCCATTGACCTTCCAATTTTAGGCTTGAACAACCGATTGACTAACCGCTGGTAAGTAGCTCCAGCATTTTTAAGCCAGAAAAACATCACCTTGTAGTAGTACAGGCCTTACGCGGTGATGACACTAGTCTTTTCCTGGTCCGTGGGATGCATCATAATCTGATTGTACCCAAAAAATGGGTCTATGAAGCTCAGGAGCTTGTTCCCAGAAGTGGAATCGACCATCTGATCAATTTTCGATAGAGGGAAACTGTCATTCGGGCATGCCCGATTGAGGTCGGTATAGTCTACACATATGTGCCACTTCCCATTTGCCTTTGTGACCATGACCACATTGGCAATCCACTCGGGACAACCGGGTTCTCGAATGAAGCCTGTCTGGGTTAGTTTATCCACCTTTTCTTGAACCACAACATTTCTTTCGGTGTTAAAGTGGCACCTTTTCTATTTAATGGGTTTGAAGGTCAGATCCCCCTCAGTCGATGTGCAGCTAATGTCATCGGGATCCCCGACATCTCAGCATGACTATAAGCAAAAATGCCGTTGAACTCTGTGAGGAGCCTAATCAAACCTTCTTTCATTCCTGGCTTAAGGTAGCTCCGATCTTGACGACCTTCGAGGGATGGCCTATTTGGACAGGAATCTCTTCTAACTTATCCACTGGATGGCTGCTGGCCCATTCCCTTATCTGTTCTTCCATGTCGGGCACCACGAGGCCGCCTTTGGGGTAATCGGTGGAACCCGCGTCTTTTAGGTTTAGTGCAGGGGTTATCCTACCTTAGATGGTCGTCACCTGGGCGAGTTGTTATGCTAGAGCTGCTGGGTTGGCCGACACTGCGTAGCATCTCCTAGCTGCTTGCTGATCACCCCGAACTTCCCCCACCTTGTCTCTTACCAGAAACTTCAGGAGGTTGTGGTAAATAGAAAGAACCCCTTTTCAAGGATGATAGAAATGTCCCCCCTAATATTGCATTGTAGGCCGATAGGGTATCTACCACCACGAAGTTGGTCATGATATTTTGCTGGAGAGATGCGGCGCCAATGATCACTGGTAGGATTTTTTATCCTACTGGTGTGATTGAGTCCCTAATGAACCCATATAATGGAGTAGTGAAAATATTGTAACACCACTATTTCAAGTTTAGCTTTTCCAATGTATTTTTGAACAGGACGTCGACGCTGCTACTTGTGTCGACGAGCACACGGTGCACCATGAAGTTAGCAATTTGTACCGTGATTACCATAGGGTCATCATGAGGCTGCACGGTGTTATAGACATCTGTTTCGGTGAAAATGATCTGTGACAGCTGGGAGGGGTTGGTCGATCTCTGGTCGACCTTGAAGATATCCCGTCCCTCATCCGTACGAGGGACCTTTCTCGCATGGTTTTTCCTGGAACTGTTGGAGGTACCGGCCAGAGTGGGGCCCCGTTGATAGTATTTATTATCTGAATCTGTTACATCAAGCCAGTCTGCTCCGTCTTCCTTTTCTCGACATGTTCTCGGATCTCAGCTTGCACCTCCCTTCCAGTTTGAATGTTCTCCCTGACTTGTTATAAGAATTCTACCAATCATCCTCCCCTTATCAAAGCCTCAATCTGTTTCGCAGGTTGTAACATTCTGAAGTGTTATGCCCTACGTCCTCGTGAAAGTCACAATATTTATAACAATTTCTCTTATCGACTGGGGCCTTCATGGGAGCAGGCTTCTGTAACAAACCCTTGTCTCAAATGGCGAGATAGACCGTTTCACGTGATGCATTTAAGGGGGTGTAATGATCGTACCCTCTCTCATCAATAGTTATAGGGGCCACTGTCCTGGGAGGTGCTGAAGCTTGAGGAGGAGCTCGCTTATCTGAATATCTTTCAGATATGGATTGAAAGAGGGGGAAGCGGTATGTTGATTTATTAGGGGGTTTGTTCTGATTTTTTTGAGCTTGCTCGGGTCTGGGAGCTTCCTTCTTTTGTCATCTTACGGCTCTCATGTCGTCATGTTCCATCTTGACCTTGAGCTGTTTGTTGACCTCAATCTGCTATAGAGCCCAATCATAAGCTTTTTCGTAGGTTTATGGAGGTCTCTTAGCGAAAGACAGAAAAAGCTTTCCCGCCCACAGGTTACTTCTGAAGTTGGCGAGGGTTTCTTTCTCGGTGAAGCCCCCCATCTGGATGACTTCCTTATGGAAACGCTCGACATAAGCCTGGATGGTTTCCCCTCTCTCTTGGATCACGTATTGTAGATGGATCGGGTCTTTCAATCAGGGCTTAACTACCTGGAATTGTGAGCATAAATCGGTTGATAACTTGGTGAAGGAATCCACGATACCGGCATGTAGTTTGCTAAACCAGGTTTAAGCATAATCCGTGTGTGTAGTGGGAGCATTCGACACAAAGCGGCCTGGTTGTGTTCTGGACCTCCATCTGTTGAATGAAGCTCTCTAAGTGGCTCAAGGGATCTTCAGTCCTGAAGAATCTGTCAGTTGGCATTTTGAACTTAGGCGGGAGCTCTGCCTCCAGGATCCTTCTGGTGAAAGGAGCATTCATTTCACTTAGAGGATCTTTCTTGTCCTCCTTGTACTTTCCCTTATTCATCAATTGGACCTCTTTCTGAAGCTCTGCCAACTGGTCCCTTAGACGCTTGCTTTCAGATTTCCTTAAGTTGATCTCGATTTCCTTACCATCGGATCCTTCTGATGAACTGGCGACCTCCACTCCATTCCTTCTTCAGAGGGAGTCAGTTCGGGGGCTTTTCTGACTTTCTTCTTCCCTATTTCGGGCTTCCTTCCTTGAAGTCGTTGGGTGGAGAAACTCTCCCCGCTCCCGGGGAAGGATATCTACCTCGGATTTGACTTGTCTTGGTTGATAGCGTGGCAGCGTTTTGGGGACGGGGGCATGGGCTCTAGCCTATCCCGGATCGAGGTTGGGAGCCCTGCTCTATTAAGAGCTGATTCTCGAGGGGCAGGTCCCAGGCGATCGAAGGCGGGCTGCCTAACCCTAGGCCTGCTTGACTCCCCCTGATTGCAGAGACCCGCTTGTTGGATAGCGATACCCTCAGCGAGTAGTCAAAGGCGGATGTTTTCTACGAAGGCCGCCGCTTGTTGGTCAAGCTCAACCTGACTTCCCAGAAGGGGATCCAAAGCCTGCACAGTGGTTTGCTGGGTGGGAACCTGGCTATGGAGCCCGGATTTTGTCCCTTTCCTCGGGACCTTTAGTGTCGACATAGCAGAAGGTTGTTCCGATGTGCCCTGCTGCCCCTATGAGGAGCAGAGCCTCATGATTATTATGAAATAACAAACTTTTCGAATGTAAATGTGGTGGTGTGAGAGTTTCTCATAGACTGCGCCAGAAAATGTTAATGGGAAATTTGCTCTGGATGAGAAATTCCTACTAACACCCTCGAGACCACTACCACGAAAGTGGTGGCCGGGGTCGGTACTGTTGATACCTGACCTATTAAGAGGTAAACGAGATGTTGGATCGTAGTAACAGTAAATGGGAGCTTTTATTATTGATACCTGCTTTAAAATACAAATCACTCTTTTATATGCTCGCAGTCTCTCTATGATCTAGGATGATGGCAACTCTGTGCCTGTCGAACAGTGGAAATAAAGGTGGTCATGTTCTGAATACAGAATTTAGGCCTTCCCTTTTTCTCTTCTTTTTCTCTTCTCTCTGTTTCTATCTCTTTCTGTATGTGTCTATTTTTTCTATGTCTCTGTGTGTTTATTTATATTTGATCCAAGTAGGTTTGAATTTGTTGATATCCCGCCACGATCCTATCAATCCATTCCCTCCTTATCGGGCTGGATCCTTTATTTAAAAATGGTTGACCCCGAGTGAATAGCGAAAAATGATGATACCGTTAATGAGAACTGAGTTAGTTTCCTTTTAGGGGCCAAACACTTGGCTCACACGTATACGGAATTAATTGTTGGTTACCTACATAGATATGATCTTGTATGTTATCGCGGCATGGTGTGTAATGGAGGCTACCCAGCTAGTTTCCTGTCATCCCATAGAGCGAGGTAGATCCCTGCTTTGGCTCTGTTTTTAGAAGCTTGGGATGGATTTTCCCTGACCCTTGAGGGCTTGAGATGTCCCTGCAAACATTCTTGGGAAGTAGCCAAGGTAGTGTAGGTTCAGACGTGATTCCTCCTTCATGTCCATCAGGGACAGTGGGCTTCTGGAGAGGTTGGTGGGCTTCTCTCGAATGTCTCTTGAACTTGGAGACCCCTCCTGGCATTCACGGGTCGGATGTGGAGCTTGACCTCAAAACTGAGGTTCCCCGATAGGTTGCCTGGAGAAGCCCAGGCTCCAGTATTCGTGTGGGGGTTCATCATGGTCGCGCCTAGCTTGTTTTCTGGTAGTTATGAAACCGAGCTGGCTTTCCCTGCTCCTGCGGGGTGGCTTTATGGTCTATTCGGGATTCATGAACGTCGATTAAGGGTTTCGACTCTTGGCGGGAAAGTAAAATTTATCTTTGGCCCCTGGCTAAATTTTACTATTAACAATATTAATTAAAGATACCTAATCAATATATAGAATAAGTAAAGTGTGATACAAACAAGTAATTGTAACACATACACAATCTATATTATAGAATGGAAGTCAACTAACATAATGAATTCTATCCATAGTATTCAAATAACAAATACAAATACAAATACTAGAGAGATAGAGATAGAGATAGAGAGAAGTTGACACAAGATATAACGTGGTAAACCTCCAAAGAGGAAACATCCACGGGCTAGCAGCCACCGGTAAACAAAATCCAATAGTAGATAAGACAAGTACAATCTCTCAAGTGACCCCTTCACCTAGAAACTACCCTCATATCCTACTCATGAAGATGTCACCCTAATGCTTAACAATCCGAGGCCTCACACCTCTTGTCAAGACTTCCTCGCTCACCTTACCGGATCCTCACGACCCAAGGAAAGACTTCTTGCTCAACTATCTGAGTCTTCCCGACTCTAGTCAAGACTTCCTCGCTCACCTATCCAGATCCTTATGACCCTAGGCAAGACTTCTTGCTCAACTATCTGAGTCCTCCCGACTCTAGCCTAGACTTCCTTGCTTGACAATCCAAGGTCTCACACCTCTTGCCAAGACTTACTTGCTCAACAACATAGGTCTCACACCTATTGTCAAGACTTCCTTCTCACAAGGCATCTAGGTGATCATGAATGCAAAACATAAACAAGCACGCAACATAGAATGCTATGATCAACACATCCTATGGAAAATACCAGACATGAGCATGAATGCACAAATCACATGTAGTCTAGTCAATCATGCATGTATAATCAATCTAGATCATGTAAGATATGTTCAATATTAATCACAACCTAGATACATGCATAGATCTTAACTTGAATCACAAGATATGTTCAATTAATCACAAGATCAAGTTTAATTCACACAAACCAAAAACATACTAAAATCATATGACAAAGTCATTTAGATTAAAGCTAAAGTTCTAAAGCATATTCCTATTCATTGATTAAACAAAACACATGAATAGCTCAAAAGAACATAAGCACATGTATTGATGTAAGAATTCGGCCAAGAGAGACTAATACATGTGAGGAACTATTTTTCACAAAATCAATCAATCAAAGATCATCAAATAGTTCTAGAATCAAAGCTAGCACAATACAATCCCAAACATGTGAAAACATAGGCAAAATCAAAACCTAACTCAACATGTATGATTTCAATTGAAACTCAACCTAGCTTTAAAAGAGTTCAAAACTCAAATCAAAACTCTCACAATAAACATATATAAGTTGAAGAAGAAAACCCAAGGCAATTGACCAAGTTTTAAAAGAAAACTTTGAGAGAAAATCAATACCTTAGTTGATTTAGGTGCAGTCCCGTTTTCGTGTGTTTACACTCCAAAAACAGCAACAAAACTCACTCAAAACTTCTAAGAAAAGATGGAGGATGAATAGACAAACACTATCAACCTTGAATCACTCAAATCATAGTTCAAATGAAGAAGTTATGGTGTTTGGAAGGTGAGAAAATGTAGAGAGAAAAATTCTACACACTAGTTTGAATTTCTTCTTAGAATGAAATGTGAGAGGGAAGGAGAATATAAAGGAGAGGGAAAATAATAAAGCAATAATGACCAAACTACCATTAAGAGCACCAAGCATGCCTGATGCCCGAGATGGCCCATGGGCATCTCGAGGCAGCAAGCATTCTGTCACGAGATGGCCACGCTCCATCTCGGGAAAGAGTGCTTGGTTGCACTTCTTTTCCTCGTGCGCTCCCCTAGCATTCTTCGACCGTTCTCCGGCCTCCAAACTCAGAATTCGAATATGTTTGCGGATTAAGAACTGTAACTCTCACACGGACATGGACATATAAGATACTCAATCCAGAAAATAATAATTTGACTCGATATACGAATACGAAGATAATGTATGTAACATGAGTTGAAAGTGTAGTATCTTTTGTCTTAAAACTTGAAATCAATAGAATGAGTAACCGAAATGACCGGAACTCAATCAAGAATGATTTAAGACTAAATTCAAGTTCAATATCCATTTTATACATACATATACACACACAAACACAATTCACACTAGAATGAAAACTACATAGAGATAGTTTCCAATCATGCATTTTCCAAAAAATGTTATTTCCATACCAATGTATGATCATTCATCTTTAAGTGCGTGAATATGTTATACATGGTGCACAACGATGCAGGGACACATATGAATGAATTGTATGTGTGTGCCTATAATGGTGCCCAACGATGCAGGGACACAAATGTATGAATTGTGTGTGTGTGCCTAAGCCTTGAAAGAGAAAGATAAGGTCTTAGAATACCTTTGTAGAACCAATTTGCATCCTTTCTCTTTAAAGACTTAGAACTTGCTTTGACTTGTTGTTCATCCTTCTTTGAAGCTTGAATCATCATGAATCTAAACAACTAAATCATTACAAGTAAACATCATTTTGATATGAAATTAATGCCAACAAAAACTAAAACCTAACAATCTCCCCCCTTTGGTGAATTCCATGTTAAAACACCTATACATTTACTACAAATATAAAAATGAAGATAGGTCACAAAATCACTCCCTCACATTACAATGAGTAAGATTCCTATAACTAATCTTCATCAACTCTTGAACTTCATCTTGATCTTCTCTTGAAGCAACCTACAAATCATCTCAAAGCACAATGCATATACAAGAGAAAAACAACAAATGGCAACATATAATATGGATAAGAATATACAATTAAGTCCACAAATACATGTATCTCCCCCTCAATACATGCCAAAATACAAGAATTCTTAACCAAATCTTAAAACTAATTATTACATGCCATTGAAAGTTCAAAAGTTCACAAAAACAACATAAAAAGAAACTAAGTAACTAGCATCTCTTTCTCCCCCTTTTTGACATGAAATGATGCCAAAAGGTAAGAAATATACCACAAGACTCAAATACTAGCTACTTGGTCCACCAAAGAAAGATGTGCGTGTAGTTGATCTAACATAATGCTTGAGAGGTGGTCTTGAACTTGAGGCAATACACTCCTCCAACTCTTTTATTCTAGCATCTTGTTTATCAACTATAGCACTAAGCTCATCAACCTTCTTCTTCAAATGTAAAGCCCAATCCGGAAGAATGTTTGTGCTAGTCTCTTGACAATCAACTTGTAAACTACTAAATAGTCCAAAAGTATCACATGTCTTACCCTTATCCTTATATGACATGTATGACACACGTTTATCACTATACTTTTCCAAGGGTTGTACCAACACATTATCTCCTCCACTCTTAACACCACGAGCTAAACACAAAGAAGTTATAAACCCCGATAATGCAAGCTTCTTATCTCCTCTAGTAGAGAAAGCCACACTATCAATATAAAGCATAAGGAAATCCCTAAGGTTTATAGGTTGATTAGTCACCAAGGCATATACTATTTTGATCTTGTCTTTATTCAACTCGGTTGAATTCGAAGATCCAATAATGTTAGTGCAAATGAATAGATGCCAAAATGCACTAGCCTTAGTTAACTCATGTTGACTAATATATGCTCTACCTTTCCACTCAAAAGAAGCATTGTCACAAAGAGTTCTACCCATGATATTAAGATTCTTAATGACATCTACATCTAGAAAGTTCGAATCTATATCATTAGATAGCCCAAGAAACTTGTTAATGTTTTCCGGGTTAACTCTAAACACAACACCCCTAATCTCCATCAAAGCATCCAATGAGGTGGCACTCTCTCTATATTCAAGATAAAATTATCTAACAAGAGTATCATTCACTATTCCTAACATGCTCACCCAAGATTCCCAATTCCTATCCTTAATGCATTTAAGAACATAAGAATCTTTATACTTACCTACTTCAATGCCTCTCTCTTGAAATATATTCTTAGTTCCAAAGATCCCTAAATCCTTTGACCTTAAAGCTTTGGATCCTTTTGAGGTAGACTTTGCTTTCACAATGGGATTCAACTGATTTCCACTTCCGGTAACCTTAGTTCTTCCCATTTGTTCTTGTGTTATAAGATGCTATATACATACAATCTAAAGTGAGTGAAAGACAAAACAAGCATATTAGTCACAAATATATCAACAAAGACATATGACTTAAGAATGAATCATCATGCAAAACAAAGATAGTGAGTAATATCTTACAATTAGCATTAAGTCAAAATATGCCAACATGTAACAAAATGAAGCATGTGAACATATCATAAAAGAGAACAATGTCTATCATACAATGCTCCCCCTTGATAAATGCTATAACTAAAATCAATGATAGCATAAAGTTCACAAAGATGTTCACACAATCACACATTCAAGCAATTTGAAGAAATATCAACAAAATAAGCTTCATATGCTAAGAGAGATACACAAAGTTCTCTCTCAATTCTTCAACAATTGCTAAAATATCATCATACTCATAAACAAAGTGTGTATGGGAGAGATATGCTTCAAATATATATCAAGAAGTAGTTTGATAATCAACATGCAAACAATTTCCAACAACTATTCATCTTAAGCTTTTTCCATAAAAAGTCAAACCGATTATCATCCGGAATTTTTGCTTTTAAAAGAATAGATTTCAACATATGAGCGTGTGTGTGCATGTGGCTCATCATCCCATTTTTATTTTTCAACCCGAGCTCATTTGATTTTCAACTATACTTCTTTTTAAGTCTTCCTTCTTTTCTTTTTAGGCTTTGAATCAAAGAATTTTTTTTATGAAATCCTTTCAACACTTCTTTGAGTTTTCCATTTTTTTTACATAAACAAAATTCACTTCATGACGGCTTTCACTCATCACAATGGTGTAGCTCTTTCCAACATTAGGTAGCTTTCACAACCAATGTGTGTAGCCCTTTTCATGAAGGTGCTCGTTGAGTTCTATGTAAATGCCGAAGCAAAATAGATACTAACCATAGGTCATTTTAAATGCACTTAAGCACAAAAAATTCAAGGTGTATCCAATGTTTACATATTAGTAAACTCAACCTACTAGCAAAACATATAAGAGAAGCAAGGTGCAATTTTTAGAAACCAAAATTTTATGGCTCATAAGCACATGATCTAAGAGCAATAAGTAGAGACTTATTCAAGATCATTACTTCTCTAATGAGTAGCTTTCAAAGAATATGAAACTCATATTTTCAAAAGTAATGTCGCTCAATATACCAAACACAAACAATCATCAAAGTTAAGATCAATGTGAACAATATCACTATTAGATCCTAAAATAGCAAATGTCAATGAGAACCATATGTATGCTATACAAAACTCTCTAATATGACATGCTATGAGATGTATATCAAAAATTGAGTCAAAAGATGAATATCTAAGAGAACATGCATTAGAGTATAGGGATACCTTTATGCACATTATATTCACCAAATATCATACTTCCGCCCTTTTTATGAGCACTCTTGCCTTGAATGTCCTCATGACACCAAGTTGACAATGTTTCACAACAAGAGTATAAAAAGCATAATATCTCAACTAAATCAACACATATATTAAAAGAACTTCTCTAAAGTTAATCATCAAATTTTGACCATCATAACAAACATGATGTGAGATAACCAAGTTCATATCAATACATGGAGTATTCAAAGCTAGCAAGCAAGAATTCTCAACACAATTGATATATAGCCTCAAAGCTATCTCACATGTGCTTCTTATTTTAGAAGAGCACTCACCCTTGAACCACTTGTTCTTGGGTGTACCTACACAAACATTTCCAATATCATCCTTCAATGACTTGAATAACAAGAATATCATTAACACACTCTTCCTTAACATTTTCAACACAAGCTTTGTCAAGTTGCAAGATTAATATTCTTTCTACTCCAAAAATTCTTTTCATGCTTAGCAAACTTACCATGTTTTTCAACTTTCAAATCCTTAGCATGTTCAAGTTGAAGTTTAATCTCCTTATCCCTAGATTCTTTTCCTAATTTGAATTTTTCAATATATTTCTAACACCTAGGCTTAATGTGACCTATTGTGCCTCAATAATGGCAAATTGGAATAAAAGATGAGATTGTACCTTTTGGAGTTGAACTAGCTTCACTAGGAGTTTGCAAAGATACCTTGTTTACCAACTTCTTCTTGACTTTTGATCTTCTCTTCTTGTTTGGTTTCTTATCAATCACGACTTCATCAAAGTGTGTAGGAAGTGGTGCTTCCAAGAGCTCCTCTTCAACTACCAAGTCGTCTTCACCACTATGAGAGTTAACATGATTCCTAACACTAGACACACTAACCGAATCATTCACTAAGTCCTTAATGGTCTCCTTAGTCGTGTCTAACTCTTCCATCAGTTCTTGTTCTCTCTTCTTCAAAGAAGATATCACACTATCCTTCTCAAGGTTTATCGTTTCAAGTTCTCTAAACCTTGGAAAACCTTAAGTATATGCACAAGTTATAAAATAAACAACACAACAAGAATGAATTAAACTTTTCCTTTTATTTATTTCATAAATCCATTTACAAATTATATCTTTAGGGCATAAACCCCAAGATTATGATGAGTCTAAAATCATCAAAGTGTGGTGTCTTTGGGCAAAATAATCTAGTGCACTGGGTGCAATGAATAGGATCATAGTGAAATACTTTATCCAAAACCGTGAATGGATAAAAGTTTTCACTTGAAGACAATCAGAGAGTCTATCTCAGTCCTGAGATAAATAATGGACTTATAGTTTCAAGTGTTATCATTTGAGCTATCAATGAGTATGATTATATAGCATAGTCTATCCTCGATAGTTTGGTGGTATTTATTTGTTAATCGATCGAGAACTTCATTTATAGATATGGACATCGTGGCTCAATTTATTAAATGAGAGTAAAATATCATCATATGAATGTTTTTAGTATTGGTTATTAAATCTTAACGTTAAGCTTTTTAATAGTGTCTATTAAAATATGGCTTCTGGACAAGTCAAAATATCCAAGTTTAAAATGTGGTCATATAAGTAACTATGGAAATTAGGAGAGCTATAGGCGGTCTATGAGCTCTTGTTGATTACTGGTATTCTTCACGAGGATACACTATCTCCATTAAGATTATCTAGGGTATGAATGAGCAATATTAACTTATTCTATCTATATTTAAGAGTTCAAAAGATGTGCAACCAAGCACTCTTTCCCGAGACGGCATGTGGCCATCTCGGGACAGAATGCTTGCTGCCCCGAGATGCCCATGCGCCATCTCTGGCAGCAACCATGCTTAGTGCACTTAAGGTCATTTTGGTGCTTTTGCTTCTATTCTTTCCCTCTCCTTTATATATCCCTTCCCTCTCACATTTCATTCTAAGAAGAGATTCAAAATTTGAGTGCAGAATTTTCTCCCAAATTGTCTCACCTTCCAAACACCATAACTTCTTCATTTGAACTCTGATTTGAGTGATTCAAAGTTGAGAGTGTTTGTCTATTCATCCTTCATCTTTTCTCTGAAGGTTTGAGTTATTTTTATTGCTGTTTTTGGAGTCTAATCTCATAAAAACGTGACTGCACCAAATCAACTAAGGTATTGATTTTCTATCAAAGTTTTCTCTTAAAACTTGGTCAATTGCCTTGGGTTTTCTTCTTCAACATATATATATATATGTGTGTGTGTGTGTGTGTGTGTGTGTGTGTATGTGTGTGTGTGTGTGTGTGTCTTGTGATTGTTTTGATTTGAGTTTTGAACACATTTAATGATAGATTGAGTTTCAATTGAAATCTCACATGTTGAGTTAGGTTTTGATTTTGCCTATGTTTTCACATGTTTGGGATTGTATTGTGCTAGCATTGATTCTAGGACTATTTGATGATCTTTAATTGATTGATTTTGTGAAAAATAGTTCTTCACATGTATTAGGCTCTCTTTGGCCGAAATCTCACTATAATACATGTGTTTGTGTTCTTTTGAGCTATTCATGTGCTTTGTTGAATCTATGAATAAGAAATATGCTCTACAACTCTTGCTTTAATCTAATTGACTTTGTCACATGATTTTAGCATGTTTTTGGTAAATGATATTTAAACTTGATTATGTGTTAATTGAACATATCTTGTGATTCAAGTTTTAGATCTATCCATGTATCTAGGTTGTAATTAATGTTGAACATATCTTACATGATCTAGATGGATTAAACATACATGAATGACTAGACTACATTTGTTTTGTGCATTCATGCTCATGCCTAGTATTTTCTATAGGATGTGTTGATCATAACATTCTATTTTGCATGCTTGTTTGCTTTTTTCATTCATAATCACCTAGATGCCTTGTGAGAAAGAAAACTTGACAATAGGTGTGAGACCTATGTTGTTGAGCAAGGAAGTCTTGTAAACCCATGACTTCAAAAACCTTGCAAAAATCGTGAATGTATTACCCTGGACTCACACTAAGTGCAATCTACTGTCCTGCTCTGATACCAATTGAAAAAACAAACACGGTTAAATGCTCAAGGCTAACCTAGAGGGGGGGTGAATAGGTTAGACACCTTTTTCGACTCCCTTATAAACTAACAAAAGTTTGTCCCTCTAGATTGCTTGTATCACAATATATATATTAATTAAAGATACTTAATCAGTATATAGAACAAGCAAAGTGTGATAAAAACAAGTAATTGTAACACATACATAATCTATATTATAGAAAGGAAGTCAACTAACATAAAGAGTTCTATCCATAGTATTCAAATAACAAATACAAATATTAGAGAGATAGAGATATAGAGAAGTTGACACAAGATATAACGTGGTAAACCTCCAAAGAGGAAACATCCACGGGCTAGCAACCATCGGTAAAAAAAATCCACTAGTAGATAAGACAAGTACAATCTCTCAAGTGACCCCTTCACCTAGAAACTACCCTCCTATCCTGCTCATGAAGATGTATTCCTAATGATCAACAATGCGAGGCCTCACACCTCTTGTCAAGACTTCCTCGCTCACCTTACCGGATCCTCACTACCCAAGGCAAGACTTCTTGCTCAACTATCTGAGCCCTCCCGACTCTAGTCAAGACTTCCTCGCTCACCTATCCGGATCCTCACGACCCTAGGCAAGACTTCTTGCTCGACTATCCGAGTCCTCCCGACTCTAGCCAAGACTTCCTTGCTTGACAATCCAAGTTCTCACACCTCTTGCCAAGACTTACTTGCTCAACAACATAGGCCTCACACCTATTGTCAAGACTTCCTTCTCACAAGGCATCTAGGTGATCATGAATGCAAAACGTAAACAAGCACGCAACATAGAATGCTATGATCAACACATCCTATGGAAAATACTAGACATGAGCATGAATGCACAAATCACATGTAGTCTAGTCAATCATGCATGTATAATCAATCTAGATCATGTAAGATATGTTCACCATTAATCGCAACCTAGATACATGCATAGATCTAAACTTGAATCATGAGATATGTTCAATTAATCACAAGCTCAAATTTAAATCACACAAACCAAAAACATACTAAAATCATATGACAAAGTCATTTAGATTAAAGCTAAAGTTCTAGAGCATATTCCTATTCATTGATTCAACAAAACACATGTATAGCTCAAAAAAACATAAGCACATGTATTGATGTGAGAATTTGGCCAAGAGAGCCTAATACATGTGAGGAACTATTTTACACAAAATCAATCAATCAAAGATCATCAAATAGTCCTAGAATCAAAGCTAGCACATTACAATCCCAAACATGTGAAAACATAGGCAAAATCAAAACCTAACTCAGCATGTATGATTTCAATTGAAACTCAACCTAGCTTTAAAAGAGTTCAAAACTCAAATCAAAACTCTCACAATACACATATATAAGTTGAAGAAGAAAACCCAAGGCAATTGACCAAGTTTTAAAAGAAAACTTTGAGAGAAAATCAATACCTTAGTTGATTTAGGTGCAGTCCCGTTTTTTTGTGTTTAGACTCCAATAACAGCAATAAAACTCACTAAAACCTTCAGAGAAAAGATGGAGGATGAATAAAAAAACACTCTCAACTTAGAACCACTCAAATCGGAGCTCAAATGAAGAAGTTATGGTGTTTGGAAGGTGAGAAAATGTAAAGAGAAAAATTCTGCACGCTAGTTTGAATTTCTTCTTAGAATGAAATGTGAGAGGGAAGGGAAATATAAAGGAGAGTGAAAAGAATGAAGCAAGAATGACCAAACTACCCTTAAGAGCACCAAGCATGCCTTCTGCCCGAGATGGCACGTGGGCATCTTGGGGCAGCAAGCATTCTGTCCTAAGATGGCCACGCGCCATCTCGGGAAAGAGTGCTTGGTTGCACTTCTTTTCCTCGTGCGCTCCCCTCTCGTTCTTCGACCGTTCTCTAGCCTCCGAACTTGGAATTCGAATTCAGTTGCGGATTACAAACTATAACTCTCACACGGACATGGAAATATAAGATACTCAACCCAGAAAATAATAATTCTACTCGATATACGAATACAAAGAAAATGTATGTAACATGAGTTAAAAATGTAGTATCTTTTAACTTAGAACTTGAAATCAATAGAATGAGTAACCAAAATGACCGAAACTCAATCAAGAATGATTTATGACTAAATTCAAGTTCAATATCCATTTTATACATACATATACACATACAAACATAATTCACACTAGAATGCAAACTACATAGAGATAGTTTCCAATCATGCATTTTCCAAAACATGTTATTTCCATACCAATGCATGAGCATTCATCTTCAAGTGTGTGAATGTGTTATACATGGTGCACAATGATGCAGGGACACATATGAATGAATTGTATGTGTGTGCCTATAATGTTGCACAATGATGCAGGGACACAAATGTATGAATTGTGTGTGTGTGCCTAAACCTTGTAAGAGAAAGATAAGGTCTTAGAATACCTTTGTAGAACCAAATTGCATCCTTTCTCTTTGAAGACTTAGAACTTGCTTTGACTTGTTGTTCATCCTTCTTTGAAGCTTGAATCATCATGAATCTAAACAACTAAATCATTACAAGTAAACATCATTTTGATATGGAATTAATGCCAACACAAACTAAAACCTAACAACCAGTAATTGCCAAGAGCTCATAGACCGCCTATATCTCTCCAAGTTACCATATTTACTCATATGACCACATTTTAAACTTGGATATTTTGACTTGTCCAGAAGCCATGTTTTAATAGACACTATTGTAAACTTAACGTTAAGATTTAATATCCAATACCTCAAAACATCCATATGATGGTATTCGACTCTCATTCAATAAATGGAGTCACGATGTCCATATCTATAAATGAAGAACTCTATCGATTAACAAATGAATACCACCAAAATATCGAGGATAGACTATGCTATATAATCATACTCATTGATAGCTTAAATGATAACACTTGCAACCATAAGTCCATCATTTTTCTCAGGATTGAGATAGACTCTCCAATTGTCTTCAAATGAAAAACTTTTATCTATTGACGGTTCTAGATAAAGTATTTTATTGTGATCTAATTCAGTGCACCTAGTGCACTAGATTCTTTTGCCCAAAGAACCATACTTTGATGATTTCAGACTCATCATAACACATTTGATCCCACTTAAATGCTAGCAAAAGAATCTATAACTTTAACACGATAAAGTCGCCCAACCTTTATCTTAAGTTGTGAATATTATTCAAGACTAACTAAAGAATTGTGTCTACCTCATACATATCTAGATGTATGAACAATTCTTCTTTTCTCATAGTCTTTTGACCTTATGATTATTTACTTTTGACAATTATAATAATTAAATTGTAAATGCTATGAGATTTGTTAAACTATAAATCACATTATTAATATGAAAAGATTGTCAAATACATTATCATACTCTTGCTATCGAGCATAATCCTAACAATCTCCCATATGCTCTATAGCAAATGTGTCATATCTCGCATCCCCATATTCTCTAGACGCCCATCAAAACTCTTTTATGGAAGAGTCTTTGTAAGGGGGTCCACTAGATTTTCTGCTGATGGGATACGTCACCCTTATGCACAATTTCCCTCAGAAGGTGATACTTTCTTTCAATGTGTTTTCCTCTCTTATGACTTCTTGGTTCTCTCGAATTAGCCACTGCTCCACTATTGTCACAATAGATAGTGATCTGCTTATTCGCATCAGGAACCACTTCCAAGTCAATCAAGAATTGGCAGATTCAGACAGCCTCTTTAGCAGCCTCGCATGCGGCAACATACTCGGCTTCCATGGTGGAATCAGCAATACAAGATTGCTTGATACTCCTTAATATGACTACCCCTCCTTTAATAGTAAACACAGATCCTGATGTTGATCTCCTAGAGTCATAATCTGATTGAATCAGAATCTGTATACCTAATGAGAATTAAATCCCCTCCAGAGTATATAAGCATATAATATCTCGTTCTCCTAAGATGCTTGAAAATATGCTTGACTGCCGTCTAGTGATCAGGACCAGGCTTCGATTGAAACCTGCTAACTATGCCCACGGCAAAACAAATATCTGGTCTAGTACAGAGCATTGCATACATGAGACTTTCTACTGCCAAAGCATATGGAATCCTACTCATGAATTGCTCTTCATGCTCATTCTTAGGAACTTGTTCCTTAGAAAGTTTGATTCCATGTCTAAAAGGTAACATACCTTTCTTGGAATCTTGAATGGAAAAACTAGACAAGATTTTATCTATGTATGAAGCTTGGGATAATGCAATCGTTCTAGTCTTTCTATCTCTTATGACTTGGATACCAAGAATATAACTTGTTTCTCTTAAGTCCTTCATATCAAATTATTTGGCTAACCATTCTTTTATAGATGTCAATAAACCTGCATCGTTTTCGATAAGTAGTATATCATCAACGTAAAGAACTAGGAAAACCAACTTGTCGCCTTTAATCCTTTTGTATACACAAGGTTTATCAAGGTTTTGAATAAATCCAAAACTTTGCACGGCTTGATCGAACCTTATGTTCTAGGATCTAGATGCTTGCTTTAATCCATATATGGATCTTTGCAACTTGCATACCCTTTCCTCTTTGCTCTTTTCAATGAATCCTTCTGGTTGCATCATGTAGATGCTTTTGTCAAAACTTCCATTAAGGAAAGCTGTCTTGACGTCCATTTTCCAAATCTCTAGGTCTAGAGATGCCGCAATGGATAAGAGTATCCTAATGGATTTAAGCATGGCCACAGGAGAGAAGGCTTCTTTATAATCGATAACTTCCTTCTATGTATAACCTTTAGCTACCAATCTAGCTTTAAACGTTTCCACATTTCCATTCATTCCTCTTTTCCTCTTGTATACCCACTTGTACCCGATGGGTTTTATCCTTTTAGGCAAGTCTACAAGAGACCACACTTTGTTTTTTATCATAGATTCAATTTCGAATTGCATTGCCTTTTGCCAATGGCGACTATCAACATCTTTCATTGCTTCCTTGTACGTATAGGGATCATCATCGTCCGGAAGATTCTCTACAGATTCTTCTAGACCGTTATATCTCTCGGGTTTTCTAACAACCCTCCCACCATGATGAGGTATGGTAGATTGTTGATCTTATGTTGGTAAGGAACTTACAATTGGACTTGGCTGCGAAACCTCTTGTGGAATTGTATCTCCTAAAAGCTCATTCAGGACAATTCTACTTTTAGGTACAAAATTATTCATATAGCCCTCTTCCAAAAATTTAGCATTTGTCAAGAAAAATACTTTAAGATCTGAAGGACTATAAAAATAATTTTCTTTTGTTCCTTTTGGATACCCTACAAATATAGATGTTTCTGATGGGACTCCATCTTTTCTGTCTTTCCTTTTAACACATGCGTAGGACATCCAAATATCTTTAAGTGTCGCCCGGTCCACAACTCATGCGGTGTTTTAGGAACCGACTTAGATGGTACATCGTTTAGAATGTACATTGCGGTTTGTAAAACATATCCCCAAAAAGAATTAGGGAGCGTTGAATAACTCTATATAGACCTAACCATGTCCAAAAGAGTTCTATTTCTCTTTTATGCCACCCCATTCTGTTGAGGTGTGCCTAGTACAGAAAACTGAGAAATTATCCCATTATCAATAAGATATTGCTGAAACTCACCAGATAGATATTCTCCACCACGATCAGACCTCAAGATTTTTATGCGTTTCTCAACCTGATTTTCCACTTCAGCTTTAAATGCTTTGAACATGTTAAAAGCATCTGACTTATGTCTCATGAGATACACATAACCAAATCTTGAGTGATCATCCGTGAAAGTGATGAAGTACTAATATTCACCTCTAGCTTGAATGCTCACAGGTCCACACATATCAGTGTGTATCAATCCTAAACATTCGATGACTCTGGTGCCTTTGGTCATAAACAACCTTTTGGTCATTTTACCTTTCAAACAAGATTCACAAGTTGGTAGATCATCAACCTCTAAGTCACTTAGAGGTCCGTCACTTACCAATCTTTTAATCCTATTAAGGTTAATATGACCTAGGCGCAAATGCCATAGGTAGGTTTCATCTTTTAATAATTTTACTCTTTTATGATTAGGTTTCGTTGATTCCGTGTCTAACAAGTGAAAGATATTTCTAGGCAAGTAGAATAAACCGTTTTCCAATGTACCTTTACAAACAAGTTTGTTATTCTTACTAATAATAAAACTTTTATTAAAAGTAACCGAATATCCAAATTTATTTAGACAATAGACCGAAATTAAATTCCTTTTGAATTGTGATACATAATAAACATTTATTAAAACTAAATGCCTATAAGAATCTAAACTGATTCTAATATCTCCCACTACACTAGTAGACTCTAATGCTCCATTGCCTAAATGAAAGTTGAATTCATTATTATTCAGTCTATTCATATGACCCTTTTCACCATAAAAGAAACACCCTCCTTTGATCTTGGTTACTTTCTTGGTCTCCTTCTAAGAAGGCTCAAGTTGTTTTTCCTTCTGTTGTCTCTTGACCTTCTTACGGGTCTTTAACAGTAGCAACTTACCAAGCATATGAATCTCTTGACCCTTGCCTTTGACAAGGATTTTTTCCGCACTTTGAACATCTTGCATCAGGCCTTGCAAGGTGTATTCCTTATTAGGTGTATTCCTTATTATTCAAGGTGTAGTCCAACTTGAATTGATCAAAGGAATCTGATAGTGAGTTGACAATCATGTCAATTTTGGTCTCACCATCTATCTCAGCACCATTCAGCTCAGCAATGTTGAGATGTGCTATGACTTTCATCATTTGATCTTTCACACCCTGTCTAGGTTTCAACCTAAGATTCAAAAAAGCAGTTATTGTCTCTCTCTTAGTCGTCCTAGACCTTATAGCAAACATCTCCTCTAGAGATATCATTATATCGGCAGCAGTCTCCATTCCTTCATGTTGCTGTTGCAACACATTGGAGATGGTGCCATAATGTAACGTACATTTAGCCATCTCATTTGAAGACTTCCATGACTGATACTAATCTCTTTGATATTGAGTAGATTCATTAGTTTGGTTGTTAAGGAATAGACATAACGAATTTTAGGTTTTTCAATTTGCATTAACAACCCAATTTTCCTTTTCTATGTGACATATTTATCATCAGTTAAAGTATTATCTTTTAGGATGTTGATTAGGGATGGGGTCATGATTTATTTTTAATAATAAAAATTATAAAAGTAAATAATCATGATAAAGTACTTTTGAATATTTATCTTGAAATAAATAAAATAATTCAATCGTAAAAATTCAACGGTGATCCAATACCTATAAATGTCATGCCTCCTTTGGGAGTACGCACCATTTACTAGTTGGACTAGGTCTCACCTAATTGTTAACATAACAACCAACGTTTTCTATTTTAGCCTTGCAACTTTATTAACAAGAACTCTTTAGAGGATATTAATAAAATTACATTGAGTGTGTTACCAAGTTATCGACCTTCAATATAATCCCTCACGAATATCCCTCATTTGGGAGTATATATCGTTTGGGCTAATTGTCTAGTCTATCCTTGTAACGAAGTATCTTGCTAAATTCCATTCATGAATACCTATTGGGAGGTTATTCACGAAACATAAAGGTCAACTAAACTTGGAGGTCGTAGGTGTTCCAAAAACACCTTCTCCCACTCAATTGTTTAAGGCGTGTGATCGAATTCCAAAGAATGATTTACCAAGTTATGTAGATGCCAATTTAGATACTTAAACCATTCAATGCATGTTCATACCAAAAGGGATATATGAGTGGCACTCCTATTCTATATGACATGTTATCAAACAATGACAAACATTGCAATATTTACAAAAATATAAATAGCTACAATTTTGGTCCATCCTAGAAAAACAAGTAAATTACATATGTCTTGGAATACAAAAACTCCTTTCTTGGCAAACAAGTCTTCACACGACCTTCATCGTCTAGACTCTCTCGGATGCCTCCCATGGACGTGTGCACCCTTGGCCATTACCCATGAGCGTGCGCATGCCACAAACCCATATAGGGGTGCCATGCGCAGCCTATGGCCTCCATAGAGTTGCTGTGTGCTGCCCATGCCACAACAAACGTGGATGCGTGATCTTCGCACACACGTTCATTGCTACGGTTCGCACAGTCCCAAACTTGTTCCGGTTGCCCCAAATTCTTCAAACCTTCGAGTCTTCGAAACTTGAGTGTATTACAAAAGAATTATAAATAAAAATACTGCAGTTTTTTTTTATTACAACAACAAAATTAAAAAAAAAAACTTAGCAACTACCAAGAAGGAAATTATGGCGATGATAGACCACCCTTATTGTTACAATCCCAAAACAAAATACATTGAAATTCTAGGACTAAAATTGAGTAATAACAAACCACATATAAAACATATATATATATATATATATATATATATATCCATACATTCCAATGTAAATATATATGCGAATACCTAGAGTGTTATCTCCTTCTAAAACATGCATATATACAATAAAAAGAAAAAGATTCACAAACACATACATCAATTAATCAAGGGAACAACCAGGCTCTGATACCAATTGTAGGGAAAATCCACGCAACGGAAGCGTGGAAATAAAAAATTAGGGTTTGTGTATAAATTAATTTTGTTTTCCTTTTATGCAATGAGAACCTTAACCCTAGATTAATTTATGTATATAAAAAGTGTCGTACCTTTTTCTCATGACGATTGAACAAGCACTGAATTGATTCTGCAAGATCTTCCAATCCAATCACGAACGTGAATCACCTAAGAGTGTGGACTCCCTTTCTTTAAATGGTATACCTAAGGATGGAGACAAACAAAATCTTTTCTTTGTTAGTTACAAATATCCTCCAAGAGAAATTTCCAAGAACGTTCTATCACCTGTGAATTATCAATCTAATTGATTGAAACTCGCGTGAAACTGATTTGATTTTGTAAACAAAACCCTTTTCTTTGTTAAGGATACTGGTGTACTGTCAAAAACAAAAACGTTCTCTTTTTGTCTTTTCTCCTTGGCCGAATTCTACACCCTTTATTTGTGAGTTGATCGAATTTTGTCTAGAGCAAAAACTAAATTTTACTCCCTCAAAATTCTCTCTTGAAAATTACCTAGCATGGCCAAAATTTTCATCATAGAATGCTTAAGGCTGGCCGAAATTCACAAGGGTATATAAATAGGAACACAAATCCTTTCCTAAGAAGGATTTACTTGGTTGGCAAGAATTCTTTCCTTAGGTGGATTTATTTGGTAGTTAAGAATCCCTTTTCTAAAAGGAATTCTATCCTCTTATATATATTTATGAGATGGCCAAAATTCACAATAATATATACTAGGATCACAAATCCTTACCTAAGAATGATTTACTTGGTTGTTAAGAATCCTTTCCTTAGGTGGATTTACTTGGTGATTAAGAATCCTTTTCTAAAGGGAATTCTATACTCCACCAAGACTCCTAATCCAACTCAATAGTGTATTTATAACCATATTAAAGACTTCCTAATTTGATTAGATAAATAATTCCTTTTATTTATCTACTTATCAAATATAGTCTTTAATATTAATTATATTACCAACAAAAGCATAATTTTAGGAGACCATCTCCTACTAGTAAAAAGATTTTGACTTTTAATTAAATAATTAATTAATCAACAAATTAATTAATTTCATTTAATTAAATAATAAAATAAAAATAATATATTTAAGCTATTCTGAATAGCCTTGCCGCCCATACCATATATATGGACCATATATTATATTTCTTATTTTATTAAATCCATTATACCTTAATAAAAAGTCCACATGTGAACTAGACCTATTCTTTCAAAAAGAAACAAGTTCACATGCCTTAATACAATTCTAGATGGACCCCTAAATTGGTTCGGTAGAATATATCAAGTGATCCATGCAAGTTCGTATGGATTGGGGATCTTGGCGGGCTATCTCAATTTAAGCTCCAATAGACACAACCCAATCACAATCAACAAATGATTCAATTAGGTCCGATCTATTTAATTTTAGTTCATTCCACTAAAGAACTTAAATTGAACTCTTAAATAAAGATAGAATAAGTTGATGTTACTCATTCATACCGTAGACAACCTTATTGGAGAAAGTGTATCCTCGTGAAGAATACCAGTAATCTCCAAGAGCTCATAGACCGCCTATAGCTCTCAAAGTTACCATATTTACTCATATGACCACATTTTGATTTTGGATATTTTGACTTATCCAGAAGCCATGTTTCAGTAGACACTATTGAAAACCTAACGTTAAGATTTACTATTCAATACCTCAAAACATCCATATGATGATATTCTACTCTCATTTAATAAATGGAGCTACGATGTCCATATCTATAAATGAAGTCCTCTATCGATTAACAATTGAAAACCTCCAAACTATTGAGGATAGACTATGCTATATATTCTAGTAAGATACTGAAAGATTTACTTGCACCATCATAAACCTAACCATTTCTAATATTATTTAATCCCATTTTTCCTTCACACCATTTTGCTATAGAGTCCTAGGGATAATTGAATATCTTTCTATACATTTCTTGTTAAACAGTTCCTTGAACCATCCAGAAAGATATTTACATAATCGGTTATGTTGGGATTATGCTTGATAGCAAGAGTGTAATAATGTATTTAACAATATTTTTATGTTAATCAAAGTGTTTTCTAGTTTAACAAATCTTATAGCATTTGTAGTTTAATTATTATAATTGTCAATAGTAAATAATCATAAGGTCAATAGGCTATGATAAAAGAAGAATTGTTCGTACATCTGGATATGTATGAGGTATACACAATTCTTTAGTTAGTCTTGAATAATATTCACAACTTAAGATAAAGGTTGGGCGCCTTTAACTTGTCAAAGTTGTAGATTCTTTTGCTAGCATTTGAATGGAATCAAATACCTTATGTGTTGGAACTCCGTTCACCGTTCACGTAGCAGAAGTAGTAAGATTTTAAAAGTTTTAATAAAGATCATAATTTGTATCTTGGACCAGTGAACTTGGGATCGTAATTATTTTTCGGAACTAATACATATAATATGTAAGCACAGGAAATTGTCATCAATATAATCCGAAGAAGAAAATCTTACCAACGTTTGGAGCCTCCTTCACTTTCCGATATGCTCCAGTCTGAACCAATTTTACCAACGTTTGGAGGCTCCTTCACTTTATGATGTGCTCCTGTCTGAATCACTATCTTCCTCACTATCTCCCGTGACTAGTAACTGCGTGTTGGTGCATCACGGTCTCAGGAACTTGAATGGAGGATGTAGGGAAAAGACTTGAAGAAACTCTTTCTTCTTCTATATCAATACACAAAATCACACACACACACTTACTTGATCAACATCAAGCATACCAAGTTTGTACAAAATCACGCACACAATACTTTTCTTTCTTTTTCTTGCATTACACAGTGCACGAACCTTTTTAATTTGTTTTCCCACAAAAAATTTCTTCTTTTTTTTGTCTTTTTGTACATTTGACTTTTCTTTGTTGATTAACACACCACAATTTGCATTGGATGTAAATTGAATAATTGATCAGGTGTGTGAACAGTTTTTTTTTATCTAATATATATCATATTTATATTATAACGCAAACCCTTTTATTGATATCGAATGTCTTATTTAAAATATATAAAACATATACATCATATATATAGATATAGATAAAACTAATCAATTTAAATCTTTTAAGATATCTCATATCTTTAAAGATATTAATTAATTTGTTTTGAATTCAAACTCTTTAAATTCATAAATAAATATCTAATTTAATAAAAATAAAATAATCAAACAATTTTATCTTTAAAAAATAAATATCAATCAATACCCTCCAACTAATGATTAATTACACAATTAAATAATCTAATTATTTAATTAACATAATCATTATCATTCATTAATTAAATAATCTCATTATTCAATTAATTCCCGAATAAATAAGTGTCACTTTCGTAAGACAATTAATTGGACAATCCAATTAATTTACTGTAACGCTTGTTACCTAAATCAGTCTGGCTAGCAAGGGGACCTAATGAACCCACAGTATTTTGAGCTCCAATAATCCTCGCAATCATTAACTAAACTCTTTAATTAATATTTCTTGATTATTAACTCCGGTGTTATTCCACTAAAAAGCCAAAGCTGCACTCTCTCAGCTGTAGACGCTTTTACACAGACCGATACAACTCGGTGTTCATCGATATAGCTATTACATATGGTGTGATCCTCCACAGTAGTTCATAATTAGAACTGGGTAATAATGTATGTTATACCCCTCTAATTATATATATCTTTTAAGTATCGTTGATTCTATAATAAACAATAAATCTTATTTCCTCACGGAACTAGGAGAGTGCTCATATTGTCTAAGCCCCGAATCAACCCTTAAGGGAACTACCATCTACTTCTCATAAGAATGAGTGGATTCCACTATTGTGTACAAACCTTCCCAGCCACAAGCCAAACCGTAATCCCAACATACGGAGTATATTGATCGGGAACTGCATCTGACCTCACCCATGGTATATCAAAGACCACAATATAACCTGAAGGAGTCGATAAGACACTCAGGATTAAGATCACCCACATATAGCCATCATTAGTTGATATATATGAATCTCATCGGTAAACGGATCTTGGTGAGAGATTCATATAGATCATGGCTCAGTCCTATATGATCACATCATACAAGGTGCCTCCATTCCCATATCTCATATGAATGATTCAGGATAGAATCATCGTACATTACGGAATGGACCACAACTATAGATTAACCACAAATAAAGTACCCAACTTTATTTGCTATCTATCGACTCTTTAAATTGCATGCCTCTTACTGTATCCATCTGTATATGACACTCCTATACACAGTTCGAGATTACATCCGGCAATCTTGGATGTTAAGTATATGCACAAGTTATAAAATAAACAACACAACAAGAATGAATTAAACTTTTCCTTTTATTTATTTCATAAATCCATTTACAAATTATATCTTTAGGGCATAAACCCCAAGATTATGATGAGTCTAAAATCATCAAAGTGTGGTGTCTTTGGGCAAAATAATCTAGTGCACTGGGTGCAATGAATAGGATCATAGTGAAATACTTTATCCAAAACCGTGAATGGATAAAAGTTTTCACTTGAAGACAATCAGAGAGTCTATCTCAGTCCTGAGATAAATAATGGACTTATAGTTTCAAGTGTTATCATTTGAGCTATCAATGAGTATGATTATATAGCATAGTCTATCCTCGATAGTTTGGTGGTATTTATTTGTTAATCGATCGAGAACTTCATTTATAGATATGGACATCGTGGCTCAATTTATTAAATGAGAGTAAAATATCATCATATGAATGTTTTTAGGTATTGGTTATTAAATCTTAACGTTAAGCTTTTTAATAGTGTCTATTAAAATATGGCTTCTGGACAAGTCAAAATATCCAAGTTTAAAATGTGGTCATATAAGTAACTATGGTAATTAGGAGAGCTATAGGCGGTCTATGAGCTCTTGTTGATTACTGGTATTCTTCACGAGGATACACTATCTCCATTAAGATTATCTAGGGTATGAATGAGCAATATTAACTTATTCTATCTATATTTAAGAGTTCAAAAGATGTGCAACCAAGCACTCTTTCCCGAGACGGCATGTGGCCATCTCGGGACAGAATGCTTGCTGCCCCGAGATGCCCATGCGCCATCTCTGGCAGCAACCATGCTTAGTGCACTTAAGGTCATTTTGGTGCTTTTGCTTGTATTCTTTCCCTCTCCTTTATATATCCCTTCCCTCTCACATTTCATTCTCAGAAGAGATTCAAAATTTGAGTGCAGAATTTTCTCCCAAATTGTCTCACCTTCCAAACACCATAACTTCTTCATTTGAACTCTGATTTGAGTGATTCAAAGTTGAGAGTGTTTGTCTATTCATCCTTCATCTTTTCTCTGAAGGTTTGAGTTATTTTTATTGCTGTTTTTGGAGTCTAATCTCATAAAAACGTGACTGCACCAAATCAACTAAGGTATTGATTTTCTATCAAAGTTTTCTCTTAAAACTTGGTCAATTGCCTTGGGTTTTCTTCTTCAACATATATATATATATATATATATATATATGTGTGTGTGTGTGTGTGTGTGTGTGTGTGTATGTGTGTGTGTGTGTGTGTCTTGTGATTGTTTTGATTTGAGTTTTGAACACATTTAATGATAGATTGAGTTTCAATTGAAATCTCACATGTTGAGTTAGGTTTTGATTTTGCCTATGTTTTCACATGTTTGGGATTGTATTGTGCTAGCTTTGATTCTAGGACTATTTGATGATCTTTAATTGATTGATTTTGTGAAAAATAGTTCTTCACATGTATTAGGCTCTCTTTGGCCGAAATCTCACTATAATACATGTGTTTGTGTTCTTTTGAGCTATTCATGTGCTTTGTTGAATCTATGAATAAGAAATATGCTCTACAACTCTTGCTTTAATCTATTTGACTTTGTCACATGATTTTAGCATGTTTTTGGTAAATGATATTTAAACTTGATTATGTGTTAATTGAACATATCTTGTGATTCAAGTTTTAGATCTATCCATGTATCTAGGTTGTAATTAATGTTGAACATATCTTACATGATCTAGATGGATTAAACATGCATGAATGACTAGACTACATTTGTTTTGTGCATTCATGCTCATGCCTAGTATTTTCTATAGGATGTGTTGATCATAACATTCTATTTTGCATGCTTGTTTGCTTTTTTCATTCATAATCACCTAGATGCCTTGTGAGAAAGAAAACTTGACAATAGGTGTGAGACCTACGTTGTTGAGCAAGGAAGTCTTGGCAAGAGGTGGGAGACCTCGGATTGTCAAGCAAGGAAGTCTTGCCTAGGGTCGTGAGGATCCGAAGGGTGAGCGAGGAAGTCTTGACTAAGTAAGGAAGACACAGATAGTTGAGCAAGAAGTCTTGACTAGAGTCGGGAGGACTCGGATAGTTGAGCAAGGAAGTCTTGCCTAGGGTCGTGAGGATCCGGAAGGGTGAGCGAGGAAGTCTTGACAAGAGGTGTGAGGCCACGGATTGTTGAGCAAGAGGGTGACATTTTCATGAGTAGAATAGAAGGGTAGTTTCTAGGTGAAGCGGTCACTTGAGAGATTGTACTTGTCTTATCTACTAGTGGGTTTTTTTTACCGGTGGTTGCTAACCCGTGGATGTTTCCTCTTCGGAGGTTTACCACGTTATATCTTGTGTCAACTTTTCTCTATCCCTATCTCTCTTATATTTGTATTTGTTATTTGAATACTATGGATAGAACTTTATATGTAAGTTGACTTCCTTTCTATAATATAAATTGTATATGTGTTATGATTACTTGTTTGTATCACACTTTGCTTATTTTATATATTGATTAAGTGTCTTTAATTGATATATATATATATATATATATATATATATATATATATTGTAATACAAGCAAATCTAGAGGGATAAACTTTTGCTTGTTTCTAAGGGAGTCGAAAAAGGTGCCTAACCTATTCACCTCCCCCCGCCCCCCCCCCCCCCCCCCCCCCCCCCCCCCCCCCTCTAGGTTTGCCTTGAGCATTTAACCGTGTTTTTATTTTCAAGGTTTATTCTTAAGATTCAACTTATCATCTAATTGATTCTCAACCAAACTTAAAACAATCTAAAGCAATCTGATGATTTTGATTTATAGGAGATTATGTTGGGGTTTATGCCCTAAAGATGTAATTTGTAAATGGATTTATGAAATAAATAAAAGAAAAGTTCAATTAATTCTTGTTGTGCTGTTTATTTTATAACTTGTGCATATATTTAACATCCAAGATTGTCGGATGTAATCTCGAACTAGGTATATGAGTGTCATATAAGGATGGATACAATAAGAGACGTGCAATCTAAAGAGTCAGTAGATAGCAAATAAAGCTGGGTACTTTATTTACGATTAATCTATAGCTGTGGTTCATTTCGTAATGTACGATGATTCTGTCCTGAATCATTTATATGAGATATGGGAATGGAGGCATCTTGTATGATGTGATCATATAGGATTGGGCCATGATCTATATGAATCTCTCACCAAGATCTGTTTACCGATGAGATTCGTATATATCAACTAATGATGGCTATATGTCGGTGATCTTAATCCTGAGTGTCTTATCGACTCTTTCAGCTTAAATCGTAGTCTTTAATATATCATGGGTGAGGTCGGATGCATTTCTTGATCAATGTACTCCGTATGTTGGGATTATGGTTTGACTTGTGGCTGGAAAGGTTTGTACACAATAGTGAAATCCAGTCCTTCTTGTGAGAAGTAGATGGTAGTTCTCTTAAGGGTTGATTCGGGGCTTGGATAATATGAGCACTCTCCTAATTCCGAGAGGAAATAGGATTTATTGCCCATTAGAGAATCAATGGTACTTAAAGGATATATATAATCAGAGGGGTATAACGGACATTATGACCCAACTCTAATTATGAACTACTGTGGAGGATCACACCATATGTAATAGCTATATCGATGGACACCAAGTGGTATCGGTCTGTGTTAAAGCTTTTGCAGTTGAGAGAGTGAAGATTCAGGCTTTTAGTGGAATAACACCAGAGTTAATAATTAAGTAATATTAATTAAAGAGTTTAATTAATGATTTCGAGGATTATTGGAGCTCAAAATACTGTGGGTCCATTAGGTCCCCTTGCTATCCCGATTTATTTTGGCAACAAGGGTCACGGTTAATTAATTGGATTGTCCAATTAATTGTGTTACGAAATTGTCAAATATTTATTCGGAAATTAATTGAATAATGAGATTATTTAATTAATGAATGATAATGATTATGTTAATTAAATAATTAGATTATTTAATTGTGTAATTAATCATTAGTTGGAGGATGTTAATTAATATTTAATTTGTAAAGATAAGATAATTTGATTATTTTATTTTTATTAAATTAGATATTTAGTTTTGAATTTAAAGAGTTTGAATTCAAAATAAATTGATTAATATCTTTAAAGATATGAGATATCTTAAAAGATCTAAATCAATTAGTTTTATTAATATATATATATATATATATATATATATATATGATACATATGTTTTATTTAAAATAAGATAAAAAGAAAACAACAGATAAAGATGAGCACAAGAAAAAAAAGTTCAACTAACAATTTGCATTAAAAGAAAATTGGGTGTGCGTGAAAGAAGAGAAGATATGAAACACATACAAATATACACGCAATAGTGCATGAATTATAAAAAAAAAGTTTTTTTTTCTCTATTGTGCGATAGTGTGTGAGTGTGTTTTCGCGTTTGGTGGAAGTTTTTATGCGTGAAAAATAGATAAATTTTTTTTGTTGAAGTCTGTATGTATATCAACGTATAATTTAATTTTTATACTCTGAAGTGTTAAAAGCAAGTGTTGCACCGTGCTCAAGAAGAGAGAGTTTCTTCAAGTATTTTCTCTACATCCTCCATTCATGTTCCTGAGATCGTGACACGTCCACACACAGTTACCAATCCTAGGAGATGGCGAGGAAGATCGAGTGGTTCAGATAAGAGCATATCGTAAAGTGAAGGAGCCTACAAACGTTGGTAAGATTTTCTTCTTCTGATTATATTGATTACAATTTCCTGTGTATACATATTGTATGTATGAGTTCCGAAAATAATTATGATCCCAAGTTCACTAGTTCCAGATTATGATCTGTATAAAAAATTTAAAATCTTCCTTCCGCTGCGTGACCGATGAACGGGGTTCCAACAATTGGTATCAAAGCCAATTTTTTTTTTCGGAACAGGAAATTGTTTTCGATGCTACTGTATGTATGAATGTTTAGGTACCATCTATATGATTGTATGAATATTTATAATTAAATGGTTTAATTTAAACACGGTTTATCGTAATTTTTTATGGTACTGTGGATTTAGGGTTTATGGGTTTTATAATATATATATATATATATATATATATATATATATATATATATATATATATTTACTGTTATTGTATTGTAAATATAAAAAAAAAATTGTAACCTATAAATAAAGAACTAGAAATGAGCGCGACGGCGGTACTGTTCACAAGGTACTGTTCACCGACTGTTCACCGAGTGTACTGTTTACGTCACTGTTCATACGGTACTATTAACATCCTGCACGGTTCCGTTGGCAAGTGTTGCCTAGTGCGTTCCGTGCGGATTTCCTATTTCAGATTCATGAGATGAATTAGAGTGACCTAAAGAAATTGGAAGACTTCTGAAGTTGTAAGAAGACCAAGGAATGCCTCGGGGATTTATTTTTTGTAATTTTAGATTCCAAATATTTTAGGTTAAGTAATCCACAGTACTCGGTCAATTCATGTATACTTTATATTATGTGATGATAAAATCATTGTCATGCATACGTATGTCATTTAGATTAGATGTGGCTACACAAATATATTTGATATGTCATACATGCATCATAGCCTGATATTTTATGTATTTTTTTAATGTGATTGAAATGGGCAATATACATAAATGGCTATAAATAATGAGATTAGTTTTTTAATGGTTAGAAAACTTGGTAATTCTCATTAATATTGATCCAGTTATTAAAGAGTTTAATAAACTAGATTAATTGGGTCATTTATTGTAATTAGGATTAATACGATTAATAACCTAATAATAAATTGACTGAATAAAGTATTAGAGTTTTAATAGTTTAAAATTGGTAAACACTAACATAATAATCTGATCTTAGTAAATAATTTATAAAGATTTAGATTATTCACTAATAGATTAGATTTTTAATTGTTAAAAATCGTTAATAATTTATTAGTTAATTTGAATTTGTTTCTAATTAGTTAATGCGCTAGATAACTTGATTAAAGTTAGTCGTTTAATCATGTAGAGTCTAGGTGTATTAACAGATAAAATAAAACCCTAATTTTTAAAATAGTTAGTGGGAGAGGGATATATGACATATATATCCCGCGGTCTCCATCATTAGTTCAACAACGTGAGATCCGATCGTGACGGCTTTGCTTTCGTCCTCCCTCAGGAGGGTTTCCACAAATGTCAATACCAAGGTTGACTCCCTAACGGATAGGATTTCTAAAGGTAATTCGAGATTCACCGACCGTAAGGCAACAATTCTCGAGTTAAGCTCGTGAGATTTGAAATGGTAGGTTACACTCACGAAGGTTTTGATTAAGTTTGTTAATTAAAAATCTGGCTGAATAAACAATAGTTGAATGATATGGAATAAGAGTTATTCTAGAATATCATTTGATTGAGAATGTCTCGGTCCAACATGCAAAGACTTGACCTACCCTAAGGTGGCATTTCTTTGTGGTATGTTGGATTGTCGTGGTATAGTAACTAGTTATAGGGTAGTTCTAGTTCATTAAACATGTGCATGCATCATGTTTAATTTATGCCAAAGCACTCGCACTTGCTTTAATAAATGACTGAATGAATGTTTTATTTATTTCAGCAAATTATGTCTTCTGCATTACTTCAAATTCTCACAAACGAAAAATTAACTGGTGATAACTACACTAAGTGGAAACTTAATATTAATGCAATATTAGTCACCAAAGACCTCAAGTTTGTGCTTACGGAGGAATGTTTTCCAACGCATGCTGCCAATGCCACATGAACTGTTCGTGAGGCATACGAGCGATGGGTTTCATCTAATGAGAAAGCCTGAACATATTTGTTGGCTTAAATGACAAACTTGCTTGTCACAAAACATGAAGCAATGACTTCAGCATTCGAAATCATGAAGTTATTACAAGCTATGTTCGGGCAGCCCTCCGAGCAAAAGTGACACGAAGCTATTCGTTCCGCTATGCTCGCTCGCATGAAGGATGGTACATCAATTCGGGAACATGTCCTGAGCATGATGTCATACTTCAACACAAAGGAAGTCAATGGCAGGGCCATTGACGAACCCAGTCAAGTGAGCATCATACTGATGACTCTTCCAAAGAGTTTCGTTTAGTTTAAAAGCAATTACGAGATGAACAAGTTAAGGTTCAGTCTCACACAGTTGCTCAATGAGCTCACTACCTTTAAGTCCTTGACTAAGGACAACAAGGGAAAGACCGGTGAGGCAAGTGTTATCGAACCATTTTTCTCCAATAATAAGAAGAGGAAGAGGTCTGCTGGGAAGGTGAAGGGTAAGCCCAAACCCAAGAAAGCAAAAAATAAGAAGAAGTCCAAGAAAGGTAAATATGGTTTACTTGTTCTTGAGTCATGTTTAGTGGAAGATGATTCTTCACCTTGGATAATTGATTCGGGAATCACTAACCATGTTTGTTCTTCTTTGCAATGGACTGATTCTTAGACACGGCCAGAGGAGGGAGCCTTCTCTATACGTGTGGGGTCAGAGGATGTCATGTCGGCAAGAGCAGTGAGTGTAATTAGATTATGTTTTTTGTAATAATTGTATATTGTTGGACAATGTATTTTATATTCCTTGATTTACACGGAATTTTATTTCCATTTCTAAGTTGTTAGAACAAAAATATTATGTTTCTTTTAATAATAAGTCTATTATTATTGGAAAGAATGATCTGAATATTTATTCAGGAATTAACGAAAACATGTATGTGTTAAGACCATTAAATACATACTACACTGCTCAGCACCGAAATGTTTAAAGTTGAAAACCCAAAAACTAAACGACATAAGATTTCTCCAGATAATGACACGTATCTCTAGCATCTACGGCTTGGTCATATCAACCTTGACCGGATAGACAGACTAGTAAAAAGTAGACCTTTAAGTGAGTTAAAGGTTGGAACCTTACCTGTCTGTAAATCTTGTCTAGAAGGTAAGATGACTAAAAGACCTTTTATTGGAAAACGGCTTAGAGCTAAAGAACCGCTATAGCTTATACATACAGACATTTACGGACCGATGAATCTTAAAGCTAAGGGTGGTTATGAGTATTATGTCACCTTTATATATGACTACTTAAGATACTGATACGTCTACCTATTACAACTGAAGTCGGAAACATTTGACATGTTCAAAGAATTTTGATCTAAAGTTGAGAATCAATTAGGTAGGACTATCAAGTCACTACAATTGTATCGTGGAGGTGAGTACCTAGACCAAGAGTTTGAAGACTTCATGGTCGAGCATGGGATAGTTTCCTAACTTACAGCTCCCGGTACACCTCTGCAAAATGGTGTAGCAGAAAAGAGAAATAAAACCCTAATGGAAATGGTGAGATCTATGATTATTTTCTCTTCATTACCAAATTCCTTCTGGGGATATACGTTACAAACAGCGGCATACATTTTGAATGTGGTGCCATCCATATCTATTCCTAAGACTCCCCTAGAGTTGTGGAATGGTCATAAAGCTAGTTTATAACATTTTCGCATATGGGGGTGTCCAACACACTGCTTAAGAATAGAACTGGAAAGCTAGACTCCAAGTCTGTTGTCTGCCTGTTTGTAGGATACTCCAAAGAGACCAGAGGTGGACACTTCTATAGTCCCCGAAGATAACAAGGTATTTGTATTGACAAATGCAACGCTTCTTGAGGACAATTATATTAGAGACCATAAACCTCGTTCTAAGATTGTAATGAATGAGTTGGAGCCTGGTGAGACTATTGCTTCATCAATAAGAGTTGTTGATTCACAAACATCTGAGAGTCAGATGGTTCCTGATCAGGATACACTACCACCTAGACGTAGTGAGAGGGTTGTGAGACAATCTGAACGTTATTTAAGTATAAGTGATGGATAAGGTGTTGTCTTTGCTGATAGAGTTGATGATCCATTGACATTTAAGAATGCAATGGAAGATCCTGATAAAGAGGAATGGCTTAAAGCCATGAATCTCAAGATGGAGTCCATGTACTCTAACTCAGTCTGGGATCTTGTAGACTTACCGGATGGGGAAAAACCCATTGGGTGTAAGTGGATCTACAAGAGAAAGAGAGGAGTAGACGGAAAGGTAGAGACCTTCAAGACAAGGCTAGTGGCTAAGGGTTATACCCAGAAAGAGGGAGTTGATTATGAAGAGACTTTCTCACCATTAGCCATGTTTAAGTCTATTAGGATTCTCTTATCCATTGTTATCTATTTCGATTATGAAATTTGGCAAATGGACATCAAGACTCATTCTTGAACGGCAATCTTGACGAGAGCATTTATATGATGAAACCAGAGGGATTCTTGTCTCCAGATCAAAAGCAAAAGGTTTGCAAGCTGCAAAGGTCCATCTATGGACTTAAGCAAGTATATAGATCTTGAAACATTAGGTTTGATGATATGATCAAAACCTATGGCTTTAAGCAGAACATCGATAAGCCTTATGTCTACAAGTGCATCATTGACAAGAAAGTAGTTTTCTTGATCCTATATGTAGATGATATCCTACTCATTGGGAATGGTGTGGGAGTTTTGTCTGATATAAAGGCCTAGCTGGCTAGCCAATTCCAAATAAAAGATTTGGGAGAGGCGAGTTATGTTCTAGGGATCTAACTTATAGGAGATCGTAAGAACAAACTCATAGCACTGTCTCAAGCATCATATATCGACAAGATTCTTGTATGATTTTCGATGCAAAACTCCAAGAAAGGTAATTTACCTTCCAGGCATGAAGTTCACTTATCTAAGGAACAATGTCCTATGACACCTCAAGAAGTTGAGGATATGAGACGTGTACCCTATGCATCGACGGCAGGTAGTTTCATGTATGCCATGGCATGCATGAGACCAAATATTTGCTATGCAGTGGGAGTAGTCAGTAGATACCAGTCTAACCCAGGATTGGATCATTGGGTTGTTGTCAAGACTATTCTTAAGAATCTTTGGAGAACGAGAAATTATATGCTAGTGTATTCCTGACAGGATTTGATCCCGTTAGGATACATAGATTCTGATTTTCAGTCTGACAGGGATTCTAGGAAATCCATGTCTGATTCAGTATTCACCCTAGATGGTAGAGCCATTTTATGGTGAAATATCAAGCAATCTTGCATTACTGACTCCACCATGGAAGCCGAATATGTAGCCGATTGTGAAGCTGCTAAAGATGCTGTTTGGCTCCGTAAGTTCTTGAGTGATCTGGAAGTTGTTCCAGATCTGGATAGGCTCATCACACTTTATTGTGATAACTGTGGTGTTATGGCTAATTCCAAAGAACCAAGAAGCCACAAGAGATGGAAGCATATAGAGAGAAAGTATCATCTCATTAGAAAGATAGTACAGAAAGGAGATGTGATCATCACCAAGATAGCCTCACAAGACAATCATGTTAATCCATTTATGAATACCTTACCGGCTAACGTGTTTTCGGGTCACCTTGATAGTCTAGGGTTACGAGACATGCCTCACATGCTTTAGTGCAAATGGGAGATTGTTGGGGTTTATGCCCTAAAGATGTAATTTGTAAATGGATTTATGAAATAAATAAATGAAACGTTCAATTCATTCTTGTTGTGTTTTTTATTTTATAACTTGTTCATATATTTAACATCCAAGATTGTCGGATGTAATTTCGAACTGTGTATATGAGTGTCATACACGGATGGATACAATAAGAGACGTGCAATCTAAAGAGTCCGTAGATAGCAAATAAAGTTGGGTACTTTATTTACGATTAATCTATAGCTGCGGTCCATTTCGTAATGTACGATGATTCTGTCATGAATCATTCATATAAGATAAGGGAATAAAGGCACCTTGTATGATGTGATCATATAGGACTGGGCCATGATCTATATGAATCTCTCACCAAGATCCGTTTACCAGTGAGATTCATATATATCAACTAATGATGGCTATATGTGGGTGATCTTAATCCCGAGTGTCTTATCGACTCCTTTAGCTTAAATCGTAGTCTTTGATATACCATGGGTAAGGTCGGATGCATTTCCTGATCAATATACTCCGTATGTTGGGATTGTGGTTTGACTTGTGGCTGGGAAGGTTTGTACACAATAGTGGAATCCACTCCTTCTTGTGAGAAGTAGATGGTAGTTCCCTTAAAGGTTGATTCGGGGCTTGGACATTATGAGCGCTCTCCTAATTCCGTGAGGAAATGGGATTTATTGTCCATTAGAGAATCAATGGTACTTAAAGGATATATGTAATCAGAGGGGTATAACGGATATTATGACCCAAATCTAATTATGAACTACCGTGGAGGATCACATCATATGTAACAGCTATATAGATGGAAACCGAGTGGTATCGGTCTGTGTAAAAGCATCTACAATTAAGAGAATGCAGCTTCGGATTTTTAGTGGAATAACACCAGAGTTAATAATTAAGGAATATAAATTAAAGAGTTTAATTAATGATTCCAATGATTATTTGAGCTCAAAATACTTTGGGTCCATTAGGTCCCCTTGCTATCCCGATCGATTTAGGCAACAAGGGTCACGGTTAATTAATTAGATTGTATAATTAATTGTGTTACGAAAGTGACACATGTTTATTCGGAAATTAATTGAATAATAAAATTATTTAATTAATGAATGATAATGATTATGTTAATTAAATAATTAGATTATTTAATTATGTAATTAATCATTAGTTGGAGGATGTTGATTAATATTTTTTAAAGATAAGATAATTTGATTATTTTATTTTTATTAAATTAGATATTTATTTTTGAATTTAAAGGGTTTGAATTCAAAATAAATTGATTAATATCTTTCAAGATATGAGATATCTTAAAAGATTTAAATCAATTAGTTTTACACATATATATATATATATATATATATATATATATATATATGTGTGTGTGTGTGTGTGTGTTTTATTTAAAATAAGATAAAAGAAATCAATAGATAAAGATAAGCACAAGAAAAAAAAACGTGCAACTAACAATTTGCATTAAAAGCAAATTGGGTGTGCGTGATAGAAGAGAAGACATGAAACACATCCAGTTATACATGCAACAGTGCATGAATTATAAAAAAAAAGTTTTTTTTTTTGCTCTGTTGTGCGATAGTGTGTGAGTGTGTTTTGGTGCAAGTTTTTATGCGGGAAAAACAGATATATTTTTTTTGTTTAAGTCTGTACGTGTATCAGCGTTTAATTTTTTTGCTCTAAAGTGTTCAAAGCAAGTGTTGCAACATGCTCAAGAAGAAAGAGTTTCTTCATGTATTTTCTCTACATCCTCCATTCAAGTTCCTGCTATCGTTACGCGCCCACACGCAGTTGCCAATTCCTGGAGATGGGGAGGAAGATCGAGTGGTTCAGACAAGAGCATATCGTAAAGTGAAGGAGCCTCCAAATGTTGGTAAGATTTTTTTCTTAATATTATATTGATTACAATTTCCTGTGTATACATATTGTATGTATGAGTTTCGAAAATAATTACGATCCCAAGTTCACTGGTTCCAGATTATGATCTATATAAAAATTTTAAAATCTTACTTGCGCTGCGTGACCGGTGAACGGGGTTCCATCAGATTAAACAGACACAATCAATGCGTACTGGATATGACGTTTTTTTGTCTACGCTTTACATTCATTTGACCACAAATGTCATAATGAATTAATTTGCAATGGAATTTCTTATCTAGTTTCTTTACTAAATGGTTTTCAAGTTGTTTTTCTTGCTAGATAAATTACATGATCATTTTAGATAAATTAGCCCTCTATGGCCAATCTATTCATTCTATTTAGTCCAACGTGACTTAGTCTAGCTTGCCAAAATACCAGCATGATCATCATCATCATAAGATGCAATGATTGAAAAACAAACATAATTCTAACCGTCCAATCTAACGTATAATATTATAAATCATTCGACAACTACCAAGTACCTAACGAATATAATTCGTTAAAATAATATTCACACAGTCATCATGATTATTAATGATAACCTGAATCAAGGATGACAACCATAAAGACTAAATTTCATTTAACCCTTTATCTGGTCAGTTTGAATTTAACATAATTATCACTATCTTTGGTAATTTAAATTCAAACTGTCATGTGGTTTAATCCATATTAGTAATTTTCAATTAATTAACTGATAAATATTGGAACAACTTGAGCGTATCCAAACATCTCCCATTCGTGTAAGTGGAACAATGAAAAGTTTACAGAATCAAGTTTCTTAAACTTTTAGGTTTAATCACATATCATTCATACAAGCAAATGCACAATGTGACTGATGAACAATTTTTTAAACTATATTTGATCATGCAAATTGATATCTCATATATCAACATTATTGTTCATGTGTATCCCAGATTTAATTTTCATTCATTAGTCTAAGCATGCTTAACCGTTCTGATACCAATGTTGATTATTATTACGATTAATAATAAATATATAATCAAAGAATTATATAACATTCAGATTAATACCTTTCATCATTGAACATATGAATCATGCGGCAGAAGCGGGATCGTAAGCGGGTTGTTTCATTGGTCAAAGAACGATTGTGGATCAGAATCCGGAAAGTTCCCTCTATTCACTATGCAATTTGCTGTCATCAGAAAAGATCAGTAAAATAAAAACTCTCTGATATTATACGATTTGATAAACTTAGATAGAATTTGAGTAAATCAATAGCATACATTACTATTTATAGGGTCCAGACTCCTCTCTGGATGAATTCTGATATTCAATTTTAAATGATATTTAAATTTAATATCATATTTATCCATTTAACCATTTATCTTGAAAAATAAAATTTGAAGATCTCTTTCTAGATCTCCACAAACAAGTTAAAAAAAAAAAGCTTGAAGAGATCTTCAAATGTCCAAATCTCTACAAACAAATATTTTTAAAATATATATATATTTAAATGGAAATATTTCCAGATTTGAAGATATCTAGAAAAAATTCAAAATTTAAAGATATCTGGAAAAAAATTCAGATTTCTTTATACAATATAAACGCTAAGACCAACAAATTCGATTCAAACCAACCCCAAATCAATAACTGAAAACACAACAAAACCCCATCATATTCGATCAAGTCAACCCCAAATTCAAATTAATCATTATCCATCATTAATCAATCAGATTCAAACCAGATCAAACCTAAGCCAAACCATCATCATCATCAAACCAAGCTTCACACCGGAAATAAGGAAGAGAAAGAGATGGGATCGGTGATCATCAAGCCAACCTCCGACTACCATCTCTCGACGGGAGAGAAAGAAAAGAGTGTCAAACTCCTATCGGTGACCAAGAGAGAGAAAGGATGGGAGACAAATAAGAGAGAGAGATGAGAGAGAAGGGTTTTTTTAGAGAGAAGATGGAGAGGTTCAGTAAAGAAGATGATGGTTTTGTTGATGATTTGATCTAGATCTATACCTCATTGTTTTCAATTGTTTTCATTTGCTCTCTACTGGTTTTTTCAAATTTTCATTTTTTTTTTGTTTTTCTTACTTTTTTTTCCATTTTTGTTTTAAAAATTTGATCACCACCATCCATATCTGAGATCGACAATGGATATCAATTTATCTACTCTCTTTTGTTAACGATTTAATTTTTTTTACAATTGTTTTTTAAAATTAAATATATCTTAAAAAAAAATATTTTTATATTATGTTAACGGAGAATTTACTTGAGGTGAGAAATCCCGGTTAACACCCTCGAGACCACTACCACGTAGGTGGTGGCCCGGGTTGGCACCTTAGGTACCTAACCTGATTGAATAAAGACGAATGTGTAAATATAAGTGTAATAAAGACGGGAATGTAATGGCTTTATTATCAACTGTGAATATCATACAAAAAGACTCTTAAACACTCTTAATCTCTCTAGGACACAGTAGGGTGGCAACTTCGTGCCTGTCAAATAGTAGATAATAGTGGAGGTCGACTGTTTTTCTCTGTTTTTCTTTATCATCTGCCTTTTTGTTGTTTATGTCGGGCATATTTATACATGGTTAAGGTAGTTTAAACCAGTGAATCTCCCGCCACGATTCTCTGAATCTATTCCTTCTTTATCGGGCGAGATCTCTTATTTGAAAGTCATTGACTTCGCATTAATAATGGATTCAAGAATATCATTGGTGGAGATAAGTTTGTTTCCTTTTTGGACTCAATCTCTTACCTTACACGTACGCAGAGTTTTAATATTCATTGGAGTGTAGATATGATCTCGTGTGTATTCATGGCATGATTCTTCATGAAGGTCGTCGAGTTAGCTGTTCGTTGTTTCGTAGAGCGAGGTAGACCCATACCTTAGTTCTGGTCCTAGAAGCTTGGCCTGACCTTTCCTGATCCTTTAGAGCTTGAGACGACCTTATGGGCACTCATTAGGGGTAGCATGGATTAGGCGAGCTTCTTTTTTCTCATCTACTTAGGTTCGAGTCTTTCATAACGAATTGGAACGTAGCTATAGCATGAACCTAATATCTTTAAAGGCCTCTTTTTTATGTCTGGAGAGGTTGGCAGGCTTCTGGGGAGGTTATGAGGTAATTTCGATCTCGAGATGCCCGGATTCCAATGTTGGCATAAGGAGTTCAATATGGTCATGTCAGGCCCCATCCTTGATGGTTCTGAAGCTCAATGACCTTTCCTCGCTTCTGCGGGGTGGTTCTATGGCTCCCCCTTAGGACCCGGGGTTCAATGATTGGTGAACTCAGGCTTTGATTCAGTTTAGGAGAGTGGAAAATTTCTCTTTGGTTCGTAGCCAAAATTTTGCTAGTAACAGAAGTCCCCTCTGACTTGAACACCAGTGATTGAGTTGGGGTTCGAGTCTGTTAGGTTTTAGTTTGTGTTGGCATGAATTACATATCAAAATAATGTTTACTTGTAATGACTTAGTTGTTTAGGTTCATGATGATTCAAGCTTCAAGGAAGAAGAAACAACAAGTCAAAGCAAGTTCTAAGTCTTCAAAGAGAAAGGATGCAATTTGGTTCTACAAAGGTATACTAAGACCTTATCTTTCTCTTACAAGGCTTAGGCACACACACACATATCATATATTTTTGTCCCTGCATCGTTGTGCACCTTTATATGCACACATATACATATCATATATTTGTGTCCCTGCATCATTGTGCACCATTATAGGCACACACATACAATTCATTCATATGTGTCCCTACATCGTTGTGCACCATGTATAACACATTCACAGACTTTAAGATGAATGCTCATGTATTGGTTTGGAAATAACATGTTTTGGAATATGCATGATTGGAAACTATCTCTATGTAGTTTGCATTCTAGTGTGAATTGTGTTTGTATGTGTATATGTTTGTATAACATGGATATTGAACTTGGATTTAGTCTTAAATCATTCTTGATTGAGTTTCGGTCATTTCGGTTACTCATACTATTGATTTCAAGTTCTAAGTCAAAAGATACTAAACTTTCAACTCATATTTCATACATTGTCTTCGTCTTCGTATATCGAGTCGAATTATTATTTTCTGGGTTGAGTATCTTATATGTCCATGTCTGTGTGAGAGTTACAATTTGTAATCCGCAAACGGATTCTAATTCTGAGATCGGAGGCCAGAGAACGGTTGAAGAATGCTAAGGGAGCGCGAGAGGAAAAGATTGCATCCAAGCAATCTTTCCCGAGATGGTACGTGGCCATCTCGGGACAGAATGCTTGCTGCCCCGAGATACCCACGTGCCATCTCGGGAAGCATGTATTCTTGGGCTCTTAAGGGTGTTTTGATCTTTTCATAATTCATTCTTATCCCTCTCCTTTATAATCTTTTTCCTTCTCACATTTCATTCTAAGAAGAAATTCAAATCAAGTGTGCAGAAATTCTCTCTAAATTTTCTCACCTTCCAAACACCATAATTTCTTCATTTGAACTCTGATTTGAGTGATTCTAAGTTGAGAGTGTTCATCGATTCATCCTCCATCTTTTCTCTGAAGGTTTAAGTTAGTTTTGCTGCTTTATTTGTTGTCTAATCATACAAAAACGGGACTGCACCTAAATCAACTAAGGTATTGATTTTCTCTCAAAGTTTTCCTTTAAAACTTGATCAATTGCCTTGGGTTTTCTTCTTCTACATATATTTGTATATTGTGAGTGTTTTTATTTGTGTTTTGAACACTTTCAAAGCTAGATTGAATTTCAATTGAAATCATACATGTTGAGTTAGGTTATGATTTTGCCTATGTTATCACATGTTTGGGATTGTATTGTGCTAGCTTTGATTCTAGAACTATTTTGTGATCTTTGATTGATTGATTTTGTGAAAAATAGTTCCTCATATGTATTAGGCTCTCTTGGCTGAAAATCTCACATAATACATGTGCTTATGTTCTTTTGAGCTATTCATGTGATTTGTTGAATCTATGATTAGGAATATGCTCTAGAACTTTTGCTTAAATCTATTTGACTTTGTCATATGATTTTAGCATGTTTTAGGTTTTTTTGATTTAAACTTGATCTTGTGATTTGTTGAACATATCTTGTGATTCAAGTTTAGATATATATTCATGTATCTAGGATGTGATTAATATTGAACATATCTTACATGATCTAGATTGATTACACATGCATGATTGACTAGACTATATGTGATTTGTGCATTCATGCTCATGTCTAGTATTTTCTATAGGATGTGTTGATCATAGTATTCTATGTTGTGTGCTTGTTTGCATTTTGCATTCATGATCACCTAGATGCCTTGTGAGAAGGAAGTCTTGACAATAGGTGTGAGACCTATGGTGTTGAGCAAGAAGTCTTGGCAAGAGGTGTGAAGCCTCGGATTGTCGAGCAAGGAAGTCTTGGCTAGAGGTGTGAAGGCTTGGATAGTAGAGCAAGAAGTCTTACCTAGAGTTGGGAAAACTTGGATAGGTGAGCAAGGAAGTCTTGACTAGAGTCCGGAGGACTCGGATAGTTGAGCAAGAAGTCTTACCTTGGGTTGTGAAGATCCGGATAAGGTGAGCAAGGAAGTCTTGAAAAGAGGTGTGAAGCCTCGGATTGTTGAGCATAGGGCGGAAACTTCTGGAGTAGGATAGGAGGGTAGTTTCTAGGTAAAGAGGTCACTTGAGAGATTGTACTTGTCTTATCTACTAGTGGATTTTGTTTGCCGGTGGCTGCTAGCCCATGGATGTTTCCTCTTCGGAGGTTTACCACGTTATATCTTGTGTCAACTTTTCTCTATCCCTATCTCTTAAATATTTGTATTGTGGATAGAACTTTTTATGTATGTTGACTTCATTTCTATATTATAGATTGTGTATGTGTTACAATTACTTGTTTGTATCACACTTTCATTGTGTTTATATATTGATTAATTGTCTTTAATTAATATATATATTGTGATACAAGCAATCTAAAGGAACAAACTTTTGTTTGTTTCTAAGGGAGTCGAAAAAGGTGTCTAACCTATTCACCCCCCCCCCCCCCCCTCTAGGTTAGCCTTGAGCATTTAACCGTGATTATATTTTCAGAGTCAGATTTCCTATTTTAGTCGGGAAATTTTACCTCCCACGTCGTTATCAGTATCTCGGTGAAATCCTCACATTTAATGCATGAGTGACCTGGTGTGCGCAAACCGGTACGTCTTTCAAAATTATCTGGATACGTTATGGTTATCCCCGCGTTTTGAGATGATCCTATCAAAGATTTTGTCGACAACACTGCCCCTTTCACTTCTATTTATATCCAACCGCTTCACAGCCTACCTCACGCTTTCTTTCAAACTTTAAATTTTTAAAAATCCCTCTCTTTCGCTACCTTTGAAAAGCTCTTCATTGTTTTTTTTTGTTCTTCAAGCCCTACATCCAACAATGTCGAACTCCGTTGACAGTATTGAGGCTATGGTAAAGGGTACTGGCGCTTCCAGCTCGGTTCCCAGGAATAGAGCGTGAGAAAACTCGAGCGATGAAGACGTTTCCCCGCTTCATCAGCTCCGTCGCTCTGGTAAGAATGTTTCGATCAGCTCCGGCTTCTCTAATCAACCTGACAACCCTTTGAACTTAGTCGATGAAGATTCTGATGGCGAATCTAGGGATGCTGCTGCTGAGAAGGGTCAGGTTTCAATTGTCGATCCTCCTCTAGAGAGGCTTCCACCCTATGATTTTAGGGTTATCCTAGATTCGACGGATGATCCGAAATCAATCTGCCATCTGAGGTCCAAGTACGATATTCCTGACAGCATCTCCCTCACCGTTCCCCATAGAAATTACGATGTCTTCAATATGCCCAAAGGCTTGCTTCCGATCCACGTGGCGGCCCTTAAAAACGGGGTCAGACTTCCTCTCTATCCTACCCTTCGACCGGCTCTCAGCGCCCTACAGCTAGCTCCCATCCAGCTGACTTTGACTTTTAAAGGCATCTGATCGGCTTTCTCATGTTGTTGAGGGAACAGTGCGAGCTAAGCAAGGTCACCAGGAAGCCCAGATCTGAGGAGCTGGCTTACCTTTTTCAAATCGGGAACCTGACTGGAGTTCCCTAAGGTTAGTTCTATGCCAAAGAAAAGATCAAGCTCAACTTCATCATCCCTGGCGCTTCAAGGAATGACCCAACTTGGAAGGAGGAGTGGATCTTGATAGGGGATATTTGGGGAAGCTCGATATGTATCGACGGAAGAGAGTATGAGGTTCCTACGGGTTTCAACTATAGACCATCCTAGGACCGGGACTCCTTACCTACTGAATCTGAAATCATTTTGAAGACCATCCTTGCTAGGAACTATCTGAACCTGAAGTTCCTGACTGTTGATTTCTTCGATTCTCACAGGGTGAATCGATAACTTCAGATCTCTAATGCTACTCCTCGTAAGTAACACCGAGTCATTATGCTTCATTCCGTTAGTTAGCTCATTTCTGACATCCTTCTTCTTTCTTTCTTTTTTCTCTTTTTTTTCTTTTTTTTTTCTTTTTTTTTAACAGCTTTTGTTGTTGCTCCAGCTTCCCGTGAAGCCCAACAAGCTCGCACTCCTCCCCCTTCTGCCAAATTGAATCAGGAAATCCATGTGGCTTCCTCAAAGAAATGGGGGCCAATTGTTCCAGCTGGGGCTTAATCTGCTCTTGCTATGTCCTCGTCCCAGCACAGATCCAAGATGTTGCTCCTCGTATCTCGGGCTACCAAGGTACGGGGTAAGGAGGACTCTGTTTCTCAAGCCACTGACGTTGCAATGACAGCTCCTGCTCTAGTTGTCCTTACCCTTGCTTCTGTTTCTGTGGCCCTCTCTTTGAACTTGCCAGACACTTCTGTCTCTCCATCTACAATCCCAGTCTCCTGAGATTCAAAGGACCCCGAATCTGGTGTTGAAGGGGTTTCCCCTGTTCACCCATAAAATCAGTCCTGCTCTGCCTCTCTAAACGAGGTCTTAGGGTAATTCATTGCTTTCTACCCTGGGGCAGTCTTTTTATGATTGCTTCGATGCCCGTAGATATTTCGATCACCAAGGGATCTTCCCTCTTAGCCGAGGTAACCATCGTCTTTTATCTTCTCCTACAATAATTTGGTTCGTCACTTCCTAACTTGAACTCTTTTACAAGCCTTCAAATTCAATGTGGCCATGGGCCACCAGGTGGCTTCTCTCCATGATCGGGTAACCAAAGCTGAAGCTTAAGCTGAGCGGGCCATGGAGTTGTTGGCCCGGGCTTAAGACTTAGTACAAGAAATGGCTTCTAGTCAAAGGGTGATGGAGGCGGAGCTAGCCGAGCTCCAATGTGATCATGAGAGGACAAAGATGTCCCTTGACTTAGAAACCCTTCGGTCTAAGCGTCGGGCTGAGCAGAAGAACTCCTGGAAGGCAACAACAAAAATACTAGACATTGAGAATCAGGTCATGCACGCTCAGGTAGCCAAACTGTAAGTGGAGGTGGACGCTTCCTTCAGCGACGTGTATTTCTATGCTTCCTTCCAGGTTACTGAAGCTCTACCTCTGCCCTTCGACCTATCCATCATTGCCAGCTGGGATAGAGAGGAAATAATGGCCAAGGTTATGGAGATGTCTCGTCCCAAAGGTGATGAATATGGTCTTTCTAATATGGTTGGAGCTAAGAGGCAGACAGTTATGTCAGACCTTCCTCCTTCTCCTTCTTCCGTCTTCCCAGTATCAAGTCCTAGAAAATCCTCAAGGGTGGTTCGACCCATGGAGTATGAAGGAGGCCATCTAGAAGCCCGAGACCCCTCTGAAGTGTCTTCAAGGGAAAAGCCGGAGATAGGAAAGAGCATGACGGAGTCAATGGCCACCCTTCTCGATGCGGCCATCCCACCTGAGGTTATGGCAGTGGTTAATAAGGTATGAGAGGAGGACCAGACTGAACAACAGGAAATCAGGGATCCTCTGATAGATGGTGTAACAGAGATGGCTAACCAAAATAAGCAACCACCAAAAAGAAGAGCATGAGGCGAGGTCTATCAGAAAGGGAGAGCTGCAGAAGAGAACCAGGGGGAAGCAAGAGCCTGATACAGTTTATTCACAACTTGTTTTTGTTACTCGAAAAGAGGGGCGGGCACCCTGCTTTATTCATGACATGTTTAATTAGCTTTTTCATCTTCATTCTTTCAGTTTGTGTAGCCCAGAACAGGGGGTTGGGCTCTGTGCATGATAAATGTAGCCTTTCCAGGGGATAGGCTCCCATTTCATTAATAAAAATTGGCTTTAGATTTCATCCATGTTGCTCCAACGAATTTTGACTTGGCTGACATCCTCTTGTTTCATTCCTGATCCCGACCTAGAAGTGACCTCTGAAATTACTTGACTTACTTGAATCTTGGCGGAGATAATGAGTTATAATTTTTTTTAAGTGTGAACTGGTTCTGATGCGACCTGAGAGGTTTGTTCTGATTTTTCTGAACTGGTTCAGGTTTGGGAGTTTCCTTATTCTGTCATTTTGCCGTTCTCATATCGTCATGCTCCATCTTGACCTTGAGCTGCTCGTCGACTATAACTTACTCTAGAGCCCGATCACAGGCCTCTTGGTAGGTCTTTGGAGGTCACTTGGAAAAGGATCGGAAAAGCTTACCCACCCACAGGTTCCGCCTGAAATTGGCAAGGGTCTCTTAATCAGTGAAGACCTCGATATGTATAACTTCCTTATGGAACCGCTCCACATAAGCCCAAAGGGTTTCCCCTGTCTCCTGGATCACGTACTGTAAATGGATAAGATCCTTCGTTCGGGGTTTGATTCCCTAGAAGTGTGAGCAGAAATCAGTTGACAACTTTATAAAGGAGTCCACATTGCCAGCGGGTAGCTTTCTGAACCAGATCTTGGCACAATCTGTTAACGTAGTAAGGAACATCAGAACATAGTGGCCCTGGTTGTGTTCTGGACTTTCATCTGTTAGGCAAAGCTCTCCAAATGGCTCAAAGGATCTTCCGTACCAAAGAACTTGTCTGATGGCATCTTAAACTTCGGTGGGAGCTCCGCCTCCCGGATTCTTTTGGTAAAAAGGGTGTTCATCTCACTCAGGGGGTACTTTTTTGACCTCCTTACCCTTCCCTCTTTTCAACTATTGGATCTCATTCTGCATCTTAGCCAGCTGATCCCTCGGGTGTTTATTTTCGTGCTTTTTAGAATCGACCTTGGAGCTCTCGTTGTCAGATCCCCCTGACGAGCTGGATACTTCCACTTTGTCATCCTTAGGGGCGGGCTCTATTTGTACAGTTTGTCGGCTACCCTCAGCTTCAGCTCGAGGTTCCTTTTTGGAAGTCACCGGTAGAAGAGGGCTACAAAGTGCCCTTAGCGGAACGTCGACTGCCAACTTAACCTGTCTAGGTCAATAGTTGGTCGGCCTGTCCGGGACTAGGGGTTTGGGACCTAGCCTGTCCCGAATGGAAGTTGTAGGCCTTGTTCTATGGTAGGCAGAGATCGATGGGGGGGGGTCCCAGCCGATCGAAGGCAGGCTGCCTAGCAGCGGGTCAGCTCGCCTCTCCTCGGATTCCCAGATCTGCCAGCTGAGGATCAATTCCTTCTGCAGCTAGACAGAGGTGGACATTTTCCATAATGGTTGTTGCATGCTGATTGATCACAGCTTGGTTCACCGCCAGAGGGGGAGCCCGCACTACTCCTGGCTGATGCGAGGCTGGCTTATGGTGCTTGGACTTCTTTCCCTTTTTCTACCCTTTCTGGGTTGAGGGGCAGATGGATGTCCTGAGGTTTCTGGTTGCCCTTGAGAGGAGCAAAGCCTCGTGATTACTGCAAAACAACAAACTTGTAAGTGTAAAAATTACAGCGTGGGTTCGTTTCCCACAGACGGTGCCAGAAAGTGTTAACCGAGAATTTACTCGAGGTGAGAAATCCCGGTTAACACCCTCGAGACAACTACCACGTAGGTGGTGGCCTAGGTTGGTACCTTAGGTACCTAACTTGATTGAATAAAGATGGATGTGTAAATATAAGTGTAATGAAGACAGGATTGTAATGGCTTTATTATCAACTGTGAATATCGTATAAAAAAACTCTTAAACACTCTTAATCTCTCTAGGATACAGTAGGGTGGCAACCTCGTGCCTATCGAATAGTATATAATAGTAGAGGTTGTGTTCTGATTACAAAATTTAGGCCGAAGTTCAATCTCCCTCCCTCTTTTTCTTCTCTCTGTTTTTCTCTGTCCTCTGCCTTTTTGTTGTTTACTTCAGGCATATTTATACATGGTCCAGGTGGTTCAAACCAGTGAATCTCCAGCCACGATTCTCTGAATCCGTTTCCTCCTTATTGGACGGGATCTCTTATTTGAAAGTCATTGACTTTACATTAATAATGGATTTGATAATATATTTGGTAGAGATAAGTTTGTTTCCTTTATGGACTCAATCTCATGCCTTACACGTATGCAGAGTTTTAATATTCGTTGGAGTGTAGTTATGATATTGTGTGTATTCATGGCATGATTCTTCATGGAGGTTGCCGAGTTAGCTGTTCGTTGTTTCGTAGAGCGAGGTAGACCCATGCCTTAGTTCTGGTCCCAGAAGCTTGGTATGACCTTTCCTGATCCTTTAGAGCTTGAGACAGCCTTGTGGGCACTCATTGGGGGTAGCATGGATTAGGCGAGCTTCATTCTCGTCTAGATAGATTCGAGTCTTCCTTAGCGAATTGGAACGTTGCTATAGCATAAGCCGGATATCTTTAAAGGCCCATTTTTGTGTCAGGAGAGGATAGCGGGCTTCTGTAGAAGTAGGTAGGCTTTTGGGGAAGTTACGAGGTAATTTCGATCTCGGGAAGCCTGGATTCCAGTGTTAGCGTAAGGAGCTCGATCTGGTCGTGTTGGGCCCAATCCCGGATGGTTCTGAAGCTCGATGACCTTTCTTCGCTTCTGCGGGATGGTTCTATGGCTCACCCTTACGACCCTGGGTTTAATGACTGATGAACTCGGGCTTTGATTTGTGTAGGAGAGTGAAAATTTTCTCTTTGGTCCCTAGCCAAATTTTGCTATTAACACATTATATAATAAATAAATAAAACTGTATTTGTATTTTAAATTTAGAATTTTCTATACTAATAAATAAAAAAATGACAAGTGGCATGTTTTTATTTTTAAAGACATTGATAATACCCCTATTTTTTATTTTTTTTTTGGGCATTAGTCAAACATGTCAAAGAGTGGTTATGCAATATTATTATATTTTTCCAGTTTTTATGCAATTATTCATATAATCAGGGTATGTAAGTGTAATTTTTCATTAACGTCTTTTTCACTTCTGTCAGCTTTTGCCAATAAATGAAAGTTCAGAGGGTTTAATGCTAAGAAAAAAATTCAGGGAGCATTGGTGCTATTAACCCATATATATATATATATATATATATATATATATATAGAGAGAGAGAGAGAGAGAATATGTTTCGAATGAATTATTGGATTAAGTTTTTTAATATAAAATATGAAAAAAAAAAATTAAATTTATGTATCTTCTCGTATCCGTATCCTAATTTTTAAAGACTTACCGTATTTACGTATCGTACCGTATCCGTATCCCGTATCGTACCGTATCCGTATCCCGTATCCTGTATCCATATCCATGCAATATAGTTTTAGAGACATACCTCTTGAAAACGACATGACAAATTTCAACTTATTGGCAAATCAATTAAAAACATTGATTAGTAAAACGCAAAATAATATACATTCATTACAGAAAATAAAATCAAGATTAAAGGGAGCATTAGAGCACGTCCTGTAAACGTTTTTCAGTTGCTGTTTTTTGAAATTAAAATGAAAATTAAAATAGTGCTTTTGATTTCAATTCCGAATTCTGAAAACGTGTCTGGTAGCATATACTGAAAGCTGTATTTTGAAAATGGAAATGGAAAAAACGTGTCTGGTAGGTTAACTGAAAACTATCAAAAATTGAAATATCAATTTTGGCATTTTGTTTAATACTATAACAACTATAAACAAATTGATTACATAATTAACCAATATAAATTTTGTATTGTAATTTTTAAATTAAACAAAAGTAACACACCAAAAATTAATTCAAAAAAACATATCAAAAAATGAATTAATCAAAACTAAACTCTTAAATTATAAATAAATAATTACAATATATATATATATATATATATTATAATTAAAATATAATTGTATATATTATATTAATATATATATACATATTATTATAATATATAATATATATATATATTATTATTACATATATACATATTATTATAATATATAAAATATATATATATTATTATTACATATAATATAATTTATATTATAATAATATATTATAATATTATATATATTATTTTATATATTAAATATTATTATGTTTTTTGTATTATATTATATTATATTTTTATATATAATAATACATAATATATTACACTATATCCTATATAAATATATAATATATTATATTATATTATATATATATATATTATATTATATAATATATATATATATTATATTATATAATATATTATTGTATATAATAACGTTATAAATATATATATATATATATATATATCATAATATATATAGTATTAATATATATATATATATATATTATTACATATATATTATATAAATATAATATATATATATATATAAATATATATATTGTTAACCGAAAATTCGCTCAGGGTGAGGAATTACAGCTAACACCCTCGAGACCACTACCACGGAGGTGGTGGTCGGGGTCGGCACCTTTGATACTTAACCTGTTTAGATAAAAATGAATGTTTGTATAACGATAACAAGTGGGGACTTTAGTATTGATTACTCGTGGTACACAGAATTCCCTCTCATATACTCACTATCTCTCTATAACATAGGAATGTGGTGGCTTCGTGCTTGTCGAATAGTGGATATAACGGTGGTCGTGTTCTGATCACAGAATTTAGGTCCGACCTACTTCTCATTTTCTCTACTTTTTTTCCTATGTTCTCTATATCTCTTTTTTTAGGTATAAATATATACGACAGAATTAATTTGAATGGGTGTATCTCCTGCCTTGATTCTCTGAACTTACTCCCCCCTTATCGGGCATGATCCTCTATTTGGAAGTCGTTGACTCCGAGTAAATAGCGGAAGCGATGATATTGTTGACAAAGATAAGTTTGCTTCCTTTTGAAATCAAACTCTTGACTCGTATGTAAATGTTGGTTATTACGTAGATATGTTCATGTGCGTACTTACGGCATGACTTTTCATGGAGGTTGCTGAGCTAGCCATTCATAGTTTTCGTAGAGCGAGGTAGATCTATTATTTGGTTCCATTTTTGGAAGCTTAGAATGGACACCCTAGTAAGCATTCCTATAAGGTAACATGGATCTGATTCACTTAGAGGTCTTCTTCCACCTCGTATCGTAGAGGGAACCGCGGCCTATTGGAGAGGTTGGTGGGCTTCTCGTTCAGGCTATGAATTAAGTTTGACCTCTAAAATCCCTAACCCGGAGGGGGCTTGCTTTACTTGTCGGGCTTCTTTTAAATGTTTCTTTAGCTTGGTGACCCTTCCTGGCTTTCACGGGCGAGGGGTGGAGTTGAGAAGCCCAACCCCAGAAATCGAGGTTCCCAGGTAGGTGGCCTCGAGAAGCCTGGATTCTAGTGTTCACGTGGGGGCTTGACCTGGTCGTGCCTAGGTTCTTCGTTGATAATTCTGAAGCCCGTCGATCCCTCATTGCTTCTACGGGATAGTTTAATGGTATATCTGGGGTTTCATGTTGGTGTGGGGGCTCGACTTGATCGTGCCTATCTTCTTCCCTGATAGTTCTGAAGCCCGGCGATCCCTCAGTGCTTCTACGGGGTAGTTTTATGGTACATCCGGGGTTTCATGAATGTCGTCTTTGGGCTTCGAATTGGGCTGGGAGAGTGGAAAATTTCTCTTTGACCCCTAGCCAAATTTTTCCAACCAGCCAAACAATCATCTGAACTAGGTTGACCAGGACTCCGAAGAAGAGAATAGGGTCGGTGTAGCTGGAGTGGACCAGGTCACAGTCGTCTGTCCTTTCCTGGAGAGGCGCCCTTCATACGACTTTAGGGTCATTCCAGATTCTGTCGTTGACACAAAGTCGATCAACCACTTGAGGACCAAATACGGCATCCCTGACACCGTCTCTCTCATAGTCCCCCACAGAATTTATGACTTCTTTAACCCATCCACGTTACAGCCTTCGAGAGCGGGGTAAGGTTCCCTATTCATCCCACCCTTCTGCGGGATCTCAATGCCCTTCAACTGGCCCCCCTCTAACTAACGCCCGGCTTCTAGAGGCACCTGGTTAGCTTCCTCGTGTTGTGGCGGGAGCAGTGCAAGCTAAGCAAGGTCACCCGAGAACCTGGGGCAGAAGAGTTGGCCTACCTTTTTCAAATCGGGAGCTTGTCTGGAGGTCCCCGGGGAAAGTTCGATGTGAAGGCCAAAAACAAGCTTAACTTTTTCATCCCCGGCGCTTCGAAAAAGAACCCCGCTTGAAAGGAAGAGTGGATATTAACGATGGGGGATTGGGGAAGCTCTGTATTCATCGGCGGGTACGAGTTCACAGTTTCCACCGCCTTCAGCGACAAACCCTCTTGGGATCGGGATTCCCTACCTACCGAATCCGAGGTTATGCTGAAGGCTATCCTCGCCAGAAATTACCTGGACCTGAGGTTTCCAACTGTTGATCCCTTCGATCCTCGTAGGGTGAATAAGTATCTATGGATCTCCGATGCTACTCCTCGTAAGTAATCCAAAGTCACTATGCTTCGCTCTATTAGCTGGCTTGCTTTTCACATCTCTTCTCTCTTTTTTTTAACAATTTTTGTTGTTGCTCCAGCTTCTCACGAAGCCCTGCAATCTTGGACCCCTTCCCCTCCTTGCAGGTCATCCCCAGGAACCTTATTGGCTACCTCGATGAAATGGGGGCCAATCCTTATAGTCGCTGCTTCTCCTGCATCTGCTTCTCCTGCATCTGCTTCATCGCCTTCTCATATGAGATCTAAAATGGTTATTCTAGCATCTCGGGCAGTTAAGGCTCTAAATCGAGAAAGGCCCGTTTCCCAGGCCACTGATACATCCATCTTCGCCCCTTCACCAGTGGCTCCTGCTACAGTTGTTGCTTCTCCAGTTACATTACCCACTCTTTCTGCTGATCCAGCTATGTCCCGGGCAGTTCAGGCTCCAGGGGATCCTGAGGATGGTATTAATAAGATTCCCAGTCTCGCCCCCACCATTGGTCGAGCTCAGATGGCCAGGATGAGGTTTTGAAGCAGTTTGTTGCTTCTTGCCCGGGTGGCAGGTTCTTTAGGATGGCTTCCATACCCGTGGATATTCTGGTTACCAAGGGGTCTGCCCTTTTGGCCGAGGTAGTCATCGCCTTTATTTCCTATGATTGTGAGCTTTGATTGCTTTCTAACCTTTGTTTCATGTTTTGCAGGCTTTCAAGTTCAACACAGTAATGGGCCACCAGGTATCCTTTCTCCGAGATCGGGCAGCTAGAGCTGAAGCCGAGGCTGAGCAGGATATGGGATTGCTAGCGCGGGCTCAATCCTTGGTCTAAGAGATGACTTTCAGCTAGAGGAGAATGGAAACACAACTAGCTGAGCTTCGGTGCAACCACGAGAGACTGAAGCAGTCTTTTGACCAAGAAACTCTTCGATTTAAGTGACGAGCCAGCCAGCGGGATGACTGGAAGGAAGAAAAGAAGGCGTTAGATGTTGAGAATCATGCTCTTCAAGCCCAAGTTGCCAAGCTTCAGGCTGAAGTGGATTCCTCCTTCAGCGAGGGATACTTCAACACCTCCTACCAAGTCGTTGAAGCTCTCCCATCCCCTTTTGACCTATCAATTATTGCTAACTGGGATAGGGAGGAGATATGGGCCTAGGTCGCAGAGATGTCTCGTCCCTTAGGTGATGGCCTGGATTCCTCTAATATGGCCGAACCCGGGAAGCAACCAGCTGGGTCTGACCTTCCTCCTCTTCTTCCTCCTCTTTCTCCTCTACCTCCTCCTCATCCTCCTCCTCATCCTCCTCCTCCTCCTCCTATCTTCCAAACATCAGGTCCCGAAGAATCCTCGAGGGGGTTCTACCCATGGTACTGGAAGGAGATCTTACAGAAGCCCAATGTCCCTCTAAGGTGCCATCAAGAGAGGAGCCAGCAGCTAGTAAAATTATTCCAGAGTCAATAGCCAACCTTCTTGATGCAGCTATACCTTCTGAGGTCATGGCGGTGGTCAATGAAGTCGTAGAGGAGGATCCTGCTGAGCACCAGGCAATCAAGGGGCACCCTCAAGAAGAGGTGGCGGAGGCGGCTATTCGGGATGAACGACCACCCGAAAGCGGAGTAGAAAGTGAGGTTCATCCGAAAGGGGGAGAAGCTGAAGAAGATCGAGAGGATGCAGAAACTTGAGTACACCTTCTTGTAGCTTGCTCTGAATGCCTAGAAAAGGGGGTGGGCACCCCATCTTAATCATGCTTGATCATCATTGTCACTCTTTTTTTTTTTGGTTTTTAGTGTTTTGTAGCCCGTAACAATGGGTTAAGCTCCCTATCTGATTGATGTAGCCTTACCGGGGGATAGGCTCCCCAATTCATTAATAGAATTTCAAATTTAGGTCTGGTTCAAATTTTGATTTGCATGTACTTGTTTCATTTTTTATTTCCATCTAGGTTCAGCCCCTATAGCAACCTGATTTAGCTTGGAAAAATAACAAGATAGGAAACTGCTTAAGTGTGAAAGCAAATAGCTAGCTCGGGCTTTCCGACTCAACGGAGACTTGTAGCTCAATGACTTCAATGAATAGTCCCCTTGTTTAATCGTAGATCAGTCCACACCTGTCACAGTAAGCAACCTCATGTTCACGAAAAATTAGACACTAGTGATAGCTGGGACATTATAGTTAAATTAAAAGAGCCCTCCATCCTCGAGCCCCTCTAAGGGGTTTTAGCTCAAATGAGGTATCAAGTAGAGAACTATATATCCCTCTATTCACCTTAGGATCGGGAGGGCTATCCCGCTTTTAAACTCGAGTCCTTTCTAGGGGTGATAGCCAGACCAAGGTATTAGGAGGGCTATCTAACTGTTTCATGGCATCGAGATCTGAATGGCAACTATGCTCTTATACTCAGACCTTTCTTGGGGGTGGTAGCCTGACCAAGGCATCAGGAGGACTATCTAGCTATTTTCTGGTCTCGAGATCTAGATGGCAACTATGTTCTTATACTCAGACCCTTCTTGGGGGTGGTAGCCCGACCAAGGCATCAGGAGGGCTATCTAGCTATATCCTGGTCTCGAGATCCGGATCGTAATTATGCTCTTACACTCAAACCCTTCTTGGGGGTGGTAGCCCAACCAAGGCATCAGAAGGGCTATCTAGCTATTTCCTAGTCTCGAGATCTGGATGGCAACTATGCTCTTACACCCAGACCCTTCTTGGCCGGGGGTAGTTCCTGGTCGGGCATAAGGGATAGCGATGGAGCTTCCCCGGCTAATCCCTGGTCTTGGAATGATAATGTCAAATTTTCCCATATAGACCCAAATCATTGTAGAACATAGCTGAAGATGGAGAAAAAACAAGCTTTATTGATAAAAAGAAAGGAGTACATTATTGTTGGAGATTAAGATCTAGGTAGAGGTAGCCTGCTCATGAGTCCCTTATTCAGGGGTAGAATTTTCTCAAATGATCTGCATTCCAGGTATGATCAATGAGTCGACGATTCATGTCTTCGAGTTTGTATGCCTCATTACGGGCCACCACCTTCACCAAGTATGGCCCTTCCCAGTTTGGCCTCAAGACCCCGTCTAACCTCTTCCTAGTATTCAGTGTCACTCTCTTGAGAATGAGGTCCTCCTCCTTAAAGTTTCGAGCTTTAACCTTCCGGTTAAAGTACCTAGCAATCATGCTCTGGTAAACTGCTACATTCACAACTACTCGATCTTTTTTTTTCTTCCAAGAGATCCAGGCTAGCTCGGAGCTTGACCTCATTGTTTCTTGTTTTAAAATGTTGGACTTTAAAAGAGGTCAGTTTGTGATCAATGGGGAGCACTGCTTCAACCCCGATGGCTAGTGAGTAAGGTGTTTCCCCGGTAGCTGTTCTCCTTATAGTGCGGTAAGCCCAGAGGACATCGGGAAGCTCCTCAGCCCATCTACCCTTTTTCTGTTGTAGTTTCTTTTTCAACAGCTTTTTTATAGTCTTATTGGTGGATTCCACAACCTTATTAGTATGGGGGTGGGCTACTATAGTGAACCTAAGGTTGATTCCCAAGTCCTCTCAAAAGTCTTTGAATCGGTCATTATCAAACTGCTTGCCAAGGTCAGTTATAATGGCAAGAGGGGTTCCGAACCTGCAAACCACATTATTTTTTATGAATCTTGTTGTATTGTCTTCCGATATCTGGGAGAGTGGTCTAGCTTCAACCCATCTTATGAAATAGTCGATTGCCACGATAACATGCTTGGCTTGACCAGGAGCAGTTAGAAGCGGTCTGATCAAGTCGACTCCCCACATAGCAAAGGGGTATGGTGAGCTAAGGGATGATATTCGCTCTGGCGGTAGGTGACTCAAGTTTGTAGCCTTCTGGCAAGCTTTGTATGATTGTACCAAGATCTTTGCATCTTGATGGATGGTTGGCCAGTAGTATCCCATGTGGAGTACCTGATATGCCAGAGCCTCCCCATCAGCATGGTTGCCGCATTCCCCTGAGTGAACTTCTTTCAATGCCCATTTGGCATCTTCATAGTGTAAACATCGGAGCAAAGGAAGTGATCTACCCCTCCTGTATAAGTACCCATCTACCAAGCAATACCAGATCGAGAGCCTCTTGATTTTTTGATCTTGGTCTGGCTCCCCAGGAAGTCTCCCTTCTTATAGGTAATCCACTATCGGGTTCATCCAGCATGGTTGTCGATCCAGGGTATGAATCTCCTTACTTGCCACTGTGCTAGATAGGGGGATCACTTGAAAAGGGACCCCTTGGGGTAAGGTCTGGCCACCATTTGCAGCTATCTTAGCTAGGACATCAGCTCGACGATTCTATTGTCGAGGTATCTGCTCAATCCTGAAACCTTTGAATTTGCTCCTTAGCTGTTGAACTAGCTTCAAGTAGGCAATCGTGTTATCCTTTTTCGCCTGATAATCCCCAGTAACTTGGTTGACTAAGAGCAACGGGTCACTCCTAACCTGCAGGTAATCGACTCCGAGTTCCGCTGCTGCTCTTATTCCGGCTAAAAGGCTTCGTACTCTGCCTTGTTGTTAGTGGCTTTAAATTCAAATCTGAAGCTGTGACAGCACTCAGTTTCTTCTGGGTCGATTAGAACTATACCTGCTCCTCCCCCAGTTTACCTAGAGGCTCCATCAGTGTAGAGGATCCACGACTTACAACCTTCCGGCCAGCTGTGAGATTCTGAAATCTTCTTAGGGGTTACGTTTGTTGCTGTGGAGGTCACTTGGCCTGAGGGCATTGAGAGCTCTGCTACAAAGTTTGCTAGAGCCTAGGCTTTAATTGTGGTCCTAGGCTTATACCTCAAATCAAACTGGGTGAGTTCTAGGGCCCTTAAAACCAGTCTTCCAGAAACATCCGACCGTTGTAAAAATTGACGGAGAGGTTGATCCATCACTACTGCTATCGAATGAGCTTAGAAGTAGGGTCAGAGCTTCCTCACCGAGGTTACCAAGGCATAAGAGAGTTTCTCCAAAAGGGTATAGTTCTTCTCGGGCTTGGTTAAAACGTGACTCACGTAGTAGATAAGTTGTTGGACCCTATCTCCACATTCCTTGTCCAAGACCCCCCTTACCGCAGTTTCTAAAACAGCCAAGTAAATCTATAGCTCTTCTCCAGGACTTGGTTTAACCAGTAGTAGAGGGCTTGACAGGTATTTTTTTCAAGGCTTGAAAAGCTTGTTCACTCTTCTTGTCTCATTTCATGTTTCTTCCCTGCTTAATGGCTTTAAAGAATGGGAGACACTTGTCGGTAGATCGAGAGATGAACCTGTTGAGCGCTGTTACCTGTCCTGTTAAGATTTGAACCTGTTTTAGTGAGGTTGGGGGACTTCAGGTCCAGGAGGCCGTAATCTTTTCTGGGTTAGCCTCTATGCCTCTCTCATGGACCATGAAGCCCAGAAACTTCCACGCGGTCACCCTAAAGGCGCATTTAGAGGGGTTCAACCTCATTTAATTCTCCCTTAAGATCATGAAAGTTCTACGGAGGTCGTTCAGATGCCCTTCAGAGGTTGATGACTTGGTGATCATATCGTCTATGTACACTTCCATTGATCTTCTGATTTTCGATTTGAACAACCTGTTGACCAACTGTTGGTATGTAGCTCATGTATTTTTAAGCCCCGAAAGGCATCACTTTGTAGTAATACAGACCACGTCCGATGATGAAACTGGTCTTTTCTTGGTTGGCGGGGTGCATCATAATTTGATTGTACCTTGAAAACGCGTCCATGAAGCTTAGGAGCTTGTTTTCGAAGGTGGAGTCAACTAATTGATCAATTTTTAGTAAAGGGAAACTGTCCTTCGGGCATGCCCGGTTGAGGTCAGTATAATCGACCCACATGCGCCACTTCCCATTTGCCTTTGTAACCATAACCACGTTGGCGATCCACTCGGGGTAACGTGTCTCTCTGATGAAGCCCGCTTGGGTTAATTTGTCCACTTCGTCCTAGACCGTCGTATTTCTTTCAGCGTTGAAGTGCTATCTTTTTTGTTTGATGGGTTTGAAGGTCGGATCCACTGCTAGTCGGTGAGCTGCCAAAGTCAGCGGGATTCAGGGCAACTCAACGTGACTCCAAGCAAAAATGTCATTGAACTCTGTGAGGAGCCCGATCAAACCCTCTTTCACTCCTGGCTCAATGGTGGCTCTGATTTTGACAGCCTTCGAGGGATCATCCATTTGAATAGGAATCTCTTCTAGCTTATCCACCGGATGGCCGCTGGCCCATTCCCTTCTCTGCTCCTCCTCGTCGGGCACCACGGGGTCATCCTCGGGGTGATTTATGGGTCCTACATCTTTTAGGGTCAATACAGGGGTTGCCACATCTTGGATGGTTGTCACCTGAGCAAGTTGCTTCGCTAGAGCTGTTGGGTTGGCAGACACTACGTTGTATCTCCTGACTGCTTGCTAGACACCCCGAACTTCCCCTACATTTTCTCGTACTTGGAACTTCAGAACGTTGTGGTAAATGGATATGACCCCTTTCAAGGATGATAAAAATGGCCTTCCTATTATTGCATTGTAGGCCGACCGGGTATCCACCACCACGAAGTCTGTCATGATATTCTACTGAAGAGATGTGGCTCCAATGATCACTGGAAGGATTTTTGATCCCACAGGTATGATTGAGTCCCCAGTGAACCCATATAGCGGGGTAGTGCAACTATTATAGCACCACTGTTTCAAGTTCAGTTCTTCCAAGGTGTCTTTAAATAGGACGTCGACGCTGCTTCCTGTGTTGACGAGCACACGGTGTACCATGCTGTTGGCAATCTATACTGTGATCACCATGGGATCATTATGAGGTTGCACGGTGTTGTAGACATCTGCTTAGGTAAAAATGATCTATGACAACTGAGAGGGGTTGGTCGGGTTCTGGTCGACCTTGAAGATACCCCGCCCTTCGTCCAAACGAGGAACTTTTCTTACGTGGTTTTTCTGGAATTGTTAGAGGTCCCGGTCAGAGTAGGCCCTCCACTGATGGCATGTATTATCTGGATTTTTTACATCAGATCCGTCTGCTCCCCTTTTCTTTTCTCAGTATACTCACGGATCTCAGCTTGTACTTCTCGTCCAGTCTGAATGCTTTCCCTGACTTGCTGTAAAAATTCTACTAAACATTGTCCCCTTATCAAAGCCTTAATCTGATTTCACAGGTTATAGTATTCTGAAGTGTTGTGTCCCACGTCTTCGTGAAAGTCACAATACTTAAATGATTCCTTTTATCGATAGGGGCTTTCATAGGTGCGGGCTTCTGCACCAACCCCTTGTCCCGAATGGCGAGATAGATTGTTTCACGAGATGCATATAAGAGGGTGTAAAGATCATACCCTCTCTTATCTCAAGCTATTAGGGCCTTTGTCCTGGAAGGAGGTGAAGCTCGCGGAGAAGTTCGTTTTGTAGGATATTTTTCCAATCTGGGTTGAGAAGTGGGAAAGCGATACTTAGATTTATTGGGGGGTTTGTTCTAGATTTTTTAAACTTGTTCGGGTTTGGGAGCTTCCTTCTTCTGTCACTTTACGGCTCTCATATCGTCGTGTTCAATCTTGATCTTGAGTTATTCGTCGACTTCAATTTGCTCTAGAGCCCGATCATAAGCTTCTTGGTTGGTCTCTAGAGGTCTCTTGGCAAAAGACCGAAAAGCTTGTCTTCCCACAAGTTCACTCTGAAGTTGGCGAGGGTTTCTTTTTCGGTAAAGACCCTCATCTGGATGACTTTCTTATGAAAACGCTCAATATAACCCCGAAGGGTTTCCTCTCTCTTCTTAATCACGTATTGTACATGGATTGGGTCATTCAATTGAGGCTTCACTCCTAGGAATTATGACCAGAAATCGGTCGACAGCTTCGTGAAGGAATCCACATTACCAGCAAGTAGCTTTCTAAGCAAGGTCATAGCGTAATCCGTGAGCGTAGTTGGGAACATTCAACACATAGCAACCCTAATCGTATTCTGGACCTCCATCTGTTGAACGAAGCTCTCCAAGTGGCTTAAGGGATCCTCAGATTTTGAGAATCTGTCAGTTGGCATTTTGAATTTTGACGGGAGCTCTGCCTCCTTGATCTTTCTGGTGAAGGGAGAATTCATCTCACTTAAAGGATCTTTATTGTCCTCCTTGTACTTCTCTTTCTTCATCAGTTGGACCTCTTTATGAAGCTCTGCCAACTGTCTCTCAGGCGTTTGCTCTAGGATTTCCTCGAGTTGATCTCAGTCTCCTTACTGTCGGACCCTTCCGACGAACTAGCGGTCTTTACCCGGTCCCTTCTTCGGAGGGGATCTACTTGGGGGCTTTGCTGACCTTCTACTTCCCTGACTCGGGCTTTCCTCCTTGAAGTTGTTGGGTGGAGAAACTCTTCCAGCTCTTAGGGAAGGATATCTGTCGCGGACTCGACTTGCATGGGTTGGTAGCGTGGCAGCATTTTGGGAATAAGGGCATGGGCCCTAACCTATCTCGGATCGAGGGTGGGAGTCCCGTTCTGTTATGAGTTGGCTCCGGAAAGGTAGGTCCCAGGCGATCAAATACCGGTTACCCAGCCCCGTGCCTGCTTGACTTCGCTTGATTGCAGAGGTTTGCTTGCTGGATAGTAATACCCTTAGCGAGCAATCGAAGAGGGATGTTTTCCATGAAGGTCGCACAGTGGTTGGCTAATCTGAGACCTGGCTATAGAGCCCGAATTTTCTTTCTTTCTTCGAGACCTTTTGTGTCGATACTGAGGAAGGTTGTCCCAACGCGCTTGGCTATCCTTGGGAGGAGCAAAGCCTCATGATTCCTTTAAAATAATAAACTTTGTGAATATAAAGATGGTGGTGTGGGAGTTCCCACAGACGGTGCCAGAAAGTGTTAACTAAAAATTCGCTCAGGGTGAGGAATTACAGCTAACACCCTCGAAACCAATACCACGGAGGTGGTGGCCGGGGTCGGTACCTTTGATACTTAATATGCTTAGATAAAAATGAATGTTTGTATAACGATAACAAGTGGGGACTTTAGTATTGATTAATCGCGGTACACAGAATTCCCTCTCATATGCTCAATATCTCTCTATAACGTCGGAAGGTGGTGGGTTCGTGCTTGTCGAATAATGGTTATGATGGTGGCCGTGTTCTGATCACAGAATTTAGGCCCAACCTACTTCTTATTTTCTCTACTTTTTTCCTATGTTCTCTATATCTCTTTTTTTATGTATATTTATATACGACCGAATCAATTTGAATGGGTGTATCTCCCGCCTTGATTCTCTGAACTTACTCCCCCCTTATCGGGTGAGATCCTCTATTTGAAAGTCATTGACTCCGAGTAAATAGCGGAAGCGATGATATTGTTGATGATGATAAGTTTGCTTCCTTTTTGGAATCAAACTCTTGACTCGTATGTAAATGTTGGTTATTTTATAGATATGTTCCTATGCGTAGTTGCTGCATGACTCTTCATGGAGGTTGTTGAGCTAGCCATTTGTAGTTTTTGTAGAGCGAGGTAGATCTATGCTTTAGTTCCATTTTTGGAAGCTTGGAATGGACACCCTAGTAAGCATTCATATAAGGTAACATGGATCTGATTCACTTAGAGGCCTTCTTCCTCCTCGTATCATTGAGCGGACAACGGGCTCTTGGAGAGGTTGGTGGGATTCTCGTTCAGGCTATGAATTAAGTTTGACCTCTAAAAGCCCTAACCCGGAGAGGGCTTGCTTTGCTTGTCGGGCTTCTTTCGAATATTTCTTGAGCTTGGTGACCCTTCCAGGCTTTCATGAAGGGGTTGAGGAACCCGACCCCAGGAATCGAGGTTCCTAGGTAGGTGGCCTCGAGAAGCCAGGATTCTAGTTTTCACGTGGGGGCTAGACCTGGTCGTGCCTAGCTTCTTCCCTGATAGTTCTGAAGCCCGGCAATCCCTCCGTGCTTATGCGGGGTAGTTTTATGGTACATCTAGGGTTTCATGTTCGCTTGGGGGCTCGACCTTGTCTTGTCTAGCTTCTTCCCTGATAGTTCTGAAGCCCAGCAATCCCTCCGTGCTTCTACAGGGTAGTTTTATGGTACATCCGGGGTTTCATGAATGTCGTCTTTAGGCTTCGATTTAGGCTGGGAGAGTGGAAAATTTCTCTTTGACCCTTAGCCAAATTTTACTATTAACATATCTAATATATAATAATAAATATACAATATATTATTATATTTAATATTATATATAATCATAATATTTTATATATTATAGAATATTAATATACTAATTATGTAAATATTATAATATATAATATTTATATATAGTATTGTATATTATAGTATTATATATATATATATTATGTATTATATATAATATATATTAATATTCTATAATATTATATGTTATAATATTTGTAAACTATATTATAATATTATTTATTAATATTATATAATATATATACATAAAATATATTATTTTGTAATATATAATATTATAATATATGTATAATAATTATAATATATATGTATATATATATATATTATTGCATGAATGCTTTTAGTTCTAATTAGAAATAAATTATTTTGGAATATATATGTATATATATATATATATATAAGAGGGGCACTTTGGTCATTTGAAAATATGTCCCGTCTTGCCATAACCATATTGTTGACGTCGATTTATCTATGGATGAGAAAGTCAACAACGTTGGATTTTGTTATGACCTGTCAAAAGAGAAAGAGAAAGAGAATGTTATTGAAGCAATAATGACAAGAGTTTATATGGTAAAACTGCGGTGATCGGAGAAATGTCCACAGATGATTAAATGCACAACCAAACGAAATCTACTGTTTAAACAAAGAATTACACCACTCGATCTCTCTTTCCTTTCTCTTGAATTTCTCTAAAAAAAATTCTCTGCCTTTTACAATGAGATCATGGGCCTTTTTATATGTGCATAGAACCCTAATCCTTGTTGTACAAGTAAGAAAAATGAATTGTATTTTACTTAAGACTGGTTACTTATTGAAGTCGTCTTTATCTTTCTTCCTATTTCGGAGGCCTTGTGAAGATCGAGTTTGAATCTTGGTGTGATTCCGGTGGCATAATCTCCTTAGGACGTATTTCCTTATCAATGTGCAGTCTTCTTGAATAACTGAGTTGTTGCTTGATTTGGAATCTGTTTCCTGTTTGGCGTTTTATCCTTCTAGAAATTCTCTTCGATACGGATGTCTTGCGTATTGGAGTATGATTCTTGGATTATCCACGTGTGTGAATCCTTTGCTGGATTTCATTATTCGTGTTTCCTGTATTGTCCCGAGTAGAACATAATGTGCTAAGTACTCTATCCCGAGTAGGACACAAAGCGCCAAATACCCGTGTTCAGACTTACTCGGGTTCTTACTCCTTTGTGATGTCTTTGAACGATATCCTCTAGATGCTAACTCGGATGCCCATCTGGCAATATTTTAAGGGATTGTCCTACATGTCAGTGACGTGTACATTCAACAAAATATACATATAACAATACCCCCTTAAAATACTTTTGTCGAGTAGAGTTTTGTTTTGGCATAAGTATTTTAATCGAGCTTCTGACTAGACTTGTCTTTCCCTTCCTAATTTCTCATTAATGTAGGAATAATATTCTTTAAACAATTCCCCGCATTTATGACGTGTTTTTATGGTAACCATGTATGTGCGGTTTGTCTCTTCACGCAAAATCTTATGATTGTGACGTTTTAAAATCTTGACGGCCTGAACTATTCTTTCCTCGACACGTGTCCTCTAAACATTTGGTTTCAGATATCATTTATGAGACACGACTTGTCGTCTATCAGATACACTGCCTATATCACCAAATCCTTCTTTTGATTTTCCTGCTTTTTAAGACCATAGGGTTTTGTGTCTTTGACCTTTTAAATAGTTTATTTAAACTGAAGGAAGCCGTTTTTGTTGTTCATCAGAAGCAAAAACCCATTATTTTTTTCATTTTTGCAGAAGAAAAAAACACCAGAAAACCCAGGTTTTCACGCAAAGATTCGTCTTGGCTCTTTACTGAGGCTTTTCCCAGTTGCTTCGCGTCTGTTTTAAAGGTCAGTTCGGATGGATCTTGTTTCATGATGACGCCTTTTTGTTATAGCTTTCGAAGCGCTTGAGCGTGGAGATTTTCACTTGGTTTCTTGTATTCGTAGGTTAATGGGGGAAACCCCTTATGATGAACCTGATTTTCTAGATGTTGATATTTATAGGCTTTATCCTGATGTTTGTTTCAATTCTAGCTCTGAATCTTCTTCCAACTCTGAGTCATTTGTTTCTAATCACAGGGTTCCTTTACGATCTAGGATGGGAAAGCATCAGAGCAGCCGTACGGTTCACAAACATGGTTCAGGTGGTATTCAGGTTGGAAGGCAAATAATTAACGAGAATGACGTTGATAAAGTGCATCGGGCTTCTCGGATCCCCTTTTCTCTTGATTTTTTGAGTGTGTATGATGTCAAGCCGAATGTGGTTGGGAAAGAAGAAATAAAAAAATATCGCGCTCGATTTGATTTGGACGACTCAGTTTTACTGGCTCCTGCTAGTGATAGAGCCGCGTGGAACCCTCCCCCGGGCACGATAGCAATTTATGGATCCATGCTCTGCTGTGGTGTGACTCTTGGTTTCTTGCTAAGGCGGGGATTACTCCGGCCCAACTTGCCCTGAACAGCTATTGGATCATGATGTGTATGTGGCACATGTGGAGCCGGATGAACTTGTTACCACCTTCTCCTCATGAAATTAGGCACTTTTATACTGTAAGGCAGTCTGATCTAACTGGAACTTACTTTCTTCTATCCAGCCAACCAGATAGCTGGATTCCTGAGAGGACAAAGGTGAACCAGGGAGTTGACATTTCCTCGGACACCAAGAAGAAAGGATTTGTGTGGGTTTTCCCTACCTCCAACAAGTGCTGAAACGTAGCTGGTTTTTTTGCTGGAGGGAACTCTGGACTCGAAATCTAGCTCTCAGTTGGGGAAAACCGAGAAGTACTTAGGGTTCCTTGTTTCTTTTGTTCTCTTGATAGCTGGAATAAGTCACAACCTGTTTTCACTAATACCTAGTTGATTAGACTTGCTCGGGCCACCGTGCGTACCATGGAATAGAGAAGCATGTCTTATCTTTTTAATGAGAAGAAAATGATAGAACTTGGCAACTTGTTCTTTATTTTAACGCAGACGACGTAAGTAGAATTTTCTCGTTCTTTAGTTTACTCAACTTGTTCTCTTTTCTAACTCATTTGTATTCAGTGTATGATGTAGACATCGTCTGAGATGTCCAGGCCCACCAGATGAAATCGATTGTTCAAGCAAGTCGTAAGGAAGTTTCTCACCAAAATAAGGAAGGGGTTGTTCCGCCTAATGATGAGTCGGATGAGGATTTCGATGAGGCTGATGAGCAAATTCCTAAGTATATTCCTGAAGTCGTTCAGCTGACCGTGGGGGAGTCAAGTGGTACGAGCGGCCCTCTTAGAACTGATAGTGCCCCGAGGGTGTCCGAGGATGAAGGTAGGTTGGGTGGGCATCCTAGTGGTGTAGTGTCTGGCGAGCCTAGTTCCCAGTCGATAAAGTGTCTGTTGAGCAGTTCGCTGTTGGGGGCGAGGAATGGGTTGGGGTACCCCCAGACAAGCAAGTTAACCTTCATCCTGATCTTTTTAGATCCTTCCAAGATATTTCTAAGATCAAGAAGATCCCACGGCTGACCTTGGCTTCCACCGTTCCCGGGTTGAGAAAAGGAAGGCAGTTGATTTTCCCACTCATCCTTAAAAAGTTCCTCGGGTGGTGTCATTTGTTGAATCGAGTGACAATGACGTCGATGTTAGAGTTTCCTCGAGTGCCCAGACTGAGGCGCATTTGGGAGGAGTAAAATCTTCGGACAATTTAAAAAGGGATTCTTTGCCTCTTGAAGTTGAGAATGCATGAGTAGGATCCTTGGGTAATCCTACGTGTTCCACCCTCCAAGATATGTTGAGGACGATGTCAGCTAGTCGGGCATTTATCAGGGATGACCACTGGAGCCGCTTCAGGGATGGTTCCCTGACTGATCGTATTTAAAATATTTTCAACAGCACGAGCTACTTAAGTCTCTTATCCTAACCCTTGCCTTAATACTCATTGACTTGAATTTTTAACTTATTCTTCCCTGCAGATGGTTGCTGAGTTTGCTGAGTTTGTTCAGATGCAAAACCAAACATCAAGCGGATCGGATAAGGCATCTTAAATCTCAGTTAAAGGATAGTGATGACAGTCGTGCTCGGATTAAAGCGATCAAAGGGAGGCGAGTTCTGCCCAAGAGTTTACCGATCACTATTTGGCTAAACAAATAGAGGTTCAGGAAAGAGCTTCTGCTGCAGAAGAGAAGGCTATGTCCTTCCAAAATTTACTCTCTACCACCCAAGAGTCAATGCTAAAGGCTGAACAAGAGGATGAGCAAGCCAAATCGTCTTACGAACAGAAAATTAAAGATCTTGAGTGTCAGGCCCTGACCGTTGAATCCTTTTCGATGGAGGCTAGGTTGGAACTTGAAGTCTAAGGGGTTAATTATTTCAAAAGATCCCCAGCCTATGATGTCCTACTTCTTAGGGAGTTCCAATAAAGGTTGGTTTCAGCCGGTGGATTTTTCAAAGTCAAGAACCGGGCAACTGATAGAGCTTGGGCTAATTGGGAATTATCCATCAAGAATCATGTGGACCGATCCTTAGAGTCTCTTCGAACTCATATGAGGATGTGAAGAGCTTACTGTCGCAGTCAAGGCAAAGAACCTCATTCTATGCATCTAAAAGTTCCATCCGAGCACTCTCTTTTGACCTTTTATGCTAGTCAGGAGATTGGTGTGGATGGGTCGAAGCCTGATGTTGGACCAGTCCCTGGAACGGATTATAGTGAATGGATGGATAACTCGGTCGACTCGATCACCTGACCTTCTAATTAAAGTCTTCTCCGGGAGTATGAAATTGTGCCTGATCTGAGCATCGGCAAGAGCTCTAAATCCTTAGCTTTATAGGGTGTAAAAAGTGTATTTTGTAAAATTTATGATCAATAAAAGTTCCATATTTTTGCCAACTGCCTTGTTCAGAATGCCAAGTATCTTATTAAACTGGCTAATACTATTAAAACTTCGAGCATCTTATTAAACTGCCTAACGTGATTTCATACGACGAGTATCTTATTAAACTAGCTAACGTGATTTCATGTGTCAAGTATCTTATTAAACTGGCTAACGGGATTTCATATGCCTAGTATCTTATTAAACTTGGCTAATATTATTAACCGAGTCATCTTGAGACAAGAGCAAGTAGATTTATATTTGTTTCATACTCGGTTGCTACCCGAACGTTACATCGAGGCTCATCACAATCATCAATCGAGTACTTACACAAATCACTGAGGACGTCTCCTAGTTTTATCTGCGCAAGGGTTTGCTGAATCGTTAAGCTTTAAATTAATTAACACAGTTGCGCATCTTACCGGAATTTTCCCAAAGGTGCCCGAGATATTTTCTAGAATCTAGTGCATCGGGTTTTCCTTTTGGCTAAGGTCTTAACTGACCTTTCTCTGCTAGTATGCTCATTTGAGCTTCTCTGCCCATTCGAGATTTTTACCAAATTAATGGCCCTGGACATTTTATTTCTTATGTAATCAATTTATTTATGTTCTCGTTAACACGCTCATATTTCACATGTTCTTATTATCATGTGTACTTTCACATGTTCTTATTATCATGTGCTCAGATTTCTGAAATCCCCTGTCGGGCTTTTATTCATAACTGTAAAACTAACAATATGATAAATCTCAAGCCAAGAAATATTGTGACTAACGAAATTATCCTGACTAGGAAAAAAAACAAATTTCAAGGATAAAAATTCTTTAAAAAATTGGGAGTTGCACGGTCGGGGTAAAACCCCTCCATCTGGTCGGGTAATCCAATATGCCCCATGACCAGCTATTCCTTCAATCTTGTATGGGCCTTCCCATTTGTCAGCCAATGATCTCGTTGCTTTGTTCTTCGTGTTCAGTGATACTCTTCTGAGCACCAAGTCTCTTAGCTAGAACTTCCTAATCCGAACATGATAGTTATAGTGTCGGGCCACTCTTTACCGATATACCTCATTTCGCACTCGGGATTTCTCCCTTTTCTCTTCCAACTCATCTAGGCTTTGTAACAACATACCAACATTATGATCTTCATCATATAGCCTGACTCTAGCGACATATATGATGTTTCTACCGGGATGACAGTTTTTATTTCGAATGCCAGAGAGAATGGAGTTTCTCCTGTAGAAGTTCTTACTGTCGTCCGATATACTCATAATACTTCAGGAAGTTTTTCAACCCAACTGTCTTTCTTAGCATCTAACTTTGCTTTGAGTGTGTGCTTGATGATTTTATTTACTGCTTCAACTTGTCTATTTGTTTGAGGGTGGGCAGGTGTGGCATAATAATTTACAATTTGGTACTCGTTGCACATCTGCCTGAATTTTTTATTGTCGAACAGGGTGTCGTTGTCAGTGATAATGGTATTTGGGACTCCAAATCTGTAGAATATATTTTTCTTCATAAATTTTATTGTATTTGCTTCCGTGATATGTACAAACACTTCATCTTCTACCCACTTCGTGAAATAATCAACGGTCACAATTGTGTGCTTAGCTCCACCTCATATTCCTGATGGCCTTGGACCAATTAAGTCTAGTCCCCACATGGTAAATGGCCATGGGGATGTAAGGCTTCTAAGTTGTTCAGGGGGCTGCCGAATATCATTAGCGATCCGTTGTCAAGCAATGCAACTTTCTAAGCATCGCTGTTCATCCGAGAACAAATAAGACCAATAATAACCTTGCCTGAGTACCTTGTGTGCTAAACTTCTACCCCTAGTATGGTTTCCGCATACTTCACTATGGATTTCCTGTAGTATCCGATATGTATCTTCCTCTGATACACATCTTTGGAGTGTTTGGGAAAATCCTTTTCAGTACAGTTCTCCTCAAATCAATGTGTATCTATCTTACTGACCGGTACCTGATGCGTTTGGATTCTAAGGGATCTTTCGGGAGTATACCTTCTTCCAGGTATCTTTTTAGCTGAGTTATCCAACCGTCTAACGGTGTTCAGATTTTTAAGACTTCAAAGTTTTTCGGCTCAACTATACTTGGTCGGAAAAGATGTGTGACCAAAATATTTTTTGGCCTGATTGTGATTGTTGCTGATGCTAGTTTGGACAAAGCATCTGCCTTATCATTTTCTTCTTTAGGGATATGGACAATCCTGTATTCCTTAAATTTTTGGCGGAGTTGTTTTGCTATACCCAAATAATCCATCATACCTTCATCTCTAGCCTAATACTCGTCTGAAACTTGGTTGACAACTATCTGTGAGTCACTGAATATTTCGACCTCATCTGCTTCGAGAGCTATGCAAACTATAAGTCCTGCCAACAACACCTCATATTCGGCTTGGTTATTTGTTGCTTTGAAATCGAATCTCATGGCACATTCAACATCATATCCTTCTGGAGTGCATACCACGATCTCTGCCCCGCTGCCATGAGTGTTCGAGGAACCATCGACATATAATTTCCATAAGAAACTCTTGCCTAACATTCTTTTTGTTTCCAGATTTGGTTCTATGAATTATGCTACAAAATCTGCCACTGCTTAGCCTTTGAGTGATGTCCTGGAGATAAACTGAATATTGGATTCACTCAACTCGATTGCCCATTTAGTTAATCTCCCCAAAATTTCTAGCTTCTGTAGAATTTGCTTAAGCGGGCAATCGGTGAAAACCTGGATCGTGTGTGCCTGAAAGTACGGCATCAACTTCCTTACTGTTGAAACCAAAGCTAGAACCATTTTTTCTGCCTATGAATACCTGGTTTCAGTTGGAAAAAGAGCTTTGCTGGTGTAGTACACTAACCTTTGTATTCTATCTTCTGTTCTGACTAGAACCGAGCTTGTTGCTAACTTTGTAAGGGATAAGTATAAGTGGAGTATTTATCCCATTTTAGGTTTTCAAATGATGGGAGCCTGCCCTAAGTATTCTTTGATTTTCAGGAATGCCTGATCGTACTCTTCATTCCATTCGAGTCCTTTCCCCTTTTTGATCACTTTGAAAAAAGAAGCACATCTATTTGTGGCCTTCGAGATAAATATGCTAAGGAAGCTAAGCACCCTATTAAGCGTTGCACTTCTTTTAGCGTTCTTGGTGAAGTCATTTTTAAAGGGCTTGGATCTTCTCAGGGTTCACTTTGATTCCCCTCTGGTGAACTTAGAAACCAAGGAACCTTCCTGAAGGAACCCCAAATAGGCACTTGTTCGGATTTAACTTCATATGATATCTTCTCAAGACATCGAATGTTTCCCGTAGGTTCCAAGCATGTTCGTCTGCCGAGACACTTTTGGTTAACATGTCGTCTATGTACACTTTCATGTTTCTTCCTATTTGACGAGCAAAGATCTTATTGACCAATCTTTGGTATGTTGCCCCAGCGCTTTTTAACCCAAAGGCATTACTGTATGACAGTACAAGCCTTGACCGGTAGTGAATGTTGTTTTTTCTTCATCGGCCTTATTCATCCGGATTTGATTGTATCCCGAGTAAGCGTCCATGAAACTGAGTAATTCATGGCCTGATGTACCATCGACCAGTTGGTCTATTCTCGGAAGTGGAAAACTATCCTTTAGGTAGACCTTGTTCAGATCTGTGAAGTCCACGCACATTCTCCACTGACCATTTTTATTCTGGACCAAAGCCACATTTGCTACCCACTGAGGGTAGTTGATTTCTCATATCGATCCTACAACGAGTAACTTCTCCATTTCCTGCTTAATTGCTCGACTTCTTTCGAGGTTGAAAGACTTTCTCTTTTGTATTACCGAATTCGCATTTGGATCCACCGCCAAATGATATGATATTACTCGGGGCATCTATCCCCACCATGTCTTCATGACTTCAAGCAAACACGTCTTTGTATTCTCTAAGCAAATTAATAAGGTCTAGCTTAATCTTTTCTTCTAAGTTGGCCCTAATTTTGATCTTCTTATCTGGTTTATCTTCTTTTAAGACCACCTTCTCTATTGGTTCACTTTTAGATACCTCCAGTTCTTCCCTTGGATCGAACTCTAACAATAGTGATTCTTGATTGATCTGATCTGGTTGTGTTATGGTGCATACTTGTTCACTATTGTCTCTGTCTTTGTAAACCGAGAGATTAGCTCTTCTGGCCATCTTTTAGGACCCTTTGATTATTCCTACTCCCCAATCAGTTGGGAACTTAATCATCAATGCATATGTAGTTGTTACTACATTTGTTTTGTTCAGGAAAGGTTGACCTAACAACGCATTGTAATGCCAATTGTCCAGATCTACCTCTACAAAGTCGAGTAGCACCGTTTTTTGACAGGGTGCTACTCCGATCTTCACGGGTAGTTTAACTGTCCCAAGAGACCTAACCTGGACTCCTCCGAATCCTTTGAGCGGGGTATGGAAGGGTTGCAAATCCTTTCGATCCAATCTGAGCTGATCATAAACTTCCACGTTGAGGATGTCTATCGAGCTACCATTGTCTACTAAAATTCTCCTGACTTCTCTATGGCCAATTCGAGCACTAATAACGAGAGCATTGTTTGGTTGGACGTCGACCTCATGTGAGTCAGCTTCAATGAATATTATTGGGCCTCATCCTTCCTTTATTCTATTTGGGTCGGGCTCGATGGAGTTCACATCAAAATTCTATCTTCCTCCACCGCTTCTCAAATTTCCTGAGTCCTCTCTCAGTTACTTCTCCCAGTTGATGGTCCTCCGAAGATAGTTTGTATCACTTTATTTACCTCAAAACTAGCCCTTTTGTTTCGACTAGAATTATGATCTCCCATTTTGGTTCCTTTCTGAATTTGACTTCTCATCTTTCTTTAGGATTATATCTTGCAGATGTCCTTCCCGAATGAGGGTCTCTATATAGTCTCTGAGCTGGTAACACTTGGAAGTTTCGTGTCCGGTTTCTTTATAGAACCTGCAATATTTTGTTGTGTCTTGCCGAGCAAATTGGGACTGCCGACGTGGTTCCTTCACCTGATTTTTTTCTTCTATTATTGACAGGATTTCTTCTTACTTTTTCCGAAGTAGGGTGTAGTTCGTATACTTTCCTTAGAACTTTTCCATGGTTTGGTCAATATTATGCCCACTTCCCCTGTCATTGCTTCTCTATTTGCTATTTCCTTTTTGTTTCCTTTTATGGTTTTGTGACTTTGACTCGGCATCTTTTTGTTCTGGTCTTCCTTCATGTATGTAGCAACCTCATGTTGCTAACTCCTCTTCCTCGGCTAATGCATATCCTCCAGCCATATCCATCATGTATATATATCTCGTTAATCGAGCTCTCCATAAATCGAAGAACAGTCGCCCATTCTGTAAGTTATTTGTGAATGCAGCAATTATTGCTTCGTCATTTGCACTGCCGATTTCTGAGACCGCCTGGCCAAATCTCCCCAGGTACCCTTTTAGTGACTCGTCTTTCCCTTGCTTCAGCTTAGAAAGGTAAGCCGCTAACTTCTTCCTGTGGACATTGGCTAGGAATTGTCTTGAAAAGCTTATACTCAACTCGCCAAAACTCTCAATACTTGTCAGAAGTAATCTCCCAAATCATCTTGAGCCCGTGTCTCCAAGAGTTTGTGTAAAATTAAGACACAACAAAGGGTCGTTGTGGGCATGTTGAGCCATAATGCTTTTATATCGTCTGACGTGTTCTTTAGGGTCTGTATCCTTCTTGAATTGTTCCACGTGTGCATCCTGAATCTCTCTAGGAATGGGGTTCACAGAATGTCCCTAGTGAAAGGACTGTCAGAATCATCGTCGGACAATTAATTGTATCCATATCTCTTGATCAGCGCATCCATCTGACGTCTATTGTCCTCGACTTCCTAGGTTAGGATCCAGATTACGATATCTCTAGCATCCACCGGTTCTCCTCGATGGTCAACCCGTCGCGTGACTGTCATATCTGTCACCATTTCATCTTTATCTTTCCTCCGAGCCTCATGATCTAACCCCTGTAAGCGTATGGTCCCACGACGACGTTTATGATGGTGTAGATTACTATCCTTCGATGATGGTGACCGATCTCTACGCCGGTCATATTTACAGTGCCTATCATGGCCCGCATGACTGTGGCTTCGCCTTTGGCTTGGCCGTTCTTCTACTGGCATTTCATGATCCTTGCCCTGATTGTGTGTTATACCCCCAGTCTGGTTGATTGGACTTGAATCCCCAATGAATACTGGTGCATCTGGTTCCAGCCCAACTACAACCGATCAGAGCCTAGAAAGTGGTGGAGGACTTGGCAGGTATGCCTATCCTGTAGCCAACAGGTCTACTCTTTCTCTTGCCGCGTTTATTAGTAGTTGTTTCAGTGCATCGTGAAAATGACGTGTTATGTCCACACTGGTGGGAGAGATTTGTTGGATACCAGCCAGGGGTGCTGGTTAGTTCCTGGTGGTTGTAATGGGATCTCGTGTGGTCCCACCTATATGAGCATTATCTAGATATTTCCATATATCCCTGGAACTGTCTTTGCTTCCGCAACCAACCATTGCTTAAACAGATCAAAGGTCCAGCCCACTCCTTCTAGCACCAATTGTTGACATCGATTTCTCTATGGATGAGAAAGTCAACAACGTTGGATTTTGTTATGACCTGTCAAAAGAGAAAGAGAAAGAGAAAGAGAAAGAGAAAGAGAAAGAGAAAGAGAATGTAATTGGAGCAATAATGACAAGAGTTTACGTGGTAAAACTCCGGTGATCGAAGAAACGTCCACGGGTGGTTGAATGCACAACCAAGCCAAATCCACTATTTAAACAAAGAATTACACTACTTGATCTCTCTTTCCTCTCTCTTGAATTTCTCTCTATTTTTTTATCTACCATTTACAATGAGACCATGGGCCTATTTATATGTGCATAGAACCCTAATCCTTGTTGTACAAGTAAGAAAAAGGAATTGTATTTTACTTAAGACTGGTTACTTATTGAAGTCGTCTTTATCTTTCTTCTTGTTTCGGAGGCCTTGTGAAGATCGAGTTTGAATCTTGGTGTGATTCCGGTGGCATAATCTCCTTAGGACTTATTTCCTTATCAGCGTGCAGTCTTCTTGAATAACTGAGTTGTTGCTTGATTTGGAATCTGTTTCCTATTTGGCGTTTTATCCTTCTAGAAATTCTCTTCGATACGGATGCCTTGCATATTGGAGTATGATTCTTGGTTTACCCACGTGTGTGAATCATTTGTTGGGTTTCTTTATTCGGTTTTCCTGTATTGTCCCGAGTAGAACATAATGTGCTAAGTAATCTTTTTCGAGTAGGACACAACGTGCCAAATACCCGTGTTCAAACTTACTCGGGTTCTTATTCCTTTGTGATGTCTTTGGATGGTATCCTCTAGATGCCAACTCGGATGCCCATCTGGCAATCTTTTAAAGGATTGTTCTATCTGTCAATGACATGTACATTCAACAAAATATACATATAACACATATCAAACGCATAACAGTACAATTAATAGTTTAAAAAAATATATTTTTTTATATAAAAAAAGTGAAAAACAAAATGAAAAACAAAAAACAAGTATTTTGTGTTTTTAAAATCTTTCACTTTTAATACTGATTTTGTTTTTCATTTTTTTTTTTTCGAAAATAAAATGAAAAACGGTTAGCGAATGAGTTTTCGAAATCAATTTTAAAAAGTAAAAACAAAAAAAGACTGAAAAACAGCGGAATGACGGGGCCTTAGTTGCTTTTTCCACAAACCCTGTGGGTAGCCTCTTATTTTGGATTCGGCTCATCTGCTTACATAACCATTTTCCTAACCGATAACAGGATTTTGACTTGTGGCGATTAAAAAATTGATGGATAAAATCTTTCTTACTTTCATCCCTCTTTCTAACCAAACAATGTCGTTCTTCCTTCACAAAATACACCGCTACAAAAATCTAAAATTCCAAATACAAATAACTATACTTGAAAATAATGTGAATGGGTTATTAATCAAATTAATTACTAACTTTTTGATTAGTAAAAATTTAAACACTCAATAAACAAATAATCAAATTGAAATGTGAAAATTGACACAATTGATTATTTGCATAGGAAACCCTCAAACTGGAAAAAACCCAAGGTACTAGCCTCACTAGCTATTTAGTCGCAAAAATACACTATTTGAATATTTGATTACATCCTAAGTTGACTCATAATCACTCTTCTCAAGGATCGTACATCAACCTATTCTACTTGTATGCCTTTAATAGTGGATCTTGGCACTTTCTTGTCAACCAACACCTTTGGTTGCAGGACTTCTTTTTGTTTGTGCAACTATCACATGTAACTACAAGACTTTGACTTAATGAAGAGAATTAATGTTTCAATGAACATGTAACAATGCTCAAATGCAAATGAGTGCTAGAGAAAACTAGATGATTAACTAGATGTAGAAAAGGCAAATCTAACAACCTAGCTATAAGCTAACCCTAATCAATATCACAACTTCAAAAGATATGAAATAAAAAATGAAGCAAATGTGTAATAAATGTGATGTCTTGGCTAGTAAGAATAATAAATGAAGAGTAATGTTTGTTCTTACTTACCAAGTGATAAAACAATAATGAACCATGCTTAGATGCTTGATGATGCTAAGATGCACATGGTTTTGGGGAATGGAGATTTTCAAATTGGTTGCTTGAACCTTACTCTCTCTAAGAACTCAACAATGCTCACTATCTCTGAAAAAATCAGAGTTCTCATGAAACAAGATGGTGTCTTGGTCTATTTATAGGGTTCTCATAAAACTACATCGCTTTGAAGAAAACAATTTTCCACGGTTGACCATGAAAAAAAATAACTATGACAAAGACAACTCAATCGTCACCTAAAAGTCACGGTCTTATTTCATAGTGCTTCATGACGAAGGTACGACAATGACAATCATTAGAGAAAACTTTGTGCCTGTTTTACATGGTTCTCCAAGACGACACCATTGCAGTGAATACCACTTGAAGGGTTTTTCGTGCCCATTTTGCACGATAAACCAAGACGACACTTGGACCGCGAAATACTCTGGAAAAACTGTCGCACCCATTTATCGCGGTGGACCATGAAATCCTTTGAAAGATTGACACGGTTCACAACGACGACATCTGGACTGTGAAATCCACTAAGATAGTTTTCATGGTACACCATGACGACACCAGGACCGTGATAATAAGAAGAAGAAGCATTCTTAAGCGATCAAATACATTAATCTATATACATTATGTGCAAGTGTAAAATTTGTGTGATGCACACCAAAATAAAGATAAAAACACAAATGAATTAATTTTGTGTGTGTGCACCTAATCTCTTCAAGAGTACAAGTCAAATGATATACCCTTAAATATCTTGTTCTTAAAGCTTTGAGATGCCGAGAATATTGTCGATCTTGGTCACGCTGTTGAGTACATACAAATCCTAATCTACCAATTACAAAAACATTCTAATGTGGTTATCATAGAAATAAGTCAATCACAAAATGGAAGACCTTACAGTATTTTTCAACATTTTCTTGAGCCGCCATTATTGTTGGTCATACCTTCTCAATTTCACCTTTAAAACTTTTCCAACGCCAATAATCGAAAACTTCGGTAGCAATAATGAAAAAGGTAAAAACTCTCTTATAAGATGATAGAGGGCCTCCACGAGAAGGACACCCCTCTGTCCCCATAGAGGCACCCTCCACTAGGAGCTGAGGTGGCATGGTGCCAATGGGTGGCCGAAATTCCTCTCTCTTCACATCATTTCCCACTCCTATATATTCAAATATCTTATAGAAATTTCACAAGTTTTTCATTCTTTTTATTTTTATGATATCTCTCACTAATTTTAGATCCGATTTTGGTGATTCAAATTCCAAAATTAATTGTCATCCAAAGGAAAACAAGTCCCAAGTGGTTTCAAAGTTAATTGGTGTCTATATTTTTTAATTTACTTTGATCTTCATCATATGTTTAACATTTTGTAAGTAAATCATATTCTCTACACTTTTCTTATGGTCAATTTGTTTAATCTATTGATTTGAATATGAAATGTGTTTATCATTTAGATTCTATTTTTGGACTTGTATGAGTGATTTTTGAAATTATCTTTTGTGTTTTTGATTCAATATCTTTTTAGCTATTTTTGATGAACATGAACTTGAATCTAGAAAACTTTATGTTTTGATATTGATTATTGATTTCTAGGTTTTAGTCACATGTTTTAGAATTAGAATATTTTGATTGGGGTCGCTATTATTCAAATCTACTTCTTATAGGAGTGAATATATTAAAGATTTTAAGTGTTGATTCGATCACTTGATTTCAAAACTAGTTTTGTGCTTTTTTGTTGTAAATCTATTATTCTTGCTTTGATTGACATATTTAGGATTATAGATATATTTTGTGTATGAATCTATTATGTGATCATAAGGATTAGTTTCATAAGTTTGTGATCTTTATTTGTGCAATACTAGTTCTTCATTGAGTGTATTTGATCTACATATGCTTGTGATTGCATCATGCTTGCATATTTACATTACACCTAGATCATTGCCTTGTAAAAGGAGAAAGTCTCTTGTTGGAGTTTGAAGCTCTAACTTGAGCAATGAAGTCTTGATTTAGAAGATCCGGAAAGTTGAGCAATGAACTTTCTTGAGACACATGAAGTGTCTTTGATAGAAAGAGGCAAGTCTATCACTTAGTAAAAGGCTCGAGGGTTGGTTAAAGTGAGATGATCCATTAGGGTGACGTGATCGCTTGAAGGTGTACATTCTACCAACTAGTGAAAGATTGTGTTGCGGTGATTATAGAATCAATTCGTGAATGTTTTCTCAATTTGAGGTTTTACCACATTAAAAAATCCTTGTGTTGATTTTTTGTTTATTGAATTCATTTATTTTACATTTTTGTAGTCACTATAAATTGCTATATCTTTTATACTTGTTACTGCTAACTATCTTGTGAATTTTTTTAGACTTTGTTTTTAAGGGTGTTTTGATAGTTTGTTTGTACAATAACCAAAGTCCGAAAAAGTTGTTGAAATTGGTTCCAACCTATTCACCCCCCTAGGTTGCTAGATATCCATCTTAGAAAATTTCATTGGAGGAGCGGCTCCTCCATTAGATGGATAGTTTGATGTCGATTTGAACTCTTTCATTTGATGGAGCAGATTCCTCTAATGACGTTGATGATGAACTTGACATCAGAGGATGATTCCTCCGACATTGGAGGAGAAGCCGATCAGCCTCCATTCGTTTGAGAAGCCAATTGGATGAGGAATAGATGAAGTCGCCGGATCGTCCAACGTCCAGCGATCCAAAGCTCTCCTCCATGGATTGTCCTCTAACGAAGTCACCAGAGGACGATCTGACCTCCTCCACCTGTGGAAGAACTCCTCCCTTGTTGGAAGAGCTGAGATCGGCTCCTTCAATGTCCAGCAATGGAGGAGGATTAGCCTCCTCCATCGTCGAAGGACTATCGGCCATCCTCTACGACGATACCGGATGATGTCGGCTCTTCTCTAGCATGCCTGCTAGTGGTGGTCGCCGGTGGTGGCGGCACTGTTCAATAATTTTTTTCTTAGTTTTAAAATTTCAATTTAAAAAAAAAAAGTAGTTTCAAATATAGGGGCATTTTGTCTTTTCATTAAAATGGTAAGGGTAATATGGACATTTGAAAGGTTTAGAATTAGTTTCTCCAATAATCAACTTTTATAAGCTACCTTCAACCAATTTCTCACAAACCGATTATTGAAGAAGAAGTTATGCTGCTTTTAGGAAATTTACCAAACGTTTTTTTGCTCAAAACATGAGAAATAACTCGAGAAAAAACAACCCCCAAACATAGTCAGAAAAGTTATTTAAATAAAAAATATGGATATTATTAAAAATACCCTCTAATTTACAGTATTGGTCAAAAACCACTCTCCAGCTTTAATTAATAGGCAAAATACCCCTACCTTTATTATCTGTTCGAAAACATAAATTTTCTATTAGTTTAGGTAAGGATATAATGGTCTTAAACAATATATATATAAAGTTAGTAAATAAAACGATCCTTTCAATAAAAAATTCGGAGCAAAAAAATGGCTTCAACAATTTTGTTATTACTTTTTTTTTTTTAAGAAACAAATTCAGTTAACGTTTTGATGAGAAAATCAAATACCAAACTCAATTTAAAAATTGACATTTCCATAAAACTTAAGGATCGAATTGGAAATCCCCCTTCTGATTGACATTTCCATAAAAATTAAGGATCGAATTGGAAATCCCCCTTCTGAAATTGAGTAACTGAGTAATGTTAAATTACTCAAATAATATGAGCTAGATAATGACCTGTAATTACCATGTAAAGTAATATAAAACCTTGTAATTACCATGTAAAGTAATATTAAACATTTAGCATATATTACAGAGATTATGGATGATAATAAAACCATTGCAAAAATAAAATAAAAATTAAATCAATATTCATTCATTCTTAGCAAAATATAATCCATCTCAAACTGACAATCCGCAGAAATTTGGACGTCAACGTTATTAACTCAAAAATGGTCACCATATTCAAATGTTTTACTCAGTTCAATCAGTTTTGAACATTCTCTGGCAATGTCTGCAAGGCTGGTCTTGTCTTCCCCTCCCGTGCCTGCTCAAACATTATAATATAAACAACATCAATATACAAAGCATGAAACAGAAAATTGATCAACTATATAGTTTAATTGCCAACCAAATTTGCATAAGCAATTAGTTCTTATATATAGGCCTCACCTTATCGGCAACTTGGTCATCATTGTTCTTCATGTTGTTCTGTAAATGTAACTTTTCTTTATATAGCTTGGTCAGCTGCCTCATGCTTTTATCATTCAGCTTATCCTTCATTTTCATCCCCTTATCCTTTTTTGTCTCCACTTTTATCCCACTGATGTTCTCCTTATTGTCTGCAGGGAGGTGGGTTGGCTTCTGCTCTGTTGTTTGTTTCTTGCTAAAAGACAGAGTTGGTCGAGGAAACTGGGTTGCCATCGTTTCAGCTCCCATCATATGTGACATTTGAGTTTCTCCACCAGAAACAGGATCATAAGGACTCAATTGTTTGCCAGAAGGTGGAGTTGCGGGCAATGGTGGAAGATTTGTTTCAGAGTCAACTTCGTTGGCAGGATCATAAGGACTCATTTGTTTGCCAGAAGGTGGAGTTGCGGGCAATTGTGGAAGATTTGTTCTAGAGTCAACTTCGTTGGCAGGATCATAAGGACTCATTTGTTTGCGAGTTGCAGGCAATGGTGGAAGATTTGTTGCAGAGTCAACTTCGTTGGCAGGCATTACATAGACATCAACCAGGTTGTTCTCCAGATCCTCAGCATAAGAGACAGCCTTGTCCTCAGAAATCGAATCAATTTCTGAGTTTGACAATCGGATATCTCCCAGGGGTTCATTGGAGCTTGTTTGCTTAGCAGACTTTGGAGAGTTGTCCACAAAATCAGACTCTTCCATCTCAACATTTAGTTCCTCAGAACCATGGGGTAACTGAACATTGTCAAACTGGACACTCTCTTTTCCAACATTTGCATCGATAGGAAATACATTCGAAGCATCCGACTCAGTATCAGATTTATCTGACTCCGTCTCCCAGCAGCTTTTAGGGTCAAAAGGAAGATCTACCATATCCTCTCCTTCAGGAAGTACCTCTAAATCTTTTTGATCTGCTGCTACCTTAGGAGAGCACTCATCAGATTCCATCATCTCAACAGAAGCATTTTCAGTTTCAGATGGGGACTCAGAAACAGAAACTTGGACATATCCTACAAGGCAATCAACACTTGGATATTCAGACAACTTTAACTTAACCAAGTAATGGAAGATTAAGAGCACTACAGAATATGAGTAAGCTTAAACAGGAAATAACATACCAGATTCATCAGCTTTGTTATCCTTGGCAGGGATTTCATCATAAACATCAGCAGAAGGATTCTCAGTTTCAGATGTGAACTCAGTCACTGGAACATCAATGGTACCTGCAACGATATCTCACATTCATATTCACACAAATTGACAAAACCAATAGAACACAGCAATGATGAGACATAAAAATAACATACCCATTTCATCTGATTCCTCAGATGTGTCATTATCATCAGCACAATTGTCCTCCTCTTGAATATCATCTTTCAATTCCATCTCAAACTTTGGCGCCTCGATTAAACTTACACTAGAAGAGAAGCCATTGGTCTTCTCCAAATTCCCTATTTCATCACCGGCAAAAATAAAAAACCCATGTTGTTGACAATTAGATTAAGCATTTTAACAAACACATACCAGACACGTCTCTTTCTTCAGTTTCATCAAAGACTTCCATCTTCACAGGCACAGGCATTACTCTCTCCTTCAAGCTCAACTCTTCCATAGTCTTCTCCAGCAACCTCACCGACTGCCTCGTGCTATACACCCCCTGCTGCACCGATCCAGCCTCCACCTTGCTTCTAGCCGAAGCAGCTGGTGCCCGTCTTGTGCTTGCTAGAGCTGCCGGAGTATGGACCAGAGTCACGTTCTTGTTTTCTAGATCCAGATCTTGTTCTATTGCTTTTCTTGTTGTCCGGCGAGTACTTGTCGTGGGTTGTGCTGTCTCAGGCTCTTCTTTGATGGGTTTTCTTCGAGTTGCAGTTCTGTTAGCTGTACGGGGAACCGCTTTTTCCGGCAACTGGGATTGTTTCAAGATCTCCTCCAGCCCTTCAACCTGTTAAATTGGATTCAGAGAAATTGAAAACAATATTTCTTGTTAACCAATGAAATTGATATATAACAAGTCAATCAAATATTTTACATTAACCCAAATCAAACAAGATTTTTTTCAATTTTAATCTCAACAAGAAACGAGAAATGGGTGCCAAGTAATTAAATCAAATGAAAAACTTACGATGTCGAGAGCAGTGAGAGCATCGGCCATGGCGACGTTGGTGATGTTGGCCGGAATCTTGTTGTTCTTGCAGAGAACCTGGAGCTCCTTCCTTGTAAGGCTACGGAAATCCATCGCAAAAGAAAACAAAAAAAAGTTTTGAAAAAACGAAGAAGATTTTAGGGGTTCGAAAGGTGTTTTGTTTTGTTTTGTTGAAGCTAACATGAGAGAGTGAGGGGCTTTATATACATATTAGAAGGAGGCGGCCAAGAAATCATAGAAAATATGACCGTTGGTCGCGGCCATTTGAAATTTGAATACCGAGTCCTTTTTTTTTTTTTTTTTTTTCGGGTTAAAATAAGTGTAAACTGGCCAGGCCGGGCGGTATGTTGCCCCATTTTAGTAAGCCCATGTGTCAACATATTACCTGCCCTTTAGACATGGCTCACACTACAATCCCAATTCCCAACTGCAGATCTTTTTGTTTTTTTTTTTTTTTTTTTTTTAATTTATAATATTTTTAAAATTAATTAATATTTTGTAAGATATAAAATTGTACGGGCTTATATGAACCACTAACTCAGTAAAATGGGCTCAACTAGGCTAAATAGACTTAACATAATCAGGGATCTGTAAGGGTGAGTTTGGTACACGGGACAGGATAAGGTGGGACAGTTTGTTCTTATCCCACGTTTGGCGCGTCCTTAGCATGGGACATGACGGGACAAAGTGGGATAAAAATCATAAAAATTTGTCTCACCCAAGACCCTAGGACAACTTGTCTCATGACATGGGACAAGTGTCAAAATGATCAATTTACCCTTTAAATTTTCAAATAATTACAATCATGTCCAATAAATTATATATTATAATTACATATATAATATTATATATTACTAAATATAATAATATAATATATATATGATATTATTATTATTATTATTATTATTATTATTATTATATATATATATATATATTACAACACATAATATATATGATTTATAAATATTAATATATAAATTATAAAAAATATATAAGATAATATATATAAGATAAATAATATATAAAAATATATTTATATATATATATATATATATATATAAATTGATATTTATTATTAATATATATATATATATTATATTTATATGAATACATATGGAGACGATGCTCCAGAACTTATGGGTTTTGCTGTGAAAGTTTTAACTCTCACTTGCTCATCCTCGGCTTATGAGAGGAATTGGAGTACATTTAATTTGGTATGTGTTTACTTAGAATTCTAAATACTAGATATAAATTAATTTAGTATTACTTAATTAACAATTTCATACAAAAAATTTGTAGATTCATACAAAGAAGAGGAATCGATTGAAGACAACAAAGTTGAATTCCTCAGTGTACATAATGTACAATAGAAGGTTGCAGCACAAATTCATTAAGAGACAGGCACTAAAGGATGATGAGGATCCATTGGTTAGTGAAGATGTGCCTTCGGATGATGAGTGGTTGGTTACGGAAGATGTTCCATCCGCGGATGTGGACATGAGTCAACCGAGTGGAAGCCAACAAGTTCCTAGAAAGAGAAAGAGAAATACAAGTAAGTAATTCTCCAATTAAGTTTAATAATTTTTACTTAGATAAAATGATATATTTATTAAAATATTACTTTATATTTCCTTATAGATAAAGGAAAGGCTTTGCAACGGGTGGATGAAGATGGGTGGGAGGACATTTCAAACCGGAACGACTCTCTAGATATTTCAGATGATGATGATGGAGGAGATTACTCTTTTGATCCACATTTCAAGCCACTTGACACTAATGATAGTTTATGGGATACATTGGATATATAATGGTCATTTCTTATTAGGAGGTCGTTGTTTTTAGTAATGTTTAATTTGTTTGAGATTGAATATGACTTATTATGAATTTTATGGAATATGTTCTACTTTTTTATTTTTTAACTTTTATTTTTTAATTTTTTTTTAAAATTATTTTCCCATTTATCGACTGAGGCTGCCGCCTCTATCACCTCGAGGCAACCGCCTCGCCTCACGAAGGCTTTCCCGCCTCGCACCGCCTTTCGAGTTTTAAAACTATGTCCCAGTCGAGAACATAAACCACCTATACGTTTTGGTTTTTCCTCTAAGCAACCTTCAGTAGATAGTAAGGCTCTCTACTCTATTATTGATTACACTTCAACTCACAGTTTGTTTGAATCCTTTAAGGCATTTGCACATCAATTATACTCTGGATCTATTCCTAGTAAATTGCAGGATGCATTGACAGACCAGAAATGGGTACAAGCCATGAAAAAAGAGATGAATGTGTTACAAAAAACTTTATGTGAGAGATACTGGATCTACCTAAAGAAAAGAAGGTTGTTGGGTGTCGACAGGTATATACCATTAAGCACATAGCAGATGGTTCAATTGAAAAGTACAAGGCTAGTCTGGTCGCCAAAGGGTATACTCAGACTTATGTGGTTGACTTCCAGGAGACGTTTGCTCTAGTAACCAAGTTAAACATCGTTAGGGTACTTTTATCACTATCAGTAAACTTGGATTGGCCATTGAAATAGTTCGATGTGAATAATTCTTTCCTACATAGGGAACTTAGTGAAGAAGTCTATATGGAACCCCCTCTCGGTTTCAAGTCTCAAACTAGCAAAGTATGTAAGCTGAAAAAGGCTCTTTACGGACTGAAACAATCACCTAGAGCCTGGTTTGGGCGATTCAATACGTCTTTGAGAAGATTTGGATACCATCAGAGTAACTTGTATCACACCTTATTCATCAAACGTAAGGGTGACAAGATCACTATACTGATCGTTTATATTGACGATATGATTGTTACAGGAAACGATGCTCTGGAGATGACTAATCTCCAAAGTCACTTGGCTATAGAATTCAAAAATGAAAGATTTGGGGGTATTAAGGTACTTTCTGAGAATTAAGGTAGCCCAATCAAAACATGAGATTTTCCTTGGTAAGAAAAAGTATGTTCTTGATCTACTTACAAAAACTGGGATGCTTGCTAGCAAACCAACAGATACTCCTATGGATCAAAACCACAAGTTATGTGAATGTTGAGATCACCCTGATCAAATCCCAGATAACAAAGAAAGATATTAGAGGCTTGTAGATAAGCTCATCTACTTATCGTACACTCGTCCTGATATTGTTTATGTAGTGAGTGTGGTAAGCCAATTTATGCACGCTCCCATGGAGAATCACATAGATATAGTTCTTCGGATTTAAGGTGCCTAAAAGGATCTCCTGGCAGAGGATTAATGTTTTCTAAAAGTGGACACCTAGATATCGAGGGATACACAGATGCTGGTTGGGCTGGGAACGCTAGTTGTCGGAGATCTACTTCTGGTTACTTTACCTTTGTAGGAGGTAACCTAGTCACTTGGAGGAGTAAGAAACATACTATGGTATCACAATATAGTGCTGAGGCATAATTCTGAGGGATTGCCCAATGAATTACTGAATTGTTGTGATTGAAGAATTTGTTAGACAATTTGGGATTTCACTCATAGGGTAACATGAAACTATATTGTGATATTAAAGCTTTGGTTCAGATTGTCAATAATCATGTCCAACATGATTGTACCAAACATGTGAGAAGATAGAAGAAAAGATAATTGAGCTTCCATATGTACCAAGTAAGGATCAACTTGCAGATATCCTCACAAAGGCTATAAATGGAAGGAATTTTCATGGCTCAATTAGCAAGTTGGGCATGAGTGATATCTATGTACCAACTTGAGGGGGGTTGTTAGAATATAATCAATTAGATTGTATAGTTGACTGATTAATTGCTTAATTGGTGTAATTGATAGTTTGATTAGTGTGGTTGACAATTAGCTTGATTCTAGGAGATCATTGTATTGATTATAAGAGAATCATTTCCTTGATTCTCACTCATGTATTTCCCTATAAATTGCGTCCATAGGGAGAAGAATAGATAAAAACAAACTTTTAATTTGTTCAGGCTCTACTCAGAGATCACTTCCAAGAAAAAAATTAAGCAGGTTCATTTCTTGAAAAACCTCTACTAGTTTATCCTCAACAATGTAGAATGTGATTCCAGTTTGAACCTAAAATGAGAATGGGATATGAAGCCTTTATTTTACTTTGTAATTTCAAGTTACCTATCAAGTATCAACCATATAATAGTTTATTGCTACCCGTTTTAGGCTACGATACCAGATGCTTGATTTGATGATTTTGTCATGTCAAGTTTTTCCCAGTTTAGTCATTCTACAGTTCCTATTGAGAGGGAACAAAAATGGGAAACACAATTCAAAATAAACCATTTGTGTGGATGTTGGCAGAGGTGGATATCATTAATAATTATTTCGTTATTATGGAGTCTTCCTTGATATTCTAACCTTTTGATCTGCATGACCTTAATTTCTTGTCTTCAGCATATCGATTTTTTTTTTAACCTTTAATTCCTCTTATTGTTGCTCTCACACTGTAAATATAATCGATATAAACAAAACGAATTCGGATTACCGTTCACCATCGAAAATCCAAATTCCAGCAAAAGCAGGGATCGAACACCTGGAACTAAATCACCGGTCGGAGGACGATCACATCATCGGAAAGTCCCCTTTGATCACAATGCATGTTACCCACACTTTGATTATAGATGGGAGAAAATTCTACAGATTTTCTCTACATCTCTGACTTGTGTTTATTACTCTGTATATTGTTCTATGATGAACACATGCACTCTGTGTTGTTTTTGCACAGCACACACACATTCACTTTGTCTTTAAATTGCATATATAATACTTGCAATATCAGACAACTCATGCACATACACAATACACGTTCTCTATTGTGTATTCTTACTATATTTCTCAATCAGTTTCTAACACTGATATATATATATATATATATAGCATAAAATTGCTCATTGGGCTTATGTTTGGGCTTTGCATGTATGTCATAGGCATGGGCTTGGGCTTGGCCCACTTGGGTGTACAATGGGTCTCTAACCCATATGTACAATGGGTCTCTAACCCATACCCAAATATACCAACACACACTTATTCATATTGTACATTTTTTCATTCATAAACTGAGACTGATTCTTTATATTTCCTTTCAAGAATGAACAGCTGCCGTATGTGGCTGTCTTGAACAGCTCTGGTTCTCCAGGGGAAGCCATTACAGTTTTGGAAGAGAATAAAAACTGTTTTAGTTCTAGTTCAGGTGTTGTTGTAAAGGAGGAAATGGAAGAATCCAGTATTACTCACATAGAAAACAGTACATTCTTAAAGACATCTTTGACAATTCAAGAGAATGAAACAAATAATTCAGAAATGGTTAAGGTCTGGGACGCTCTATCTCTTCTTACTTTGACGTCTTTACCGCTTTGTAAGTTTTGATGAGATGATTGAAAACTCCAGTTTTAGGTTGGAGCACTTGAATACACGAAATTGAATTTTCATGTACTTATTTGTGCTGAAACCTGAACACCCGTGTACTTTGAATTGGCAGTTTTACTGGTTAGTTGCTTCTTCTTGATACCTTATTTGTTTTTTATGGACAACTTGTCGGAGATTATGGTTCACACCCTTTAGAATTGGCAGCTGGCCACCCTGGTGAGCAGGTAGTATTAAGCAGCTTTGATTTAAAAGGGGAAAGGATAGAACATGATTTTACTCCCAAGAAGAAAAAGAATGTCCAAGATGCATCTGTGAAGTCTGCAGATAAGAAAAGAGAAAATCTAGAAATGGTAAAGGTTCAGGTAGTTGCTCACTCTCTGTAATTATTTATGTTGGCCAAATATCATTCAAGAAGTTGTGATTAAAAGTTGACAATGAAAAAAAAGTGTGCGCGCTTTGTTGTTTCCAGTGTAATTCTAACCATCTCAGCATCATTGAGGGTGGTATCTTCTGCAAGGCTTGTGTTGTGTAACCTGGAAATTTGAAATAAAAGCCACCAGTTAAGAAATAATAAGAAATGATATTTAACTTCAAACAGACACAACAGAGTATAAGTATTGTCCTGGCTGAACTCTGTAGGAGATATCTGCCTTCTGGTTTTATAATTTGTGTAGATAATCTTAATGGATATCAACATTTGTAGCTTCATTGTCTTGTAAATTGCGTATATTTCTATCACCATGTTCTTTTCTTGTTGAACTTAACAGCTTGTAGACAAAATTTCGAAGAATTCCTGTATAAATGCTTTGAAACATGCAGTTACCTACTCCAAGAGGTATTTCTGATCTAAAAATCATTAGTGAAGGAGCAAAAGACGACAGTTCTATCTCAGCAGCAGATGTTCTAATTGTGGATTCATCACTGAATCATATGGGAAAGAGTACAAATAGCGGTAAGAATGCCAAGGTACTAACAGCTATCTCTCTTCTGCTCTAACCCTATCATAACTTAGAATGCCTTTGTTTTTGTGTTTGAAGTTGAATAGTTTCAGAATGTTTATTTAAACTATTGATATTGAATTTTCTTTTAAAAGATTAATTTTATTTTAAGAAATTAGAAAATCAATGAAGGTGATCTCCTCCATTGCCAGGACAAGGGGGAGGAGACCAGCGACCTCCTTCCACAGAACTGAGGATGCAGTGGCCTGCCATGTCTAAGGAGATGGTGGCTGCCTACCACTCCACAATCACCACTGGCATCTCTACAACCATAACCATTGTTAATTGTTTATTTAAATTAAAATGTACATCAATTAATATTACATGTATTTCTTGGAAAATAATATTGTAAATGACGTTTTTCATTTAAACAAAAGTCTAAAAGTTCAGCCTTTTGGATTAAGAGAAACATCTAAAATCAGATTTAAGACAGAAACCGAGAAGATGAAATATTTAATGTAAAAAGTCATTTGACTGAAAAAATAAACACCCCTTTGTGTATATAAGTATTAATTATCATGATCATGTACCAAAGTATAGGACAAGTCTAGCAAAGGCAATTTCAATTTGAACCTTTAATATACCGTGTGCAACTGTGACATCTGAACTATCAGCACCTAGGCCCCAGAAGGGATACTTTCTTTCATTGATCTTTTCTCCTATGATTAAAAGCTGGTAAATACTATTGTTCAAGACTCTGGCCCGAATGCTTGTTGCTGTGAAACTGGCCACTGCATGGACATGATTAAACCGTGCATGTCAGATGTGGGAGTCAGTGGACATGAGGAAGTCAGTACATGCTGTTCTACTGTCAATGGCAGAAGTAAACTGTTGATTTCATCATTGAATTCTGAAGAGAAGGAAAATCTTTCAAAAGCAGATAAGGTTGAAAACTTTTCTCTTAGGTTTTATTGTATCAGTGCGAAAACCATAATATTCAATGGTAGACACACTGCACAGCAACTGCAATTCATGCATTCGAACTTCCTGTTTTTTGCCTCTTAATAAATGAGCTTATATTGTGTTTTTCTATGACTAGCCTGTAAATGCTATTGTGCAAAATATCAGGGTTGTTACTTTGGGGGATGCAACTAGCCTCTGCGTGTTGGAGATTTTCAGAACCGATGAATGTGGAATCGTCGTGTCTAATATATGCTCATAACTCATAGTAATTAATGACGTCAATAGCAGAAAAAATAGACGAGAGAAAATAAAACAATCACAACACAAGATATATGTGAAAAACCCAAATCGGGTAAAAAACCACGGGCAGTCAGGACGACAGAGAAAATTCCACTATATGACAAATTGTTACAACCATATATTCCAGGATTCTCTCTCACACCCAAACCCCAAACCCCAAACCACACTCACAAGATCCTCATCAAGAACCCAACAATATCCCTTAGGTTTCCCCTGAATATCACCCACGGATCTCATACTTGATTCACTGATATTAACTTAGATCCCTCCCCGGATATTCTCACGGGTCTCTTACCCGGATCTCTCTACTACTCTCTGATGTTACATGGTGTTCTTTTTTCTCCACACAAAATAACCTAGATACAAGGTCTATTTATACTAGTTACAGAGAGTTTAATATAAAAGGAAATCCTACTCCTAAACGAAATCCTACTCCTAAACGTACAAGACTTACTTGTTCCACATAAATACTATTTCCTATTTATAACAAGTCTTATTGTTAAGGAGAAATCCTTTTTCTTCAAGTACAGGACTTTCCTATTCTTCATGAAGACAAACTCTTTCCTTTTCTGATTAGCACAAGAACTTCCAGAAGAAAACATCTTTCCTATTTTCGTGCAACATTCCTAATTTGGGCAAGATCCGTTATTGCCACGGTTTGGGTCGCGGTTGGCCACTCGCGCCCAACACCACCGACCAAAATTGTCGAACACCGCTCTGAGTACCGCGGTTGGTGCATTGCCTCCGCCGCGTAAATCCACAGGAGTTTGACCACTCCCTGTGCCGCGGTCTGTGCACGTGTCCGCACTGCAGTCCAGGCCACAGTACCTACCAGACTTCGTTTCTTCAGTTCTTATGTGTCTTCAAACCTCCCTCAAACACCATCTTCAACTTCCAAACGTTATCCCACGTCTCCAGGAAGCTCCACATCAATTGAGTCTTGTTTGGTTAACATTGGGTTCACTTGAGAATACGAGCCAAAACCTAACACTGGGGGGGGGGGGGGGGGGGGAGGAGAAATAATTCAGACTCCAAGCCAGCCACTTCCAGACAGGCAAAACATGGAAATTCCAATACTATTCCTGATGCTTTGAGACCTCCAAGTGGCCTCAGTAGGAGAAGAAATGATTCTGATCCTGGATTAGTTACTTCCAGGCAGTTGAAAGTTGAAAATGCTGATGGTAGTTCTGCTGCTTTGAGACATTCAAATATTCAATGATTAAGGGGAGAAATAATTGTGATTCTAGGTTGGGTGGTTTCAGGCAGGAAAATGGTGGAAACTGAAACTTTGTGATTTTGCACTTAAGATTGCACACAAACGGAACATCAAAAAATCAAGTTTGGCTGACAAGACAGATTCTTCATGTTCATCTTCAGAGGCTGAAGGGAAGAAAAAATGTTCACAGTTAATTGTAAATACTGAACATTCTGTCTTGGAGCTACAAGACAAGTAGATACAACCAAAACACTGATTGAGGTGGGAGCAATGCAACCATAAATTCAAATGGCTGAAACTACTGCTAATGATGGTAAGTTTAATTTGGACTTGTCTGTGAAGCCGTAGAAACAAAAGGCAAAAAGGAAAGCCGTGTCAAGTTCACTAAATGATCAAGAACCTGTTTCTCTTGAAAATACAATCATGGTTAAATGCTCAAGGCTAACCTAGAGGGGAGGGGGGGGGGGGTGAATAGGTTAGGCACCTTTTTCGACTCCCTTAGAAACAAACAAAAGTTTGTCCCTCTAGATTGCTTGTATCACAATATATATATTAATTAAATACAATTAATCAATATATAAACACAAGTAAAGTGTGATACAATCAAGTAATTGTAACACATATACAATCTATATTATAAAGAGGAAGTCAACATACATTAAGAGTTCTATCCACAATACAAATATTAGAGGGATAGGGATAGAGAAAAGTTGACACAAGATATAACGTGGTAAACCTCCAAAGAGGAAACATCCACTGGCTAGCAGCCACCGACAAACAAAATCCACTAGTAGATAAGACAAGTACAATCTTTCAAGTGACCTCTTAACCTAGAAACTACCCTCTATCCTACTCTAGAAGTTGCTGCCCTATGCTCAACAATCCGAGGCTTCACACCTCTTGTCAAGACTTCCTTGCTCACCTTATCTGGATCTTCACAACCCAAGGCAAGACTTCTTGCTCAACTATCCGAGTCTTCCCGACTCTAGTCAAGACTTCCTTGCTCACCTATCCGAGTTCTCCCAACTCTAGGCAAGACTTCTCGCTCGACTATCCAAGCCTTCACACCTCTAGCCAAGACTTCCTTGCTCGACAATCCGAGGCTTCACACCTCTTGCCAAGACTTCTTGCTCAACACCATAGGTCTCACACCTATTGTCAAGACTTCCTTCTCACAAGGCATCTAGGTAATCATGAATGCAAAATGCAAACAAGCACGCAACATAGAATGCTATGATCAAAACATCCTATGGAAAATACTAGACATGAGCATTAATGCACAAATCACATATAGTCTAGTTCATCATGCATGAGTGGTCAATCTAGAGTATGTAAGATATGATTAACATTAATCACAAACTAGATTCATGCATATATCTAAACTTGAATCACTAGATATGATCAACAAATCACAAGATCAAGTTTAAATCACAAAAACCTAAAACATGCTAAAATCATATGACAAAGTCAAATAGATCTAAGCATAAGTTCTAGAGCATATTCCTAATCATAGATCCAACAAATCACATGAATAGCTCAAAAGAACATAAGCACATGTATTATGTGAAAATTTCGGCCAAGAGAGCCTAATACATGTGATGAACTATTTTTCACAAAATCAATCAATCAAAGATCACAAAATAGTCCTAGAATCAAAGCTAGCATAATACAATCCTAAACATGTGATAACATAGGCAAAATCAAAACCTAACTCAACATGAATGATTTTAATTGAAATTCAATCTAACTTTGAAAGTGTTCAAAACAAAAATCAAAACACTCGAAATATACAAATATATGTAGAAGAAGAAAACCCAAGGCAATTGACCAAGTTTTAAAAGAAAACTTAGAGAGAAAATCAATACCTTAGTTGATCTAGGTGCAGTCCCGTTTTTGTATGATTAGATACCAAAAAAAGCAGCATAATTAACTTAAACCTTCAGAGAAAAGATGGAGGATGAATAGATGAACACTCTCAACTTCGAATCACTCAAATCAAAGTTCAAATGAAGAAGTTATGGTGTTTGGAAGGTGAGAAAATTTAGAGAGAAAATTCTGCACACTTGATTTGAATTTCTTCTTAAAATGAAATGTGAGAGGGAGAGAGTTTATAAAGGAGTGGGAAAGAAGAAAGAATTATGAAAAGGCCAAAACACCCTTAAGAGCCCAAGAATACATGCTGCCCGAGATGGCACTTGGGCATCTCGGGGCAGCAAGCATTCTGTCCCGAGATGGCCACGCGCCATCTCGGGAAAGATTGCTTGGATGCAATCTTTTCCTCTCGCGCTCCCTTTGCGTTCTTCGACCGTTCTCCGGTCTTCGAACTCAGAATTCAAATCCGTTTGTGGATTACAAACCATAACTCTCACACGGACATGGACATATAATATACTCAACCCAGAAAATAATAATTCGACTCAATATACTAAGACGAAGACAATGTATGAAACATGAGTTGAAAGTGTAGTATCTTTTGACTTTGAACTTGAAATCAATAGTATGAGTAACCGAAATGACCGGAACTCAATCAAGAATGATTTAAGACTAAATCCAAGTTCAATATCCATGTTATACAAACATATACACACACAAACACAATTCACACTAGAATGCAAACTACATAGAGATAGTTTCCAATCATGCATATTCCAAAACATGTTATTTCCAAACCAATGCATGAGCATTCATTTTCAAGTGTGTGAATGTGTTATTCATAGTGCACAATGATGCAGGGACACATATGAATGAATTGTATGTGTGTGCCTATAAAGGTGCACAACGATGCAGGGACACAAATGTATGATATGTGTGTGTGTGCCTAAGCCTTGTAAGAGAAAGATAAGGTCTTAGTATACTTTTGTAGATCCAAATTGCATCCTTTCTCTTTGAAGACTTAGAACTTGCTTTGACTTGTTGTTTCTTCTTCCTTGAAGCTTGAATCATCATGAACCTAAACAACTAAGTCATTACAAGTAAACATCATTTTGATAATGAATTCATGCCAACACAAACTAAAACCTAACATCTCTTTCTGTCAAAATGGTTTTAAATTCACCTTCAATTTCTAAAGCTAAGAGGCGGTGAAATGCTGGACTAGGCTCAGACAGTTCCAGTCCAAATCATTCTTGGAAAGGAAAGAAGATGAAGAAAAAATTTCTGAATGGTCAGCTTGAAGCAGAAGAGAAGCAGTTGTGCTCTTTATGATTGATGATGGCCAAAATATACATGTATAGCTTCAAAAGAAAAGAATAAGGAATTTTAGTTTACCAATCCTTTTGGAGATTAAAGATTCAAGTCGGAAAATTGCTAAACGGCCTAAATGATGGTGCAGGTAAAGATGATCTTTGGATCCAAAGGTAGTACGCAATTGATTCCTGCACTTGCCATCTTTGCATTGTGCCACTTGAAAAATGAAGAATTTGAAACTAGGTGACATGAAGGTCATTGCAAAGGAACATATATTATTAACAAAGTACTATAATATATAGAAAAGTGCTATGATCAAACAGATAGCCAATTATCTAGGATGCTAAAATTCTCACAATTCAAAACTTGGTTATCCATTTAGTTATCTTCTTTTATTCTCTGTTGTCCTTTGTTTTATAAATGTTTGTTATGTATATATTCCGATCCATGAAACATACATAGAAGAATTTACAGAATAGATAGATAGAGAGAAATATAGGAGATAGAGGATATTTGCTTCAATATTCGATGTTTTATTCAATATTACCTCTGGCTATTTATAGGCCAATTACAAGAGTACACATACATATCAATTAGCAAGAATTTAACAAATAGCAAAATGACAGCTATTCTAATACCACTAACATAATGACTAACATGCAGCTATTCTCATGTAGTCACTAACACAGCCACTAATACCACTTATGAAATCTATGGCTACTGAAACACTACAGACCTTGTCCACACTTGAATATGGAACAACTACCAGACATCCACTTTCAGTAGAAATAGGTGCACATATCATTATTGATTAAACAAACAAGCCCATCATTATTGTCTTGTCTTTTCCCCCATTTGCGTGTGTGGACCGTGTGGTGCCTGGTGCACACATCATTCCTTCCTTCCTAAACTATCCTTGTCCACAAGGATAAATTCCTAATAAGTCTATCCGAAGTTCAACCTTATTGTTGTTGATCCATCTAGTTAGAAAGTCTTTACCAAGTTTGGGAAAATGTAGCTTGTTTCGGGTGTGACGAACGAATTTTGGCTAGGGAATGGTGGTTCCGGTTGGAGAGATTGGGGTGATGAAAGTGATATGAATGATTGTTATGGTTGGAGAGGTTGGAGACTTGTAAAAACAATCCATAAATTATGAATTGCTCTTGTATGAAATTTTCTCAAATACAACTTCATCAAATACCGGTGGTTTGTCAAAATTGACAAAAACCTCCGCCGATACATATGTATCATCGACAAACTTCGGAAGATAGGTGGCTAAATGTGTTTGAGAAAAAAATAGAGATTGGAGATCATCCCTACTGGTTTGGAGTGTATTTTGGATTTGGATGAAGGTAGACTCTTGACTAGCTAGGACTTCGTAGACTTCATTACAAAATCGTGTTTTCGTTGAACCGAATAGCACTGATACCAACTGTTATGTATATATTCCGATACATGAAACTTACATAGAAGAATTTATAGAATAGATAGATAAAGAGAAACATAGGAGATAGAGGATATTTGCTTCAATATTCGATGTCTTATTCAATATTGCCTCTGGCTATTTATAGGCCAGTTACAAGAGTACACATACACATCAATTAACAAGAATTTAACAAATAAAAAAATGGAAGCTATTCTAATGCAACCACTAACATAATGACTAACATGTAGCAATTCTCAAGCATCACTGACACAACCACTAATACCACCTACGAAATCTATGGCTGCTAAAACACTACTGACTTAGTTCACACTTGAATATGGACAACAACCAGACATCCACTTTCAGTAGAAATAGATGTACGTATCATTATTTATTAAATAAACAAGCCGATCATTATTGTCTTGGCTTTTCCCTCATTTGTATGTGTGGACCGTGTGGTGCCTGGTGCACACATCATTCCATCCGCCCCAAATTATCCTTGTCCACAAGGAAAAATTCCTAATAAGTCTTTCGGAAGTTCAACCTTATTCTTGTTGATCCATCTAGTAGAAAGTCTCTACCAAGTTTGGGAAAATGTAGCTTGTTTCGGGTGTGCCGGTCTAATTTTGGCTTGGGAATGGTGGTTCTGATTGGATAGATTTGGGTGGTGAAAGTGATATGAATGATTAATCTGGTTGGAGAGATAGGTGACTTGTAAAAACAATCCATAAAATATGAATTTCTCTTGTATGAAATTTTCTTAAATACAACTTCATCAAATACCCGTGGTTTGTCAAAAATGACAAAAACCTCCGTCGATACGTATATATCATCGACAAACACCGGAAGATAGGTGGCTAATTGTGTTTGAGAAAATGATAGAGATTGGAGATCATCCCTAATGGTTTGGAGTGTATTTTGGATTTGGACGAAGGTAGACTCATGACTAGCTAGGACTTCGTAGACTTCATTACGAAATCGTGTGCCCTTTGAACCGAACGACTCTGATACCAACTGTTATGTTTATTTTTTGATCCAGAAAACATACATAGTATAATTTATGGGAAAATGATGTGTGCACCAGGCAACACACTGTCGACACATGCAAATTGGGAAAAAGCGTAGACAATAATGATGAGTTTGTTTGTTTAATCAATAATGTGCCCTTTGAACCGAACGACTTTGATACCCACTGTTATGTTTATTTTTCGATCCAGGAAACATACATAGTATAATTTATGGGAAAATGATGTGTGCACCAGGCAACACACGGTCCACACATGCAAATGGGGAAAAAGCCTAGACAATAATGATGGATTTGTTTGTTTAATCAATAATGATATGTGCACCTATTTCTACTGAAAGTGGATGTCTGGTAGTTGTTCCAAATTCAAGTGTGGACCAAGTCAGTAGTGTTTCAGTAGCCATTGATTTCATAGGTGGTATTAGTGGTTGTGTTAGTGATTGCATGAGAATAGTTGCATGTTACTCACTATGTTTGTGGTTGCATTAGACTAGCTGCCATTTTGTTATTTGTTAAATTCTTGTTAATTGATGTGTATGTGTATTCTTGTAACTTGCCTATAAATAGCCAGGGGCAATATTGAATAAAACATCAAATATTGAAGCAAATATCCTTATCTCCCATGTTTCTCTCTATCTATTATATAAATTCTTCTATGTATGTTTCATGGATCGAAAAATTTACGTAACTATGTTTTTGTTTGCTGTGTTTTTTGTCATATGGAATTTGAATGGCACATGCCCACACACACGAAAAGGAACAAAGTATTGGAAGGGATTAGGGAAGTAATTTTTCTATAGATTTAGGAACATGTAATATTTCATTGTTGTGAATTGTTATGAGATAAGTGGTTTGGTCAGTAAATTTGGGTTGACGGTGAACTGGTGCAATTTTCAGCTGTTTGTAAATCTGGTATCAATAGTTGGAGGGCAGGTGTATGGTTCCATTTTAATGTTACGAGCAAATGATAAGCTAGTAACTCCGAGCCTCCACTTTATTAGGTCCTTAGGGGTGGGCATCTGCGTATGGGTTGGTTTGTGTTGGGTTTCACTCTAAACCAAACCATTATTTAATTGGTTTAATTTTTTAAAACCCAAATCTAAACATTTATAAGATAAAACCAAACCAAACCCAATCGATAAAATTTGGTTTGGTTTGACAGATTAAGAAAATAATTATATTATTTTGTTTGAACAAATATAATAATATCAAATTATCAATATAAGCAATTAAACCCATCATTAATAAGATAAACAATGATACTTGTTGATGTCGATTTCATGATGTGTGAAAAAGTCAACAAGATTGGATTTTAACTGTGATCTCAAAGAGAAAGAGAAGGAGAATGTAATTAGACACAAGTTTTATGTGGTAAAACTCAGATGATAGGAGAAACGTCCACGGGTGGTTGAGCAAACAACCGAGCCAAAATCCACTATTAAAATAAAGATTTACAACTCTCGATCTCTCTTTTCTCTCTCTATATTTTTCTATATATTTTTTATGACAAGATTATGGGTCTATTTATATGTGCATAGAACCCTAATCCTTTTCGTACAAGTAATGAAAGATTTTTGTATTTAATTATGATTGGTTACTTATTGGAGTAGTCTGTCTTCTTTCCTATTTCGAAGATTTGTTATAGAGATCGAATGGGACTCTAGTGATATAGTCTATTTAGGAATTATTTCCTTACAAATGCGTAGTCTTCTTAAAGAAATAAAGTTGTTGCCTGATTTGGAACCTTTTTCCTGTTTGGTACTGTTCTTGGAATTCTTCTTCGACGCAGATATCTTTACGTATTTTAACATGATTCTTGGTTCGTATACGAGTTATGTGCTGGACTTCTTTATTCGGGTTTCTTTATATTTGGCTCGAGTAGAACACGACGTCAGTTGATCCCGAATGACTTCAATAGATCCCTAGTAGAACATGATGTCAACTGATCCCGAGTAGGTTTTGCTCAATACTTATTTTTATACCTACTCGGGTTCCTATTCTTTGGAGATATGTTACGGGATATTTTCTGAATGCCTATTCGGATATCCACCTGGCAATTTCATCCTCTTTGTCAATGACGTGTACATCTGATAAATTTACATATGACAATACCCCCTTAAAATATTTTTGCCGAATAGGGATTCGTTCCAAGCGAAAGTATTTTAATCAACCCTTTAATCTTTTACGTCTCATTAATACCAGAGTAAATGTCTTGTCATAATGATGTGTCTTAATGGTGACCATGTAAATTCACTTTGCCTCCTCATGCAAAATCTTAATGATTGCGATGTTTTGGAGTCCTGACGATCTTGGTCAGTTCTTCTCTTAAAACGTGTCTTCTACCGTTTCATTTCTTGATACCATTTATGAGAAATGACTTACGAGTCTGCTAGTGCACCGCCTACGTCATCAAATCTGTCTTTGATTTTCTCGCTTCTTGAGTTTCGTGTTATTGTCCCTTTAAATGCTCCATTGATCGGGGTTGCTCTGGTTTATTCTCACAAATTCAAACCATAAATTTCCAACCCAGATTTCTTTACGCAGAAATCCTTTAGTCTTCGTTGAAGTTTCTACAACAGGTTTCTTTACTCCAAAGGTTAGATTTAATGGATCCATCTTCCCGTCATCATCTTTTTACTATAGCTCTCGAAGAGCTTGATCATGGAGATTTTCAACTAGTTTCTTACGCTTGTAGATTATTGGGGGAAATCCTTCCTGATGAACCTGCTTTTTTAGATGTTGACATTTCTGGGCTTTACCCTGACACCCGTTTTAGTTTTGAATCTAGTTCTGAATCTATCGTTTCTGATCACAGGGTACCTCTTTGATCGAGAATGGGGAAACATCAAAGTAAAAGTGAAGTCCACAAGCATAGCTTGAGCAGCGTTCGAATTAGGGAACAAATTATTGATGAGAAGGACGTTGAAGAGGAGTTTAGAAAATCACGTCTCTCTTTTTCTGTCAATCGCCCGAGTGGGTATGACGTCGAGCCGAATGTGGTCGGGGAAGATGAGATCGGGAAGTATCATGTTCGATTCGACTTGGATGACTCAGTTACACTGTCCTCTGCCGGTGATAGAGCCGTAAGGAACCCTCTCCCGTGCATGGTGGCGATTTATGGGTCCATGGTTTGTTACGGCATCACTCTTCCTCTTCAACCATTTATTGCCTGGTTCTGGTTGAAGCAGGGATCACTCAAACCCAACTTGCCCTGAACAGCTATAAGATCTTGATGTGCATGTGGCATATATAAAGTCGAATGAACCTGTCGCCGCCTACCCCGAGTGAAATCAGGCACTTTTACACACTAAGGCAATCTGGTCGGACATGGACTTATTTTCTCATGTCTAATCCGCCAGATTGCTGGGTCTTTGAGGGGACAAAAGTGAATCGGAGAGTTGACACCTCCGATGATGCCAAAAAGAGGGGCTTTGTATGGGGATTCCCTTCGTTCAACAAGTATTAGAAGAACAATTGTTTTTTTACTGGAGGGAACTTAGGACTTCAAGTTACTCTTTCGGCCGGGGAGAATCAGACTGTGCTAAAGGTTCCCCATTTTTTCTATTCCCCTGATATATGGAACAAGAAAAAACTTGAATTCTACGAAACTGAGCTGACCAGACTTGCTCGGGCTGCAGTTCGGACTTTGGAAAAAAGGAGCAGATCTTATCTTTTCAACGTGAAGAATATGATAGAACTTGGCTTCTTTAGCCAGATTTCAGGTTATCACCGGCAACGTAAGTGGTCAGCCTACCCTCCTTTTTTTTTTATAATATTCTGCTTTTTATATTCTGACTTGATTCTCTTTATCACTTTAAGTGTATGACTTAGACATCGTTTGCAGGTGAAAGCAATCCTTCAGGCGAGCCAAAAAGAAGCTTCTCGTCAAAGAAAGGAAGGTATTGCCCCGCCTGAGTCGGATAAGTAAACTGAAAAGGCTGAATCAGGGATCCCTGAGTACGTCCCTGATGAAGTTATCCAGTCGACCATAGGGGAATCTAGTGGTCCGAGCGGCCCAGCTGACCATGCTCAGAAATTGCCTTAAGATGGGGGGAGGTAAAGCGATGGTCTTGGTGAGGGGCGCGGTGAGCCGAGCTTTTCTGTTGAGGTTTCTACTGAGCGGATGGATACCGGGGATGGAGATAAAACCTCTGATGGACAAGTAAATATAGATCCTAACTTTTTTGAGTCCTTCCGGGATGATGATCAAGAAGACCCTTCAGCTAATCTTAGCTTCCACCGTACTTGGGCTAAGAAACGGAAAGTGGTCGATTCTCCTGCTCGTCCTCATAAGGTCCCTCAGGTAGTTTCATTTATTGACTCAATTGATAAAGATACCGAGGCCGAGATTCCCCTGAGCGTTCATGTTGAAGCATCAGCGGGAGCGGAAACTTCTGACCCGAACAAGGGCTTCTTCCCTCCCGAGGTCAAAGATGTAAGGACTGAGCCTTTGGGAGGTCCTTCCTATCCTTCTCCCCAGGATATGGTTAGGGCGATGTCATCTGGTCGGGCTTTCATTGGGGATGATCACTGGAGCCATTTCAGGGAAGCTTCTTTAATGAGCCTTATTCATAATATTTTAAACGGCGCATCTTATGTAGGTTTTATTCCCAACTTTTTTTTCTTTTTTAGTCTTTTGCTTGCTAGATTTTTAATTTAACTTCCTTGTAGATTGTGGCCGAGTTTGCTGAGCTTGTTCAAACACAACAACATCAAGCCGATCGAATAAGGCACCTTGAAGCTCAACTGAAAGAGAGTGAGGATAGCCTTGCTTGGGTCGAATCGGCTTATCAAAAAGAGGTGGGCTCTGCCCAGATGTTTGCCGATCACTGTTTGGCCAAGCAAGTGGAGGTCGAGTAAAGAGCTTCTTTGGCAGAGGAGAAGGCTATGTCGCTTCAATACTTGTTGTCTTCTGCCCAGGAATCGATGCTCAAAGCCGAACAGGAAGCAGAGCAGTCCAAGTCGTCCTATGAGCAGAAGATCGAAGACTTGAAATGCCATGCTTTGACGGTCGAGTCCATATCCAAGGAGGTTAGGCTGAAACTTGAAGTCCAAGGGGTCGATCGTTTTAAATGATCCCCAGCTTATGACGCCCTTCTTATTCGAGAATTTTAGAGAGGGTTAGTTTCAGCTGGTGAATTTTTTAAGGTCAAGAATCGGGCAACTGAAAAAGCTTGAACCAACTGGGAGCTATCAGTCAAGAACCACGTGGACCGGTCCCTGGAATCTCTTCGTACTCAGATGAAAGAGTGGAGAGCTTATTGCCTCAGCTGAGGTAAAGAGCCTCATCCTATGCATCTGGAGGTTCCATTAGAGCATTCTCTCTTGACCTTCTATGCCAGTCAAGAATCCGGCGTAGAAGGTTCGACGCCTAATGTTGGCCCGATCCCTGGAGTAGATTACAATGAGTGGATGGATGATTCGGTCGACACAATTGCTTGGCCTTCAAATGAATGTCTTCTCCGTGAGTATGAAATGGTGCCTAACCCGAGCATCGACAAAAGTTGCAAATCCTCTTCCCAGCTTTAGTTATTTTTGTAAAGATTCACCTTTGTAAAGATTTTTATCAATGAAAGTCATATGAACTATTTTATTTCAGAAAACCAAGTGGTTTAATCCGAATCATTACTTAAGAAATTTCTCTAAGTACCGAGTACCGAATATCTTATCTAACTTGGTTTTATTATTTGGAGTTGCTTCTAAAGCCGAGTATCTTATTGAACTGGCTAACACAATCTGCCAAATCTCGCTAAACTGGCTAATGTAATCTTTTTGTGCCAAGTATCTTATTAAACTGGCTAATTCTGTCCGAGAAACTTCACCAAGTATCTTATTAAACTTGGTTTTGTTACCCGGAGCTACTTTTAACTCCAAGTATCTTATTAAACTGTCTAATCATGTCTGAGTAACTTCACCGAGTATCTTATTAAACTTGGTTTTGTTACCCGGAACTACTTTTAACGCCAGGTATCTTATTAAACTGGCTCTATATTAACCAAACCATCTTGAAACAAGCGAGGAGATTTACTCGTATTTCATACTCGGTTATTACCCAAACATTACATCAAGGCTCACCATGATCGTATGTTCGAGTCCTCGCAGAAGTTACCAAGGACGTCTCCCCAGTTTTATCTGTGCAAAGATTTTGCCGAATCATTAAGCTTTTCGAACCGCTTAACACAGCTGCGCATTTCACCGGGATTTTTCCAGACAGTTCCCCGATCCGTTTTCTAGAATCTGGTGCATCGGGTTTTCCTTTTTGCTAAGGTCGACTGACTTTGCTCGGCTGGAGTGCTCATTCGAGCTTCTCCGCCCATTCAGGAATTAATGGTCCTGAGTATTCTATTTGCATGTTCTTATTATCATGCTCTTCTTTCATATGTTCTTATTATCATATGCTTTATATTTCAGAAGTCCCGAGTTTGATTTTATTTATAACTGCAAAACCAACAATGATTTAAATTTCAAAGCTAATAATTGACCTGACTAAAATTATCCTAACTAAAAAGGAAACAAAATTTTAAGGATAGAAAATCTTCAAATATTGGGCGTTGCATGGTCAGGGTAAGACCTCTCCATCTGGACGTGCAATCCAATATGCTCCATGGCCAGCTACTCCTTCAATCTTGTACGGGCCTTCCCACTTGTCAGCCAAGGAACCTGTAACTTTGTATTTTGTATTCAATTTTTTGTATTCAGCGACACCTTTCTAAGTATCAGGTCTCCTAGTTGGAATTTCCTAACTCGAACATGAGAATTGTAGTAGCGAGCTACTCTTTGTTGATATGCCATATTTCGTATTTAGGACTTCTCCCTTTACTCTTATAGTTCATCTCGACTTTGTAACAGCATATCAACATTCTGGTCTTCATTATATAGCCTGACCCTGGGTGATGCATATGATGTTTCTATAGGGATAACAACTTCTATTCCAAATGCTAAAGTGAATGAGGTTTCTCCTGTTGAAGTTCTTGCTGTCGTCCGATATGCCCACAACACCTCAGGGAATTTTTCAACCCAACTTCCTTTCTTGGCATCTAGCTTTGCTTTGAGTGTATGCTTGATGATTTTGTTTACTGTTTCAGCTTGTCCATTTGTTTGAGGGTAGGCAGGTGTGGCGTAGTAATTGGCAATTTGGTACTCTTTGCATAGCTATCTGAATTTCAGATTATCGAACTGGGTGCCGTTGTCAGTGATGATAGTGTTTAGGACTCCGAACCTGTAGAGTATATTTTTCTTCATGAAATTTGTGGTATTAGCTTCTGTGATATGGACTAAGGCTTCAGCTTCTGCTCACTTCGTGAAATAGTCAACGGCTACTATTGCCTGCTTCGCTCCACCCCCTATCCCTGCTGACACTGGGCCAATTAAATCTAAGCCCCACATGGCGAATGGCCATGAGGATGTAAGGTTTCTAAGTTGTTTGGGGGGTTGATGGATATCGTTAGCTATCATTTGGCATGTACTGCAGCTTTTCGAACATCGCTGTGCATCTGAGAATAAAGTGGGCCAATAATAACCTTGCCTAAGTATCTTGTGTGCTAAACGTTTTCCCTCAGTATGGTTTCCGCATACTCCACCATGAATTTCCTCTAGTATCTGATATGCATCTTCCTCTGATATACATCTTTGGAGTGTTCGGGAAAACCCCATTCTGTACAGTTCTCATCCGATTAATATGTATCTTGCTGACCGATACCTGATTCGTTTGGCTTGTAGGGGATCTTTCGGGAGTACGCCTTCGTCCAGGAACCTCTTTAGCTTAGTCATCCAACTGTCTGACGGTGTCCAGATTTCTAAGATTTCAAAGTTTTTTGGCTCAGCTGTGCTCAGTTTGAGGAGATGTGATACCGAAATAGTTTTTGGCCTGATTGTGGTTGTTGCTGATGCTAGCTTGGACAAAGCATTTTCCTTTTCATTCTTCTCCCCTAGGATCTGGGCAATCTTTTATTCTTTAAATTTCTGAAGGAGCTGTTTTGCTATGTCACGATAAGCTATCATACCTTCATCTCTGGCTTGGTAGTCGTTCAGGATTTGGTTGACGACTACCTGTGAGTCGATGAATATCTCGACCTCATTTGCTCCGAGGGCTATGCAGACTCTGAGTCTAGCTAGTAGCGCCTCGTACTCGACTTGATTATTCGTTGCTCTGAATTCGAATCTCATGGCACACTCGACATCATCTCCTTTCGGGGTGCATACTAAGATACCTGCCCCGCTGCCGTGAGCGTTAGAAGAGCCATCAACATATAATTTCCATGAGAAACTTTTGCCCAACATCTTTTTTGCTTCCAGGTTTGGTTCTGTGAACGCTGCTATAAAATCTGCCACTGCTTGGCCTTTGAGAGATGTGATGGGGACGTACTGGATATCGAATTCACTTAGCTCGATTGCTTATTTGGTTAGTCTTTCAAAAATTTCTGGCTTCTGTAAAATTTACTTAAGTGGGCAATCAGTGAGAACCTGGATTGTATGAGCCTGAAAGTATGGCCTTAGCTTCCTTTCTGCCGAAACCAATGTTATGGCCATTTTTTCTGCCTGTGAATACCTTGTTTCAGCTGGAAAAAGTGCCTTGCTGGTATAGTACACTGGCCTCTATACTTGATCCTCTGTTCTGACTAGAACTGAACTTGCTGCTAATTATATAATTGATAAGTACAAGTGAAGTATCTCTCCCATTTTTTGTTTCGAAAGGATGAGAGCTTGCCCTAGGTACTCTTTGATTTTTAAGAATGCTTGCTCGCATTCTTCGTTCCATTCGAGTCCTTCTCCTTTTTTAATTACTTTAAAAAAGGGAGCACATTTGTGTGTGGCCTTTGAAATAAATCTACTTAAGGAAGCTAAGCATCCTGTTAAGCGTTGCACTTCTTTTAGAGTCCTTGGTGAGGTCATTTTTTATAGGGCTTGGATCTTTTCGGGGTTTACTTCAATTCCCCTTTGATGAACTTGGAAACCCAGGAACCTTCCCAAAGGAACTCCAAATAGGCATTTATTCGGGTTCAACTTCATTTGATATCTTCTTAAGACGTTGAATGTCTCTCGTAGGTCTGAGGTATGTCTGTCTGCCGAGATGCTCTTGGTTAACATGTCATCTATGTAAACTTCCATGTTTCTTCCTACTTGGCGTGCGAAGATTCTGTTGACCAGCCTTTGGTATGTTGCCCCTGTATTTTTTAGCCCGAAAGGTATTACTGTGTAACAGTATAATCCCTGATCGGTTTTGAACGCCTTTTTTTCTTCGTCAGCCTTATTCATCCTGATTTGGTTATATCCTGAGTAGGCGTCCATGAAACTGAGTAACTCATGGCCCGATGTAGCATTAACTAGTTAGTTTATCCTTGGTAGTGGAAAAGTGTCTTTTGGGCATGCCTTATTTAAATCTGTGAAATCTACGCACATTCTCCACTGACCTTTTTTCTTTTGGACGAGGACCACATTAGCTACCCATTGAGGGTATCTGATCTCTCTAATTGACCCTACAACAAGTAACTTCTCCACTTCCTACTTGATTGCCTGACTTCTCTCGAGTTTGAATGGCCTTCTCTTTTTTATTACTGATTTTACATTCGGGTCTACCGCGAGATGGTGAGATATTATTCGGGCATCTATCCCGACCATGTCTTCGTGACTCCAGGCGAACACATCTTTGTACTCTTTGAGCAGATCAGTGAGACTTTGTTTAACTTTTCCTTCTAAATTGGCCCCGATCTTGATCTTCTTATCTGGTTTATCTTCTTTCAAGATTATTTCTTCGACCGGTTAATTTTTGGACTCATTCAGTTCTTCCCTTGGGTCAAATTCGGATGATAGTGACTCATTGTTCTGATTTAGCTATGTTATAGTCCATACTTGTCAACCATTGTCTCTATCTTTGTAAACCGACATATTAGCTCTTCGGGCCATCTCCTAGAACTCCTTGACTACTCCGACCCCCTGTTCGGTCGGGAATTTGATCATTAGGGTGTAAGTAGCTGTTACGGCCTTAGTTTTATTCAAGAATGGCCGACCTAACAGTGCATTATAAGGCCAATTATCTAAGTCTACCACTACGAAATTGAGTAATACTGTTCTCTAGCAAGGTGCTACTTTAATTTTTACGGGCAATTTTACCGTCCCGAGAGACCTGATCTCAACTCCCCCAAACCCTTTGAGTGGGGTATGAAAAGGCTGTAAATCCTTTCGGTCCAATCTGAGTTGATCGTAGACAGCTACATTGAGAATATCAGCCGAACTACTATTGTCTATTAAAATTCTCCTGACTTCCCTGTGTCCTATTCAGGCACTTATGACCAGGGCATCATTTGGTCGAACATCGACCCCATGTGAGTCAGCTTCTGTGAATATTATCGGGTCTCATCCTTCCTTTACCCTTTTCTGGTCTGGTTTGACAGAGTTGACATCAAATTTTTGTCTTGCCTCAACCGCTTCTCTGATTTCCTATGTTCATTCTCGGTTACATCTTCCAATTGATGGTCCCCAAAAGATTGTTTGTATTACTTCATTGGCCTCGGAGCTGGCCCTTCGGTTTCGACCAGAGTTATGATCGGCCCTAGTCTCTTTTTTTATTTCTAGCCTCTCATCTCTTTTCAAGATTATATCTTGCAAGTGTCCTTCCCGGATGAGGGTCTCTATGTAGTCTCTAAGCTGGTAACATTTGGAAGTCTCATAACCGATTTCCTTGTGGAATCTGTAGTATTTTGTTATATCTCATCGGGAAACCTGAGATTGTCGGCGTGACTTTTTTACCAGATTCTTTTCTTCTAATATGACCAGGATTTCTTCCTGCTTTTTTCGGAGAGGGGTGTAGTTTGTGTATTTTCCTCAAAATTTCTCCGTGGTCTGGTCGGTATTACACCTGTATCCTAAGTCCTTGCTTCTTTCTTTACCGTTTCCTTTTTGTTTTCTCTTTTGGTTCTGCACCTTTGACTCGACATCCTTTTGTTCAGGTTTTCCTCCATGCATGTAGCATCCTCCCATGGCTAACTCCTCTTCTTCGGCTAGTGCATATCCTCCCACCATGTCCATCATATCTGCATATCTGGTTAGACGGGTCCTTCTTAAGTCAAAAGATAGCCGTCCATTCTGTAAATTGTTTGTTAATGCAGCAATTATTGCTTTATCATTTGCACTGCTGATTTCTGATACCGCCTGACGAATCTCCCCAGGCATTTTTAAACGACTCATTTTCCCTTGTTTCGGCTGAGAAAGGTAAGCTACTGATTTTTTCCTTTGAACGTTTACCTATATATATTTGGATGATAAATTCAACCAACCCCAAGGCAATTAGAGGTAATTTCGGCCAAGCTTTATTTGAGAAAGAAAAAGTTTCGGCCATCACAGGAATTTTGAGGGAGAAAAATCTGATTTTACTCCAGACAAAATTCGATCATCTCTAATCAATAGTGTGTGAATTCGGCCAAGTAGAGTAAAAAGGGGAACGTTTTTGTATTCGATAGTATACTAATGTCCTTTACATCAAAAGGGTTTTGTGTACAACTTCGAATCAAGGTTCACGCGAGTTACAATCAAATTGATTGATAATTCACAAGTGACCGAACGTTCTTGGATTTTTCTCTTGGAGGATATTTGTAACTAACAAAGAAAAGATATTTGCTTTGTCTCAATCCTTAGGAATACAATTTAAAGAAATGGAGCCCACACTCCTAGGTGATTCACGTTCGTGATTGGATTGGAAGATCTTGCGGAATCAATTCGGCGCGTGTTCAATCGTCACGCGAAAAAAGTACGATACTTTTATATACATCAATTAATCTAGGGTTAAGGTTCTCGTTGGATAAAAGGAGTTTTTTTTTATTTATACACAAACCCTAATCTCGTTTTTTCTCACGCTTCCGCTGCTGTTCTAAACCGTTTTTCCCTACATATATATACATACATATATATATATATATATATATATATATATATATATATATATATATATATGTTTTATATGTGTTTTGTTGTTGCTCAATTTTGGTCCTAGAATTTCAATGTATTTTTGTTTTGGGATTGTAACAAGAAAGGTGTCCTATCATTGCCATAATTTCCTTCTTGGTAGTTCCTAATTTTTATTTTATTTTTTTTGTATTAAAAAAACTGCACTATATTGTATTAAAAATACTGCTGTATTTTTTTATTTAAAATTCTTATGTAATAAATTCAAGTATCGAAGAGTCGAAGGTTTGAAGAATTGGGAGTAATCGGAACAAGTTTGGGACCGTGCGAGCGAAGAGCACGCGCCCACGATTGTTGTGGCATGGAATGCGCACGGCAGCCCTATGGAGACCATGGGTTGTGCATGGCAGCCCTTTATGGGGGTTGTGGCATGCGCACATCCATGGGAAGGGGCCAAGGGCGCGCACGCTCATGGGAGGCAACCGAGGGAGTCCAAACGACAAAGGTCGAGTGAAGACTTATTCGCCAAAAAAGGAGTTTTTTTTTATTTCAAGACATATGTAATTTATTTACTTTTTTAGGATGGACCAAAATTGTAGCTATTTATATTTTTTTGTAAATATTGCAATGTTTGCTTTTTTTTTTATAACATGTCATATAGAATAGGAGTGCCACTCATATATCTCTTTTGGTATGAACATGCATTGAATGGTTTAGGTATCTGATTGGCATCTAGATAACTTGGTAAATCATTCTATGGAATTCGATCACATGCCTTAAATAATTGAGTGGGAGAAGGTGTTTTGGAACACCTGCGGCCTCCAAGTTTAGTTGAGCTTTATGTTTCGTGCAACAACCTCCAAAGAGGTATTCATGAATGGAATTTAGCAAGATACTTCCATACAAGCATAAACTAGACAATTAACCCAAACGATATCTACTCCCAAAGGAGGGATATTGGTGAGGGATTATATTGAAGGTTGATAACTTGGTAACACACTCAATGTGATTTTATTAATATCCTCCCAAGAGTTCTTGATAAAAAAATTGCAAGGCTAAAATTGAAAATGCTGGTTGTTATGTTAACAATTAGGTGGGACCTAGTACAACTAGTAAATAGTACGAACTTCCAAATGAGGCGTGACATTTATGGGTGTTGGATCACCGTTAAATTTTACAAATGAATTATTTTATTTAATTTAAGATAAATATTCGAAAGTGTTTTATCATGATTATTTACATATATAACTTTTGTTATTAAAAAAAAATCATGACCCCATCCCTAATAAACATCCTAAAAGTTAATACTTTAACTGATGATAATTGTATCACATGAAAAAAGGAAAATTGGGTTTTTGTTGCAAGTTGAAAAGCATAATTTCATTATGTTTACTCCTAAACCACTTACTTCTACTAACGAATCTACTCAAGAACAAAGAGATGAGTATCAGTAGTGGGAGTCATCAAATGATATGGCTAAATGTTACATTACGACCACCATCTTTGACGTGTTTCAATAGCAACATGCAGGAATAGAGACTACTGAAGGGAAAAAACCGGATCAAAACACAACGGAAATGTGATAAAATCGAAAATTAGGGTTTGCGTATAAATAAAAATTTTTCCTTTTAATAACAAGAACCTTAACCCTAGATTAATTGATGTATATAAAAAGTATCGTACCTTTTTTTTCTCGTAACGTTTGAACTAGCGTCGAATTGAATCCGTAAGAGCTTCCAATCCAACCACTAACGTGAATCACCTAGGAGTGTAGGCACCCTTTCTTTAAATTGTATACCTGAGGATGGAAACAAACAAAATCTTCTTGTTTGTTAGTCACAATAATCCTCTAAGAGAAAAAACCAAGAACGTCGAGTCACTTGTAAATTATCAATCAATTTGATTGAAACTCGCGTGAACCTTGATTCGATATTGCACACAAAACCCTTTTGATGCAAATCATACTAGTGTACTATCGAAAACAAAAACGTTCCCTTTTTTCTCTATGCCTGGCCGAATTCTTCACACGATGAGTTGGACGAATTTTTTTTATAACAATAAAAAACAAACAAAAAAACAACTTCTCACACCAAAAATTAATGCTTGGTCGAAATTTACAAGTATATATATAAATATATAGGAGACCAAATCCTCTCATAAGAAGGATTTACTTGGTGGTTAAGAATCCTATCCTTAGGTGGATTTACATGGTGGTTAAGAATCATTTTCCAAAAGGAATTTTTTCCTACACCAAGACTCTTAATCCAACTCAATAGTGTATTTGTAACCATATTAAAGACTTCCTAATTTGATTAGATAAATAATTCCTTTTATTTATCTACTTATCAAATATAGTATTTAATATTAATTATACTACCAATAATAGTATAATATTATGAGACCATCACCTGAAAGAAAAAGATTTTGACTTTTAATTAAATAATTAATTAATCAACAAATTAATTTTTTTCCATTTAATTAAATAATAAAATAAAAATAATATAATTAAGCTATTCTAAATAGCCTTGCCGCCAACACATATATATGGGCCATATTTTTTTTTTCTTATTTTATTAAATTCGTTGGACCTTAAAAAAAAGTCCACATGTGAACTAGACCTATTCTTACAAAAAGAAACAAGTTCACATTCCTTAATACAATTCTAAATGGACCCCTAAATTGGTCCGGTAGAATATATCAAAGGATCCATGCAAGTTCGTGTAGATTGGGGATCTTGGCGAGCTATCTAAATTTAAGCTCCAATAGACACAACCCAATCACAATCAACAAATGATTCACTTAGGTCCGATCTATTTAATTTTAGTTCATTCTGTTAGGATTATGCTTGATAGCAAGAGTGTAAAATTGTAATTAACAATTGTTTCATATGAATAAAGTGATTTCTAGTTTAACAAATCTTATAGCATTTATAGTTTAATTATTATAATTGTCCAAAGTAAATAATCATAATGGTCAAAAGACTATGAGAAAAGAAGAATTGTTCATACATCTAGATATGTATGAGGTAGACACAACTCTTTAGTTAGTCTTGAATAATATTCACAACTTAAGATAAAAGGTTGGGCACCTTTATCTTGTCAAAGTTGTAGATTTTTTTGCTAGCATTTGAGTGGGATCAAATGTGTTATGATGAGTCTAAAATCATCAAACTGTGGTGTCTTTGGGCAAAAGAATCTAGTGCACTGGGTGCATTGAATAGGATCACAATGAAATACTTTATCTAGAACCGTCAATGGATAAAAGTTTTCATTCGAAGACAATCGAAGAGTCTATTTCAATCCTGAGATAAATGATGGACTTATGGTTGCAAGTGTTATCATTTGAGCTATCAATGAGTACGATTATATAGCATAGTATATCCTCGATAGTTTGGTGGTATTCATTTCTTAATCGATAGAGGACTTAATTTATAGATATGGACATCGTGGCTCCATTTATTGAATGAGAGTAGAATACCATCATATGGATGTTTTGAGGTATTGAATATTAAATCTTAACGTTAAGTTTGCAATAGTGTCTATTGAAACATGGCTTCTGGACAAGTCAAAATATCCAAGTTCAAAATGTGGTCATATGAGTAAATATGGTAACTTGGAGAGCTATAGGCGGTCTATAAGCTCTTGGCGATTACTGGTATTTTTCTCGATGATACATTTTCTTTAATAAGGTTGTCCAGGGTATGAATGAGTAACATCAACTTATTCTATCTTTACTTAAGAGTTCAATTTTAGTTTTTTAGTGGAATGAACTAAAATTAAATAGATTGGACCTAAGTGAATCATTTGTTGATTGTGATTGGGTTGTGTCTATTGGAGCTTAAATTTATATAGCCCGCCAAGATCCCCAATCCACACGAACTTGCATGGATCACTTGATATATTCTACCGGACCAATTTAGGGGTCCATCTAGAATTGTAATAAGGCATGTGAACTTGTTTCTTTTTGTAAGAATAGGTCTAGTTCATATGTGGACTTTTTATTAAGGTCCAATGGATTTAATAAAATGAGAAAAATAATATATGGCCTTTATACTAGGTATGGGCGGCAATGGCTATGGATAATAGCTTTAATATATTATTTTTATTTTATTATTATTTAATTAAATGGAAATTTATTAATTTGTTGATTAATTAATTATTTAATTAAAAGTCAAAATATTTTCCTATTAGGTGATTGTCTCTTAAAACTATACTATTGTTGGTCGTATAGTTAATGTTAAAGACTATATTTGATAAGTAGATAAATAAAAGGAGTTATTTTTGTAATCAAATTAGGAAGTCTTTAATATGGTTACAAACACACTATTGAGTAGGATTAGGAGTCTTGGTGTAGGAAAGAATTCTTTTTGGAAAAGGATTCTTGGTCACCAATTAAAACTACTTAGTGGTAGAATTCTTATTTGAAAAGGATTCATAACCACCAAGTTAATCTACCTAAAGATAGGATTCTTGTCCATCAAGTAATCTTTCTTAGGTAAGAATAAACTCTCCTAAACTAAATCAAAGAAGGGAACTTCGTTCATCACATGTATTATATAGGATATGATAGATTTCTTTTTAGATAAGGATTCTAACTACCAAATAAATCCACCTAAGGAAAGGATTATTGCCAATCAAGTGAATCCTTCTTAGGAAAGGATTTATGATCATATATATATGAGCATGATGAATTCGGCCAGCCCTAAGGCAATTAGAGGTGATTTCGGCCAAGCTTTATTTTAGAAAGAGAAAGTTTCAGCCATCATAGGAATTTTGAGGGAGAAAAATCTGATTTTACTCTAGACAAAATTCGATCATCTCTAATCAATAGTGTGTGAATTCGGCCAAGTAGAGAAAAAAGGGGAACGTTTTTGTTTTCGATAGTACACTAGTATCCTTTACATCAAAAGGGTTTTGTGTACAACATCGAATCAAGGTTCACGCGAGTTTCAATCAAATTGATTGATAATTCACAAGTGACCGGACGTTCCTAGATTTTTCTCTTGGAGAATATTTGTAACTAACAAAAGAATATTTGTAACTAACAAAGAAAAGATATTTGCTTTGTCTCCATCCTTAGGAATACAATTCAAAAAAAGGGAGCCCACACTCCAAGGTGATTCACGTTCGTAATTGGATTGGAAGATCTTGAGGAATCAATTCGCAGCTTGTTCAATCGTCACATGAAAAAGGTATGATACTTTTATATACATCAATTAATCTAGGGTTAAAGTTCTCGTTGCATAAAAGGGAATTTTATTTATTTATAAGCAAACCCTAATCTCATTTTTTCTCATGCTTCTGTTGCATTTCTAAACCGTTTTTTCCCTACACATTCCACTAAAGAACTAAAATTGAACTCTTAAATAAAGATATAATAAGTTTATGTTACTCATTCATACCCTAGACAACCTTATTGGATAAAGTGTATCCTAGTGAAGAATATCAGTAATCGCCATTAGCTCATAGACCGCCTATAGCTCTCGAAGTTACCATATTTACTCATATGACCACATTTTCACACTATTGAAAACTTAACGTTAAGATTTAATATCCAATACCTCAAAACGTTCACATGATGATATTCTACTATCATTTAATAAATAGAGCCACGATGTCCATATCTATAAATGAAGTCCTCTATCGATTAACAAATGAATACCGCCAAACTATCGAGGATAGACTATGCTATATAATCGTACTCATTGATAGCTCAAATGATAACACTTGCAACATAAGTCCATCATTTATCTCAGGATTGAGATAGACTCTCTGATTGTCTTCAAATAAAAACTTTTATCCACTGATGGTTCTAGATAAAGTATTTCATTGTGACCAATTCAATGCACCCAGTGCACTAGATTCTTTTGCCCAAAGACACCACACTTTGATTATTTTAGACTCATCATAACACATTTGATCCCACTCAAATGCTAGCAAAAGAATCTACAACTTTAACAAGATAAAGGCGCCCAACCTTTTATCTTAAGTTGTGAATATTATTCAAGACTAACTAAAGAATTGTGTCTACCTCATACATATCTAGATGTATGATCAATTCTTCTTTTATCATAGTCTTTTGACCTTATGATTATTTACTTTTGACAATTATAATAATTAAACTACAAATGCTATTAGATTTGTTAAACTAGAAATCACTTTATTAATATGAAAATATTGTCAAATACATTATTACACGTTTGCTATCGAGCATAATCCCAACAATCTTCCACTTGCTCTATAGCAAATGTGTCATATTTCTCATCCCCATGTTCTCTAGATGCCCATCAAAGCTGTTTTGTGGAAAGGCCTTTATAAAGGGATCCACTAGATTATCTGCTGACGCGATCTTGGTAATCGTCACGTCACCTCTATACACAATTTCACTTAGAAGGTGATACTTTCTTTCAATGTGATTCCCTCTCTTATGACTTCTTGGTTCTCTCGAATTAGCCACCACTCCACTATTGTCACAATAGATAGTGATCTGCTTATTTGTATTAGGAATCACTTCCAAGTCAATCAAGAATTGGTGGAGCCAGACAGCCTCGCATGTTGCAACATACTCGGCTTCCATGATGGAATTGGCAATACAAGATTGCTTGATACTCCTCCATATGACTGCCCCTCCTCTAGTAGTAAACACTGATCCTGATGTTGATCTCCTGGATTAGAATCTGACTAAAAATCAGAATCTGTATACCTAACGGGAATCAAATCCCCTCCAGAGTATACAAGCATATAATCTCTTGTTCTCCTGAGATACTTGAAAAAATGCTAGACTGCCGTCCAGTGATCAGGACCAGGTTTCGATTGAAACCTACTAAATATGCCCATAACAAAAAAAATATCTTGTCTAGTGCAGAGCATTGCATACATAAGACTTCCAACTGTTGATGCATATGGAACCCTACTCATGAATTGCTCTTGATGATCATTCTTAGGAACTTGTTCCTTAGAAAGTTTGATTCCATGTCTGAAAGGTAACATACCTTTCTTGGAATCTTGCATGGAAAACCTAGACAAGATTTTATCTGTGTATGAAACTTGGGATAATGCAATCATTCTATTCTTTCTATTCCTTATGACTTGGATACCAAGAATATAACTTGCTTCTCCTAAGTCCTTCATATCAAATTGTTTTGCTAACCATTCTTTTATTGATGTCAATACACCTACATCGTTTCTAATGAGTAGTATATCATCAGTGTAAATAACTGGGAAAACCAACTTGTCACCTTTAATCGTTTTGTATACGCAAGGTTCATCAAGGTTTTGAATAAATCCAAAACTTTTCACGGCTTGATTGAACCTTATGTTCCAGGATCTAGATGCTTGCTTCAATCCATATATGGATCTTTGCAACGTGCATACCATTTCCTCTTGGCCCTTTTCAATAAATCCTTCTGGTTGCATCATATAGATGCTTTCGTCAAGACTTCCATTAAGAAAAGTTGTCTTGATGTCCATTTGCCAAATCTCTAAGTCTAGAGATGCCGCAATTGATAAGAGTATCCTAATGGATTTAAGCATGGCTAGAAGAGAGAAGGTTTCTTTATAATCGATACCTTCTTTCTGTGTTTAACCTTTAGCTACCAATCTAGCTTTAAAGGTTTCCACCTTTCCATCCATTCCTCTTTTCCTATTGTATACCCACTTGTACCCGTTGGGTTTTATCCCTTTAGGCAAGTCTACAAGAGACCAGACTTTGTTTTTGAACATAGATTCAATTTTGGATTGCATTGCCTTTTGCCAATGGCGACAATCAACATATTCCATTGCTTCGTTGTACGTATTGGGATCATCGTCATCTGAAAGATTATCTACGGATTCTCCTAGACTGATGTAACTCTCGGGTTGTCTAACAACCTCCCACTATGACGAGGTATGGTAGATTGTTAATCTTGTGTTGGTACGAAACTTAGAATAAGGCTTGGTTGCGAAACCTCTTATGGAATTGTATCTCCTAAAAGCTCATTCAGGACAATTCTACTTTTAGGTACAAACTTATTCATATAGTCTTTATCCATAAATTTAGCATTTGTCAAAACAAATACTTTAAGATCTGAAGGACTATAAAAATAATATCCTTTTGTTACTTTTTGGATACCCTACAAATATGCATGTTTCTGAACAGGACTCCATCTTTTCTTTCTTTTCTTTTAACATGTGCGTAGGACATCCAAATATCATTAAGTGTTGTTAAACTAGGCTTTCTCCCGGTCCACAACTCATGCGGTGTTTTAGGAACCGACTTAGATGGTACATAGTTTAGAATGCACATTGTGGTTTGTAAAGCATATCCCCAAAAAGAATTAGGGAGCATTAAATAACTCAATATAGACCTAACCATATCCAAAAGAGTTCTATTTCATTTTTCTGCCACCCCATTTTGTTAAGGTCTGCTTGGTGCAGCAAACTGAGAAATTATCCCATTATCAATAAGATATTGTTGAAAATCACCAGATAGATATTCTCCACCATGATCAGACCTCAAGATTTTTATGAGTTTCTCAAGCTGATTTTCTACTTCAGCTTTAAATACTTTGAACATATCAAAAGCATCCGACTTATGTCTCATTAGATACACATAGCCAAATCTTGAGTGATCATCCGTGAAAGTAATGAAGTACTTATATCCAACTCTAGCTTGAATGCTCATAGGTCCACACACATCAGTGTGTATCAAACATAAACATTCAATGACTCTTGTGCCTTTGGTAGTAAACAGCCTTTTGGTTATTTTACTTTCCAAACAAGATTCATAGGTTGGTAGATCATCAACCTTTAAGTCACTTAGAGGTCCGTCACATCCCAATCGTTTAATCCTATTAAGGTTAATATGACCAATGCACAAATGCCATAGGTAGGTTTCATCTTTTGATAATTTTATCCTTTTATGATTAGGTTCCGTTGATTTCGTGTCTAACAAGTGAGAGATATTTCTAGGCAAGTAGAATAAACCGTTTTCCAATGTACCTTTACAAACAAGTTTGTTATTCTTACTAATAATAAAACCTTTATTAAAAGTAACCGAATATCCAAATTTATTTAGACAAGAGATCAAAATTAAATTCCTCTTGAATTGTGGTACATAATAAACATTTATTAAAACTAAATGCCTATAAAATCTAAACTGATTCTAATATCTCCCACTACACTAGTAGACACCAACGCTCCATTGCCTAAATGCAAGTTGAATTCATTCTTATTCAGTCTTTTTCCTTTCCCGAAACCCCTTCTAGTTACGCCCAAGTTGCTTTTTCTTCTGTTGTTACTTGACCTTCTGACAGGTCTTAACAGTAGCAACTTTACAAACCATATGAATCTCTTGACCTTTGCCTTTCACAAGAATCTTTTTAGTGCTTTGAACATCTTGTATCAGGCCTTGCAAGGTGTATTCCTTATTGTTCAAGGTGTAGTCCATCTTTGAACAAACCAAAGGAATCCGATAGTGAGTTGAAAATCGGTCAAGTTTTCATCTCACCATCTATCTCAACACCATTCAGTTCAGCAATGTTAAGATATGCTATGACTTTCATCATGTGATCTTTCATAGCCTATCCAGGTTTCATCCTAAGATTCATAAAAGCAATCACTGCCTCTCTCTCTTTAGTTGTCCTAGACACAATAGCAAACATCTCCTTTGGAGACATCATTTTATCGGTAGCAGTCTCCATTCCTTCATGTTGCTGTTGCAACATGTCAAAGATGATGGCCATAATGTAACGTACATTTAGCCATCTCATCTGAAGACTTTCACTACCGATACTCATCTCTTTGCTCTTGAGTAGATTCATTAGTTTGGTGGTTTAGGAGTATACATAATGAACTTATACTTTTCAACTTGCAACAACAACCCAATATTCCTTTTCCATATGACATAATTATCATCAGTTAAAGTATTATCTTTTAGGATATGGATTAGGGATGGGGTCATGATTTCTTTTAAATAATAAAAATTATATAGGTAAATAAAATAATTCAATCATAAAAATTCAACGGTGATCCAACACCCATAAATGTCACATCTCCTTTGAGAGTTCGCACCATTTATTAGTTGGACTAGATCCCACCTAATTGTTAACATAAAAACCAGCGTTTTCAATTATAGCCTTGTGATTTTATTAACAAGAACTCTTGGGAGGATATTAATAAACTCACATTGAGTGTGTTACCAAGTTATCGACCTTCATTATAATCCCTCATGAATATCCCTCCTTTTGGAGTAGATATCGTTTGATCTAATTGTCTAGTCTATCCTTGTAAGGAAGTATCTTGCTAAATTCCTTTCATGAATACCTCTTGGGAGTTTATTACACAAAACATAAAGCTCAACTAAACTTGGAGGCCGTAGGTGTTCCAAAACACCTTCTCCCACGTAATTGTTTAAGGCGTGTGATTGAATTCCAAAGAATGATTTACCAAGTTATCTAAATGCCAATTTAGATACTTAAACCATTCAATGCACGTTCATACCAAAAGAGATATATGAGTGGCATTCCTTGTAAAGTCCTCATTTATTTATTGGCTCATTTCGTGAACAAATCACATTTTTGGGGTTTATGTAAGGGTAGCTTAGGCTCTCAAGACTTCAAGAGGAGAAGCACCAAAGGTAAAATTCTTGTGCTTACTTGCTTTTAAGAGATAGTTGCACACACTCACAAATTCATGCATAACTCTTATTCATATATGTTGTGTGTTTATACTTGTGTGCATTTTGGTTTAAATTACTCTTGTTAATTCATTTGCATCTTGTAATTAAAGTTTTATGTCATGATAGGCATTAGTATAGGATGCATTTTCATCACTCTAGGACTTGTTGATTTTGTGTGTTTGAGTGTTGAAAAAGTAGGCATTGCACTGGTGGTGCGCTACTCGACTAACGCAGCCTCACCAGCGCAACATTCCAGTGGATCGCCGTGAAATTCCCTAGAAAGTGTGTGTCTATAGCCTAGGGGGGTTAATAGGTTTTAATTCAATAGATTACCAATTTTGCGAATTAATCAATATTAACAATTCTACCCCATTCTATTAAATGATCAAATAAAAGACAACAAACATAAAACAATAGCAACACACAATATGTACGTGGAAATCCTCCAAATGGGAAAAACCACAGGCTGTTTAGAGCGCCACCCTTGATCCTTAAAATCTACTATTGAGTAAAAGTTTACAACCTTGGTTGACCTCTCATCATAACCCTATAGTTACTAACCCTTTCACTACCCAATGGGCCTTAATAGTGATTTTGGATCACAAACCTTGTGCACTAATCACATAGCCACAAGCTTAACCAACAATGAAGAGATAATGGCAACCTAAGTGAATATGCAAGAATATTCTATAAGCAAAAATGCTAGGTTAAGACATTCATGCTTATCTAGGATTAATAATGACAATTAAAGCAAATCCTAGATATCAATGTTCTAAATGCAAAGGCAATAAGAATTAGCTAGAAGGGTAAAACCGTCCTAAATTCTAGCTATCACAAATTAATGCATCTCAACCAACAATCAATACACAAGCATGTCATAAAAGCAATTAAACAGTCAAACAAGCATTTAATATGCAATAAAGACTAAAACCCTAGGCATACATGTCCTTGCAATAAAACTATGAGGTCTAGAGCATGTAGAAGTTTCCTAGTCAAGAAGAAGATGATGTTCCATTCTTGAATGATCCTAGAATGAAGCTAGATGATCGTGAGATGAAGTTGGGTTGAGTAAAGATGAGTGTTTGGGAGTCCCTCTATCTCTAGAAAAACTAAGAACAAGGAGAAAAGAATAGAACAGATGTAGATGATGCCCTACACCAAATGGAATCGTTTAGGGTCAACCGAATCCCATCAGGACCACTGGCTATACCGCGGTCCAGGTGTGTGTCCAGACCGCGGCACAGAGAGCGGTGTATCTCTTGGACAACGCCGCTCTGTATGCCGCTGTGCATGCAGTGTGCACAGACTGTGGTCTGGAAAACATGCAACGTCTGTGAAACTCCGCTTGGGAGACCGCGGCGTATGCAACAAGCACAGACCGTGGTAGCCACAGCGTGCATCCTCTGGTAAACACCGTTGTTCAGGCTGCGGTGAGGGCACTACACAGAGAGCGGTCTGAACCGCTGAAAAGAGGAAAAAATCCTCTTTTTAAGGCACAAACATACATTCAACACTCAAGCAAGAATTAAGACACACAAGGCACACAAGAAGGCAAATAAGCATAAATGCATGAGTGTGTGTGTGCACTAATACCTCTTCAATGAAAGTTAAGCATGTGATTTTATCTTTGATGCTTGAGCTGTTAGGATAGCAAGAGTGTAATATTGTAATTAACAATCTTTTCATATGAATAAAGTGATTTCTAGTTTAACAAATCTTATAGCATTTATAGTTTAATTATTATAATTGTCAAAAGTAAATAATCATAAGGTCAAAAGACTATGAGAAAAAAAGAATTCTTCATACATCTAGATATGTATGAGGTAGACACAATTCTTTAGTTAGTCTTGAATAGTATTCACAACTTAAGATAGAAGGTTGGGCTCCTTTATCTTGTCAAAGTAATAGATTCTTTTGCTAGCATTTGAGTGGGATCAAATGTGTTATGATGAGTCTAAAATCATCAAAGTGTGGAGTCTTTGGGCAAAATAATATAGTGCACTGGGTGCATTGAATATGATCAAAATGAAATACTTTATCTAGAACCGTCAATGGATAGAAGTTTTCATTTGAAAACAATCAGAGAGTCTATCTCAATCCTGAGATAAATGATGGACTTATGGTTGCAAGTGTTATCATTTGAGCTATCAATGAGTACAATTATATAGCATAGTCTATCCTCGATAGTTTGGCGGTATTTATTTGTTAATCGATAGAGGACTTCATTTATAGATATGGACATCGTGGCTCCATTTATTGAATGAGAGTAGAATACCATCATATGGATGTTTTGAGGTATTGGATATTAAATCTTAACGTTAAGTTTTCAATAGTGTCTATTGAAACATGGCTTCTGGACAAGACAAAATATCCAAGTTTAAAATGTGGTCATATGAGTAAATATGGTAACTTGGAGAGTTATAGGCAGTATCTGAGATCTTGGCGGTTACTGGTATTCTTCACGAGGATACACTTTATCCAATAAGGTTGTCTAGGGTATGAATGATTAACATCAACTTAAGAGTTCAATTTTAGTTTTTTAGTGGAATGAACTAAAATTAAATAGATCGGACCTAAGTGAATTATTTGTTGATTGTGATTGGGTTGTGTCTATTGGATCTTAAATTTAGATAGCCCGTCAAGATCCCTAATCCACACGAACTTGCATGGATCATTTGATATATTCTACCAGACAAATTTAGGGGTCCATCTAGAATTGTAATAAGGCATGAGAACTTGTTTCTTTTTGTAAGAATAGGTCTAGTTCATATGTGGACTTTTTTAAATAAAAAAAAATAATATATGGTCCTTATATTTGGTATGGGCCGCAATGGCTATTAAAAATAGCTTAAATATATTATTTTTATTTTATTATTTAATTAAATAGAAATTAATTAATTTTTTGATTAATTAATTATTTAATTAAAAATCAAAAAAAAATTCCTAGTAGGAGATGGTCTCCTAAAACTATACTATTGTTGGTAGTATAGTTAATGTTAAAGACTATATTTGATAAGTAGATAAATAAAAGGAATTATTTATCTAATCAAATTAGGAAGTCTTTAATATGGTTACAAATACACTATTGAATTGGATTAGGAGTCTTGGTGTTAGGATAGAATTCCTTTTTGAAAAAGATTCTTAGCCACCAAGTAAATCTACCTAAGGAAATGATTCTTAACTACCAAGTAATCCTTGTTAGGAAAAGAATAAACTCTCCTAATATATATCAATGAGAAATTTGGCCAACAACATATGGTTATAGGAGTAGTTAGATTTCCTTTTAGATAAAAACTCTTAACTACCAAATAAATCCACATAAGGAAAAGATTATTGCGAACCAAGTGAATCCTTCTTAGGAAAGGATTTATAAACCTATATATATATGTGTGAAGAATTTCGGTCATGACTTAAGGAAATTAGAGGTGAATTTTAGCCAAGCTTATTTTTCTAAGAGAAAGTTTCGGCCATCATAGAAATTTTGAGGGAGAAAAATTTGATTTTACTCTAGACAAAATTCAATCATCTCTAAGCAATAGTGTGTGAATTCGGCCAAGTAGAGAAAAAAAATGAACGTTTTTGTATTCGATAGTATACTAATATCCTTTACATCAAAAGGGTTTTGTGTACAACATCGAATCAAGGTTCACGCGAGTTACAATCAAATTGATTGATAATTCACAAGTGACCGAACGTTCTTGGATTTTTCTCTTGGAGGATATTTGTAACTAACAAAGAAAAGATATTTGCTTTGTCTCCATCCTCAGGAATACAATTTAAAGAAAGGGAGTCCACACTCCTAGGTGATTCATGTTCGTGATTGGATTGGAAGATCTTACGGAATCAATTCGACGCTTGTTAAATCGTCACGCGAAAAAGGTACGATACTTTTATATACATCAATTAATATACGGTTAAGGTTCTCGTTGCTTAAAAGGGAATTTTTTTTATTCATTCGCAAACCCTAATTTCTTTTTTTATCACGCTTTCGTTGCGTTTTGAACCGTTCTTTTCCTTACAATTGGTATCAGAGCCTGGTTGTACCCTTGATTAATTGATGTATGTGTTCGTGTATCTTTTTTTTTGTATATATGCATGTTTTAGAAAGAGATGACACTCTAAGTATTCGCATATATATTTACATTGGAATGTATGGATATATATATGTTTTATATGTGGTTTGTTATTGCTCAATTTTGGTCATAGAATTTCAATGTAATTTTGTTTTGGGATTGTAACAAGAAGGGTGGTCTATTATCGCCATAATTTCCTTCTTAGTAGTTGCTAAGTTTTTTTTTATTTTGTTGTTGTACTAATAATAATAATAATAAAACTGCAGTATTTTGTTATGTAAATTCTTCTATATTACATTCAAGTTTCAAAGACTTGAAGGTTTGAAGAATTAGTTGTAACCGGAACAAGTTTGGGACCGTGCAAGCCGTAACAACGAACGTGCATGCGAAGAGCGTGCAGCCACGTTTGTTGTGGCATGGGCTGCGCACAGCAGCCCCATTGGTAGCCATGGGCTGCGCATGGCAGCCCTTTATGGGGTTGTGGCATGCGCACGCCCATAGGTAAGGGTGACGGGTGCGCACACCCATGGGAGGTAGCCGAGGGAGTCAAAATGACAAAGGTCGGGTGAAGACTTGTTCGTCAAGAAAGGAATTCTTGTATTCCAAGATATATGTAATTTACTTGTTTTTCTAGGATGGACCAAAATTGTAGCTATTTATATTTTTTGTAAATATTGCAATGTTTGTCATTGTTTGATAACATGTCATATAGAATAGGAATGCCACTCATATATCTCTTTAGGTATGAACATGCATTGAATGGTTTAAGTATCTGAATTGGCATCTAGATAACTTGGTAAATCATTCTTTGGAATTCGATCCCACGCCTTAAATAATTGAGTGGGAGAAGGTGTTTTGGAACACCTATGGCCTCCAAGTTTAGATGAGCTTTATGTTTCATGAATAACCTCCCAAGAGGTATTCATGAATGGAATTTAGCAAGATACTTCCTTACAAGGATAGACTAGACAATTAGCCCAAACGATATCTACTCCCAAAGGAGGGATATTCGTGAAGGATTATATTGAATGTCGATAACTTGGTAACACACTAAATGTGAGTTTATTAATATCCTCCCAAGAGTTCTTGTTAATAAAATCACAAGGCTAAAAATAAAACGTTGGTTGTTATGTTAACAATTAGGTGGGACCTAGTCCAACTAGTAAATATTGCGAACTCCCAAAGGAGGCGTGACATTTATGGGTGTTGGTTCACCGTTGAATTTTTACGATTGAATTATTTAATTCAAGATAAATATTCAAAAGTCCTTAATCATGATTATTTACTTATATATAATTTTTGTTATTGTTCAGAAATCATGACCCCATCCCTAATCAACATCCTTAAAGACAATACTTTAACTGGTGATAATTATGTTACATGGAAAAGGAATATTGGTTGTTGTTGCAAGCTGAAAAGTATAAGTTTATTATGTATATTCCTTAACCACCAAACTAATGAATCTACTCAGGAGCAAAGAGATGAGTATCAGTAGTGGATGTCTTTAGATGAGATGGCTAAATGTACGTTACATTATGGCCATCATCTCCAACGTGTTGCAACAGCAACATGAAGGAATGGAGACTGTTATCGATATTATGATGTCTCTAGATAGGGATTCATATGGTTGGTAAAGTTGCTACTGTTAAGACCCATTAAAAGGTCAAGAAACAACAGAGGAAAAAGCAACTTGGGCCTTCTTAGAAGGAGACCAAGAAAGTAACCAAGGTCAAAGGGAAGTGTTTCCTTGGTGGTGAAATTGGACAAAGGAAATAGACTAAATAAGAATGAATTCAACTTGCATTTAAGTAATGGAGTGTTGGTGTCTACTAGAGTAGTGGGCGATATTAGAATCAATTTAGATTCTTATAGGCATTTAGATTTAATAGACGTTTATTATGTACCTCAATTCAAGAGGAATTTAATTTCAGTTTCTTGTTTAAATAAATTTGGTTATTCTGTTACTTTTAATAAAACTTTTATTATTAGTAAGAATGACAAAATTATTTTCAAAGGTACATTGGAAAACGGTTTATTATATTTGCATGAAAATATCTTTCACTTGTTAGACACGGAATCAACGGAACCTTATCATATAAGAGTAAAATTATCAAAAGATGAAACCTACCTATGACATTTGCGCTTAGGTCATATTAACCTTAATAGGATTAAAAGATTGGTATGTGACGGACCTTTAAGTGACTTAAAGGTTGATGATCTACCAACTTATGAATCTTGTTTGGAAGGTAAAATGACCAAAAGGTCATTTACGACCAAATGCGCAAGAGCCATCGAATGTTTAGGATTAATAGACACCGATGTGTGCTGACCTATGAGCATTCAAGCTAGAGGTGGATATGAGTACTTTATCACTTTCATGGATGATCACTCAAGATTTTTCTATGTGTATCTCATGAGACATAAGTCGGATCCTTTTGATATGTTCAAAGCATTTAAAGCTGAAGTAGAAAATCAGCTTGAGAAATGCATAAAAATCTTGAGGTCCGATCGTGGTAGAGAATATCTATCTGGTGAGTTTCAGCAATATCTTATTGACAATGGAATAATTTCTCAATTTTTTGCACCAGGCACACCTCAACAAAATGGGGTGGTAGAAATGAGAAATAGAACTCTTTTGGATGTTAGGTCTATGTTGAGTTATTCAACGCTCCCTAGTTCTTTTTGGGGATATGCTTTACAAATTGCCATGTATAATCTAAACGATGTACCAATTAAGTCGGTTCCTAAAATGTCGGATGAGTTGTGGACTGGGCGAAAGCCTAGTTTACAACACTTAAGGATATTTGGATATCCTGCGCACGTGTTAAAAGGAAAGACAGATAAGATGGAGTCCCGTTCAGAAATATGCATATTTGTAGGGTATCCAAAAGGAACAAAATGATATTATTTTTATAGTCCTTCAGATCTTAAAGTATATGTTTCGACAAATGCCAAATTTCTAAAAGAGGACTATATGAATAACTTTGTGCCTAAAAGTAGAATTGTCCTAAATGAGTTTTTAGGAGATACAATTCCACAAGAGGTTTCGCAACCAAGCCCAATTGTAAGTTCTGTACCAACACAAGATCAACAATCTACCATACCTTATCGTAGTGGGAGGGTTGTTAGACAACCCGAGAGATACATCGGTATAGGAGAATCTATAGAGAATCTTCTGGACGACGATGATCTCTATACGTACAAGGAAGCAATGGAAGATGTTGATTGTCGCCATTGGCAAAAGGCAATGCAATCCGAAATTGAATCTATGTTCAAAAACAAAGTCTGGTCTTTTGTAGACTTGCCTAAAGGGATAAAACCCATCGGGTGCAAGTGGGTATACAAGAGGAAAAGAGGAATGGATGGTAAGATGGAAACCTTTAAAGCTAGATTGGTAGCTAAAGGTTATACACAGAAGGAAGGTATCGATTATGGGGAAACCTTCTCTCTTGTGGCCATGCTTAAATCCATTAGGATACTCTTATCCATTACAGTATCCCTAGACCTAGAGATTCGGCAAATGGACGTCAAGACAACTTTCGTTAATGGAAGTCTTGACGAAAGCATCTATATGATGCAACCAGAAGGATTCATTGAAAATGGCCAAGAGGAAATGGTAATGCAAGTTGCAAAGATCCATATATGGATTGAAGCAAGCATCCAGATCCTGGAACATAAGGTTCCATCAAGCCGTAAAAGGTTTTTGATTCATTCAAAACCGTGATGAACCTTGTGTATACAAAAGGATTAAAGGCGACAAGTTGGTTTTCCTAGTTCTTTACGTTGATGATATACTACTCATCGGAAACGATGTAGGTGTATTGACATCAATAAAAGAATGGTTAGCAAAACAATTTGATATGAAGGACTTAGGAGAAGCAAGTTATATTCTTGGTATCCAAGTCATAAGGGATAGAAATAATAGAACAATTGCATTATCCCAAGCTTCATACATAGATAAAATCTTATCTAGGTTTTCCATGCAAGATTCCAAGAAAGGTATGTTACCTTTCAGACATGGAATCAAACTTTCTAAGGAACAAGTTCCTAAGAATGAGCATGAAGAGCGATTCATGAAAAGGATTCCATATGCTTCGGCAGTAGGAAGTCTCATGTATGCAATGCTCTGTACTAGACCAGATATTTGTTTTGTTGTGGGCATAGTTAGCAGGTTTCAATCGAAGCCTGGTCCTGATCATTGGACCGAAGTCAAGCATATTTTCAAGTATCTTAGGAGAACGAGAGATTATATGCTTGTATACTCTGGAGGGGATTTAATTCCAGTAGGGTATACAGATTCTAATTTTCAGTCAGTTTTTGACTCCAAGAGATCGACATCATGATCTGTGTTTACTACTGGAGAAGGGGCAGTAATATGAAGGAGTATCAAGCAATCTTGTATTGCTGATTCCACCATGGAAGCCGAGTATGTTGCCGTATGCGAGGTTTTCTGGTTTAGCCAATTCTTGATTGACTTGGAAATGGTTCCCGATGTGAAAAATCAAATCACTATCTATTGTGACAATAGTGGATGAGTGGCTTATTCGAGAGAACCAAGAAGTCATAAGAGAGGGAAACACATTGAAAGAAAGTATCACCTTTTAAAGGAAATTTTGCATAGGGGTGACGTGATTATTACCAAGATCGCATCAATAGAAAATCTAGCGGATCCCATTACAAAAGCTATTCCTCAAAAATGTTTTGATGGGCATCTTGAGAACATGGGGATGAGAGATATGACACATTTGCTATAAAGCAAGTGGGAGACTGTTAGGATTATGCTCGATAGCAAGAGTGTAATATTGTAATTAACAATCTTTACATATGAATAAAGTGATTTCTAGTTTAACAAATCTTATAGCATTTATAGTTTAATTATTATAATTGTCAAAAGTAAATAATCATAAGGTCAAAAGACTATGATAAAAAAAAAGAATTCTTCATAAATCTAGATATGTATGAGGTAGACACGATTCTTTAGTTAGTCTTGAATAATATTCACAACTTAAGATAGAAGGTTGGGCGCATTTACCTTGTCAAAGTTGTAGATTCTTTTGCTAGCATTTGAGTGGGATCAAATGTGTTATGATGAGTCGAAAATCATCAAAGTGTGGTGTCTTTGGGCAAAAGAATCTAGTGCACTGGGTGCATTGAATAGGATCAAAATGAAATACCTTATCTAGAACCGTCAATGGATAAAAGTTTTCATTTGAAGACAATCGGAGAGTCTATCTCAATCATGAGATAAATGATGGACTTATGGTTGCAAGTGTTATCATTTGAGCAATGAGTACAATTATATAGCATAGTCTATCCTCGATAGTTTGGTGGTATTCATTTGTTAATCGATAGAGGACTTCATTTATAGATATGGACATCGTGGCTCCATTTATTGAATGAGAGTAGAATACTATCATATGGATGTTTTGAGGTATTGGATATTAAATCTTAACGTTAAGTTTTCAATAGTGTCTATTGAAACATGGCTTCTGGACAAGTCAAAATATCCAAGTTCAAAATGTGTTCATATGAGTAAATATGGTAACTTGGAGAGTTATATGCGGTCTATGATCTCTTAGCGATTACTGGTATTCTTCACGAGGGTACACTTTCTCCAATAAGGTTGTGTAGGGTATGAATGAGTAACTTCAACTTATTCTATCTTTATTTAAGAGTTCAATTTTAGTTCGTTAGTGGAATGAACTAAAATTAAATAGATCGGACCTAAGTAAATCATTTGTTGATTATGATTGGGTTGTGTCTATTGGAGCTTAAATTTATATAGCCCGCAAAGATCCCCAATCCATACGAACTTGCTTGGATCATTTGATATATTCTACCTGACCAATTTAGGGCTCCATCTAGAATTGTAAAAAGGCTTGAGAACTTGTTTCTTTTTGTAAGAATAGGTCTAATTCACATGTGGACTTTTTTATTAAGGTCCAATGGATATAATAAAATAAGAAAAATAATATATGGTTCTTATATTTGGTATTGGCGGCAAAAGTCTATTAAAAATAGCTTAAATATATTATTTTTATTTTATTATTTAATTAAATAGAAATTAATTAATTTGTTGATTAATTAATTATTTAATTAAAAGTCAAAATCTTTTTCCTAGTAGGAGATGGTCTCCTAAAACTATACTATTGTTGGTAGTATAGTTAATGTTAAAGACTATATTTGATAAGTAGATAAATAAAAGGAATTATTTATCTAATCAAATGAGGAAGTCTTTAATATGGTTACAAATACACTATTGAGTTGGATTAGGAGTCTTGGTGTTAGGATATAATTCCTTTTTGAAATGGATTCTTAACCACCATGTAAATCTACCTAAGGAAAGGATTCTTAACTACCAAGTAATCTTTCTTAGGAAAAGAATAAATTCTCCTAATCTATATCAATGAGAAATTCGGCCACCAATATATGGTTATAGGAGTAGTTAGATTTTCTCTTAGATAAGGACTCTTAACTACCTAATAAATCCACATAAGGAAAGGATTCTTGCCAGCAAAGTGAATCCTTCTTAGGAAAGGATTTATGAACCTATATATATGTGTGAAGAATTTCGGTCATGACTTAAGGCAATTAGAGATGAATTTTGGCCAAGCTTATTTTTCTAAGGGAAAGTTTCGGCCATCATAGGAATTTTGAGGGAGAAAATTTTGATTTTACTCTAGACAAAATTCAATCATCTCTAAGCAATAGTGTGTGAATTCGGCCAAGTAGAGAAAAAAGGGGAACGTTTTTGTATTCGATAGTATACTAATATCCTGTACATCAAAAGGGTTTTGTGTACAATATCGAATCAAGGTTCACGCGAGTTACAATCAAATTGATTGATAATTCACAAGTGACCGGACGTTCTTGGATTTTTCTCTTGGAGGATATTTGTAACTAACAAAGAAAAGATATTTGCTTTGTCTCCATCCTCAGGAATATAATTTAAAGAAAGTGAGCCCACACTCCTAGGTGATTCATGTTCGTGATTGGATAGGAAGATCTTGTGGAATCAATTCAGCGCTTGTTCAATCGTCACGAGAAAATGGTACGATATTTTTATATACGTAAATTAATCTAGGGTTAAGGTTCTCATTTCATAAAACGGAATTTTTTTGTTCATACGCAAACCCTAATTTCTTTTTTTATCACGCTTTCGTTGCGTTTTGAACCGTTCTTTTCCCTACCATGAGCTTGGTTACGAACAATAAAGCCCTAAACTACCCTTACATATAAATTCCCAAATGTGGTTGTCAACGAAATAAGCCAATCGAACACCGAGGAACTTATAATCTCCTCCTTTGGCTATTTCGTGACAAAACCACTCACTCACAAAGTATCCTCACAACAAACAACAAGAAACAACAAGTGGTCAGCAAAAACATTTTATATTACAAGAGATACCTAAAGCTAAATCTTCAAATATTTCATCTCTTGTAGAATGATCATCCCTACAAAACAAAGAACTACTATTTCCAAGACAAGTGTATGAGAGGGATCAAGATAAATAAAAACAAGCGCAATTTGCATGAATTAGAAACAAGTTACATGCAATCAACAATGCACATAGCAAAAACATCCCCTAAATAGATCCACTCCCTCTCAATATTTCAATCTCCCATTAAATCATACCAATAACAACTCCCCCTAAATCCTAAATCCAACACTTATTAAATGAAAAGTCATATAATATTATATGCATCCAAGATACTCAAGCAATTAATTAAAGAGTATAAAATTGAACAATTATTTGCTTATTAGAATGCAAGTTCGCTCTCTTTGCTTGAGCTCCCCATATGGGGTCAACCACCAAAACTCATCAATGCATATGACAAATCCCAATAGACCTACTAAGAGATTTAAACTTAGTTGAATCCAATGGTTTTGTAAATAAGTCTGCTAGTTGATCATTTGTGCCTACATGCTCAAGTGCAATGCATTTGCTCTCAACTAGCTCTCTAATGAAATGATGTCTAATGTCAATATGCTTAGTTCTAGAATGTTGGACAAGATTTTTTGAAATATTAATGGCACTCATGTTATCACAATAAAGGGTTAGAGTACCTTGCTCAAAGCCATAATCCACAAGCATTTGCTTCATCCAAAGGAGTTATGTGCAAGCACTCCCAACAGCTATATACTCAGCCTCGACTGTGGATAATGAGATGGAATTTTGCTTCTTGGAAAACCAAGACACAAGATTGTTCCCTAGGAAGAAGCAATCACCCGATGTACTTTTCCTATCATCACAATTACCTGTCTAATTTGCATCACTAAAGCCAACTAAACTAGCATTAGTGTCAAAAGAGTACCATATCCCATAGTTGGATGTCCCATTCACATATCGAATGATTCTCGTCACGGAGGAGAGATGGGATTCCTTGGGATTGGCTTGATACCTAGCACACACACCAACACAAAAGGCTATATCGGGCCTACTAGCAGTCAAGTATAGCAAGCTCCTTATCATGCCCCGATATAGACTTTGATCCATACCTTTTCCACTAGCATCCTTGCTAAGTTTCAATGTGGTACTCATAGGTGTGTCACAATGCTTAGCATTCTCAAGACCAAATTTTTTCACTAGGTTCTTGGCATATTTAGCTTGGGATATGAAGATCCCATCATGCATTTGCTTGCTTTGCAAGCCTAGGAAGTAATTGAGTTCACCAACCATGCTCATTTCAAACTCATGAGTCATGATATCAATAAATTGTTAAACTTTGAAGTTGTTGGTGGAACCAAAAACGATGTCATCAACATAAATTTGAGCTATGAATAACTCATCTTTAGTGCACTTGATGAACAAAGTCTTGTCAACACTACCTCTAGAATAGCCATTGTCAACAAGATAAAGAGTGAGGCGCTTATACCAAGCCCTCGGTGCTTGTTTCAACCCATATAGTGCCTTCTTGAGGCGATAAACATGATTGGAGTGGTGTGGATCCACAAACCCCTTAGGTTGCTCAACAAACACTTCCTCTTGCAAGAAGCCATTGAGAAAGGCACTCTAAACATCCATTTGATACAATTTAAACTTGTGAACACATGATATGGATAAGAGAAGCCTAATGGACTCTAATCAGGGAACGGGAGCAAAAGTCTCCTCAAAGTCGATATCCTCAATTTGAGAGTATCCTTGTGCAACAAGTCCAGCTTTGATCTACACAATGTTGCCATCCTCATCTGATTTGTTCCTATAGATTCACTTGGTGCCTATCACATTACTGTTCTTAGGCCTAGGAACTACATTACTTTCAAATTGATTTAGCTCTTCTTGCATAGCAAGAACCCAAAACTCATCACTTAAAGCTTCATCAACTTTTTAGGGTTCGATTTTAGAGGTGTAACAAGTATAACTAATTTGATTTGCTAATTGATGTCTAGTCCTCACACCCTCATTCACATTTCCAAGAATGTCACTCTTGTAGTGGAGATGTCTAACCCAAGGAGCGGGTTCCTTAGAGTCCAAAATAGGATTTCTATCAAGAGATTGAGTGACCTCTTTTTCAAGTTTAGATTTTCATCACTAGAAATCTCATCAATATTCACCAAGGTAGAATCATCAACCACACTAATCTCCTTATCATGGTTACTAACCTTAGGCCTACAATCATCTATGACCACATTAGATGATTCCATTACACTTTGTGTCTTCAAATTAAAAACTCTATATGTCTTACTATTTAGAGCATAGCCAATGAAAATCCCCTCATCACTCTTAGCATCAAACTTGCCAAGTTGATCACAGTCATTTAGAATGTAGCACTTGCTTCCAAATGAGTGGAAGTAGCTAACATTTGGCTTCCTACCCTTCCATAATTCATAGGAGGTTTGCCTAGTTTCGGGCCTAAGAAAAACCCTATTGCCTATATAACAAGCCATATTGACAACTTCAGCCCAAAGATTCCTAGGCACAATGTTGCTATGCAACATCACACGGGCCATTTCTTGGAGGACTCTATTCTTCATCTCTACTACCCCATTTTGTTGAGGAGTTCAAGGAGTTGAGAACTCATGAGAGATGCCAAGATTATCATAAAAGTTTTCAAAGCTTGCATTTTCAATTTCTCTCCCATGATCACTCCGTATTCTCTTAATGCATTTTTTATGAGAATCCTTCTCATTTTGAATTTTAGTGCAAAGCATTTTAAAATTTTCAAACGTTTCAGATTTTTCTCTAAGAAAGTAGGTCCATGTAAATATAGAAAAATCATCAACACACACAAAGATGTACCTCTTGCCACCGAGACTTTCGGTTTGCATAGGACCCATAAGGTCCATATGAAGAAGCTCTAGTGGCTCCTTGGTAGCAAAATACTTACCCTTTTTATGCACACTATTAGTTTGCTTTCCTTGTTGGCAAGGTCCACAAACTCTCTCAATCCTATTTCTAAACTTAGGAAGACCTCTCACAATATTCAACCTCTCAAGAACTTTCAAGTATTTGAAATTCATATGACCTATCCTTTGATGCCACAATTCAACTTGATCACAACTTGACAAATTACACAAGATTTCATTAGAATCAAGACTATAACAGTTGTCACTTGATCTCTTGCCTTTCAATAGAACTTGTCCATCTTCTCTTAGAATAGAGCAATCAAATTTCCCAAAAAAAACCGAAAGCCCTTCATCATTCAAATGTGATATGCTAATAAGATTAGCTTGCAAGCCATCTACATATAAAGCATTAGGTAAGGGAGGCAAACAGGGGATGGATATGTTTCCTTTTCCAAAAACCTTCTTACGTGAACCATCACCAAAGATGACAAATCCACCATCCTCCATAACAAGAGTCTTAAAGAAACTGTTACTTCCGGTCATCTATCAAGATACCAAATGTTAGAGGCTTTCACCTTCAAGGCCACTTGGGCCACATGGCAAGCATACTCATTTGTTCTAGTCCACCTAGTAGTAACATTGTCATTTCTAGGAGCCTTGGGTTCATTGGCTTTAAAATTCCTAGGTGCATGCATTTTGGCTCTTCTAAGCATATTCTTCTCAATCATGCATTCAAAATGACACAACTTAATAAATTTAAAAAAATTCGGCCTTATGTGACCTTCAACACCACAATAATGACAAATGGGAGTAAAGTACGAATTCATACCATATCCTTGTGCAAACATGGAAAACTTCCCTCTTTTTTGAGTTGTCCTTTGGTGTTGAGCCGAATCTCTTCTTTGAAACACCTTTTGTGATTGAGCCAAATTAGCTTCTCTTCTTGGTTGTGGGTTAAAACTCATTTGTTGACTTTGAGAGCTCTTTGAAAGTTGAGGTCTTGTTTGATGAGTTCTAGCTTTTGGTGGATGAGCTTTAGCTTGAGAATTTGTTTGAGCCTCCATAGCTTGCTTTAATGATTCTCCAACTTCATTCGATCTCATTTGTTTGTGTGAACCTTGAGTCTCTTTATCCTCTTGACTCTTGACAAAGATGGTCTTCTTCAAGGAAGTGGCATCCTTGCCTACCACATATCATAAGCCCGTTTTATCACTAGGACTCTTCCCACATGATAACATCTTGTCAAGTCTCTCGGTTTTGGATGTCATCTTGGCAACTAATTCTTTCGCTTCCCTAAGCTCATCCTTTAAGTTCTCTTCACTATTCTTAGTGATTACAAGCTTCAACTTCAAACTCTCTTCTAACTCTTTCCCACTCTTTACTTTCTCACTCAAGTGAGTAATCTTGAACGTCAACTCTAGGTTCTCCTTTTTCAACTCTTGAATCTCCTTCTTCTTTTTCAATCTAGACTTTTCAAAAAATTTCATAAAGTCTACATAGTCTATTTCCTCATCAATATAAAATCTAGAGTTGGAAGAGGTATTCTCATCACTAGAGTCGCTTATTTATTCCTTATCACTCATAAATTTCTTGCCATTATGAGATGTTGTGAAGGCAATGAAGTTGGCAACTCTATCTTCATCGTCCAAAGATTTTTCTTCCTCTTCTAAGTCTTTACTATCACTCCAAGTAGCCGTAATTGCCTTCCCTTTTTTTTTCTTCTTCTTCAAATTTGCACATTCTGGAGCGATGTGACCAAAACCACTGCATTCATAGCATTGAATGCCCTTCTTGGAGTCACTTTCTTAAGTCGTTTCCATCTTCTTGAAATGGGTTATCTTTTTCACTTCCTTTCCCTTGGACCAAAATCCTTTCCTCTCCAACTGCATAAATTTCTTGAATCTTTTAACCACGAGGGCCATTTCTTCATCTGAGTCCTCCTCATCTTCTTCAACCTTAGTGGTCTTCAAGGTAATGCTCTTTCGCTTCTTCGGAGGTGTGGGTGTGGTGTTCCATCTTAAATCATAAGCTAGAAGTCTTCCAATGACTTCACTTGGCTTTATATTCTTGTACTCACTATTCTCTTCAAGTGCCATCACCTTTGATTCGAACCTTAACGGAAGTGACCTTAAAATTTTTTGCTTGACTCTTCTATCCGAATAGGGGTCACCAAGTTGATGGCTTTGGTTGACAATATCCATCAACTTCACTTGAAAGTCATTGAAGCATTCATGCTCCTCCATCCTAATCACCTCAAATTACATTTGGAGGAATTGGAGCTTTGAGTCCTTGACTACCTCGGTTCACTCATGTGCCGTTTAAAGAATGTCCCAACCCTCCTTTGCAGTCCTAGTGTTTTGAACCAGCTTGTACTGATTATCGTCCATGGCACAAAGGATGGCATGCATAGCCTTGTTGTTCCATTTGGATGCTTCAAACTCCTGAGTACTCCAATTAAACTTGGGCTTAAGAGCTTCTACACCATCGTCAATGGTCATTGTTGGAGGAGTATACCCATTTTCAATAGCCATCCAAGCACGGTCATCTATTTGGCAAAGATAGGCTTCCATATTGCCCTTCCAAGAAGCATAATTCACCCCATTAAGCAAAGGGGGTCTTGTGCTTGAGGCTCCCTCATGACTATTTCCATTTCCACTCATGCTGTTTGAGGGTAATAAATGATATGAAGATGCAAATGTAATGCAACACATAAAAATGCAAACAACCAAAATGCACAAGGTAAGACACATACAATGCACGGATCACCTAAGTATATCTAGGCACCGGCTCTGATACCAATTGAAATTCCCTAGAAAGTGTGTGTCTATAACCTAGGGGGGGTTAATAGGTTTTAATTCGATAGATTACCAATTTTGCAAATTAATCAATATTAACAATTCTACCCCATTCTACTAAATGATCAAATAAAAGACAACAAACATAAAACAATAACAACACGAATATATACGTGAAAACCCTCCAAATGGGAAAAACCACGGGCTGTTTAGAGTGCCACCCTTGATCCTAAAAATCCACTATTGAGTAAAAGTTTACAACCTAGGTTGATCTCCCGTCTAACCCTTCAGTTACTAATCCTTTCACTCTACCCAACGGGCCTTAATAGTGATTTTGGATCACCAACCCTTTGCACTAATCATATAGCCACAAGCTTAATCAACAATGAAGAGATAATGACAACCTAAGTGAATATGCAAGAATATTATATATGCAAAAATGCTAGGTTAAGACATTCATGCTTATCTAGGATTAATAATGACAATTAAAGCAAATCCTAGATATCAATGTTCTAAATGCAAAGGCATAAGAATTAGCTAGAAGGGTAAAACCGTCCTAAATTCTAGCTATCACAATTAATGCATCTCAACCAACAATCAATACACAAGCATGCCATGAAAGCAATTAAACATTCAAACAAAAATTTAATATGCAACAAAGACTAAAACCCTAGGCATACATGTCTTTGCAATGAAACTATGAGGTCTAGAGCATGTAGAAGTTACCTAGTCAAAATAAGATGATGCTTCATGCTTGAATGATCCTAGAATGAAGCTAGATGATCATGAGATGAAGTTGGGTTGAGTAAAGATGAGTGTTTGGGAGTCTCTCTCTCTAGAAAAACTAAGAATACATAAGAATGGCTTCTTGGACTCTTGAAAATAAGGAGAAGAGAAGAGAACAAATATATATGGTGCTCTACACCAAATGGCTTTGTTTTGGATGAAAAGTAACCAAATCCCGTCAGGACCGCTAGCTGTACCGCGGTCAAGGTAAATGTCCAGGCCGCGGCATAAAGAACGGTGTATCAATTGGACAACACCGCTCTGTAGGCCGCTGTGCATGCAGTGTGCACAGACCGCGGTCTGGACAGCATGCAACGTCTGTGAAACTCCACTTGGAAGACCGCGGCGTATGCAACAAGCACAGACCGCGGTAGCCACAGCGTGCATCCTCTGGTAAACACCACTGTGCAAGCCGCAACGAGGGTACTACACAGAGAGCGGTCTGAACCGCAGAAAAGAGGAAAAAATTCTCTTTTTAAGGCACAAACATACATTCAACACTCAAGCAAGAATTAAGACACACAAGGCACACAAGATGGCAAATAAGCATATATGCAAGATAATTAAAATAAAATGCATGAGTGTGTGTGTGCACTAAAACCACTTTAATGAAAGTTAAGCAGGTGATTTTACCTTTGATGCTTGAGCTTGGTTACGAACAATGAAGCCCTAAACTACCGTTACATATAAATCCCCAAATGTGGTTGTCAACGAATAGGCCAATCAAACACCGAGGAACTTACATGCCGCTTGTCATGCGCCTCTGAGTTGTGCCACTGCACCCGTGCAATGTTGAAAAAGTGTGCAGTGCGCTGGTGGTGCGCTACTCGACTAGCACAACCTCACCAGCGCAACATTCCAGTGGATTGTCGCATGTCATGTGCCACTGTGCTACGCCACTCGACCAGCGACTTGGAAAATTTAGGTTGTGCGCTGGTGGTACGCTACTCGAGCTGGAATGTGTAGCGTACCACCAACGCACATAGCGGGACCTGGAATGTGTTTTCCAAAACGACCTCACTTTGATTGAAACTCATATATATATATAACGTTTTGTATTCAGGTCGTGTAAGAGTTCAGAACATCATATATTTTCCTTGAACACATTTCAAAAGGAAAACTCTTCCAAGAACTCATCTTTAAACACTCAAAGCATTCCCATGTGCATAAACTTCACCTTGCATCATCTAAGATCATTTAGAGTGCATCAATGGATTGTTTTGCTTCATCACATCTTGTTTGGTAAGTTCTTCACTATCTTCTTACAAGTTAAGTGTTTTTCTTGCTAAGCCATCTCTTTAATTATTTGTATGCTCTTAGAATATATTCTAGATACAAATTAGAGATTGTTGTGATTACATGATTGAGTGTTGTATTGTGATAGCTTCATAGGATTGTTTGATCTATGTTAAGCTAAGCTTTTTGAACATGTCATTTAGGTCTTGATATCTAGGTTTGCATTAATTGCCATCTCATAATCCTAGATAAGCATATAAGGTTTTCTAGCCTTGTTTGCTCTTTGAATATCATCATATATTCACATAGGCCATTTTATCTCTTCATTGAGAAGTAAGACTTGTGTTGCTTTCGGGAGTAGGTAGCTTAAATCGCAAGCAAGATGGACTAGGTTCACTTATACCGGGATTAGGTATTGGTGGTGGATTTTAAACCGGGATAAGGTTGTAATTCATTTCCCATTAGTGGATTCGAGGTTCGAGTGTGGCTCACTTATCATCCCGTGGTTTTTCCCATTTGGAGGGTTTCCACTTATATCTCGAGTGTTTTTACTATTTTCGCACTTATTACACTTGTGATATTATTGTGACTAGCTAGGGGTATTTTCGTCAACTTGTCCATTAATGAAAATTTGGAAAAATTGTTTAAAATCTATTCATCCCCCCTCTAGATTAATATTATACACACCATAATATTTGTTTCACTCATATTCTATATGACATGTTAACAAACAATGACAAACATTGCAATATTTATAACAAATATAAATAGCTTCAATTTTGGTTAATCCTGGAAAAACAAGTAAATTATATGTCTTGGAATACAAAAAACTCCTTTCTTAGCGAACAAGTCTTCACGTGACCTTCGGCGTTTGGACTCTCTAGGCTGTCTCCCATGGGAGTGCGCACCCTTGGCCCCTACCCATGGGCGTGTGAATGCAACAAACCCATAAAGGGCTTCCATGCACAGCCCATGGCTTCCATAAGGCTGCCGTGCGCAGCCCATGCCACAACAAACGTGGATGCGTGGTCTTTGCACACACGTTCGTTGCTACGGCTCGCACGGTCCCAAACTTGTTCCGGTTGCTCCAAATTGTTCAAACCTTCGAGTCTTCGATACTTGAATGTATTACAGAAGAATTTAAAATAAAAAAAATACTGCAATTATTTTTTATTACAACAAGTGCAGTTTTTTTTATTACAACAAGTGCAGTTTTTTTTTTATTATAACAACAAAATAAAAAAAAATAGCAACTACCAAGAAGGTAATTATGGCGATAATAGACCACCCTTCTTGTTACACTCCCAAAACCAAAATACATTGAAATTCTAGGACCAAAATTGAGCAATAACAAACCATAAATAAAACATACATATATATATATATATATATGTATATATAATTAGATGTATATATATATATATATGTATCCATACATTCCAATGTAAATATATATGTGAATACCCAGAGTGCCATCTCTTTCTAAAACATGCATATATACAATTAAAAGAAAAAGATTCACGAACACATACATAAATTAATCAAGGGTACAACCAGATTCTGATACCAATTGAAGGGAAAAAACGGTTCAAAACGCAACGGAAATGTGATAAAAACGAAAACTAGGGTTTGCGTATAAATAAAAAATTTCCCTTTTAATAACAAGAACCTTAACCCTAATTAATTGATGTATATAAAAAGTATCGTAACTTTTTTTTTCTCGTGACGATTGAACTAGCTTCGAATTGAATCCACAAGATCTTCCAATCCAATCACGAACTTGAATCACCTAGGAGTGTGGGCTCCCTTTCTTTAAACTATATACATGAGGATGGAAACAAACAAAATCTTCTTCTTTGTTAGTCACAATAATCCTCCAAGAGAAAAAACCAAGAACATCCGGTCACTTGTGAATTATCAATCAATTTGATTGAAACTCGCGTGAACCTTGATTCGATGTTGTACACAAAACCCATTTGATGCAAAGGATACTAGTGTACTATCGAAAACAAAAACGTTCCCTCTTTTCTCTATGCTTGGCTGAATTCTTCACACGATGAGTTAGACGAAGTTTTCTTTTATAACAATAAAAAACAAATAAAAAAACAACTTCTCACACCAAAAATTCATGCTTGGTCGAAATTTACAAGTATATATATATATATATATATATATATTGGAGACCAAATCCTCTCCTAAGAAAGATTTACTTGGTGGTTAAGAATCCTATCCTTTAGTGAATTTACCTGGTGGTTAAGAATCCTTTTCCAAAAGGAATTCTTTCCTACACCAAGACTCCTAATCCAACTCCTAATCCAACTCCATAGTGTATTTGTAACCATATTAAAGACTTCCTAATTTGATTAGATAAATAATTCCTTTTATTTATCTACTTATCAGATATAGTCTTTAATATTAATTATACTACCAACAATAGCAAAATATTAGGAGACCATCTCCTAATAGAAAAATATTTTGACTTTTAATTAAATAATTAATTAATCAACAAATTAATTAATTTCAATTTAATTAAATAATAAAATAAAAATAATATAATTACGCTATTCTAAATAGCCTTGCCGCCCAACAAATATATATGGGCCATATATTATTTTTCTTATTTTATTAAATCCATTGGACCTTAATAAAAAGTCCACATGTGAACTAAACCTATTCTTACAAAAAGAAACAAGTTCACATGCCTTAATACAATTCTAAATGGACCCTTAAATTGGTCCGACAGAATACATCAAGTGATCCTTGCAAGTTCGTGTGGATTGGGGATCTTTACGGGTTATCTAAATTTAGGCTACAATAGACACAACCCAATCACAATCAACAAATGATTCACTTAGGTCCAATCTATTTAATTTTAGTTCATTCAACTAATGAACTAAAATTGAACTCTTAAATAAAAATAGAATAAGTTGATGTTACTCATTCATACCCTAGACAACCTTATTGGAGAAAGTGTATCCTCGTGAAGAATATCAGTAATCGCCAAGAGCTCATAGACCGCCTATAGCTCTCCAAGTTACTATATTTACCCATATGACCACATTTTAAAACTTGGATATTTTGACTTGTCCAGAAGCCATGTTTCAATAGACACTATTGAAAACTTAACGTTAAGATTTAATATCCAATACCTCAAAACATCCATATGATGATATTCTACTCTCATTTAATAAATAGAGCCACGATGTCCATATCTATAAATTAAGTCCTCTATCGATTAACAAATGAATACCACCAAACTATCGAGGATAGACTATGATATATAACCGTACTCATTGATAGCTCAAATGATAACACTTGCAACTATAAGTCCATCATTTATCTCAAGATTGAGATAGACTCTCCGATTATCTTCAAATGAAAACTTGTATCCACTGACGGTTCTAGATAAAGTATTTCATTGTTATCCAATTCAATGCACCTAGTGCACTAGATTCTTTTGCCCAAAGACACCACACTTTAATGATTTTAGACTCATCATAACACATTTGATCCCACTCAAATGCTAGCAAAAGAATCTACAAATTTAAGAAGATAAAGGCGCCCAACCTTTTTTCTTAAGTTGTGAATATTATTCAAGACTAACTAAAGAATTGTGTCTACCTCATACATATCTAGATGTATGAATAATTCTTCTTTTTTCATAGTCTTTTGACCTTATGATTATTTACTTTTGACAATTATAATAATTAAACTATAAATGCTATTAGATTTGTTAAACTAGAAATCACATTATTTATATGAAAAGATTGTCAAATACATTATCACACTCTTGCTATCGAGCATAATCCCAACAACTGCTACTGATATACTGATGTCTCTAGAGGAGATGTTTGCTATGAGGTCTAGGATGACTAAGAGAGAGGTAGTGACTGCTTTCATGAATCTTAGGATGAAACCTGGACAGGCGGTGAAAGATCACATGATGAAAGTCATAGCACATCTCAACATTGCTGAACTGAATGGTGCTGAGATAAATGGTGAGATGAAAATTGACATGATTGTCAACTCACCATCAGATTCCTTTGATCAATTCAAGTTGGACTACACCTTGAATAATAAGGAATACACCTTACAGGGCCTAATGCAAGATGTTCAAAGTGCCGAGAAAATCCTTGTGAAAGGTAAGGGTCAAGAGATTCATATGCTTGGTAAGTTGCTACTGTAAAGACCCGCAAGAAGGTTAAGAGACAACAAATTAAAAAGCAACTTGGGCCTTCTTAGAAGGAGACCAATAAAGTTCCCAATATCAAAGGGAAGTGTTTCCTTTGTGGTTAAAAGGGTCAAAAGAATATACTGAATAAGAATGAATTCAGCTTACATTTACGCAATGGCGCGTTGGTGTCTACTAGTATAGTGGGAGATATTAGAATCAATTTAGATTCTTATAGGCATTTAGATTTAATAAACATTTACTATGTACCACATTTCAAGAGGATTTGAATTTCGGTTTCTTGTTTAAATAAATTTGGATATTCGGTTACTTTTAATAAAGGTTTTATTATTAGTATGAATAACAATTTTTTTTTGCAAAGGTACAATGGAAAACGGTTTATTCTACTTACATAGAAATATCTCTCAATTGTTAGACACAGAATCAATGGAACCTAATCGTAATAGAGTAAAATTGTCAAAAGATGAAACCTACCTATGGCATTTAAGCCTTGGTCATATTAACCTTGATAGGATTAAAAAATTGGTTAGTGATGGACCTTTCAGTGACTTAAAGATTAATGATCTACCACCTGGTGAATCTTGTCTGGAAGGTAAGATGACCAAAAGGTTGTTTACGACAAAAGGCATAAGAGCCATCGAATGTTTAGTATTGATACACACTGATATGTGTGGACCTATGAGCATTCAAGCTAGAGGTGGATATGAGAACTTCATCACTTTCACGGATGATCACTCAAGATTTGGCTATGTGTATCTCATGAGATATAAGTCGGATGCTTTTGACATTTTCAAAGCATTTAAAGTTGAAGTAAAAAATTAGCTTGAGAAACACATAAAAATCTTGAGGTCTGATCATGGTGGAGAATATCTATCAGGTGAGTTTCAGCAATATCTTATTGATAATGGGATAATTTCTCAGTTTTCTACACCAGGTACACCTCAACAAAATGGGATGAAAGAAAGAGGAAATACAACTATTTTGGACATGTTAGGTCTATATTGAGTTATTCAACGCTTTCTAATTCTTTTTGGGGATATGCTTTACAAACTGCTATGTATATTCTAAACGATATACCATCCAAGTCGGCTCCTAAAACACAGCATGAGTTATGGATCTAGCGAAAGCCTAGTTTACAATACCTAAGGATATTTGGATGTCTTGTGCACGTGTTAAAAGGAAAGACAGAAACGATGGAGTCCTGTTCAGAATCATGCATATTTGTAGAGTATCCAAAAGGAACAAAAGGATATTATTTCTATAGTCCTTCAGATCTTAATGTATTTGTTTCGACAAAAGCTAAATTTTTGGAAGAGGACTATATGAATAATTATGTGCCTAAAAGTAGAATTATCCTGAATGAGCTTTCAAGGGATACAATCCCACAAGAGGTTTCACAACCAAGCCCAATTGTAAGTTCCTTATCAACGCAAGATCAGCAATTTACCATACCTCAATGTATTGGAAGGGTTAGTAGACAACCCGAGAGATACATCGGTATAGGAGAATCTATAGAGAATCTCTCGGATGACGATGATCCCTATACGTACAAGGAAGCAATGGAAGATGTTGATTGTCGCCATTGGCAAAAGATAATGCAATCTGAAATTGAATATATGTTCAAAAACAAAGTCTAGTCTCTTGTAGACATGCCTAAAGCGATAAAACCCATCAGGTGTAAGTGGGTATACAAGTGGAAAAGAGAAATGGATGGAAATGTGGAAACCTTTAAAGCTAGATTGGTAGCTAAATGTTATACACAGAAAGAAGGTATCTATTATGAAGAAATCTTCTCTCTTGTGGCCATGCTTAAATCCATTAGGATACTATTATCCATTGCGGCATCTCTAGACCTAGAGATATGGTAAATGGACGTCAACACATCTTTCCTTAATGGAAGTCTTGACGAAAGCATCTAAATGATACAACCAGAAGGATTTATTGAAAGAGGCCAAGAGGAAAGGGTATGCAATTCATAAAGATCCATATATTGATTGAAACAAGCATCCAGATCCTAGAACATAAGGTTCGACCAAGCCGTGAAAAGTTTTGGATTTATTCAAAACCTTCATGAACCATGTGCATACAAAAAGATTAAAGGTGACAAGATGGTTTTCCTAGTTCTTTACGTTGATGATATACTACTCATTGCAAATGATGTAGGTGTATTGACATCAGTAAAAGAATGGTTAGTAAAACAATTTGTTATGAAGGACTTAGGAGAAGCAAGTTATATTCTTGGTACGCAAGTCAAAAGGGATGGAAAGAATAGAACGATTGCATTATCCCAAGCTTCATAAATAGATAAAATTTTGTTTAGGATTCCATGGAAAATTCTAAGAAAGGTATGTTAACTTTCAAACATAGAATCAAACTTTCTAAGGAGCAAGTTCTTAAGAATAAGCATGAAGTGTAATTCATGAGTAAGGTTCCATATTCATCGGTAGTTAGAAGTCTCATGTATGTAATGCTCTATACTAGACTTGATATTTGTTTTAATGTGGACATAGTTAGCAGGTTTTAAACGAGAGATTATATGCTTGTATACTCTGGAGGGGATTTAATTCCTGATGGGTATACAGATTCTGACTCTAGGAGATCAACATTTGGATCTGTATTTACTATTGGAGGAGGGGCTGTCATATCGAGGAGTATCAAGCAATCTTGTATTTCTGATTCCACTATGGAAGCCGAGTATGTTGCCGTATGCGAGGCTACTAAAGAGGCTTTCTAACTCTGCCAGCTCTTGATTGACTTGGAATTGGTTTCTGATGTGAATATGGAGATCACTATCTATTGTGAGAATAGTGGAGTAGTGACTAATTTGAGAGAACCAAGAAGTCATAAGAGAGGGAAACACATTGAAAGAAAGTATCACCTTCTAAGAGAAATTGTGCATTGAGGTGACGTGACGATTACCAAGATCACGTCAGCAGATAATCTAGCGGATCCCTTTACAAAGGTTCTTCCACAAAAGAGTTTTTATGGGCATCTAGAGAACATGGGGATGAAAGACATGACACATTTGCTATGGAGCACGTGGGAGACTGTTGGGATTATGCTCGATAGCAAGAGTATAATAATGTATATGACAATCTTCTCATATTAATAAAGTGATTTCTAGTTTAACAAATATTATATCATTTATAGTTTAATTATTATAGTTGTCAAAAGTAAATAATCATAAGGTCAAAAGACTATGAGAAAAGAAGAATTGTTCATACATATATATGTATGAGGTAGACACAATTCTTTAGTTAGTCTTGAATAATATTCACAACTTAAGATAAGGGTTGGGCGCCTTTATCTTGTCAAAGTTGCAGATTCTTTTGCTAGCATTTGAGTGGGATCAAATGTGTTATGATGAGTCTAAAATCATCAAAGTGTGGTGTCTATGGGAAAAAGAATCTAGTGCACTGGGAGCATTGAATTGTATCACAGTGAAATACTTTATCTAGAACCATCAATGGATACAAGTTTTCACTTAAAGACAATCGGAGAGCCTATCTCAATCCTGAGATAAATGATGGACATATGGTTGCAAGTGTTATCATTTGAGCTATCAATGAGTATAATTATATAGCATAGTCTATCCTCGATAGTTTAGTGGTATTCATTTGTTAATCGATAGTGGACTTTATTTATAGATATGTACATCGTGGATCCATTTATTAAATGAGAGTAGAATATCATCATATGGATGTTTTGAGGTATTGGATATTAAATCTTAACGTTAATTTGTCAATAGTGTCAATTGAAACATGGCTTCTGGACAAATCAAAATATCCAAGTTCAAAATGTAGTCATATGAGTAAATATGGTAACTTGGAGAGCTATAGGCGGTTTATGAGCTCTTGGCGATTACTGATATTATTCACTAGGATACATTTTCTCTAATAAGGTTTTCTAGGGTATGAATGAGGAACATTAACTTATTCTATCTTTATTTAAGAGTTCAATTTTAGTTCTTTAGTGGAATGAACTAAAATTAATAGATCGGACCTAAGTGAATCGTTAGTTGATTGTGATTGGGTTGTGTCTATTGGAGTTTATTTAGATAGCCCGCCAAGATCCCCAAGCCACAGAACTCGCATGGACCACTTGATATATTCTACCAGACCAATTTAGGATCCATCTAGAATTGTATTGAGGCATGCAGACTTTTTATTAAGGTCCAACAGATTTAATAAAATAAGAAAAATAATATATTGGCCAATGTATATGTGTTTGGCGGCAAGGCTATATAAAATAGCTTAATATATTGTTTTTTATTTTATTATTTAATTAAATGGAAATTAATTAATTTGATAATTAATTAATTACTTAATTAAAAATTAAAATCTCTTTTCTAGTTGGAGAAGGTCTCCTAATATTATACTATTGTTGGTAGTATAATTAATATTAAAGATTATATTTGATAAGTAGATAAATAAACAAAAGGAATTATTTATCTAGTCAAATTAGGAAATCTTTAATACGGTCACAAATACTCTAATGAGTTGGATTAGGAGTCTTGGTGTAGTGTAGAATTCTTCTTTGAAATAGGATTCTTTATCATCAAGTAAATCCACCAAAAGAAATGATTCTTGCCAACCAAGTAAATCCTTTTTAGAAAAGGATTTGTGATCCTATATATACCACCTTGAAGATTTCGGCCAGCCCTATGATCCTAAGAGTGAAAATTTCAGCCAACCTAAGTATTTTCTATGAGAGAATTTGGCTTACCAAGAGAGAATTTTGAGAGTGAAAAATTAAGTATTTTACAACAGATAAAATTCAATAAACTCTAAGATATAGGGTGTGAATTCGGCCAAGAAGAGAAAAAAGGGGAACGTTTTGGTTTTTGATAGTACACTAGTATCCTTTACATCAAAAGGGTTTTGTGTACAAAATCAAATTGTTCACACAAGTTTCAATCAAGTACATTGATAATTCACAAGTGGCCGGACGTTCTTGGATTTTCTATTGGAAGATTATTGTGACTAACAAAGAAAAAGATTTTGTTTGTTTCCATCCTCAGGTATACAATTTAAAGAAAGGGAGCCCACATTCCTAGGTGATTCACGTTCATGATTGGATTGTAAGATCTTGCGGATTTAATTCGACTCTAGTTCAATCGTCACGAGTAAAAGGTATGATACTTTTATATACATCAATTAGTCTAGGGTTAAGGTTCTTGTTATTATAAAAGGATTTTTTTTATACCAAACTTTATTTTTTATGCTTCCGTTGCGCGATTTTCCCTACACCTTTCCAGCCGCAGCCTTCTCGGGCTCCCTATCAGAGTCTTCGTCGACTAGGTCTAGAGGGCTATTAGGCTTGTTAGAAAGCCCAGCTCCAATGGCAACGTTCCTATTCGACCGGCGACGTTGCGGGTCAGGAGGAGCGTATTCGCTGTCAAAATTTTTTCGTGTTCATTTCCTTTGGACGAGGCTGGTAGCTTCCTCACCATCGACAATGGAGTCGACAGAATCACGACTAGTTTTTGACATGTAGGAAAGAGTGTTTTTACTATAGAAGATGAAAGTGCTGCTCATGAAGGCAACGAGAGGAAGCTTTTTCTTTGAAAATATTTGTTTTTGAAATTTGAAAGAAAGAAAAGGATGAGGAAGGCAGTGAAACAACTGGGTTTAAATAGAGATAATGGAGCAGTGACGTAGGTGAGTTTGAAGCAAAATCTTCGGTTTAAGATTGCCTCGAATCTCAGAAGTCGACGTAACGGAGCCGAATTATCTTGAGAAACACGCCACTCGCGCATTTAATGAGAAGATTTCCACCAAGATTCTGATAGCAATGATGGAGGGAAAATTTTTCCAATTAAAACTGAAAGTCTGACTCTAACCCTAACTCAGTCACCGGTGTTTAAGTTAGATGGGACTTCTATTAATAGCCAAATTTGGCTAGGGACCAAAGGGATAGTTTTCACTCTCCTCGCCTAAGTCCAAATCTGGATTTACTAACCATGGTACCGAGGTTCCTGGAGTCGAGCTATTATGTCACTCCCGTAGAAAGTGAGGAAAGGTCGTTACGCTCTAAGAACACCCCGGATAGAGCCCGACGAAATCAGATCGAGGTCCTTAAACCAAGGTAAGAACCAAAGGCAAATCAACCATCCTCTTCAAACGCAAAGAGGCACCAATAAGGCATCAGGTTCATATTGCGGTATCTCTCATCTCAGATGAGGGAAAGATTTGAATCTACCGGGACAGGTTGGAGGAAGCTCGCCGGATCTCATTCCCACTGAAGAACGCCCACCCGGCCATCTCGAGCTCTAGCAGCTGACTGGGGTAATCAGATCAAGCTCCTGGCACCAAGACCAAATCGTAAGTATTCCTCGCCCTAGGAGGAAACGAGCACCATACACAATGACCTCCATGAAGCATTATTCCATTAAGACACATCGTATTGTATCTACTCTCCGAATTACATTTAAACACTACATACGTGTAAGGATAGAGATTGAGTCCAAAGAGGAAAAAAAACTTATTTCTCCTAGATATGCTTGATTCCATTATTAATTACACAGTCAATTACATTTAAAAGAAGATATCCAGTCCGATATAGAGGTATTTTGATTCGGAAAATAATGGCGGGGGAATCAAGAGTTTAACCTAGTTGGACTATGCATAAATACGCCAAGCATACACGAAAGAGAGAGTGGAACAAAAAAAAAGGCACAAGGGAAGGGAGGACCTTCTTAGCCTAAATTCTATCATCAGAACACATCAACCGTTGTATTTTACTTCTCGATAGGCACGAGGCTGTCACACTACAGTATCCTAGAGAGATTAAGAGTATTCGAGTGATCATTGTACAATATACGCGATTGATAATAAAGCCAAAATATTCTCTTTTACATCGTGTTAATATTTGTTTCAAACATCCACCATTATTCAAAAAAACTAGTTACTGAAGGTACCACCATAGCCGCCACCTCCGTGGTAGCGGCCTCGAGGGTGTTAGCTGGAATTTCTCACCCCGAGTAAATTTTCCGTTAACAAGTACCAAAACTATTTAATAATTTAAATAACCGTACCAAATCGTTTTCAAAAATAAAATATATATTTTATTTATCAATAAAGATATTATGTATATTTAAATTTAAACAATTTAAATTCAAATATATTTCAATTTTATTTTATTTATTAAATTAGATAATCTTATTATCTTATAATTCAAATAAATAACAACTGAAACCCTTCATTTATAACTAATTACACTATTAAATAATCTTATTATTTAGTTGTCATAATAGTCATTTTAATCAATTGAATAATCTAATTACTTCAATCAACTCCTGACATGTGTCACTTTCATAACATAATTAATTGGACAATCCAATTAATTAACCGTGACCCTTGTTACCTAAATCTATCGGGCTAGAAAGGGAACCTAAAGAACCCACAGTATTTTGAGCTCCAATAGTCCTCAGAATCATTAATTAAACTCTTTAATTAATATTCCTTGATTATTAACTCCGATGTTATTTCACTAAAAACCTGAAGCTGCACTCTCTCAACTGCTGACGCTTTTACACAGACCGATATAACTCAGTATCCATCGATATAGCTATTACATATGGTGCGATCCTCCACAGTAATTCATAATTAGAGATGGGTCATAATGTTCATTATACTCCTCTAATTACATATATCCTTTAAGTACTGGTTATTCTCTAATGGACAATAAATCCTATTTCCTCACGGAATTTGAAAAGCGCTCATATTGTCCAAGACACGAATCAACCCCATAAGGGAACTACCATCTACTTCTCGTAAGAAGGAATGAATTCCATTACTGTGTACAAACCTTCCCAGCCACAAGCCAAACCGTAATCTCGACATACGGATCATATTGATCGGGAACTGCATCTGACCTCAACCATGGTATATCAAAGACCATGATCTAACCTAAAGGAGTCGATAAGACACTTAGGATTACGATCACCCACATATAGCAGTTATTAGTTGATATAAATGAACCTCATCGCTAAACGGATCTTGGTAAGAGATTCGTATAGATCATGGCCCAGTCCTATATGATCACATCATACAAGGTACCCCCATTCCCATCTCTCATATGAATGATTCAGGATAGAATCACCGTACATTTCAGGATAGAATCAGCATACATTACAAAATGGACCGTAGCTATAGATTAACCACAAATGAGGTACCCAACTTTATTTGCTATTTATGGACTCTTTAGATTGCATGTTTCTTACTGTATCCATCCGTATATGACACTTATATACACAGTTTGATATTACATATGGAAACCTTGGATGTTAAATATATGTACGAGTTATAAAATAAATAACACAACAAGACTGAACTGAACTGAACTAAACTTTTCTTTTATTTATTTCATAAATCCATTTTCAAATTACATCTTTAGGGCATAAATCACAACAATGGCGAACTCACTCATGGAGAAAATAAAATACAACCGGGGATGTTGCAAACTTAGTAGGAGACTTTATTGATGATCAAAATGGAGTACATAACTCTTTTAAAGAGTTATTGTTATTGACTCCTAAATGGAGAAAATCTGATAAGGAGTCCCCTATCTAAAGGTAGAACTTCTTCAAATGATCAGTGTTCCAGGTGTGATCGATGGGTCAACCATCCATATCTTCCAGCTTGTAATATCCGTTGTGAACCACTACTTTCACCAGGTATGGTCCTTCTCATTTGGGTTTCAGAACTTTATCTAATCCTATCTGGGTGTTTTGGATCTCCTTCCTAAGTACCATGTCTTCTTTTTGAGGCCTTTGGCCTTCACCCTTTTTTTGAAATACCTTACGGTCTTGCTCTGATAAGCTGCTACCATCTCGGCTACTCGATATTTTTTCTCCTTTAGGAGGTCTAGCTTAGCTCAGAGTTTAACCTCGTTATTCTCTTGTTCAAAATGTTATACCCTGAACAAGGTAAGTTTGTGCCTAATAGGAATGATTGCTTCAGCCCCGAAAGTCAATGAGTAAGGTATCTCTCCAATGGCTATTCTTTTCATGGTCCGGTAAGCCCAAAGGACCTCGGGAAGGTCCTCGACCCACTTACCTTACTTTTGATGCAATTTCTTGTCTAGCAATTTCTTGATGGTCTTATTGGTTGACTCGACCAGTCTATTAGTATGCGAGTGAGCTACTGAAGCAAATCAGAGATCGATCCTTAAACCTTTGTAAAAGTCCTTAAATTAGGTATTATCGAAATGTTTACCTAGGTAAGTGATTATGATAAGAGGAGTGTCAAACTTGCAAACCATGTTGGTCTTAATGATCTTGGTTGTATTTTGCTTTGAAATCCAGGAGAAAGGTCCTACTTCGACCCACATGGTAAAATAATCAATAGCAACGATAACGTGCTTAGCCTGTCCAGGAGCGGTTGGAAGTAGACAGATCGGGTCAACTCCCCAAACGGCGAAAGGGTAAGGTGAACTGATCATCCTTATTGAATTTGTAGTACTTATATCGGTTCCTTGCATCCACTAGAGCTTTCATGGGTGCCAGTTTTTGATGTAGCCCTTTGTCCCGGATGCTGAGGTAGATCGTCTCGCGGGATGTATTCAGGGGTGTAGTGTTCGTACCCTCTTTCGTCCTGGGCTACTGGGGCCACTACCTTTAGAGGGGGCGAAGCTTGTGGAGAGGTTCACTTTATAGGGTACCACTCTTGTCTAGGTTGTGATGGAGGGGGGCGATATGTCGAACTGATGGGATGCTTGTTCTGCGCTCTCTGAACCAACGCAGGACTAGGTGCTTCTTTCTTCTGGCACTTTGACGATCTCATATCATCATGCTCAATTTTAACCTTGGGCTGCTCATCAATCAAGACCCGCTCAAGAGCCTGATCATAGGCGTCCTGATAGGTTTCTTAAGGATGATTGGTGAAATATCAGAACAGTTCTATATAAGATTGGAGGGTTTCCTCTTGCTCTTAGATCACATATTGTAGGTGGATGGGATCTTTCGGCTATGGTTTAACACCCAAGAACTTTGAGCAAAAATCAGTTGATAGTTTTGTGAAGGAATCTGCTCTTCCTGCAGGTAGCTTTTTGAACTAGGTCTTTGCATAGTCAATTTATATGGTAGGGAACATCCGGCACATGGCTGCCCTAATAGTGTTTTGGACCTCCATCTCCTGGACGAAGATCTCTAGATGACTCAACAAGTCTTCGACATTGGAGAACTTATCCGACAGTATCTTGAACTTAAGCGGGAGCCCGGCTTCCCTGGTCCTCCTGGTGAAGGGAGCATTCATTTCACTTTGTGGATCTTTCTAGATTTCTTGGTGCTTTCCTTTCTTCAACTATTGCATCACTTTATGTATTCTTGCAAGCTGGTCCTGCAGGCGCTTGTTCCCAAGGCTTTAAGAATCGACCTCAGATCACTCACAATCAGACCCCTCGGATGAACTGGATACTTGAACCTTCTTTTCTTCATGAAGGAAATCTTCTTGAAAATTTCATCGACTGCCTCCCGCTCTAACCCAGGCTTCACTACTGGAGGTTGTCTGGGGAGAGGGATCAGATTTTTCTCACTGTGGGATATCTGCTGCAGATTTGACCTGTCTGGGTTGGTAGCAAAATGGTCTATAAGGAACTGGGGACATGGGACCTAACCTATCTCGAATCGAGGGTTGAGGTCCCGTACTATTATAGGTTCGTTCTGGTTGGGGAGGTCCCAACCGATCAAAAGTAGGCTGCCTGGCTCCTGGTCTACTTGCTTCTCCTTGAGCATTGGGTTTCGCTAGCTGAGTTATAATGCCTTCAACGAGCAAACGAAGGCGGAAATTCTCTACGAAGGTCAATGCTTGCTGATCGAGCACAGCCTGGCTTACCACTGGAGGGCCTGAAGCCTAAGTAGTGATTCATTGGACCGGAGCTAGGTTAATTCCTGGATTTTCTGCCCTTATTTGTAGCCTTTCGAGTTGATACGGGAAGCGGTTACCCCAAGGCCTCGGGTTGTCCCAATGAAGATCAAAGCCTCGTAATCCCCGTACAACAATATGTAGATAAAAATTAGTTTTAAAATGGGTGTGGATGTTCCCACTGATGGTGCAAAAAAATGTTTGCCGAAAATTCTCTCGTGGTGAGAAATATCAGTCAACACCTTCAAAACCACTACCTAGTATGTCGCGGTCGGGGTAGGTACCCTCGGTACCAATGTCGGGTGTAAAAAAGGAGATGGGATGATGATAAAAAGCTATATGTGAAACACATGATAGAAATGACACTGTTTTATTAACGATTATTGATGGGTTACAGATGGTGTATGTCTCACAATCTCTCTAAGGAATCTTGAGGTGGCGAAGTCGTTCTCGTCGATAAGTTGACAATTCTCAATGGCGATCGACAAGCCTCGTTCTATAGGGAGAACTAAACTTGATCGTGGAAATAAAGCTTGTGGAGGAGAAAAGAATGATGATATTCTCCCTTCTCTATGCATGTCCAAACGTATTTATGCAGTAGATGTTTAGGTTTAAATGTCGTTGACTTTGGCAAATTAACTGATTCGAAGATATTTTGGAGGTTAATCAGTTTGTTTCCTTTTCGGACTCTTTGGCTTGACTTGAATGCATATAGAATTTTAACACGTTTTGGAGAGTAATTATGATCCTATAGACTGCCCTGGCGAGGTGCCTTATAGAGGTCACCATGTATGGTGCTTGCTATCCCGATGACGAGGTATGCTTAGGCTCCTATCTCGATTCTAGGAACTTAATTTAAATACGTCGGGCTTCCTTAGAGCTAGACTTAACCAACCTAGGGGTGATATACCGCATAGGGTATCAACCTTGTTGTATGGAGCTTGGTCTAGCTACTTCAAACTTTCTCACAGAGCTTAAATTAATGAATGTGCGCCAAGCGACTACGAAAGAGAAATGACCTTGCCTTGCTTCTATGGGGTTGCTAGGTACCTGGACTTTGGGGACCTTGATACCTCGGGATGGATGATACCTCGCTACTTGAGCCAAGGTTCGGACCCAGCTTGAAGGTTGTAAGTTGAAAAATTTTCCTTTGGTCCTTATCAAGTGTTTCTTATTGGCTATTACTGCCCAACCATGCATCACGATGCGAGGCAATTTGTACAGTCATGTGGACCTTGCGAGAGGACTTCCAAATTCAATCATCTACTTCCGGAGCATCTCTCCTCAATCAGCTCACCCTATCCTTTTACCATCTAGGGGGTTGATTTGATCGAACCGCTCCCTACTGCTTTTGGTCAGGCCAGATGTGCTATAGTTACGATCAACTATTTCACCGGATGGGTGGAAGAAGGACCACTTTTTAAGATATCAGAAGAAAACGCCACTAACTTTATTAAGAAAAATGTTATCTGCAGATTCGATACCTCGATGGCCATTATTTCTTACCTTGGCAAGCAGTTTGATAACTCGCTGTTCAAGTATTTCTATGAAGACCAAGAAGCTGATCTCCATTTTGCATCGATAGCTCATCCACAAACAAATGGCCTGGTTGAAGCTACAAATAAGTAAATCAAGAAGCTCCTAAAGAAAATGCTACAACAAACAAATAGGGTAGTTTGGCCGGGGAGCTCTTCGATGGACTCTGGGCATAACGTACCACTAAAAGGACCTCGACCGGAGAAAATCCTTACTTTTTGTCTTTCGAGGTAGAGGCGGTGCTACAAATCAAGCACAAGCTATCTTCATTTGGGGTTTAACTTTTCGAATTGGAGAGCAACGAGGTCAATCTAAAGGCCAAGTTAGACCTGCGGGAGGAAAAACAAGAAAAGGTAGCAGAAAAGGTTACGATCTACCAGAGCCAGGTCGTAAGGTACTTCAATAAGAAAGTTAAAGCCCGTAGTTTCAAGGTAAGGGACCTAGTCCCCCGAAAGGTGACTCAGAATGTCAGGACCCGGTCAGAAGGGTACTAGCCCTAAACTGGAAAGGTCCATACCTATTAAAGGTAGTCATTAGGAATGGGGCCTACAAATTAGATGACATGGATGGGCGTCCTATCAACTATACATGGAATACAGACCACCTCAAGAGGTTCTCCTCATAGGATAAGTACCAGTATAGGTACCTTGCAAGCATTGTACACTTAATTTGCTCATTAGTAAAGTCTCAATTTATTCTCCAACTGCATTTATTTTTGTTTTTGACAATTGTAATTCACCATAATCGCCATGAACCAGGAAAGCCATATAGATACCCTGATGCCTTGGTCGAGCACCAGCCCCATCGAGAAGGGTTAGAGCGTAAACGCATAGTTGCCAACTAGATCTTGAGACCAAGATAGCCAGATAGTGCTCCTGATGCCATTGGTTGGGCGACGCTCCTAGGAATGGTCTAAGCGTAAGTGCATAGTTGCAAGCCAAATCACAAGACCAAGATTGCCAAAGTGGTTTTCCTGATGCCTTGGTTAGGCTACCACCCCCCCCCCCCCCAAGAAGGATCTAAGCGTGAGTGCATAGTTTCCTGCTAGATCAAGATCATCGTGATACGATACCTCCCTAGTGTAATGAGGGGGGGGGGGGGGTACCTAGATTGGTTTAACCAGATTTTCCTCCTAAGTACCAAAATTCCTAAAATTAGGAATACCTGGTGTTAACAACCCAATTTGGCTAGGGACCAAAGGAATATTTTCCACCTTATAGCCTTCAAGCAGTGGTCCGAACCTTGGCTCAAGTAGCGAGGTACCATCCATCCTGGGGTATCAAGGTCCCTAAAGTTGAGGTACCTAGTTACCCCGCAGAAGCAAGGCAATGTCATCACTCTCTCAATGACATCTGGCACACATTCAGGCCTACCGACCAAAGCCTCGCCACCCTGTCAATGCCCCCACATAATTGATTCGAGCTCTATGAGAAAGCTTGAAATAGCTAGACCAAGCTCCATACCACAAGGTAGGTACCCTAAGGGTATATCACCCTTAGATGGGTGAAGTCCAGCTCCAAGGAAGAACGACGCATTTAAATCAAGTTCCTAGTATTATGATAGGAGTCTAAGATTACCACGTCACTAGGATAGCAAGCGCCATACATGGTGACCACCATAAGGCAACTCGCCAAGGCAGTCAACATGATCATAATTACTTTCCAAAAAGTGTTAAAATTCTACATGCATCCAGGTCAAGCCAAAGAGTCCATGAAGGAAACAAAATGATCTCCCTCCAAGATATCTTTGAATCAGCAAATTTGCAAAAGCCAACGATGTTTAAACGTAACATCCCATCTATTAAGAGGGAGATTTGATTCAGTTATTGGAGGCGAGAGAATAACCAACTAAACCTAAACATCTACAGTATAAATATGCCTAGACATGCATAAAGAAAAGGGATCCATTCTTTTCTCCTCCATAAGCTCCATTTCTACGATCAAGTTTAGTTCTCTCTGTAGAACGAGGCTTGTTGATTGCCACTGAAAATTACCCACTTATCGATGAGAATGACTTCGCCACCATAAGATTCCTTAGAGAGATTGTGAGACATACACCCTTTGTAATTCATCAATAACCAATAATAAAACATTGTCATTTCTATAATATGTTTCATATATAGCTTTTTATCATCATCCCATCTCCTTTTTTACACCGATTGTTCGTACCGAGGGTAACTACCACGACCGCGACCTATAAGGTATTGGTCTTGAGGGTGTTAATTGATATTCCTCACCTCGAGTGAATTTTCAGTTAACACTTTTTGGGCACCGTCTGTGAGAACATCCGCACATATTTTAAAATTAATTTTTATCTAGTTATTGTTTTACAAGGAATTATGAGGCTTCGATCTTCCCAAGGACTGCACGAGGCACCTGGAGTAGTAATCTACCATTTCAACTCGAAAGGCTCCAACGAAGGGCAGAAAATCCAAACATCATAACCCTGCTCTGATCTAACCAACTGTAGCGCGGGCTTCAGGCTCTCCAGTGGTAAGCATGGACATGCTTGATCAGTAAGCAGCTGCCTTCGTACAGAACTTTCGCCTTCGTTTGCTCGTTGAGGGAATTACAACCAAGCCGGTGAATCCTAATACTTAAGGAGAAGTGAGTAAACCATGAGCCAGGCGTTGGGACCTCCCCCATTGGATCCAGCTTACAATAGGATGGGACTTCAACCCTCGATTCGAGACAGGTTAGGGCCCATCCCCCATACTCTTTACAGACCATCCTACTACCAAATTAAGTAGGTTGAATCTGCAGCAGATATCCCACTGCGAGAATAATGTGATCCCCATCACCCGGTAGGCTCTATGAGAGAAGTCTAGGCTAAAGCGGGAGGCAGCCGGTAAAACGCTTGAGTAGATTTCCCTCATGAAGAAAATCTTGTTGAGGTATCCAGTTAATTTGAGGGCTCTGATAGTTAGGGATCCAAGGTCAATTCCAAAAGACTTGGGAACAAGCACCTGTGAGACCAGCTGGTAAGAATGCATAAAGAGATCTAGCAGTTTAAGAAAGGAAAGGACCAGGAAGTCAAGAAAGATACACTGAGTGAAATGAATGCTCCCTTCACTAGGAGGACCGGGGAATTTGAGCTCCTACCTAAGTTCAAGATGTCATCGGATAAGTTCTCCGGTGTCGAAAAAACTGTTGAGTCATCTGGAGAGCTTCGTCTAGCAGATGGAGGTCTAGAACACAACCAAGATAACCATGTGCTAGATGTTCCCGACCATTTTGACCAAATATTCAAAGGCCTGGTTCAGAAAGTTACACGTAGGAAGCGTAGATTCCCTTACAAAACTATTAACTGATTTTTGCTCACAGTTCCAGGGTGCTAAACCGCGCCCGAAAGATACCATCCACCTACAATATGTGATCCACGAGTGGGGGGAAACCCTCTGATCTTATGTAGAACGATTTCACAAAGAAGTCATCCAGATTAGAGTCTTTGCTGGAAAGGAGGCCCTCACTAACTTTTGTAGGAACTTATGGGCTGGACTGCTATTCCGGTCTTTCGCCAAGCATGCTCTAGAAACCTATCAGAGGGCCTACGATCGAGCTCTTGAAAAGGTTGAGATCGATCAGTAGCTCAAGGTTAAAATTATGCATAATGATATGAGATCAAAAAAGTGCTAGAAGATAGAAGCACCCAAACCTACGTTGGTTTAAAGAACACAGAACAAGCCTCCTAACAAGTCGATATATCGCCCCCCCTCAATCCCAACCTTATTAAGAGCGATACCCTATAAGGCAAACCCTTTCATGAGCTTCACCTCCTCTAGGGTAGTGGCTCCCTTTGCTTGGGATGAAAGAGGGTACGAACACTACACCCATCTTAATGCATCCCGTGAGACAATCTACCTCGCCATCCGGGAAAAAGGGCTACTTCGTAAGTCAGTACCTATTAAATTTCCAACGAATACAAGGAACCAATACAAGTACTGTGACTACCATGAAGACGTGGGGCACAACACATTGGAGTGTTACAGCATACGTAACCATATTGATGCTCTGATAATGGGAGGTTGCTTGGTAGAATTCCTGTAGCAGGTTAGGAATAATATGCAAACATGGAAGGAGGTACAAGCCGAGATCCGTGAGAATAAGGAAAAGCATAGAGATAAGCAAAAGGATCTGATGTAGCAAATCCAAGTTATCCACACCATCAGTGGAAGGCCCACCATTGTGGGGATTTCCAACATGCCAGGAAAATTCTCGTACCAGTGAAAGGCGAGGCATCTTAAAGGTGGACAATAGCTTGGCTGGCCCTTCCAAATTGGCCTAGATCATTTTTATGAAGGCACGGAGGTAAACATCTACAACATTGTTCAAACCCACGATAATCCTATGGTAATCACAGTACAAATGACAAATTACCTGGTCCGTAGTGTGCCCGTCGACACAGGCAGCAGTGTAGATATTCTCTTTAAAGACATCCTTGAGATGCTCAAATTGAAGCAATGGTTCTACAACAACTGTAAAACTCTATTATACGGCTTCACTAGGACTCAATCATACCAGTGGGGTCGAAGATCATCCCAATAATTACAGGAATTGCACCCCTTCAGTAGAATATCTTGAAAGATTTCATAGTAGTTGACACCCTGTCGGTCTATAATGCCATCCTATGAAGGCTTTTCCTGTTAGCACTCAAGGGAGTACTATCCATCTACCATAATTTCCTAAAGTTTCTAATTGAAAACGAGGTAGGAGATATACGAGGAGGCCAACAGGTAGCCCGCAAGTGCTACACGGTCTCTGTTATCCCTGTAACATTGGTAAAATAGTTCACCCAGGTTGCTACAGTCTACAAAAAGAAATTGTCAGGAGTGAATCTTGAGATCTCAAAGCCTGAGGGAGGTTCAAAGAGGAACATCTAAGATGAAGACGAGGACGAGGACGAGGTAGAGGAGGATCGGGAATGGGCCAGTGGCTGCCCCGTAGATGAGCTAGAAGAGATCCCAATCAGAGGTGATGATCCATCCACAGTAGTCAAGAATGGGGAAACCATGGAACCGAGAGTGAAGGAAGGATTGATTGGCCTGCTTAGGGAATTCAATGACATATTTGCATGGAGCCACGATGAGATGCTAGGAATCCCTTTAACCTTGGCCTCTCATCGGTTGACTGTTGATCCCACGGTTAAGTTGGTCAAGCAAAAAAGGTGTTAGTGCAACGATGAAAGAAATACCACGGTGTGGGAGGAAGTCGACAAATTGACCAAAGCCGGGTTCATCAGGAAGGCACTATACCCCGATTGGATTGCCAATGTGGTTATGGTCTCTAAGGCAAATGGAAAGTGGCAAATGTGTGTTTACTATATTGACCTTAATCTGGCCTGGCCGAAGGACATTTTTCCTTTACCTAAGATCCACCAGCTGGGGGACTCTAATACTGGAATAAGCTCCTAAGCTTCATGGATGCGTTCTTAGGATACAATCAAATCAGGCTGCACCTAACACACCAGGATAAAACCAGCTTCATTACTAGGCATGGTTTGTATTGCTACAAGGTGATGCCGTTTGGCTTTAAGAAAGTAGGGACTACGTACCATCGGTTGGTCAATCGGCTATTCAAGATAGAAATCATGAGGTATATAGAAGTTTACATTGATGATTTAATTACCAAGGCTCTGGCCGTGGAAGAACATAAAGATGACCTTCGTAAGACTTTTTGATCCTAAGAGAAAATCATATGCGACTAAACCCCTCAAAGTAGGCCTTCGGGGTAACCGTAGGAAAGTCATTAGGTTTCATGGTTCATAAAAGGGGTATAGAGACTAATACTTAAAAGATTCGGGCTATCTTGGATCTAGAGTCTCCAACCTCGCTTAAGAAGGTTCAGACCTTAACGGGTTGAGTAGTCACGCTCAATAGGTTTATTTCCCAATCAACTGATAAATGCCTTCCTTTCTTCAAGGTGAAAAAGTAGGGATAAAACATGAAGTGGAACCAATTAGCAAACAAGATTTTAAAGCCCTGAAGAGGTATCTGGCTAGTTCCCCGATGCTCATCAAGTCAGTTCCCGGAGAGGAGCTGTAGATTTACTTGGCTGTATCGAAAATAGCGGTTAGTGGACCCTTGGTCAAGGATTGTAGAGATTGGGTCCAACAACCCATATATTATGTCACTCTTGCATCATCCAAGCCTGAAAAGAACTACCTTCTCATTGAAAAGCTTACCTTCACCCTTTTTACCTTAGCAATGAAGCTATGATCTTATTTTCAAGCTCAAACTGTAGCAGTAGTAACCGACCAACCTCTCCGCCAATTCTTGCAAAGACCAGACATATCGGGGAGGTTAGTCTTGTGGGCTATAGAGCTCACTCACTTTGATTTAAAATACAAGGCTAGAACGACGATCAAGGCTCAAGCGTTAGTTGACTTTGTCACCGAGTTTTCAGCACCCTAAAGGCATGAGGCAGGAGCCTTGGCAAAGCCAGAGATACCTCACCATAAGCCTCTAGAGCTCGATGATTAGTCACAAGATTGCAGTGCCCTGGATTCTCTATACCGATAGGGCTTCTGGACAAGTAGGCGGAAGGGGTCGGCACAATCCTAACTGGCCTAGAAAGGACATAATATTACCACTGTTTTAGGTTTAAGTTCATGGCTACCAATAATGAGGCAGAGTATGAAGCTCTTTTGGCAGGAATGAGGGTCACTATCGATCTTGGGGCTGATCACTTGGGGGCTGATTACTTGCATGTTAAGAGTGATTCGTTACTCATTGTCAACTAGGTTACTAGTCTATATCAAGCTAAGGGTGATAACTTGGTTGCCTACTTAAAGCAAGTCCAACAACTCAGAAATAGGCTCAAGGGATTCAAGATTGAATAGATTCCTCGACAGCCAAATCACCGAGCAGATGTCTTATCAAAGATAGCTACAAATGAGGGTCAAGCACTACCAAGGGGAGTCCTCTGACAGGTGATATGCAATTAAAGAAATCTGCCCAGTTGATCGGTTGCCATGTTGGATGGATCCGATAGTTGCCTACCATAAGGAAGAAAAGCTTCCGGAAGACCCTGACCAAGCTTAAAAAATTAAGAGGGTTTCTGTCCGGTGTTACTTGGTGGATAGGTACCTCTACAAGAGGGGTAGATCCCTTCCTTTGCTTCGATGTCTACATCTCGACCATGTCAGTTGGGCAATGAGAAATGTCTATTCTAGGGATTGTAGAAATCACATTGGTCTTTGGCATATCAGGTACTTCACATGGTATACTATTGGCTAACTATTCAACATGATACGAAGACGTTCGTACGGTCCTGTGAACCATGCCAGAGAACCTCGGACTTAAGCCACCTTTATCCTAAACAGCTATCAATGATTAGTCCACCTTACCCTTTCACCGTTTGGGGTGTCGACCTGATCGGTCCTCTTCCCACCACTCCTGGACATGCTAAGCACGCTATCGTTGCTATTGATTATTTTACAAGGTGGTTCAAAGCAGGACCTCTCTTCCGGATGTCAGAGGAAATTACAACCAAGTTCATAAAAACCAACGTGGTCTGCAGGTTTAGCACTCCTCTTATTATAATCATTGACGTACGCAAACAGTTCGATAATACCCAATTCAGGGACTTTTATGAATGTGGGATTGATCTCTGATTTGCTTTAGTAGCTCACCCGTAGACTAATAGACTAGTCGAGTCTACCAATAAGACCGTCAAGAAATTATTGAAAAGGAAATTACTGCAGAAGAAGGGTAAGTGGTTTGTGGAGCTTCTCGAGGTCCTTTAGGCGTACCAGACAACGAAAAGAACAGTCACTTAAGAACCACCCTACTCATTGGTTTTCTGAGTTGAAGCAATCCTTTTCATTAAGTACAAACTGACCTCGTTCACGTTACAACACTTTGAATTAGAGAGCAACGAGGTTAAGCTCCAAGCTAAGCTAGACCTTCAGAGAAAAAGCAGGATCGATTAGCAAATAAGGTAGCAATTTATCAGAGCAAGATCGTAAGGTATTTCAATAAAAGGATGAAGGCCAAGGGCTTCAAAGAAGAAGACCTGGTAATCAGTAAGGTGACCCAAAACACCTGGGTAGGATCAGACGGAGTCTTGGGACCCAACTGTGAGGGACCATACTTGGTAAACGTAGTGGTCCACAGCAGAGCTTACAAGCTGGAAGATATGGATGGTCGACCCATCGACAACATCTAGAACATTGATCATTTGAACAAGTTCTACCCTTAGACAGGGGACTCCTTAGCAGACTATCTCCATTTACGAACCAATAACAATAATTCTTTAAAACAGTTATGTACTCCATTTTTTACATCAATAAAGTCTCCTGCTAATTTTTTTCCATCCCCGATTATATTTTATTTTCTTCATGATTGAGTTCGCCATGGTCACCATAAACTAAGGAGTAACTTAATAGCATCCTTGATTCCTCGGCTGGGCACCATCCCATGCCGAGAAGGGTATGAGTGTAAGAGCATAGTTACCATCGAGATTTCAAGATCGAGATTGCTGTATAGCATTCCTGATTGTAATTTCCCTTTATCTTTATAGTGTGAATATTCCTAGAGAGGGGGGGGGGGGGGGTGATTTAACAATGCTTAATGAAAATTGTAAACAATGACACACAATATTTATGTGGTAAATCTCTGAAGAGGAAACATCCACGGGTTGATACCACAACCACCTGCAAAAGCAAATCCACTATTTCAAATAAGAGTTACACACTTAAGCAATCAACACATGCTCTTCAAGCTATCACTCTTACTCTATCCTTGAACCTAGTGATCTACTAAACCGACTTCTTATTTTAAGACCACCTGTCTCTCCTTGGTCATCTATCTGGATCCTCCCAACCCTAGGAAAGACTTCTTGCTCAACTATCCGAGTCCTCCCGACTCTAGTCAAGACTTCCTTGCTCAACAATCCGAGGTCTCACACCTCTTGTCGAGACTTCCACTTACTTAGCTATCAGAGTCCTCCCAACTCTAGCTAAGGCTTCCAATTGCTCAAATCAAAGAACCACTCTAAGATATGAGACTTTCTACCTCTTCACAAGGCATCTAAGTGATCATGAATGTAAAACGTAAACAAGCACTCAACATAGAAAATGATGATCAACAAATTCTAACATGCAACTAGATAGCTAGATTATGCTTTCAAAGAACAATCGCAAATTTATCTAGGCAACCTAAGCATGTTATCAACTAAGAACGTAGATTTGAAGATATAGACACCAATTGAAACACAATCTAGTTCTTAGAAAATTAAATTAGATCTAGAAATAATCAATCAAGCATAAGAACAAAAGATTTCTAGAAACAATTTCATGTTATATCAAGTTAAGCACAAATCAATCAAATTATCACAAATCTAACTAAATTTGAAAATAAATTCAAAAAACCACAAAATGATATCAAAATCATCCTAGTAATGATTCTTAATCAAATAGCATCAATCAATAAGAAGATCTAAGAAGAAAACTAAGAAGAAGATGATTTTACCAACAAGGATGAAAACCACGAACTAAAGATCTGATCACAACGAAACATCTAGATATCCTTTGGTTCTGGAAATTCTTGGGGTTTGTATAACTCTTCAAGACACTCGAAATTGGTTTTTGAATCATGTGATTCGGATTATAAATGAAGAAGTTATCACTAAAACAAAAAATCAAAATGTTGAGAGATAAATTCTGCACTTGTTCTTCAAATTAGTTTTTCTCACCTTATAATGAATGAGAGGGAAGGAGAGGTTTTAAAGAGAGAACATCCAAAAAGACCAAAAAGCCCTCGATCCTTAGTTTCTCTCTGACATGGTGCATGGGTATCTTAAGGCAGCAAGGCTTTGGGGCCGAGATGGCCACGCGCCATCTCGGGAAGGTGCCAAGTGATGGCTTGTGCCATCGCACCTCTTCCCTTGCGCTCCTCTCGCGTTCTTCAACCTTTCTTTGGCCTCCGAACTACGATTTCAAATCTGTTTAAAGATTATGAAATGGGACTCCCTCACGGACATGGAAATATAAGATACTTAACCCATAAAATAATAATTTGACTCAATATATGAAGACGAAGACAATGTATGCAACATGAGTTGAAAGTGTAGCATCTTTTGACTTATAACTCGAAATCAATAGTATGAGTAACCGAAATGACCGGAACTCAATATGAATAATCTAAGACTAAAAGCAAGTTCAAGATCCATGTTATAGAAACATATAAACAAACAAACACATTTCACACAACAATGCAAACTACATAGAGATAGTCTCCAATCATGCATTTTCCAAAACATATTACTTTCATACCAATGCATGAGCATTCAACTTCAAGTGTGTGAATGTGTTATACCAAATGATGCGCTACGATTTAGGGACATAAATGTATGAATTGTGTGTGTGTGCACATTTAATGATGCAACACTAAGCAGGGACACATATTAATGAATTGTGTGTGTATGCACTTTTAATGATGCACATCTAGCAATGACACATATGAATGAATTGTGTTTGTGTGTGTGACTTATGCCTTGCAAGAGGAAGAAGAATCTCGATACCTTAGCATCCAAGAATAGTACCAATCCTCTTGAAGACAAACTTTGCATCATGAGAAGTTGCTTTTCTTCCTTGAAGCTCTTATCATCACAAACCACTTAAGCAACTAGGCATTATAAAGAAATGAAGTTTTGTTATGGAATCAAGTCAATACAAATCTAAAACCTAACAATCTCCCCCTTTGACTATTCCATGACAAAACCTCTACCTCACCATACAAAGATCACTCATAATCAATGTTGATTGCATTCTCACATCCTCATATTACAAAGAAATATTCCTAGACTAAAATGTCTTCAAGAATCTTCAAGAATATCTTCACACATTCAAAGCACCCGTGAGACAAGAACAACCAAAAGAAATCTTCTACAAAGAAGATAGGTGAGATAAACAAACTATATACGAAACAAAAAAAAAGATTCCCTTATCTCTTCTTATCTCATGCAAACACAAATTCTTTATCCCCCTTAAGACAAAATTTCCCCCCCTTAATGGATTGTCTTCCCTTTCTATCGAAACTAAGTAACATGGTGAGGAAAACACTCTCCCCCTTTTTGGCAAGGAATAGGACAAAAACATATTACACAACCTAGAGAGAGAGATAAATGCCAATTGAAAATACCTTCAAGGTTAAAAGGGATGCATAATAAAATCATGAGATAGTGAGCAAACAAGTTGTATAGAGAACTAAGTTTAACAAACTAAGCTCCCCTTTAGCATATGCTCCACATATTAATAAGCAAGTTAACTTGTTCACAAGGGAATCACACAATCACACATTTCAAGCATTAAAAGAAAGTAAACCATTATTTTTTCAAAATTAATAAGAGAATCATAGATTTTCATTATTCTCTAAAAAATAATCTCTCATTGCTAATGAATTAAGCACATTAAGGAAAAATGTGTGTGTGTGAAAATGCTTCTAGCATATATAAAAGGAGTGATTGTGATATCAACATGCAAACCACTTCAACACCTATCCATCTAAAGCTTTTCCAATCAAGGTCAAACTGATTATCATCCGGATTTTTGCTTTAAAGAGAATAGATTTAAACATATGAGCGTGTGTGTGCATGTGACTCGTCATCCCATTTCTGTTTTTAAACCCGAGCAATCACAATTTTCAACTATACTTTATTTTAAGCCTTCCTCCATTTATTTTTAGGCTTTGTATCAAAGATTTTTTTTTAAATGATTCTTTTTCAACACTTATTTTATTTTTCTTACATAAACATATACTCTTCATGACGGCTTTCACACATCACAATGGTGTAGCCCTTTCCTACATTGGGCGGCTTCACAACCAATGTGTGTAGCCCTTTCCATGAAGGTCCTCGTTGAGTTCAATGTAGATGCCGAAGCAAAATGGATACTAAACATAGGTCATCTATCATGAACTGGACAGTGAACTTCAAGATGCATCCATAATCTACATGCTTTCAAACTCAATTACTCAAGCTTAGACATATAAGAGAAGCATTTGTGCAATTTAAAAAAAAAACAAGATTTACAAAGGCTTAAATGCATGATCTAGAAGCTATAAAAGCTATTTTATCAAGATCATTATTTCTCACATGAGTAGCTCTTAAAGAAATAGATATACAATATAGTTTTGCTTATCAAGGCATTCATAACCACACAAGCATTAATTAACACAAATCATGCCAATGGATCTTCTAAGAGATACAAATATCTCTTTGTCCAAGGGCTTTGTGAACAAGTCCGCAAGTTGATTTTTAGTAGGCATCTGTTCAAGAGTTACTATTGAATGTTCAACAAGTTCTCAAATGAAATGATGCCTAATGTCTATATGCTTTGTGCGTGAGTGTTGAACCAGATTTTTAGAGATGTTAACAGCACTCATATTATCACAATACAGAGTAATTTTACCTTGATCAATCTCATAATCCTTGAGAATTTGTTTCATCAATAGAATTTGTGTGCAAGCACTTTCGGCTGCAATATACTCGGCTTCGGATGAAGAAAGAGAGGCAGAATTTTGCTTCTTGCTTTGCCAAGCAACCAAATTATTCCCAAAGTAAAAGCAATTGCCTGATGTGCTTTTACGATCATCAATGTTTCCTGCCCAATCCGCATCACAATAACCAACAAGAATATCATTAGTATCAAAGGAATAGAATAAACCAAGATAATGTGTTCCTTTTATATATCTAATGATTCTTTTAATGGCTTTCAAGCAAGATTCTTTTGGATTGGCTTGAAACCTAGCACACAACCAACTCTAAAACAAATATCCGACGTACTAGTCATTAGGTAGAGAAGGCTACCTATCATGCTCCTATAGAGACTTTGATCAACATTTTTTCCTTTTTCATCTTTGTCAAGTTTTAAAGTAGTACTCATAGGTGTTTCAAATTCTTTTCCACTTTCTAGACCAAATTTCTTAACAAGATTTCTAGCATATTTAGATTGAGAAAACATGATACCATTGCTAGATTGTTTCACTTAAATACCAAGAAAGTAATTGAGTTCATCTACCATACTCATTTCAAATTCTCTTGACATAATATTCACAAAATCATCAACCTTGGTTTTACATGTAGACCTAAACACTATATCATCAACATATATTTGTGCAACAAAAATGTCATTGTTATAATGCTTGACAAATAAAGTTCTATCAATACCACCTCTCCTATATTGGTTGTCAATAAGATATTGAGTAAACCTATCATACCAAGCTCTAGGAGCTTGCTTAAGGCCATAAAAAGCCTTTTTCAACTTAAACACATGATTAGGAGAGTGTGGGTCTACAAAACCCTTAGGTTATTCAACATACACTTATTCTTGAAGATATCCATTGAGAAAAGCACTTTTGACATCCATTTGAAACAATTTGAATTTTTTAAGACATGCAATGGACAACAAAAGTCTCATCAAAGTCTACACCCTCAACTTGAGTGTATCCTTGAGCCACTAGTCTTGCTTTATTTCTCACTATCTTGCCACATTCATCGGTCTAATTCCTAAACACCCATTTTGTACAAATCACATTGACATCTTTTGGTCTAAGAACTAAGGACCATACTTCATTCCTCTCAAATTGATTTAGTTCTTCTTGTATGGCATTAACCTAATATTCATCAATAACTGATTCATTAATATTTTTGGGCTCAATTTGAGAAGTGTAGCAAGCATATGAAATTTGGTTAGCTAGTTGCCTTCTAGTTCTAACCCCTTCATTCAAATCACCTATGATGTCTTGTTGGTAATGCATGTTCCTAAGTCTAGAATTAGAATTTTCAACATCTTGTTGGTTATCATTCAAACTATTTAATAACTCTTGTCTCTCTTCTCTAACAACACTATCATTATCATCATAACTAGTCACATCAATAGGTGTTTTAGTGTCATTCAACAAATGTTCTTTAGGTTCATTGACACCATTATTGTCACACAAATCAAGAATGCTAAGATAATCGATTTTCACATTAATAAACTCCATAATAGTCATAGTTTTCAAATTGAATACTCTATATGCACAAATATTATTAGCATACCCCAGAAAGAGACCAATATCACTTTTAGCATCAAACTTTCCTAAGTGATCTCTATCATTTAAAATAAAACACTTACTCCCAAAAGTGTTGAAGTAACTCACATTGGGCTTCTTGCCCTTCCAAAGTTCATAGGAGGTTTGTTTTGTGCCGGCCTTTCTAAAAACTCCATTAGTGACATAGCATTCGGTATTAACCGCTTCGGCACAAAGATTTCTAGGGACTTTCTTGCTATTGAGCAAGACCCTAGCCATCTCTTGCAAGACACGATTCTTCCTCTCAACAACAACATTTTGTTGAGGAGTTTTAGGAGCCGAGAACTCATGTGAAATCTCATAATCATCACAAAACTCACTAAATCTAGCATTTTCAAATTCACTCCCATGATCACTCCTAATGCAACATACTTTCTTGATCCCAAGACCTTTTTCAATTTGAACTTGATTGCAAAACTTCTTAAAGTAACCAAAAGTTTCGGTCTTGTCTCTAAGAAAATATACCCAAGCAAACCGAGAAAAGTCATCAACACATACAAAAATGTATTTCTTACCATTTATGCTTTCGGTTTGAATTGGTCCCATTAGGTCAATATGAACAAGTTTTAAGGGCTTCTTGATAGCAAAATTAGTGTTCTTTTTATGAGACACTTTGGTTTGTTTACCTAATTGACATTGTTCACAAACACCATCAAGAGTTTTACCAAGACTAGGAAGACCTCTAACAATGTTATAATTCTCAAGCTTCTTTAAATATTTATAATTCATGTGGTCCAATCTTTCATGCCATAATTCAAGCTTGTTGCACTCATGTGCCATATTACATGTTAGTGGATCAACCTCTAAACAATAGCAATTGTCCGAAGACCTTTTGACTTTCAAAACAATTTTGCCCTTTTTATCGATTATAGTGCACACATCCTTGTTAAAGCTAACTTCTTTAAAAATTTCACACAAGTGAGTGATGCCTATTGGATTAGCTTGTAGACCATCTACATACAAGGTGTCACGAAGTTTAGGCAATCCGGGGATACAAATTGTTCCCTTGCCTAGAACTTGCTTTTTAGTGCCATCACCAAATGTAACCCATCCACCATCATTCATAACAAGATTCTTAAAGAATTCCTTGTTACCAGTCATATTCCTAGAGCAACCGTTATCTATGTACCAACAAAAGGATGAATTAGCTCTTAAAGCATATTGTGCAACCAAACATTGTGTTGTGTTTTTCTTAACCCAATCTTTCTTGACAAGATTCTCATTCCCACTTTTATTAACATGCTTTGACTTGTTTTTAGACACATTGACTCCATTAGTCACATTTTCAAACAAATCAAACAAATCATTATCAACTTTCTTATGTATAGTAGAATGAGGTACAACATAAGATTTAACAAACAAATCATCAACACATTTATTCTCAACATGCTTTTCCAAGGTCTTCTTAGGTCTAATTCTAGATCCATACATGGATGATTGCCTAGGACCATTCAAAGACATATCATGCAAATCATTGGCAATTCTACATTTACGAATGTATTCAAAGCATTTAGGTCTTATATGTCCTACCATGTTACAATAATGACAAATAGGTATGAATTTGAGAATTTTACCATATGCTTGAGCATTCAACTCATTTTGCCTTCTCACATTTGTACCTCTTTGACGTGCAACACTCGATGTGGAGGCACAGGAGAAAGGGTAATGACTTGCCTCTGTGGTAAAGGTGCCCATCTACCAAACAGTAACGAGTCAAGATCCTTTTAAGCTTGAAAGCTTGATTGGGATCATCAGGAAGATTCTCCTCCAATAGGTAATCCATATTAGGATCCATCCAACACGAGAGTCGGTTTACTGGGTTGACCTATTTACCGCTTGCTATGCTGGACTGAGATATAACCTGGAGAGGTACCCCTTAGGTAGAGCTTAACCTTCGTTAGCTACTATCTTGGCAAGAACATCTGCTCAACGATTCTTTTGATGAGTTACCTACTCTGTCTTGAATCCCCTGAACCGAGTTTTAAGCTGTTCGACCCATTAAAGGTAAGCTGCCATTTTATCGCCTTTTGCCTGATAAAGCCCGATTATTTGCTTGACAACCAGTTGTGTATCACTCCTAACATAGAGGTAGTCTACTTTGATCTCAATTGCTACCCTCATTTTTGCCAACAATGCTTCTTACTCGGCTTCATTATTGGTGGCAATGAACTCAAAACAGAAATAGTGGTAGAGCATGATCTTTTCAGGAACAATTAAGATGATTCTAGCTCCGCTACCTGTGTGGTTGAATACCCTATCGGTATTTATAACCCAGAGATCTTAGTCAACTGGCCAATCTACTTGTTCTTGTTTCTTCTGAGAGCCCATATCCATGTTTGGAATGGTACCGGGATCAAAACGGCTGAGAACTCGACCATGAATTCTACCAGTGCCTGGGCTTTGATGGTATTCCTGGCTTTGTATTTGATATCAAAATTGTTGAGCTCGAGAACATAGAGTACCAACCTCCTTGAGACATTTGGTCTCTATAAGAATTAGCAAAGAGGTTAATCATAGCAGCCTAGAAGTAGGGGCATAACTTCCTAGCCGAGGTCACCAAGTGAAGGCAAACTTCTCGAGGAAAAGGTAATGTTAATATCCAAATTTGGCAAGGGTCCAAAGGGAAATTTCCTACATAGTCAAATACCTGGTACAAGGTACCTTTTGATACCAGCTAACAACATCATGCTACAACCTGCCTCGAAAGTGCCTGATCCTGTATGATTGAAGCACCCAAGCACCATTATCGACGTAAAGTAAGACCCCGTCACCTCCATAAAGTACCAAGATGAGACCTGGGCACCTCAGAAAAATCTCTCATGTCCATTAGGGCACCCTTCCTACCTCTTTAGCAGGAAGAAGGAGGATTTTAAAGCTACAACAAGATCGCTCAAGCACCATGTCAACAAAGGGGGTCTCCAAGATACCCCGCTAGCAGACCGGTACAACGGGGTGCCTCACAACAAGAATAATCAACCTCCAACAACCAAATTGATACCTCAATGTACCTCGCCGCCATATTTGTACCTAGAGATACCTCGCCAAAAAAAAACCACACTGAATAGCCTCCGTGCAATACCTCTTTAAACGGTGAGCAAAATTAGAATTATTCTCCAACACGTATCAAATTTCCACATGCATGCAATTTTAGTTAAAGAGTCTAAGAAGAAAACAAATACATCTCCCTCCAAGATATCTTCAAAATAGCTAATTCTCCAGAGTCAACGACATTAAAACATAAAATCCCCATTAAAAAGGAAGGACGATCAGTTCGGTTATTCATTGCTTGTACACCATGAATCAATCCTAAAGTCTCATAATATAAATATATTGGTGAAGGCACGTAGGATGGGTCAGCCATTAGTTATCCAAACTCCTTGTCTTCTAGTGAAAATAATGTTCAGAAGGTTGTTGCTTAGCTCTAACCTTGGAATGAAGCAAAGCCATCTCCATTGATTTTTTGTCCACTTGTCGACAGATACTAGTTCTCCACTCCTGGATTGTTGAGAGAGAGAGAGAGTTTAACACTTGCGATGTTCTTGTAATCAAACACTATAAATTCAATAAAACAATACCATAATCTCCTTCTATGATATTATCAATCAATTATTTTTACTCCATTCCCATTTTTCATATTTTAACCGGTACCAAAGATACCTACCTCGGTAGCGGTCTTAAGAGTGTTGATTGAGATTCCTCACATTAAGAGAATTTTTAGCTAACATTTTTTAGCACCGTCCGTGGGAAAGGTTCCACACCCTTTATAAAATCACGTGTTCACCATTTTTACAGGTCCATGAGGCTTAGATCATTCTAAGGGCAGCTCGAGGCTTTAGAGCACCATTCTGTTGCTTTAACCAAGAGAGCATAGAAGAAATGGAAGAAGTCAAGATATCACCATCCTACCCCAATCCCGTCTACTACCATACAGGGGCCCGGTTGCCCCTGTAGCAGATCAGTTAGTGCTTGTGTAACAAGCTGCAGCTTTCGTTGAGAGCGTCTACCACCGACTTGTGGCAAAGGGAATCATCCCCTCAACCAGCTAAGTCTGGTACACAGAAAGATCCCCATAGATTGGGGACCAGGCCAACCACCTTTGATAGGTTGGGATCATCACCACCAGTACTAGTCGATGACAGGTTAGGGCCTCTCCTCTTAGTTCGAGATAGATTGGCCCATACCTCTAGATCCACTTTGGTCGCCCTGTTATCAACCTAGACAGTTAAAAACAGTCACAAACGTCCCACCAAGAAGACTTTACCACTTAATTAAACTTGCGGATACTAGAAGAGAGCCCAGACCCCGAGGCAGGAGGTAGCCAGAGAAGCGCCAGGAAAAATCCTTCCCAAAGATAACAGGGGTGAGATTTCTATCTCTTTTGAGTGCTTTGACAATAAAGATTCTAAAGTTGAGTCTAAGAACTTCGGGAGCAAGTACTTGCGGGATCAACTGGCTCAGATATAAAAGGAGATCTGGGAGTTGAAGAAAGGTAAACACTATAAGAGTATGAAGGATCCGTTAGGCAAGATGAACGCTCTTTTCTACAGAAGGATCAGGGAAGCAAAGCATCCTCCTAAATTTAAAATGTCGGCTGACAAATATTCTGGTACTAAAGATCCTCTAAGCCACCTAGAAAGCATTGTCCAGTAGATAGAGGTCCATAAAGCAACTAAAGCAGCCATATGCAGGATGTTCCCGACCACGCTGACTGACTATGCCAAATCGTGATTCAGAAAGTTGCCCGTATGAGGGGATCTGATCCATATGGTGTATGTTGTTCAAGAGTACAGGGAGGCGCTCAGGTCATACGTGGAGAGGTTCCATAAGGAGGTGATTCAGATGGGGTTTTCACTAAAAAGAAAACCCTGACTAACTTCTGTAGGAACCTATAGGCTGGCAGGCTATTCCTGTCCTTCGCCAAGTGTCCATCGAAAACCTACTAGATGAGTATGATAAAGCCCTCAAGCAGGAGGAAATAGATTAGCAGCTTAGAGTCAAGATTGAGGATGATGACATGAGGACTACCAAGCTCCAGAAGAAGGAAGCACCCAAGCCTACACTGACCTAGAAGGCTCAGAACAGACCCCTTAATCTGCCCATATACCGACCTCCACATTTCCAACCTTATCATGGTCGGTACTCTACTAGGCGAACCCCTCTTCGAGCCTCAGCTTCTTCTGGAGTGGTGGGCCCAATAGCCTAGGATGAGAGGGGATATGACCACTGTACTCCTTTAAATGTGTTCCGCGAGATGACCTACCTCTCCATCCAGGATAAGGGGATGCAAAGAAATTCAGGTCCTATAAAAGCCCCGGTAGATGCAAGGAACCTGTACAAGTACTACGATTTCCATGAGGATGTGGGACACAACGCCTCTGATTGTTATCCCAAGATCGAAGTGTTAGGTCCTACTGGAGATTTTTAGGTCCTAGATTTGTGTTGGCTTGATTCCATAACAAAACTTCATTTCTTTGTATTGCTTAGTTGCTTAAGTGATTTGTGATGATAAGAGCTTCAAGGAAGAAAAACAACTTCTCATGATGCAAAGTTCATCTTCAAGAGGATTGGATGCTAAGGTATCGAGATTCTTCTTCCTCTTGCAAGGCGTAGGCGCACACACACACAATTCATTCGTATGTGTCCCTGCTTAGTTGTGCATCTTTAAATGCGCATACACACACAATTCATTCATATGTGTCCCTGCTTAGTTGTGCGTCTTTAAATGTGCACACACACACAATTCATACATTTGTGTCCCTGCATCAAAGCGCATCATTTGGTATAACACATTCACACACTTGAATTTGAATGCTCATGCATTGGTATGAAAGTAGCATATTTTGGAAAATGCATGATTGGAGACTATCTTAATGTAGTTTGCATTCTTGTGTGAATTGTGTTTTTTTGTGTGTGTATATGTTTGTACAACATGGATATTGAACTTGGATTTAGTCTTAAATCATTCTTGATTGAGTTCCGGACATTTCGGTTACTCATACTATTGATTTCAAGTTCTAAGTCAAAAGATACTACACTTTCAACTCATGTTGCATACATTGTCTTCGTCTTCGTATATCGAGATGAATTCTTATTTTCTGGGTTGAGTATCTTATATTTCCATGTACATGATGGATTCCCGGTTCATAATCTTCAAATGGATTTGAATTCGGAGTTCGGAGGCCAAAGAATGCGAGGAGAGCGCAAGGGGTGAGGTGCGATGGCTTAAGCCATCAACATGCACCAACCCGAGATGGCACGTGGCCATCTCCGCCCCAAGAGTGTTCTGCCCCAAGATACCCATGCGCCATCTCAGGGAGACACTAATGAAAGAAGGGAAAAATGGTCCTTTGGGTTTTCACTCTTTAAAAACTCTCATTCCCTCGCATTCCTTACATGAAGAGAAAATTGAAATTGAAGAACAATTGCAGAATTTTTCTCTCAACATTTTGATTTTTGTTTTTGTGATAACTTCTTCATTTCTACTCCGAATCACTTGATTCAAAAACCGATTTCGAGTGTCTTGAAGATTTATACAAACCACAAGCATTTCTAGAACCAAATTATGTCTAAATTGTTCGTTGGGATCTGATCTTCAGTTCGTGATTGCATCCTTGTTGGTAAAATCATCTTCTTCTTAGTTTTCTTCTTAGATCTTCTTATTGATTGATGTTATTTGATTAAGAAACATGACTAGGATAATTTTGATATCATTTTGTGGTTTGTTGATTTTATTTTCAAGTTTAGCTAGATTTATGATATATTGAATGATTTGTGCTAAACTTGATAAACATGAAATTGTTTCTAGAAATCTTTTGTTCTTATGCTTGATTGACTATTTCTAGATTTAATTTTATTTTCTAAGAACTAGATCTACATCAATTGGTATATTCATTTCATTGATTTGGTTCTTAGTTGATAACATGCTTAAGTTGTCTAGATGCATTTGTGATTGATCTTTAAAAGAATAATCTAGTCATCTAGTTGCATGTCCATAGAATTTGTTGATGATCATTTCCTATGTTGAGTGCTTGTTTGCGATTTGCATTCATGATCACTTAGATGCCTTGTGAAGAGGTAGAAAGTTTCATACCTTAGAGTGATTCTTTGATTTGAGCATTTGTAAGTCTTAGCTAGAGTCGGGAGGACTTGGATAGCTAAGCAAGTGGAAGTCTCGACAAGAGGTGTGAAACCTCGGATTGTTGAGCAAGGAAGTCTTGGCAAGAGGTGTGAAGCCTCGGATTGTCAAGCAAGGAAGTCTTGGCTAGAGGTGTGAAGCCTTGGATAGTCAAGCAAGAAGTCTTGCCTAGGGTCGGGAGAATCCAGATAGGTGAGCAAGAAATCTTCCTATAGACAGGGGGTCTTGGATAGGAAGTCAGCTTAGTAGATCACTAGGTTCAAGATAGAGTGGGAGTGAAAGCTTGTAGAGCATCTGTGATTGCTTGAGTGTGTAAGTCTATTTGAAATAGTGGATTTACTTTTACCGGTGGTTGTGGAATCAACCCGTGGATGTTTCCTCATTGGAGGTTTCACCACGTAAATATCATGTGTCTTTGTTTGCAATTTTCATTAAGCATTTAGAATTGCTTTGTTGTAAAAAGAAGTTAAAAATTGGAGCATTTACCGATTCACCCCCCCCCCTCTAGGTATATTTCACTACAAAGATAAAGGGAATTTCAATTGGTATCAGAGCCTGTGTCTGTTTATAGTGTTTGTTATCTTCATTTTGTTTCATCATGATTAAAGAAATGTATTCTTTTGTGGCTTCTTTTGTTGAAGGTGAGTCTATTGACTTAGATGATCAAAAGATCAATGATCTTATTCAAGAAAATGAAAGGATCTCTAAGATCAATAAGTCTCTCACTAAGAAGTTAGAAAATCATGATTGTAGCTCAAAATGTGTTATTGATCTAAATGACAAAGTTATTAATCTTGAGAAAAAATTGATTGATAGCAATGATAGATTAAGTATTTTGAAGCATGAAATTGAGCAAAGAGATGAATCTCTTGATCGTGCTAAGAGAATTGAAAATGTGCTTAGAGCAAAATTAATTGAGAATGAGAATCAAGAGAAAGTGCTTAATGACAAAATAAATGAGGCTAAAGAGATGATTAACAAGATGTTATCTAGCTCTAACAAAGTGAAAGCTCTCATTAAGGTTGGAAAGCCTTCAAGCGATAAAAGAGGTTTAGGATATATTAATGAAAAATCAACTCCTTCATCTAACAAATCTACTTTTGTCAAAGCTTGTAGCAATTTAAGTGTAGGTACACTCTCTAACGTTAAAGCCATGAATGCTACAGGAGGTGCCTCAACATCAACAATGAAAGTCAAAGAAAAGATTCAACAATGCCAAAGACAAGCTACATCATCATCAAATGCAAAAGGCAAGACATCTAGTGTTGCACGCCAAAGAGGTAAAAATGTGAGAAGGAAAAATGAGTTCAATGCTCAATCAAATGGTAAAATTCTCAAATTCATACCTATTTGTCGTTATTGCAACATGGTAGGACACATAAGACCTAGATGTTATGAATACATTCGTAAATGTAGAATTGCCAATGATTTGCATGATATGTCTTTGAATGGTCCTAGGCAATCATCCATGTATGGATCTAGAATTAGACCTAAGAAGACCTTGGAAAAGCATGTTGAGAATAAATGCGTTGATGATTTGTTTATTAAATCTTGTGTTGTGCCTAGTTCTACTATGCATAGGAAAGTTGATAATGCTTTGTTTGATTTGTTTGAAAACGTGACTAATGAAGTCAATGTGCCTAAAAACAAGTCAAAGCATGTTAATAAAAGTAGGAATGAGAAACTTGTCAAGAAAGTTTGGGTCAAGAAAAACACAACACAATGTTTGGTTGCACAATATGCTTTAAGAGCTAATTCATCCTATTGTTGGTACCTAGATAGCGGTTGCTCTGGGAATATGACCGGTAACAAGGAATTCTTTAAGAATCTTGTTATGAATGATGGTGGATAGGTTACATTTGGTGATGGCACCAAAAAGCAAGTTTTAGGCAAGGGAACAATTTGTATTCCCAGATTGCCTAAACTTCGTGACACCTTGATTGTAGATGGTCTACAAGCTAATTTAATAAGCATCAGTCACTTTTGTGAAATTTTTAAAGAAGTTAGCTTTAACAAGGACGTGTGCACGATAATTGATAAAAAAAGCAAAATTGTTTTGAAAGTCAAAAGGTCTTCGGACAATTGCTATTGTTTAGAGGTTGATCCACTAACATGTAATATGGCACATGAGTGCAACAAGCTTGAATTATGTCATGAAAGATTGGGCCACATGAATTATAAAGATTTAAAGAAGCTTGAGAAATATGACATTGTTAGAGGTCTTCCTAGTCTTGGTAAAAAGCTTGATGGTATTTGTGAACCTTGTCAATTAGGTAAACAACCAAAAGTGTCTCATAAAAAGAACACTAATTTTACTACCAAGAAACCCTTAGAACTTGTGCATATGGACCTAATGGGACCTAATTCAAACCGAAAGCATAAATGGCAAGAAATACATTTTTATATGTGTTGATGATTTTTCTCGGTTTGCTTGGGTATATTTTCTTATGGACAAGACCGAAACTTTTGGTTACTTTAAGAAATTTTTTAATCAAGTTCAAAATGAAAAAGGTCTTGGAATTAAGAAAATATATCGCATCAGGAATGATCATGGGAGTGGATTTGAAAATGATAGATTTAGTGAGTTTTGTGATGATTATGGGATTTTACATGAGTTCTCAGCTCCTAGAACTCCTCAACAAAATGGTATTGTTGAGAGGAAGAATCGTGTCTTGCAAGAGATGGCTAGGGTCATGCTCAATAGCAAGAAAGTCCCTAGAAATCTTTGGGCCGAAGCAGTCAATATCGCATGCTATGTCACTAATAGAGTTTTTAGAAGGCCCGACACAAAACAAACCTCCTATGAACTTTGGAAGGGCAAGAAGCCCAATGTGAGTTACTTCCACACTTTTGGGAGTAAGTGTTTTATTTTGAATGATAGAGATTACTTAGGAAAGTTTGATGCTAAAAGTGATATTGGTCTCTTTCTTATGTATGCTAATAATAGTCGTGCATACAGAGTGTTCAACTTGAAAACAAAGACTATTATGGAATCTATTAATGTGAAAATAGATGATCTAAGCATACTTGATTTATGTGATAATCATGGTGTCAATAAACCTAAAGAACATTTGTTGAATGACACTAAAACACCTATTGATGTGACTAGTTGTGATGAAAGTGAATATAGTCATAATGATGATAATAGTAGTGTTGCTATAGAAGAAAGTCAAGAGTTAGAAAATGGTTTGAATGATAACCAACAAGATGTTGAAAATTCTAATTCTAGACTTAGGAACATGCATTACCAACAAGACATCATAGGTGATTTGAATGAAGGGGTTAGAACTAGAAGGCAACTAGCTAACCAAATTTCATATGCTTGCTACACTTCTCAAATTGAGCCCAAGAATATTAATGAAGCAATTATTGATGAATATTGGGTTAATGCCATGCAAGAAGAACTAAATCAATTTGAGAGGAATGAAGTGTGGTCATTAGTTCCTAGACCAAAAGATATCAATGTGATTGGTACAAAATGGGTGTTCAGGAATAAGACCGATGAATGTGGCAAGATTGTGAGAAATAAAGCAAGACTAGTGGCTCAAGGATACACTCAAGTTGAGGGTGTAGACTTTGATGAGACTTTTGCACCCGTTGCACGTCTTGAGTCCATTAGGCTTTTGTTGTCCATTGCATGTCTTAAGAAATTCAAATTGTATCAAATGGATGTCAAAAGTGCTTTTCTCAATGGATACCTTCAAGAAGAAGTGTATGTTGAACAACCTAAGGGTTTTGTAGACCCACACTCTCCTAATCATGTGTTTAAGTTGAAAAAGGCTCTTTATGGCCTTAAGCAAGCTCCTAGAGCTTGGTATGATAGGTTGACTCAATATCTTATTGACAACCAATATAGGAGAGGTGGTATTGATAGAACATTATTTGTCAAGCATTATAACAATGACATTTTTTTTGCACAAATATATGTTGATGATATAGTGTTTGGGTCTACATGTAAAACCAAGGTTGATGATTTTGTGAATGTGATGTCAAGAGAATTTGAAATGAGTTTGGTAGGTGAACTTAATTACTTTCTAGGCATGCAAGTGAAACAATCTAGCAATGGTATCATGTTGTCACAATCTAAGTACGATAGAAATCTTGTTAAGAAATTTAGCCTTGAAAGTGGAAAATAATTTGAAACACCTATGAGTACAACATTAAAACTTCACAAAGATGAAAATAGAAAAAATGTTGATCAAAGTCTCTATAGGAGCATGATAGGTAGCCTTCTCTACCTAATGGTAAGTAGGCCAAATATTTGTTTTAGTGTAGGTTTGTGTGCTAGGTTTCAAGATAATCCAAAAGAATCTGACTTGAAAGCCGTTAAAAGAATCATTAGGTATATAAAACGAACACATAATCTTGGTTTATTCTATTCCTTTGATACTAATGATATTCTTGTTGGCTATTGTGATGCGGATTAGGCGGGAAACATTGATGATCGTAAAAGCACATCGGGCGGTTGCTTTTACTTGGGGAATAATTTGATTGCTTGGCTAAGCAAGAAACAAAATTCCGTCTCTCTTTCATCATCCGAAGCCAAGTACATTGCGGCCGGAAGTGCTTGCACACAACTTCTATGGATGAAAAAAATTCTTAAGAATTAATAGTTAAATCAAGGTAAAATGACTCTCTATTGTGTTAATATGAGTGCCATTAACATCTCTAAAAATCCGGTTCAACACTCACACACAAAGCATATAGACATTAGGCATCATTTTATAAAAGAACTTGTTGAACATTCAATAGTAACTCTTGAGCATATGCCTACTAAGATTCAACTTGCGGACTTGTTCACAAATCCCTTGGACAAAGAGAGATTTGTATCTCTTAGAAGATCCATTGGCATGATTTGTGTTGATTAATGCTTGTGTGTGGTTATGAGTGGCTTGATAAGCAAAACTATATTGTATATCTATTTCTTTGAGAGCTACTCATGTGAGAAGTAATGATCTTGATAAAATAGCTTTTTTTGCTTCTAGATCATGCACTTAAGTTCTTGTAAATCTTGTTATTAAAAAAAAAAGTGCACAAATGCTTCTCTTATATGTTTAAGTTTGAGTAATTGAGTTTGAAAGTATGTAGATTATGGATGCATTTTAAAGTTCATTGTCTAGTACATTATAGATGACCTATGGTTAGTATCCATTTTGCTTCGGCATCTACATAGAACTCAACGAGCACCTTCATGAAAAGGGCTACACACCTTGGTTGTGAAGCCGCCCAATGTAGGAAAGGGATACACCATTGTGATGAGTGAAAGCCGTCATGAAGAGTATATGTTTATGTTAAAAAAAAATTCAAAGAAGTGTTGAAAAAGAATCAATTAAAAAAAATAAAAATTCTTTGATACTAAGCCTAAAAAGAAATGGAGGAAGGCTTAAACTGGAGAATAGTTTAAAATTGTGATTGCTCGGATTGAAAAACAGAAATGGAATGACGAGCCACATGCACACACACGCTCATATGTTGAAATCTATTCTCTTTAAAGCAAAAAATCCGGATGATAATCGGTTTGACCTTGATTGGAAAAGCTTTAGATGGATATGTGTTGAAATAATTTGCATGTTGATATCATAATAACTCCTTTTATATATGCTTGGAGCATTTTTCACACACACATTTTTGCTTAATGTGCTTGATTCATTAGCAATGAGAGATTATTTTTGAAAGAATAATGAAAATCTATGATTCTCTTATTTAATGTTGAAAAATAATGATTTACTATCTTTTATTGCTTGAAATGTGTGATTGTGTGAGTCCCTTGTGAACAAGTTACCTTGCTTATTAATATGTGGAGCATATGTTAACGGGGAGCTTAGTTTGTTAAGCATAGTTCTCTATACAACTTGTTTGCTCACAATCTCATCATTTCATTGTGCATCCCTTATACCCTTGTAGACATTTTCAATTGGCATTTATCTCTCTAGGTTGTGTATGAAAATACAATCATGGTTAAATGCTTAAGGATAACCTAGAGAAGGGGGGGGGGGGGGGGGGGTGAATAGGTTATGCACCTTTTTCGACTCCCTTAGAAACAAACAAAAGTTTGTCCCTCTAGATTGCTTGTATCATAATATATATATTAATTAAAGACAATTAATCAATATATAAACACAAGTAAAGTGTGATACAAACAAGTAATTGTAACACATACACAATCTATATTATAAAGAGGAAGTCAATATACATAAAGAGTTCTATCCACAATACAAATATTAGAGAGATAGGGATAGTGAAAAGTTGACACAAGATATAACGTGGTAAACCTCCGAAGTGGAAAAATCCAAGGGCTAGCAGCCACCGGCAAACAAAATCCACTAGTAGATAAGACAAGTACAATCTCTCAAGTGACCTCTTCACCTAGAAACTACCCTCCTATCATACTCTAGAAGTTGTCACCCTATGCTCAACAATTCGAGGCTTCACACCTCTTGTCAAGACTTCCTCGCTCACCTTATCCGGATCTTCACAACCCAAGGCAAGACTTCTTGCTCAACTATCCGAGTCTTCCCGACTCTAGTAAAGACTTCCTTGCTCACCTATCCGAGTTCTCCCGACTCTAGGCAAGACATCTTGCTCGACTATCCAAGGCTTCACACCTCTAGCCAAGACTTCCTTGCTCGACAATCCGAGGCTTCACACTCTTGCCAAGACTTCTTGCTCAACACCATAGGTCTCATACCTATTGTCAAGAATTCCTTCCCACAAGGCATATAGGTGATCATGAATGCAAAATGCAAACAAGCACGCAACATAGAAAGCTATGATCAAAACATCCTATGGAAAATACTAGACATGAGCATGAATGCACAAATCACATATAGTCTAGTTCATCATGCATGAGTAGTCAATCTAGATTATGTAAGATATGATCAACGTTAATCAGAAACTAGATTCATGCATATATCTAAACTTGAATCACAAGATATGATCAACAAATCACAAGATCAAGTTTAAATCATAAAAACCTAAAACATGCTAAAATCATATGACAATGTCAAATAGATCTAAGCATAAGTTCTAGAGCATATTCCTAATCATAGATTCAACAAATCACATGAATAGCTCAAAAGAACATAATCACATATATTATGTGAGAATTTCGGCCAAGAAAGCCTAATACATGTAATGAACTATTTTTCACAAAATCAATCAATCAAGGATCATAAAATAGTTCTAGAATCAAAGCTAGCACAATACGATCCCTAACATGTGATAACATATGCAAAATCAAAACCTAACTCAACATGAATGATTTCAGTTGAAATTCAATCTAGCTTTGAAAGTGTTCAAAACACTCAGAATATACAAATATATGTAGAAGAAAAAAACCCAAGGCAAGTGACCAAGTTTTAAAAGAAAACTTAGAGAGAAAATCAATACCTTAGTTGATCTAGGTGCAGTCCCATTTTTGTATGATTAAACACCAAAAACAGCAGTAAAATTAACTCTAACCTTCAGAGAAAATATGGAGGATGAATATTTGAACACTCTCAACTTAGAATCACTCAAATCGAAGTTCAAATGAAGAAGTTATGGTGTTTGGAAGGTGAGAAAATTTAGAGAGAAAATTCTGCACACTTGATATGAATTTCTTCTTAGTATGAAATGTGAGAGGGAAAGAGTTTATAAAGGAGTGGGAGACTTGGACATGTGAAATGACCAAGAGGGGAAAAATGAAGCCAAGCAAGCTTGCTGCCTGAGATGGCACGTGGGCATCTCGGGGCAGAAAGCCTTCTGCCCAGAGATGGCCACGCACCATCTCGGGAAAGAAGACAATGCTTGCTTCTTTCTCCTTCGACCCTCCTTCGCGTTCTTAGACCGTTCTCCGGCCTCCAAACTCGGAATTCGAATCTTTTTACCGAATACAAACCATAACTTTCACACTGACATGGACATATAAGATACTCAACCCAGAAAATAATAATTCAACTCGATATATGAAGACGAAGACAATGTATGAAACATGAGTTGAAAGTGTAGTATCTTTTGACTTAGAACTTGAAATCAATAGTATGAGTAACCAAAATGACCAGAACTCAATCAAGAATGATTTAAGACTAAATTCAAGTTCAATATCCATGTTATACAAACATATACACACACAAACACAATTCACATTAGAATGCAAACTACATAGTGATAGTTTCCAATCATGCATATTCCAAAACATGTTATTTCCAAACCAATGCATGAGCATTCATCCTAAAGTGTGTGAATGTGGTATACATGGTGCACAATGATGCAGGGACACATATGAATGAATTATATGTGTGTGCCTATAAAGGTGCACAACGATCCAGAGACACAAATGTATGATGTGTGTGTGTGTGTGCCTATAAAGGTGAACAACGATGCAGGGACACAAATGTATGATATGTGTGTGTGTGCCTAAGCCTTGTAAGAGAAAGATACGGTCTTAGTATACCTTTGTAGAAACAAATTGCATCCTTTCTCTTTGAAGACTTAGAACTTGCTTTGACTTGTTGTTTCTTCTTCCTTGAAGCTTAAATCATCATGAACCTAAACAACTAAGTCATTACAAGTAAACATCATTTTGATATGGAATTCATGCCAACACAAACTAAAACCTAACAATCTCCCCCTTTGGCAAATTCCATGTCCAAACACCTATACATTTACTACAAATATAAAAATGAAGATAGGTCACAAAATCGCTCCCTCACATTACAATGAGTAAGATTCCTATAACTAATCTTCACCAACTCTTGAACTTCATCTTGATCTTCTCTTGAAGCAACCTACAAATCATCTCAAAGCACAATGCATATACAAGATAAAAACAACAAATTGCAACATATAATATGGATAATAATATACAATTAAGTCCACAAATACATGTATCTCCCCCTCAATACATGTCAAATACAAGAATTCTTAACCAAATCCTAAGACTAGTTATTACAAGCCATTGAAAGTCCAAAAGTTCACAAAAACAACATAAAAAGGAAACTAGGTAACTAGCAATTCATAACAACTCTTTCTCCCCCTTTTTGACATGAAATGATGCCAAAAGGTAAGAAACATACCATGAGACTCAAATACTAGCTACTAGATCCACCAAAGAAAGATGTGCGTGTAGTTGACCTAACATAATGCTTGAGAGGTGGTCTTGAGCTTGATGCAATACACTCCTCCAACTCTTTTATTCTAGCATCTTGTTTTTCAACTATAGCACTAAGCTCATCAACCTTCTTCTTTAAATGCAAAGCCCAATCTAGAAGAATGTTTATGCTAGTCTCTTGACAATCAACTTGTGAACTAAAATGTCCAAAAGTATCACATGTCTTACCCTTATCCTTCTATGACATGTATGACACACGTTTATCACTATACTCTTCCAAGGGTTGTACCAACATATCATCTCCACTACTTTGAACACCACGAGCTAAACATAAAGAAGTTATAAACCCCGGTAATGCAAGCTTCTTATCTCCTATAGTTGAGAAAGCCGCATTATCCAAATAAAACATAAGCAAATCCCCAAGGTTTATAGGTTGATTAGTTACTAAGGCATATACTATTTTGATCTTGTCTTTATTCAACTCGGTTGAATTCGAAGATCCAATAATATTTGTGCAAATGAAAAGATGCCAAAATGCACTTGCCTTAGTTAACTCATGTTGACTAATATATGCTCTACCTTTCCACTCAAAATAAGCATTGTCACATAGATTTCTACCCATGATATTAAGATTCTCAATGATTTCAACATCTAGAAAGTTTGAATCAATATCACTAGATAGCCCAAGAAACTTGTTAATGTTTACCGGGTTAACTCTAAACACAACACCCCTAACATCCATCAAAGCATCCAGTAAGGTGGCACTCTCTCTATATTCATAATAAAATTCTCTAACAATAGTGTCATTCACTATTCCTAGCATGCTCACCCAAGATTCTCAATTTCTATCATTAATGCATTTAAGAACATAAGAATCTTTACATTTACTTAAGTCAATGCCTCTCTCTTGAAATATCTTCTTAGTTGCAAAGATCCCTAAATCCTTTGACCTTGAAGCTTTGGATCTCATTGAGGTTGACTTGGCTTTCACAATGGGATTCAATTGATTTCCACTTCCGGTAACTTTAGTTCTTCCCATTTGTTCTTGTGAAATAAGATGCTATACAAATACAAAAGTGAGTGAAAGACAAAATGATCTGTCTATTTCTATACATATTTTAGGTCCCCATTTCCTATTATTTGTGCTTTGTTCTTGGGTGAAATTAGGTATTTTATGTGTTTGTTGAGCATGTATAGTTCACATTCCATTCAAGAGGTGTTGAATGTTATTTTGGAGAAAAAGAGCAAAAAGTTGAATTTTGGAGTAATGCAGAACAGCTAGATTTCGGGGCATATATCTCTCCGCTCAGATCGAATTGTGCGTCCTAATACCTATGGATGGAAAGCCCCGGAAGTCTAGTATCTGGCGCACTTTACGGATCATAATTCCAATTTTTCTAGAAGAAGTTATGTCCGTTTTAGTACCCGATGATCAGATCAGTCATAATTCCGTGAATAATGACGGGATTTATTTTCCAAGTTGTCTGAATGGGAAATATTTCCTTCTTGGAATTGTTTGGGAGTCTTGTGCAAACAAGTTGAAACCTAATCCTAATCTTCCTTCAATAAGTAGTCACTTTATTGGATTAGGAAAGAAATAAAGTCTCAAAAAGGTAGAGTTCTATATTGGAATTTATTTCCTTGTTGTTTAAGGACATGACATAGCATCTACACCTATTTAAACACCATGTGAACCCTAATTTCGAGATAGAGGAAGTCAAGGGAGGTCCCAAGCAACCAAGGGGGCTTTCCCCCACCACTCCATCACCATACAATTTACATTCATCTTTGCACATCCAAGATTGAAGACGAAGACGAATTCATCAATGGGTTTTATTGTTTCTTTATCTTCTCTTTCTATTTTCGCCATGTGTAACTAATTCCGTACTAGGAAATCAATGTGAACCTCTATGAATGCTCTTTGTTATAATTGACTATATTTAATTAAATTAAGTTTTGATTCATTCAATTTATCCTATGTCTTAATTCTTATTTCTTGTTAATGCAAGATCATACGTTGGCATGAATTTAGTGTTTTGATAATTTAATGATTAATGTTGGAGTACTGATCTATATGTAATCTTAATTAATATTCAATTGAATGGATAAAACTGATCTTAGCATTGATCTATGCAAGTAGGTTTTGGTTCATTGTTCTTGCACTTAATGGGTTCTCGATTGTAGTTTGCGCCATTGATCTATAGGTAAATTGTAATTTAGAACACTTGATTCATCCCAGGATCATACGGTAATAATCATACTTAAGATAAGAACGAGCCCATAACTTGATTAATATCTTTCACAGTCAATTCGAAACATTGAGTAAACATAGTAGGGGAGCATTGATGACCTAGTACGTTCTCACCTTTGATCACAACCAAATCTCTTCAATTGCTTTCATTAGATTAATTAAATTTAAGTTTTTAGTTTAAATCAATTCACCATCAATTTCTAGTTATTTTTAGTTTAACTTTAATTAGAATTAGATCTAACCAAATAAATCACTTTTCCTCGTGAGAACGATCCTTACTTGCCGCTGTACGATATCTTCACGATTCGTGCACTTGCGAGTATTGTTTTTATGACACGATTTACACACATCAAGTTTTTGGCGCTGTTGCCGGGGATTAGTTGAGTTTATTGGTTATTTCTAGTTTCAGTTTTAGTTATTTTTTTTTTGTTTTGTAATAGTCATTAATTAATATTTTTTATTCTTGTTTTTTTTTTTGTTTTCTTTTTATTTCCTTTTTCTTGTTTTTTTAGGTATAATGAACTTCTACGGACAACACGCTTATAATGAGGAAAGAGAAATAATTCATGGATTTACTATACAACTAGCTGATTTAAGTCAACAGATAGAGGGGATGATTTCGATGACTTCGAGGAGAAAACAAGCAAGATATGTGGAATGGTTGGTCATGATCTATGGGGCTTCCATTTGAGAGGAGAATTTCCAGAATATGTAGAAAAACAGACTCAAGTGTTGAATTCCTACAACATGAGGCCTATGCATGAACGATTTGAAAATTTCTACAACATGAGGCCTATGCATGGACCATTTGAAAATTCCTACAATTCGTGGCCTATCAATGAATCATATGGAAATTCCAACAATCAGTGGTCGAGTTATAAACCATATGACAATACTTACAACTAGAATTGGAGGAATCATCAAGACTTCTCGCGGAGCTACAATAAAGTCAATACCTATGAGCAACCGGTCTTACCATCATTGGAGGATACAATGAAGCAATTTATACAAAATGTGGACAAAAGATTCCAAGACTCTGATAAGAGAATGCAGAATTTCAATGCTTCATTAAGAAAGATAGAAACACAAATCGGGCAATTGATAGAATATTTTCAAAAGGAGGAGCCCCGAAGAATTCCCCTACCAAACGGAGCAAGAAGAAGCTACCAATATCCCTTCGAATGATGAGATTATCAATACCATAGTAACCCATGAATTTTCTGATGATTTTTCTAGTGTTGTAGGTGAAGAAGTTCAAAAGGAGGAGATGGAAGAAAAAAGCGAAGGAAGCGGAAGATGTCCCTTTTGAGGCACCGCTCCTATACAAGGAACTCAAGCCTTATGTTCCTCCCATAACTTTTCCAAGCAGCCTACACAACATCAAATGGAATAAGTGGTTTTCTGAACTTATTTCACCATACTTTATATTGAACATTTACTTGCCTTTGCTTATTGTGTGTAGGAACATGCCGACACGTGAATTTTTTTTCCAAGATATGATTGCGCGCAAGCGTAAATTTGAGACATTGGAATTTGGTTGAGTTTTCCAAGCATCCGTCTTACCGAGACGTTAAATAAAGAGATTGGTGGGAGGCAACCCACCTAGGTAATTTTTTGTTTTAGTTTTAGTTTTAGTTTTTAATTTTTTTGTTTTTGTTTTAGTATTTAGTTTTTGTGTTTAAAGTTATTGCCTTCCATACTCTTTCTTTATTCATTGTCCATATTTTTAATGTCATATAAACATTGAGGATAATGTTTAGATTAGGTTTCGGGGTATGAATTCATGTTTATTTTATTTTATTGAGCGATTTGTTCAAATCTAAGAAAAAATGCCCTGTTTTGAATTTTTTTAAGGAAAACGTTTTATTAAAAATGTATTAATTGGTGAGGAAATAAATTTTTCTGTCCATGTGGAGTTCTTTGATTTTTTGATACGAATCTAACGGTATAAAGAACGTAAAATTCTGGCCAGAACTTTAAAAGTTATGAATCTTTCTTCGACCAAAGGTCATGGGCGATGCCCTGTTTTTGCAATTCTGCACGTAGACTATTTAGATGTATGTTTTCTCATTTTTATGATTCGAATTTTGAAATGTTTTCTAATTTAAAAGTGTGCATTTATATGTCTAGTTTCTTGTGTTAAAATGTGGTTTAATATATCTTATTAAATTTAGAGATATACATTAACGAACAGACGTATGTCGTTTTTGAAAGTCACCAGTTTTTGAATTTTTGTCCTCTATTTTTCGATGCTTCATTTGTGTGCTTTAAGAGCCATAATATATGCTTTAATCACTGAGTTTAGACTAACGTTTTTCCACTTAGAGTAATGTATTTCATTTTCAAAATTTATGGCATGCTTTCGATATGATGGTGGATAGGATGCTTAGTTGGATAACCATGATTAATAGTGGAGATTACCCTTGTGAGTTCACTAAGCCAAAAAGCGTACATCAATATCATTATAGAGGGTTCTTTTGTTTCTACTCCTAAACACTCATTGGTTCTTATCATTAGAAATTGATCTCAATAGGTTATGCATTGGATATTAAAGAACATTCATCATAAAAAGATATCACATGTGAACTTTGCTCTTGTTTTGGTTGAACCATTAGAAGTGATATAGGCAATGTGTGCTTTAACTCACTTAAAAGACCTTAAATATTTCCAACCTTATATGTGTGCTCCATAGTCAATTTTGAAGCCAAACACTACAAGCATTTTTCCTTCATCACCCACACTAACTTAACCCCAATGAGCCATATATTAGCCATACCTTATAGCTTGGGATCGTATTGAGGTGACGAAGATAATTGAAGAGAGTTCGAAATGGGTGATTTGTGATGTGCATGTACTAATACAAAGCTAGAAGATCAAATGCAAAGAAGGTGCTGGAAGAATTATGAAATTGATGTACAAATTCTCATCTAAAAAAAAGATAAAGTAAAAAAAAAAGGAAGTAAAAAAAAGTTGAAAAAAATAATAATTGAATGAGATGATGAATCAAATGTAAGTGAAAGGGATAGAGCTTTACAATGAAGTGATGAGAAATCAAAATCAACACAAGAAGGAGAATTAACGAAAATTGTTCAAGAAGCCTGGATGCAAGTGGAATGAAGAATTTGAAGAAATTCAATCGAGTATGAAGATTACTGAAGAATTTATCGATATGATCCTAGGTTTGTTTGCTATCCTTTTCCCATTCTTTCTTAACCTTCACCCAATGGCCCCGTTACAACCAAAGAAAAGACCTAATTGATCTTTTGGGGATGCTAGCTCGAGAGTAAAGGTAAACATGTGCTCTATCTTGTTCTTAATATCTGATTCCATTCATGAGATCCTTTGCATAAAATCAAGCATTCTTTTTATTATATATTCATATGCGATTATATCTTTAAATTTCTTGTGCATAAACTCCATTCGCATAAGCTTGATGAGTGTATTTGCCTAGGTTATGTGTGAAATCAATGAGTGACATCCTGTGAGAATTAGAGTCGAGGCGAATTATATCTATGGCATTTAACGAATGCGTTTTTGAAGCTAGAGTGTCTTGAGTATGGGCTTTTCATTTTAAAATAAGCATGCATTCAAATTTGTGGCATAATTTTAGTCTTTATTTATTGGCTCTAGCATGTATTGGTTTGAATGGTACATTTGAGTTTGCGTTTTGATTATTTGGTTTTTCGTAAAAATATGTTTGTGGGTAGCATAGCTGTAAACCCTCAGAAGACAAAACTCCTCCTACTAGGGACACCTACAGGTTTAAAGGCTTGTAGCATATGCTCAATGCTATCGTGTTCCTTACGAAAGTGGTTTAGTTTATTTTTATTTTATTTTTAGATTTTTGTTTGTTTTACTCTAGTTTTGCTCGAGGACTAGCAAAAGATAGGTTTGGGGGTATTTGATCGGTCTATTTCTATACATCTTTTAGGTCCCCATTTCCTATTATTTGTGCTTTTTTCTTGGGTGAAATTAGGTATTTTATGTGTTTGTTGAGCATGTATAGGTCACATTCCAATCAAGAGGTGTTGAACGCTATTTTGGAGAAAAAGAGCAAAAAGTTGAATTTTGGAGCAATGCAGAACAACTGGATTTGGGGGCATATATCTCTCAGCTCAGCGAAGATCGAATTGTGTGTCCTACTACTTATGGATGAAAAGACCCCAGAAGTCTAGTATCCGGCGCACTTTACAGATCGTAATTCCGATATTTCTAGAAGAATTTATGCTCATTTTAGTACCCGATAATCAGATCAGTCATAATTCCGTGAATAATGACGGGATTTATTTTCCAAGTTGTCGGAATGGGAAATATTTCCTTCTTGGAATTGTTTGGGAGTATTATGCAAACAAGTTGAAACCTAATCCTATTCTTCCTTCAATAAGTAGTCACTTTATTGGATTAGGAAAGAAATAAAGTCTTAAAAAGGTAGAGTTCTATATTGGAATTTATTTCCTTGTTTTTTAAGGACATGACATAGCATCTACACCTATTTAAACACCATGTGAACCCTAATTCGGAATGGAGGAAGCCAAGGGGGCTGTCCCCCACCACTCCATCACCATACAATTTACATTCATCTTTGCACATCCAAGATTGAAGACGAAGAAGAATTCATCAATGGGTTTTATTGTTTCTCTCTCTTCTCTTTCTATTCTCGTCATGTGTAACTAATTCTATACTAGGGAATCAATGTGAACCTCTATGAATGCTCTTTTTTATAATTGACTATATTTAATTAAATTAAGTTTTGATTCATTCAATTCATCCTATGTCTTAATTCTTATTTCTTGTTAATGCATGATCATACGTTGACATGAATTTAGGGTTTTGATAGTTTATAGATTAAGGTTGGAGTATTGATCTATACGTAATCTTAATTAATATTCAATTGAATGGATAAAACTGATCTTAGCATTGATCTATGCAAGTAGGTTTTGGTTCATTGTTCTTGCACTTAATGGGTTATCGATTGTAGTTTGCGCCATTGATCTATGGGTAAATTGTAATTGAGAACACTTGATTCATCCCAGGATCATACGGTAATAATCATACTTAAGATAAGAACGAACCTTTAACTTGATTAATATCTTTCACAGTCAATTCGAAACATTGAGTAAACATAGTAGGGGAGCATTGATGACCTAGTACTTTCTCACCTTTGATCACAACCAAATCTCTTCAATTGCTTTCATTAGATTAATTAAATTTAAGTTTTTAGTTTAAATCAATTCACCATCAATTTCTGGTTGTTTTTAGTTTAACTTTAATTAGAATTAGATCTAACAAAATAAACCACTTTTCCTCATGGGAACGATCCTTACTTGCCGCTGTACGATATCTTCACGATTACTGCACTTTCGAGTATTGTTTTTATAACACGACTTACACACATCACAAAACAAGCTTATTAGTCACAAATATATAAAACAATGACATATGACTTAAGAATGAATCATCATGCAAGACAAAGATAGTGCTTACAAGTATCATTAAGTCAAAATATGTCAACATGTAACAAAATGAAGCATGTGAACATGTCATAAAAGAGAACAATGTCTAGCATACAACGCTCCCCCTTGATAAATGACATGACTAAGATTCATGAGAGCATAAGGTTCACAAGGAAGTTCACACAATCATACATTCAAGCAATTTGAAGAAATATCAACAAAATAAGCTTCATATGCTAAGAGAGATACACAAAGATTTTTCAAGTTCTCTCATAATTCTTTAATAATTGCAAAGATATCATCATACTCATAAACAAAGTGTGTGTGTGAGAGATATGCTTCAAATATATATCAAGAAGTAGTTTGATAATCAACATGCAAACAATTTCCAACAATTATTCATCTTAAGCTTTTTCCATAAAAAATCAAACCGATTATCATCCGGAATTTTTTGCTTTTAAGAGAATAGATTTTCAACATATAAGCGTGTGTGTGTGCATGTGGCTCGTCATCCCATTACTGTTTTTAAACCCGAGCTCATTTGATTTTCAACTAAACTCATTTTTAAGCCTTCCTCCTTTTCTTTTTAGGCATTGAATCAAAGATTTTTTTTATTGATTTCATTTCAACACTTCTTTGATTTTTCCATTTTTTTTACATAAACAAAAATTCACTTCATGACGTCTTTCACTCATCACAATGGTGTAGCTCTTTCCAACATTGGGTAGCTTTCACAACCAAGGTGTGTAGCCCTTTTCATGAAGGTGCTCGTTGAGTTCTATGGAATTGCCGAAGCAAAATGGATACTAACCATAGGTCATTTTAAATGTACTTAAGCACAAAAACTTTAAGATATATCCAATGTTTACATATTAGTAAACTCAACCTACTAGCAAAACATATAAGAGGAGCAAGGTGCAATTTTTAGAAAACCAATATTTTATGGCTCATAAGCACATGATCTAAGAGCAATAAGTAGAGACTTATTCAAAATCATTACTTCTCTAATGAGTAGCTTTCAAAGAACATGAAGCTCAAATTTTCAAAAGTAATGCCACTCAATATACAAAACACAAACAATCATCAAAGTTAAGATCAATGTGAACAATATCACTATTAGATCCTAAAATAGCAAATGTCTATGAGAACCATATGTATACTATACAAAATTCTCTAATATGACATGCTATGAGATGTATGTCAAAAATTGAGTCAAAAGATGAATATCTAAGATAATATGCATTAGAGTATAGAGATACCTTTTTGCACATTATATTTACCAAATATCATACTTCCGCCTTTTTTATGAGCACTCTTGCCTTGAATGTCCTCATGACACCAAGTTGACGATGTTTCACAACAAGAGTATAAAAAGCATAATATCTCAACTCAATCAACACATATAACAAAAGAACTTTTTCAAAGTTAATCAACAAATTTTGACCATCATAACAATCATGATGTGAGATAACCAAGTTCATATCAATACATGGAGTATTCAAAGCTAGCAAAGCAAGAATTCTCAACACAATTGATATATAGCCTCAAAGCTATCTCACATTTTCTTCTTATATTAGTGATAAGATCACTCACCCTTGAACCAACTGTTCTTGGGTGTACCTACACAAACATTTCCAATATCATCCTTGACAACAATGTTAAATCTAGAGTAAAGTCCTTCAATGACTTGATTAACAAGAATATCATTAATACACTCTTCCTTAACATTTTCAACACAAGCTTTGTCAAGTTGAACAAGATTAGAATTCTTTCTACTCCATAACTTTTTCTCATGCTTAGCAAAATTATCATGTTTCTCAACTTTCAAGGCCTTAGCATGTTCAAGTTGAAGTTTAATCTCCTTATCCCTAGATTCATTTCCTAATTTTAATTTTTCAATATATTTATAACACCTAGGCTTAATGTGACCTATTGTGTTGCAATAATGGCAAATTGGAATAAAAGATGAGATTGTACCTTTTGGAGTTGAACTAGCTTCACTATGAGTTTGCAAAGATACCTTGTTCGCCAACTTCTTCTTGGCTTTTGATCTTCTCTTCTTGTGTGGTTTCTTATCAATCACGACTTCATCAAAGTGTGTAGGAAGTGGTGCTTCCAAGAGCTCCTTTTCAACTACCAAGTCGTCTTCACCACTATGAGAGTTAACAAGATTCCTAACACTAGACACACTAACCGAATCATTCACTAAATCTTTGATAGTCTCCTTAGCCGTGTCTATCTCTTCCATCAATTCTTGTTCTCTCTTCTTCAAAGAAGATATCACATTATCCTTCTCAAGGTTAATCATTTCAAGTTCTCTAAACTTCTTCATAATATCACTTTTTTCACTAAGAAGTCTACGAGTAACAACCACAAACTCATCTAGTTGCTTCTTGATCAAATCATCCTTCTCAACTAGTTCTTTTTTAGCATTGTCTATAGCTTCTTCAAGCTTTTCTATCTTTTTCAACAACTCAAGATTAGTAGGAATGAAACTAGAGCTTCCATCATGATTTGCATCAAGGTTCTTGTTCAAAGATATTGTACTACCAACATCTAGTGAAGAATGAGAAGCCGTTAGAGCTACAAAGTTGCTTACCAACTCTTCATCACTTGAACACTCACTACTATAGCTCTCATTGTCACTAGAATTATCATCACTCCAAGTAGCCGCCAACACTTTGCCTTTATTGTCTTTCTTAGATGGCTTCTTGGTGCACTCACTAGCAAAGTGACCAAAACCTTGACAATTATAGCATTGAACCTCTTTCTTTTTTATGGCTTGACTATTCTTCACAATCCTTGGAGATGATGTTCTCTTGACTCCTTTTTCCTTAGAAGACTTGCCTTTAGTTTTGGCATTCTTCTTTAGAAACTTCTTGAACCTTCTAACCAAGAGTGCCATTTCTTCATTTCATCATCACTCTCCTCCTCAATAGCATTGAGAGCAATTCCCTTACTCTTGATCTTTGGCTTCAAGCACATCTCATAAGGTTGGAGAGACCCAAACAACTCATCGAAGTTCATACTATCCACATCCTTGCTTTCCTCAATGGCCGTCACCTTTGATTTAAATCTCTTAGGAAGAGACCTAAGGATTTTTCAATTTAAACGCTCTTTTGAGATAGGTACTCCAAGTGCTTGACATTGGTTAGCTATGTTAAAAAGCCAAAATTGGAAGTCTTCGAACTTTTCTTCCTCACCCATACTTAAACCTTCAAATTGCGATGCCAACATTTGAAGCCTCGATTTCTTCACCGCTAATGTTCCTTCATTAGTAACTTGGTAAGTATCCCAAGCTTTATTTGCGGATTCAAGATTTTGGATGTAGGAGAATTGATGCCCATCAACTCCTCCAAAGATGGCATTCATAGCACGATGGTGCCATTTTGCAACCTCAAACTCATTTGTTGTCCATTAACTCATTGGCTTGAGTATCATGGTTCCATCCTCTAAAACCTTGGTAGGAGGACTATAGCCTTCTTCCAATACCATCAAGCCCTTTCAACAATAGAGCGGATGTAGGCTTTCATCCTCAACTTTAAATACCCATAGTTAGTGCCACGAAGTAATGGTGGCCTAGTATTTGAGACTCCTTCCACCATTACATCATCTGATAAGCCCATGACTTCAAACGCCTTACAAAAACCGTGAAAGTATCACCCCAGACTCACACTATGTGCAATCTAGTGTCCTGCTCTGATACCAATTGAAAATACAATCACGGTTAAATGCTCAAGGCTAACCTAGAGGGGGGTGAAAAGGTTAGGCATCTTTTTCGACTCTCTTAGAAACAAACAAAAGTTTGTCCCTCTAGATTGCTTGTATCACAATATATATATTAATTAAAGATAATTAATCAATATATAAACACAAGTAAAGCGTGATACAAACAAGTAATTGTAACACATACACAATCTACATTATAAAGAGGAAGTCAATATACATAAAGAGTTCTATCCACAATACAAATATTAGAGAGATAAGGATAGAGAAAAGTTGACACAAGATATAACGTGGTAAACCTCCAAAGAGGAAACATCCATGGGCTAGCAGCCACCGGCAAACAAAATCCACTAGTAGATAAGACAAGTACAATCTCTCAAGTGACCTCTTCACCTATAAACTACCCTCCTATCATACTCTAGAAGTTGTCACCCTATGCTTAACAATCCGAGACTTCACACCTCTTGTCAAGACTTCCTCGCTCACCTTATCCGGATCTTCACAACCCAAGGCAAGACTTCTTGCTCAACTATCCGAGTCTTCCCGACTCTTTTCAAGACTTCCTTGCTCACCTATCCAAGTTCTCCCAACTCTAGGCAAGACTTCTTGCTCTACTATCCAAGGCTTCACACCTCTTGCCAAGACTTCTTGCTCAACACCATAGGTCCCATACCTATTGTCAAGACTTCCTTCTCATAAGGCATCTAGGTGATCATGAATGCAAAACGCAAACAAGCACGCAACATAGAATGCTATGATCAAAACATCCTATGGAAAATACTAGACATGAGCATGAATGCACAAATCACATATAGTCTAGTTCATCATGCATAAGTAGTCAATCTAGATTATGTAAGATATGATCAACGTTAATCACAAACTAGATTCATGCATATATCTAAACTTGAATCACAAGATATGATCAACAAATCACAAGATCAAGTTTAAATTATAAAAACCTAAAACATGCTAAAATCATATGACAATGTCAAATAGATCTAAGCATAAGTTCTAGAGCATATTCCTAATCATAGATTCAATAAATCACATGAATAGCTCAAAAGAACATAATCACATGTATTATGTGAGAATTTCAGCCAAGAGAGCCTAATGCATGTGATGAACTATTTTTCACAAAATCAATCAATCAAAGATCACAAAATAGTTCTAGAATCAAAGCTAGCACAATACAATCCCAAACATGTGATAACATAAGCAAAATCAAAACCTAACTCAACATGAATGATTTCAATTGAAATTAAATCTAGCTTTGAAAGTGTTCAAAACACAGATCAAAACACTCACAATATACAAATATATGTAAAAGAAGAAAACCCAAGGCAATTGACCAAGTTTTAAACGAAAACTTAGAGAGAAAATCAATACCTTAGTTGATCTAGGTGCAGTCACGTTTTTGTATGATTAGACACCAAAAAAAGCAGCAAAATTAACTCAAACCTTCAGATAAAAGATGGAGGATTAATAGATGAACACTCTCAACTTCAAATCACTCAAATCGAAGTTCAAATGAAGAAGTTATGGTGTTTGGAAGGTGAGAAAATTTAGAGAGAAAAATCTGCATACTTGATTTGGATTTCTTCTTAGAATGAAATGTGAGAGGGAAAGAGTTTATAAAGGAGTGGGAGACTTGGATATGTGAAATGACCAAGAGGGGAAAAATGAAGCCAAGCAAGCTTGGCAGCAAGCCTTCTGCCCCGAGATGGCCACGCGCCATCTCGGGATAGAAGACAATGCTTGCTTCTTTCTCCTTCGACCCTCATTCCCGTACTTTGACCGTTCTCCGGCCTCCGAACTTGGAATTCAAATCCGTTTGCGGATTACAAACCGTGACTCTCACACAGACATGTAAATATAAGATACTTAACCCAGAAAATAATAATTTGACTCGATATACGAAGATGAAGACAATTTATGAAACATGAGTTGAAAGTGTAGTATCTTTTGACTTAGAACTTGAAATCAATAGTATGAGTAACCGAAATGACCGAAACTCAATCAAGAATGATTTAAGACTAAATTCAAGTTCAATATCCATGTTATACAACCATATACACACACAAACACAATTCACACTAGAATGCAAACTACATAGTGATAGTTTCCAATCATGCATATTCCAAAACATGTTTTTTTCCAAACCAATGCATGAGCATTCATCTTAAAGTGTGTGAATGTGTTATACATGGTGCACAATGATGCAGGGACACATATGAATGAATTGTATGTGTGTGCCTATAAAGGTGCACAATGATGCAGGGACACAAATATATGATATGTGTGTGTGTGCCTATAAAGGTGCACAACGATGCAGGGACACAAATGTATGATATGTGTGTGTGTGGCGAAGCCTTGTAAGAGAAAGATAAGGTCTTAGTATACCTTTGTAGAAACAAATTGTATCCTTTCTCTTTGAAGACTTAGAACTTGCTTTGACTTGTTGTTTCTTCTTCCTTGAAGCTTGAATCATCATGAACCTAAACAACTAAGTCATTACAAGTAAACATCATTTTGAAATGAAATTTATGCCAACACAAACTAAAACCTAACAGTGTATTATTTTTTTGACTATTCCTTGTCAAAAAGGGGGAGAAAGTGTTTCCTCACCATGTTACTTGCTTTTGATATAAAGGGGAGACAATCCATTAAGGGGGAGAAATTTTGGCTTAAGGGGGAGACAATTTTTGTGTTTGCATGAGATAAGAAGTGTTAAGGGATATTTTGTTTGGTATTTGTATATTGTTTGTTTATCTCACCTATCTTCTTTGTAGAAGATTTCTTTTGGTTGTTCTTGTCCCACAAGTGTGTTGAATGTGTGAAGATATTCTTGAAGACTCATGAAGATATTTTAATCTAGGAATATCTCTTTGTAATGTGAGGATGTGAGAATGCAATCAACATTGATTATGAGTGATCATTTTATGGTGAGGTAGAGGTTTTGTCATGGAATAGCCAAAGGGGGAGATTGTTAGGTCCTAGATTTGTGTTGGCTTGATTCCGTAACAAAACTTCATTTCTTTGTGATGATAAGAGCTTCAAGGAAGAAAATAAACTTCTCATTATGCAAAGTTCATCTTCAAGAGGATTGGTGCTATTCTTGGATGGTAAGGTATCGAGATCCTTCTTCCTCTTGCAAGGCGTAGGCGCACACACACACAATTCATTCATATGTGTCCCTGTTTAGTTGTGCATCTTTAAATGCGCACACACACACAATTCATACATTTGTGTCCCTGCATCGTAGCGTATCATTTGGTATAACACGTTCACACACTTGAAGTTGAATGCTCATGCATTGGTATGAAAGTAGCATGTTTTGGAAAATGCATGATTGGAGACTATCTCTATGTAGTTTGCATTCTTGTGTGAAATGTGTTAGTTTGTGTGTGTATATGTTTGTATAATATGGATATTGAACTTGGATTTAGTCTTAAATCATTCCTGATTGAGTTCCGATCATTTTGGTTTCTCATACTATTGATTTCAAGTTCTAAGTCAAAAGATACTACATTTTCAACTCATGTTGCATACATTGTCTTTGTCTTCATATATTAAGTTGAATTCTTATTTTATGGGATGAGTATCTTATATTTCTATGTTTGTGAGGGAGTCCTGGTTTTTAATCTTTAAACGGATTCGAATTCGGAGTTCGGAGGCCAAAGAACGGTCGAAGAACGCGAGGAGAGCGCAAGGGGTGAGGTGCGATGGCTTAAGCCATCAACATGCGCCAACCCGAGTTGGGGCGTGGCATCTCCACCCCAAGAGTGTTCTGCCCCGAGATGCCCACGTGCCATCTCGGGGAGACACTAATGAAAGAAGGGCAAAATGGTTCTTTGGCTTTTCACTCTTTAAAAACTCTCATTCCCTCTCATTCCTTACATGAAGAGAAAATTGAAATTGAAGAACGATTGCAGAAATTTTCTCTCAACATTTTGATTTTTGTTTTTGTGATAACTTCTTCATTTCTACTCCGAATCACTTGATTCAAAAACCAATTTCGAGTGTCTTGAAGATTTCTACAAACCCCAAGGATTTCTACATATTTCGTTGTGATCTGATCTTCAGTTCTTGATTGCATCCTTGTTGGTAAAATCATCTTCTTCTTAGTTTTCTTCTTAGATCTTCTTATTGATTGATGTTATTTGATTAAGAAGCATGAATCGGATATTTTGATATCATTTTGTGGTTTGTTGATTTTATTTTCAAGTTTAGCTAGATTTGTGATATATTGTGCTAAACTTGATAAACATGAAATTGTTTCTAGAAATCTTTTGTTCTTATGCTTGATTGACTACTTCTAGATTTAATTTTATTTTCTAAGAACTAGATCTACATCAATTGGTATATTCATTTCATTGATTTGGTTCTTAGTTGATAACATGCTTAAGTTGTCTAGATGCATTTATGATTGATCTTTGAAAGCATAATCTAGTCATCTAGTTGCATGTCCATTGAATTTGTTGATGATAATTTACTATGTTGAGTGCTTGTTTGTGATTTGCTTTCATGATCACTTAGATGCCTTGTGAAGAGGTAGAAAGTCTCATATATTAGAGTGATTCTTTGATTTGAGCATTTGTAAGTCTTAGCTAGATTCGGGAGGACTTGGATAGCTAAGCAAGTGGAAGTCTCGACAAGAGCTGTGAAACCTCGGATTGTTGAGCAAGGAAGTCTTGGCAAGAGGTGTGAAGCCTCGGATTGTCATGCAAGGAAGTCTTGGCTAGAGGTGTGAAGCCTTGGATAGTCAAGCAAGAAGTCTTACATAGTTTCGGGAGGATCCGGATAGGTGAGCAAGAAATCTTCCTAGAGACAGGGGGTCTTGGATAGGAAGTCGGTTTAGTAGATCACTAGGTTCAAGATAGAGTGAGTGTGAAAGCTTGTAGAGCATGTGTGATTGCTTGAGTGTGTAACTCTATTTCAAATAGTGGATTTGCTTTTGCCGGTGGTTGTGGAATCAACCCTTGGATGTTTCCTCAGAGAAATGGGGGACTAGTATTCCAGTTGCTGCTTTACCTGGTCCAGCTTCATCGCCTTCCCTGATGAGATCCAAGATGGCTATTCTCGCATCGCTGGCTGCTAAAGCTTTAAATTGAGGAGGGCCCTCTCTCCAGGCTGTTGATACGACCACCTCCACCTCCTCATAAGTGTCCCTTTACTATCGTTGTTGCTTGTTCAGTTACATTAGCCACCTGTTCAGCTGATCCCTCTGCATCTTAAATAGTTCAGGCATCAGGGATCCCGAGGCTAGTATTCCTGAGATTCCCCTTACTCGTCCCCACCGTCAACCAGGCTCGGTTGGTCAGGATGAATTTTTGAAGCAGTTCGTTCCTTCTTGCCCTGTGGTGGGCTTTCTAGGATGGCTTCCATGCCTGTGGACATTCTAGTTACCAAGAGGTCTGCTCTTCTGGTCGAGGTAGTCATCGCCTTTATTTTCTGTGATTGCGAGCTTCGATCGCTTTCTAACCTTTGTTTCATACTTTGCAGGCTTTCAAGTTTAACGTATCAGTGGGTCAACATGTATCCTTTCTCTGAGATCAGGCAGTTAAGGCTAAAGCTGAGGCTGAGTGAGCCATGGAATTGCTAGCGCAGGCTCAATCTTTGGTCCAGGAGATGACTTCCAGCCAGAGGGGAATGGAAACACAACTGGCTGAGCTTCAATACGACCACGAGAGGAAGAAGCGGTCTTTTGATCAAGAAACTATTCGGTCTAAGAGACAAGGCAACCAGCAGGATGATTGGAAGGAAGAGGCAAAGGCACTGGATGTTGAGAACCAAGCTCTGCAGGCCCGTGTTGCTAAGCTTTAGGCTGAAGTGGAAGCCTCTTTCAGCGAGAGGTGTTTCTATAAATCTTTTCAAGTTGCGGAAGCCCTCCCCATTCCTTTTGACCTCTCCAACATCACCGGCTAGGATAGGGAAGACATCATGTCTCGGGTTGTAGAGATGTCTCACCCCAACAATGACGAAACGGGTCAATCTACTAAAGACAGAGCTGGGAAGCAGCCTGAAATATTAGATCTACCTCCTTATATCCCGACCTTCCCAGCGTTAGGTCCACGAGAATCTTCGAGGGGGGTTAAACCCATAGAGCCATAAGGAGGAGAGGTCATTCCAGAGTCAACAGCTAATCTTCTTGATGCTACCATACCACCTGAGGTCATGGCGGTGGTCAATGAGGTCTTTGAGGAGGATCCAACTGAGCAACCAGCAATCGAGGGGTATCCTCAGGGAGAGGTGGCAAAGCCGGCTAACCATAATGAGAGACCACCAGAAAGAGGAGTTGGAGGCAAGGTTTATCATGAGGAAGGGGAAGCTGGAGGAAATCATGAGGGTACTGAAGTTTGAATCCATCCTCTTGTAACTTGTTCTGAATGCTTGGAAAGGGGGTGGATATCCCATATTTACTTATGCTTGATCATCATCATCATTTTTTTTTTGTAGCCTAGAACCAGGGGTTAGGCTCCCTGTTCGACTGTTGTAGCCTTACCGGGGGATAGGCTCCCTAATTCATTAATGAAATTTAGCTTTTAGACCTGGTTCAAATTTTGACTTGCATGTAGTTGCTTCATTTCTGATCTTCCTCTAGGTTCAGCCTCTATAGCAACCTGACTTAGCTTGGGAAAAGTAACAAGATAGGAACATTGTTTAAGTCTAACTCGGGCTTTCTGACTCGATAGAGACTTGTAGCTCAATGACTTCAGTGAATAGTCCCCTTGTTTGGTCGTAGACCAATCCGCACCTGTTACAGTAAGCGACCACATATACATGGAGAATTAGACACTAGTAATAACTGGGACATTAGAGTTAAAGCAAAAGAGCCCTCCATCATCGAGCCCCTTTAGAGGGTTATAACCCAGATGAGGTATCAAGTAGAGCACTTTCTAGCACTCTCTTAGGGCTACTGCGCTTTTAAACTCGAGTCCTTCATGGGGGTGATAGCCCGACCAAGGCATCAGGAGGGCTATCAAGCTGTTTCCTAGCATTGAGATCTGGATGGCAATTATGCTCTTACACTCATACCCTTCTTGGGGGTGGTAGCCCGACTGAGGCATCGTGAAGGCTATCTAGCTATTTCCTGGTCTTGAGATCTTGATGGCAACTATGCTCTTACACTCAGACCCTTCTTAGGGGTGGTAGCCCGACCACGGCATCAAGAGGGCTATCTAGCTATTTCCTGGTCTCGAGATCTAGATGGCAACTATGCTTTTACACTCAAACCCTTCATGGCGGGGGTTAGTGCCCAGCCGAGGCATCGGGGATAGCGAGGGGCCTTCCCCGGCTATTCCCTGGTCCTAGGATGATAATGTCAAATTTTCCCATATAGACCCTTATCATTGTAGAATATAATTGAAGATAGAGAAAAAACATGCTTTATTGATAAAAAAGGAAGGAGTACATTATTACTGGAGATTAAAAACTAGGTGGAGATAGCCTGCTCATGAGTTCCCTATTCAGGGGTAGAATTTTCTCAAGCGAACTGCATTCCAGGTATGATCGATGAGTTGGTCATTCATGTCTTTAAGCTTGTAGGCACCATTGCGGATCACCACATTTACCAAGTATGGCCCTTCCCAGTTGGGCCCCAGAACCGCGTCTGACCTCTTCCCGGTATTCAACATCACTTTCCTGAGAACTAGGTCCCCTTCCTTAAAGCTTTGGGCTTTAACCCTACGGTTAAAGTATCTAGCAATTCTGCTCTGGTAAACTGCCACCTTCTCGGCTACTCGATCCTTTTTTTCTTCTAAGAGATCCAAGCTCGCTCAGAACTTGCCCTCATTGCTCTCTGGTTCAAAATGTTGGACTCTAAAAGAGGTCAATTTGTGCTCAATGGGAAGCACTGCTTCAACCACGAAGGCTAAGGAGTAGGGCGTTTCCCCGGTAGCCATTCTCTTCGTAGTGCGGTAAGCCCAAAGGACCTCGAGAAGCTCCTCAGCCCATCTACATTTTTTCTGTTGTAGTTTCTTTTTCAACAGCTTCTTAATCGTCATATTGGTGGATTCCACCAGCTTGTTGTCTGGGGTGGGCTACTGAAGCGAATTTAAGGTCGATTCTCAAGCCCTCGTAAAAGTCTTAGAATCAGCCATTACCAAACTGCTTGCCGAGGTCAGTTATAATGGCTAGAGCGGTTCCAAACTTGCAAACTACATTATTTTTAACAAACCTTGTTGTATTTTCTTCTGATATCTTGGAGAGCGGTCTGCTTGGAGAGCGGCAAGAGTGGTTCCAAACCTGTAAACTACAATTGCCAAGATAACATGCTTTGCTTGATAGGAGCAGTAGGAAGCAGTCCGATCAAGTCGACTCCCCACATAACAATAAGGTACGACGAGCTAAGGGATGACAACTGCTCCGGCCGGAGGTGACTCAGGTTTGCGGCCTTTTGGCATGCTTCACAAGAACGTACTAAGTTCCTTGCGTCTTGATGGAAGGTTGGCCAATAATACCCTTTGCGGTGTACCTGATATGCTAGAGCCTCCCCACCAATGTTGTTCCCGCATTCCCTGGAGTGAGCCTCTCTCAATGCTCACTTGGCATCTTCAGGATGTAAATATTGGAGCAAATGAAGGGATCTACCCCTCTTGTATAAGTACCCATCCACCAAGCAATACCATACCGAGAGCCTCTTGACTTTCCTAGCTTGGTCAGGCTCCCCGGGAAGTCTCCCTTCCTATAGATAAACGACTATTGGGTCCATCCAGCATGGTTACCGATCCAAGGTATAAGTCTCCTTACCTGCCACTGTGCTAGGTAGGGGGATCACTTGAAGAGGGACCCCTTGGGGTAAGGTCCGACCACCATTTGTAGCTATCTCGGCTAGGACTTCAGCTCGACGATTCTATTGTCGAGGTACCTTGCTCGATCTTAAATCCTTTAAACTTGCTCTTAAGCTGTTGAACTAGCTTCAAGTAGGCGATCATGTTATCCTCTTTTACCTGATAATCCCTAAAGACTTGGTTGACTAGGAGCGATGAGTCACTCTTAACCTATAGGTAATCAACCTCGAGCTCCATGGTTGCCCTTATTCCAGCTAAGAGGGTTTCATACTCCACATTATTGTTAGTGGCTTTAAATTCAAATCTGAAATAGTGGCAGTACTTAGCCTCTTCTAGGTCGATTAGGACTATACCCGCTCCTCCCCCAGCTTGCCGTGATGCTCTATCTGTGTAGAGGATCCATGACTTGTAACTTTTTTGCCAGCTGTCAAACTTTGGAGTCCACTCAGAGGCTACGTTTGTGGCTGCAGAGGTCGTTTGGCCTGGGGGTAACGAGAGCTCGGCTACAAAGTTCGCCAAAGCCTGAGCTTTAATTGCGATTCTAGGCTTATGCCTTAAGTCAAACTGGGTGAGCTCCATGGCCTATAAAACCAACCTTCCGAAAACATCTAGCATTTATAAGAATTGACGGAGGGGTTGGTCCAACACTACTGCTATTGAATGAGCTTGGAAGTAGGCACGAAGCTTCCTTACCGAGGTTACCAATGCATAATTTGTGAGAGCATGACTCACATAGTATCTAGGCTGTTGGATCCTATCTCTACATTCCTTGACCAAGGCTTTACTTACCATGGTTTCTGAGACAGAAAAGTAGATTTGTAGCTCCTCTCCAAGGCTTGGCTTAACCAGTAGCGGAGGGCTTGACAAGTATTTTTTCAAGGCTTGAAAAGCTTGTTCACTCTCTTTGTCCCATTTCATGTTTCTTCCCTGCTTAATGGCTTTGAAGAATGGAAGACACTTATCGGTAGACCGAGAAATGAACCTGTTAAGCGTTGCTACTTGTCCGGTCAAGACTTGAACCTGTTTAATCGATGTGGGGGATCTAGATCTAGGATAGCCTTAATCTTTTCCGGGTTAGCCTCTATGCCTCTTTCATGGACCATGAAGCTCAGAAACTTCTCTGCAGTCACCCCAAAAGAGCATTTGGAAGGATTCAATCTCATCTGGTTCTCCCTTAAGATTATAAAGGTACAACGAATGTCGCCTATAAGGCCTTCAGAGGTTGATGACTTGGTGATCATGTCGTCGATGTACACCTTCATTTGATATCTTGGAGAGCGGCAACATTTGAATGGATGTATCTCCCACATTGATTCTCTGAACCTACTCCCTCCTCATCGGGCGGGATCATTTATTTGAAAGTCGTTGACTTCGAGTAAATAACGGATTTACCGTTGGTGGAGATAAGTTTGTTTCCTCTTTGGAAACAAACTCTTGTCTTACACGTATGCAGAATTAATGTTGGTTATTGCGTAGATATGATCATGTGTGTACTCACGGCATGATTCTTCATGAAGGTCATCGAGTTAGCTGTTTGTTGTCTCCTAGAGCGAGGTAGACCCATGCTTTGGTTCTGTTCTCAGAAGCTTGGGATGGAATTTCCTTGACCCTTTGGAGCATGAGGCGTTCGTGTAGACATTTCAAGGAGGTCACATGGATCTGATCCACTTAAAGGCCCTCTTTCTCCTCGTATTGTGGAGGGGGCAGCGGGGTCCTGGAGAGGTTGGTGAGCTTCAAGTTTAGGCTATGAGTTAAGTTTGACCTCTAGGAGCCTTAACCTAGAGGGAGCTTGCTTTTCTTGTCGGGCTTCACTTCGAGTGCTTCTTGAGCTCGGCGATCCTCCGTTGCTTCACTAGGGTGGTTTTGGAGCCCGACCCCAGGAACTGAGGTTTCTGGGTAGGTGGCCTCGAGAAGTCTGGCCTCCAGTGTTTGCGTGGGGGTCTGACATGGTCGTACCTAGCTTCTTCCCTGGTAGTTCCGAAGCCCGGCGATCTTTCCTTACTTATGCGGGATTATTTTATGGTATGCCCAGGGTCTTATGAATATCGAATTTGAGCTTTGACTCGGGCTAGGATAGTGGAAAATATCTCTTTGACCCCCTAGCCAAATTTTACTACTAACAAATGTTAATAGTTAAATTAATTAAATAATTAGATTATTTAATTATACTGATAATTATGAATTATTAATTAACTATTAATTGGAGGGTGTTAGTTGATGTATGGATTCAGGAGAAGATAAAATAATATGATTAGTTTATTTTTACTAAATCATTTATCTAAGTATTTGAATTTAAGTTTAAAATTAAAATACTTATTATCACTTTTAATATATTTGATATATTTGAAAAGGATAACTAAAAGATATATAACAATTAATAACACAAGAGATTTCATTGGATGCAAGTACCTGATACACATATAATATATATATATATATATAAAACAAGTGAAGGGTGCAGTAGATATATATATTGTTGAAAGGAAATTTGCTAGGGATGAGAAATTCTTGTTAACACTCTCGAGACCACTACCACGAAAGTGGTGGTCGGGGTCGGTACCGTTGGTTCCCGACCTGTTAAGAGATAGACGAGTGGCTGGATCGTAATAACAGTAAATGAGAGCTTTTATTATTGAGAGATTGCTTTAAAATACAAATCACTCTCTCGTGTGCTCACAGTCTCTCTAAGATGTAGGGTGGTGGTAACTTTGTACCTGTCGAATAGTGGAAACGAAGGTGGCCGTGTTCTGAATACAGAATTTAGGCATTCCCCTATTATTTTCTTCCTCTCTTCTCTCTGTTTCTGTATACGTTTTTCTGTCTATATCTCATTCTATGTAGGTTTTTCTCTGTTTTCATCTATATCCTCTACCATGCTTGGCCTTATATATATATATATATATATATATATATATATATATATATATATATATATATTGTCCAAGTAGGTTTTTAGTTCGCAAATATTTTTCGTGATCCCATGAATTCGTTCCCTCCTTATTGGGTGGGATTCGTTATTTGAATCTGAATTGTTGCTGGATTCGATGATATCGTTGACAGAGATAAGTTTGTTCCCTTTTTTGAATCAAATTCTTGACGTGGATGTGAATATTATATGGAGATGATCATGTGTGCACTCGTGTCATGAATTTTCATGGAGGTCACCCTGCCCCGTAGAACGAGGTATATCCCTGCTCCGACTTTGTTCTTAGAAGCTTAAAATGGATTTTCCCTAACCCTTTGGGGATTGAGGTTTTCTTGCAGACCTTCCTGGGAGGTAGTTGGGGTAGTGTAGATTTAGACGTGATTCTTCCTTTATGTCCAACAGGGACAGCGGGCTTCTAGAGAGGTCGGCGAGCTTCTCTCGAATGTCTCTTGAGCTTGGAGACTTCCCCTAGCATTCACGGGGTGGTTGTAGAGCTCGACCTCAGAGTCGAGGTTCCCCGATAGATGGCCTGGAGAAGCCCGGGTTCCAGTACTCTTGTGTGAGGCTCGTCCTTGTCGCGTCTGGCTTATTTTCTGGCAATTTTAAAGCCGAGCTGGCCTTCCCTGCTCCTGCGAGGTGGCTTTATGATCTTTCCGGTCTTCATGATTGTCGAATATGGGTGGAAATTTCTCTTTGACCCTTGGCCAAAATTTCGCTATTAACAGAAGTCCCCTCTGACTTGAACAACGGTAGTAGAGTTGGGGTTGGAGTCAGATTCCTTGTTTAATTGAGAAAGTTTTCCGCCATAAAGATAATTAATGAGAGCGAAATCTTTTCATTAATTACCCAATATTTGAATTTGAAACCATGTGTTATTCGAAGAAAGACGGCAGCAATATGGCTCCAGGTGATCTTCCCGATGATATCGCCGATAATCCTCTATTTAAACCTGGCCTTACCGTCATTTTCTTCATACTTTCTCAAATCTCAAATCTCAAATTTTCAAATTTCTTCTTCCCTGCTTTCTCTGCCGATTTCCCTCTATCTTCCGCTTGCTTTCACACCTCTCTTACCTATTAATGTCGACTTCGACAGATAGTGTTGATGCCTTGGTTTAGGGCACCGGAGGCCCTAACCTAGCTCCTTGTAAGCGGGTGCGAGGAATTTTGAGAGAAGAGGAATCTTCCCCGCTCCGTCAACACCGTCGTTCTTGCAGGAACGTCTATATCCGCTATGGCTTCTCGACCCAACCTGACAATCCTTTAAACATAGTCGATGAAGATTCTGATGTCAAGGAGAGAGTCGATATAGTCGGGAGGGCTCAGGTCACAGTGGTGGAGTTTCCTTTAGTGGTGATCCCTCCTTTCGAACCCAGAGTCATCCCCGATTCCACCGTCGACTCTCAGTCGATTAGCCATCTTCGGGACAAATATGGTATCCATGACACCGTTTCCCTCACTGTCCCCCACAGGAACTATGACTTTTTTAACCCACCCATAGGTGTACTTCCTATCCACATCGTGGCTTTCGAGAGCGGGGTGAGGCTCCCTCTTCACCCTGCCCTTCAGCGGGCTCTCAATGCCCTTCAGCTAGCTCCGCTTCAACTGACGCCCGGCTTCTAGAGGCAACTAGTCTGCTTCTTTATATTTTGGAGGGAGCAATACGAGATGAGCAATGTAACCAGGGAGCCCGGAGTTGAGGAATCCCCTTTCTTTTCCAGATAGGTAGCCTGGCTGAGGTTCCACGAGGCCAATTCTATGCCAATGCCAAGAATAGGCTTAACTTTATCATCCCGGGGCTTCAAAGAAAGACCCCGCTTGGATAGAGGAATGGGTACTGGCGGGGGAGACTGGGGGAGCTCTGTATTCGTCTGTGGGCATGAGCTCGAGGTTTCCACCGCCTTTAGTGATAAACCCTCATGGGGTCGGGATTCCTTGCCTGTTGAGTCTGAAGCCGTGTTGAAGACCATCCTGGCTCGAAATTACTTAAATCTGAAGTTTCCAACCGCTGACCCCTTCGATCCCTGCAGGGTTGAAACAAATATTATGGTGTGTAATATTAATCTAGAGGGGGGGGGGGGGGTGAATAGATTTTAATTAATTTTTTTACCCAATTTTTGTTAAGAGTCAAATTGACGAAAATGTCCCTAATTAGTCACAATAATATCACAAGTGTAATAAGTGCGGAAATAATAAAAACACTTGAGATATACGTGGAAACCCTTCCAAATGGGAAAAACCTCGGGCTGATGAGTGCGCCACACTAGAACCTCGAATCCACTAATGGCAAGGAATTACAACCTAATCCCGGTTTAATCAACCACCACTATCTAATCCCGGTATAAGTGAACCTAGTTCATCTTGCTTGTGCTTTAAGCTACCTACTCCCGGAAGCAACACAAGTCTTATTTCTCATTGAAGAGATAAAGTGTCCTAAGTGAATATAAGATGATATTCAATGAACAAACAAGGCTAGGAAACCCTATATGCTTATCTAGGATAATGAAATGACAATTAATGCAATCCTAGATATCAAGTGCTAAATGACATGTTCAAATAGCTTAGCTAAACATAGATCAATCAATCTTATGAAGCTATCACAATACAACACTCAATCATGTCATCACCACAATCTCTAATTTGTATCTAGAAATATTCGAAGAGAATGCAATTAATTAAAGAGATGGTTTAGCAAGCAAAAACACTTAACTTGTAAAAAGATAGTGAAGAGCTTACCAAACAAGATGTGATGTAGCAACCCTATCCATAGATGCACTCTAGATGAACTTAGATGATGCAAGATAAAGTTTTGATGCTCATGGGGATCCTTTGAGTGATTAAAAAATGAGTTCTTGGAAGTGTTTTTCCTTTGAAATGTGTTCTAAGGAAAATATATTATATTTTGAACTCTTACACGACCTTAAGACAATGATATATATATATATATATATAAGATCCAAACAAAGTGATGTAGTTTTGGAAAAAAATGTTCCAGCTTCTTCATTGTGCGCTGGTGAGGTACGCTAGTCGAGCAGCGCACCACCAACGCACTGCCTAAAAATTTCAATAGGCGCTGGTCGAGTGGCGCACCACCAGTGCACTGCCTAAAACTTTCAATAGGCGCTGGTCGAGTGGCACACGTTAGTGTCGCAACACAAGCGCCAAACCACTGGAATGTTTACGCTGGTAGAGCTGCGCTAGTTGAGTAGCGCACCACCAGCACACGCCTACTTTTTACATCTTTACGTAGGTGCAGCAGCGTAACCCAGTAGCGCAACCTAGTGGCGCAACATTATCGACAGTCCACTGTGAATGTTGCGTTGGTCGAGTAGCGCACCACCAATGCAAGGCCTGTTTTTTCAACACTCAAATGCATAAAAACAATAAGTTCAAGAGTGATGAAATTGCATCATATTTTAATGCCTAGCATGACATACAACTTTCATAGCAAGATGCAAATAGATCAACAAAAGTCATTTAAACTAAAATGCACACAAGCAAAACACTCAACATATAAGATCAACAGTTATGCATGAAGATGTGAGTGTGTGCAACTCTCTCTTCAAAGTAAGTAAGCACAAGAATTTTACATTTGGTGCTTCTCCTCTTGAGATCTTGAGAGCCTAAGATACCCTTACATGAACCCCAACAATGTGGTTGTTCACGAAATAAGCCAATCAACAAGTGAGGAATTTTCAAGGGTGAACAAGTACCTGCGGATCTTTGATTCTACTCCTCGTAAGTATCTCGCTCTATTCTATCTTTAACATGTTGGATGGTTCAGTTCTGATGATCTTGATCCCCTTTTTTTTTAATAGTGTTTGTTATTGCTCCTGCTTCTCGTGAAGTCCAGCAAGTTGGGATCCCTCATCCTTTTTCTAGATCGTCCCCAAGAGCTCTCTCGATTGTTTCAATGAACGGGGGTCAACCACTAAGGTAGCTTCCCCGCTCGATCCTTCCCCCTCCTCTTCCCAAGTGAAGTCCAATATGGCTCTTCTTGCATCTCGAGCGGCAAAGGCTCTAAGCCAAGGAGGGTCTGCCTCCCAAGTCGCCAATAAGTCTGCTCCTGCCCCCTCACTAATAGTCTCTACTTCAACCGAAACTTCTCGAGTCACATTATCCCTCTTTGCTGATCCGATTGTATCCTGGGTAGTTGAGGTTCCCAGGGAGCTCGATACCAATACTCCTGAGGTTGCCCCTTCTCGTTCCCTCCAGCAATCGAGCTCGGCGGGTCAGAACGAGGTCCTGAAGAAATTCTTTGCATCCTGTCCAGGCAGTGGGATTTCTAGGATGAACTCGATGCCCGTGGACATCATGATTACCAACGGGTTTACCCTTCTAGCCGAGGTAATCGTTGCTTTTACTTCCTCATTCAGCAGCTTGATTTATCAGTTTCTCACTTGAATTTTCTTTACAGGCTTTCAAGTTTCAAGTAGCCATGTGGCATCAGGTGGCCTTCCTCAGTGATCTGGCTGCCAAGGCTGAGGCTGAGGTTGGGCAAGCCATGAGGTTGCTTGTGCAGGCTCAAACCCTAGTCCTGGAGATGACCTCCAACCAAGATGGAATGGAGACATAGCTGGCTGAGCTTCAGTGCGACCATGAGAGGTTGAAGCGGGCATTTTGATCAGGAAACTCTTTGGTCGAAAAGGCGAGCTAGCCATCGGGATGACTGGAAGGGAGAGGCGAAGGCTCTGGATGTTTAGAGCCAGACTTTACAGGCTCAAGTTACCCAGCTCCAGGCCGAGGTGGAAGCCTCTTTTAACGAGGGGTACTTCTGTGCCTCCTATCAGGTTTCAGAGGCTCTTCCTCCTTCATTTTATCTCTCCAGCATCACCGGCTGGGATAGAGAAGAGGTCATGTCACGGGCTGCAGAGATGTCTCACCCCAAAAATGATGGAGCTGGTATTTCTAGGGAGGGATCTGAGAAGCTATTGGAGGTGCCAGATCTACCTCTTCCTGTTCCAACCTTCCCAGTATCTGGTCTTGGCGAATCCTCGAAGGGGGTCCAAATAGAGGAGCTAGAAGGAGGCCTTGCTGAAGCTCGAGACCCCCCCCCCCCCTCGCAGTGCTCTCATGAGTGGAGTCAACAGAAGGCGATAGCTTGCTTGAGTAAGTGGCTAGCCTTCTTGATGCAGGCATACCACCTGAAGTTATGGTCGTGATCAATGAAATCATGGAGGAGGATCCTGTTGACCCCGAGAAAGTTGAGGAAGATCCCTAGGAAAAGGTGGCTGAGGTGGTAAACGCAGCTGTTCAAGATGAGCTACCGCTAAAGAAGAGAGCAGGGGGCGAGGTTCCTTCTGCGAAGGGGGAGGCTGAAAGCCATCAGGAAGATGAAGAAGTTTGAATCTTTTTTTTATGACTTATTTTGAATGCCCGGAAAGGGGGGTGGGCATCCATCTTTAACCGTGTTTGACCCTTGCCATTTTATTATTGCCTTTGTAGCCTAGAACCAGGGATTGGGCCCCCCTTTGCTTGTTGTAGCCTTGTAAGGGGATAGACTCCTTTACTTGATAATAAAATTTTAATTTCAGATCTAACTCTGACTTGCATGTACTTGCTTGATCTCCCTATAGGTCCAGCTTTTATATCTAAACGAGCTGTCTTTGGGGGAAAAACAAGATAAGAAAACTGTTGGCATTGATCCCCCATACTAATGAAACTCCTGGCTCAAATTCTTCAGCTGACAGTCCCTTTGTTTGGTTGTAGGTCTACTGTAGTAAGTAACCCCATATCAAGAAGAGCTAGTAACCTGAACTTACCGGAATATTTAGAATTTAAGAAATTCGAGCCTTCAATCTTTGAGTCCTTCTAGAGGGCTGTAAATCCGAGTGAGGTATTTAGTGAAGGATTTATCCATTAAACTCGAATTTTTATTAATTATGGTAGCCCAAGCAGGGAATCAGGAGGGCTATCTAGTTATTTCCTAGTCTCGAGATCTGGATGGCAACTATGCTCTTACACTCAGACCCTTCTTGAGGGTGGTTGCCCGACCAAGGCATCAGGAGGGCTTATTTAGCTATTTTCTGGTCTCGAGATTTGGATGCCAACTATGCTTTTACACTCAGACTCTTCTTGGGGATGGTAGCCCGACCAAGGCATCAGGAGGGCTTATCTAGCTATTTCATGGTCTCGATACCTGGATGGTAACTATGCTCTTACACTTACACCCTTCTTGGGGTTGGTAGCCTGACCAAGGCATCATAAGGGCTTATCTAGCTATTTCATGGTCTTGAGATCTGGATGTCAGCTATGCTCTTACATTTACACTCTTCTTGAGGGTGGTAGCCCGACCAAGGCATCAGAATGGCTTATCTAGCTATTTTCTGGTCTCGAGATCTATATGGCAACTATTCTCTTACACTCAGACCCTTCTTCGGGGTGGTAGCCCGACCAAGGCATCAAGAGGGCTTATCTTGCTATTTCCTAGTCTTGAGATCTGGATGGCAGCTATGCTCTTACACTCAGACCCTTCTTGGCGGGGAATAGTGCCCGGCCGAGGCATCAAGAGTAACAGAGGGGCTTCCCCGGCTTACCCCTGGTCTAGAGGTGATAATGCCAATTTTTCCATGTAGACCCAAATCATTGTAGGACATATTTGAAGAAGGAGTAAACAAGAAAAGCAAGCTTTATTGATATGGATGATGTAGTACATTATTGTCGAGAAAAAGAAACTAGTCGAAGACTGCCTGTCCCTGAGTTCCCTGTTCAAGGGTAGAATTTCCTTAGGTAATCTGCATTCCAAGTATGGTCGATGAGTCGGCCATTCATATCCTCAAGCTTGCACGCCCCATTACGGATCACCGTCTTTATTAGGTATGGTCCTTCCCAGTTGGGCCCTAGGACCCCATCTGACCTCTTCTTGGTGTTCAACATTACTTTCCTGAGGACTAGATTTCCTTGTTTGAAGCTTCGGGATTGAACCTTCCTATTGAAGTACCTAGCAATCCTGCTTTGGTAGATCGCTACCTTCTTAGCTATTCAATCATGTTTCTCCTCCAAGAGGTCCAAGATAGCTCGGAGTTTACTTTCATTGCTCCCCAGTTCGAGTTGTTGGAATCTAAAGGAGGTCAACTTGTGCTTTATAGGTAGGACTGCTTCAACCCCGAAGGCCAACGAGTAAGGCGTTTCCGTGGTAGTTGTTCTCCATGTAGTGCGGTAAGCCCAAAAGACCTCGGGAAGCTCCTCTACCCATTTTCCTTTCTTCTATTGTAGCTTTTTCTTCAAAAACTTCTTAATGGTTTTGTTCATGGATTCTACCAAACTATTAGTCTGAAGGTGGGCCACCGAAGCAAACGGAAGGTCGATTCCTAAGCCTTCGTAGAAATCCATGAATCGGTCGCAAATCAACTCTCCAGACAGCAAAGGGGTATGGCAAGCTAAAGGACAACAAGCGCTCCAGAGGGAGGTGACTTAAGTTTGCAACCTTCTGGCATGCCTCGCAGGTTTGTACCAAGTTCTTAGCATCTTGATAGATGGTCGACCAATAATACTCCATACGGAGAAACTGCTTTGCCAAGGCCTCTCCACTAATATGGTTCCCGCATTCCTCGGAATGAACCTCTCTCAAAGCCCACTTTGCGTCTTCAAGGTGTAGACATCGGAGCAGGAGAAAGGGATTTCCCCCTTCGGTATAAATGCCCATCCACCATAGAATACGGGACCAAGAGCCATTTAACCCTCCTAGCCTGGTCAGGCTCCCCGGGGAGTTGCCCGTCCTATAGATACTTCACTATTGGTTCCATCCAGCATGGCTGTCGGTCCAAGGTATAAGCTTCCTTACATGTCATAATGCTTGGTAGGGGGATTATTTGAAGAGGGACTTCGTGAGGTAGGGTCTTGCCACCATATGCAGCTATCTAGGCAAGGACGTCAGCCCGATGATTTTGCTGTCGAGGTATCTGCTCGATTCTGAATCCCTTAAACTTGCTTTTGAGTTGCTAAACCAATTTCAGGTACGCGGTCATATTATCCCTTTTTGCCTGATATTCCTAAGAGACTTGGTTGACCATGAGTGAAGAGTCGCTCTTGATATTCAGGTAATCAACCCCGAGTTCTATGGCTGCCTTTATTCAAGCTAGCAAGGCTTCGTACTCTACCTCATTGTTCGTGGCTTTAAATTCAAACCTGAAATAGTTGCAGCACTCAGTTCCTTCTGGGTCAATGAGAACTATGCCCGTTCATCCCCTAAACGGCCCGGAAGCTCCGTCAGTGTAGAGAGTCTATGACTCATAGCCCTCCGGCCAGTTGTAAGATTCTAAAATCCTCTCAAGAATTACATCTATTACCGTGGGGGTTGCCGGATCTGAAAGTACTGAGAGCTCCACTACAAAGTCTGCTAGTGCTTGAGCTTTTATCGCGGTCTTAGGCTTATACTTTAAATCAAACTGGGTAAGCTCCAGGGCCCAAATAACCAGCCTTCCAGAAACATCCGGCCTTTGTAAGAATTGACGGAGGGGTTGGTCCGTCACCACCGCTATTGAATGAGCATGGAAGTAAGGACGAAGTTTCCTTACCGAGATCACCAAGGCGTAAACGAGCTTCTCCAACGGAGTATAGTTCTTTCCGAGCTTGGTTAAAGCGTGGCTCACATAGTAGATATGTCATTGGATCTTATCCCCGCATTCCTTGACCAAGGCCCTACTCACGGCGGTTTCTGAAACGGCCAAGTATATTTGGTGCTCTTCTTCAGGATTTGGTATGACTAGCAGTGGAGGGCTTGCTAGGTATCTTTTCAAAGCTTGGAAAGCTTGTTCGCTCTCCTCATCCCACTTCATGTTTCTTCCCTGCTTGATAGCCTTGAAGAATGGTAGGCACTTATTGGTAGACCGAGAGATGAACCTATTGAGCGCTGCTACATGTCCGGTCAAGGCTTGAACTTGTTTAAGAGATGTGAGGGATTCTAGATCTAGGATAGCCATGATTTTTTTCGGGTTAGCCTTTATGCCTCTCTCGTGGACCATGAAGCCCAGAAACTTCCCCGTAGTTACCCCAAAGGCATATTTGGAAGGGTTCAACCTCATCTGGTTTTCCCTCAGGATCATGAAGGTCCTATGAAGGTCGTCCAGGTGGCCTTTCGAGGTTGAAGATTAAGTGATCATGTCGTCGATGTACACCTCCATCGACCTTCCGATTTCAGGCTTGAACAACCGATTGACTAACTGCTGGTAAGTAGCTCCTGCATTTTTGAGCCCGAAGGGTATCATCTTATAGCAGTATAGGCCTTGCACGATGATGAAACTAGTGTTTACTTGGTCTGCGGGATTCATCATAATCTGATTGTAGCCGAAAAATGTGTCCATGAAGCTCAGGAGCTTGTTCCCAGAGGTGGAATCGACCAGCTGATCAATTTTTAGCAGAGGGAAACTGTCGTTCAGGCATGCCCAGTTGAGATCGGTGAAGTCTACACACTTGCACCACTTCCCATTTGCCTTTGTGACCATAACCACATTGGTGATCAATTCGAGGTAACGGGCTTCTCGAATAAAGCCTGCTTGGGTTAGTTTATCCACATCTTCCTGAACCGTCACATTTCTTTCTGTGTTGAAGTTGTGCCTTTTCTGTTTGATGGGCTTGAAGGTCAGATCCACCACCAGTCGATGTGCAGCTAGTGTCATCGGGATCCACGACATCTCAGTATGACTCCAGGCAAAAATGTCGTTGAACTCTGTGAGGAGCCTAATCAATCCCTTTTTTATTCCTGGCTCAAGGGTAGCTTTGATATTAACGACCTTTGAGGGATCACTTATTCGGACAGGAATTTCTTCTAACTTATCCACTAAATGGCCGCTGGCCCATTCCTTTCTCTGATCTTCCATGTCGGGCACCACGAGGCCTTCTTTAGAGCAATCAGTGGGACCCACATCTTCTAGGTTTAGTGTAGGAGTTATCCTACCTTGGATCGTCGTCACCTGGGCGAGTTGTTTAGCTAGAGCTGCTGGGTTGACTGACACTGCGTAGCATTTCCTAGCTGCTTGTTGATCACCCTGAACTTCCACCACATTGTCTCCTACCGGGAACTTCAGGACATTGTGGTAATCAGAAGGAACCCTTTCAAGGATGTTAGAAATGACCTTCCTAATATTGCATTGTAGGCCGATAGGGTATCCACCACCACGAAGTCGGTCATGATGTTTTGTTGGAGAGGTATGGCTCCAATGATCACTGGTAGGATTTTTGATCCTACGGGTGTGATAGAGTCCCTAGTGAACCCATATAATGGAGTAGTGCAACTATTGTAGCACTACTGCTTCAAGTTTAGCTTCTCTAGGGTATCTTTGAACAGGACGCCGACGCTGCTACCTTTGTCGACGAGCATGCGGTGCACCATGAATTTGGCAATTTTTACCGTGATGACCATGGGGTAATCATGAGGCTGCAGGGTGTTATAGACATCTGCTTTAGTGAAGATGATCTGTGACACCTGGGAGGGATTGGTCGGTCTCTTGTCGACCTTGAAGACATCCCGCCCCTCGTCTGTAAGAGGGACTTTCCTCGCATTAATTTTTCTGGAAATGTTGGATGTGTCAGTCAGAGTGGGTCCCCAGCTGATAGTATGTATTAACTGAATCTGTTGCATCAGGTCCGCCTGTTCCCCCTTTCTTTTCTCGGCATGTTCTCATATATCGGTTCGCACCTCCTTTCAAGTCTGAATGTTCTCCCTGACTTGTTGTAAGAATTCTATCAAGCATCATCCCCTTATCAAAGCCTCACTCTGGTTCCACAGGTTGTAGCAATCTGAAGTATTATGCCTTACGTCCTCGTGAAAGTCGTAATATTTATAACGATTTCTCTTATTGACCGGGGCTTTCATACCAGCAGGCTTCTGTAACAAACCCTTGTCGTGAATAGCGAGGTAGCCTGTTTCTCGGGATGTATTTAAGGGAGTGTAAAGGTCGTACCCCCTCTCATCGCGAGCTATAAGGGCCACTGTCTTTGGAGGTGGTAAAGCCTGAGGAAGAGCTCGTTTATCTGGATACCTTTCTGATCTGCGCTGAGGAAGGGGGCAGCCGTATGTTGATTTATTAGGGGGTTTGTTTTGGCTTTTCTAAGCTTGCTCGGGTCTGGGAGATTCATTCTTTTCTCTTTACGGCTCTCATGTCGTCATGTTCCATCTTGACCTTGACCTGTTCACCGACCTCAATCTGTTCCAGAGCCCGATCATAGGCTTCTTGGTAGGTTTTTGGAAGTTTATTGGCAAAAGACTGAAAAAGTTTTTCCTTCCACAAGTTTCTTCTGAAGTTGGCGAGGGTTTCTCTCTCGGTGAAGACCCTCATCTGGATGACTTCCTTATGGAAACACCTGACATAAGCCAGGAGGGTTTACTCTCTCTCCTGGATCACGTATTGTAGGTTGATCGGGTCCTTTAGTCGGGGCTTAACTCCTTTGAATTGTGAGCAAAAATCGGTTGATAACTTGGTGAAGGAATCTACGCTTCCAGCGGGTAGTTTTCTAAACCAGGTTTTGGCATAATCCGTGAGGGTAGCGGGGAACATTCGACACATAGTGGCCCTAGTTGTGTTCTGGACCTCCATTTGTTGAACGAAGCTTTCTAAGTGGCTCAAAGGATCTTCAGTCCCAGAGAACCAGTTAGTTGGCATTTTAAACTTAAGCGGGAGCTCTTCCTCCCGGACCCTTCTGGTGAAGAGGGCATTCATTTCACTTAGAGGATCTTCCTTGTCCTCCTTGTACATTCCCTTCTTCATCGATTGGACTTCTTTCTGAAGCTCTACCAACTGGTCCCTTAAACGTTTGCTTTCGAATTTCCTTGAGTTGATCTTTGATTCCACGCCATCGGATCCCTCTGATTAACTGGCGACCTCTACCCGGTTCCTACTTCAGAGGGGGGGGGAGGGTCTGCTCAGGGGCTTTATGGACTTTCTTCATCTCTACCCCGGGCTTCTCTCCTTGAAGTCGTAGGGTAGAGAAGCTTTCCCCGTTCCCGGGGAAGGACATCTGCCGTGGATTTAACTTGTCTTGGTTGGTAACATGGCAGCGCTTTGGGAACATAAGGCATGGGCCCTATCCTATCCCGAATCGAGGCTAGGAGCCCCGCTCTATTACGAGTTGATTCTCGAGGGTCACGTCCCAGGCGATCGAAGGCGGGTTGCCTAGCCCCAGGCCTGCTTGACTCCCCCTGATTGTAGAGATCCGCTTGTTGGATAGTGATACTCTTAGCGAGTAGTCGAAGGTGGACGTTTTCTACAAAGGCCACTGCTTGTTGGTCAAGATCTACCTGACTTCCAGAGGGGCATCTAAAGCCCGCACAGTGGCTGGTTAGGTGGGAACCTGGCTATAGAGCCAGAGTTTTGTCCCATTCCTCGCGTCCTTTAGCGTCGATGTAGAAGAAAGTTGTCCCGATGTGCCCTGTTGCCCCTATGAGGAGCGGAGCCTCATGATTATTACGAAATAACAAACTTTTACGAATGTAAAAAAATGATGGTGTGAGAGGTTTCCCACATATGGGGCTAGAAAGTGTTAACGGTAAATTTGCTCGTGATAAGAAATTCCTGTTAACACCTTCGAGACCACTACCATGAAAGTTGTGGCCAGGGTCGGTACCGTTTGTTCTCGATCCGTTAAGAGATATACGAGAGGCTGGATCGTAATAATAGAAAATGGGAGCTTTTATTATTGAGAGACTGCTTTAAAATACAAATCACTCTCTCGTGTGCTCACAGTCTCTCTAAGATGTAGGGTGGTGGCAACTTTGTGCCTGTCGAATAGTGGAAATGAAGGTGGTCGTGTTCTGAATACAGAATTTAGGCATTCCCCTCTTCTTTGCTTTCTCTCTTTTCTCTGTTCTATGTTCTCTATTCTCTCTGTTTCTGTATATATGTTTTTGTCTATATCTCAGCCTTTGTAGGTTTTTCACTGTTTTCATCTATATCCTCGACCATGCTTGGCCTCACATATATATATATATATATATATATATATATATATATTGTCCAATTAGGTTTTTAGTTCGCAAATATTTTTCTGTGATCCCATGAATCTGTTCCCTCCTAATCGGGCGAGATTCGTCATTTGAATTTGAATTGTTGCTGGATACGATGACGTCGTTGACAGAGATAATTTTGCTCCATTTTTTGAATCAAATTCTTGACGTGCATGTGAATATTACGTGGAGATGATCCTGTGTGCACTCGTGTCATGAATTTTCATGGAGGTCACCCTACCAGCTGCTTGTTGACCCGTAGAACGAGGTAGATCCCTGCTCCTACTCTGTTCTTAAAAGCTAAAGATGGATTTTCCCTTAGGGGCTTGAGGTGCTCTTGTAGACCTTCCTGGGAGGTAGCTGGGGTAGTGTAGATTTAGGCGTGATTTTTCCTTTATGTCCAGCAAGGACAGTGGGCTTCTGGAGAGGATGGCGGGCATCTCTCGAATTTCTCATGAGCTTGGAGACTTCCCCTGGCATTCATGGTGGTTGTTGTTGAGTTCGACCTCAGAGCCGAGGTTCCCTGATATATGGCTTGGAGAAGCCCATGTTCTAGTACTCTTGTGGGGGGCTCGTCCTGGTCGTGCCTGGCTTGTGTTCTGGTAGTTTTGAAGCCGAGCCGGCCTTCCCTGCTTCTGCGGGGTGGCTTTACGATCTTTCTGGGCTTCATGATTGTCGATTATGGGTGGAAAATTTCTCTTTGACCTCTGACCAAATTTCACTATTAACATATATATTTTGTAAAAGGGAGTTTTTGTTTTGGACTTTAAGTCACACGCATAAGGTGAATCAATTGGATAAAAAAAAGTTTTACTTTGTGTGTGAAACAAGATGAAAAAAATAAAAGGGTTTTTGTGTGCAGTGAATATATATTTATATATATTGTTTCATGTTTGTGTGTGTTTTTGAAACACATAGAAGAAAGAGTTTCTTCAATTCTCTCTACATCCTCCATTCAAGTTCCCGAGATCGTGACGTGCTCACACTCAGTTACCAGTCCCGGGAGACAGCGAGGAAGATCGAGTGGTTCAGACAGGAGCACATTGTTAAGTGAATGAGCCTCCAATGTTGGTAAGATTGGTTCAGATAGGAGCATACCGTAAAGTGAAGGAGCCTCCAAACGTTGGTAAGTTTTTCCTTCTTCTGATTATATTGATTACAATTTCCCGTGTTTACATATTGTATGTATTAGTTCCGAAAAGTAATTACGATCCCAAGTTCACTGGTCCCAGATACAGATTATGATCTGTATAAAAAATTTAAAACCAAGTTCCGCTGCTTCACCGGTGGACAGGGTTCCAACAATTGGTATCAGAGCCAATTTTATTTTTGGAATATGAAATTGTTTTTGATTCTCTTATATGTATGATTGTGTCGGCACAATTTAAATTGATTGTATGTATATATATATATATTTTTTTATTTACAAAAACATGATTGATCGTTAATTATATGGTACTGTGGATTTAGGGTTTATGGGTTGTATTATTATTATTTTTTTGTTTATATTTTTTTTTACTGTTATTGCGTTGTAAAAAAAAATGTAACCTATATTTGAAGACCTGAAAAAATCGTGAAGAAGGATTCATGAGATGAATCGGAGTGACCTGAAGAGATTGGAAGATATCTGAAGTTACTAGAAGACCAAGGAATGCCTTGGGAAATTTTTTTGTAATTTAAGAATCCAATTTTTTAGGTTAAATAATCCACAGTACCCGGTCAATTCATGTATGCTTTATATTATGTTATGATAAAAGCATTGTCATGCATACGTATGTCATTTAGATTAGATGTGCCTACACAAATATATTTGATATGTCATACATGCATCATAGCCTGATACTTTATGAATTTTTTGAATGTGTATAAAATTGGTAAATACTTAAATGGATATGAATAAAGAGATTAGTTATTAATGGTTAGAAAACTTGGTAATTCTCATTAAAATTAATCTAGTTATTAAAGTGTTTACAAAATTAGATTAATAGGGTCATTTATTAGGATTAATTTGACTAATAACTTAATAATAAATAATCCGAATAAAGTATTAGAGTTTTAATAGTTAAAACTTGGTAAACCCTAACATAATAATCTGACATTAGTAAATAGTTTACAAAGGCTTAGATTATTCACAAATAGATTAGATTTTTAATTGTTAAAAATCATTAATAATTTATTAGTTAATTAGAATTTGTTTCTGTTGACGGGAAATTTGGTCGGGATAAAAAATTCCTGCTAACTCCCTCGAGACCACTACCATGAAAGTGGTGGCCGGGGTCGATACCGTTGGTACCTGACCTGTTAAGAGATAGATGAGAGGCTGGATCGTAATAATAGTAAATGAGATATTTTATTATTGATATATTGCTTTAAAAATACAAATCACTATCTTATATGCTCGCAGTCTCTCTAAGATATAGGGTGGTGGCAACTCTGTGCCTGTCGAATAGTGGAAACGAAGGTGGCCGTGTTCTGAATACAGAATTTAGGCCTTCCCCTATTCTTTTCTTTCTTTCTTCTCTCTATTTCTATGTATGTTTTTATGTCCTCCCATTTTGTTATGCTTTGACCCTATTTATATAAGGTTCTAATAGGTTTGAATTTGCTGATATCCCGCCGTGATCCTTCGTATCTGTTTCCTCCTTATCGGACGGAATACTTCATTTTAAAGTTGTTGACCCCGAGTAAATAGCGGAAGCGATGATTTTGTCAACGTGAAAGAGTTTGTTCCCTCTTTGGGATCAAACTCTTTGCTCACACGTATACGGGATTCAATGTTATCTCCTCATGGATATGATCTTGTATGTTATCACGGCATGGGGTGTCATGGAGGCTACCCATCTAGTTGCCTGTCGTCCCATATAGCGAGGTAGATCATTGCTTTGGCTTTGCTATTAGAAGTCTTGGATGGATTTTTCCTGACCCTTAGGGGCTTGCGGTGTCCCTACAAACATTCTTGGAAAGTAGCAGTGGTAGTGTAGGTTCAGACGTGATTTCTTCTTCATGTCTAGCAGGAACTGCGGGCTTCTAGAGAGGTAGGCGGGATTCTCTTGAATGTCTCTTGAGCTTGGAGGCCCTTTCTGGCATTTACAAGGCGGATGTGGAGCTCGACCTCAAAGCCGGGGTTCCCCGATAGGTGGCCAGGAGAAGCCTGGGCTCCAGTATTCGTGTGGGAGCTTGTCTTGGTCGAGCCTAGCTTGTTTTCTGGTAGTTGTAAAACCGAGTTAGCCTTCCCTACTCCTGCGGGGTGGCTTTATGGTCTATCCGGGCTTCATGATTGTCGATTATGGGCTTCGACTCGTGGCGGGAAAGTGAAACATTTCTCTTTAACCCCTGGCCAAATTTTACTATTAACAGAAGTCCCCTCTGACTTGAACACCGGTGGTAAAGTTATGGTTGGAGTCAGATTCCTTGTTTATTTGAGAAAGTTTTTCGTTATAAAAATAATGAATGAGAGCGAAAGTTTGTGGCTAGAGCTTGTGCCTTTATGACTTTTAACCATGGTTCAAACCCTGATCGATCCAATAGTGGAGTATCTACATGACGGAAAACTCCCCGGGGAGCCCGACCAAGCTAGGAGTGTTAAAAGGCTCTCGGTCCGGTATTGTATGGTGGATGGGCATTTATACCGAAGAGGAAAGTCCCTTCCCCTGCTTCGATGCCTACACCCTGAAGACTCCAAGTGGGCTATGAAAGAAGTTCATTTTGGGGAATACGGGAACCATATTGGTGGGGAGGCTTTGGCATATCAGGTCCTCCGCATGGGGTATTATTGGCCAACCATCCACCAAGATGCGAAGAAATTTGTGCAAACCTGCGAAGCATGCCAGAAGACCGCTAACATGAGTCACCTCCCTCCGGATCAGTTGTCATCCCTTAGCTCACCATACCCCTTTGCTATGTGGGGAGTTGACTTGATTGGACCGCTCTCTACAGCTCCGGGTCAGGCCAAGCATGCTATCTTGGCAATTGACTATTTCATGAGATGGGTTGAAGCCAGACCACTTTCCTAGATATCAAAAGAAAACACAACAAGGTTCATCAAGACCAATGTAGTTTGCAGGTTCAGAACCTCGTTGCAATTATAACCAACCTCGGAAAACAATTTGACAATGGCCGATTCAGAGATTTCTGTAAAGGCTTGGGAATCGACATTTGGTTTGCTTTTGTAGCCCACCCCAGACCAATGGTCTAGTAGAATCCACGAACAAAACCATTAAGAAATTGTTGAAGAAAAAGCTACAGAAGAAGAAAGGCAGATGGGTAAAGGAGCTTCTCGAGGTCCTCTGGGCTTACCGCACTATAATGAGAACAGCTAACGGGGAAATGCCCTACTTGCTAGCTTTCGGGGTTGAAGCAGTATTACCTATCGAGCATAAATTAACCTTCTTTTGAGTCCATCATTTCAAACCAGAGAATAATAAAAATAATCTCCGAGCTTGCTTGGACCTCTTGGTGGAGAAGCAAGATCGAATAGCTGAGAAGGCAGCAATCTACCAAAGCAGGATTGCCAGGTACTTTAACATAAGGGTTAAAGCCCGAAGCTTCAAAGGACAGGATCTAGTCCTCATGAAAGTAATGTTGAACACCAGAAAGAGGTCAGAAGCATAGGGCCCAATTGGGAAGGACCATACCTAATAAAGATGGTGATCCGTAATGAGGAATACAAGCTCGAGGATATGAATGGCCAACTCATCGACCATACTTGGAATTCTACCCTTGAACAGGGGACTCAGAAGCAGGCTCAGTCCCCTATTCAAGGGTAGAATTTCAAGTATGGTCGATGAGTCGGCATTCATATCCTCGAGCTAGTACGCCCCATTATGGATCACCATATTTATTAGGTATGGCCCTTCCCAGTTGGGCTCTAGAACCCCGTCTGACCTCTTTCTGGTGTTCAACATTACTTTCTTGAGGACTAGATCCCCTTCTTTGAAGTTTCGGGCTTAACACTCCTATTGAATTACCTGTCAATCCTGTTTTGGTAGATCGCTACGTTCTCAGCTATTCGATCTTGCTTCTCCTCTAAAAGGTCCAAGCTAGCTCGGAGCTTACTTTCATTGCTCTCTGGTTTGAAATGCTGGACTCTAAAGAAGGTTAATTTGTCCTCGATAGGTAGTACTACTTCAACTCCGAAAGCCAACGAGTTGGGCATTTCCCAGGTAGTTGTTCTCCTTATAGTGCGGTAAGCCCAGAGGACCACGGGAAGCTACTCTACCCATCTACCTTTCTTCTGCTGTAGCTTTTTCTTCAACAATTTCTTAATGGTTTTGTTCATGGATTCCCCCAGACCATTGGTCTGAGGAAGGGCTACCGAAGCAAACCGAAGGTCGATTCCCAAGCCTTCTCAGAAATCTATAAATTGGCCATTATTGAATTATTTTTTGAGGTTGGTTATAATGGCAAGGGGGGTTCCGAACTTGCAAACTACATTGGTCTTGATGAACCTTGTTGTGTTTTCTGCTGATATCTGGGAAAGTGGTCCGGCTTCAACCCATCTCAAGATATAGTCAATTGCCACGATAGCATGCTTGGCCTGACCAGGAGCTGTAGGGAGCGGTCCAATCAAGTTGACTCCTCACATAGCAAAATGGTATAGTGAGCTAAGGGATGACAACCGATCTGGAGGGAGGTGACTCAAGTTTACGGTCTTCTGGCATGCTTCACAGGTTTGCACTAATTTCTTCGTTTCTTGGTGGATGGTTGGCCAGTAATACCCCATGCGGAGGACCTGATATGCAAAAGCCTCCCCACCAATATGGTTCCTGCATTCCCTAGAATGAACCTCTTTCAAATCCCACTTGGCGTCTTCAGGGTGTAGACATCGGAGCAGAGGAAGGGACTTTCCCCTTCGGTATAAAAGCCCATCCACCATACAATACCAGACCGAGAGCCTTTTAACCCTCTTAGCTTGGTCAGGCTCCCCGTGAAATTTTTTGTCCTGTAGATACTCCACTATTGGATCCATCCAGCACGGCTGCCGGTCCAAGATATAAGCTTCCTCACCTGTCATAATGCTAGGCAGGGGGATTACTTAAAGAGGGACTCAGTATGGTAAGGTTTGGCCATCGTATGCAGCTATCTTTACGAGGACGTCAGCTTGATGATTCAGTTGTCGATGTATCTGCTCGATTCTGAATACCTTAAACCTGCTTTTGAGTTGTTGAACCAATCTTAGGTACGCGATCATATTATCCCCTTTTTGCCTTATAATCTCTGGAGACTTGGTTGACCACGAGTGAAGAGTCGCTCTTGATATTCAGGTAATCAACCCCAAGTTCTATGGTTGCCTTTATTCCAGCTAGCACAGCTTCGTACTCTGCCTTATTTTGTATGGCTTTAAATTCAAACCTGAAATAGTGGCAACACTCAATTCCTTATGGGTATATAAGGACTATGCCCGCTCCTTCCCCAGATTGCCCGGAAGCTCCATCTATGTAGAGAATCCATGACTCGTGGCCTGCTATCCTCTCAGATCTGGAATCCTCTCAAGGGTTACATCTGTTACCATTGGGGTTGCCTAGCCTGAAGGTATTGAAAGCTCGGCTACAAAGTCTGCTAGTGCCTAAGCTTTTATCGTGGTCCTAGGCTTATACTTTAAATCAAACTGGGTAAGCTCTAGGGCCTATAGGACCAGCCTTCTAGAAACATCCGGCCTTCGTAAGAATTGACGGAGGAGTTGGTCCGTAACTACTCTTATTGAATGGGCATGGAAGTAGGGAAGGTGTTTCCTTACTGAGGGCACCAAGGCCTAAGCGAGCTTCTCCAATAGAGTATAGTTCTTCTCGGTCTTGGTTAGAGCGTGACTCACATAGTAAATAGGTCGCTGGATCTTATCCCTGCATTCCTTGACAATAGCCCTGCTTACGGCGGTTTTCAAAACTGCCAAGTATATTTGGAGTTCTTCTCTAGGATTTGGCTTGACCAGTAGTGGAGGGCTTGTTAGATATCTTTTCAAATCCTGGAAAGCTTGTTCGCTCTCCTGATCTCATTTCATGTTTTTTCCCTACTTGATAGCCTTGAAGAATTGTAGGCACTTATCGGTAGACCGGGAGACGAACCTGTTGAGCGCTGCTACCTGTCCGATCAAGGCTTGAACCTGTTTCAGAGATATGGGGGATTCTAGATCCAGGATAGCCATGATCTTTTCTGGGTTAGCCTCTATGCCTCTCTCATGGACCATAAAGCCCATAAACTCCCCCACAGTTACCCCAGAGGTACATTTTGAAAAGTTCAACATCATTTGTTTTCATTTAGGATCATGAAGGTCCTACGAAGGTCGTCCAGATGGCCTCCTGAGGTTGAAGATTTAGTGATCAGGTCGTCGATGTACACCTCCATCGACCTTCCAATTTCGAGCTTGAACAACCGATTGACTAACCGCTGGTAAGTAGCTCCAGCGTTTTTGAACCCAAAAGGCATCACCTTGTAGCAGTACAGGCCTTGTCCGGTGATGAAACTAGTTTTTTTCTGGTCCGCGGGATGCATCATAATCTGATTGTAGCTGGAAAATGCATCCATGGAGCTCAGAAACTTGTTCCTGGAGGTGGAATCAACCAACTGATCAATTTTTGGCAGAGGGAAATTGTCCTTCGGGCATGCCCGAATGAGGTCGGTGAAGTCTACACACATGTGCCACTTCCCATTTGCCTTTGTGACCATAACCATGTTGGCAATCCATTCGGGGTAACGGGCTTCCTGAATGAAGCCTGCCTGGGTAAGTTTATCCCCCTCTTCCTGAACCGCCATATTTCTTTCGGTGTTGAAGTTACACCTTTACTGTTTAATACGGCTTGAAGGTCGGATCCCCCGCCAGTCGATGTGCAGCTAACGTCATCGGGATCCCCAGCATCTCAGCATGACTCCTAGCAAAAATGTCGTTGAACTCTATGAGGAGCCTAATCAAACCCTCTCTTATTCCTGGCTCAAGGGTAGCTCTGATCTTGACGACCTTCGAGGGATCGTTATTCGAACGGGAATCTCTTCGAACTTATCCACTGGCCCATTCCCTTCTTTGTTCTTCCATGTCGGGGACCACGAGGCCGTTTTCAGGGAAATCAGTGGAACCCGTGGCTTCCAGGTTTAGTGCAGGATCATCCTACCTTAGATCGTCGTCACTTGGGCTAGTGGTTTTGCTAGAGCTTCTGGGTTGACTGACACTGCGTAGCATTTCCTAGCTGCTTGTTGGTCACCCCGAACTTCCCCCACCTCGTCCCATATAGGGAACTTCAGGACGTTGTGGTAAATAGAAAGGACCTCTTTCAAGGATGATAGAAATGGCCTCCCTAATATTGCGTTGTAGGCCGATGGGGTATCCACCACCACGAAGTCGGTCATGATGTTTTGCTGGAGAGGTGCGGCTCCAATGATCACTGGTAGGATTTTTTATCCTACAGGTGTGATTGAGTCCCCAATGAACCCTTATAATGGAGTAGTGCAACTATTGTAACACCACTGCTTCAAGTTCAGCATTTCCAAGGTATCTTTGAACAGTACGTCGACACTGCTATTTGTGTCGACGAGCACACGGTGCACCATGAAGTTGGCAATTTGTACTGTGATGACCATATGGTCATCATAAGGTTGCACGGTGTTATAGACATCTGTTTCGATGAAAATGACATGTGACAGCTGGGAGGGGTTGGTCGGTCTTTGATCGATCTTGAAGATATCCCGCCCCTCGTCCGTACGATGGACCTTCCGCGTATGGTTTTTCCTGGAACTGTTTAAGGTGCTGGCCAGAGTTGGCCCCCCACTGATAGTGTGTATTATCTGAATCTATTGCATCAGGTCCGCCTGCTCCCCCTTTCTTTTCTCGGCATGTTCTCGTATCTCGGCTTGCACCTCCCTTCCAGTCTGAATGTTCTCCCTCACTTGTTGTAAAAATTCTATCAAGCATCCTCCCTTTTTCAAAGCCTCAATCTGGTTCCGCAGGTTGTAGCATTTCGAAGTGTTGTGCCCTTTGTCCTCGTGAAAGTCGTAATATTTATAAAGATTTCTCTTATCGACTGGGGCTTTCATAGGAGCAAGCTTCTGTAACAAACCATTGTCCCAAATGGCAAGGTAGACTGTTTCTCGGGATACATTTAAGGGAGAGTAATGGTCGTACCCCCTCTCATCGCGAGCTATAGGGGCCACTGTCCTAGGAGGTGGTAAAGCTTGAAGAGGAGCTCGTTTATCTGGATTCCTTTCCAGTCTGGGTTGAGGAAGGGGGAAGCCGTATGTTAATTTATTAGGGGGTTTGTTCTGGCTTTTCTGAGCTTGCTCGGGTCTTGGAGATTCTTTCTTTTGTCTCTTTACGGCTCTTATGTCGTCATATTCCATCTTGACCTTGAGCTGTTCGTCGACCTCAATCTGCTCTAGAGACCGATCATAAGCTTCTTGGTAGGTATCTGGAGGCCTCTTAGCGAAAGACAGGAAAAGCTTTCCCTCCCACAGGTTTCTTCTCAAGTTGGCGAGGGTTTCTTTCTCGGTGAAGACTCCCATCTGGATTACTTCCTTGTGGAAATGCTCGACATAAGCCCGGAGGGTTTCCCCTCTCTTCTAGATCACGTATTGTAGATGGATTGGGTCCTTCAATCGGAGCTTAACTCCATGGAATTGTGAACAGAAATCGGTTTATAACTTGGTGAAGGAATCCACGCTACCTGAAGGTAGTTTCCTAAACCAGGTTTTAGCATAATCTGTAAGTGTGGTGGGGAACATTCTACACATATCAGCCCTGGTTGTGTTTTAGACCTCTATCTGTTGAACGAAGCTCTCTAAGTGGCTCAGGGATCTTCAGTCCCAGAGAACCTGTCAGTTGGCATTTTGAACTTAGGCAGGAGCTCCGCCTCCCTGACCCTTCTGTTTAAGGGGAATTCAATTCACTTAGAGGATCTTTCTTGTCCTCCTTGTATTTTCCCTTCTTCATCAATTGGACCTCTTTCTGAAGTTCTCCCAACTTGTCTTTTAGACGTTTGCTTTCGGATTTCCTTGAGTTGATCTAGGATTTCTCACCATTGGATCCCTCTCACGAACTGGCAACCTCCACCCGGTTTCTTCTTCAGAGAGGGTCGTCTTAGGGGCTTTGCTGACTTTCTTCTTCCCTACTCTGGGCTTCTCTCCTTGAATTCGTTGGGTGGAAAAACTCTCCCTGTTCCCGGGGAAGGATATCTACCTCGGATTTGACTTGCCTTGGTTGGTATCGTGGCAGCACTTCAAAGACAGGAGGCATGGGCCCCAGCCTACCCCAAATCGAGGTTTTGAGCCCTGCTATTTTATGAGCTGATTCCCGATGAGCAGGTCCCAGGCGATCGAAGGCAGGTTGCCTAACCCCAGGCCTGCTTGACTCCTCCTGATTGTAGAGACCCGCTTGTTGGATAATGATACCCTCAGCGAGCAGTCGAAGGTGGACGTTCTTTACGAAGGCTGCCGCTTATTGGTCAAGCTCGACCTGATTTCCCAGAGGAGGATCCAGAGCCAGCTAAGTGGCTGGCTGGGTGGGAACTTGGCTATAGAGCCCGAATTTTCTCCCTTTCCTCAGGATCTTTTGGTGTCGATGTAGCAGAAGGTTGTCTTGATGTGCCCTGCTGCCCTTGTGAGGAGCGGAGCCTAATGATTATTATGAAATAACAAACTTTTCGATTGTAAATGTAGTGGTGTGAGAGTTTCCCACAGAGGGCACCAGAAAGTGTTGACGGGAAATTTGCTAGGGATGAGAAATTCCTTCTACCACCCTCGAGACCACTACCACGAAAGTGGTGGCCGGGGTCGATACCATTGGTTCCTGACCTGTTAAGAGATATATGAGAGGATGGATCGTAATAATAGTAAATGGGAGCTTTTATTATTGATATATTGCTTTAAAAATAAAAATCACTCTTTTATATGCTCACAGTCTCTCTAAGATGTAGGGTGGTGGAAACTGTGTGCCTGTCGAATAATGGAAATGAAGGTGGCCGTGTTCTAAATACATAATTTAGGTCTTCCCCTCTTCTTTTTGTTCTTTCTTCTCTCTGTTTCTATGTATGTTTTTCTGTCTCTGTTCTCCCCTTTTGTTATGCTTTGACCCTGTTTATATAAGGTTCTAATAGGTTTGAATTTGTTGTTATCCCGTCGTGATCCTCCGAATCCGTATCCTCCTTATCGGGCGGGATCATTCATTTAAAAGTTGTTGACCCCGAGTAAATAGCGGAAAGGATGATTCTGTCAACGTGAAAGATTTTGTTTCCTCTTTGGGATCAAACTCTTGGCTCACACGTATACGGGATTGAAAGTTATCTCCTCCTGGATATGATCTTGTATGTTATCACGGCATAGGGTGTCATGGAGGCTACCCAGCTAGTTGCATGTCGTCCCATAGAGCGAGGTAGATCCTTGATTCGGCTCTATTTTTAAAAGTCTGGGATGGAGTTTTCCTGACCCTGGGGGCTTGCGGTGTCCCTGCAAACATTCCTGGGAAGTAGCCGAGGTAGTGTAGGTTTTGATGTGATTCCTCTTTCATGTCTAGTAGGAACAATGGGCATTTGGAGAGGTTGGCGTGCTTCTCTCGAATGTCTCTTGAGCTTGGAGGCCCCTTCTTGCATTTACGGGGAGGATGTGGAGCTCAACCTCAAAGTCGGGATTCCCCGATAGGTGGCTTGTCTTCATCGTACGGTAGTTGTAAAACTGAGCTAGCCTTCCCTGCTCCTGTGGGGTGGCTTTATGTTCTTTCTGGGCTTCATGATTGTCGATTATGGGCTTCGACTCGCGGCGGGAAAGTGGAAAATTTCTCTTTCGCCTCTCGCTAAATTTTACTATTAACAGTTTCTAATTAGTTAATGTGCTAGATAACTTGATTAAATTTAGTCATTTAATCCTGTAGAGTCTAGGTGCATTAACGGTTAATAGAAAACCCTAATTTTAAAATAGTGAGCGGGAGAGGGATATATGTCATAAGTATCCTGTGGTCTCCATCATTAGTTTAACACCGTGAGATCTGAGTGGGGCCTCATGATGGATTTGTATTCGTCCTCCCCAAGGAGGGTTTCCACAAAGGTCAATACAGAGATTGACTTCCTAATGGATAGGATTTCTTAGGGTATTTCGGGGTTGGCCGACTCTAAGGCGACAATTCTCAAGTGAAGCTCGTGAGATATGAAATGGTTGGTTACACTTACGTATGAAGGAAGGTACGTCAGTTCGGGAACATGTCCAGAGCATTATGTCCTACCTCAACACGGCAGAAGTCAATGGTGGGGCCATTGACGAACCCAGTCAATTGAACATCATACTGACGACTCTTCCAAAGAGTTTCGATCATTTTGAGAGCACTACGGGATAAACAAGTTAAAGTTCAGTCTTACACAGTTGCTCAATGAGCTTGCAACCTTTGAGTCCTTGATTAAGGACAACAACAGTAAGACCGGTAAGGCAAATGTTGCCGAACCATTTTCCTTCTCAAATAATAAAAAGAGGAAGAGGTCTGCAGGGAAGGCGAAGGGAAAGCCCAAAGCAAAAAGAAGGGTGCCTCCACCGACCAAGGCAAATGAAAATGTTTCCATTGCGACAAGGTCAGGCACTGGAAGAGGAACTGTCCTCAATACTTAGAGGAGGTAGCCAAGAAGAAAAAGACGAAAGGTAAATATGATTTACTTGTTCTTGAATCTTGTTTAGTGGAAGATGATTCTTCATCCTAGATAATTGATTCAGGGGCCACTAACCATGTTTGTTCTTCTTTGCAGTGGACTGATTCTTGGACACAGCTAGAGGAAGGAGCCTTCTCAATACGTGTGGGGTCGGGGGATGTCGTATCAACAAAAGCAGTGGGAGCGATAAGATTGCAATTTTGTAATAATAATAGTTTTTTATTACTGAACAATGTTTTTAATATTCCTGGATTTACATGAAATTTGATTTCCTTTTCTTAATTGTTAGAACAATCGTATTCTGTTTCTTTTAGTAATAAGTCTGTTGTTATTGGAAAGAATGGTCTGAATATTTGTTCAGGAATTAATGAAAACATATTGTATGTGTTAAGATCGTTAATACATACTACGCTGCTCAACACCGAAATGTTTAAGGTTGAAAAACCAAAAACTAAACGACATAAGATTTCTCCAGACAATGACACGTATCTCTGGCATCTAAGGCTTGGTAATATAAACCTTGACTTGATAAACAGACTAGTAAAAAGTGGACCATTAAGTGAGTTAAAGGTTGGCACCTTACCTGTCTGTGAATCTTTTCTAGAAGGTCAGATGACTAAGAGACCTTTTACTAGAAAAAGGGCTTAGAGCTAAAGAACTGCTAGAGCTTATACATACAGACGTCTGCGGACCTATGAATGTTGAAGCTAGGGGTGGTTATGAGTATTATGTCATCTTTATAGATGACTACTCAAGATACAGATACATCTACCTAATGCAACGGAAGTCGGGAACATTTGAAATGTTCAAAGAATTTCGAGCTGAAGTGGAGAATCAATTAGGTAGGACTATCAAGTCACTACGATCGGATCGTGGAGGTTAGTACTTTGACCAAGAGTTTGAAGACTTCATGGTCGAGCATGGGATAATTTTCCAACTCACAGCTCCCGGTACACTTTAGCAAAATGGTGTAGCTGAGAGGAGAAATAGAACCCTGATGGAAATGGTGAGATCTATGATTAGTTTCTCATATTTACCAAATTTCTTTTTGGGATATGCGTTACAAATAGTGGCATACATTTTGAATTTAGTGCCATCCAAATCTATTCCTAAGACTCCCCTAGAGTTGTGGAATTGTCGTAAAGCTAGTTTGCGACATTTCCGCCTATGGGGGTGTCCGGCACATGTACTGAAGAATAGAACTGGAAAGCTAGACTCCAAGTCTATTGTCTACCTGATTGTAGGATAATCCAAGGAGACCAGAGGTGGACACTTCTATAGTTCTAAAGATAACAAAGTATTTGTATCGACAAATGCAATGTTTCTTGAGGACAATTACATTAGTGACCATAAACCTCGTTCCAAGATTGTATTAAATGAGTTGGAGCCTGGTGAGACTAGTGCTTCATCAACAAGAGTTATTGATCCACAAACATTTGAGAGTCAAATGGTTCCTAATCAGAATACACTATCACCTAGACGTAGTGAGAGGGCTGTGAGACAACCTGAACACTATTTAGGTATAGGTGAGGGACAAGGTGTTGTCTCTTCTGATAGTGTTAATGATCCATTGACATTTAAGAATGTAATGGAAGATCCTGAAAAAAGAGGAATGGCTTTAAGCCATGAATCTCGAGATGGTGTCCATGTACTTTAACTCAGTCTGGGATCTTGTAGACTTACCGGATGGGGTAAAACCTATAGGGTGTAAGTGGATCTACAAGAAAAAGAATGGAGTAGACGGGACGGTAGAAACCTTCAAAGCAAGGCTAGTGGCCAAGGGTTATACCTAGAAAGAGGGGGTCGATTATGAAGAGACCTTCTCCAGTAGCCATGTTTAAGTCTATTAAGATTCCCTCATCTATTGATGCCTATTTCGATTATGAAATTTGGCAAATGGATGTCAAGTTAGCATTCTTGAATGGCAATCTTGATGAGAGCATATATATGATGCAACCAGAAGGATTCATGTCTCCAGATCAAGAGCAAAAGGTTTACAAGCTGCAAAGGTCCACCTATGGACTTAGGCAAGCATCTAGATCTTGGAACATAAGGTTTGATGATGTGATCAAAACCTATGGCTTCGAGCAAAACTTCAATGAGCCTTGTGTCTACAAGCACATCATTGACAAGAAAGTAGTTTTCTTGATCCTATACGTAGATGATATCCTACTTATTGGGAATAATGTGGGAGTATTGTCTGATGTAAAGGGTTGGCTAGCTAGACAATTCCAAATGAAAGATTTGGGAGAGGCAAGTTATATTCCAGGGATCTAACTTATAAGGGATCGTAAGAACAAACTAACAGCACTATCTCATGCATCATATATCGACAAGAATCTTGTGTGATTTTCAATGCAAAACTCCAAGAAAGGTAATTTACCTTCCAGGCATGAAGTTCACCTGTCTAAGGAACAGTGTCCTAAGACACCTCAAGAAGTTGAGGATATGAGACGTGTACCCTATGCATCGGTAGTAGGTAGTCTCATGTATGCTATGTTATGCACGAGACCAGGGACATCCGCTATGCATTGGGAGTAGTCAACAATACCAGTCCAACGCAGGATTGGATCTTTGGGTTGTTGTCAAGACAATTCTCAAGTATCTTCGGAGAACGAGAGACTATATGCTAGTGTATTCCTGGCAGGATTTGATCCCATTAGGATACACGGATTCTGATTTTCAGTTAGACAGGGATTCTAGGAAATCCAAGCCTGGATCAGTATTCACCTTGGGTGGTGGAGACATTGTATGGAGAAGTATCAAGCAATCTTGCATTGCTAACTCCACCAAGGAAGCCGAATATGTAGCCGCTTGTAAAGCTGCTAAAGAGGCTCTTTGGCTCCGTAAGTTCTTGAGTGATCTAAAAGTTGTTCAAGATTTGGATATGCCTATCACACTTTATTATGATAACAGTGGTGCTATGCCTAATTCCAAAGAACCAAGAAGCCACAAAAGAGGGAAGCATATAGAGAGAAAGTATCATCTCATTAGAGGGATAGTGTAGAGAGGAGATATGATCGTCATCAAGATAGCCTTACAAGACAATCATGTTGATCCATTTGCGAAGACCTTACTAGCTAAAGTGTTTTTGGGTCACCTAGATGGTCTAGGGTTACGAGACATGCCCCACATGCTTTAGTGCAAGTGGGAGATTGTTGGGGTTTATGCCCTAAAGATTTAATTTGTAAATGGATTTATGAAAAAAATAAAGGAAAAGTTCAATTCATTCTTGTTGTGCTATTTATTTTATAACTTGTGCATATATATAACATCCAAGATTGTCGAATGTAATCTCAAACTGTGTATATGAGTGTCATATACAGATGGATACAGTAAGAGACGCGCAATCTAAAGAGTCCATCGATAGCAAATAAAGCTAGGTACATTAATTGTGGTTAATCTATAGCTGCGGTCCATTCCGTAATGTACAATGATTCTATTCTGAATCATTCATATGAGATATTAGAATGGAGGCACCTTGTATGATGTGATCATATAGGACTGGGCCATGATCTATATGAATCTCTCACCAAGATCCGTTTACCGGTGAGATTCATATAAATCAACTAATGATGGCTATATGTGGGTGATCTTAATCATGAGTGTCTTATCGACTCCTTCAGGTTAGATCGTGGTTTTTTATATACCATGGGTGAGGTCGGATGCAGTTCCCGATCAATATGCTCTGTATGTTGGGATTACGGTTTGGCTTGTGGCTGGGAAGGTTTGTACACAATAGTGGAATCCACTCATTCTTGTGAGAAGTAGACGGTAGTTCCCTTAAGAGTTGATTCGGGGCTTGGACAGTATGAGGGCTCTCCTAATTCCGTGAGGAAATAGGGTTTATTGTCCATTAGAGAATCAGTGGTACTTAAAGGATATATGTAATTAGAGGGGTATAACGGACATTATGACCTAACTTTAATTATGAACTATTGTAGAGGATCACACCATATGTAATAGCTATATCGATGGACACCGTGTTGTATCAGTCTGTGTAAAAGCGTCTACAGTTGAGAGAGTGCAGCTTCGGGGAATAACACCAGAGTTAATAATCAAGGAATATTAGTTAAAGAGTTTAATTAATGATTCCGATGATTATTGGAGCTCAAAATACTGTGGGCCCATTAGGTCCCCTTGCTAGCCCGATCGATTTAGGTAACAAGGGTCACGGTTAACTAATTGGATTGTCCAAGTAATTGTGTTACAAAAGTGACACGTATATATTCGGGAATTAATTGAACAATGAGATTAATTAATTAATTATTGTTAATAGTTAAATTAATTAAATAACTAGATTATTTAATTATACTGATAATTATGAATTATTAATTAACTATTAAATGAAGGGTGTTAGTTGATATATGGATTTAGGTGAAGAAAAAATAATAGGATTATTTTATTTTTACTAAATCATTTATCTAAGTATTTGAATTTAAGTTTAAATTTAAAATACTTATTATCACTTTTAATATATTTGATATATTTGAAAAGGATAATTAAAAGATATATATCAATTAATAACACAAGAGAATGCATTGGATGCTAGTTGGTGTGTCCACATGAAACAATAGTCAAAAGAAGAATTCACATAAGATGCAAATACCTGATACGCACATTATATATATATATATAGTAAAAGAGTTTTTTGGTTTTGGACTTTAAGTCACACGCATCAGTTGAATCAGTTGGATAAAAAAAAAGGTTTTTTGCTTAGTGCATGAAACAAGACGAAAAAAACAAAACGGGTTTTGTGTGAAGTGATTACATATATATATATATATATATATATATAATAAGATATATCTTGTTTCATGTTTGTTGTGTGTTTTTGAAACACATAGAAGAAAGAGTTTCTTCAAATCTCTCTACATCCTCCATTCAAGTTCCTGAGATTGTGACGCGCCCACACGCAGTTACCAGTCCCGAGAGATAGCGAGGAAGATCGAATGGTTCAGACAGGAGCACATTGTAAAGTGAATGAGCCTCCAAACGTTGGTAAGATTGGTTCGGATAGGAGCATATCGTAAAGTGAAGGAGCCTCCAAACGTTGGTAAGTTTTTCCTTCTTATGATTATATTGATTGCAATTTCCCGAGTTTACATATTGTATGTATTAGTTCCTGAAAAAATAATTTTGATCCCAAGTTCAATAGTCACAAATACAGATTATGATCTGTATAAAAATTTTAAAACCTAATTCCGTTGCGTCACCAGTGAACGAGGTTCCAACAAAAATATGATCTAATTTTGGTAAGTTTATTATTTTTATGCTTTCTCCCCTCTAATCTTTGTGGAGTTTTTGAATCACTGTAGACAGACAGATATTGTCTTGCACAGTGGGTACTTTTATCCATATCTATTAGAGAGTGGTTTCTCCTCTCTGATCTTTATGGAGTTTTGACTGACTGTAGACAAACAAGTTGTCTAGCATAGTGGGTACTTTTACCTACATCTATCATAGAGCGACCAGTGGAGTAGAATACCCTCTCATTAATCTGGACTAAATATTATTAATTGGATCATATTCGGATTACCAACAGTGGATCCCTTAGCCCCGGTTTTAATTTTAGTTGATTTACATTTTTATAACAAGATTAATAATTAATCTTGATAATTAATTCTACAAGGACAAGTGAACAACCTCCTTGTGGTTCAACCTGGTCTTACAGGCTAATTTATTACTATGACACTCTTATACTTAGGAGTATGAACACTTCTTTCGGACTTGTCAAGCTTTTGGTGCTACTGCCGGGAAGGTAAGTCTGCCTTTTCTTTGTAGAGGCAATTTCTTTTTAATTTTATTTTAGTTTTGCTATTTTTTTTTCTCTCCAATCTTCCTTGTTCTTATTTTGTATTTAGTTTTGCATTTTAGTCTCGATCTTGTTTGTATTTGCATATATGTCATTTTACGTTTCACTTTTGCAGATCAGTCCCCTATCTCTCATATTTTCACATTAGTCCCTAGATTTATCGGTATTTACATTTTCACCCCAACACTTATGTATATTTACATTTACACCCTTCAAATTTTTTCATGTTATTTTCATCACTTTTTCTTTTATTTTATTCATTTTTGTGTATTTCACCTCCATGAACCCTCATTAAATTTGCATGAGACATTGGTCTTGAAATCTAGTGGTATTAATTAGGAGATCACAATCACCCACATTCACCAACAACATGGCTGAAATCCCACTTAGACATCCAGCAGGAAACCAAGCCGAGAACCTTTTAGACAATCTTGAAAACATATCTCAACACAGCAACCATTCGTCTTATGTTGACCTTGACCAACACATTAACCCAACTCCACCTATTACTCTTAGAGACTACATGAATCCCACACGTACTGGAGCACCTTCATGCATAGCTTTCCCACAAAATGCAGCACACTTTAATTTTAGATCGGGAATCATTCAACTTTTACCCAATTTTCACGGTCTTGAACTTGAAAACCCTTATTTGCATCTTATGGAGTTTGATGAAGTCTGTAACACTTGCACTGACCAAAAAAGTTAGCATGGATATAATTAGGCTTAAGTTTTTCCCTTTTTCCTTAAAAGATAAAGCTAAAACTTGGTTACAAAACCTTAGGTCAGGATCAATCCGAACTTGGAATGACATGCAATAGCAGTTCTTAAAGAAAAATTTTCCACCTCATAAAACAAACTCTCTTAAGAGGGAAATCACTTCATTTACACAAAAACCTAGGGAGACACTTTACCAATGTTGGAATAGGTTCAAGGAGTTGTTAAATGTATGTCCACATTATGGTTTTGAAACATGGAGGATAGTGTCATATTTCTACAAGGGACTAACACCCCAAAGTCGACAAATCATTGAGATTATGTGTAATGGGGAGTTTAGGGACAAAAATCCCAAAAAAACACTTGGCTATCTTGACCACATAGCTGAAAATGCTTAAAATTAGGACACCATTGGTTCCTATGAGTTCATGAGCAAACCACAACTATCTCCATCTAGTGGAAGCATTTACAATCTTAGGGAAGACCATGACCTTCAAGCTAGATTTGCATCCCTAGCAAAGAAAGTTGCAGCTTTAGAAACTAAAAAGAGTGAACATGTCAAATCTATACAAGAAATTGCATGCCATGTATGTGATTCTGATGATCATATCACTCATAGTTGCCCAACTTTACCAGCCTTAAGATTTCATTCATGAACAAGCCAATGCTTTGCACATTTTCAACAAGCCAAATTCCAACCCATACTCACAAACCTACAATCCTGGTTGGAGAAATCATCCAAACTTTAGTAAGAAGAACAACAATCAAGCCCAGTCTTCACAACCACCAGGTCCATCACATCCACAAACACACCAGAATTTCCAAAACCCTCAAGGTTATGCATCTTATGTCCCACCAACTAGGAAAAACCTTGGAGACACTTTGCACACATTCATTGAGAAACAAGAATCCATTAACAACCAAACTACACAAACCTTGACAGATGTTGAAGATACTTTGGCAAGGATTGCTTCTGCACTCACCACACATGAAATAGGTATGTTTCCATCTCAACCACAACCAAATCCCTAGAGTCAGTCAAGTTACTATGACAATAACCAACGCCCAGATCAAGTCAAATCAATTATCACTCTTCGCAGTGGTAAGGTCATCAAAAAACCTATTCTTGAATCTGGTAAAAATGATGATAAGTCATTTTCCAAGGGTAATGAAGGCGTTGATGAAACCACAGTTGACGAATAAATAATTGAATCCCTACCTACACTCTCATTTCCTCAAGCTTTTGAAAATTCACAGAAATCGAAGTATTCCCTAGAGATTTTTGAAATTTTCAAACAGGTAAAGATCAATATCCCTTTGTTAGACGCGATCAAATAGGTACCTTCCTATGCCAAATTTTTGAAGGATCTATGCACTGTGAAAAGGAAGCATCAGGTAAGAAAGAAAGTCTTTATGGCTGAACAGGTAAGTTTCATTCTTTCCAACAAAAATGTTTTGAAATATAAAGATCCTGGTTGTCCAACTATTTCCTGCATAATTGGTAACAGTAAAATTGAGCATGCATTACTTGACCTAGCAGCTAGTGTAAATTTGCTCACATACTTATTTTGTCAGCGACTTAAAATTGGTGAGTTAAAGCCGACTTCAACCACACTTTGTCTTCCTGATAGGTCAATTAAAATACAAAAAGGAATGGTGGAAGATGTATTAGTACAAGTCGATAATTTTATCTACTCAATAGATTTTATTGTCTTGGAAACATAACCTACTGTTAATAAGCACAAATCAATTCCTGTTAGATTGGGTCGTCCATTTTTAGCTACTACAAATGCCTAGATTAATTACAGGAATGGAATAATGAACATGTCTTTTGAAAATATGGAAATTAAGCTTAATGTTTTCAACATATCTAAAGAACCATTTGATGATGAAAATGAAGATGAAGATGTAGACATTATTGAAGCCATTGTTGAAGATCGTGTTCAAAAGAATTCTTTTAACTCATCTGAAGCTTGTTTGATCAATTCACTTGAGTCATGCACGCATTCACATCTTGATAATTGTTTGCAGGTTGCTAAAAAAGGAGACATTTCAGATTTTGAAAAATTGGAACAAAAATATGAAGGGCCAGAAGAAAAAGCAACTCCAATGGATTTGAAACCCTTACCAGAGGGACTCAAATATACGTACCTTGGAAACGAGCAAACCTACCTACTGGTAATCTCTTCTAACCTTACAGAAGAGCAAGAAGGTAAGTTGCTACATGTTTTAAAGAAAAATAAGAATGCAACTGGTTGGACTTTGAAAGATTTGAAAGGAATTAACCTATTGATTTGTTCATATCTAATAAATTTAGAGGAAAATGCTAAAACATATCGACAACCCTAAAGAAGACTTAACCCAAACATGAAAGAAGTTGTCAAGACCGAAGTCCTTAAATTACTTGACGTGGGAATTATCTACCCTATCTCTGATAGTAAGTATGTGAGTCCTACACAAGTTGTGCCAAAAAAATCTAGAATCACTGTTGTTAAAAATGAAAAGGGTGAGTTAATTCCAACTCGTGTTCCATCTAGTTGGCGCATGTGCATTGATTATAGAAAAATTAAATGATGCCACTAGAAAAGATCATTTTCCCCTTCCATTCCTTGACCAGATTTTAGAAAGAGTAGTAGGACATCCCTACTACTGCTTTCTTGATGGGTATTCAGGATACTATCAAATTCCTATTGCATTTGAAGACCACATTCAAATGTCCTTTTGGAACCTTTGCATTGAGAAGAATGCCATTTGGTTTGTGTAATGCTCCAGCCACATTTCAACGATGCATACTAAGCAATTTTAGTGACATGATTGAACGTCTTTTAGAGGTCTTTATGGATGATTTAACTGTGTTTGAGAATTCTTTTGATGATTGTCTGAATAACTTAGATAGAGTTTTGAAACGTTGTATAGAAAAAGGATTTGTGATTAACTGGGAAAAGTGTCATTATATGACCACATCTGGAATTGTTTTGGATCATGTTATGTCATCTACAGAAATCGAGGTTCATAAGGAAAAAATTGAAATCATTTCGAAGTTACCACCACAACAAACAGTTAAAGATGTGCGGTCATTTTTATGTCATGCAGGTTTTTATAACAGGTTTATTAAAGATTTCAGTGTCATATCTAAACCACTTTGTAACCTCTTATTAAAATATGTAAACTTTGAATGGGCACAAGAGTGTCAAGAGTCTTTTAAAAAGATAACTGACCTTTTAACATCTGCTTCTATCATCCAATCCCCTGATTGGTCCTTGCCTTTTGAAATGATGTGTGATGCCGCTTGATTTTGTTGTTGGAGTTTTCTTAGGACATAGAAGAGAAGGTTAGCCTTTTGTGATTTATTACGCAAGTAAAACTTTGAATTATGCACAATTGAATTACACCACCACTGAGAAAGAATTACTTGCTTTGATATTTGCCTTGGATAAATTTCGGTCATGCTTGATTGTGCTTTAACCATTGTTTTTACTGATCACACTGCTTTGAAGTATTTAATGTCTAAACAAGATGCAAAGCCAAGATTGATTCACTGGATTTTGTTGCTACAAAAATTCAATCTCACAATCAAGGATAAAAAGGGTGCTGAAAATGTCGTTGCAGACCATTTATCACGACTCACCGCTGAGTCGTCATTTGATAAAGCACCCATCAATGATTCTTTTCCTGATGATCTTTTATACTCTATCACAACTTTATCTTGGAATGCTGACATTGTTAATTATCTCGCAATAGGAATGATGCCACTCGATTGGAATACACAAGACAAAAAGAAATTTTTTACCGAGGTAAAACGTTTTTACTGGGATGACCCATACTTATTCAAGTATTATCCTGATCAAATTGTTTGACAGTGTATTCCAGGCAATGAGGTAAGTAGTCTCATTGAATTTTGTCATTCTGAAGCATGTGGTGGTCATTTTTTATCAAAGAAAATGGCTACAAAAATCTTATAGTGTGGATTTTATTGGCCCACCTTGTTTAATAACGCACATGCATTCTGTAAAACCTGTGAAAATTGTCAAAAGTTAGGAACCATTTCCAAGCGAAACATGATTCTTTTAAACCCCTTTCTTGTCATTGAAATATTTGATTGTTGGGGAATTGATATTATGGGTCCATTTCAACCATCATTTTGATTTTTTTACATTTTGGTTGTCGTTGATTATGTGTCAAAATGGGTTGAGGCAAATCCTTGTAGATATAATGGTCACAAAACAGTGATTAAGTTTTTAAAGGAAAATATTTTGAGTAGCTTTGGAATCCCTCTAGCCATTACCAGTGATGGAGGCAAACACATTTGTAACAAACCTTTTGAGTCTTTAATGAAGAAATATGGAGTCACACAAAGAATTGCCACACCATACCACCCTCAAACAAGTGGTCAAGTTGAGTTAGCAAATAGGGAGATAAAACAGATCTTGTAAAAAACGGTTAACCTTAATCGAAAAGATTGGTCTCTTAGACTAAATGATGCACTTTGGGCTTACCGCATTGTATTCAAAACATCTTTGGGTATGTCTCCTTATCGTTTAGTTTATGGAAAACCTTGCCACTTACCTGTTGAACTTGAGAAAAAAGCATATTGGACCATCAAATCTTTCAATTTTAACATAAATGATTCTGGTGAATTGCGCAAGTTGCAAATAAATAAACTTGAGGAATTAAGGAATGATGCATACGAAAATGTAAAAATTCTTAAAGAAAAATCTAATACCTTTCATGACAAACGAATTTTAAGAAGATCATTGAAGTTGGTCAAAAGGTTTTGCTTTATAATTCTTGACTTCATTTATTTCTTAGCAAATTGAAATCAAAATGGAGTGGTCCATTTGTTGTGAAACACGTGTATCCATATGGTGCCCTTGACATTGAGAATCCTAGGAATGGTAATGTGTTTAAAGTAAAAGGACAACGTGTGAAACCATTCTTAGAAAATACAGATTTTCAAGAAGATTTTGCCATCCTTTCTGACCCTTGTTACAACGGTGAGTAAACAAATCTTTTGCTTTTGACTTTATTTGTGTTTGCAATTATTATTTTTGTTTTTGTTCGCTTTTACGTTTTGAATTTTTGTAGGATTAATTTCTAGGTTCAATTTTTTCTTGGAGTGTTTTGCAATATAACCCCGGTTAAGTGGCAGATAACGATACTCTGTGACAATTCAAGTCGGTTTTATTCAGTTTCCCAAATAACTGATCCCCAAAACAAGGCATGGACGAAATTTTTACAAACCTACAAAAACATTTTCCATCGTAGCCCCAAAATGCTCTGAATTGTTTTTTACAAAACACGTTCCGAAAGATTACGCTTACTGATGATGAACAACATTCCTGTTGATATTCACTGATTGATCAATTCTAAGGTACGTCTAACAGGTGAGTCTGCTGATTCATTTATATCTTGCATGCCTGGTTTTGGAAAAAGTAACCTTGCAAGAAAATGAAGAGCTAATAAGTAAGGAGTTATTTGTCACAAATGTGCACGTACAACTTGCAACACACGTTGTCGTTCTTTAGGAATGGTGTCTAATAATCGAGAAGATAAAATTTTATTCATTGGGCATGGTTTGTGTAGGTAGTCATTGGATAATATCCTAACGACTCTTGATGCACATCCTAGTGGATATGTGCAGATGGAAATTGACTGATTATGACCACAATTTCAAAAAGAACATGCACAATATAGTCCTGGAATCTGATTGTAAAAGACTCTGTTTACCAATTTATAAGAAAATTGGATGGGAAGTATATCCCCGACCCATAGAGGGCGTTGAAGCCATTTCTGGATGTAAAACAAGAGGAAGATGTGAGCCACAATCACAACTATCAGTAAATATCCTTATGTTTTTATTATCTTTTTCCTTAATGTCTTTTGTAATTGTTGTTGTTTACTTTTGATCTTTGAACCATTTGGATCTAGTATCATTGACAAATGCACCACCCTATACATATAGGTGTATCATTGTGTTACCTTTTCGAAATCTATAAATACAAGCATTTGTTTTCCTTTTTTTACTTCAAAGCACTCATAAACGTTCGAAAGAAAAATTCAGAGAGTGCATTAATGTTGTCACCTTCAACTAAACGTTTCACAAACATTTGTATGTTTGGTGGCAATAATTATGGGAAATACAGAGAATTTGTTAAGGCTGCAGCGAAAAATACACATAGTGTATAGAGGAGATAACTTGGGATTAATGGGGTGTGTTTCACGAGCTGCACGAGACAGAGGTAGTCAAGTTCTGGGTCTTTTCCCAAAACCTATGGCCACGACAGACATCATCGAAAAGACAAATGGAAAAGAGCTAGTTGTTTCAGGTATGCCTAAAAGATTGAACGCTATGTTACACCATGCTGATGCATTTATAGCTTTGCTAGGTGGTTTTAGAACCTTAGAAGAAATCTTTACAATGGCATCCTGGCGTAACGAGTTTGTTGAATGTTAATAAATTTTATGATGGTTTGCTTTCATTTCTTGATCAAGCTCAGGAAAATTATTACATTCCACCTTCAATCAAAAAAATCTATATCTCTGCTTCAAGTCCTCATGAGCTGATTGATTCGTTACAACCTTTTAATTTTGATCCAGATCCCTCAACCCCCAAAATAGATTGGTCCATTGATAAAGACAACAAGAAACGCATAATTGATCTGAATATCAGTTTGTAATTGTCCCATGTTTTTTATGCATTTTATTTTCTTATATTTTGTATTACTTTTGTTTTTTTACAGGATTTTATTGTTTTTCAAGTTGTTCAGTTGATATCTTCTAAACCTTACCTCTTTCTAAAGACATTGGGGACAATGTCTCGTTCTGGTTGGGGGGAGGGGAAAGTTGATTTAATAACTTTCATTTTTTTAAGAAAAAAAACTAACTTTTGACCAATTTTTTTTTGTACAGATGGCCGAGTAAAAAGATCTTTTAGATACTTTTGAGACGCATCTTTGTAGTTCTGATGCATTTTTTTCCTCTCTTCGAACTATTCAATTTTATGAGCTCTCCATTGTGATGTCATTGACTAATCCTTTTGTTCATTCAGTTATCTTGAAAAAAATTTCAAACTATTCTGGACACATACACACATTGACACATGATTATGTGCGGTAAGTTGAGATTTTACGATATTTAGTTCTGAAACATCATTCAAGGGTTACAACCAAAGGCAGTGGTCTTGTTTAAAAATATATATTGTAATAATAATAATAATAATTTTGTGTGTTTTGACCAAAACACTTTCTTAGTAGTCAGGCCTCATTCCTCAGTAAGCATAGAGTGTTCGTACAAAATGGTGGAGTCTTGATAAGAATAAAGTGCAGTTCCGTAACCTCTTTAACTCGAGCAATTAAGTCCGAGGGGTGCTTCAAAACCTAATGCCCAAAGACCAACTGGTTTGGGAGTCATTGACCTAAAACTCGATACACGGGTTAAAGAGAAAGCTTAAGGGATTTATGCATTAAAAAAAAACATATGCAATCCGATTAATTAAGCTCGTAGGAGTTTCAAAACTTAATGCCCTAAAGCAAAGTGGTTTGGGAGTCATTTACCTAAAGCTCGCTACATGGATTAAAGTTGGAATGTTTGTTTTCAATTTTGTTAAATTTTCAAGTGGAAAAAAAATGAGAAAAAAAAGAAGTAGAAAAAGGGAATAAAACTGCGGCCTAAGGAAGAAGCCTTGATGAGATTTTAGAATGAAAATGTTACTTGATTTCAATTGAATCTCATAGTTATTGTGTTGATCTTTATTGAGCACAAGAAAGTTTGATTGATATCTCGATTGATGACTGGTTGTCAGGGGTGAGAAAAGAGCTCTGGGAGAGTTTGCCTATTTGGTAGTTTTTTTTAGATTTGAATTTGAGTTTTTACTATTTTCGCTTTAGTTGCTAAGGACTAGCAATAAGCTGGTTAGGGGGTGTGATTAACATTGAAAAGCATATGTTTAATAACGGATAATATCATCATTTTACACTTTCAATATGATTAATTCCCCAATTTAGACATAATTTTGTTCGCTCACTTAAATAAATGTGTTGTGAAGTAATCTGTGTATTTTTCTTTGTATTTTAGAGGTAATATGGTCAATTCAGAATTATGAAGAAGTCAGATGGCAAAACAAACATCATTTTCAAGTTCAAAACATCAAAAACCCTAGGAAGGCCACGAAGGGCATTTTTATAATTTTGACTATTCACTGTTCACAGTTGACTTTCACTATTCATAGTTGACGTTTAATGTCACTGATGATGTGGCACATTCCACTTGGACCGAATTGTAAGTACACCATACACGCAACTGCAGGGAATCATGTTCTAAAAGAATGACGACTTTGTCTGTTGACTGATGACATGGCATATTTCTATTGGCCCGAATTGTGAGTGCATCGTACACGTGCTACAGGGAATCATATTCTAGAAGCCGATGCATTGTTCATTATTGACTTTCACTGATGCGGTTATTGTTCACTATTCACTGTTCACTATTCACTATTCACTGGTCACTATTCACTTATGACGTGGTGAATCTAGACGCTCTATTCTAAATTCATCCGATGGTCAATTTTCATCTGTATTTGTATAAACAAGGGACCTCTTCCCCCTAATTTGGACGTCCTCAATCCAAATATGATATTAGATTTGTGAAATTCTCTCTCTTTTGTTCTCAAATTCTCAGTTAAATAAAATAGCTATTTTCTAGTTAAATTATGTCTGGCTAATTTTATATAGCTGGGGTCAAAGGTGATACTGTTGGTATGGAAAATATGATCCAATTTTGGTAAGTTTATTCTTTTTATGCTTTCTCTCCTCTAATATTTGTGGAGTTTTTGACTCACTGTAGACAGACAGATATTGTCTAGCACTGTGGGTATTTTTACCCATATATATTAGAGTGGTTTCTCCCCTCTGATCTTTGTGGAGTTTTGACTCATTGTAGACAGACAGAAGTTGCCTAGCAGAATGGGTACTTTTACCCACATCTATCAGAGAGTGGCCAGTGGAGTGGAATACCCTCCCATTAATAAGGACTAAATATTAATAATTGGATCATATTCGGATTACCAATAGTGGATCCCTTAGCCCCAATTTTAATTTTAATTGATTTACATTTTTATAACAAGCTTAATAATTAATCTTGATAATTAATTCTACAAGGACAAGTGAACAACCTCCCTGTGGTTCGACCCGGTCTTACCGGTTAATTTATTACTATGACACTCTTATACTTGAGAGTAGGAACACTTCTTTAGGACTTGTCAATTGTCCTCATTTTGTGTAACACATTCACACACTTGATTAAGAAGGCACATGCATTGGTATGGAATTGACAAGTTTTGGAAAATGCTTGTTTGTAGACTACGTCTTATATGCATTCATGTGTGATATGTGTTTGTATGTTTATATGTTTGTTTAACATGGAGCTTGGACTTGAATTTGTTTTTATGTTTTTCCTTATTGAGTTCCGGTCATTACGGTGACTCATACATTTGATTTCGAGTTCCGAGTCAAGAGTTAGTAAGCTTTTCGGTCATGTAGTATGTATTGTCTTCGTCTTCATATATCGAGTCAAATACATATTTTTGGTAAAATTTTTATTGATGTCCATGGCCATGGTGGTGTTATGGTTTTTAATCTAAAAACGGATTAGAATTCAGAGTTTGGAGGCTAGAGAACGTTCGAAGAACGCTAGAGGAGCGCAGAAGGGGAACATAGGGGTAGTGGGATGGCAAACTGCCAAAACTACCCTTGCCCCGAGATGGCCACGTGCCATCTCGGGAAGGCCACCCTTCTGCTTCCAAGAATATTATGCACCATCTTGGGGAAGGTTGGTGGCATCCCTTCCTTTATATTTCTTTTTCCTCTCATTTTCTCTAAAGTGTTGAAGAATTGGAAATACAAGTGCAGAAAATTTTCTCTCAACTTTCTCATCTCTCAAACACCATATCTTTTTCGTTTGAACTCCGATTCAATCGATTCAAGTTGGAGACTGTTCATAATACAATTCTATATCATTTTAAGAATTTTGAGGTCATTTAATCACATTTTCCAGGTGATTTTCTATCAAGAACGGGACTACATTGCAGAAATTTTTCCTTCAACTTTTGAGTTTTTGTTTTTGTGATATCTCATTGATTTCAACTATGATTTAGTTGAATCAAAAATCAAATTTGAGTATCTTGATGAGATCTACAAGCCCAAGCATTTCTTTAACAAAATTATGCCTTGATGTGTAACAGCGATTAGATTTCTACTCGATATTTCATCTTTTGGTAGTAAATCATCTTCTTCTAAGTTTTCATCTTTGATCCTCTTAATGACTGTTCTTATTTGCTTAAGAAGAATGATTAGAATGATTTTGATTTAATTTTTTGGATTTTTTAATTGATTTCCAAGTTTAGCCTGTGTTCTGTTCATTTGAGAATTTTTATGCTAAACTTGATTAACAAGAACTTGTTTCTAGAAATACTCTTGTATTCTTGTGATTGATTGCTAGTTTCTAGATTTGATTTCATGTTCTAAGAACTAGATCATATTCAATTGATATTTCCATTTCTCCTAACTAGTTCTTAGTTGATAACATGCTTAGGTTTCTAGATATATTTGTGATTGATCTTTCAGAGTCTTATCTAGTTATCTCTTTTTGCATGTTCATAGAGTTTTTTTGATCAACATTTTTTATTTGCTTGTGATTGCATCATGATTGCATTTGTGCACATCACTTAGATCATTTCCTTGCAAAAGGTTAAAGTCTCCTGTTAGAGTGAATGAAGCTTTAACTTGAGCAAGGAGTCTTGGCTAGGACACATGGTCTGGATAGCCAAGTAGAGAGACTTGTCTAGGATTAGTGGATCCGGATAGGCATGCAAGGAATCTTCCTAGAGGCAAGGGTACCTTGGATTGGAAGTTGCTTCCTGAAGGTGTGTTTGTCACATCTTGGTTAGGAAGTAGGCAAGTAATTCACTAGTCATGAGGCTAGTGCAGGAGTGATAGAGTTTGAACCTATACATATTCTCCCCCCCCCCTCTAGGTATATTTACACTATAAAGACTAGGGAATTTTTAATTGGTATCAGAGCGGGTGTCTAGAAGTAGTTAGTTTGATCCATTTTATAGCGTTTGTTGTTTTTATGCTATAGATGATTTGTTGTCGGAATGTTCTTCTAGTGCTTGGCTTCCACTCTTAAAGAGTGGTAACTACTCCTTTTGGAAAAGTGTGATGATAGCCTACATTAGATCCATGAGTGATGTAGAAGAGAAAGTGGAGTCCTCAAATGATCATGAATATACTAGCAATTGCATTGCAATTGCATTGCTCATTTGGTGAAGGAGAATTTGAGGATAGTATTGAAGACTCCTTAAGTAGTGAGCAAAGTGAATACTCTTCAAGTAGTGAAGATAGTGAAGTCTCATCTAATCATGAAGAGATTAAAACTTCCTTAAATCAAGATGAAATAAACTTCAATGACAAGATCCTTCAACTAACAAGTGAAAATGTCAAGGTGAATGATGAGAATAATAAGTTTAAGTTGATCAATGCCAATTTAGTGGTGATAATTAGAGCTCTTGGCAATGAAAAAAAAAAGATGTATTTGGAGAATAATCAAAGAGAGAATAAGTAGCTTAAAGATAAAATTCTTAGTCTAGAGAATAACTTGAAAGATAGTAATGAAATACTAGGAATTTTGAAACAAGAGGTTAAGCAAAGAAATGATTCTCTTGATCGTGCTAATAGACTTGAAAATATGCTTAGAGTCAAAATTAGTAAGTATGAATGACAAGGGAAGATGCTTAGTGATAAGCTTGATGAGGTTAACAAGATGATAGGTAAGATGTCATCTAGTGCTAGTAAAGTAGAAACTCTATCAAGATTGGTAAGCATCCTAGTGACAAAACAAGATTAGGTTATGTGAATGAAAAGGTTACACCTTCATCTAACAATTCTACTTTTTGTCAAAGCAAGTGGTAAAGTGAATATAGGTACTCTCTCTAATGGTGACGCCATGGATGCAACCAGAGGTGCCTTAACATCAACAATGAGCAACAAAGGAAAATCTTAACAAGGTCAAAGACAACAATCGTCATTTTCTCATGCATAAGACAAAGAATCAAAGAATTGACATCAAAGAGGTAACCATGTGAGAAGGTACAATACTTCCAAAGCTTAAGCTAAAGGTAACCATCTTAAATTTTTACTTATTTGCCATTTTTGTAACATGGTAGGACATATAAGACCTAGATGCTATGAATATATTCATAAATGAAAATATGAGAATGATTTGTATGATATGTCTTTGATGAATGGTCCTAGGAAATCATCCATGTATGGATCTAGAACTAGACCTATGAAGACCTTGGAAAAGCTTGTTGAGAAAAATATTGTTGATGACTTGCTTCTGAAAACACATGTTATGCCTCATGCTACTATACATAAAAAGGTTGATAATGCTTTGTTTGACTTGTTTGAAAATGTGAATAATAAAGTCAATTTGCATGATAGTAAACCAAAGAATAAGTCAAAACTTGTTGTTAGTAGTAATGAGAAGCATGGTGTTCAGAAAATTTGGATTAAAAAAGGCTCAACTATTATTTCTTCCAAAACCAAAGACAAAGACTAGAAGAGCTATGGAACTTCTCAACCAAAGCATGCAAGCACAAAAGGTAAATTTTCTAAATTTATTCCGATTTGTCATTATTGTAGTGTGGCTGGTAACATTAGGCCTAGATGTTATGAATATATTAGGCAATGCAAACTAGGGAATAATATCCAAGCTTGTGAAAAGGACATGTCTTTTTTGAAAGTTTTTAAACATGATAATAGCTTTGATGCTTTGAAAAATTTACATGTTGATCATATTCATGTGAAGAAACGTAATAAGAAGATATGGGTTGAAAAGAATGATGTGCATGTTAATAATAATCATGTTAAGAAAAATGTTGAGAAGAGGTTGGTTAAGAAGAATTTTAACCCTAATCATTTGAAGAGGCTTGATGAAATATTTATGCGTGGCAATAATGATAAGTTTGATATGAGTGATATTTTTATGAAGAAGATAGTTGATGAGTTATCTTTTAGATTTCATATTGCCATGTGTAACGATCATGATGTTGCTTGTGTTGGTTCACCTAAGACCAATATGGTCAAAGGTGAGTGTTCTCATACTTGATTGAGCAACATATATAAGAATATTTTTCTTGTTCTTGTTTGATAAGAGTTCTAAGTTTGATGCATGACTAAGTTATTATGTACTATGCTAGGTCTAGTATTGAAGCTTGGTATCTCTAGTTATTACATGAACTTAATATTCCCATACTCATACTATGATGGTCAAAATTTATTGGCTAACTTTAGAGAAGTCTAATTTTGAAATCTATTTGGTGCCATTTGTTATGACTTTTTGATAAAGTCAATTTATATGTTTGTTTGAGTTGAGATGTTTAGTTTTTATTCTCTTGGGAAGACACACTATCAACTCATTGTCATGAGGACAAACAAGCCAAGAGAGCTCACAAAAAGAGCGAAGACTTTACATTGATGGAAAAGCTTACTAAGGTATATCTCTACTCTAAAGCTTGCTTTCTTGTTTCATCTTTTCAACTTTGTATGTGCATTACATCATGTAGCATGTCGTATTAGAGAACTAGTATAACATTCATATGGTTCTTTGTGACTTTTGCTCTCTAAAGATTATTTAGTGATTTGTTAACAATGATCTTGTACATGATGTTTGAAATGCTTGTTTGATTGACGAGTGGCATATTTTTTCAAAAAATATGAGCTACTCTCTTTGAAAGCTACTCTCTTGAGAAGTAATGATCTTAAGTAAGTCTCTTTGTATTTCTTTTAGATCATGCGTTTTTAAGCCTTAAACACCTAGTTTTCAAAAGTGCACACTTTGCGTCTCTCATATTTTTTGTTTAGGTAAGTTGAGTTTGAAGATATGTGAGTTATGGATGCACCTTGAAGTCTTTTGACTAGTACATTAATTTGATATATGGTTAGTATCCATTTTACTTCGGCAAATACACAGAACTTAATGAGCACATACCTGAAAAGGGCTACACATTTTGGTTGTGCAGCCGCCCAATGTAGGAAAGGGCTACACCATTTGGATGAGTGAAAGCCGTCATGAAGAGTATATGTTTATGTTAGAAAAATCAAAGAAGTGTTGAAAAGAATCAATAAAAAAAAATTCTTTGATACAAAGCCTAAAAAGAAAAGGAAGAAGGCTTAAAAGAGTTTAGTTGAAAATAAAAAATGTTCGGGTTGAAAAATAGAAATGGGATGATGAGCCACATGCACACACACACACACACTCATATGTTGAATTCTAATCTTTTAAAAGCAAAAATTTCGGTTGATAATCGGTTTGACCTTTTATGGAAAATGTAAAGATGAATAGATGTTGATACGGTTTGCATGTTGATGATCCAATTACTCCTTTATATATGTTTGGAGCCAACCCACACACACACTTGTTTTGCTTTCAAGTGAATTTGATATGCTAGCAATTTTAGAAGAATTATAAGAGAGATTGAAAATTTTGGTGTATCGCTCATGGTTTGTGGAGCTTCTTTTGTTGAATTTCTTTAAAATTGCTTGACTGTGTAATTATGTGAAAATCATTGTGAATAACATCCTATCTTAATCTTAGATAGAGCACTTATCAATGGGGAGCATAGTATGCTAGACTTTGTCCTCTTTAATAATATGTTCATATGATTTCATTTTGATAAAAACATGCCAAATTTGAACATTGAAAATGCATGTTACTTATCTTATATATTTGCATCTTTTCCCTTGATTATCCTTTGTTTGTTTCTTTGACTATTCCTTGACAAAAAAGGGGAGAAATGTACCTCATACGGGAGTATGGACCTCTTTATGGATTATTAACCTTCTTGTATTAAGAGGGAGAATTCTTTTAAATTAGGGGTGCAAAGAATTCTTGTATGTTGAGAATAAGGAACTAAGGGAGTTCTTTAAAATGAATTTTTATATGAGATATGGATAGTCTTATTTGTTTTTATGGATATATCTCACGAAACTTCTGTAGTAGAGGATTTCTTGTTTGTTTGGTTGTGTGTTTCTCACAGATGCCTTGTTGATTAAAGAGGAGAATCTTGAAGATTCATGAATATATGAAGATATTTTAGTTTAGGGTGTTCTCTTTGTTATATGAGGATGTGAGACTCAATCAACTATGAGTTTAGTTTGAGTGATTAATGTATGGTGAGGTTGAGGTTTTGTCATGGAAAATCCAAAGGGGGAAATTATTAGGTTTTAGATTTGTGTTGGCTTGATTCCATAACAAAACACTCTTTGTTTGTAATACTTAGTTGCTTAAAAGGAAAGAAACTTCATATGCAAAGCTCGTCTTCAAGAGGATATGTGCTTACTTGGATGCTAAGGTATCAAGATTCTTCTTCCTCTTGCAAGGTGCAGACACATATACATACATAACATACATATTTGTCCCTACATTATTGTGCTCATTTTGAATAACACATTCACATACTTGATTTAGAATGCACATGCATTGGTGTGGAATTAACAAGTTTTGGAAAATGCATGTTTGTAGACTATGTCTTATAAGCATTTTGGTGTGATATGTGTTTGTATATTTATATGTTTGTAGAACATGGACCTAGGACTTGAATTTGTTGTTATATTATTCCTTATTGAGTTACGGTCATTTCGGTTACTCATACATTTGATTTTGAGTTCTGAGTCAAGAGTTAGGAAACTTTCCGGTCATGTTGTATGCATTGTCTTCTTCTTTGTATATTGACTCGAATTCATATTTTATGGTCACGTTTTTGCTAAAGTCCATCTATGTGAGGAAGTTATGGTTCATAATCTAAAAATGGATTTGATTTTAGAGTTCAGAGGCCAGAAAATGGTCGAAGAACACGACAGAAGCATAGAAGGGGACCAATGGGGAAGTGGGACGACAAACTGCCAAAGCCACCCCTGCCCTGAGATGGCCACATACCATCTCGGGAAGGCCACCCTTCCGTTCCCAAGATGCCCATGTACTATCCCAAGGAAGTTTGGTGGCATCCCTTCCTTTATATTTCTTTTCCCTATCGTTTTCCCTCCAATGTTGAAGAATTGAAAATACAAGTGCAGAAACATTTCCTCTCAACTTTCTCTTCTCCCAAACACCGTATCTTTTTCGTTTGAACTCTGATTCAATCGATTCAAGTTGGAGATTGTTCATATTTCAATTCTATATCATTTTAAAGAAGGTTGAGTTCATTTAATCATGTTTTTATGGTGTTTCTCCATCAAGAACTGGACTTCACTGCAGAAAGTTTTCCTTCAACTTTTGAGTTTTTGTTTTTGTGATATCTCTTTTATTTCAACTCCGATTTAGTTGATTCAAAATTCAATATTGAGTGTATTGAGGAGATCGAAAAACCCCAAGCCTTTTCAAAACCAAAGGATGTCCTAATATTTCACAGAGATCAGATTTCTACTCGAGATTTCATCTTTTGGTAGTAAATCATCTTCTTCTTAGTTTTCTTCTTTGATCCTCTTAATGATTGTTCTTATTTGATTAAGAAGTTTAGCTTGTATAGTTTTCATTTGAGAATTTTTAAGCTATACTTGATTGACATGAACTTGTTTCTAGAAATACTTTTGTATTCTTGTGATTGATTGCTAGTTTCTAGATTTGATTTCATGTTCTAAGAACTAGATCATATTCAACTGATATTTCCAATTCTCCTAACTAGTTCTTACTTGATAACATGCTTAGGTTTCTAGATATATTTGTGATTGATCTTTGAGATTCTTATCTAGTTATCTTGTTGCATATTCATAGAGTTTTGTTTAATCAACATTCTCTATTTGTTTGTGATTGCATGCGTGCATAGCACTTAGATCATTGTCTTGCAAAAGGTTGACGTCTCTTGTTATAGTGTGTGAAGCTTTAACTTGAGCAAGGAGTCTTGGCTAGGACACATGGTCTGGATAGCCAAGTAAGAAGACTTTTCTAGGATTGGTTGATCTGGATAGGCGAGCAAGGAATCTTCCTAGAGGCAAGGGTGCCTTGGATATGAAGTTGCTTCCTAGAAGTATGTTTGTCACATCTTAGATAGGAAGTAGGGAAGTAATTCACTAGACCCGAGGGTAGAGTAGGAATGATAGATTAGAGAGTATTTCATGTGTTGACTGTTTGAGTGTGTAACTCTTATTTGACATAGTGGATTATAGTTTGCCAATGGTTGTGTTGTCAACTTATGGATGTTTCCTCTTCGGAGGTTTTACCACATAATATCTTTTGTTGATTTTTATTATTTTAATTCCATTACTTAGGTTATTTGGATTGCTTTAACATTTGCTATATTGTCATTCATATCATCTTGTTATAGTGATCATATTGAAATTTTCTCTAAGTATGAATTACAATTGCTTGTGTTTTAAAGAAGTTTAAAATTTGAGCCTATACCTATTCACACACCCCCCCCCCCCCTCTAGGTATATTTGCACTATAAAGACAAGGGAATTTTCAAGTTTTTAGTGGGGAATAAGTTAGGCATGGTACGTGGAGATCAGCATGCCGCCGGTAAGTGTTACACAGTATCCACTAATCCCACAACATTAGCGAAGCAATATAAACAGATAGCTGTGGTGCAGGGACAAGAATCGCCAGAGATGGATTCTGAGGTCCCAGGTGTTGTAAAAGAGGAAGCAGAATATCCGGAGAGCAACATCCAAGTTGAAGAAGTAGAAGAAGACAGGGGGTGGGCCAGTGGCCACATTGCTGATGAGTTAGAAGAAATCTCGGTCAAGCAGAACAGGCGACACTTCAACACCAAAAGGAACGCTGCCATATAGGAAAAGGTTGACAAATTGATAAAGGCTGGATTCATTAAGGAATCTTGATACCCCGATTGGATCACGAATGTGGTCATGGTAACCAAAGCAATCGGGAAGTGGCACATGTGCGTTGATTACACAGAGCTCAACCGTGCCTACCCAAATGATAGTTTCTCCCTACCCAAAATCGATCTACTAGTGGACTCCAGTGTAGGAAACAAGCTCCTGAGCTTTATGGATGTATTTTTGGGGTATAACTAGATCATGATGTACCCCGCTGACCAGGATAAAACAAGCTTCATCATCGGGAATGGTGTCTACTGCTACAAGGTAATGCCATTCGGCCTAAAAAATAAAGATGCTACTATTAGTGTCTGGTTAATTGGTTGTTCAAGCTAGATATATGTAGTATGATGGAGGTGTACACTGCTGACATGATCACTAAATTAAGGTAGTGGAGGAGCATCAGAACCATCTTTACCAACCTTTTAGATTGTAAGAAAGAACCAAATGTGGTTGAACCTTACTAAATGTCCCTCCAGGGTAACCGCGGGAAAATTCATTGAGTTTATGGTTCACAAGAGAGGTATAAATGCCAACCCATAGATGCTTCGGGCTATTTTGGACTTGGAAACTTCTACCTCACTTGAACATATACATGTGTTAACCAGTCGAGTGCAGCGCTCAATCATTTCATTTCATGGTTGATTAACAAATGCCTTCCCTTCTTTAAAGTGATCAGAAAGATAAGGAATATGAAATGGGGCCAGAACAGTGAGCAGGAATTTCAAACTCTGAAGAAATATAAAGCTAGCCCACCGCTGCTGGTCAAGACAATTCCCAGAGAGGAACTACAGATTTACTTGGCTGTGTCTAAAATGGCGATTAGTGGAGCTTTGGTCAAAGAGTGTGGAGACGAGGTTCAGAGACCTGTTTACTACTTGAGCCGTGCATTAACTTAGTCCGAAAAGAATTATGTTCTTCTAAAGAAGGTTGCCTTTGCCTTGGTGACCACGACAATAAAGCTTCGCCCTTACTTCCAAACTCTTATTGTCGCTGTTGTGACGGACCAGATGTGTTAGGAAGGTTAGTTCTTTGGGCCCTTGAACTCACCTAGTTTGACATAAAATACAAGACAAGGATGACCATTAATGCCCAGGTGCTAGTAGATTTCATGGATGAATTCTCAGCTTTTCCCAATCTTGATACTTCAATAGATCTGGAATCGATTCTCCAGAAGGATCTTGAAATTAGTAACAAGTCTGCCGACTGCAATCCTTGGATCCTTTACACCGATGGTGCATTCATATAAGAAGGAGGTGCTGACATTGTCTTGACAAACCCGGGAAAAGTAGAATGCTGTAACAACTTCACGTTTGAGTTCAAAGCTATAAACAATGAAGCGGAGTTCAAAGCCTTCCTAGAGGGAATAAGGATAGCCATCGAGCTCGGGGCCGACTAACTACATGTCAAGAGCGACTCTCAACTCGTCATTAGCTAGGTTTGTACTAGGCAAAAGGTGACAATATGTGATGAGAATCAAGAAGCTTAACGAAAGGATCCATTGCATATTTCCAGTTGGGCCAATTACAAGGGCCAAGAGGATCAAAGAAGCATTTAATGATAGGCTGATTATGAGTTGCTGAAGTCCAAGTTAGGCCCATATGAAGACCAAATTTGGGTTGAACTTCATGGGCCTCTATAGAAAGCATCTGAGGTCAGATAGTCTATTATGTTATGTTTCCAGAAAGCCCAAGACGAGCCCTATAAATGTTATGAAGACTCCATCCACCGAAAAAGATCGTAACAAGCCCAAATTCGGTCATATATCATATTGCGTGAAGAATTGAGCTGAGGAATCCGAATTTCATCATATTTCCTATATTTTGGGTGACGTATGGTTAGAGGAGAATCTAATTTCAGCTTGTTTCCTACTTCAGCATATTTCATATTTTATTTATTTCTCAAATAAATTGTTGATGTGTTTCCTAAAATAAATGGTATATTCTTTTCCCAAATTCAACTTTCCAAATCAGAGACAAATCTATAATATGTTGAAATTCGGACTCCTCAGCTTAAATCTTCACGCAACAAGATAGATGGCCGAATTTGGACTTATTTTGATCTGTTTTGGAGGATAGAATCTTCATGACATTTGTAGGGCTCATCTTAGGCTTCCCGAAAACATATTATAATAGATGATCCAACCTCGGATGCTTTCTATAGAGGCCCACGAAGTTCAGCCCATATTTGGTATTCATGTGGGCTGAACTTGGACTTCAGCAACTCATAATCAGCCTATTATTAAATGCTTATTTGATTCTCTTGGCCCTTGTAATTTGCCCAACTAGAAACAAGCAATGGATCCTTTCATGAAGCTTATTGATTCTCATCAATATGATAGCTTACCTCTAGTTGGTCCAGCAGCTTAAAGCCCGATTTAGAGGGTTCAAGATTGAACAGATCCCTAATCAGGAGAATCTGAAAATACAAACACGGTTAAAAGCTCAAGGCTAACCTAAAGTGGAGGGGGGGTGAATAGATTAGAGACCTTTTTTTACTCCCTTAGAAACAAACAAAAGTGTGTCCCTCTAGATTTCTTGTATCATAATATATATATATCAATTAAAGATACTTAATCAATATATAAAACATAGAAAGTGTGATACAAACAAGCAATCATAACATATACATAATTGATATTTTAGTAAGGAAGTCAACTTACATGTAAAGTTCTATCCATAGTATTCAAATAACAAATACCAATATAAGAGAGATAAGGATAGAGAAAAGTTGACACAAGATATATCTAGATAGCCCTCTTGATGCCCTGGACCGGATTAATCCCTATTGTCAAGATTTCCTTCTCCTAAGGCATCTAGGTGATCATTAATGCAAAATGCAAACAAGCACGCAACATAGAATGTTATGATCAACACATCCTATGGAAAATACTAGACATAATAATGAATGCACAAAACAAATGTACTCTAGTCAATCATGCATGTTTAATCCATCTAGATCATGTAAGATATATTCAACATTAATTGCAGTCTAGATACATGCATAGATCTAAAACTTAAGTCACAAGATATGTTTAGTTAATACATAATCAAGTTTAAATCTCATATACCAAAAATATGCTAAAATCAAGTGAAAAAGTCATTTAGATTACACTACAAAAAAAATGTCTATTAGTGACAAACTATTTCCGATGGCGCTAATTGCCGTCGAAAATAGTATCTTTTCCGACGGCCATATTAGAGCTGTCGAAAATGAGTTAAAATATAATACCATAATTCCAACAGTTGAATAACAGTCTGAAATAGTCTTTATACCATTAGAAATATGGAAAAAGTAATACAATATTTCTGACGGTATTTTGTGTGCCGTCGAAAATAGTCTACACTTCTGACGGTATTTTTTATGCTGTCGGAAATAGTCCACATTTCTGACTGTTTTTTTTGTGCCATCGGAAATGATAAAATTTAATTCAAATTAGTTTTAATGGGAATTACGCTATCGAAAATGCATGTTGGATCCATTATCAGGCTACCTGCGCATTAACCACGGTTGCGTCAATTCTGGTTATGTCTTCGTTCAGAACAACTGTGCCTCTCACTACCGTGGTCAACTCCTCCTCCTTCTGGTTTGACATCCTCTGAGAGAGCAATTTTCTCTTTCCAAAGCATCTACTTTTGGATCAACCGGGCTCACCTTCCACATAAGCAACCACCTCAACTATGGTCTTTATTTGAGGGAGAATCTCTCTATTTGGATTGATCCTCTGTTGGACTATGAGATTTTAAGCCAGGGTCTGCTTCAGCAACCCAAGACTTTCCAGCTACAGTGGGAACCTACACAATCATCTCATCAACTTTCTTCTTAATCCCCTCCCTTTTCCGTCAATCAATGACTCATAAGTCAAAGGGAGGAAGTTGAGCTAGCTCTACCTGGAAGGCTGTGAAGAAGTAATAATCCTCATTGGCTTGCAAGAGCTCAACCTTAGCAGCATCAGCTTGCTCCCAAAGATTGTCATACTGATGGCTCCTCTCCATTTGTATTGGCCCTTTCAATTCCCTAGTGAGCCATCGATGTCTCGATCCGTTCGAGGAGCATCCTGAGGTCCCGATTCGTTCATAGTGGAGTCTTAGCTCCATTACAATTGTTGAAGACTCTCATCTACCCCAAGTGGACATCCAAACTGGTTACATCACTTGGGAACTAGAAGCTCAATATTTTCTCAATACTCCATCTAGAGGGGTGATGACCCCAGTGTGAGACCATTCCCCTTAGTTCGTAATAAAAAGCGTCTTTTGCAGAGAGCCATTCTACTATCTACATTCATAATGCAGATCATCTCAAGATATTCTACTCGTGAAAAAACTCCTAGAGCGAGACTGGTTATCAACCGATACCATCATGCATTGATACAACTTTGTATCGGCTCGGTATGAGTTTGAATCTCTTTCGATTTCGGTATCCGTAATAGATCTCATGTGATCACCTTGACTAGGAGAGCTAGATAGCCCTCTTAATGCCCTAGAGTGGATTACTCCCTCCAGGAGGATCGCTATAGTATTTCGACAGTGATTTCCTCAAGAACAAAGACTGGTCAAGGAAGCCTGATCACTACCTCTGATGCCTCGGCCGGTCACCACCCCTGCCGAGAAGGGTCTGAGTGTAAAAGCATAGTTGTCATCCAGATCTTGAGACCACGGATTGATCAGGGAAGCCCCCTCATCACCCCTGGTTTTTTGGTCTGGTGACCTCCCTTAAGAGGGATCCGATTTTAAGTTCATAGTTGCCTTCCGGATCAAAATACCAGGATATAGCTAGATAGCAGTCCTGATGCCTTGGTCGAGCTACGACCCCCAAGAAGAATCTGAGTGTAAGAGCATAGTTGCCATCCAGATCTCGAGACCAGAAAATAGCTAGATAGCGCTCCTAATGCCTTGGTCGGGCTACGACCCTAAGAAGGGTCTGAGTGTAAGAGCATTGTTGCCATCCAGATCACGAGACCAGGATATAGTTAGATAGCGCTCCGGATGCCTTGGTCGGGTGACCTCCCCCAAGAAGGATCCGAATGTAAGTGCATTGTTGCCATCAGGATCAAAATACCAGGATATAGCTAGATAGCCCTCCTGATGCCCTGGACCGGATTAATCCCTCTAGGAGGAATGCCATGGTATTTCGACATTGATCGCCTCGAGACAAGGAAATAGCTAGATAGCACTCATGATGCTTTTGTTAGGCTACCTCCCCCAATAAGGATCTGTGTGTAAGAGCATAGTTGCCAGCTAGATCACGAGACCTGAACATCCAAAAGGTCATCATGCTGTCTTGGCAGGGCCAACCACTCCTATGAGGGATCTGAATATAAGTGCATAGTTTCCATCTGGATCCCAAGACTAGGGTAGCTAGCGTTCCCGATGCCTTGTTCGGGTGACCTCCTCCAAGAAGGATCTGAGCCTAAGAGTATAGTTGCCTGCTAGATCACGAGACCAGAACAACTAAAAGGTCATCATGCTGCCATGGTCGGGCCAGCCCCGCTAGGAAACGTTTGGGTGGTATAGTTGCCTACCAATTCTAGGAACAGAAATTTAAGGCTCTCAGATTAGCCATTAGAGCTTCATCCATCATGATCGAGCAATACGGTTTGAAACCTTTCTTGCTTACCAAATTTTACACTGACTAGAGCGTCAAAAATTCCACAAAGTGAATATCCTCTTCTGTGGTCCGCCTTTGCTAATTTATTTTACAGGTATGTCGAATTTGCCTATATTTCGCCTATGTATAAAAACCTGGTGAGAAAGTGACCTTAGTTGCCTACCAGGATCTTCTTCGCCTAATGTACCAAGATTCCTAAAGCAGGAATGACTAGTACCCCGGTTCGTTAAGCCAAGCACTAAAAGCGATTATTGTTACCAGTAAGAAGCGACAAGCATAATTCTTCATGTAGTACAAGATTCTGACTCCAACCCCAGCTGCGTATAGGTGTTCAAGTCAGAAGGGACTTGTGTTAATAGCAAAATTTGGCTGGGGACCAAAGAAGAATTTTCCACCTTCCAGCCTTCAAGCATGGGTCCAAATCTGGGTCTACGTAGCGAGGTATCGAGGTCCTCTAGGTCAAGGTACCTTACGACCCTGCAGAAGCTGGGCGAGGTAATCAACACATTCTCAACACCTTGCATGCATCCAGGCTCTCAAATTAAAGCCCGTTACCTCGCCATGAATCCTGCATAATTAGGTCGAGCTTCATGATAAAGCTCGGTGTAGCTCAACCAAGCTCCCAGCTACAAGGTTGAAACCCTATGGGATATTTTTCCCTTAGAATAGTTAGCACAAGCTTCATAGGAAGACCAGCAAGATTGATCTAGCTCAATGACAATCGAGAGGTCCTCTGGGGACCACACAATGTACTGGAACATGGGGTATCTCGCCCTCAAGAAATATCAAGCATCACCTCAGGTAACCTCCATGAAGTACCTCTCCAAAGAGACAAACAAAACTAGAGCTCTCCTCCAAACAGCGTAGGAAGAGAGGGTTGACCTTCATGACACTTACAATACCATTAATGATGTCAAACCATATTAATAGAGGTAGTCAACTCTATTAATGAGGTCAACCATATTAATGGAGGCAATCAGCCCTATGAATGGTATAGTCAACGCCATTAATAAGAGAATATTCAACTTTTTAATGACCACTATTAGTGAAAGAGTCCAAAGTGGAAACAATCACATCTTCTCCAAGATATTAGCTACATGTCGATTTTTTAGAGTCAACTACGTTAAATGAAGAATCGTATTCAATAAGGAAAGAAGACTAACTCGAGAATCCTCATGTTGCACGCAAAGTTAATTACACCATGTATAAATAGACCTCAACACGCATGTTGTGGGGGGGGGGAGGGAAGATTGAACAAGAATTCACCTACGAGACAAAATTCTATGCTCCAATCATTTCCAGAAGAGGCCAAAATACATTCTCCAATACTCATCTCAGATCGCATCTCACTCCTAATGGAGAAATCAACCAGCCCAAGGCAAGTCAACATACTTTGTCTAAATTCTCCGTATATCACCATCGTAGTATTATCTCAGCGATATGTATTACTTCTCCCAAGGATATATCAGGATAGGTTAACTTTCTATTACCATTGTAAGCTCTTCGGAGCATATACATTGTACTACTCCACCCCTTTTGTAAGCTCCTAAGAGCGCTTCTTGACATATATATATATATATATATACAATAAAGGGCCTTCCTACCTTCCGCTAGATACTGCCTTGGGGTTTTTCAGCATGTGATTATTCGTGATGTTTTTTCCCTCTTGGTCAGTCCACCTCCCTCTACAAAAGACTTGTGTTTCTCTTATTTGTCTCCAGTATTATGCATGTATATATGTGTTCAAGCTAGATTCTTACCTCGCTGGACTTAGAACTCTTATCCTCTAATCTACATGCCAAAGTCGCACATCAAGATGGGGAGAAACCACCCTGACCAGCTTGAAGGGAGTCGATGAGCTCTCTCGTATCCTCTCAATGGAAGAAATCGAGCTCGCCAACATTGGAGCTAGATAAGCCCCTCTCCTTACTTGCTAACTAGGTCGAGGAACTACAGGAAGGAATCGAGCTCTAAAATCGGGCTCCGGGTACCAGGACGGGATCCGACTCTGACCGAGGACCATGATCAAGATCAGGGAACAAGGACCAAGATCAACCCTTTCATAACAGCAAGAGAACCTAGAGCTCCCCTCGTCTCTTACCTACCATGAAGCCCGACGGATGGGTTGACTCATCTCCTACCTACTTACCTTGAAGCCTGACAGGAGGGATGACTCGTCTCCTACCTACCACGAAACCCGACAGATGGGTTGACTCTTCTCCTACCTACTACGAAGCCCGTCAGATGGGATGGCTCATCTCCTACCTACCACGAAGCCCGACAGATGGGTTGACTTGTCTCCTACCTACCACGAAGCCCGACAGATGGGATGACTCGTCTCCTACCTACCACGATGCCCGATAGATGGGTTGACTCGTTTCCTACCTACCACGAAGCTCGATGGATACGATGACTCGTCTCCTACCTATTATGTAACCCGGCAGGTGAGATGACTCCTCTCCTACCTACCGTGAAGTTCGACGAGTGGGTTGTCTCCTCTCCTACCTACCACTTCATACTCCATATTCATACAAGATCCCTCCAAAGTATGAGGTACCAACCCCGGCCACCGCCTCTATGGTAGTGGTCTCGAGGGTGTTAGTTGTAATTCCTCACCCTGAGCGAATTTTCGGTTAATATAATATTTTATCCTATTTCAAGATAAGTGGGAAAATGTAATTTCCTATCAAATAAGGGAAATATTTTAATAAAAATATTATTTTCTAAAACAATATCAATAGTTATATTTAAATATTGTACAAAAAAAATATATTTAATTAACATATCAATAGCTTATATATAAATAGTATGTAAAAAATATCAGATATAAAGTTATAGCAAAACGGTAAGAGTAACATTTACTATCTATCCGTGAGGTCACGTGTTCAAGCCACATGAAATGCATAGAAATAGCAGGATGGTGTGCGTTAGTTTTTTTTTCATTAAACTTTTTCCGACGGCCAATCCCCATCGTAAATAAAGATAAGCCGTCGGAAATACTAGTAAATTTGACCACCTCTGATTACTATAACCATTACCGACGGCAATTTTATTTTTTCTGGCGGCATTGACCATCGAAAATGGTCATATTTGTGACAGCTCGTTGGTAAATTGTTATTTGTGACAAGCGTATTTGTGACGGCCTTCGACGGTCATTTCCTGTCTGAAAAAAGTGTATTTCCGACGGGAAATCGTCTTTTCCGATGGCATTTAGCCGTCGAAAAAGACCATTTTTTTGTAGTGTTAAAGCAAGATTTCTAGAGTATATTATCTATTCAAAGTTTTAACAAAACACATGAATAGCTCATAAGAACACAAACACATGTATTATTATGAGAATTCAGCCAAAGAGAGCCTAATACATGTGAGGAACTATTTTTCATAAAATCAATCAATTAAAGATCATCAAATAGTCATAGAATCAAAGCTAGCATAATACAATCCCAAACACATCAAAACATAGGCAAAATCAAAACCTAATTCAACATGTGAGATTTCAATTGAAACTCAATCTAGCTTTAAATGAGTTCAAGACTCAAATCAAAAAAATCACAAGACACATATATATATTGAAGAAGAAAACCCAAGGCAATTGACCAAGTTTTAACAGAAAACTTTGAGAGAAAATCAATACCTTAATTGATTTGGTGCAGTCCTATTTTTGTGAGGTTAGACTCCAAACAACAATAAAACTAACTCAAACCTTCAGAGAAAAGATGATGGATAAATAGAAAAATAGTCTCAACTTTGAATCACTCAGATCGGATTTCAAATGAAGAAGTTATGGTGTCTGGAAGATGAGAAATTTTGGGAGAAAATTTTGAACTCAAATTTTGAATCTCTTCTTATAATGAAATGTGAGAGGGAAGAGATATATAAAGAAGAGGGAAAACAATAGAGTCAAAATGACCAAAAGGGCATGAAGCACATCAAGTGACCTTGCTTCCCAAGATGGCATGTGGGTATCTCGGGGCAGCAAGCCTTCTTACCCGAGATGGCCACACGCCATCTCGGGAAATAAGCACTTAATGCTTGCTTCTTTTCCACGAGCTCTCTTCGCGTTCTTCCACCTTTCTCCGGCCTCTGAACTCAGAATTCAAATCCGTTTACGGATTACAAATCGTAACTCTCTCTAAAACATGGAAATATAAGATACTCAACATAGAAAATAAGAATTTGACTCGATATATAAAGACAAAGATAATGTACGTAACATGAGTTGAAAGTGTAGTATCTTTTGACTTAGAACTTGAAATCAGTAGTATGAGTAACCGAAATGAATAGAACTCAAACGAATGATTTTATAATAAAATCAAGTTCATTATCCATGTTATACAAACATATACATATACAAACACAATTCACACTAGAATGCAAACTACATAGAGATAGTCTATAATCGTGCATTTTCTAAAACATGTTATTTTCATACCAATGCATGAGCATTCATCTTCAAGTGTGTGAATGTGTTATAAATGGTGCACAACAATGCAGGGAAACATATGTATGATTTGTGTTTGTATGCCTTTAATGGTGCACAACTATGCAGGGACACAAATGTATGAATTGTGTTTGTGTGCCTATGATGGTGCACAACTATGTAGGAACACAAATGTATGAATTGTGTGTGTGTCCCTAAAGCCTTGTAAGAGAAAGATAAGGTCTTAATATACCTTTGTAGAACCATATAGCATCCTTTCTCTTTGAAGACTTTGAACTTGCTTTGACTAGTTGTCATTTCTTCTTTGATGCTTGAATAATTATGAACCTAAACAACTAAATCACTATAAGTAAACATTATTTTGATATGGAATTAATGCCAACATAATCTAAAACCTAACAAAATCATCGATGACATACCTTCTCCAAGAGAGCTACAAATAGGGGGCAAAATCTACTAAAACGAATCCCCCTTCAGGTGATCTCTTAATCCAACATAACATCAGGCAAATAAGTCGGCCTGGTTAAACCCCTCCCTTGTTGGATAGACCCAATAGTTGCCTATCTCTATGAGGGAAAGCTTATAGTAGATCGGAGCAAGCTCAAAATCTCAAAAGGACCTCAATCTGATACTGACTTATTGACGGGTACCTCTACCATAGAGGAAATTCCCTTCCCCTACTCCGGTTCTTGCAACCAAACGATACTAGTTAGGCATTGAAAAATGTCCACTCAGGCAAGTGCGGAAACCATACCGGAGGAGAAGCATTAGCATACCAGGTGCTCCATATGGGTTACTAATGGCCGACCATACACCAAGATGCAAGAATATTTCTGCAGTCATATGGACCCTGCCAAAGGACCTCAAACCTGAACCATCTTTCCCCAGAACGTCTATATACAATGAGCTCACCATACCCATGCTATTGTTGTGATTGCCTAATTCACTAGATGGGTGGAAGCAGGACCACTATCCTAGATCATAAAAGAGAACACCACCAAGAGTTTATCAAGACTAATGTGGTATGCAGGTTTGGTACCGCCATCATCATCATCATCACACCTCGATAAGGAGTTTGATAATGCTCGATTCAGGGATTTCTGTGAAGACTTTGGAATCGAACTCCGCTTTGCCTTGGTAGCCTACCTTTAAACCAACGGCCTGGTGGAGGCTACCAATAAGTCAATTAAGAAGCTATTGAAGAAGAAACTCATATAGAAAAAAGGAAAGTAGAAGAGCTACCCGAGGCTCTTTAGGCCTACTAGACCACCTAAAGAACCACGATCGGGATCTACTCCTTAGCATTTAGGATGGAGGCGGTCCTACCTGTCGAGCATAAACTGACCTCATTTCTTGTCTAGCACTTCGAGCCTAAAAATAATGAGACCAAGCTTAGGGCCAAACTGGACCTTCTAAAGGAAAAGCAAGACAGAGCGACAGAGAGGGTAGCAATTTACCAAAGCCAGATTGCGAGGTACTTTAAAAAAAGGGTGAAGATCAAGAGTTTTAAAGAAGGGGACTTAGTACTCCGAAAGGTGACTCAGAACACTAGGGTTAAATCAGATGGGGCCCTAGGCAAATTTGGGAAGGCCCGTACTTGATAAATGTTGTGGTTCGAAGCGGGGCTTACAAGCTCGAAGAAATGAATGGACGACCCATCGACCATATATGTAACACTGATCATTTGAATAGGTTTTAACCCTAGGGGGACTCCAAGCAGATTAGCCCTACCCATATATCGGCATTAGCAGTCCTTAAACATTTATGTACTTTTAGTTTTATCATCAATAAAGTCTGCAGTTAGTTTCTCCATCTCCAGTTGTGTTATCTTTTTCGTTAAAAGGAATTTCACCACAATCATCATGGACCAAGGATAGCTAGTAGCCTTCTTGATGCCTTGGCCGGGTACCACCCCCTGCCAAGAAGGGTTTGAGTGTAAGAGTATAGTTGGCAACCAGATCTTAAGACCAGGATAGCAATATATCATTATAGCATTCCTGATGCCCCAGGTCAGGCAACCCTCCCGGAAAGGGTCTAAATGTAAGAGCATAGTTGTTAGATAGATCATAAGACTAGGAGTACAAACTAGAACCTCTGATGCCTTGGTTGGGATATCACCATCAAGAAGGATATAAGCGTAAGTGTATAGTTTCCTACTAGATTGAGATCGCAGTAGCATGGTACCTCCCTAGTACAGGGACAAAGGTACCCAGATTGATTCGACACAATTACAAATTCGAGCAAGTAACAATTTCCAATTTAATGGATGATTGGTACCTCAATTATCCCAGAGAGGATAAATGACCTTGAAAAAAATACTTTCAGGATCAGTTTGGCAAAGTTTCATGGTTATCTGATCCTAGTCATTTATCGTTATAATCTATTCTCCATGTATATTTTGAGCTTTTTATGTTGTCGGGTTTCAATTACACAGATATGTACTGGGGACTTGATAAAAAAATAGCGAGCAACTCGATCGAGGTACCAATAGTGTTACGGGGTATCCGACCTATGAAAGATCTCTGAAATGGGAGTACATGCTACATGTAACCTCTCTTGAATCGGGGTATAGAAGCGGTACGAGCAATACCCATGACCTCTCTTAAATCCTACGGGATCGCGCTGGTAGGAGTCCTATGAGACAAAGTTAGCGAGAACAAATTTTTGGCTAAGTGGACATAGCTAAAGCTCATTACCACTCTGCTAGGTTTATTATACTTAACTGTCTTTAAGTTTCCCTTACCAGATTTAGTTATGTCAAGAACTATTTTCAGAAGCCGGAATAAAGCAAGATGCACTCGACTAAGGTAGAATTCAGCTAAGTATAGTTACGAGAAAGAACAAAATATTTTCCAATAATGCTAAAAATGAGAGCCTATCCCCTATTTCTAGGCAACTTTAAAAAGAAAAAAGTGAATGATAAGTAACAGGTCATGATAAGAAAAGGGTGCCCACCCCCTTTTCTGAGCAACCAAAACAAGCATCTAGTAGTAAGGTCATGCGTCAGCATCCTCCTGGTGTCCCCCTCATGCAGCTCCATCTTCTAGTGGCTACCAGCCGGCCCGCTCTTTATTTAACACTTTAGCAACCATAACTAGGATCTCGGGAGTGAAAGGCTCAGTCTGGGGAGTCGTAGTGACACCCGCCCCAACCTTCTCCTCTGTTGGCTTTCCCTCAACTACTCACTCCATTAGAGCTGGACCAGTTTGGCTTTCCATCACCTCTTTAGAGGCAGGCTGGTCTTCCAATGCTTCATGAGCAACAGGCATGTCTTCTTTTACCTCCTTAGAAGTAGGTAAGACCTCTGTAATCCTAAAAAGCTGAACTTCATAGTTTACGACCTCATCAGCACCAGTAGTTCCAGAGGGACCTACATTGCCACCTGTTGGGGTAGATAGTTTCCTTACCCTCTCCAGGATTTCTTTTCAGTTCCAGTCCGCTATGTGGATAGGTCAAAGGGAGGAAGTAATGCCTTGGCCACTTAGAGTGTCGTATAAAAATAACCATCACCAAAGGAGGAGTCAAATTCCACCACCAAACCGTTCACTTGATCACGTAGAGTTCAATTCTCCTCTGCCTACTCCCTGGCTTTCTTCCTTCGAGAATTTCTCTCAATAGCTCGCCGCTTCGACCTGAGGGTTTTCTGATCAATAACATGTTTCAACCTCCCAAGGTCACAGTTAGTATCCTCTAATGCCTTCTCGATCACATTCAAGTTGAGGTTCAACGCCTGTACCATGCCCTGAGTTTGAGCAATCTCTTATCTGGCTACCTTAGCATCAGACTCAACCTTTTTAGTACGTTTCTTCAATGAAGTCATCTGATGGATCACATCGACATTATACTTGAAAATCTGCAAATAACAACAACCAAGTTAGCCATCACCTATGTATTAGTTATGTAAATACCATATCGATAATGAAATGGGATATGTTTCCCAGTTTGCCTAAGCAATTAGGGTAAAACCCTTGGTGAATAGAACCTTAAAAGAAAGCATGGTCATTGGAGCTAAACTCTCACCATGACAAGAAAGGATGAATCGGTTCAAGAACTCATCTTGATCAGTAATCCTCGGTCGGGGTCAGTACTCTCTCGAAGAGTCATAGTGGTGGTAGCATCGGTGGTCTCAGAACCCACTCTGCTCGGGAAGTTACTAAAGCAAGCTGAGGAGGTGAAATGGTACTGGTAGCAGAAGTAGAGGTGACAACAGTAGTGCTAGTAGTGGCAGTAGAAGAAACAACGGCAGTAGTGGTAACAAGAGCAAAAAAACCATAGCCTCTCACCCTGGTTAGTCGGGAAACGAACACACCCATCTGAGACATGGGTCGGGAGGTGAAAGGTGCCTTGGGAATTTCAATAAGTGCGTGCCTACCACCCCTCACAGTGAAAGGAGGAGGAGGAGACAAATCAGCTTTGGCGGTGGGGGAACCAGATGGAGAGAGAGATCATGGAAGTGTCAAGCGGACAGGGCTCCCACTGAGTTCGTAGTGGAATAGCTGAAAATACACAAATAAAAATAAAATTAGAGTAAATAAATGGCAAGCAGGGAATCCGAGTTAACATAAATGAAAGAGCCAGCACACCTAAAGAAGCAGCTGAGATACGCAGATACAGGTTCACCCGGCTGGGATCATTAGCATCGGAGGTAGGATACTTCAGACTGATGAAGTTTCGCTTAATCATCGCCTCTAGAATTGCCTTAGATTCAGCGGTGAGAGAAACTTTCCCCCAAGTTGGTTTGCCACTTGAAAGTTCCCTAAAAACGTGTGTGTCTATACCTAAAGGGGGGAGGAGTAAATAGGTTTTAATCAAGTCAATTACCAATTTTTCTTGATTACTCAATATTCAAAATTCACCCAATAGAACAAACATACAACATCAAGTGTAAGGTGCGAAAATATAAATAACACTAGATGTATACGTGGAAACCCTCCAAATGGGAAAAACCACAGGCTGTTAAGTGCGCCACACTCGGTCACAGAAATCCACTATACGAATAAAAGGTTACACCCTCAAGTGATACCCGGACTGTAACTCTAGAAAACCTTAGGCTATGGACACCGCCACTCACTACTCTTGGTTCATTCCCTAGTGATCTCCCATGATCAACTACTCTTGGCGTGAGCACCTCCTACTCTACCCCTCGAGGCTTTTACAGTGGATACCTGACCAATTGCTTGCCAACCTACCCTTGGTTGCAAGACCAGACTTGCTTGTGCAACTTTACCTAGTTGCCACAAGACTTTGACTCTATGAAGACTACAACAACCTATGTGATTATGATGAAATAGTCAAACATGCAAATAATGCTAGGCAAAACACTAAATGTTATCCAGGAATTTAAAATTTTCACTAATTGCAATTCCTAGATATCAATGTCTATATGAATGTTCATGAAGACTTAACTAGATATAGTTATACAACATTATATCCTAGTTATCAAACAAAGCCATTTCAACATATGTTGTCATTAAGCATGGCATGGTTATTAAATGCAATCATCAAAATGCAATCAACATGACCTAATTATCTAGTGGCAACAATGACCTAAATGCTAGCTATCACAAAAGCCATATCAACATAAGTTGTCATTAAGTATGGCAAGGACTATAATGCAATCATAAAATGCAATCAATGAGTCCTAAATAATATCTAAATGCAAAGTATAGAGATTTAGCTAGAAGGGCAAATATGTCATAAATTCAAGCTATCAACAATCAAACCCAATCATGTTATCAAGACTCTTAAATATATGCAATAACTAGAGTCTAGGTATTTAATCATGCAATAATCACCTAATCTAGAGTAAGAAGAACAATAAAAGATATTCAACGAAGTTCTTACTTACCTAGTCATGAAACCAAGAACACCCATGCTCATTTGATGAAAAAAGATGCAAGGTGGAGATGGGTTTTGGATTTGGAGAGTTAATCAAGCTTTAATGAAGCTTTCTCTCTCACTCTAGTGTTCATTTTTTAGACTCATTCCAATGAAGAAGATGAGTTAAGGATGTATTTATAATGCCCAAGTGAAATGATATCGTTTTGGACGAAGGAAACAAAGTTTCGTCACGACCGCTGTGCATGCCGTGGCCTAAGAAATTGTCCAGACAACGGTCTGTGCAGCATGGCACGGCTGGACATTACCGCTGGTCATTGGCTAGGCATGGCACCAAAAGTGGTCTAGGCCACGGTACACGCCAAACAGCACAAAAGCTCGAGCTTTGAGCAACCCAAAACATGACCAAACGATATCCAAACCTTTTGTATAATATACCGTTGGAAAGGTATGGACGTCTACTTCTACTCCAATTTACAAAACATGGTTTGGATGTCTGTAGAAAATGTTATGGTCATTTTAGTGACCAAAGGTCAGAAATGAACAACAACAGAGATGCTCTGTTTTTGTTGTCACTTTAGAGATTTCAAAACCAATCAAAACAGTCATGAAATATTACAAATATTATACTGTTGGAAAGGTATCGGTGTCTAGTTTGTACAAAAAATTTCAAAACTCATTTTGAATAATTTTATAAAAAGATATGGTCACAAGACCATACAAAGGTCAGTTTTGAAAAACATTTAAATCATTGAAATATACTCTTTTGAAACTAGCACCTTACTCCATATAACCAAACCAAGAGAAGAATGAGACCTTCTCATATGGTCACTCAACGTGCTAAAACAAGCACACCATCGTGCATCCTCAAATACAACACAATACCACACTTAAATCTACAAATGAAGTGCAAGTGTGATTGTGAAGAGATGCACACATATAAATAATATCAACACAAATGCAAGATCAACAAAGCATGCATGAGGTGTGTGTGTGCACCTAAACTCTTCAAGAGGAAAAGTCAATTGAATATACCTTTTGCTTTTGAAGTCATGGAGATGTTTGAAAGCTTGCTAATGAGGACCTAAGCTGCCCATTACACAATCATCCCCAATATGGTATGGTTTGTCATGAAATAAGTCAATCATAAAATTGAGGTCCTTACAATCTCCCCATTTGGCTATTTCATGACAAAACAACCACTCACAAATAAATCATCACAAAAAAATATAATCTAGCTATTGTTCATGAGAGTCCATTCTACGTTACAAAAAGAGATACCTAAGAATCTAAGTTTTCAAGGTCTTCAATCTCTTCGTAGATCATCATAACTACACACAATAGCAAGAAAGCACTTTCCAAGAACAAGTGCATGTGAGGTGAACAAATACAAAATGCAATTGCACTCAATAAAGCAATATAAACAAATGCATATGCAATTCTCCCCCTATATTTCTCAAGACTTCTCCCCCATTTTTGTCATGAGATAGGCAAAAGAGCTCCCCTATCGAGATGCTTTAGCAAAGAGAGCTATTCTCACAAAAACATTGCATAATCATATACACAAACTTTATGCAACTTAAATAATTGAGAGAGATTCAAGGTGTTTTATTTAAATAAAAAAAAATGTGTGATGAGGATGCTTTGCAAGCACGACATGTTACATTCAAATCCAAAACAAATGGTATTTGGCAAAGCAAACATCAAAAGGGTTTCAAAAAATATTCAAACTAATTTGTACCCTTTTGTCATAAGCAAAGAAGATATAGTTTCCAAAATTTTTAAAATAAAGAAACCATATCAATCCTTAAAGGCAAACCAAGACATGAGTGACTATTGCACCCTTTTTTATTTTTCCGGATAATTATCTGTATGATAGTAGTCTTGTTTCACCATTAAAAAAAGAGAGAAGACTAATTTGGATATTTAATCCTTATTAATTGCATGGATACAAGATCCTTATTGATTAGTCCTCTCATTTGCACTCACACACATTTGCATTAAAGCAATCAAACTCAATTCATGCATATCATTTTAAAGCATGTCATTAAAAGCAAGTTCACATGTCATGGAGATAAATTTTAGGTCATTCAAATGTACTTTCCCAATTTATTCTCCTAGTCCAAAAATGCATGTTTGAACATAAATATGACATGGATTGCAAGCAAAGCAATGATGCACACTTGTTAAGATAAACATATAAGCATATATGTGCAACCAAGAATCTCAAGCAATTATCAAAAGAGCATAAAACAAATCAACTTTTTGCTTATAGCAAATCATGCAAGTTCGCTCTCTTTGCTTGAGCTCCACAAATAGGATCAAATCCAACCAAGTCAATGAGAGGTATAAACCTTATAAGCTTACCAAGTCCAAAGGACTTAGTTGCATCTACGGGTGTCTCATGGGCACTAAGGAAAGCGGGTTCAATGTTTCTAACCCACCTAGGTTCCACCTTTTCATTTTTAGTGGCCATAAGTAAATTTCTAAACTCCCTAGTTTCATGCAAAATTTCCCCCCTTTTCAACCGTTTTACTTTCATGCTCTCTAATCTACACCTCTTAATGTATTTAAAGCAACTTGGTCTTAAGTGACCAATCATACCAAAAAAATGAAAAGTAGGTACAAAGTAAGAATTTATACCATTGCATTGTGTTCTCATCGAGGCATCGCCATATTTATGAGGTTGTCTTTGATGATGCACCAGTTGGCTTCTCCTTAGAACTTGAGCCGATCGGTGGCATCTTCGTGGTCTAGCTTCTTGAGATTGTTAAGCCGATTGATCTTGCCTCCTTGGTTGGTCATGCTTCTTGTGATCACCTCCCTTCCTCATAGTTGGTTTGTTGGAGAAGGTGATTGACTTCTCAAGAACTTTTCCTTTCTTCTTGAATTGCCTAGGCTTTGGTTGAGTTGCCAAGGATTGTGTGGACTTTCCTTGAGTTGAAGATTTCTTTCTTAGATGAAGCTTTGATCTTGCCTTGAACTTGAGGTTGTTTGACCTTGGCCTTCCTTAATTCTTCAAGGCACCTCATCTCTCTTTCCTTGACAATTTTCAAGGAGTTTTCTTTGTTGGCAAGCTCATCTTTCTTTGCCTTCGTCCTTTGGTGGCAATCTTAAATCTCCTTCTCATACTTGGACGTATCAATCTTGTCCATCATCAAGGAGTCATCAATGGAGGTCACTTTCTCCATGGTCTTCAATTTGGAGACAATAATGGAGATGTCTTCCATTTGGTCTTCTATGATCTCTTTGTACCGATGAAGTTGATTTTGACTATTTTGTTTGCTATCTTCAAGGGTACGGATCTTTTCCTCCAAGGAAATCTTCCACATTCTCAAAGTCTCATTATCTTTGGAGAGCTCTTCATTTTGCTTCAAAATTTTGAGAAGGGTCACTTGACATTCCTTAATTGAGTTAATTCCCTTGTCAAGACCTTTGCCTTGGTCACTTGTTACCACACCAAAATCTTCCACATAGGAAGCACCCAAGGCTGTGAAGTTAAGCTTATGCTCTTCAATATTCTTGGGCAAGGTCTTCTTGTTTACCTCCATCACTTTGGAGTTCATCCTTTTCTCCTCTTTCACATTGGAGGTCATATACTTCTTGTGAGATTTTGTGAATCTCCTAAGTCTCTCAACCATGAGAGTTATCTCCTCATCGGAGTCATATTCCTCCCTCTCAATTTTGGAGGTCAAATCTCCCTCTAACATCTCAATGCCACTAATAGTGTTTAATGATTGAGATGAACGCAAAAATCAAATGCAAACAAATGCAAGACACACAAACAAGTGCTTGGATCACCTATATATGTCTAGGAACCCGCTCTGACCAATTGAAAGTTCCCTAAAAACGTGTGTGTCTATACCTAGAGGGGGGGGGGGGGGGGCTGAATAGGTTTTAATCAAGTCAATTACCAATTTTTCTTGATTAATCAATATTCAAAATTCATCCAATAGAACAAACATACAACATCAAGTGTAAGGTGCGGAAATATAAATATCACAAGATGTATACGTGGAAACCCTCCAAATGGGAAAAACCACGGGCTGTTAAGTGCGCCACACTCGGTCACAGAAATCCACTATATGAATAAAAGGTTACACCCTCAAGTGATACTCGGACTCTCACTCTAGACAACCTCGAACTATGGACACCGCCACTCACAATTCTTGGTTCATTCCCTAGTGATCTCCCCTGATAAACTACTCTTGGCGTGAGCACCTTCTACTCTACCCTTCGGGCCTTTTACAGTGGATACCAGACGAATTGCTTGCCAACCTACCCTTGGTTGCCAGACTAGACTTGCTTGTGCAACTTCACCTAGTTTCTACAAGACTTTGACTCTATGAAGACTACAACAACCTATGTGAATATGATGAAATATTCAAACATGCAAATAATGCTATGCAAAACACTAAATGCTTATCTAGGAATTTAAGAATGTCACTAAGTACAATTCCTAGATATCAATGTCTAAATGAATGTTCATGAAGACTTAACTAGATATAGTTATACAACATTATATCCTAGTTATCAAACAAAGCCATTTCAACATATGTTGTCATTAAGCATGGCATGGTCATTAAATATGTTGACGTTCGTTTCTGGATTTTGTCAGAAAAGCCAACAAGGACCGGATTTTAGCTAAAAATCAAAGAGGAGAGAAAAAGAAAGTAATAAGACACAAGTTTTACATGGTAAAACTCCGGTGATCGGAGAAACATCCACGGGTGGTTATATGATCCACCTAGCCAAAATCCACTATGAAGAAAGTAATTACAACCCTCGATCTCTATTTCTCTCTTTTAATATTTTTGTATCACTGATGTGTCTGCTATCTCGTCTATATGAGATTATGGGTCTATTTATACATTTTATAGAACCCTAATCTGCCTTTTACAAGTAATACAGGATCTTTGTATTTAATTGTGATTTTTGTTACTTGCTTGAAGTAGATTTGTCTTCTTTCCTGTTTCGGAAGCTAGTAATGAGATTAAATGCGACTCTAGTAGCATAGTCCAATTAAGACTTATTTCCTTATAAGAGTATAGACTTCTTGGAGAATCAGAAGTGTTCTCGGAGGAGGAACCCTTTATGCTTAACATTCTCTTTCTTTATAATCCTTCTTTAATAAGGAGCCTTTTGACTTGACTTGTGGACTACTCTCTAAGCTTCTTACTCGGTTGTCATGCTTATCCCTAGTATAATGCTAAGTATGTTGGTCCGAATGATGTCTCATGATTCGAGTGAAAAATGTCTTTTTACTCACCCCGAGTAAGTTTAATTGTTTTAGCTGATACTGAGTAGGTCTTGCCTTGATACTTGTTTACTCAGGTTTCTTCTCCTTAATGACGCCTCGTAGGATGTTTCCTAAGTGCTTATTTGGAAATCCATCTAGCAACTTTATCCGTCTTGTTGATGACGTGTATGCTTGGTGAAATTCACATACGACAATGCCCCCTTAAAATATTTTTGCCGAGTGAATTTCATTTCGGGCAAGAGTATTTTAATTATCTCATTTTTTACTCGCGTCAGAATAGCTGTCTTGTCATAATATTGTGTCTTAATGGTGACCCTATAATTTCGATTCGCTTCATCACGCGAGATCTTAAATGATGGCGACGTTTTGAAGTTCTGACGGTCGAGGGCTAGTTCCTGTTTTGACACTTGTACCTAGTCTCTTCGTTTTTAGATATCATTTATGAGAAATGATTTTTGCGTTTCCCCAAAGCCGCCTATGTCATCAAGCCTCATCATAAATTTTTCCCACCTCAAGGCCCTAGGGTTTTGTGTGACCACCCCTTTAAATTCTTCACCGAATTTGTGGTAGTTTATTCTTATTTGAGAAAACCAGAATTTTACTATCAGTCCGGATTTCGCTGCAGATCGCTTTCTTCATCAAGGGTTTTTTCTCCAGTATTCCATTCTTTTTAAGGTTAGTTTTGATAGAGCCTTCATCTCGCCTTCGTCTTTGTAATATAGCTCTTGATGCTATAAATCGTAGGGATTATCAGTTAGTTTCCCGTGTTCGAAGATTGTTGGGGGAAACTCTTCTTGGTGAACCTTCATTTTTAGAAGTTGACATTTCTGGGCTTTACCCTGACGCCATTTTTAATCGTATAGCCAGTTCTGATTCATCTAATACTTTATCTAGTTCTGATTCTGACGTTTCTGACCACAGGGTATCTTTTCAAAGGATGGGTAAACATCAAAGCAGAAGTGAGGTACACAAGCATGGCTCGAGTAATGTTCAGATCAGAGAACGGGCTGTTAATGAGAATGATGTTGATGAGGTGTCCAGGGTGTCTCGTCTTTCATTTTCTGATGCTTGCCCGAGTGGTTTCGATACTGAACCAAATGTGGTCGGGCCTGCTGAAATAGAAAATTACCTCTCCCGATTCGACTTGCCTGACTCGGTCACTCTGGTTCCTGCGGGGGATAGAGCCGCATGGAATCCTCCTAAGGGTATGGTCGTGATTTATGGATCAATGCTATGTTGTGGTGTCACACTTCCCTTTCAGCCATTTATTGCCTGGTTTTTGTCTGAAGCAGGGATAACCCCAGCTTAGTTGGCCCCGAATAGTTATAAAGTCCTGATGTGCATGTGGCATATGTTCAGTAGAATGAACCTTTCGTCACCTTCCCCAAATGAAATCAGGCATTTCTTTATGTTGAGGCAGGTTAGCAAGACAGGGACATATTTTCTTACATCTACTCCATCAGACGGTTGAGTCCCCAAAAAAGCAAAGGTGAATTGGGAGGTCGACACCTCTGATGACCCAAAAAAGAAGGGTTTTGTATGGGGATTCCCTACATCCAACAAATTCTGAAAGAACAGTTAGTTTTTCACTGGAGGGGCTCTCGGGCTCAACGTCACTGTTGGATCTGGGGATTCCCGAACAGTGTTGAGTGTTCCCTGTTTCTTCTGTTCCCCCGAAGTGTGGAACAGAAAAATAATTGATTATAGTGATTCTGAGCTGAAGAGACTGACTCGGGCAGCTGTTCGTACTCTGGAGAAGAGGAGCAAGAGCTACTTTTTTAAAGAGGAGGATTTGATAAAACTCAGCTTCTTCAAACAGATTTTGGGCAATCGCAGGCGATGTAAGTGACTCGGCACCCTTTCTATTGTATTTTTCTGCTTTTCATTTTCTGACATGAATCTTTTTTTTTTTAAGTGTTCGATACGGACGTAGTCAGCGACCTTCAGGCTCGCCAAGTGAAGTCGATTCTGTAGGCGAGTAGAAAAGAAGCTTCCTATCAGGGCGATGAAGGTATTGCTCTATCCGAGTCTGTAGAGGAAACCGACATTGCTGAGGAACAGATCCCCGAGTACGTTCATCAGGGTGCTCAGCCTTCTACTCAGGATTCTGCTGGTCCAAGTGGCCAAAGTGAGCCAACTGACACCCAACTGCCTGATAATAGGGAGAGGCAATGTGAAGGCCTGGGTGAAGAGCCTGTTGGGCGGTTTGAAAATGGCGATGGTGGTGACATCTTTACGGATCAAGTGCCTGCGGGCTCCGAATTCTTCAAGTCTTTTTAGGACGATCTGTAGGAAGATCCTGCTAGCGAAAGGCAGTTAGTTCATCGGTTCCTCGGGTAGTCTCATTTATCGACTCCAGCGACGAAGATGTTGCGGATGAGATTGCTCCTAGTGTTGGCATTGGAGCCTCAGAAGTTACGGCGGCCTCAGAACCGAACAAGGCTTCTTATATCCCCGAGGTTGGGAATATAGGGGCTAAACCTTCGGGGCCTTTAAATCCTTCTCCCCAGGATATGCTACGGGAGATGTCCTCAGGTCGGGCATTCATCAGGGACGACCGCTGGAGCGGCTTTAGAGATGGTTCACTGTCCGAACATCTTCAAAACGTTTTCAACGGTGCATCTTATATAATTAAATATGACTTCTTTATTGTTTTGCTTCTGCCAGATTTCTAAATATATTCCTTTGCAGATAGTGGCCGAATTTGCTGAGCTAATTCAGACACAGCAACATCAAGCCGATCGAATAAGGCGTCTAGAGGCTCAGCTGAAGGCGAGTGAAGAAGGCCGTGCTCGAGCTGAGAAAGCTTATCAGCGGAAGGTCGGTTCTGTACAAATATCCACAGACCATTGTCAGGCGAAGCAGGTTGAAGCCGAAGATAAGGCATCATTGGCAGAGGAGAAGGTTGCATCACTTTAAAGTCTTCTATCTTCTGCTGAAGAATCCATGCTTAAGGCCGAGCAGGAGGCAGAGCAGTCGAGGTCGGCGTATGACCAAAAAATCGAAGATCTGGAGCGCCAAGTGTTAACAGTTGAATCCCTATCCCGAGAGGCCAGGTTGGAACTTGAAGTCTAAGGGGTGGATCGTTTCAAAATATCCCCTGCTTACGATGCCCTGCTTCTTCAAGAATTTCAACACGGGCTAGTTTTGGCTGGCGAATTCTTCAAAGTTAAGAATAGGGCGACTGAGAAGGCTCAAGCTAATTGGGAGCTACCAATCAAACATCACGTGGATCGGTCCTTGGAGTCTCTTTGGATTCAAATGAAGGAATGGAGAACCTACTGCCGTAGTCAAGGCAAAGAGCCTCATCCCATGCATTTAGAGATTCCGTCCGAGCATTCTCTCTCGATCTTTTACTCCAGTCAAGAGTCGGTCGAGGGTGTGGTCCCAGATGTCGGGCCGGTCCTGAGTGAGGATTACGACCAGTGGATGGATGATACCATCGACCTTATTGTTTGGTCGTCTAACGAAAGTTTGCTCTGTGAATACGAGATGGTGCTAGACCAGAATATCTGCAAAGGCTCGAAACCCTCACATCCTTGACTTTTTTAAATTTGTAGAAGATTCCTTTATATATATATATATATTGTAAGGTTCTTTGAACTGTAACCATTCTTTTTTAAAGCAATAAATTTCTATTTTATTCTGAATTGAATGGTCTTGATCTGTTTATTGCTGATTGTTGCCGAGTGCTGTATTAAACTGGCTGATGTCTGAGTAACTCAATCGAGTATTTTATTAAACCGATTGTCACCCGGATAACTTTAATCGCCAAGTATCTTATTAAACTGGCTCTTCAATGTTCGGGTGACGTAACCGAGTATATTATTAAATCGGTTGTTACCCGAATGACTTTAATTGCCAAGTATCTTATTAAACTGGCTCTTCAATGTTCGGCTAACTTAACCGAGTATCTTATTAAACCGGTTGTTACCCGAATGTCTTTAATTGCCAAGTATCTTATTAAACTGGCACTTTATTATTAACTGAGTTATCTTGAACCAGGCAAGTTTACACGTGTTTCTTACCCGGTTGTTACCCGAACATTACATTAAGGCTCACCATGGTCATATGTTCGAGTCCTTATGCAATACCAAGGACTTCTCCCCAGTTTTTATACGTAAGGGTTTGCCGAATCGTTGAGCTCTCTTTAAGATTGCTCAACACAGTTATGCATTTCACAGGAACTTCTTCCGATAGCGTCCCGAGCATTTTTCCTGAATCTGGTGCACCGGGTTTGCCTTTTTGCTAAGGTCAATTTGACCTTGCTCGACTGGCATGCTTCTTCGAGCTTCTCCGCCCATTCAGGATTTGATGGTCCCGAGTATTCTATTTGCATGTTCTTATTATCATGCTCTTCCATATGCTCTTATTATCATATGCTTCTTTTCAGAATTCTTGAATAATTTTTATTTATCACTGTAAAATCAACACATTTAAATTCCATAGCAAACATTTATCGCAACTAATAGCCCTGACTAAGAAAACAAAAAGAAAAAACAAGTTAAGAATAGAAAATCTTTAGATATTGAGCGTTGTATGGTCGGGGTAAAACCCCTCTGTTGGGTCGTGCAATCCAATATGCTCCATGGCTAGCTATTCCCTCGACCTTGTATGGGCCTTCCCATTTATCTGTCAGGGAACCTGCAGCTTTATTTTACGTGTTTAGTGATACTCTCCTGAGCACTAGGTCTCCAAGCTAGAATTTTCTGATCCGAACACGAGAATTGTAGTGGCGAGCCACTCTTTGTTGATATGTTGTACTTCTTATTCGGGACTTCTCCCTTTTTTCTTCTAGCTCATCCAAACTTTGTAGTAGCATATTAATATTCTGCTTTTCATTGTATAGCCTGACCCGGAGGGACGCATACGATGTTTCTACGGGGATGACAGCTTCTGTTACGAACGCTAAAGTGAACAGAGTTTCTCCTGTTGAAGTCCTTGCTGTCGTCCGATATGCCCATAATACTTCAGAAAGCTTTTCAACCCAGCTTCCTTTTTTGGCATCCAACTTTGCTTTGATGGTGTGCTTGATAATTTTATTTACTGCTTCTACCTACCCGTTTGTTTAATGATGAGCTGGTGTCGCATAGTAGTTAGCAATCTGATACTTCTCGCACAACCGTATGAACTTTTGGTTATCAAACTGGGTGCCATTGTCGGAGATTATAGTGTCCGGAACTCCAAACCTATAAAGTATGTTCTTCTTTACAAAATTTATGGTATTGGCTTCTGTGATATGCACCAGCGCTTCAGCTTCTGCCCATTTTATGAAATAATCGACTGCTACTATGGCGTGCTTTGCTCCACTCCCTGTCCCAGCTGGCATTGGGCCGAACAGGTCTAGGCCCCACATGGCGAATGGCCATGGGGCAGTGAGGTTTCTGAGATTAACAGGGGGGTTGTCGGATATCGTTAGCAATCCTTTGACAGGTATTGCAACTTTCCGACCACTGCTGTGCATCTGAGAAAAGCCTAGGCAAGTAATAGCCTTGCCTGAGCACCTTATGCGCTAGACTTCTACCCCCAGTGTGGTTTTCGGAAACTCCTCTATGGATCTTTTGAAGTATTTGATATGCATCTTCTTTCGAGACACATCTCTGTAGAGTTCGGGAAAACCCTCTTCTGTAAAATTCTCCTCCGATCACGGTGTACCTAGTCGATCGATACCTTATGCACTTTGCTAGTACCGGATCTTCCGGGAGTACGCCTTCTTCAACCTATTCTGTTTTGGATTCATTCAAGTCCTCCCTAAAATCCAGTTCGAATGACAAGGACTCTTTACACTGATTTGGCTACATTATGGTGCACACTTGTTCAGCATCATGCTTGTCTTTGTGTACTGATAAGTTTGCTCTTCGGGTCATCTCTTGGAATCCCTTGACTATCCAAACCCCTTGTTCTGTTGGGAACTTGATCATTAATGCATAAGTGGTCGTCACGACCCTTGTTTTATTCAGGAATGGCCGACCCAATAATGCATTATACGGTCAATTGTCCAAATCAACTACCATAAAGTCGAGTAGGACAGTCCTCTGGCATGGCTTCATTCCAATCTTTACGGGTAGTTTTACCGTCCCGAGTGACCTGACCTCTACCCTTCCAAACCCTCTTAATGGAGTACGGAAAGGCTGTAAATCTTTTCGGTCTAGTCTTAGCTGGTCATACACGGCCACGCTTAGGATGTCTGTTGAACTCCCATTATTTATTAAAATTCTCCGGACTTCCCTATGGAAAATCCAAGCACTTATAACCAAAGCGTCATTAGGCCAAACATCGACGCCATGGGAATCTGCCTCTGTAAAGACTATTGGGTCCCATCCTTCCTTTACCCTTTTCGGGTCTGGCTCAACCGAGTTTACGTCGAAGTTATTCCTTACTTCTATTGCATCTTTGATTTCCTGAGTTCGTTCTCGGCTGCTTCTCCCAGTAAAGGGTCCTCTGAAAATTGTATGTATTACCTGATTGGCTTCGGGACTGGCCTTTTGATTTCGTCCAGAATGATCTACTTTAACTTCTTTCTTAGCTTCTAATTTCTCATCTTTTTTTAAGATTATATCCCGTAAATGGCCTTCCCGAATGAGAGTCTCTATGTAATCTCTGAGTTTGTAACACTTTGAAGTCTCGTGCCCTGTTTCCTTATGAAACCGGCAATACTTGGTTGTATCTTTCCGGGCAAACTAAGACTATCGCCATGGTTCTTGCACCATATTCTTCTCTTCTAGGATAGCTAGAATTTCTTCTTGTTTTGTCCGAAAAGGGGTGTAATTGGTGTATATGCCTCGGTATTTATCTGTGGACTATTCGGCATTACGCCCATTACCCTCATCCTTGTTTTTCTCATTGTCGTTCCCTTTTAGCTTTCCCTTTTGATTCTGCCCCTTGGATTCAGCATCCTTCTGTTCAGGCTTTCCTCTGTGCATATAGCTCCCTCTTGTAGCTAACTCTTCTTCTTCGGCCAGTGAGTATCCTCCTGCCATATCCATCATGTCAGCATACCTGGTCAGTCATGCTCTTCTCAAATCAAAGGATAGCAGTCCATTCTATAAGTTATTGGTGAAAGCAGCAATAATTGCTTCATCGTTTGCACTACCAATTTCAGATACTGCTTGGCCGAATCGGCCTAAGTATTTATTTAATGACTCGTCTTTCCCCTGCATTATTTGAGAGAGGTAGGCCACCGACTTTATCCTGTGAACATTGCTCAGAAATTGCCTTGAGAAGCTTCTGCTCAGTTCGCTGAAATTTCCGATGCTCGTCAGGGGTAGTCTCCCGAACCATCTTGACCCTGTGTCTCCTAGTGTTTGTGGAAATTTGAGAAACAATAGGGGGTCACTGCGGGCATATTGAGCCATGGCACTTTTATAGCATCTAACGTGCTCCTTTGGATCTGTATCTTTTTTGAATTGCTCCACATGCGGCATCCTGAATCTTTCTGGGAAAGGGGTCTGCAAAATTTCCCTGGTGAATGGACTGTCAGCGTCATCGTCAGATAGATCGTTATAGCCATAACGTCTGACCAACGCTTCCATCTGATGCCTGTTATTCTTGACTTCTCGAGTTAGGCTCTGGATTTTAACATCTCTATTTCCCATCGGACTTCCCCGACGGTTAAACCGCTGGGTTATCGTCATTCTTTTCTCAGACTCTTCACTCTGATGCCAGACCTCTCGTGTGACTCCATGATGAAGTTTGTGATGGTGTTGATCACTGTCTTCTGATGATGACCGACCTTTGCTCTGGTCGTATTTACGATGTCTGGCCCGTACTGTTTGATTGTGGTCCAGCCTCTGGTGAGGTTGTTCCTCTTCAGGTATTTCCTGTCCAGCCGGGTTGATTGAGGAAGAGTTCCTTATGGTTTTCGGCATAATTATTCCTGGCCCAACCACCACCGAACGGAGCCTTAAGGGTGGAGGATTGGGAGTATGTGCTCCTGCAGCCAGTTGATCAACCCCTTCCCTTGCTGCGTCTGTCACCAATTGTTGCAATGCCTCTAGGAAACGCAGCGTCAGATCTCTGTTGGTTGGAGGAACTTGCTGGATCCCTGCCAGGTGTGCATGCTGGTTTTCTGTGTTTGCTACAGGATCTCGTGTCGTGTTACCAACATGGAAATCGCCTGGTAATTTTTGGCCATTCCCTGAACAACTTCTACTTCTACTTCTACTTCCTGCCATTGCTTTTAACAAGGTTGGAGGTTCAACCCCTCCTTCTAGCGCCAATTGTTGACGTTCGTTTCTTGATTTTGTCAGAAAAGCCAACAAGGACCGGATTTTAGCTAAAAATCAAAGAGGAGAGAAAAAGGAAGTAATAAGACACAAGTTTTACATGGTAAGACTCCGGTGATCGGAGAAACACCCACGGGTGGTTATATGATCCACCTAGCCAAAATCCACTATGAAAAAAGTAATTACAACCCTCGATCTCTCTTTCTCTCTTTTAATATTTTTTGTATCACTGTTGTGTCTGTTATCTCGTCTATATGAGATTATGGGTTTATTTATATGTTTTATAGAACCCTAATCTGCCTTTTACAAGTAATACAGGATCTTTGTATTTAATTGTGATTTTGGTTACTTGTTTGAAGTAGATTTGTCTTCTTTCCTGTTTCGGAAGCTAGTAATGAGATTAAATACGATTCTAGTAGCATAGTTCGATTAGGACTTATTTCTTTATAAGAGTATAGACTTCTCGGAGAATCAGAAGTGTTCTCGGAGGAGGAACCCTTTATGCTTAACATTCTCTTTCTTTAGAATCCTTCTTTAATAAGGAGCCTTTTGACTTGACTTGTGGACTACTCTCTAAGCTTCTTACTCGGTTGTCGTGCTTATCCCGAGTATAATGCTAAGTATGCTGGTCCGAATGACGTCTCATGATCCGAGTGAAAAATGTCTTTTTACTCACCCCGAGTAAGTTTAATTGTTTTAGCTGATCTCGAGTAGGTCTTGCCTTGATACTTGTTTACTCGGGTTTCTTCTCTTTAATGACGCCTCGTAGGATGTTTCCTAAGTGCTTATTTTGACGTCCATCTGGCAACTTTCTCCCTCTTGTTGATGACGTGTATGCTTGGTGAAATTCACATACGACAAAATACAATCATCAAAATGCAATCAATATGACCTAATTAGCTAAATGCAACAATGACCTAAATGCTAGCTATCACAAAAGCCATATCAACACAAGTTGTCATTAAGTATGGCAAGGACTATAATGCAATCATAAAATGCAATCAATGAGTCCTAAACAATATCTAAATGCAAATCATAGAGATTTAGCTAGAAGAGCAAATATGTCATAAATTTAAGCTATCAACAAACAAACCAAATCATGTTATCAAGACTCTTAAATATATGCAATAACTAGAGTCTATGTATTTAATCATGCAATAAACACCTAATCTAGAGTAAGAAGAACAATAAAAGATATTCAATAAAGTTCTTACTTACCTAGTCATGAAACCAAGAACACCCATGCTCATATGACGAAGAATGATGCAAGATGGAGAAGGGTTTTGGGTTTGGAGAGTTAATCAAGCTTTAATGAAGCTTTCTCACTCAAGAAACTCTCTCTGGCACTCTCGGGTTCGTTTTTTAAAGTCATTCCAATGAAAAAGATGAGTTAATGATGTATTTATAATGCCCAAGTGAAATGACATCGTTTTGGACGAAGAAAACAAAGTTTTATCACGACCGATGTGCATGTCATGGCCTAGACAAGTGTCTAGACCGCGGTCTGTGCAGCATGGCATGGCTGAACTTTACCGCTGCCTAGGTCGCTGCCTAGGCATGGCACCAAAAGCGGTCTAGGCCACTGTACACGCCAGACAGCACAACAGCTCGAGCTTCGAGTGACCTAAAATATGACCAAACGATATCCAAACCTTTTGTATAATATACCGTTGGAAAGGTATGTAAGTTTACTTTGTACTCCAATTTAAAAAACATGATTTGGATGTCTGTAGAAAATGTTATGGTCAGTTTAGTGACCAAAGGTCAGAAACGAACAACTACAGAGATGTCCTGTTTTTGTGGTCACTTTAGAGATTTCAAAACCAATCCAAACAGTCATGAAATATTACAAATATTATATTGTTGGAAAGGTATCGGTGTCTAGTTTGTACAAAAAAATTCAAAACTCAATTTGAATCATTTAATAAAAAAATATGGTCACAAAACCATACAAAGGTTAGTTTTGAAAAACATTTAAATCCTTGAAATACACTTTTTTGAAACTTGACATCTTACTTCATATAACCAAACCAAGAGAAGAATGAGACCTTCTCATATGGTCACTCAACGCGTTAAAACAAGCACACCATCGTCCAAGCGCAAACACAACACAATACCACACTTAAATTTACAAATGAAGTGCAAGTGTGATTGTGAAGAGATGCACACATATAAGCAATATCAACACAAATGCAAGATCAACAAAGCATGCATGAGGTGTGTGTGTGCGCCTAAACTCTTCAATAGGAAAAGTTAAGTGAATATACCTTTTGCTCTTGAAGTCATGGAGATGCTTGGAAGCTTGTCAATGAGGACCTAAGCAACCCATTACACAATCATCCCCAATGTGGTGTGGTTTGTCATGAAATAGGTCAATCATAAAATCGAGGTCCTTACACCACTGAACCAGGTGGGAACCTAGTATTCAGTGCCCCCGATGAAAACCGAGCTCCCCCATTCTATACTTATCACAACCCATTCTTCATTACAAGGATTATCTTTCTTGGTGGTGTTGGGGACCATAAAATTCAAGCTATTTTTTTGATCGCAGATAAAACATCCACTTTGGACCATGGGAATCGGCAATAACCTGGAAAGGGAACCTTAACTCGTCCAGTCTCAGTTTCCCTATCAATACCATCCTTCTTGCATTGCTCCTTCCATAACAAGAGAAAACCCACCAGGTGCCTCTAGAACCAGAGTATCAGTTGAAGTTGGGCGAGCTGTAGGGCGTGAGGGGCCCTATGAAGGGAGGGATGGAGTGTGGGCTCTCTTTCTTTTAATTGTATACCTAAGGATGGAAACAAATAAAAACTCTTTCTTTGTTAGTCACAATAATCCTCCAAGAAGAAAAGTAAAGAACGCTAGGTCACTTGTGAATTATCAATCAATTTGATTGAAACTCGTGTGAACCTAGATTCGATGTTGTATATAAAGACTTTTAATGTAAAGGCTACTAGTGCACTATTGAATACAAAACGTTCTTTATTCCTTTACCTATTTGCTGAATTTTCACACACCAATCTTTAGAGTTGGAAGAATTTATCTAGAGTAAGATCTAGATTGTCTACACTCAAAACTCTCTCTTGGCTGAAATATTTCTCCACGAAAAGGAAGTGGCCGAAATTTTTCTCTCTCAAAATAAGGTTGGTAGAATTCTACACTATCATATATACGGTGGCCGAATTCTTCATCCTTTTAATTTAGGAGACCAAATCCTCTCTTAAGAATGATTTTCTTGGTGGGCAAGAATCCCTTCCTTTAGAGGATTTACCTGGTGACCAAGAATCTTTTTCAAAGAAGAATTCTTTTTTACACCAAGACTCCTAATCCAACTCAAATAGTGTATTTATTCAATAACCAATTATTGAATATAATTAAATTGTGACTAAATCAAAAACTTCCTAATTTGACCAATTGTCAATTAGAGTCCTAATAGAAACCAAATACTTCATAATTTGACTAGACAAATAAATTCCTATTATTTATCTCCTTATCAAATATAGTATTTGATATTTATCTTATTACCAACAATAATATGACTCTAGGAGACCATCTCCTACTATAACAAAGATTTTGACTTTTAATTAAACAATTAATTACTTAATTAATTCAGTAATTTCTATGTACTTAAACATTAAAATAAAAAATAATATATAAGGCTATTCTACATGCCCTAGTCGCCCAAGCCTATACATGGTCCAAATATTGTTTTTCTTATTTTATTAAATCCATTGGACTTAAAGAAAAAGGTCTATAGGTGAACTGCACCCATTCTTACTAAAAGAAACAAGTCTGCATGCCTTAATACAATTCTAAATGGACCCATACAATTATCCGGTAGAATATATCAAGTGATCCATGGAAGTTCGTGTGGATTACGGAGCTTGGCGGGCTATATAATTTTAAGCTTCAATAGTCATAACCTAATCACAATCAACAAATAATTCACTTAGGTCCGATCTATTAATTTTAGTTCATTCCACTAAAGAACTAAAATTGAACTCTTAAATAAAGATAGAATAAGTTAATATTGCTCATTCATACCCTAGACAATCTTAATGGAGAAAGTGTATCCTCATGAAGAATATCAGTAATCGCCAAGAGCTCATAGACCACCTATACTCTCCAAGTTACCAAATTTACTCATATGACCACATTTTGAATTTGGATATTTTGACTTGTTTTGAACCCATATTTTAATAGACACTATTGAAAACTTAACGTTATCCAATGCCTCAAAACATCCTTATGATGATATTATACTCTGATTTAATAAATGGAGCCACGATATCCATATCTATAAATGAAGTCCTCTATCGATTAACAAATGAATACTATCGAGGATAGACTATGCTATATAATCGTACTCATTGATAGTTCAAATGATAAAATTTACAGCCATAAGTCCATCATTTATCTCAGGATTGAGATAGACTCTCTGATTGTCTTCAAGTGAAAACTTTTATCTACTGACGGTTCTATATAAATTATTTCATTACGTGATCCTATTCAATAGACCCAGTGCACTAGATTATTTTGCCCAAAGACACCACTCTTTGATGATTTTAGACTCATCATAACACATTTCATCTCACTCAAATGCACCCAAAAAAATCTACAACTTTAACAAGATTAAGGCACCCAACCTTTATCTTAATTTGTGAATATTATTCAAGACTAACTAAAGAATTGTGTCTACCTCATACATATCTAGATGTAAGAACGGTTCTTCTTTTTTCATAGTCTTTTGACCGTATGATTATTTACTTTTGACAATAAGTAACCTTTAAATGCTATAGGATTTGTTAAGCTAGAAATTACTTTTATTATTATGAAAAGATTGTCAAATACATTATTACACTCTTTCCATCGACCATAATCCCAACAGGGTTGACTGCTAACCTATGTGTTGCCAAGGAGATGGGGATCCCTTGCATCTCAACATGACTCAAAGCAATGATATCCTTGTACTTGTAGAGAAGTCTGATCGAACCTTCCATCAGTCCCGCTAGGGTAGCCCTAAGCTTGACCACTTTGGAGGGGTCATCTTCCCTTATCGATATCTCTTCCAATTTATCAATTGGGTGGCCACTGGTCTACCCCCTATCTTCTTCCTCAATCTCTTTTGCATTTGGGACCTCTACCATGACCTTGAATTCTCATGCAGAACCTTAGATTTTGAAGTCCCTTTTTGTTAGTTCTTGCTCTAACTCAACGGTAACCTGCGCACTCTGCTTGGATAACACCGTCGGGTTGGTAGATGTTGCGTAGCTCCTATGTGCTACTTGAAGATCACCCCTTACCTCTTCTACCTTGTCCCTCACTGGAAATTTTAGGATGTTATGGTAAATGGACAAGACCTCCTTGAGGGCTAATAGAAAAGGCCTCCCAAGAATGGCGCTGTAAGCTGAGGGAGTATCAACCAACATGAAATCAGTCATGATAATCGGCTGGAGAGTAGCATCTCCTACTATCACCAGTAGGATCTTTGACCTGATTAGTACTATCGAGTCTCTAGTGAAGCCATACAAGGGCACGGGGCAGTTGTTGTAGAAGCATTATTTCAAACTAAACCTTTCTAGAGTGTCTTTAAATAGGATGCCACTCTGCTACTAGTATCTATCAAGATGTTGTGAACTAGGAAATTGGCAATATGTACAGTGACAACCATAGGTTCATTATGGGGTTGCACTGTATTGTGCACATCCTCCTTAGTGAAGACGATCTAGGCTAACTGAGAGGTTCCTATTGATCCCCGGATAACCTTGAAAATGTCTCACCCTTCCTCCATTCGGGGTATCTTTATAGCATGGTTCTTCTTAGAAATGTCATAAGTCTCTGTCAAGGTAGAACCTCCAGTAATGGTGTAAACGACTTGGATCTACTGTATTAGATCCTTGCCCCTCACCTTTCTTCCCTGTAAATCCTTCTGAATCTCTGTTCGCATAACATTCCATGTCGGGATGCTATCCTACGGAAAATACAAACTCGGTTAAATGCTCAAGGCTAACCTAGAGGGGGGTTGAATAGGTTAGGTACCTTTTTCGACTCCCTTAGAAACAAACAAAAGTTAGTCCCTCTAGATTTCTTGTATAACAATATATATATTAATTAAAGATACTTAATCAATATATACAACAAGCAAAGTGTGATACAAACAAGTAATTATAACACATACATAATTTATATTATAGAAAGGACGTCAACTTACATATAAAGTTCTATCCGTAGTATACAAATAACAAATACAAATATAAGAGAGATAGGGATAGAGAAAAGTTGACACAAGATATAATGTGGTAAACCTTCGAAGAGGAAACATTCACGGGTTAGCAACCACCGGCAAACAAAATCCACTAATAGATAAGACAAGTACAATCTCTCAAGAGATCTCTTCACCTAGAAACTACCTTCCTATCCTACTCATGAGGATGCCGCCCTCTTGCTCAACAATCCGAGGCCTCACAACTCTTGTCAAGACTTCCTCGCTTACCCTTCCGGATCCTCACGACCCTGGGCAAGACTTCTTGCTCAACTATCCGAGTCCTCCCGAATATAGTCAAGACTTCTTCGCTCACCCTTTCGGATCCTTATGACCCTAGGCAAGACTTTCTTGCTCGACAATCCAAGGTCTTCCACCTCTTGTCAAGACTTCCTCGCTAAAAAATATAGGTCTCACACATATTGTCAAGACTTCCTTCTCATAAGGCATCTAGGTGATCATGAATGCAAAACGCAAACAAGCACGCAACATAGATCGTTATGATCAACACATCCTATGGAAAATACTAGACATGAGTATGAATGCACAAAACAAATGTAGTCTAGTCAATCATGCACGTTTAATCCATCTAGATCATGTAAGATATGTTCAACATTAATTATAACCTAGATACATGCATAGATCTAAAACTTGAGTCACAAGATATGTTCAATTAACACATAATCAAGTTCAAATCTCATATACCAAAAATATGCTAAAATCATGTGATAAAGTCAATTAGATTAAAGCAAGAGTTCTAGAGCATATTTCTTATTCATAGATTCAACAAAGCACATGAATAGCTCAAAAGAACACTAGCACATGTATTATAGTGAGATTTCGGCCAAAGAGAACCTATACATGTGAGAAACTATTTTGCACAAAATCAATCAATCAAAGATCATCAAATAGTCCTAGAATCAAAGCTAACACAATACAATCCAAAACATGTGAAAATATAGGCAAAATCAAAACCTAACTCAACATGTGAGATTTCAATTGAAGCTCAATCAACCTTTAAATGAGTTAAAAACTTAAATCTAAACAATCACGAGACACATATATATGTTGAAGAAGAAAACCCAAGGCAACTGACCAAGTTTTAAAAGAATTTTTTTAGAGAAAATCAATACCTTAGTTGATTTGGTGCAGTCCCGTTTTTGTGAGATTAGACTCCAAAAACAACAATAAAACTAACTCAAACCTTCAGAGAAAAGATGGAGTATGTATAGAAAAAAACTCTCAACTTTGAATCACTCAAATCAGATTTCAAATGAAGAAGTTATAGTGTTTGGAACGTGGGAAAATTTGAGAGAAAATTCTGCACTCAAATTTTGAATCTCTTCTTAGAATGAAATGTGAGAGGGAAAGGATAGATAAACGAGAGGGAAAATGGACATATGAAATGACCGAAAGGGACAAGAATTAGACAAAACTGCTTGCAGCTCGAGAAGGCACGTGAGCATCTCAGGGCAGCAAGCCCTCTGCCCCGAGATGGCCACGTGCCATCTCGGGAAAGAAGAGCTTTGCTGTCTTCTTTTTCCCTCGACCTCCCATCGCTTTCTTAGACCGTTCTCCGGCCTTCGTACTTGGAATTTGAACCTGTTTGAGGATTATTAGCCGTAACTCTCTCACAGACATAGACATATAAGATACTCAACCCAAAAAATAATAATTCGACTCGATATACGAAGACGAAGACAATGTATGCAACATGAGTTGAAAGTGTAGTATCTTTTGACTTAGAACTTGAAATCAATAGTATGAGTAACCGAAATGACCGGAACTCAATCAAGAATGATTTAAGACTAAATTCAAGTTCAATATCCATGTTATACAAACATATAAACATACAAACATAATTCACACTAGAATGTAAACTACATAGAGATAGTCTCCAAACATGCATTTTTCAAAACATGTTATTTTCATGCCAATGCATGAGCATTCATCTTCAAGTGTGTGAATGTGTTATACATGATGCACAACGATGCAAGGACACATATGAATGAATTGTGTGTGTATGCCTAAGCCTTGTAAGAGAAAGATAAGGTCTTAGTATACCTTTGTAGAATCGCATGGCATCCTTTCTCTTTGAAGACTTTGAACTTGCTTTGACTAGTTGTTCCTTCTTCTTTGAGGCTTGAATCATCATGAATCTAAACAACTCAATCATTACAAGTAAACATCATTTTGATATGGAATTAATGCCAACACAATCTAAAACCGAACAATCTCCCTATTTGGCAAATTCCATGTCAAAACACCTATACATTTACTACAAATATAAAAATGAAGATAGGTCACAAAATCACTCCCTTACATTACAATGGGTAAGATTCCTATAACTATTCTTCATCAACTCTTTAACTTCATCTTCTCTTGAAGCAACCTACAAATCATCTCAAAGCACAATGCATATACAAGAGAAATGGAACTAGAGCTTTTTTATCTTTTCCAACAACTCAAGATTAGTAGGAATGGAACTAGAGCTTCCATGATGATTTGTATCAAAGTTCTTGTTCAAAGATATTGTACCATTAACATCTAGTGGAGAATGAGAAGCTGTTAGAGCTACAAAGTTGCTCACCAACTCTTCATCACTTGAAGAATCACTACTAGAGCTCTCATTATCACTAGAGTTATCATCACTCCAAGTAGCCGCTAACACTTTGCTTTTCTTGTCTTTCTTAGATAGCTTCTTGGTGCATTCACTAGCAAAGTGACCGTAACCATGACAATTGTAGCATTGAACATCTTTCTTGTTCATGGCTTGACTATTCTTCTCATTCCTTGGATATGATGTTTTCTTAACTCCCTTTTTCTTAGAAGACTTGCCTCTAGGCTTGGCATTCTTCTTTAGAAACTTCTTGAACTTTCTAACCAAAAGAGCCATCTCTTCATTTTCATCACCACTCTCCTCCTCAATAACATTAAAAGCGATTCCTTTACTCTTAATCTTTAGCTTCAAGCACATCTCTTAAGTTTGGAGAGACCCAAGCAACTCATCAATGTTCATGTTATCCACATCCTTGCTTTCCTCAATGGTCATCACCTTTGATTTAAATCTGTTAGGAAGAGACCTAAGGATTTTCCAATTTAAACGCTCTTTTAAGATAGGTACTCTAAGTGCTTGACATTGGTTAGCAATGTAAAGAAGACCGAATTGGAAGTCTTCAAACTTTTCTTCTTCACCCATACTTAAAACTTCAAATTGTGATGCCAACATTTGAAGCCTTGATTTTTTCACTGCTAAGGTTTCTTCATTAGTAACTTGGAGAGTATCCCAAGCCTCTTTTGTGGATTCAAGATTTTGAATGTAGGAGAATTGATGCCCATCAGCTCCTCCAAAGATGTCATTCATAACACAATGGTGCTATTTAGCAACCTCAAACTCATTCATTGTCCATTCACTCCTTGGCTTGAGTATCATGGTTCCATCCTCTTGAACCTTGGTAGGAGGAATATAACCTTCTTCCACTACTATCCAAGCCTTTTCATCTATAGAGTGGATGTAGGCTTTCATCCTCAACTTCCAATACCCATAGTTAGTGCCTCGAAGTAATGGTGGCCTAGTATTTGAGGCTCTTTCCGCCATTACATCATCCTGTAAACCCATGACTTCAAAAGCTTTGCAAAAAACCGTGTATGTATCACCTGGACTCTCACTAAGTAAAATCTAGTGTCCTACTTTGATACCAATTGAAAATACAAACATGGTTAAATGCTCAAGGCTAACCTAGAGGGGGGGTGAATAGGTTAGGCACCTTTTTCAACTCCCTTAGAAACAAACAAAAGTTAATCCCTCTAGATTGCTTGTATCACAATATATATATCAATTAAAGACACTTAATCAATGTATAAAACAAGAAAAGTGTGATACAAACAAGTAATCATAACACATACACAATTTATATTATAGAAAGGAAGTCAACTTACATATAAAGTTCTATCCATAGTATTCAAATAACAAATACAAATATAAGAGATATAGGGATACAGAAAAGTTGACACAAGATATAACGTGGTAAACCTCCAAAGAGGAAACGTCCACAGGTTACCAACCACCGGCAAACAAAATCCACTAGTAGATAAGACAAGTACAATCTCTCAAGTGACCTGTTCAACTAGAAACTACCTCCTATCCTACTCATGAAGATATCGCCCTCTTGCTCAACAATCCAAGGCCTCACAACTTTTTTCAAGACTTCCTCGCTCACCCTTTCAGATCCTTATGACCCTAGGCAAGACTTCTTGCTCAACTATCTGAGTCCTCCCAACTCTAGTCAAGACTTTCTCGCTCACCCATTCGGATCCTCACAACCCTATGCAGGACTTTCTTGCTTGACAATCCAAGGTCTCCCACCTCTTGCCAAGACTTCCTCGCTCAACGATATAGGTCTCACAACTATTGTCAATACTTCTTTTTCACAAGGCATTTAAGTGATAATGAATGTAAAACGTAAACAAGCACGTAACATAGAATGTTATAATCAACACATCCTATGGAAAATACTTGACATGAGCATGAATGCACAAAACAAATATTGTCTAGTCAATCTTGCATGTTTAATCCATCTAGATCATGTAAGATATGTTCAACATTAATTACAACCTAGATACATGCATATATCTAAAACTTGATACCTTAGCATCCAAGAATAGTACCAATCCTCTTGAAGACAAACTTTACATCATGAGAAGTTGCTTTTATTCCTTGAAGCTCTTATCATCACGAACCACTTAAGCAACTAAACATTACAAAAAAATGAAGTTTTGTTATGGAATCAAGTCAACACAAATCTAGAACCTAACAATCTCCCCCTTTGGCTATTCCATGACAAAACCTCTACCTCACCATACAAAGATCACTCATAATCAATGTTGATTGCATTCTCACATCCTCGCATTACAAAGAGATATTCCTAGACTAAAATGTCTTCATGAGACTTCAAGAATATCTTCGCACTTTCAAAGCACCTATGAGACAAGAACAACCAAAACAAATCTTCTACAAAGAAGATAGGTGAGATAAACAAACAATATACAAAACAGAAAAAAAAACAAAAAATCCCTTAACTCTTCTTATCTCATGCAAACACAAAATCTTTCTCTTTTCTCCCTCTTACTTTCTCCCCCTTCATGGATTGTCTCCCCTTTATATCAAAAGAAAGTAACATGGTGAGGAAAACACTTTCTCCCCCTTTTTGGCAAGGAATAGACAAAAACATATTACACAACCTAGAGAGAGATAAATGCCAAGTGAAAATACCTACAAGGGTATAAGAGATGCACAATAAAATCATAAGATAGTGTGCAAACAGGTTGTATAGAGAACTAAGTTTAACAAACTAAGCTCCCCCCTGACATATGCTCCACATATTAATAAGTAAGTAAACTTGTTCATAAGGGAATCACACAATCACACATTTCAAGAAATAAAAGAAAGTAAACCATTATTTTTCAAAATCAATAAGAGAATCATAGATTTTCATTATTCTCTCAAAAATAATATCTCATTGCTAATGAATCAAGCACATTAAGCAAAAATGTGTGTGTGTGAAAATGCTTCTAGCATATATAAAAGGAGTGATAGTGATATCAACATGCAAACCACTTCAACACCTATCCATCTAAAGCTTTTCCAATCAAGGTCAAACCGATTATTATCCAGATTTTTTACTTTAAAGAGAATAGATTTCAACATATAAGCATGTGTGTGCATGTGGCTTGTCATTCCATTTATGTTTTCAACCTGAGCAATCACAATTTTCAACTATACTCCATTTTAAGTCTTCCACCATTTCTGTTTAGGTTGTGTATCAAAGTTTTTTTTTTTTAAACGATTCTTTTTCAACACTTCTTTGATTTTTCTTACATAAACATATACTCTTCATGACTGATTTCACTCATCACAATGGTGTAGCCCTTTCCTACATTGGGCGGCTTCACAACCAAGGTGTGTAGCCCTTTCCATGAAGGTGCTCGTTGAGTTCTATGTAGATGTCGAAGCAAAATGGATACTAACCATAGGTTATCTATCATGTACTAGACAATGAACTTCAAGATGCATCCATAATCTACATGCTTTCAAACTCAATTACTCAAATTTAAACATATAAGAGAAGCATTTGTGCACTTTTAAAAACAAGATTTACAAAGACTTAAGTGCATGATCTAGAAGCAATAAAACCTATTTTATCAAGATCATTACTTCACACATGAGTAGCTCTCAAAGAAATAGATATACAATATAGTTTTCCTTATCAAGCCACTCATAACCACACACAAGCATTAATCAACACAAATCATGCCAATGGATCTTCTAAGAGATACAAATCTCTCTTTGTCCAAGGGCTTTGTGAACAAGTCCGCAAGTTTATTCTTAGTAGGCATATGTTCAAGAGTTACTATTGAATGTTCAATAAGTTCTCTAATGAAATGATGCCTAATGTCTATATGCTTTGTGTGTGAGTGTTGAACCGGATTTTTAGAAATGTTAATGGCACTCATATTATCACAATAGAGAGTCATTTTACCTTGATTGATCTCATAATCCTTGAGAATTTGTTTCATCCATAGAAGTTGTGTGCAAGCACTTCCGGCCGCAATGTACTCGGCTTCGGATGATGAAAGAGAGACAGAATTTTGCTTCTTGCTTAGCCAAGCAATCAAATTATTCCCCAAGTAAAAGCAATAGCCCGATGTGCTTTTACAATCATCAATGTTTCCTGCCCAATCCGCATCACAATAGCGAACAAGAATATCATTAGTATCAAAGTAATAGAATAAATAAAGATTATGTGTTCCTTTTATATACCTAATGATTTTTTTAACGGCTTTCAAATGAGATTTTTTTGGATTAGCTTGAAACCTAACACACAAACCTACACTAAAAGAAATATCCATCCTACTAGCCGTTAGGTAGAGAAGGCTACCTATCATGCTCATATAGAGACTTTGATCAACATTTTTTCCTTTTTCATCTTTGTCAAGTTTTAAAGTTGTACTCATAGGTGTTTCAAATTCTTTTCCACTTTCAAGGCCAAATTTCTTAACAAGATTTCTAGCATATTTAGATTGAGACAACATGATACCATTGCTAGATTGTTTCACTTGCATGCCAAGAAAGTAATTGAGTTCACCTACCATACTCAATTCAAATTCTCATGACATAACATTCACAAAATCATCAACCTTGGTTTTACATGTAGACCCAAACACAATGTCATCAACATATATTTGTGCAACAAAAATGTCATTGTCATAATGCTTAACAAATAATACTCTATCAATACCACCTCTCTTATATTGGTTGTCAATAAGATATTGAGTCAACCTATCATACCAAGCTATAGGGGATTGCTTAAGGCCATAAATAGCCTTTTTCAACTTAAACACATGATTAGGAGAGTGTGGGTCTACAAAACCCATAGGTTGTTCAACATACACTTCTTCTTGAAGGTATCCATTGAGAAAATCACTTTTGACATCCATTTGAAACAATATGAATTTTTTAAGACATGAAATGGACCAAAAAGGCCTAATGGACTCAAGACGTGTAACGGGTGCAAAAGTCTCATCAAAGTCTACACCCTCAACTTAAGTGTATCCTTGAGCCACTAGTCTTGCTTTATTTCTCACAATCTTGACACATTCATCGGTCTTATTCCTAAACATCCATTTTGTACCAATCACATTGATATCTTTTGGTCTAGGAACTAAGGACCATACTTCATTCCTCTCAAATTGATTTAGTTCTTCTTGCATGACATTAACCCAATATTCATCAATAATTGCTACATTAATATTTTTGGGTTCAATTTGAGAAGTGTAGCAAGCATATGAAATTTGGTTAGCTAGTTGCCTTCTAGTTCTAACCCCTTCATTCAAATCACCTATGATGCCTTGTTGGTTATGCATGTTCCTAAGTCTAGAATTAGAATTTTCAACGTCTTGTTGGTCATTATTTAAACCATTTTCTAACTCTTGACTTTCTTCTCTAGCAACACTACCATTATCATCATTATGACTAGACTCACTTTCATCACAACTAGTCACATCAATAGATGCTTTAGTGTCATTCAACAAATGTTCTTTAGGTTCATTAACACCATGGTTATCACACAAATCAAGCATGCTAAGATCATCTATTTTCACATTAATAGACTCTATAATAGTCTTAGTTTTCAAATTGAACACTTTATATGCACGACTATTATTAGCATACCCAAGAAAGAGACCAATGTCACTTTTAGCATCAAACTTTCCTAAGTGAGCTCTATCATTCAAAATAAAACACTTACTCCCAGAAGTGTGGAAGTAACTCACATTGGGCTTCTTGCCTTTCCAAAGTTCATAGGATGTTTGTTTTGTAACGGGCCTTCAAAAAACTCTATTAGTGACATAGCATGTGGTATTGACCGCTTCGGCCCAAAGATTTCTAGGGACTTTCTTGCTATTGAGCATGACCCTAGCCATCTCTTGCAAGACACAATTCTGCCTCTCAACAATACCATTTTGTTGAGGAGTTCTAGGAGCCGAGAACTCATGTGAAATCCCATAATCATCACAAAACTCACTAAATCTAGCATTTTCAAATTCGCTCCCATGATCACTCCTAATGCGACATATTTTTTTGATCCCAAGACCTTTTTCATTTTGAACTTGACTACAAAACTTCTTAAAGTAACCAAAAGTTTCGGTCTTGTCACTAAGAAAATATACCCAAGCAAACCGAGAAAAGTCATCAATACATACAAAAATGTATTTTTTACCATCCATATGCACAAGTTCTAAGGGCTTCTTAGTAGCAAAATTAGTGCTCTTTTTATGAGACACTTTTGTTTGTTTAACTAATTGACATGGTTCACAAACACCATCAAGCTTTTTACCAAGACTAGGAAGACCTCTAACAATGTCATATTTCCCAAGCTTCTTTAAATCTTTAAAATTCATGTGGCCTAATCTTTCATGCCATAATTCAAGCTTGTTGCACTCATGTGCCATATTACATGTTAGTGGATCAACCTCTAAACAGTAGCTATTGTCCGAAGGCCTTTTGACTTTCAAAACAATTTTGCCCTTTTTATCAATTATTGTGCACACATCCTTGTTAAAGCTAACTTCTGTAAAAATTTCACACAAGTAAGTGATGCTTATTAGATTAGCTTGTAGAACATCTACATATAAGGTGTAACGAAGTTTAGGCAATCCAGGGATACAAATTATTCCCTTGCCTAAACTTGCTTTTTGGTGCCATCACCAAATGTAACCCATCCACCATCATTCATAACAAGATTCTTAAAGAATTCCTTGTTACCGGTCATATTCCTAGAGCAACCGCTATCTAGGTACCAATAATAGGATGAATTAGCTCTTAAAGCATATTGTGCAACCAAACATTGTGTTGTGTTTTTCTTAACCCAAACTTTCTTGACAAGTTTCTCATTCCTACTTTTATTAACATGCTTTGACTTGTTCTTAGGCACATTGACTCCATTAGTCATATTTTCAAACAAATCAAACAAAGCATTATCAACTTTCTTATGCATAGTAGAGCGAGGCATAACACAAGATTTAACAAACAAATCATCAACACATTTATTCTCAACATGCTTTTCCAAGGTCTTCTTAGGTCTAATTCTAGATCCATACATGGATGATTGCCTAGGACCATTCAAAGACATATCATGCAAATCATTGGCAATTCTACATTTACGAATGTATTCATAACATCTAGGTCTTATGTGTCCTACCATGTTGCAATAATGACAAATAGGTATGAATTTGAAAAGTTTACCATTTGCTTGAGCATTCAACTCATTTTGCCTTCTCAGATTTTTACCTATTTGGCGTGCAACACTAGATGTCTTGCCTTTTGCATTTGATGATGATGTAGCTTGTCTTTGGCATTGTTGAGTCTTTTCCTTGACCTTCATTGTGTATGTTTAGGCACCTCCAGTAGCATTCATGGCTTTACCGTTAGTGAGTGTACCTACATTTAAATTGCTACAAGCTTTGACAAAAGTAGATTTGTTAGATGAAGGAGTTGATTTTTCATTAACATATCATAAACCTCTTTTGTCGCTTGAAGACTTTCCAACCTTAATGAGAGCTTTCACTTTCTTAGAACTAGATAACATCTTGTTAATCATCTCTTTAGCCTTATTAAGTTTGTCACTAAGCAATTTCTCTTAATTTTCATGCTCATTAAGTTTTGCTTTAAGCACATTTTCAATTCTCCTAGCAAGATCAAGAGATTTATCTCTTTGCTTAATTTCATGCTTCAAAATACTTAATCTATCATTGCTATCAATCAAGTTTTTCTCAAGATTAAGAATTTTGTCATTAAGATCAATAACACATTTTGAGCTACAATCATAATTTTCTAACTTCTTAGTGAGAGACTTATTGATCTTAGAGATCCTTTCATTTTCTTGAATAAGATAATTGATCTTTTGATCATCTAAGTCAATAGACTCATCTTCAACAAAAGAAGCTAAAAAAAATGCATTTCTTTAATTATGATGAAACCAACGAAGATAACAAACACTACAAAAAAGATCTATTTAAGTGTGTCTAGACACTGGCGTTGATACCAATTGAAATTCCCTTTATCTTTATAGTGTGAATATACCTAGAGGGGGTGAATAGGTATATGCTCCAATTTTTATCTTCTTTTAAAAACAATTCTTAATGAAAATTGTAAACAATAACACACAATACTTACGTGGTAAACCACTGAAGAGGAAACATCCACGGGTTGATACCACAACCACCGGCAAAAGAAAATCCACTATTACAAAATAGAGTTACACACTCAAGCAATCACACATGCTCTACAAGTTACCACTCTCACTCTATTCTTGAACCTAGTGATCTACTAAGCCGACTTCCTATCCAAGACCTACTGTCTGTAGGAAGATTCGTTGCTCACCTATCCGGATCCTCCTGACCCTAGGCAAGTCTTCTTGCTCAACTATCCGAGTCCTCCCGACTCTAGTCAAGACTTCCTTGCTCAACAATATGAGGTCTCACACCTCTTGTCGAGACTTTCACTTGCTTAGCTATCCAAGTCCTCACGACACTAGCTAAGACTTACAATTGCTCAAATCAAAGAATCACTCTAAGATATGAGACTTTCTACCTCTTCACAAGGCATCTAATTGATCATGAATGCAAAACGCAAACAAGCACTTACCATAGAAAATGATGATCAACAAATTCTATGGACCTACAACTAGATAGCTAGATTATGCTTTCAAAGAACAATCACAAATATATCTAGGCAACCTAAGCATGTAATCAACTAAGAACATAGATATGAAGATATAGACACCAATTGAAACACTACCTAGTTCTTAGAAAATGAAATTAGATCTAGAAATAATCAATCAAGCATAAGAACAAAAGATTTCTAGAAACAATTTCATGTTTATCAAGTTTAGCACTAATCATTCAATTTATCATAAATCTAGCTAAACTTGAAAATCAAAATCAACAAACCAAAAAATGATATCAAAATCATCCAAGTAATGCTTCTTAATCAAATAACATCAATCAATAAGAAGATATAAGAAGAAAACTAAGAAGAAGATGATTTTACCAACAAGGATGTAAACTACGAACTGAAGATCAGATCAAAACGAAACATGTAGACATCCATTGGTTATGGAAATGCTTGGGGTTTGTAGAAATCTTCAATACACTCGAAATCGGTTTTTGAATCAAGTGATTCGGAGTAGAAATGAAGAAGTTATCACAAAAACAAAAATAAAAAATGTTGAGAGAAAATTTCGGCACTTGTTCTTCAATTTTAATTTTCTCAACTTGTAAAGAATGAGAGGGAAGGAGAGGATTTAAGGAGAGAATAGCCAAATGACATTTTTAACCTTCTTCCATTAGTGTATCCCCGAGATGGCACGTGGGTATCTCAGGGCAGAACACATTTGGGGCCGAGATGGCCACGCACCATCTCGGGATGGTGCATGGTGATGGCTTCAGCCATCGCACCTTACCCCTTGCGCTCCTCTCGCGTTCTTCGACCGTTCTTTGGCCTCCGAACTATGAATTCGAATCCGTTTGAAGATTTCAAACAAAAAATTCCTCATGGACATGGATATATAAGATATGTAACCGAGAAAATAAGAATTCGACTCCATATACAAAGATGAAGACAATGTATGAAACAAGAGTTGAAAGTGTAGTATCTTTTGACTAAGAACTCGAAATCAATAGTATGAGTAACGGAAATGACCGGAATTCAGTCAAGAATGATTTATGACTAAATTCAAGTTCAATATCCATGTTATACAAACATATATTCAAACAAATACATTTCACACAAGAATGCAAACTACATAGAGATAGTCTCCAATCATGCATTTTTTCAAAACATGTTATTTTCATACCAATGCATAAGCATTCAACTTCAAGTGTGTGAAAGTGTTATACCAAATGATGCGCTATGGTGTAGGGATACAAATGTATGAATTTTGTGCATGTGCTCATATAATGATGCATAACTAAGCAGGGACACGTATGAATGAATTGTGTATGTGTGCACCTACGCCTTGCAAGAGGAAGAAGGATCTCGATAACTTAGCATCCAAGAATAGTACCAATCCTCTGGAAGACGAACTTTGCATCATGAGAAGTTTCTTTTCTTCCTTGAAGCTCTTATCATCATGAACCCATTAAGAAACTAAGCATTACAAAGAAATAAAGTTTTGTTATGGAATCAAGCCAACACAAATCTAGAACCTAACATGATAGTATACTAGTATCCTTTACATCAAAAGGGTTTTGTGTACAAAATCAAATCGAGTTCACGCGAGTTTTAATCATGTAGATTGATAATTCACAAGTGACCAGACGTTCTTGGATTTTTATCTTGGAGGATAATTGTAACTAACAAAGAAAAAGATTTTGTTTGTTTCCATCCTCAGGTATACAATTAAGGAAAGGGAGCTCACACTCCTTGGTGATTCACGTTCGTGATTGGATTGGAGATCTTGCGGATTCAATTTGGCGCTTGTTCAATCTTAAAAAAAAAAGAGGTACAATAATTTTTATATACATCAATTAATATAGGGTTAAGGTTCTTGTTATTAAAAGGGAAAAAAAATATTTATACGCAAACCCTAATTTTATATTTTAATATAATTTTCTCATGCTTTCGTTGCGTTTTGAACCATTTTTTCCCTTCATTTACGTGGTAAAACCTCTGAAGAGGAAACATCCACAGGCTGATACCACAACCACCAGTAAACAACTTTCACTAGTAAGATAAAAAGATACAATCTCTCAAGTGGTCACTTCACCTAGAAATCTATCCCTCAACCTTACACAATGAAAGAGATGCCACCTTGCTCAGCTATTTAAGAATTCTTGACTCTAGCCAAGACTTCGTTACACAAATCAAAGAATCCCTCTCTGAAATGTAACTTCCTATCCTTAGCTAACCGGATCACCCCGATCCTAGCCAAGACTTCCAATGCTCTTGCTATCCGAATCCAACAGATTCTAGGCAAGACTTCCAATGCTCAAATCACAGAATCACTCTAAAAAAAATTAGACTTCCAAAGCTTAGCTATCCGGACCACCCCGATCCTAGCCAAGACTTTCAACCTTTTACAAGGCAATCTATGTGATCATGAATGCAAAACACAAACAAGCACTCAATGTAAAATATGATGATCAACACATCCTATAGGAACTAGACTTACGCATGAAATTTCACAAATCAAAATATGCCTAGTTACTATGCATGAATAACAATTCCAGAAAATGTGAAAAAACCAAAACACATTTAGCTTCTAGATTTATTCATGTCACTAAACCATGAATCAATCGTATATATTTAATCATATAAACAAGATTTAGTATCAAACATAAATCATGCTAGAATCATAACATGTGATTAATAGAATTCCTAGCAAGAAATATAGAGAATGTATTCACAAAGTATTCAATTGGAACATATCAAGTTCTAAATATACAATAAAATTGTGCTAATCATAAAAATGGTAAAATAAAAGACATTGCACAAGTAGAGTCTATCTTCAATTAAAATCAATCATTCAAAGCTCAAAGTAGTCCTAAAATGAAAGCTATACAAAACACAAACATCAGAAAACATAGGCTTTTACAAAAACCTAACTCAATATGTAAGATTCAATCAAAGCTCAATCTAGCTTCTTTAGAGTCCAAAACTCTAATCAAAGTAAAAACAACATACAAACAAGTATTGAAGAAGAAAACCCAAGGTAATGGAAGATTTGAAGCTCAAAAATCAAAAGAGAAATCAATACCTCAAGTGAAAACTGTGCAGTCCCATTTTTTTTTGTGAAGCTACCAGAAAACTCAATCATATGACTCCAAACTCTTATGGAAAAGATAGAAGACTAGTAGATGAGAAATCTTTAACTTGAATCACTCGAATTAGACTCTGAATGAAAAATATATGTTGTTTGGAAACTAAAAAAGTTTGAGAAAAAAATTAAGTACAAAATTTTCAAAATTTTCTTCTTGTAAAAGATTGAGAGGGAAATGAGGTATTTAAAGGGAATGTTGAAGAGGCAAAAGACCAACCAATAGGGAGAGGACACCTCTACATCCCATGGAGGTTCATGGACCTCCATGGAGGCCGAAGGCCTCCTTTCCCTTGGAGCTCTACGTGCATCCACAGGAAACAGGGTTGTTCCCTTTCTTTTCCCCTCGAGGCTCATTCAGTTCTTTAGCCATATCTCCAGCCTCAAAACTTTGATTTCGAAACCGTTTTTGGATTGCAAACTAGGAATCTCTTTTGTACAAAAGATGTCGAGAAAACTGTTTCAAAAACTATGGAATTCAATCTTGAAAATCAAAGATAAAAACCATGTATGATAAAATCACAAAAAGATTCTTAACTTCCTAATTTGAACTCTAAACTTATTGAATGAGCAACCGAAATAACCTAAACTCAATACGGAATATTTTCAGCACAAAATTAAGTTCAATATCATAAAAATATAGTAAAGTAAACAAAAGAACACACAAGTATGCTAATACCCATAAATAGTCTAGAAAATTCAATTTCTCAAAATTTGTCACCTTTATAACTAATGCATGTGTATACATGAATACATGTGTGCATCTGTCATATCACTTTTTACACAACGATGTAGGGACACAAATATTTGATATGTGTATGTGTGCCTTGGCCATGTAAGAGGAAAGAGGTCTCAATATACCTTTAGCTATACAATGAAACTTTATTCCTCTTGTAGCCATCACTTGGCTTGAATTGTTATCCAATATTGCTTGTGTAGGGAAAAAACGGTTCAAAATGCAATGGAAGCGTGAGAAAATTAGAGAATAAAAAATTAAAATTAGGGTTTGCGTATAAATAAAACTTTTCACTTTTAATAACAAGAACCTTAACCCTAGATTAATTGATGTATATAAAAAGTATCGTACCTTTTTTTTTCATGACGATTGAACTAGCGTCGAATTGAATCTGCAAGATCTTCCAATCCAATCATGAAGGTGAATCACATAGGTGTGTGGGCTCCCTTTCTTTAAATTGTATACCTGAGGATGGAAACAAACAAAATCTTCTTCTTTGTTAGTCACAATAATCCTCCAAGAGAAAAACCAAGAACGTCCGGTCACTTTTGAATTATCAATTAATTTGATTGAAACTCGTGTGAACCTTGATTTGATGTTGTACACAAAACCCTTTTGATGCAAATGATACTAGTGTACAATCGAAAACAAAAACGTTCCCTTTTTTTCTCTATGCTTGGCCAAATTCTTCACACAATAAGTTGGACGAAGTTTTTTTTATAACAATAAAAAAAACAAATAAAAACCAACTTCTCTCACCAAAAACTAAGGCTTGGTCGAAATTTATATGAACAATATATAGAAGGTCAAATCCTCTCCTAAGAAGGATTTACTTGGTAGGCAAGAATCCTTTCCTTAGGTGGATTTACTTAGTGACCAAGAATCCTTTTCCAAAAAGAATTATTTCCTACACCAAGACTCCTAATCCAACCCATTAGTGTATTTGTGACCATATTAAAGACTTCCTAATTTGATTAGATTAATAACTCCTTTTATTTATCTACTTATCAAATATAGTCTTTAATATTAATTATACTATCAACAATAGTATAATTTTAGGAGACCATCTTCCAGAAGGAAAAAGATTTTGACTTTTAATTAAATAATTAATTAATCAACAAATTAATTAATTTCCATTTAATTAAGTAATAAAATAAAAATAATATAATTAAGCTATTTTAAATAGCCTTGCCGCCCAACACATATATGTGGGCCATATATTATTTTTCTTATTTTATTAAATCCATTGGACCTTAATAAAAAGTCCATATATGAACTAGACCTATTCTTATAAAAAGAAACAACTTCAATTGTCTTAATACAATTCTAAATGGACCCTTAAATTGGTCCGACAGAATATATCAAGTGATCCATGCAAGTTCGTGTAGATTAGGGATCTTGACGGGCTATCTAAATTTAAGCTCCAATAGACACAACCCAATCACAATCAACAAATGATTCACTTAGGTCCGATCTATTTAATTTTAGTTCATTCCACTAAAGAACAAAAATTGAACTCTTAAATTAAGATAGAATAAGTTGATGTTACTCATTCATACCCTAGACAACCTTATTGGAGATAGTGTATCATCGTGAAGAATATCAGTAATCGCCAAGAGCTCATAGACTGCCTATAGCTCTCCAAGTTACCATATTTACTCATATGACCACAATTTGAACTTACATATTTTGACTTGTCCAGAGGCCATGTTCAATAGACACTATTTAAAACTTAACGTTAAGATTTAATATCCAATACCTCAAAACATCCATATGATGATATTCTACTCCTATTTCATATATATAAATGAAGTCCTCTATCGATTAACAAATGAATACCACCAAACTATCGAGGATAGACTATGCTATATAATCGTACTCATTGATTGCTCAAATGTTAACAATTGCAACCATAAGTCCATCATTTATCTCAGGATTGAGATAGACTCTCCGATTGTCTTCAAATGAAAACTTTTATCCATTGACAGTTCTAGATAAAATATTTCATTATGATCCAATTCAATGCACCCAATGCATTAGATTCTTTTGCCCAAAGACACCACACTTAGATGATTTTAGATTCATCATAACACATTTGATTCCACTCAAATGCTAGCAAAAGAATCTATAAATTTAACAAGATAAAGGCGTCCAACCTTTTATCTTTAGTTGTGAATATTTTTCAAGACTAACTAAAGAATTATGTCTAACTCATACATATCTAGATGTATGAACAATTCTTCTTTTCTCATAGTCTTTTGACCTTATGATTATTTACTTTTGACAATTGTAATAATTAAACTATAAATGCTATAAGATTTGTTAAACTAGAAATCACTTGATTAATATGAAAAGATTGTCAAATACATTATTACACTCTTTCTATCTAGCATAATCCCAACAATCGCCCACTTGCTCTATAGCAAATGTGTCATATTTCTCATCCACATGTTCTCTATATGCCTATCAAAACTCTTTTATGGAAGAGCCTTTAGAAAGGGATCCGCTAGATTATCTGTTGACGCGATCTTGGTAATCGTCATGTCACCCCTATGCACAATTTCCCTTAGAAGGTGATACTTTCCTTCAACGTGTTTCCTTCAATTATGACTTCTTGATTCTCTCAAATTAGCTACTACTCCACTATTGTCACAATAGATAGTGATCTGCTTATTCCTATCAGGAACCACTTCAAAGTCAATCAAGAATTGGTGGAGCCAGACAGCCTCGCATGCTACAACATACTCAGCTTCTATGGTGGAATCGACAATAAAAGATTACTTGATACTCCTTCATATGACTGCCCCTCCTCCAATGGTAAACACAGATCTTGATGTTGATCTCCTGGAGTAAGAATCAGACTGAAAATCAGAATCTGTATACCCAACGGGAATCAAATCCCCTCTAGAGTATACAAGCATATAATCTCTCGTTCTCTTGAGATACTTGAACATATGCTTGACTATCGTCCAGTGATCAGAACCAGGTTTTGATTGAAACCTACTAACTATGCCCACAACAAAACAAATATATAGTCTAGTACAGAGCATTGCATACATGAGACTTCCAACTGCTGATGCATATGGAACCCTACTCAAGAATTGCTTTTCATGCTCATTCTTAGGAACTTGTACCATAGAAAGTTTGATTCCATGTCTGAAAGGCAACATACTTTTCTTGGAATCTTGCATGGAAAACCTAGACAAGATTTTGTCTATGTATGAAGCTTGGGATAATGCAATCGTTCTATTCTTTCCCTATTCTTTCTATTCCTTATGACTTGGATACCAAGTATATAACTTGCTTCTCTTAAGTTCTTCATATCAAATTGTTTTGCTAACCATTCTTTTACTGATGTCAATTCACCTACATCATTTTCGATGAGTAGTATATCATCAACGTAAAGAACTAGGAAAACAAACTTGTCACCATTAATCCTTTTGTATACACAAGGTTCTGTTAGGATTATGCTCGATAGCAAGAGTATAATATTGTATTTGACAATCTTTTCATATTAATAAAGTGATTTCTAGTTTAACAAATCTTATAACATTTATAGTTTAATTATTATAAATGTCAAAAGTAAATAATCATAAGGTCAAAAGACCGTGAGAAAAGAAGAATTGTTCGTACATCTAGATATGTATGAGGTAGACACAATTATTTAGTTAGTCTTGAATAATATTCACAGCTTAAGATAAAAGGTTGGGCGCCTTTATCTTGTCAAACTTGTAGATTCTTTAGCTAGCATTTGAGTGGGATCAAATGTGTTCTGATCTGTCTAAAAACATCAAAGTGTGGTGTCTTTAGGCAAAAGAATCTAGTGCACTGGGTGCATTGAATAGGATCACATTGAAATGCTTTATCTAGAACCGTCAATAGATAAAAGTTTTTCATTTGAAGACAATCGGAGAGTCTATCTCAATCCTTAGATAAATGATGAACTTATGGTTGCAAGTGTTATCATTTGAGTTATCAATGAGTATAATTATATAGCATAGTCTATCCTCGATAGTTTGGTGGTATTCATTTGTTAATCGTAAAGGACTTCATTTATAGATATGGACATCGTGGCTCCATTTATTAAATGAGAGTAGAATATAATCATATGGATGTTTAGAGGTATTGGATATTAAATCTTAACGTTAAGTTTTCAATAGTGTCTATTGAAACATAGCTTCTGGACAAATCAAAATATCCAAGTTCAAAATGTGGTCATATGAGTAAATATGGTAACTTGGAGAGCTATGATGATCTATGAGCTCTTGGCGATTACTGGTATTCTTTATGAGGATACACTTTCTCCAGTAAGGTTGTCTACGGTACGAATGAGTAACATCAACTTATTCTATCTTTATTTAAGAGTTCAATTTTAGTTCTTTAGTGGAATGAACTAAAATTAAATAGATCAGACCTAAGTGAATCATTTGTTGATTGTGATTGGGTTGTGTCTATTGGAGCTTAAATTTAGATAGCCCGCCAAGATCCCCAATCCACACGAACTTATATGGATCACTTGATATATTCTGCCGGACCAATTTAAAGGTCCATCTAGATTTGTATTGAGGTATGTGGACTTGTTTCTTTTTTTAAGAATGGGTCCATCTAGATTATATTATTTTATTGTTTAATTAAATAGAAATTTTATTAATTTGGTGATTAATTAATTATTTAATTAAAAGTCAAAATCTTTTTATATTAGGAGATGGTCTCCTAATATTATACTATTGTTGGTAGTATAATTAATATTAAAGACTATATTTGATAAGTAGATTAATAAAAGAAATTATTTATCTAATGAAATTAGGAAGTCTTTAATATGGTTACAAATACCCTATTGAGTTGGATTAGGAGTCTTGGTGTAGGATATAATTCTTTTTAGAAAAAGATTCTTAACCATCAAGTAAATCCTTCTTAGGAGAAGATTTGGTCTCCTATATATACTACTTGTAAATTTCGACCAAGCCTTAGTTTTTGGTGTGAGAAGTTGTTTTTATTTGTTTTTTTTTTGTTAAAAAAAAACTTCGTTCAACTCGTTGTGTGAAGAATTCGCCCAAGCATAGAGAAAAGAGGGAGCGTTTTTGTTTTCGATAGTACACTAGTATCCTTTGCATCAAAAGGGTTTTCTGTACAACATCGAATCAAGGTTCACGCGAGTTTCAATCAAATTGATTGATAATTCAAGAGTGACCGGATGTTCTTGGTTTTTCTCTTGGAGGATTATTGTGACTAACAAAAAAGAAGATTTTGTTTGTTTCCATCCTCAGATATACAATTTAAAGAAAGGGAGCCCACACTCTTAGGTGATTCATGTTCGTTATTGGATGGGAAGATCTTGCGGATTCAACTCGACGCTAGTTCAATTGTCACGAAAAAAAAGGTACGATACTTTTTAAATACATCAATTAATCTAGGGTTAAGAATCTTGTTATTAAAAGGGAAATATTTTTTTATATACACAAACCCTAATTTTTTTTTCTCTCGCTTCCGTTGCGTTTTGAACCATTTTTTTCCCTACAATTGGTATCAAAGCCTGGTTATATCCTTGATTAATTGATGTATGTGTTCGTGAATCTTTTTCTTTTTTTGTATATATGCATGTTTTAGAAAGAGATGGCACTCTAGGTATTCACATATATATTTACATTGGAATGTATGGATATATATATATATATATATGTGTGTGTGTGTGTGTGTGTTTTATATGTGGTTTGTTATTGCTCAATTTTGGTCCTAGAATTTTAATGTATTTTGTTTTGAGATGATAACAAGAAGGTTGGTCTATCATGCCATAATTTCCTTCTTGGTAGTTGCTAAGTTTTTTTTTATTTCGTTGTTGTAATTAAAAAAAAAACTGCACTATAGTGATAATAAAAAACTGCACTATTGTAATTAAAAAAAAATACTGCAGCATTTTTTTTATTTAAATTCTTCTGTAATATATTCAAGTATCGAAGACTCGAAGGTTTAAAGAATTAGGAGCAACCGGAACAAGTTTGAGACCGTGCAAGCCGTAACAACGAACGTGCGTGCGAAGACCACGCAGCCACATTTGTTGTGGCATGGGCTGCGCACGGCAGCCCTTTGGTAGCCATGGGCTGCGCATGGCAGCCCTTTACGGGTTTGTAACATGCGCATGCCCATGGGTAAGGGTGAAGGGTGAGCACGCCCACGGAAGGTAGCCGAGGGAGTCCGAACGATGAAGGTCGCGTGAAGACTTTTTTGCCAAGAAAGGAGTTCTTGAATTCCAAGATATATGTAATTTACTTAATTTTCTAGGATGGACCAAAATTGTAGCTATTTATTTTTTTGTAAATATTGCAATGTTTGTCATTGTTTGATAACATGTCATATAGAATAAGAGTGCCACTCATATATCTCTTTTGGTATGAACATGCATTGAATGATTTAAGTATCTAAATTGGCATCTAGATAACTTGGTAAATCATTCTTTGGAATTCGATCACATGCCTTAAACAATTAAGTGGAAGAAGGTGTTTTGGAACTCCTACAGCCTCCAAGTTTAGTTGAGCTTTAAGTTTCGTGAATAACCTCCCAAGAGGTATTCATGAGTGGAATTTAGCAAAATACTTCCTTACAAGGAAAGACTAGACAATTAGCCCAAACGATATCTACTCCCAAAGGAGGGATATTCGTGAGGGATTATATTGAAGGTCGATAACTTGGTAACACACTTAATGTAATTTTATTAATATCCTCCCAAGAGTTCTTGTTAATAAAATTGCAAGGCTAAAATAGAAAACGTTGGTTGTTATATTAACAATTAGGTGGGACCTAGTCCAACTAGTAAATGGTGCGTACTCCCAAAGGAGGCGTGACATTTATGGGTGTTGGATCACCGTTGAATTTTTACAATTGAATTATTTTATTTTATTCAAGATAAATATTCAAAAGTGCTATATCATGATTGTTTACTTATATAAATTTTGTTATTAAAAAGAAATTATGACCCCATCCATAATCAATATCCTAAAAGATAATACTTTAACTGATGATAATTATGTCACATGGTAAAGAAATATTGGGTTGTTGTTGCAAGTTGAAAAGTATAAGTTCATTCTGTATATTCCTTAACAACTAAATTAATGAATCTAACTCAGGAAGCAAAGAGATGAGTATCAGTAATGGAAGTCTTCAGATGAGATGGCTAAATGTACGTTACATTATGTCCATTATCTCTGACGTATTGCAACAGCAACATTAAGGAATGGAGACTGCTACCGATATAATGATGTCTCTGGAGGAGATGTTTGCTATGAGGTCTAGGATGACTAAGAGAGAGAGGCAGTGATTGCTTTTATGAATCATAAGATGAAACCTGGACAGGGTGTGAAAGATCACATGATAAAAGTCATAGCACATCTCAACATTGCTGAATTGAATGGTGCTAAGATAGATGGTGAGATCAAAATTGACATGATTGTCAACTCACTATCGGATTCCTTTGATCAATTCTAACTGGACTACACCTTGAATAACAAGGAATACACCTTGCAAGACCTGATGCAAGATGTTCAAAATGCGAAAAATATCCTTGTGAAAGGCAAGGGTCAAGAGATTCATATGCTTGGTAAGTTGCTACTTTTAAAGACCAGTAAGAAGGTCAAGAGACAACAAAAGAAAAAACAACTTCAGCCTTCTTAGAAGGAGACCAAGAAAGTAACCAAGATCAAATGAAAGTGTTTCTTTTTTGGTTAAAAGGGTCAAAGGAATAAACTGAATAAGAATGAATTCAACTTGCATTTGGGCAATGGAGCGTTGGTGTCTACTAGTGTAGTGGGAGATATTAGAATCAATTTTGATTCTTATAGGCATTTAGTTTTAATAAACGTTTATTATGTACCACAATTTAAGAGGAATTTAATTTCGGTCTCTTGTCTAAATAAATTTGGATATTCGGTTACTTTTAATAAAAGTTTTATTATTAGTAAGAATAACAAATTTGTTTGTAAAGGTACATTGGAAAACAGTTTATTCTATTTGCATGGAAATATCTCACTTATTAGACACGGAATCAACACAACCTAATCATAAAAGAGTAAAATTATCAAAAGATGAAACCTACCTATAGCATTTGCACCTAGGTCATATTGACCTTAATAGGATTAAAAGATTGGTATGTGACGGACCTCTCAGTGACTTAAAGGTCGATGATCTACCAACTTGTGAATCTTGTTTGGAAAGTAAAATGACCAAAAGGTCATTTACGACCAAGGGCACAAGAGCCATTGAGTGTTTAGGATTGATACACACTGATGTGTGTGGACCTATGAGCATTCAAGCTAGAGGTGGATATGAGTACTTCATCACTTTCACGGATGATCACTCAAGATTTGGCTATGTATATCTCATGAGACATAAGTCGGATGCTTTTGATATACTCAAAGCATTTAAAGCTGAAGTAGAAAATCAGCTTGAGAAACGCATAAAAATCTTAAGGTCCGATCGTGGTGGAGAATATCTATCTAGTGAGTTTCAGCAATATCTTATTGAAAATGGAATAATTTCTCAGTTTTCTGCACCAGGCACACCTCAACAAAATGGGGTGGCAGAAATGAGAAATGGAACTCTTTTGGATATGGTTAGGTCTATGTTGAGTTATTAAACGCTCCCTAATTCTTTTTGGGGATACGCTTTACAAACTGCAATGTACATTCTAAACGATGTACCATCTAAGTCGGTTCCTAAAACACCCCGCATGATTTGTGGACCAGGCAAAAGCCTAGTTTATAACAATTAAGGATATTTGGATGTCCTACGCACGTGTTAAAAGGAAAGACAGAAAAGATGGAGTCCCATTCAAAAACAAGCATATTTGTAGGGTATCCAAAAGGAACATAAGGATATTATTTTTATAGTCCTTCAGATCTTAAAGTATTTGTTTCGACAAATGCTAAATTTCTGGAAAAGGACTATATGAATATTTTTGTGCCTAAAAGTAGAATTGTCCTGAATGAGCTTTTAGGAGAAACAATTCCACAAAAGGTTTCGCTACCAAGCCCAATTGTAAGTTCCGTACCAATACAAGATCAACAATCTACCATACCTCTTGGTAGTGGGAAGGTTGTTAGACAACCCGAGAGATACATCGGTCTAGGAGAATTTGTAGAGAATATTTCGGACGACGATGACCCTTATACGTACAAGAAAGCAATGAAAGATGTTGATTGTCGCCATTGGCAAAAGACAATGCAATCCGAAATTGAATCTATGTTTAATAAACAAAGTCTGGTCTCTTGTAGACTTGCCTAAAGGGATAAAACCCATTGGGTGCAAGTGGGTATACAAGAGGAAAAGAGGAATGGATGGAAAGGTGGAAATCTTTAAAGCTAGATTGGTAGCTAAAGGTTATACACAGAAGGAAGGTGTCGATTATGAAGAAACCTTTTCTCATGTGGCCATGCTTAAATCCATTAGGATACTCTTATCCATTGCAGCATCTCTAGACCTTGAGATTCAGCAAATGGACGTCAAGACAGCTTTCCTTAATGGAAGTCTTGATGAAAGCATCTACATTGTGCAACCAGAAGAATTCATTGAAAAGGGCTAAAAGAAAAGGGTATGCAAGTTACAAAGATCCATATATGGATTGAAGCAAGCATTCAGATCCTGGAACATAAAGTTCGATCAAGCCATGAAAATTTTTGGATTTATTCAAAACCTTGGTGAACCTTGTGTATACAAAAAAGATTAAAGGCGACAAGTTGGTTTTCCTATTTCTTTACGTTGATGATATACTACTCATCGGAAATGATGTAGGCGTATTGACAACAATAAAAGAATGGTTAGCAAAACAATTTGATATGAAGGACTTAGGATAAGCAAGTTATATTATTGGTATCCAAGTTATAAGGGATAGAAAGAATAGAACGATTGCATTATCCCAAGCTTCATACATAGATAAAATCTTGTCTAGGTTTTTCATGCAAGATTCCAAGAAAGGTATGTTACCTTTCAGATATGAAATCAAACTTTCTAAGGAACAAGTTCCTAAGAATTCACATGAAGAGCAATTCATGAGTAGGGTTCCATATGCATCAGCAGTTGGAAGTCTCATGTATGCAAAGCTCTGGACTATACCAGATATTTGTTTTGTTGTGGGCATAGTGTAGGAACCCCGTTCACCGGTCACGCAGCGAAACTAGGTTTTAAATTTTTTTATGCAGATCATATATGTATCTGGGACCAGTGAACTTTGGATCGTAATTATTTTTTTAAAATAATACATAAAATATGTAAACACAGGAAATTGTAATCAACAAAAATCAGAAGAACAAAATCTTACCAACGTTTGGAGGCTTCTTCATTTTTTGATACGCTCCTGTCTGAACCACTCGATCTTCCTCGCTATCTCCCGTGATTGGTAACTGCGTGTGGACGCGTCACGATCTCAGGAACTGAATGGAGGATGTAGAGAGATTTGAAGAAACTCTTTCTTATATGTGTTAAAAAAACGCACAAAACATGAACCAATATATATATATATAAATATATATATCTAAAGCTTGCTTCGTTCTTCACGAATATATATATATATATCTGCAGCTCTCGCTACACCAATATATATATATATATATCAAAACTGCTGCTCTCGTTTTTATATCAAATCTATATAAAAAAGCTGCTCTCGTTTTTTTATTTATATCAAATATATATCTAAAATTGCTGCTTGCTTTTACCCAAAATATATATATAACTGCTGCTCTCAAATATATATATAGATCACTCACGCCTAAAAGTTGGTTTTTATCACAAATCTATATATATTTGAAGCACACCACTGCTTGCTTTACATATATATATATATATCATATATGTATTAAGTATTTGTATCATATATAAATTCTTCTTTTGAATATTGTTTCATGTACACACCAATTTGCATCCAATGCAATCTCTTGTGTTATTAATTGATATATATTTTTTATTTATCCTTTTCAAGTATATCTAATATATTAAAAAAGTGATAAAAAGTATTTTAAATTTAAACTTAAATTCAAATACTTAGACAAATGATTTTGTAAAAATAAAATAATCCTATTATTTTATTTTCACCTAAATACATATATCAACTAACACCCTCCAATTAATAGTTAATTAATAATTCATAATTATCAATATAATTAAATAATCCAATTATTTATTTAATTTAACTATTAACATTCATTAATTAAATAATCTCATTATTCAATTAATTCCCGAATATATACGTGTCACTTTTGTAACACAATTAATTGGACAATCCAATTAATTAACCGTGACCCTTGTTACCTAAATCAATCGGGCTAGCAAGGGAACCTAACGGACCCACAGTATTTTGAGCTCCAATAATCCTCGGAATCATTAATTAAACTCTTTAATTAATATTTCTTGATTATTAACTCCGGTGTTTTTTCCACTAAAAACCCGAAGCTGTACTCTCTCAACTGTAGACGCTTTTACACAGACCGAAACAAATCGGTGTCCATCGATATAGCTATTACATATGGTGTGATCCTTCACAGTAATTCATAATTAGAGTTGGTTATAATGTCCGTTATACCCTTCTAATTACATATATCCTTTTAGTACCATCGATTTTATAATGAACAATAAATCCTATTTCCTCACGGAATAAAGAGAGCGCTCATATTGTCCAAGCCCTGAATCAACCCTTAAGGGAACTACCATCTACTTCTCACAAGAAAGAGTGGATTCCATTATTGTGTACAAACCTTCCCAGCCATAAGCCAAATAGTAATCCTAACATACGGAGTATATTGATCAGGAAATGCTTCTGATCTCACCTAGGGTATATCAAAGACCACAATCTAACCCGAATGAGTCGATAAGACACTCAGGATTAAGATCACCCATATATAGCCATCATTAGTTGATATATATGAATCTCATCGGTAAACGGATCTTGTTGTGAGATTCATATAGATCATGGCCCAGTCCTATATGATCACATTATACAAGTTGTCTCCATTCCCATATCTCATATGAATTATTAAGGATAGAATCATTGTACCTTACGGAATGGACCGTAGCTATAGATTAACCACAAATAAAGTACCCAGCTTTATTTGCTATCTATGAACTCTTTAGATTGCACGTCTCTTACTGTATCCATCTGTATATGACTCTCATATACACAGTTTGAGATTCCATCCAGCAATCCAGGATGTTAATATGTACACAAGTTTATAAAATAAATAACATAACCAAAATGAATTGAAAATTTCTTTTTATTTACTTCATAAATTCATTTACAAATAACATGCTTAGGGCATAAACCCCAACAATCTCCCACTTGCACTAAAGCATGTGAAGCATGTCTCGTAACCCTAGAGCATTTAGGTGACCCGAAAACACTTTAGCCGGTAAGGTCTTCGTAAATGGATCAGCATGATTGTCTTGTGAGGCTATCTTGGTGACAATCACATCTCCTCTCTGCACTATCTCTTTGATGAGATGATATTTTCTCTTTATATGCTTCCCTCTCTTATGGTTTCTTGGTTCTTTAGAATTTTCACAGCACCACTGTTATCACAATAAAGTGTGATGGGCTTATCCAGGTCTGGAACAACTTTCAGATCACTCAAGAATTTACGGAGCCAAACAGTCTCTTTAACAGCTTCATAAGCAGCTACATATTCGGCTTCCATGGTGGAGTCAGCAATGCAAGATTGCTTGATACTTCTCCACACAATGGCTCCACCACCTAGGGTGAATACTGATCCAGACTTGGATTTTCTAGAATCCCTCTCTGACTAAAAATCAGAATCCGTGTATCCTAACGGGATCAAATCCTGCCCGGAATACACTAGCATATAGTCTCTCATTCTCCAAAGATACTTGAGAATTGTCTTGACAGGAACCCAATGATCCAATCCTGGGTTGGATTGGTATCTGCTGACTACTCCAACTGCATAGTAGATGTCCGGTCTCGTGCATAACATAGCATACATGGGACTACCTACTGCTGATGCATAGGGAACACGTCTCATATCCTCAACTTCTTGAGGTGTCTTAGGACACTGTTCCTTAGACAAGTGAACTCCTTGTCTGAAAGGTAAATTACCTTTCTTGGAGTTCTTTATCGAAAATAGCATAAGAATCTTATCGATATATGATGCCTGAGACAGTGCTATAAGTTTGTTCTTACAATCCCTTATAAGTTGGATCCCTAGAACATAGCTTGCATCTCCTAAATCTTTCATTTGGAATTGGGTAGCCAGCCAGCCCCTTACATCAGACAACACTCCCACATCATTTCCAATGAGTAGGATATCATCTACGTATAGGATCAAGAAAACTACTTCCTTATCAATGATGCGCTTGTAGACACAAGGCTTATCGACATTCTGCTCGAAGCCATAGGTTTTGATCACATCATCAAACCTAATGTTCCAAGATCTAGATGCTTGCTTAAGTCCATAGATGGACCTTTACAGCTTGCAAACCTTTTGCTCTTGATCTGGAGACACGAATCCCTCTGGTTGTATCATATAGATGCTCTCATCAAGATTGCCATTCAAGAATGCAGTCTTGACGTCCATTTGCCAAATTTCATAATCGAAATAGGCAGCAATAGATAAAAGAATCCCAATAGACTTAAACATGGCTACTGGAGAGAAGGTCTCTTCATAATCGACCCCCTCTTTCTGGTTATAACCCTTGACCACTAGCCTTGCCTTGAAGGTCTCTACCTTCCCGTCTACTCCTCTTTTTCTCTTGTATAACCACTTACACCCTATGGGTATTACCCCATCCGGTAAGTCTATAAGATCCCAGATTGAGTTAGAGTACATAAACTTCATCTCGAGATTCATGGCTTTAAGCCATTCCTCTTTATCAGGATTTTCCATTGCATTCTTAAATGTCAATGGATCATCCACACTATCAGAAGAGACAACACCTTATCCCTCACCTATTGCTAAATAGCATTCAGGTCGTCTCACAACCCTTTCACTATGTCTAGGTGGTATTGTATCCTGATTATGAACCATCTGACTCTTAGATGTTTGTGGATCAACAACTCTTGTTGATGAAGCACTAGTCTCACTAGGCTCTAACTCATTCAATACAATCTTAGAATAAGGTTTATGGTCACTAATATAACTGTCCTCAAGAAATGTTGCATTTGTCGATACAAATACTTTGTTAGTTTCGAGACTATAGAAGTGTCTACCTCTAGTCTCCTTAAAGTATCCTATAAACAGGCAGACCACATAATTGGAGTCTAGCTTTCCAGTTCTGTTCTTCAGCACGTGTGCTGGACACCCCATATGCGAAAATGTCATAAAATAGCTTTACGACCATTCTACAACTCTAGGGGAGTCTTAGGAACATATTTCGATGGCACCACATTCAAAATATATGTCGCTGTTTGTAACTCCTATCCCAAAAAGGAATTTGGTAATGATGAGAAACTAAACATAGATCTCACCATCTCAATTAGGATTCTATTTCTCCTATCCGCTACACCATTTTGCTAAGGTGTACCGGGAGCAGTGAGTTGGGAAACTATCCCATGCTCGACCATAAAGTCTTCAAACTCTTGGTCAAGGTACTCACCTCCATGATCCGATCGCAGTGACTTGGTAGTCCTACCTAATTGATTCTCAACTTCAGCTCAAAATTCTTTGAACATTTCAAATGTTTCCGACTTCCGTTGCATTAGGTAGACATATCTGTATCTTGAGTAGTCATCTATAAAGGTGACATAATACTCAAAACCACCTCTAGCTTTAACATTCATCGGTCCGTAAACGTCTGCATGTATAAGCTCTAGCGGTTCTTTAGCTCTAAACCCTTTTCCAGTAAAAGGGGTCTTAGTCATCTTACCTTCCAAACAAGATTAGCAGACAGGTAAGATGCCAACCTTTAACTCATTTAAAGGTCCGCTTTTTACTAGTCTGTCTATCCGGTCAAGGTTGATATGACCAAGCCTTAGATGCTAGAGATACGTGTCATTATCTAGAGAAATCTTATGTCGTTTAGTTTTTGGTTTTTCAACCTTAAACATTTTGGTGTTGAGCAGTGCAGTATGTATTAACGGTCTTAACACATACAAATTGTTTTCATTAATTCCTGAACAAATATTCAGACCATTCTTTCCAATAATAACAGACTTATTATTAAAAGAAACAGAATATTTTTGTTTTAACAACTTAGAAACGGAAATCAAATTCCATGTAAATTCAGGAATATAAAATATATTGTCCAACAATATATAATTATTACAAAAACATAATCTAATTATGCCCACTGCTCGTGCCGACACGACATCCCCTGACCCCATACGCATTGACAAGACTTGCTCCTCTAGCTGTGTCCAAAAATCAGTCCATTGCAAAGAAGAACAAACATGGTTAGTGGCCCCCGAATCAACTATCCAGGGTGAAGAATCATCTTCTACTAAACACGACTCAAGAACAAGTAAATCATATTTACTTTTCTTGGACTTCTTCTTGCTTTGGGCTTGCTTGGGTTTGGGCTTACCCTTCACTTTCCCAATAGACCTCTTTCTCTTCTTATTATTAGAGTAGGAAGATGGTTCGGCAACATTTGCCTCACTGGTCTTACTCTTGTTGTCCTTAGTCAAGGACTCAAATGTAGTGAGCTCATTAAGCAACTGTGTGAGATTGAACCTTAACTTGTTCATCCCGTAATTGTTCTTAAACTGATCAAAACTCTTCGAAAGAATCGTCAGTATGATGCTCACTTGACTGGGTTGGTCAATGGCCCCGCCATTGACTCCTGCCTTGTTGAAGTAGGACATCATGCTCAGGACATGTTCCCAAACTGATGTACCTTTCTTCATACGAGTGAGCATAGCGGAATGAACAACTTCATATTGCTTTTGCTCGAAGGGCTGCCCGAACATAGCTTGCAATGACTCCATGATTTCGAATGCTGAAGTCATTGCTTCATGCTTTGTGACAAGCATGTCTGTTATAAAAGCCAACAGATATGTTCGCGCCTTCTCATCAGATGAGACCCATCGCTCGTATGCCTCACGAATAGTTCTTGTGGCATTGGCAACAAGCGCTGGAGGACATTCCTCCGTAAGCACAAACTTGAGGTCTTTGGTAACCAATAATGCATTAATGTTAAGTTTCCACTTGAAGTCTTTGGTGACCAATATTGCATTAATGTTAAGAAATTATTGCTGAAATAAATAAAATATTCATTCAGTCATTTATTTAAAACAAGTGCGAGTGCTTTGGCATAAATTTAAACATGATGCATGAACATGTTTAATGAACTAGAACTACCATAAAACTAGTTACTATACCACGACAATCCAACATACCACAAAGAAGTGCCGCCTTAGGGTCGGTCAAGTCTTTGCATGTTGGACTGAGACATTCTCAATCTAATGATATTCTAGAATAACTCTTATTCCATATCATTCAACCATCGTTCATTCAGTCAGGTTTTTAATTAACAAACTTAATCAAAACCTTTGTGAGTGTAACCCACCATTTCAGATCCCACGAGCTTAACTTGAGAATTGCCGCCTTAGGGTCGGTCAATTCCGAAATACACTCATAAATTCTATTCGTTAGGAAGTCAACCTTGGTATTGACCTTTGTGGAAACCCTCCTTAGGGAGGACGAAAGCAAAGCAGTCACGAGGCCCCACTCGGATCTAACGGTGTTGAACTAATGATGTAGACCGTGAGATATATATGTCATATATCCCTCTCCCACTCACTATTTTAAAATTAGGGTTTTCTATCAACCGTTAATGCACCTAGACTCTATAGGATTAAACGACTAACTTTAATCAAGTTATCTAGCGCATTAACTAATTAGAACCAAATTCTAATTAACTAATAAATTATTAATGATTTTTAACAATTAAAAATCTAATCTATTAGTGAACAATCTAAGATTTAGTAAACTATTTACTAGGGTCAGATTATTATGATAGTGTTTACCAAGTTTTGTCAATTAAAACTCTAACACTTTATTCAGTTAATTTATTATTAGGTATTAAACATATTAATCATAATTACAATAAATGAACCTATTAATCTAACTTATTAAACTCTTTAGTAGCTAGATTAATATTAATGAGAATTATCATGTTTTCTAACCATTAAAAACTAATCTCATTATTCATAGCCAATTATGTATATTGCCCATTTTAATCACATTTAAAAAAAATACATAAAAAATCAGGCTATGATGCATGTATGACATATCAAATATATTTGTGTAGGCACATCTAATCTAAATGACATATGTATGCATGGCAATGCTTTTATCATCACATAATATAAAGCATACATGAATTGACCGAGTACTGTGGATTATTTAACCTAAAAATTGGAATCTAAAATTACAAAAATTTCCCAAGGCATTCCTTGGTCTTCTAGTAACTTCAGATATCTTCCAATCTCTTCAGGTCACTCCGATTCATCTCATGAATCCATCTTCACGATTTTTCCAAGTCTTCAATATAGGTTACAATTATTATTATTATTATTTTTTTACAATACAATAACAGTAAAAAAAAATATAAACAAAAAAATAATAATAATACAGCCCATAAACCCTAAATCCACAGTACCATATAATTAACGATCAATCATGTTTTTGTAAATTAAAAAAAAAACATATATACATACAAAAACATCATACAATCAATTTAAATTGTGCCTACACAATTCATACATACAGGAGCATCGAAAACAATTTCTTGTTCTGAAAATAAAATTGGCTCTGATACCAATTGTTGGAACCCCGTTCACCGGTCATGCAGCGGAACTAGGTTTTAATTTTTTTTTATACAGATCATATCTGTATCTAGGACCAGTGAACTTTGGATCGTAATTATTTTTCAGAACTAATACATACAATATGTATACACAGGAAATTGTAATCAATAAAATCAGAAGAACAAAATCTTACCAACGTTTGAAGGCTCTTTCACTTTTCGATATGCTCCTATCTAAACCACTTGATCTTTCTCGCTATCTCCCAGAACTGATAACTGCGCGTGGACGCGTCACGGTCTCAAGAACTTGAATGGAGGATGTAGAGAAATACTTGAAGAAACTCTTTCTTCTCAATTTGGTGTATTGATTTCATGCACACATAAATTGCATCACATGCAAAACTATACTGATAGATGTGGTTCCGTATCTGATATATATTTTTTTATAAGCCAATTCTTTTCTAAAAAAAATCAGCCGAGCATCACCCCTCCGCCAAATATATATAAATCACGCCTAAAGCTTGTTTTTATCACAAAATATATATCTCGCCACTACTTGTTTTTTCTCAAACTCAAAGAAAACAATTGCATCTTCTTTTTCATAAAAAATATATATCTCATATATAACGCTTGTTATATATTATCCAAAATCAACCTCTCTTTAATTAATATATATATATATATATATATATATATATATATATATATATATCATTGTTTGTATCCTATACAAACACTTATATATGTGCACATACCAATTTGCAACCCATGCAATCTCTTGTGTTATAATTGATATATATCATTTAATTATCCTTTTCAAATATATCTAATATATTAAAAGTGATAGTAAGTATTTTAAATTTAAACTTAAATTTAAATACTTAGATAAATGATTTAGTAAAAATAAATTAATCACCTAAATCCATAGATCAACTAACACCCTCCAATTAACAGTTAATTAATAATTCATAATTATCAATATAATTAAATAATCAAATTATTTATTTAATTTAACTATTAACATTCATTAATTAAATAATCTCATTAATCAATTAATTCCCGAATATATACGTGTCACTTTTGTAACACAATTAATTGGACAATCCAATTAATTAACCGTGACCCTTGTTACCTAAATCAATCGGGCTAGCAAGGGAACCTAACGGACCCACAGTATTTTGAGCTCCAATAATCCTCGGAATCATTAATTAAACTCTTTAATTAATATTCCTTGATTATTAACTCCGGTGTTATTCCACTAAAAACCCGAAGCTGTACTCTCTCAACTATAGACGCTTTTACACAGACCGATACAACTCGGTGTCCATCGATATAGCTATTACATATGGTGTGATCCTCCACAGTAGTTCATAATTAGAGATGGGTCATAATGTCTGTTATACCCCTCTAATTACATATATCTTTTAAGTACCATTGATTCTATATTGAACAATAAATCCTATTTCCTCACGGAATTAGAAGAGCGCTTATATTGTCCAAACCCCGAATCAACCCTCAAGGGAACTACCATATATTTCTCACAAGAAAGAGTGGATTCCACTATTGTGTACAAACCTTCCCAGCCACAACCCAAACCGTAATCCCAACATACGGAGTATATTGATCAGGAAATGCATCTGATCTCACCCATGGTATATCAAAGACCACGATCTAATCTTAAGGAGTCGATAAGACACTCAGGATTAAGATCACCCATATATAGCCATCATTAGTTGATATATATGAATCTCATCGATACACAGATCTTGGTGTGAGATTCATATAGATCATGGCTCAGTCCTATATGATCACATCATACAAGGTGCCTCCATTCTTATATCTCATATGAATGATTCAGGATAGAATCACTGTACATTACGGAATGGACCTCAACTATAGATTAACCACAAATAAAGTACCCAACTTTATTTGTTATCTATAGACTCTTTAGATTGCACGTCTCTTACTGTATCCATTCGTATATAACATTCATATACATAGTTCGAGATTACATCCGGCAATCCAGGAAGTTAATATGTACACAAGTTTACAAAATAAATAACATAACAAAAATGAATTGAAAATTTCTTTTTATTTACTTCATAAATCCATTTAAAAATTACATGTTTAGGGCATAAACCCCAACACATAGTTAGCAGGTTTCAATTAAAACTGGTCCTGATCATTGGACAGCAGTCAAGCGTATTTTCAAGTATCTTTAGAGAATGAGAGACTATATGCTTGTATACCCTGGAGGGAATTTAATTTCCATTAGGTATACATATTCTGATTTTCAGTCAGATTCTGACTCTAGGAGATCAATATCAGGATCTGTGCTTACTATTGGAGGAAGGGCAGTCATATGTAGGAGTATCAAGCAATCTTGTATTAATGATTCCACCATGGAAACAGAGTATGTAGCCGCATGTGAGGCTACTAAAGAGGCTGTCTGGCTCCGTAAATTCTTGATTGACTTGGAAGTGGTTCCTGATGCGAATAAGCAGATCACTATCTATTGTGACAATAGTGGAGCAATGGCTAATTCGAGAGAACCTAGAAGTCATTAGAGAGGGAAAAAAATTGAAAGAAAGTATCACCTTCTAAGGGAAATTGTGCATAGGGGTGGCACGACGATTAACAAGATCGTGTCAGCAGAAAATCAAGCGAATCCCCTTACAAAGGCTCTTCTATAAAAGAGTTTTGATGGGCATCTAGAGAACATGGTGATGAGAGATATGACACATTTGCTATAGAGCAAGTGAGAGATTGTTAGGATTATGCTCGATAGCAAGAGTACAATATTGTATTTGACAATCTTTTCATATTAATAAAGTGATTTCTAGTTTAACAAATCTTATAGCATTTATAGCTTAATTATTATAATTGTCAAAAGTAAATAATCATATGATCAAAAGACTATGAGAAAAGAAGAATTGTTCATACAACTATATATGTATGTGGTAGACACGATTCTTTAGTTAGTCTTGAATAATATTCACAACTTAAGATAAAAGGTTGGGCGCCTTTATCTTGTCAAACTTGTAGATTCTTTTGCTAGCATTTGAGTGGGATCAAATGTGTTATGATGAGTCTAAAATCATCAAAGTGTGGTGTCTTTGGATAAAAGAATCTAGTGCACTGGGTGTATTGAATAGGATCACAATGAAATACTTTATTTAGAACCGTCAATAGATAAAAGTTTTTCGTTTGAAGACAATCGGAGAGTCTATCTCCATCCTGAGATAAATGATAGACTTATGGTTGCAAGTGTTATCATTTGAGCTATCAATGAGTACGATTATATAGCATAATATATCCTCGATAGTTTGGTGGTATTCATTTGTTAATCGATAGAGGAATTCATTTATAGATATGGACATCGTGGCTCCATTTATTAAATGAGAGTAGAATATCATCGTATGGTTGTTTTGAGGTATTGGATATTAAATCTTAATGTTAAGTTTTCAATAGTGTCTATTGAAATATGGCTTTTGGACAAGTCAAAAAATCAAAGTTCAAAATGTAGTCATATGAGTAAATATGGTAACTTGGAGAGCTATAGACTGTCTATAAGCTCTTGGCGATTACTAGTATTCTTCACGAGGATACACTTTCTCCAATAATGTTGTCTAGGGTACGAATGAGTAACGTCAACTTATTCTATTTTTATTTAAGAGTTTAATTTTAGTTCTTTAGTAGAATGAACTAAAATTAAATAGATCGGGCATAAGTAAATCATTTGTTGATTGTGATTGGGTTGTGTCTATTGGAGCTTAAATTTAGATAGCCCGCCAAGATCCCCAATCCACACGAACTTGTATGGATCACTTGATATATTCTACTAGACCAATTTAGGGGTCCATCTAGAATTGTATTGAGGTATGTGGACTTGTTCCTTTCTGTAAGAATGGGTCTAGTTCACATGTGGATTTTTTATAAAGGTCAAATAGATTTAATAAAATAAGAAAATAATATATTGGCCCATAAATATGCGTTGGGTGGTAAGGCTATTTAGAATAGCTTAATTATATTATATTATTTTATTATTTAATTGAATGGAAATTATTTAATTTGGTAATTAATTAATTAATTAGTTAAAAGTCAAAATATTTTTCTATTAGGAGATAGTCTCCTAATATTATACTATTGTTGGTAGTATAATTAATATTAAAGACTATATTTGATAAGTAGATAAATAAAAGGAATTATTTATCTGATCAAATTAGGAAGTCTTTAATATAGTTACAAATACACTATTGAGTTGGATTAGGAGTCTTGGTGTAGGATATAATTCTTTTTAGAAAAGGATTCTTAACAACCAAGTAAATCCTTCTTAGGAGAAGATTTGGTCTCCTATATATACTACTTGTAAATTTCGACCAAGCCTAAGTTTTTGGTGTGAGAAGTTGTTTTTATTTGTTTTTTTATTGTTAAAAAAAAAAACTTCGTTCAACTCGTTGTGTGAAGAATTCGGTCAAGCATAGAGAAAATAGGGAATGTTTTTGTTTTTGATAGTACACTAGTATCCTTTGCATCAAAAGGGTTTTTTGTACAACATCGAATCAAGGTTCACGCGAGTTTCAATCAAATTGATTGATAATTCAAGAGTGACCTGATGTTCTTGGTTTTTCTCTTGGAGGATTATTGTGACTAACAAAAAACGAGATTTTGTTTGTTTCCATCCTCAGATATACAATTTAAAGAAAGGGAGCTCACACTCCTAGGTGATTCATGTTCGTGATTGGATGGGAAGATCTTACGGATTCAATTAGACGCTAGTTCAATTGTCACAAAAAAAAAGGTACGATACTTTTTATATACATCAATTAATATAGGGTTAAGAATTTTGTTATTAAAAGGGAAATATTTTTTTATATACGCAAACCCTAATTTTTTGTTCTCACACTTCTGTAGCGTTTTGAACTGTTTTTTTTCCCTACAGGTTCATCAAGGTTTTGAATAAATCCAAAACTATTCATGGCTTGATCGAACCTTTTGTTCTAGAATCTGGATGTTTGCTTCAATCCATATATGGATCTTTACAACTTGCATACCCTTTCCTCTTGGCTTTTTTCAAAGAATCCTTCTGGTTGCATCATGTAGATGCTCTCGTCAAGACTTCCATTAAGGAAAGTTGTCTTGACTTCTATTTGCCAAATCTCTAGGTCTAGAGATGTCGTAATGGATAAGAGTATCCTAATGGATTTAAGCTTGGCCACAGAAGAGAAGGTTTTTTCATAATTGATACCTTCCTTCTATGTATAACCTTTAGCTACCAATCTAGCTTTAAAAGTTTCTGCCTTTCCATCAATTCCTCTTTTCCTCTTGTATACCCAATTGTACCCAATGGGTTTTATCCCTTTATGCAAGTCTATAAGAGACCCAATTTTGTTTTTTATCATAGATTCAATTTCGGATTGCATTGCCTTTTGCCAATGGCGACAATTAACATCTTTCTTTGCTTCCTTGTATGTATAGGGATCATCGTCATTTCGGAGATTCTGTACAGATTATCCTAGACCGATGTATCTCTCGGGTTGTCTTTTAACCCTCCCACTACGACAAGGTATGGTAGATTGTTAATCTTGTGTTGGTACGGAACTTACTATTGGGCTTGGTTGCGAAACCTATTGTGGAATTGCATCTCTTAAAAGCTTATTCAGGACAATTCTACTTTTTGGCACAAAATTATTCATATAGTCCTCTTCCAGAAATTTAGCATTTGTCGAAAAAAATACTTTAAGATCTGAAGGACTATAAAAATTATATCCTTTTGTTCCTTTTGGATACCCTACAAATATTCATATTTTTTAACAGGACTCAATCTTTGTTATCTTTCCTTAACACGTGCGCAGGACATCCAAATATTCATAAGTGTTGTAAACTAGGCTTTTGCCTGGTCCACAACTCATGCGGTGTTTTAGGAATAGACTTAGATGGTACATCGTTTAGAATGTACATTGCGGTTTGTAAAGCATATACCTAAAAAGTGTTAGGGAGCGTTGAATAACTCAATATAGACCTAACCATGTCAAAAAGAGTTCTATTTCTTCTTTCTGCCACCCCATTTTGTTGAGGTGTGCCTGGTACGGAAAATGAGAAATTATCCCATTATCAATAAGATATTGCTGAAAATCACCAGATATATATTCTCCAATACGATCAGACCTCAAAATTTTTATGCATTTCTCAAGCTGATTTTCAACTTCAGCTTTAAATGCTTTGAACATGTCAAAAGCATCCGACTTATGTCTCGTGAGATACACATAGCCAAATCTTGAGTGATCATCTGTGAAAATGATGAAGTACTTATATCCACCTCTAGCTTGAATGCTCACTGGTTCACACACATCAGTGTGTATCAATCCTAAACATTAGATGGCTCTTGTGCCTTTGGTCATAAACAACCTCTTGGTCATTTTACCTTCCAAACAAGATTCACGAGTTGGTAGATCATCGATCTTTAAGTCACTTAGAGGTCCATCACTTACTAATCTTTCAATCCTATTAAGGTTAATATGACCTAGGGAAAATGCCATAGGTAGGTTTCATCTTTTGATAATTTTACTCTTTTATGATTAGGTTCTGTTGATTCCGTGTCTAACAAGTGAGAGATATTTCTATGCAAATAGAATAAACCGTTTTCCAATGTACCTTTACAAACAAATTTGTTATTCTTACTAATAATAAAACCTTTTATTAAAAGTAACCGAATATCCAAATTTATTTAGACAAGAGACTGAATTTAAATTCCTCTTGAATTGAGGTACATAATAAACGTCTATTAAATTTAAAAGCCTATAAGAATCTAAATTGATTCTAATATCTTCCACTGAACTAGCAGACACCAAAGCTCAATTGCCTAAATGCAAGTTGAATTCATTCTTATTCATTCTATTCCTTTGACCCCTTTTGACCATAAAGAAAACACTTTCATTTGATCTTGGTTACTTTCTTGGTCTCCTTCTATAAAGGCCCAAGTTGTTTTTTCTTCAGTTGTCCCTAGACCTTCTTACAGGTCTTAACAATAGCAACTTTACCTACGGTATGAATCTCTTGACTCTTTCCTTTCACAAGGATTTTTTCCATGCTTTGAACATCTTGCATCAGGCCTTGCAAGGTGTATTCATTACTATTGAAGGTGTAGTCCAACTTAAATTAATCAAAGGAATCCGACAGTGAGTTGACAATCATGTCAATTTTGGTCTCACTATCTATCTCAGCACCATTCAGTTCAGCAATATTGAGATGTGCTATGACTTTCATCATGTGGTCTTTCACACCCTGTCCAAATTTTATCCTAAGATTTATAAAAGCAGTCACTGCCTCACTCTTAGTCGTCCTAGACCTCATAGCAAACATCTCTTCTAGAGACATCCTTATATCGGTAGTAGTCTCTATTCCTTCATGTTACTGTTGCAACACGTCAGAGATGGTGGCCATAATGTAACGTAGATTTAGCCATCTCACCTGAAGACTCCCACTACCAATACTCATCTCTTTGCTCCTGAGTAGATTCATTAGTTTTGTGGTTAAGGAATAGACATAATGAATATATGTTTTTCATCTTGCAATAACAACCCAATTTTCCTTTTCCATTGGACATAATTATCACCAGATAAAGTATTATCTTTTAGGATTTTGATTAGGGATGGGTCATGATTTCTTTATATTAACAAAAATTTTATAAGTAAATAATCATGATATAGCACTTTTGAATATTTATCTTGAATTATAAATAAAATAATTCAATCGTAAAATTCAAAGGTGATCCAGCACCCATAAATGTCACGCCTCCTTTGGGAGTTCGCACCATTCACTATTTGGACTAGGTCCCACCTAATTTTTAACATAACAACCAACATTTTCAATTTTGGCCTTGCAATTTTATTAACAAGAACTCTTGGGAGGATATTAATAAAATTACACTGAGTGTGTTACCAGGTTATCGACCTTCAATATAATCCCTCATAAATATCCCTCCTTTAGGAGTAGATATCGTTTAGGCTAATTGTCTAGTCTATCCTTGTAAGGAAGTATCTTGCTAAATTCCATTCATGAATACCTCTTGGGAGGTTATTATAAGAAACATAAAGCTCAACTAAACTTGGAGGCCGTAGGTGTTTCAAAACACCTTTTCCCACTCAATTATTTAAGGCGTGTGATTGAATTCCAAATAATGATTTACCAAGTTATCTAGATGCCAATTTAGATACCTAAACCATTCTGTGCATGTTCATACCAAAAGAGATATATGAGTGGCACTTCTATTCTATATGACATGTTATTAATGACAATGACAAACATTGCAATATTTAACAAATATAAATAGCTTCAATTTTGGTCCATCCTAGAAAAGCGAGTAAATTACATATCTTGGAATACAAAAAAGTCCTTTCTTGGCAAACAAGTCTTCACGAGATCTTCGTCGTCCGGACTCTCTTACCCATGGGCATCCTTCACATGGGCGTGCACACCCTTGGCTCTTACCCATGGGCATGTGCATGCCACAAACCCATAAAGGGCTGCCATAGTAGCCCATGGCTTCCATAGGGCTGCCGTGCGCAGCCCATGCCACAACAAACGTGGTTGCGTACTCTTCGCACGCACGTTTGTTGCTACGGCTCTCATGGTCCCAAACTTGTTCGGGTTGCTCCCAGTTCCTCAAACCTTCGAGTCTTCGATACTTGAATGTATTATAGAATTTAAAATAAAAAATTACTGCAGTTTTTTTTTATTACAATTTTTTATTACAGCAAGTGCAGTTTTTTTTTTAATTACAACAACAAAATAAAAAAAAAACTTAGGAACTACCAAGAAGGTAATTGTAGCAATAATAGACCACTCTTCTTGTTACAATCCCAAAACAAAAGTACATTGAAATTCTAGGACCAAAATTGAGCAATAAATCGAAATATAAAACATATATATATCCATACATTCCAATATAAATATATATGCGAGTACCTAGAGTGCTATTTCTTTATAAAACATGCATATATAAAATAAAAATAAAAGGATTCATGTACACATACATCAATTAATCAAGAGTACAACCAGCCTCTGATACCAATTGTAGAGAAAAAACGGTTCAAAACGCAACGGAAGCGTGAGAAAATTAGAAAATTAAAAATTAAAATTAGGGTTTGTGTATAAATAAAAATTTTCCCTTCTAATAACAAGAACCTTAACCCTAGATTAATTGATGTATATAAAAAGTATTGTACCTTTCTTCTTTTTTCGTGACGATTGAACTAGCGTCGAATTGAATCCGCATAATCTTCCAATCCAATCACGAACGTGAATCACCTAGGAGTGTGGGCTCCCTTTCTTTAAATTGTATACTGGAGGATGGAAACAAACAAAATCTTCTTCTTTGTTAATCACAATAATCCTCCAAGAGATAAACCAAGAATGTCCGGTCACTTTTGAATTATCAATCAATTTGATTGAAAGTCGCGTGAACCTTGATTCGATGTTGTACACAAAACCCTTTCTATGCAAATGATACTAGTGTACTATTAAAAACAAAAAAGTTCCCTTTTTTCTCTATGCTTGGCCGAATTCTTCACACAATGAGTTGAACAAAATTTTTTATTATAACAATAAAAAACCAAATAAAAACAACTTCTCACACCAAAAACTAAGACTTGGTCGAAATTTATAGGTAGTATATATAGGATGTCAAATCCTCTCCTAAGAAAGATTTACTTGGTGGGCAAGAATGCTTCCCTTAGGTGGATTTACTTAGTGACCAAGAATCATTTTCCAAAAAGTATTCTTTCCTACACCAAGACTCCTAATCTAACTCATAAGTGTATTTGTGACAATATTAAAGACTTCCTAATTTGATTAGATAAACAATTCCTTTCATTTGTCTACTTATCAAATATAGTCTTTAATATTAATTATACTACCAACAATTGTATAATTTTAGGAGACCATCTCCTACCAGGAAAAAGATTTTGACTTTTAATTAAATAATTAATTAATCAACAAATTAATTAATTTCCATTTAATTAAATAATAAAATAAAAATAATATAATTAAGCTATTCTAAATAGCTTTGCCACCCGACACATACATATGGGCCATATATTATTTTTCTTATTTTACTAAATCCATTGGACCTAAATAAAAAGTTCACATGTGAACTAGACCTATTCTTACAAAAAGAAACAAGTTCGCGTGCCTTAATACAATTATAAATGGACCTCTAAATTGGTCCGGTAGAATATATCAAGTGATCCATGCAAGTTCATGTGGATTGCGGATCTTGGCGGGCTATCTAAATTTAAGCTCCAATAGACACAACCCAAACACAATAACAAATGATTCACTTAGGTTCGATCTATTTAATTTTAGTTCATTCCACGAAAGAACTAAAATTGAACTCTTAAATAAAGATAGAATAAGTTGAGGTTACTCTTTCATACCCTAGACAACCTTATTGGAGAAAGTGTATTCTCGTGAAGAATATCAGTAATCGCCAAGAGCTCATAGACCGCCTATAACTCTCCAAGTTACCATATTAACTCATATGACCACATTTCGAACTTGGATATTTTGACTTGTCCAGAAGCCATGTTTCAATAGACATTGTTGAAAACTTAACGTTAAGATTTAATATCCAATACCTCAAAATATCCATATAATTATATTCTACTCTCACTTCATAAATGGATCCATGATATTCATATCTATAAATGAAGTCCTCTATCGATTAACAAATGAATACCACCAAACTATCGAGGATAGACTATGCTATATAATCGTACTCATTGATAGCTTAAATGATAACATTTGCAACTATAAGTCCATCATTTATCTCAGGATTAAGATAGACTATCCGATTGTCTTCAAATGAAAACTTTTATCTATTAACGGTTCTAGATAAAGTATTTCATTTTGATCCCATTCAATGCACCCTGTGCACTAGATTCTTTTGCCCAAAGACACCGCACTTTGATGATTTTAGACTCATCATAACACATTTGATCCCACTCAGATGCTAGCAATAGAATCTACAACTTTAGCAAGATAAAGGTGCCCAACCTTTTATTTTAAGTTGTGAATATTTTTCAAGACTAACTAAAGATTTGTTTGTACCTCATACATTTCTAGATGTATGAACAATTCTTCTTTTCTAATAGTCTTTTGACCTTATGATTATTTACTTTTGACAATTATAATAATTATACTATAAATGCTATAAGATTTGTTAAACTAGAAATCAATTTATTAATATGAAAAGATTGTCAAATACATTATTACACTCTTGCTATCGAGCATAATCCCAACACCTTGAAGCTTGATGACCAAGCTATATTTAGTCGTTTTAAAATGCTCGTCAAACAATAATTTATAAAGTCCTTAGCTATGTCCTTAAAATGTGAAAACAAGTATAATGACAAGCAAGGGTATCATCCACAGGGAAAGGCTAAAACTATTTAACTATTATTAAACTAAAACTAGTTAACTATTATTAAACTAAAACTATGCATGAAAAGGTGAAGATAAATGGTTTTGGTTTTGAAATGTTAATTAACTACAATGCAACTACAACTAGGCTAGTTAATCTAGCATGCAATTCGTGTTAATGAGAATGAGTGTTAAAATATGTTGGTTAGGGCTAAGGAATTGATGGATCACACAAGCAAACAATAGGCGTATTGGTAATAAACATAAGTGAGCATTAATTTATTGTAACCAATCTAGAGGGTATAGCATTTGTTGTATATCCCTTATGGGTTTCCAATCTAGAGAGTATAGTATTGGCTACCCACAAGTATTGTTCATTAAAATGCACATCTATCAAATTAAGGGACTAATCTCTTTATAAATTCACCAACCTAGAGGGTATAGTATTGGTCACCCATTTGAAATTAGTTAGAGATTGAGATTAAAATGTCTGGATTTCACTCAAGGAGAGTACTCTTGTTCAATCCTTCCATTTAAATGAGCTTAAGAGAATCGAATAGAGAGTATACCCAATTCTCTACTCAAATAATTTCTCATACAATTGGCAAAGAAATAAGGGTGCAATCTAAGACAAACTATTCTTGAAATCAACTAAAACAATGAATGAAACATATTCAATTGATTTAATAAGGTAAATAAAATTCAATACAAGCCCAATATTCACAAATGAAACACATCAATCCCCTAGTGGGATGATTAGCTACTCATGACAAATACATAAATATAACTAGGAGATAAGAGATAGAGAAAACCCACGTAGAGATTATCCTTCCTTCAAGCTCATATCCAATCTCCAAGTATCCTTGAGTAGATGATGATGAAGGATGGTTAGATTTTGAGGGGAATGTTAGTGTTTGGGAGAGAAAAGAGTGGAAGAGTTGTGGAAGGAGTTGAAGAGTGATCTTTCAATAAGAAAATGGTGTATATATAGGCTTGGGTAGGCTAGGGCATGATATGGGCATGAAAGAACACATTTACCCCTCTAAAAATGGCTGATTTTCATCCCAAGAGCTGATCCCGTAAGATTCATGACTCTCAGTGCGTGGGCAAATGCGATGGTGGTGACCCACGCAGGACTCGCGCATCTCTGCGCAGTAGTCATTAAAATGGGCACAACTCCCTCTAGAAATCTCGGAATCATAATCCATAAAAACTGCTGGAAACTAGACTTCCGGGACTTTCCAAATATATAAATAAAAAAGCATGGATCGATTCAAGGAGTGAGACATGACCCTCTAAAGTTGGATGACTTGCATGACCTTTTTACAATTTCAGCTTCTTTTGCCTCCAAATCTCACTCTTTGCTAATTTTTACCTCCTCAAACTTACTTTGAGCTTAAACACCATCGGTATGGAATATAGCCTTTGCTCTTTTTGACTTGCTATGTGTTTGATCTGCCTCTGGGTCTTGATGTTTGCACGGGTTGTGTGGGGGTTGTGACCCGTGCATAGACCTGATGCTCTGTTTTCATCTCTCTGGTCTTCGCAAAAGCACAGACATATACGCGGTTGGTGCACGGGTTCAAGACCCATGCAGTGACCTGCACGCTCTAGCTTTTCTACACTGATTTTGGCCCGTTTTTGACCAATGTTAACTCTTTTCATCCTTTCTTCCAAAATGTACCTAATTGTCTACAAACATAATAAATGAGCTATAAGATACGCAAAAACAACTAAAAGTGAGACAAAGGCAATGGAATTGAGGGCCAAAATATAAGACAATTTTGGCATGATCAAATACCCCCAAACCAAACCTTTTCTCGTCCTCGAGCAAACCTTAAAACAAAACAAATAGACACAAATGAAAATTACTCTATCTAAAACTCACCAAGGCTCAAAACAATAGTTCAATATGTCGCATATCCAACCGGTGATTAGATGCAAAGATGTGTGATAGAAAGGAGTAAATATATGCAATGCAATCTAAAACAGCTCATAGGCATTTGAGGGAAATTCACACTAATATGAATCTGACGCCTAAGAGTGCCCTCATATCAGGAGCTACTCACTCCCATACCTTGAGCATAAAGAGATGGTAGCCAATGCAGATTCAGGCTAATTTGACCATGGTGGTGGAAGCTAGCACCAAAGCAGCAACGCTAGAGGATGGTGATCTTTCCACCAACCAAGAAGCGAGACCAGAGATAAATGAGCTGTTATTGTCAATGAGACTAACTAGGGAGTTGGATCGGGACCACGGTGGCTCTCTACGTCATTGAGTGGCCTGATACAAGTGAAGAGGAGCCACCGGCTTGATATTGGTATAGAGTAATGCATGGGATCCTAGAAGTCCCTAACAATTGAAAAGAGGCTTTAGACATACCTGGAAAAAATCAGGGCCGTAGTGGCTCACTAAGGTGTTGACCTACCCTGTACAAGAAGTGAGGATCCATTGGGCCTTGCAGCTGTGTTGTTGTTCTAGAGGCTTGCTTAGGCATGTAGAGGGCCTTACCAAATATAGGAAGCCTCTAGGCTCTTCCCGATCGGATCGAGACATCTGTGGCTCACTAGGGTGTTGAATGGTCAGGTACAAATGAAATGGAGTCATCGTTCTGGTATTGGTCCAGAGGCATGCTTGGGATCCTAGAAGTCCCCAGCAATTGAAATAAGGCTCCGGACTATGCTAGAACAAACTAGGAGTCAAGTGGCTCACTTGGGCATTGACCGACCCGACATAAGAAATGATGAGCCATTAGGCTTTGCAGCGGGGTTGCTACTCTAGAGGTTTGCTTAGGCATGAAGGAGGCCTCAGTAAATGTGGGAAGCATATGGGATCTTTTCAAAGGGATTGGGACATCGGTTGCTTACTAGGAAATTGAATGGGCCAATGCAAATGGAGAGGAGCCACAGGTCTGGTACTGGTTCAGAGACACGTTTGGGATCCCAAAATGTCCCCAAAAACTGAAATAAGGCTCTAGACCATACTGGAGCGAACCAAGATCTCAGTGGCTCACTTGGACATTGATAAACCTAGTATAAGAAGTGAGGAGCCACTGGGCCTTGCAGCGTGGCTGCTACTCCAAGGCTTGCTTAGACATGTAGGAGGCCTCAACAAATGTTGGAAGCCTCCGAGCTCTTTTCGATTAGATCATGACATCGGTGGTTCACTAGGGCGCTAACAGGCCCAGTACAAACAGAGAGGAGCTATCTGTCTGGTACTAGTCTAGAGACATGTTTGAGATCTTATAAGTCCCCAACAATCGAAATAAGTCTCTAGAACATGCTCAAGTGAACTGTGAGCAGGCATTGACTGGCTCGATATAAGAAGTGAGGAGCCACTGAACCTTGTAGTGAGGCTGATACTCCAGAGGCTTGCTTAGGCTTGTAGGGGGGCCCAACAAATATGGAAAGCGTATGGGCTCTTTCCGAATGGATCAGGACATCAGTGGCTCACCAGGGCGTTGAATGGCCCTGTACTAATGGAGAGTAGCCACCAGTTTGGTACTGGTTCAGAGGCATGCTTAGGATCTAAGAAGTCCCAAACAATTGAAATAAGGCTCTAGACCATACTGGAATGAATCGGGAGCTCAGTGGCTCACTTGTTCATTGACCAGCCTAGTATAAAAAGTGAAGAGCCACTAGGTCTCTATCAGTCGTGCTGCATCTATGACCGCACAACTGAGTTGGCTTCTTAGATTCGTGAGTTGACCTTCTACCACTACCTTGGAGCTTCTGATGATCGGATTCGGTGACATGAGGGGATTCGTATGAATAGGTACAAATCCAGTGGATCTGCTAGTTAAGAGATATACTGGTAGTGGATCAATATGCTGTAAAGAAGTAGGAGAGGTGCAACACTACTATACAGGAGCTATCAACTTATCAGAGCAGTTTAGTTGTGGAGGAGCCTTCCAGGTGCGAGGCGTAAGGGATCTTCCTTAATGGAGATATACTTGCATATAACAAATCCACCATAAAGAATCAAGAGATATACAACTCTAATGCGTAGGAGCTCTAGACGTACCAAAGCAGATATGTTGTAGAGGAGATATACCTGTACAGAGTGAATTCACTGTAAAGAAGCAGGAGATATGTAGCTCTACTGCATAGGAGCTCTAGACGTACCAGAGTAGATCTGTGAAAGAGTTATCTAGGCACAGAGCTGTTGTAGGGAGGTCTACCAATAGATGAGCAGCTTTGCTATATAAAGGTAGTATAGTAGACCGGTTCCACCAGGAATTCCATGTACCATATTTGATCCATAACAAACAAAACTCGTCAAATGGAAAAATGAGCACCACACGTGGTGCGTAGGCAATATAGACAAGTATGGAGAAAAGACATCGTTAACAGTAGTTGATATTCCATGAATAATGAATCTGTTACCTCGATACTAAAAAGTTGAGCTTGTATAGATAAGTAAGCCATGTTGGCCAAGTAATCTTCTCATAGACGGTGCTAAAAACTGTTAACCAAAATTTCATTCGAGGTGAGGAATTTCGATCAACAACCTCAATTGCCACCCGGTGGGCTTTAGGGGGTAGATACCTCGAAACTCGATGATCTTGTATGACTATGGAGTATGATATAGCTAGGTAGAAGACAAGTCCCCCCACCATTTGGGCTTCGTGCATACTGAGGAAACACGACGCTTAAAGTTCCTTTGCTAGAATAGAGATCAGGTCTTGGTCCCTAGTCCTGGTACCCTAGTCTTGGCACTCTGTCTCTTCTCTAGGTGACCTCGATCCAAATAGCATGCAATAAGGTAGGATCAAATGTGTTATGATGAGTCTAAAATCATCAAAGTGTGGTATCTTTAGGCAAAAGAATCTAGTGCACTGGATGCATTGAATAGGATCACAGTGAAATACTTTATCCATAACCGTCAATGGATAAAAGTTTTCACTTGAAGACAATCGAAGAGTCTATCTCAATCCTTAGATAAATGATGAACTTACTGTTGCTGTAATAACTGTAGGGAAAATCGCACAGCGGAAGTATAAAATTAGGTTTTGAGATATTTAAAAAAAAATCCATTTAAAAGAAAGAACCTTAACCTAAGATTAATTGATGTATATTGAAAGTGTCGTACCTTTTTTTCGTGACGATTGAACTAGCTTCGATTTAAATTCGTAAAATCTTCTAATCCAATCACAAACGCGAATCACCTAGGAGTGTGGACTCCCTTTGTTTAAATTGTATACCTGAGGATGGAAATAAACAAAATCTTCTTCTTTGTTAGTCACAGTAATCCTCCAAGAGAAAAACCAAGAGCGTCCAGTCATTTGTGAATTATCAATAAATTTGATTGAAATTCGTGTGAACCTTGATTCGATGTTGTACACATAACCCTTTTCATGCAAAGGATACTAGTGTACTATCGAAAACAAAAGTGTTCCCTTGTTTCTCTATGCTTGGTTGAATTCTTCACACAATGAGTTAGACGAAGTTTTTTTTTTATAACAATAAAAAACAAATAAAAAACAACTTCTCACACCAAAAATTAAGGCTGGGTCGAAAATATATATAGGAGTATATATAGGTGACAAGACTCCTATCAAAATTTTGATTCAATCCTCTTAAAAAGAGCATTTCATTTACTTACCAAGACTCTTAATGTATTTGGTCTAGGAGACCTAATCCTCTCCTAAGAGGGATTTACTTGGTGGGCAAGATTCCTATCCTTAGGTGGATTTACTTGGTGACCAAGAATCTTTTTCCAAAATGAATCCTTTTCCAAAATGAATTCTTTTCTACACCAAGACTCCCAATCCAACTCAAACAGTGTATTTATTCAATAACCAATTATCGAATATAATTAAATTGTGACTAAATTAAAACTTCCTAATTTGACCAATTGTCAATTAGAGTTTTTATAGTAATCAAATACTTCCTAATTTAACTAGATAAATAAATTCAAATTATTTATCTACTAATCAAATATAATATTTGATACTTATCATACTACCAACAATAATATGACAATAGGAGACCTCCTTCTACTAGGAAAAAGATTTTGACTTTTAATTAAACAATTAATTAATTAATTTCCATTTCATTAAATAATAAAATAAAAAACAAAATATTAAGCTAGTATATTTAGCCTTGCCGCCCAAGACCAGACATGGGCATATATATTATTTTTCTTATTTTATTAAATCCATTGGACCTAAATAAAAAGTCCGCATGTGAACTAGACCCATTCTTATAAAAACAAAGAAGTCCACAAGCCTCAATACAATTCTAAATGGACTTATAAATTGGTCTGGTATAATATATCAAGTGATCCATGCAAGTTCGTGTGGATTGGGGATTTTAGCGAGCTATCTAAATTTAAGCTCCAATAGACACAACCCAATCATAATCAAATAAAGATTCACTTAGGTCTGCTCTATTAATTTTAGTTAATATTTCTCATTCATATCCTAGACAATCTTAATTGTGAAAGTTTGTCCTCGTGAAGAGTACCAATAATCGCTAAGAGCTTATACACCGCCTATAGCTTTCCAAGTTACCATATTTACATATATGACCACATTTTGAACTTGGATATTTTGACTTGTCCAGAACCCATGTTTCAATAGACACTATTGAAAACTTAACGTTAAGATTTAATATACAATACCTCAAAACATCTGTCTGACAAAATTCTACTCTCAATTAATAAACAGACATGATGTCCATATCTATAAATGAAGTCCTGTATCGATTAACAAATTAATACCACCAAACTATCGAGGATAGACTATGTTATATAATCGTACTCATTGATTGCTCAAATGATAACATTTGCAACCATAAGTTCATCATTTATCTCAGGATTGAGATAGACTCTCTGATTGTCTTCTAGTGAAAACTTTTATCCATTGACGGTTTTAGATAAAGTAATTCACTGTGGTCCTATCCAATACACCTAGTGCACTAGAATCTTTTGCTTAAAGACACCACACTTTAATGATTTTAAACTCATCATAACAAATTTGATCCCACTCAAATGCTAGCAAAAAAATCTATAACTTTGACAAGATAAAGGCGCCCAACCTTTATCTTAAGTTGTTAATATTATTCAAGACTAACTAAAGAATTGTGTCTACCTCATACATATCTAGATGTATGAACAATTATTCTTTTCTCATATTCATTTGACCTTATGATTATTTACTTTTGACAATTATAATAATTAAACTATAAATGCTATAAGATTTGTTAAACTAGAAATCACTTTATTAATATGAAAAGATTGTCAAATACATTATTATACTCTTGCTATCGAGCATAATCCCAACAAGAACCTCAATTTTATGATTGGCTTATTCATGACAAATCACATTTGGGATTCAATGTGTAATTGGTAACTTAGGCTTTCAATGGCAAACGTCCAAGATCCCAGTGAGCATCATGAGGAAGTTCACTTGTGCCTAATTCTTAGTGAAGAGATTTAGTTGCACACACTCACATTTCATTTATATGCATTTATATTGGCATACATTTGTTGTTGTACAAACGCACACACATCATATTTTTGAGTTGTTGCGTGGGTTATCATGCATTTCATTCTTAGTGTTAAGTATGGTGATTGTTATGTGTTAGATTCATTTTTCGTTGTTTGATCGGAGACGTTCATGCTTGCACGATGGTGTGCTTGTCTTAGCATGTTGAATGACAATTTGAGAAAGTCTTATTCTTCTCTTGGTTTGGTTATATGGAGTAAGTTGTCTAGTTTCAAAAGAGTGAATTTCAAAGATTTTAATGATTTTCAAATATGACCTTTGTATGGCCATGTGACCATAGCATTTTTAAATTGCTTCAAAATGGGTTTTGAAAATTTATGTAGAAACTAGACACCCATACCTTTCCAATGGTATATTATACGTAATATTTTATGACTATTTGTATTGTTTCTGAAATCTCCAAAGTGACCATCAAAACAAGGCATCTCTGTTGTTGTCCGTTTCTGACCATTAGTCAGTCATTTGACCATAATTTTTTTTACACTCATCCAAATCACATTTTGTAAATTGGAGTAGAAATTTACCAAATCACTTTTCTCTGTACTCAGCTTTCATGATGGAATCTGCAATACAAGATTGCTTGATACTCCTCCATATGACTGCCTCTCCTTCAACAGTAAACACAACAGGAATTGAATCCCCTCCAGAGTATACAAGCATATAATCTCTTGTTCTCTTGAGATACTTGAAAATATGTTTAACTATCATCCAGTGATCCGGACCAGGTTTTGATTGAAACCTACTAATTATGGCCACAACAAAACAAATATATGGTATAGTACAGAGCATTGAATACATGAGACTTCCAGCTGCCAATGCATATGTAACCCTACTCATGAATTGCTCTTCATGCTCATTCTTAGGAACTTGTTCCTTAGAAAGTTTTATTCCATGTCTGAAAGGTAACATACCTTTCTTGGAATCTTGCATGGAAAACCTAGACAAGATTTTATCTATGTATGAAGCTTGGGATAATGCAAGCATTCTATTCTTTCTAACCCTTTTAACTTTGATACCAAGAATATAACTTGCTTCTTCTAAGTCCTTCATATAAAATTGTTTTGCTAACCATTCTTTTGCTGAGGTCAATACACCTACATCATTTTTTAAGAGTAGTATATCATCAACATAAAGAACTAGGAAAACGAATTTGTCAACTTTAATCCTTTTGTATATATAAGGTTCGTCAAGATTTTGAATAAAACCAAAAAATTTCACGGCTTGATCAAACCTTATGTTCTAGGATTTGGATGCTTGCTTCAATCCATATATGGATCTTTGCAACTTGCATACCCTTTCCACTTTACCTTTTTCAATGAATCCTTCTGGTTGCATCATGTAAATGCTTTTGTCAAGACTTCCATTAAGGAAAGCTGTCTTGACGTTCATTTGCCAAACCTCTAGGTCTAGAGATGCTGTAATGGATAAGAGTATCCTAATGGATTTAATCATGGCCACAGGAGAGAAGGTTTCTTCATAATCGATACCTTCCTTTTGTGTATAACCTTTAGCTACCAATCTAGCTTTAAAGGTTTCCACCTTTCCATCCATTCCTCTTTTCCTCTTGTATACCAACTTGCACCCAATGGGTTTTAGGTAATTCTACAAAAGACCAGACTTTTTTTTTAACATGGATTCAATTTCAGATTGCACTGCCTTTTTCTAGAGGCGATAATCAACATATTCCATTGCTTCCTTATACGTATAGGGATCATCATCGTCCGAGAATTCTTTACAGATTCTACTAGACCGATGTATCTCTCGATTTGTCTACTAACCCTCCCACTACGCCAAGTTATGGTAGATTGTTAATCTTGTGTTGGTGCAGAACTTACAATTGGGCTAGGTTGTGAAACCTTTTTTGGAATTGTATCTCCTGAAAGCTCATCGAGGACAATTCTACTTTTAGGCACAAAATTGTTCATATAGTTCTTATCTAGAAATTTAGCATTTGTCGAAACAAAAACTTTAAGATCTAAAGGATTATAGAAATAATATCACTTTGTTCCTTTTACATACACTACAAATATGCATGTTTCTAAACGGAACTCCATCTTTTCTGTCTTTCCTTATAACACGTAGGCAGGACATCCAAATATCCTTAATTGTTGTAAACTAGGCTTTCTCTCGGTTTATAACTCATACGGTGTTTTAGGAACCGACTTAGATGGTACATTGTTTAGAATGTACATGACAGTTTGTAAAGCATATCCCTAAAAAAGAATTAGGAAATTTTGAATAACTCAACATAGACCTAACCATGTCTAAAAGAGTTATATTTCTCCTTTCTGCCACCCTATTTTGTTGAGGTGTACCAAGTGCAGAACTGAGAAATTATCCCATTATCAATAACATATTGTTGAAACTCACCAGATAGATGGTCTCCACCACTATCAGACCTCAAGATATTTATGCGTTTCTCAAGCTAATTTTCTACATCAGCCTTAAATTCTTTGAACATATCAAAAGCATCTGACTTATGTCTCATGAGATACATATAGCCAAATCTTGAGTAATCATCCGTTAAAGTGATGAAGTACTCATATCAACCTCTAGCTTGAATGCTCATTGGACCACACACATTAGTGTGTATCAATCCTAAACATTCAATGGCTCTTGTGCCTGTGGTCGTGAAAGACCTTTTGGTCATCTTACCTTCCAGACAAGATTCACAAGTTGGTAGATCATTAACCATTAAGTCACTTAAATGTCCATCACTAACCAATCTTTTGATCCTATCAAGGTTAATATGACCTAGGCGCAAATGTCGTAGGTAGGTTTCATCTTTTGATAATTTTACTCTTTTATGATTACGTTACATTGATTTTGTGTCTAACAAGTGAGAGATATTTCTATGTAAATAGAATAAACCGTTTTCCAATGTACCTTTACAAAAATTTTTGTCATTCTTACTAATAATAAAAGCTTTATTAAAAGTAACTGAATAACCAAATTTATTTAAACAAGAAACTGAAATTAAATTCCTCTTGAATTGAGGTACATAATAAACGTCTATCAAATCTAAATGCCTATAAGAATCTAAATTGACTTTAACATCTCCAACCATACTAGTCGACACCAACACTCTATTGTATAAACGGAAGTTGAATTCGTTCTCATTTAGTCTTTTCCTTTCTCGGAACCCCTTCTAGTTAGAACCAAGTTACTTTTTCTTTTGTTGTTTCTTGATCTTTTGATGGGTCTTAACAGTAACAACTTTATCAACCATATAAATCTCTTTTCCCTTGCCTTTCACAAAATCTTTTTGGCACTTTGAACATCTTGCATCAGGCCTTGTAAGATGTATTCCTTATTGTTCATGGTGTAGTTCAATTTGAACTAATTGAAGGAATCTGACAGTGAGTTGACAATCATGTCAATTTTTCGTCTCACCTGCTGAGAGTCTCACCATCTATTTCAGCACCATTGAGTTCAGAAATATTAAGATGTGCTATGACTTTCATCAAGTAATCTTTCACATCATGTCCAGGTTTCATCCTAGGATTCATGAAAGCAGTCATTGGCTCTGTCTTAGTCGTCCAAAATTTCATAGCAAACATCTCTTCCAGAGACATCATTATATCGGTAGCAGCTCTGTTCCTTCATGTTATTGTTGCAACACATCGGAGATGGTGGCAATAATGTAACATACATTTAGCCATCTCATCTGAAGACTTCCACTACTGATACTCATCTCTTTGCTTCTCATTAGATTCATTAATAGGAGTAGATGTTTTAGGAATCGACAGAACAAACTTATGGTTTTTCAACTTGCAACAACAACCTGATTTTCCTTTTTCATTTGACATAATTATCATCAGAGTATTATCTTTTAGGATGTTTGATTATGGATGGGGTCATGATTTCTTTTTAATAACAAAAATTATATAAGTAAACAATCATTATAAAGCACTTTCGAATATTTATCTTGAATTAAATAAAATAACTCCATCGTAAAAATTCAACGGTGATCCAACACCCATAACTGTCATGCCTCCTTTGGGAGTTCATACCAATTACTAGTTGGACTAGGTCCCACCAAATTGTTAACATAACAACCAGCGTTTTCAATTTTAGCCTTACGATTTCCCTAACAAGAACTCTTGGGAGGAAATTAATAAACTCAAATTGCTAAATTCCATTCATGAATACCACTTAGGGGGGGGGGGGGGGGGGGTTACTACATCAAACATATAGCTCAACTAATCCAAGAGGATGTAGGTGTTCCGAAACACCTTCTATCACTCAATTGCTTAATGCGATCGAATTCTATAGAATGATTAACCAAGTTATCTGGATGCCAATTAGATATCTAAATCATTCAATACGTGTTCATACCAAAAGAGATATATGAGTGGCACTCCTATTCTATATGACATGTTATCAAACAATGACAAACACTGCAATATTTGCAAAAATATAAATAGCTACAATTTTGGTCCATCCTAGAAAAGTAAGTAAATTACATATGTCTTGGAATACAAAAAAATCCTTTCTTGGCAAACAAGTCTTCACGCGACCTTCGTCGTTTGGACTCCCTCGGCTGCCTCCCATGGGCATACGCACACTTGGCTCCCCCCCATGGGAGTGCACAGCCCACAACCCAATAAAGGGCTGCCATTCGCTGCCCATGGTTTCCATAGGGCTGCACACGACACAACAATCGTGGCAGCGTTCTCTTCGCATGCACGTTTGTTACTATGGCTCGCACAGTCCCAAACTTGTTCCGGTTGCTTCCAATTCTTCAAACCTTCGAGTCTTCGATACTTGAATGTATTACAGAAGAATTTTAAATAAATAAAAATTTACTGCATTTTTTTTATTACAATATAGTGCAGTTATTATTATTATTATTATTATAATAGCAAATAATAAAAAACTTAGCAACTACCATAAAGGAAATTATGGCGATGATATGCCACCCTTCTTGTTACAATCCCAAAACAGAAAAAAAAACGTTGAAATTCTAGAACCAAAATTGAGTAATAACAAACCACATCTAAAACATATATATATATATATATATATATATATATATATATATATACACACATTCCAATATAAATATATATGTGAATACCTAGAGTGTTATCTCTTTCTAAAACATGGATAAAAAGAAAAAGATTCGCGTACACATACATCAATTAATCAAAGGTACAACCATGCTCTGATACCAATTGTAGGGAAAATCGCACAACCAAAGTGTAAAATTAGGTTTTGATATATTTTAAAAAAAATCCATTTAAAAGAAAGAACCTTAACCCTATATTAATTGATGTATATTAAAAGTGTTGTACCTTTTTTTTCGTGACAATTGAACTAGCGTCGAATTGAATCCGCAAGATCTTCCAATGTAATTATGAACGTGAATCACCTAGGAGTGTGGGCTCCCTTTCTTTGAATTGTATGTATGAGGATGGAAACAAACAAAATCTTCTTCTTTGTTAGTCACAATAATCCTCTAAGAGAAAAACCAAGAACGTTCGGTCACTTGTGAATTATCAATCAATTTGATTGAAACTCGTGTGAACCTTGATTCGATGTTGTACACAAAACCGTTTTGATGCAAAGGATACTAGTGTACTATCGAAAACAAAAACTTTCTCTTTTTCTCTTTTCTCCTTGGCCGAATTCCACACCCTATAACTTAGAGTTGATTGAATTTTATCTAGAGCAAAATACTAACTTTTTCTCTCTCAAAATTCTCTCTTGCCAAGGAAAATTCTCTCTTAGAATACACTTAGGTTGGCCTAAATTTTTACTCTAAGAATCTTTGGGATGGCTGAAAATCACAAACACTTATATATAGGATCTAAATCATTTCCTAAGAAGGATTTACTTGGTTGGCAAGAATCCTTTCCTTAGGTGGATTTATTTGGTAGTTAAGAATCCTTATCTTAAAGGAATTCTATTCTTTTGTATATATACATGGGTTGGTCGAATTTCATAGAACGTAGATTAGGATCACAAATCCTTGCCTAAGAAGGATTTACTTGGTAGTTAAGAATTCTTTCTTTACGTAGAATTACTTTGTGGTTAAGAATCCTTTTCAAAAAGGAATTCTATCCTACACCAAGACTCTTAATCCAACTCAATAGTGTATTTGTAACCATATTAAAGACATACAAATTTGATTAGATAAATAAGCCCTTTTATTTATCTACTTATCAAATATAGTCATTAACATTAACTATACTACCAACAATAGTATAATTTTAGGAGACCATCTCCAACTAGGAAAAGATTTTGACTTTTAATTAAATAATTAATTAATCAACAAATTAATTAATTTCCATTTAATTAAATAATAAAATAATATAATTTAATTATGCTATTCTAAATAGCCTTGCCGCCCATACCAATGTATACGGCCCACTATATTATTTTCTTAATTTATTAAATCCATTTGACCTTTATAAAAAAGTCCACATATGAACTAGACCCATTCTTACAAAAAGAAACAAGTCCACATACCCCAACACAATTCTAGATAGACCCCTAAATTAGTTCGGTAGAATATATCAAGTGATCCATGCAAGTTCGTATGGATTGGGGATCTTGACGGGCTATCTAGATTTAAGCTCCAATAAACACAACCCAATCACAATCAATAAATGATTCACTTAGGTCCGATCTATTTAATTTTAGTTCATTCCACTAATGAACTGAAATTGAACTCTTAAAAAAGGATAGAATAAGTTGATGTTACTCATTGATACCCTAGACAACCTTATTTGAGAAAGTGTATCCTCGTGAAGAATACCAGTAATCGCCAAGAGCTCATAGACGGTGTATAGGTCTCTAAGTTACCATATTTACTCATATGACCACATTTTGAACTTGGATATTTTGACTTGTCCAGAAGCCATGTTTCAATAGACACTATTGAAAACTTAACGTTAAGATTTAATATCCAATACCTCAAAACATTCAAATGCTAATATTCTACACTCATTTAATAAATGGAGCCACGATGTCCATGTCTATAAATGAAGTCCTCTATCGATTAACAAATGAATACCACTAAACTATCGAGGATAGACTATGCTATATAATCGTAATCATTGATTGCTCAAATGATAACAATTGCAACTATAAGTCCATCATTTATCTCAGGATTGAGATAGACTCTCCGATTGTCTTTAAATGAAAACTTTTATCCATTGACGGTTCTAGATAAAGTATTTCATTGTGATCTTATTCAAAGCACCCAGTGCACTAGATACTTTTTCCCAAAGACACCACATTTTGATGATTTTAGACTCATTATAACACATTTGATCCCACTCAAGTGCTAGCAAAAGAATCTACAACTTCAACAAGACAAAAGCGCCCAACCTTTTGTCTTAAGTTGTAAATATTATTCAAGACTGACTAAAGAATTGTGTCTACCTCATACATATCCAAATGTATGAACAATTATTCTTTTCTCATAGTCTTTTGACCTTATGATTATTTACTTTTGACAATTATAATAACTGAGCTATAAATGCTATAAGATTTGTTAAACTAGAAATCACTTTATTAATATGAAAAGATTGTCAAATACAATATTATACTCTTGCTATTGAGCATAATCCTAACAATCTCCCACTTACTCTATAGCAAATGTGTTATATCTCTCATCCCCATGTTCTCTAGATTCCCATATAAACTGTTTTGTGGAAGAGCATTTGTAAAGGGATCCGCTAGATTTTCCACTGAAGCGATCTTGGTAATCTTCGCGTCACCTCTATGCACAATTTCCCTTATACGGTGATACTTTCTTTCAATGTTTTTCCCTCTCTTATGATTTCATAGTGATCTTTACTTATTCGCATCAAGAACCACTTCCAAGTCAATCAAGAATTGGTGAAGCCAAACAGCCTCTTTAGCAGCCTCGCATACGGCTACATACACAGCAATACAAGATTGCTTAATACTCTTCCATATGACTGCCCCTCCTCCAATAGTAAATACAGATCCTGATGTTTTTCTCTTTGAGTCAGAATCTTACTGAAAATCAGAATCTGTATACCCAACGGGAAATAAATCCCCTCCAGAGTATACAAGCTTATAATCTCTCGTTATTTTAAGATACTTGAAAATATGCTTGACTGTCATCCAGTGATCAGGACCAGGTTTCTATTGAAACTTGCTAACTATGCCCACAGTAAAACAAATAGCTGGTCTAACGCAGAGCATTGTATACATGAGACTTCCAACAGCCGATACGTATGGAACCCTATTCATGAATTGCTCTTCATGCTAATTCTTAGGAACTTGTTCATTAGAAAGTTTGATTCCATGTTTGGAAGGTAACATACCTTTCTTGGAATCTTGCATGGAAAACCTAGACAAGATTTTATCTGTGTATGAAGCTTGGGATAATGCAATCGTTCTATTCTTTCTATCCCATATGACTTGGATACCAAGAATATAACTTGCTTCTCCTAAGTCTTTCATATCAAATTGTTTTGCTAACCATTCTTCTGTTGATGTCAATACACCTACATCATTTCTGATGAGTAGTATATCATCAACATAAAGAACTAGGAAAACCAACTAGTCGCCTTTAATACTTTTGTATACACAAGGTTCAACAAGGTTTCAAATAAATCCAAAACTTTTAACGGCTTGATAAAACCTTATGTTCCAGGGTCTGGATGCTTGCTTCAATCTATTTATGGATCTTTACAACTTGCATACCCTTTCCTCTTTGCCTTTTTCAATGAATCCTTCTAGTTGTATCATGTAGATGCTTTCGTTAAGACTTCCATTAAGGAAAGTTGTCTTGACATCCATTTGCTAAATCTCTAGGTCTAGAGATGCCGCAATGGATAAGAGTATCCTAATGGACTTAAGTATGGCCACAAGAGAGAAGGTTTCTTCATAATCGATACCTTTCTTCTGTGCATAACCTTTAGCTACCAATCTAGCTTTAAAGGTTTCCACCTTTCCATCCATTTCTCTTTTCCTCTTGTATACCCACTTGCATTCGATGGGATAGGCAAGTCTACAAGAGACCAGACTTTGTTTTTGAACATAGATTCAATTTTGGATTGCATTGCCTTTTGCCAGTGGCGACAATCAACATCTTTCATTGCTTCCTTGTACGTATAGGGATCATCGTCGTTCGGAAGATTCTCTATAGATTCTCATAGACCGATATATCTCTCGGGTTGTCTATTAACCCTCCCACTACGACGAAGTATGGTAGATTGTTGATCTTGTATTGGTACGGAGCTTAAAATTGGGCTAGGTTGCGAAACCTCTTGTGGAATTATATCTCCTAAAATGTCATTCAGGACAATTCTACTTTTAGGCACAAAATTATTCAAATAGTCATTTTCCATAAATTTTTTATTTGCCGAAACAAAATTTAAGATCTGAAAAACTATAAAAATAATATTCTTTTGTTCCTTTTGGCTACCCAATAAATATGAATGTTTCTAAACAGGACTCCATCTTTTGTCTTTCCTTTTAACATGTGCGCAGGACATTCAAATATCCTTAATTGTTGTAAACTAGGCTTTCGCCTGGTCCACAACTTATTCGGTGTTTTAGGAACCGACTTAGATGGTACATTGTTTAGAATGTACATTGTAGTTTGTAAAGCATATCTCCAAAAAGAATTAGGGAGCGTTGAATAACTCAACCTAGACCTAACCATATCCGAAAGAGTTCTATTACTTCTTTCTGCCACCCCATTTTGTAGAGGTATGCTTGGTGCAGAAAATTGAGAAATTATCCCATTATCGGTAAGATATTACTAAAACTCACCAGATAGATATTCTCCACCACAATCAAACCTCAAGATTTTTAAGCGTTTCTCAAGCTGATTTTCTACTTCAGCTTTAAATGCTGTGAATATATCTAAAGCATCCGACTTATGTCTCATAAGATACACATAGCCAAATCTTGAGGGCTCATCCTTGAAAGTGATGAAGTACTCATATCCACCTCTATCTTGAATGCTCATAGGTCCACACACATTAGTGTGTATCAATCCTAAACATTCGATGGCTCTTGTGCCTTTGGTCGTAAACGACCTTTTGGTTATTTTACCTTCCAGACATGATTACAAGTTGGTAGATCATCAACCTTTAAGTCACATAAAGGTCTGTCACTTACCAATCTTTTAATCCTATTAAGGGTAATATGACCTAAGCGTAAATGCCATAGGTAGGTTTCATCTTTTGATATTTTTACTCTTTTATGATTAGGGTTCGTTGATTCCGTGTCTAACAAGTGAGAGATATTTCCATGCAAATAGAATAAACCATTTTCCAATGTAACTTTGCAAATAATTTTGTCATTCTTACTAATAATAAAAGCTTTATTAAAAGTAACCCAATAACCAAATTTATTTAAACAAGAGACCAAAATTAAATTCCTCTTGAATTGTGGTACATAATAAATGTTTATTAAATCTAAATGCCTATAAGAAGTCTAAATTGATTCTAATATCTCCTACTACACTAGTAGACACCAATGCTCCATTGCCTAAATACAAGTTGAACTCATTTTTATTCAGTTTATTCCTTTGACCCCTTTCACCACAAAGGAAAGACTTCCCTTTGATCTTGGTTACTATCTTGGTCTTTTTCTAAGAAGACTCAACTTACCAAGCATATGAATCTCTTGACCGTTGCCTTTCACAAGGACTTTTTCCACGCTTTGAACATCTTGCAACAGGCCTTGCAAGGTGTATTCCTTATTATTCAAGGTGTAGTCTAACTTGAATTGGTCAAAGGAATCCGATAGTGAGTTGACAATCATGTCAATTTTGGTCTCACCATCTATCTCAACACCATTTACTTCAGCAATGTTGAGATGTGCTATGACTTTCATTATGTGATCTTTCACACCCTGTCCAGGTTTCATCCTAAGATTCATAAAAACAATCACTACCTCTCTCTTTGTCTTCCTAGATCTCATACCAAACATCTCCTCTAGGGACATCATTATATTCGTAGAAGCCTCCATCCCTTCATGTTGCTGTTGCAACACGTCGGAGATGTAGTCATAAAGTTACGTACATTTAGCCATCTCATCTGAAGACTTCCACTATTAATACTCATCTCTTTGCTCATGAGTAGATTTATTAGTTTGGTGGTTAAGGAATAGACATAATGATCTTATGGTTTTTCAACATACAACAACCCAATTTCCCATGTGACATAATTATCACCAGTTAAAGTATTATCTTTTAGGAATTTTATTAGGGATGGGGTCATAATTTCTTTAAATTAACAAAAAAAATTTAAGTAAATAATAACGATAAAGCACTTTTGAATATTTATCTTGAATTAAATAAAATAATTCAATCGTAAAATTCAACGGTGATCCAACATCCATAAATGTCACGCCTCATTTGGGAGTACGCACCATTTACTAGTTGGACTAGGTCCCACCTAATTGTTAACATAAAAACCAACGTTTTCAATTTTAGCCTTGCAATTTTATTAACAAGAACTCTTGGGAGGATAATAATAAAGTTACATTGAGTGTGTTACCAAGTTATCGACCTTCATTATAATCCCTCACGAATATCCCTCCTTTGGGAGTAGATATCGTTTGGGCTAATTGCCTAGTCTATCCTTGTAAATAAGTATCTTGCTAAATTCCATTGATGAATACCTCTTGGGAGGTTATTCACGAAACATAAGGCTCAACTAAACTTGGAGGCCTTAGGAGTTCCAAAACACCTTCTCCCACTCAATTGTTTAAGGCGTGTGATCGAATTCCAAAGATTGATTTACCAAGTTATCTAGATGCCAATTTAGATACTTAAACCATTCAATGCATGTTCATACCAAAAGAGATATATGAGTGGCACTCCTATTCTATATGACATGTTATCAAACAATGACAAACATTGCAATATTTACAAAAATAAAATAGCTACAATTTTGGTCCATCCAAGAAGAACAAGTAAATTACATATGTCTTGGAATACAAAAACTCCTTTCTTGGTAAACAAATCTTCACACGACCTTCGTCGTCCGGACTCTCTCGGCTGCCTCCCATTGGCGTGCGTACCCTTGGCCCTTACCCATGGGCATGCGCATGCCACAAACCCATAAAGGGCTGCCATACACAGCCCATGGCTACAATAGGGCTGCCGTGCGCAGCCCATGCCACAACAAACGTGGCTACGTGCTCTACGCACGAACGTTCGTAGCTACGGCTCACAAGGTCCCAAACTTGTTCTGGTTGCTCCTAGTTCTTCAAACCTTCGAGTCTTTGAAACTTGAGTTTATTACAGAAGAATTATAAATAAAAATACAGCAGTTTTTTTCAATTACAACAACAACAAAAAACTTAGGAACTACCAAGAAGGATATTATGGCGATGATAGACCACCCTTCTTGTTACAATCCCAAAAAAAAAATACATTGAAATTCTAGGACCAAAAATTGAGCAATAACAATCCACATATGAAACATATATATATCCATACATTCAAATGTAAATATATATGCGATTACCTAGAGTGTCATCTCTTTCTAAAACATGCATATATTCAATAAAAAGAAAAAGATTCATGAACACATACATCAATTAATCAAGGGTACAACCTGGCTCTGATATCAATTGTAGGGAAAATCGGTTCAAAACATAACGGATGCGTGAGAAAACAAAAATTAGGGTTTGCGTATAAATAAAAAAAATTCCCTTTTATGCAACGAGAACCTTAACCCTATATTAATTGATGTATATAAAAAGTGTCGTACCTTTTTCTCGTGATGATTTAACAAGCACCGAATTGATTCCGTAAGATCTTCCAATCCAATCACGGACGTGAATCACCTAGGAGTATGGGCTCCCTTTCTTCAAACTGTATACCTAATGATGGAAACAAACAAAATCTATTTCTTTGTTAGTTACAAATATCATCCATGAGAAAAATCAAGAACATCCGGCCACTTGTGAATTATCAATCAATTTGATTGAAACTCACTTGAACCTTGATTCGATGTTCTACACAAAACCCTTTTGATGTAAAGGATACTAGTGTACTATCGAAAACAAAAACGTTCTCCTTTTTTCTTTTCTCCTTGGCTGAATTCCACACCCTATAACTTAGAGTTGATTGAATTTTGTCTAGAGTAAAATACTAAATTTTTCTCTCTCAAAGTTCTCTCTTTCCAAGCAAATTTCTCTCTTAGAAAACACTTAGGTTGGCTGAAATTTTTACTCTAAAAATCTTTGGGCTGGCCGAAAATCACACACATTTATATATATAGGATCATAAATCCTTTCCTAAGAAGAATTTACTTAGTTGGCAAGAATCCTTTCCTTAGGTGAATTTATTTGGTAGTTAAGAATCCTTATCTAAAAGGAATTCAATCCTTTTGTATATATACATGGGCTGGCCGAATTTCATACGATGTAGATTAGGATCACAAATCCTTTCCTAAGAAGGATTTACTTAGTAGTTAAGAATCCTTTCCTTTGTTATAATTACTTTGTGGTTAAGAATCCTTTTCAAAAAGGAATTCTATCCTACGCCAAGACTTCTAATCCAACTCAATAGTGATTTGTAACCATATTAAAGACTTCCTAATTTGATTAGATAAATAATTCCTTTTATTTATCTTCTTATCAAATACAGTCTTTAACATTAATTATGCTACCACAATAGTATAATTTTAGGAGACCATCTCTGACTAGGAAAAAGATTTTGACTTTTAATTAAATAATTAATTAATCAACAAATTAATTAATTTCCATTTAATTAAATAATAAAATAAAATAATATAATTAAGCAATTCTAAACAGCCTTGCCGCCCATACCAATGTATATGGCCCATTATATTATTTGCTTATTTTATTAAATCCATTTGACCTTCATAAAAAATCCACATGTGAACTAGACCCATTCATACAAAAAGAAACAAGTTCACATGCCTCAATACAATTCTAGATGGATCCCTAAATTGGTCCGGTAGAATATATCAAATGTTCAATGCAAGTTCGTGTGGATTGGGGATCTTGGCGGGCAATCTAGTTTTAAGCTCCAATAGACACAACCCAATAACAATCAACAAATGATTCACTTAGGTCCGATCTATTTAATTTTAGTTCATTCCACTAAAGAACTAAAATTGAACTCTTAAATAAAGATAAAAAAAGTTGATGTTACTCATTCATACCCTAGACAACCTTATTGGAGAAAGTCTATCCTCGTGAAGAATACCAGTAATCGCCAAGAGCTTATAGACCGTCTATAGCTCTCCAAGTTACCATATTTACTCATATGACCATATTTTAAACTTGGATATTTTGACTTGTCTAGAAGCGATGTTTCAATAGACACTATTGAAAACTTAACGTTAAGATTTAATATCCAATGCCTGAAAACATCCATATGATGATATTCTACTCTCATTTAAAAAATGGAGCCACAATGTCCATATCTATAAATGAAGTCATCTATCGATTAACAAATGAATACCACCAAACTATCGAGGATAGACTATGCTATATAATCGTACTCATTGATAGCTCAAATGATAACACTTGCAACCATAAGTCCATCATTTATCTTAGGATTGAGATAGACTCTCCGATTATCTTTAAATGAAAAACTTTTATCTATTGACGGTTCTAGATAAAGTATTTCATTGTTATCCAATTCAATGCAACCAGTGCACTAGATTCTTTTGCCCAAAGACACCGCACTTTGATGATTTTAGACTCATCATAACACATTTGATCCCACTCAAATGCTAGCAAAAGAATCTACTACTTTGACAAGATAAAGGCGCCCAACCTTTTATCTTAAGTTGTGAATATTATTCAAGACTTACTAAGGAATTGTGTCTACCTCATACATATTTAGATGTATGAACAATTCTTCTTTTCTCGTAGCCTTTTGACCTTATGATTTTTTACTTTTGACAATTATAATAATTAATCTATAAATGCTATATGATTTGTTAAACTAGAAATCATTTTGTTAATATAAAAAGATTGTCAAATACAATATTATACTCTTGCTATCGAGCATAATCCTAACAAACCCTGATTCGATGTTGTACACAAAACCCTTTTGATGCAAAGGATACTAGTGTACTATCAAAAAAAAAAAACGTCCCCTCATTTCTCTATGCTTGGCTGAATTCTTCACACATTGAGTTGGATGAAGTTTATTTTTTATAACAATAAAAAATAAATAAAAAACAACTTCTCACACCAAAAATTAAGGCTTGGTCGAAATTATATATAGGAGTATATATAGGTGGCCAAAAATCCTCCTAGAAAAAGGATTTCTACTTCACCAATACTCCTATCAAAATTTGGATTCAATCCTCTTAAAAAGAGGATTTCTTTTACTCACCAAGACTCCTAATGTTTTTAGTTTAGGAGACCTAATCCTCTCCTAAGGATTAACTTGGTTGGTAAGAATCTTATCCTTATGTGAATTTACTAGGTGACCAAGAATCTTTTTCCAAAAGGAATTCTTTTCTACACCAAGACTCCTAATTCAACTCAAATAGTGTCTTTATTCAATAACCAATTATCAAATATAATTAAATTGTGACTAAATTAAAACTTCCTAATTTGACCAATTGTCAATTAGAGTTTTAATCATAAAATACTTCCTAATTTGACTAGATAAATAAATTCATATTATTTATCTACTTATCAAATATAGTATTTGATACGTATCATATTACCAACAATAATATGACAATAGGAGACCTACTCCTACTAGGAAAAAGATTTAGACTTTTAATTTCAATATAATCAAATAATAAAATAAAAAACAATATATTAAACTAATATATTTAGCCTTGCCGCCCAAGACCACATATGGACATATATATTATTTTTCTTATTTTATTAAATCCATTGGACCTAAATAAAAGGTCTACATGTGAAATTGACCTATTCTTACAAAAACAAACAAGTCCACATTCCCCAATACAATTCTAAATGGACCCATAAATTGTTCTGGTAGAATATATCAAGTGATCCATGCAAGTTCGTGTGGATTGGGGATCTTGGAGGGCTATCTAGATTTAAGCTCCAATAGACACAACCCAATCACAATCAACAAGTTATTCACTTAGGTCCGATCAATTTAATTTTAACTCATTCCACTAAAGAACTAAAATTGAACTCTTAAATAAAGATAGAATAAGTTGATGTTACTCATTCATACCCTAGACAACCTTAATGGAGAAAGTGTATCCTCGTGAAGAATACCAGTGATCGCCAAGAGCTTTATAGACCGCCTATAGCTCTCCAAGTTACCATATTTACTCATATTACCACATTTTGAACTTGGATATTTTGACTTTTCCAGAAGCCATGTTTCAATAGACACTATTGAAAACTTAACGTTAAGATTTCAAATCCAATACCTTAAAACAACCAGATGATGGTATTCTACTCTCATTTAATAAATGGAGGCATGATGTCCTTATCTATAAATGAAGTCCTCTATCGATTAACAAATGAATACCACCAAACTATCGAGAATAAACTATGTTATATAATCGTACTCATTGATAGTTCAAATGAAAACACTTGCAACCACAAGTCTATCATTTATCTAAGGATTGAGATAGACTCTCCGATTGTCTTCTAGTGAAAACTTTTGTCCATTGACGGTTTTGGATAAAGTAATTCACTATGATCCTATTCAATACACCTAGTTCACTAGATTCTTTTGCCCAAAGACACCACACTTTGAAGATTTTAAACTCATCATTACACATTTGATCCCACTCAAATGCTAACAAAAGAATCTGTAACTTTGACAAGATAAAGGCACACAACCTTTATCTTAAGTTGTGATTGTTATTCAAGACTAACTAAATAATTGTGTCTACCTCATGCATATCTAGATGTATGAAAAATTCTTCTTTTCTCATAGTCTTTCGACCTTATGATTATTTACTTTTGACAATTATAATAATTAAACTATAAATGCTATAAGATTTGTTAAACTAGAAATCACTTTGTTAATACGAAAAGATTGTCAAATACATTATTATACTCTTGATATTGAGCATAATCCCAACAAGAACCTCAATTTTATAATTCACTTATTTCATGACAAATCACATTTGGGATTCAATGTGTATTGGGTAGCTTAGGCTTTTTATGGCAAGAGTCCAAGATCCCGGTGAGCTTCAATAGGTAGTTCAGTTATGCCTAATTCTTAGTGAAGAGATTTATTTGTACACTCTCAAATTTCATATATATGCACTTATATTGACATGCATTTGTTATTGTACACAGACACACATCATGTTTTTTAGTTGTTGCATGTGTTATCATGCATTTCATTCTTAGTCTTAAGTGTGGTGATTGTTATGTGTTTGATTCATTTTTTGTTTTTTAATCAAAGACATTCATGCTTGCACGATAGTGTGCTTGTCTTAGCATGTTGAGTGACTATTTGAGAAGGTCTTATTCTTCTTGGTTTGGTTATATGGAGTAAGCTGTCTAGTTTCAAAAGAGTGGATTTCAAAGATTTTAATGATTTTCAAAACTGACATTTGTATGGTCGTGTGACCATACAATTTTATTATTTGCTTCAAAATGAGTTTTAAGAATTTTTATACAAACTAGACACCCATACCTTTCCAACAGTATATTATTCGTAATATTTCATAACCGTTTGGATTGTTTTTGAAATCTCCAAAATGACCATTAAAAATAGGGCATCTCTGTTTTTGTCAGTTTCTGACCTTTGGTCACTCATTTGACCATAACCTTTTCTACAGTCATCTAAATCACATTTTGTAAATTGGAGTAGAAATTATTCTTCCATACCTTTCCAACGGTATACTATACGAAAGTTTTTGAAGTTGTTTGGTCATATTTGATCTGCTTTAATTTCAAGCTGGTGTGTTAAGAGTGGAATTCGTGCGAGCCTCGAGCGAAAATGGCCCCAAAAATCTTGGCAGCCATTTTCACCCCAAATTTTTTGCCCCCTCCACGTGAGAAGATGGCCCCGAAAACTTGATAGTTATTTTCACTCTGTAACTTTTTGCCACTTCCTGATGTGAAACCTGTAGCGAAAACCTGATTTGGGCAAAAACGTCTTTTCTTGTGCAGATCGTTTTTACACCTTATTTATCATCTTCTTCCCAAATCAGACCTAGAGCTCTGAAATTGAATCCCCAAGAGAGAGAAATTGACTCCTAAAGAGAGAGAGCTCCAATGTTTTACTCAACCAAACTCCCATTAATGCACATCTAGCATCATTCTTCATCTTCCAAGCATAGGTCTTCGTATGTTTCTTGACTAGGTAACTTTTACATGTTCTAGATTGCCTCTTTTCATTCTTATGACATGTATGCCTAGGTTTAGATTTTATTGTTAATTAAATGCATGTTCTTATGTTTGATTGCATTTATCACATGCTTGTGTTGTTGGTTGTTGGTTGAGAGTAGTGATTAGTGATAGCTAGTATTTAGGATGATTTTACCCTTCCAGCTAAATCTATATGCTTTGCATTTAGATATTGATTAGGTCATATTGATTACATTTTGATGATTTCATTTATTGACCATGCCATACTTATTGACCACATGAATTGAAATGGCTTTGTTTGATAACTAGATTGTAATATTTCATATCCATATCTAGTTAAGTCTTTATGAGCATTCATTTAGATATAGATATCTAAGAATTGCACTTAGTGACATTCTTTAAATCTCTAGATAAGCATTTAGTGTTGCCTAGCATTATTTGCATTTAGATTATTTTTACGTGTTCACATAGGTTGTTATCTCTTCACTGAGAATTAAGTCTTGTGGCTACCAGTGTGTAAAGGACAAGCAACTCAAGTCTTGTAACCAAAGGAAGTGTTGGCAAGCAATTGGTCGGGTACCACTATAAAAGGCTCAAGGGTGTAGAGTAGGAGGCGTTCACGTCAAGAGTAGTGTATCAGGGGATATCACTGGGGATTGAACCAATAGTGGTGAGTGGCGGTGTCCAGAGCTTGAGGTTGTTGAGAGTGAGAGTCCGAAAATCGCTTGAGGGTGTAACCTTTGCTCATATAGTGGATTTCTACGATCGAGTGTGGCGCACTTAATAGCCCATGGTTTTTTACCCGTTTGGAGGGTTTTCCACTTGTACATCTTGTGTTGTTTATATTTCCGCATTTTTACACTTGATGTTTTATGTTTATTTTACTGGGTGTATATTGAATATTGGCTAATCAAGAAAAAATGGTAATTTGCTTGATTAAAACCTATTCACCCCCCCCCCCCCCCCTCTAGGTTAGGATACACATACACACTTTTAAGGGAATTTTAATTGGTCTCAGAGCGGGTTCCTAGACATACTTAGGTGATCCAAGCTCTTGTTTGTGTGTCTTGAATTTGTTTGTTGCATTACATTTGCATTCATTTATTCACTTCAACTAACCTAAACACCATGTGTGAGAGTGAAACACTAAGAGCAGGTGTTATTGTGGTGACCTCTAAAGATGAGAGGGAGAAAAATGACTCTGATGATGAGATGACTCTCATGATAAAGAGACTTAGGAGATTTGTGAAATCTCAAAAGAAGGGCATGATCTCCAAATTGAAAGAGGAGAAGAGTATGACTTCTAAGGTTAAAGGGAAAAAGAAAATCTTAAAGAAAGGTGACCCTTGCCTTAAGTGTTGTGGATTTGGCCACATTGCCTCCATGTGTAGTAACTTGAAGTACAAGAACGAAGGAGAATCTATGATTGTTACTTGGGGTGATAGCAAAGTTGATTTGATTGAAAGTTGTACAACACCTAAGAATGTAAATGATATAACTGGTTATGAGAACCTTGTAACACAACAAGCTTGGGTAAGTGTGTGAACTACTACTTGGCATTTCCAGTTTCCTACCATGAAGAGACACAAGCCATCACCAACTGTGTGTCACTTAAGGATTTTAAGATTGGTGAATTGGAGTTGGGAAACCAAAGAGAAACAAGACTTGATAATATTGATCCTAAAGAAGAGGAAAATGTTAGTGGGGCAATAAATGACCAAGGCAAAGACCTTGAAGAGAAAGTTGTCACAATTAATGAGAAGTTAAGTGAATTGACCCTTCTCAAAGTTTTAAAGTAAAATGAAGAGCTCTCCAAGGAGAGTGAGACTTTGAGATTGTGGAAGGATTCCTCAGAAGAAAAGATCCGTACCCTTGAAGAAATCAAGCAAAATTTTCAAAACCAACTTCACCGGTATAAAGAGATCATGGAAGACCAAATGGAAGACATCTCCATTCTTATCTCCAAATTGAAGACCATGGAGAAAGTGACCTCCATTGATGACTCATTGATGATGAACAAGATGGATGTTTCCAATTATAAGAAGGAGATTAAAGATTGCCATCAAAGGATGAAGGAAATGAAGGATGAACTAGCCAACAAAGAGAACTCTTTGAAGATTGTCAAGGAAATAGAGATGAGGTGCCTTAAATAATTAAAGAAGGCTAAGGTCAAACAACCTCAAACTCAAGGTAAAAGTAAGGCAACATCCAAGCAACCTTCAACTCAAGGAAATTCCACACAAGCCTTGGCACCTCAACCAAAGCCTAGGCAATTCAAAAAGAGCACAAGAAGCATGACCAACCAAAGAGGCAAGACCATGCGGCTCAACCACCTCAAGCTAGACCACAAAGGTGCCACCAATTGGCTCAAGCTCCAAGAAGATGTAAATCGATGCACCATCAAAGACAACCTCATCAACGCGATGCCCGTATAAGATCACAATGCAATGGAATGAATTCTTTCTTTGTAACTACTTATCATTTTTATGGTATTATTGGTCACTTAAGACCAAATTGTTTTAATTACATTAAGAGGTGTAGATTAGAAAGCATGAAAGAAAAACGCTTGAAAAAAAGGACAATTTTGCATAAACCTAGGGATTCTAGAAAAAAATTTACGACCACTAAAAATGAAAAAGTGGAACCTAGGTGGGTTAGAAAGAATGAACCCGCTTGCCTTAGTGTCCATGAGATATTCATAAAATCAACTAGGTCCAATGGACTTGGTAGGTCTATAGGGGTTCATGCCTCCTATTGACTTGGTTGGATTTGACCCCATTTGGGGAGCTCAAGCAAAGAGAGTGAACTTGCATGATTTGCTATAAGCAAAAAGTTGATTGATTTTATGCTCTTTTATTAATTGCTTGAGATTCTTGGTTGCACATATATACTTATATGTTTCTTTTAATAAGTGTGCACCATTGCTTTACTTGCAATCCATGTAATATTTACGTTAAAACGTGTATTTTTGGACTAGGGGAATTAATTGGGAAAGTACATTTGAATGACCTATAGTTTATCTCCATGACATGTGAACTTACTTTTTATGACATGCATAGAATGACATGCATGAATTAAGTTTGATTGCTTTAATGCAAATGAGAATACTAATCAATAAGGATCTTGTATCCATGCAATTAACGAAGATTTTATATCTAAATTAGTCTTCTCTCTTTTCTTAACGGTGAAACAAGACTATTATCATACGGATATTTATCCGAAAAAATAAAAAAGGGTGCAATAGTCGCTCATGTCTTGATTTGCCTTTAAGAATTGATATAGTTGCTTTATTGTAAAAATTTTGAAACTATATCTTGTTTGCTTATGACAAAAGGGAACAAATTGGTTTGAATTCTTTTGGAAACCCTTTTGATGTTTGCTTTGCCAAATACCACTCGTTTTGGATTTGAATGCAACATGTCTTCCTTGCAAAGCCACAATTTCACACATTTTCTTTAAATAAAACTCCTTGAATCTCTCTCACTTATTTAAGTTGCATAAAGTTTATGCCATGTATTTATGCGAATAACTCTCTTTTGCTAAAGGAACCTGATATAGAGAGCTCTTTTGCCTAAATCATGACAAAAAGGGGGAGAAGTCTTGAGAGATATAGGGGAGCATTTTTTATGCTCTGGGGGAGTAGTCTTGAGAGAGAGTAACCATTTAGGGGGAGCATTGCATATGCATTTGTTCATATTGCTTTATTGAGTACATATGTTTTTTATGTTTGTTCACCTCACATGCACTTGTTTTTGAAAAGTTCTTTCTTGTTATTGTGTGTAGGTATGATGATCTATGAGGAGATTGAAGACCTTGAAGACTTAAAATATTTGGTATCTCTTTTTTGTAACGTAGAGGGACTATCATGAACAATAGCTAGACTTTTTACTGTATTGTGAGGATAGCCTTGTTAGTGGTGATTTTGTCATGAAATAGCCAAAGGGGAAGATTGTAAGAATCTCAATTTTATGATTGACTTAATTCATGACAGATCAAATTTGGGATTGAATCTGTAATGGGTAGCTTAGGCTTTCAATGGCAAGCATCCAAGATCCCAGTGAGCTTCAAGAGGTTGTTCACTTGTGCCTAATTCTTAGTGAAGAGATTTAGTTGCACACACTCAAATTTCATTTATATGCATTTATATTGACATGCATTTGTTATTGTACACACAAACATCATGTTTTTGAGTTGTTGCATGTGCTATCATGCATTTCATTCTTAGTCTTAAGTGTGGTGATTGTTATGTGTTTGATTCATTTTCTATTGTTTGATCAGAGTTGTTCACGCATGCACGATGGTGTGCTTGTCTTAGTGCGTTGAGTGACCATTTGAGAAGGTCTTATTCTTCTCTTGGTTTGGTTATATGAGTAAGTTGTCTAGTTTCAAAAGAGTGAATTTCAAAGATTCTAATGATTTTCAAAACTGACATTCGTATGGTTGTGTGACCATACAATTTTGAATATTGCTTCAAAATAAGTTAAAAAACTTTCTGGACAAACTAGATACCCATACCTTTCCAACGGTATACTATTCGTAATATTTCATGACCGTTTGGATTGTTTTTGAAATCTCCAAAGTGACCATAAAAACAGGGCATCTATGTTGTTGTCTGTTTCTGACCTTTGGTCACTCATTTTTCCATAACTTTTTCTACAATCATCCAAATAACATTTTGTGAGTTGGAGTATAAATTATTATTTCATACCTTTCTAACGATATATTATACAAAAGGTTTCGAAGTTGTTTGGTCATGTTTTGACCTGCTTGAATTTCAAGTTGGTGTGTTGAGAGTGGAATTCGCACGAGCCTCGAGCGAAAATGGCCCCGAATATCATGGCAACCATTTTCTCCCCAAAATTTTCACTCCCTCCACGTGGGAAGATGGCCCCAAAAACTCGACCCTGATTTTCATTCCATAACTTTTTGCCCCCTCCTAGTGCGAAACCTGTAGCGAAAAACCTGATTTGGGCAAAAGAGTCTTTTCTTGTGCAGCTTGTTTTTACACCTTATATATATCATCTTCTTCCCAAATCAAACCTAGAGATATGAAATTGAATCCTCAAGAGAGATAAATTGACTCCTATAGAGAGAGAGCTCCAAGAACACTTTTTTACTCAACCATGCACATTTAGCATCATTCTTCATCTTCCAAGCATTGGTCTTCATATGTTTCTTGACTAGGTAACTTTTACATGTTCTGGATTGCCTCTTTTCATTCTTATGACATGTATGCCCAGGTTTAGCTTTTTTGTTAATTAAATGCATGTTCTTATATTTGATTGCATTTATCACATGATTGCATTTAGGACGATTTTACCCTTCTAGCTAAATCTCTATGCTTTGCATTTAGATATTGATTAGGTCATTTTGATTGCATTTTGATGATTGCATTTATTGACCATGCCATGCTGAATGACAACATGCATTGAAATGGCTTTTTTTGATAATTGGAATGTAATATTTCATATCCATATCTGGTTAAGTCTTTATGAGCATGCATTTAGACATTGATATATAGGAATCGCACTTAGTGATATTCTTTAAATCCTAGATAAGCATTTAGTGTTGCCTAGCATTACTTGCATTTAGAATATTTTTACATATTCACATAGGTTGTTGATCTCTTCATTATGAATTAATTCATGTGGCAATTCAAGTCTTGCAATCAAAGGAAAGTTTGGCAAGCAATTGGTCTGGTACCACTATAAAAGGCTCAAGAGTTGTTAGGTTTTAGATTTGTGTTGGCTTGATTGCATAACAAAACTTCATTTATTTTTAATTCTTAGTTGCTTAAGTGGGTTGTGATGATAAGAACTTCAAGGAAGAAAAGTAACTTCTCATGATGCTAAGTTCGTCTTCAAGAGGATTGGTACTATTCTTGGACGTTAAGGTATCGAGATCATTCTTCCTCTTGCAAGGCGTAAGCGCACACACACACAATTCTTTCATATGTGTCCCTGCCTAGTTGTGCATCATTAAATGTATGCACACACACACAATCAAATATTTGTGTCCCTACATCATAGCGCATCATTTGGTATAATACTTTCACACACTTGAAGTTGAATGCTCATGCATTGGTATGAAAGTAACATGTTTTGGAAAATGCATGATTGGAGACTATCTCTATGTAGTTTGCATTCTTGTGTGAAATGTGTTTGTTTGTTTATATGTTTGTATAACATGGTTCTTCAACTTGATTTTAGTCTTAGATTATTCATGATTGAGTTCCGATCACTTCGGTTACTCATACTATTGATTTAAGTTCTGAGTCAAAAGATACTACACTTTCAACTCATGTTGCATACATTGTCTTCGTCTTCATATATCGAGTTTAATTCTTATTTTCTAGGTTGAGTATCATATATTTTCATGTCCATGAGGGAGTCCTGGTTTGTAATCTTTGAACGGATTTGAATTCGGAGTTCTGAGGACAAAGAACAGTCGAAGAACGGGAGAGGAGCGCAAGGGGTGAGGTGCCATGGCTCAAGCCATCACCATGCACCATCCCGAGATGGTAAGTGGCCATCTCGGCCCCAAATGTGTTCTGCCCCGAGATACCGATGCGCCATTTCGGGGAGAAACTAAAGAAAGAGGGCAAAAAGGTCATTTTGTTATTCTCTCTTTAAATCCTCTCATTCCCTCTCATTCTTTACAAGTTGAGAAAAATTGAAATTAAAGAACAAGTGCAGAAATTTTCTCTCAACATTTTTTATTTTTGTTTTTGTGATAACTTCTTCATTTCTACTCTGAATCACTTGATTAAAAAACCAATTTCGAGTGTATTGAATATTTCTACAAACCCCAAGCATTTTTAGAATCAAAGGATGTCTATATTTTTTTTTTTGATCCGATCTTCAGTTCGTGGTGTTCATCCTTGTTGGTAAAATCATCTTCTTCTTAGTTTTCTTCTTAGATCTTCTTATTGATTGATGCTATTTGACTAGGATGATTTTGATATCATTTTGTGGTTTGTTAATTTGATTTTCAAGTTTAGCTAGATTTGTGATATATTGAATGAATTGTACTAAACTTGATAAACATTAAATTGTTTCTGGAAATCTTTTGTTCTTATGCTTGATTGATTGTTTCTAGATCTAATTTCATTTTTTAAGAACTAGGTTGTGTTTCAATTGGTGTCTATATCTTTATATCTATGTTCTTAGTTGATAACATGCTTAGGTTGTCTAGATACATTTATGATTGTTCTTTGAAAGATTAATCTAGCTATCTAGTTGCATGTCCATAGAATTTGTTGATCATCATTTTCTATGATGAGTGCTTGTTTCCTTTTTGCATTCATGATCACTTTGATTCCTTGTGAAGAGATGGAAAGTCTCATATCTTAGACTGATTCTTTGATTTGAGCAATTGTAAATCTTAACTAGAGTCAGGAGGACTTGGATAGCTAAGCAAGAGAAATTCTCGACAAGAGGTGTGAGAACTCGGATTTTTGAGCAAGGAAGTCTTGACTAGAGTCAGGAGGACTCGGATAGTTGAGCAAGAAGTCTTGCCTATGGTCGGAAGGATCCAGATAGGTGAGCAAGGAATCTTCCTAGAGACAGGGGGTATTGGATAGGAAGTCTGCTTAGTAGATCACAAGGTTCAAGGATAGAGTGAGCATGTGTTGATTGCTTGAGTGTGTAACTCTATTTGAAATAGTGGATTTGCTTTTGCCGGTGGTTGTGGTATCAACCCGTGGATGTTTCCTCTTCGGAGGTTTATCACGTAACTATTGTGTGTCATTGTTTGCAATTTTCATTAAGCATTGTTAGAATTGCATTGTTTTTAAAAGAAGATAAAAATTGGAGCATATACCTATTCACCCCCCCCCCCCTCTAGGTATATCCACACTATAAAGATAAAGGGAATTTCAATTGGTGTCAGAACCGGTGTCTAGACGCACTTAGATAGATCTTCTTTGTAGTGTTTGTTATCTTCTTTTGTTTTATCATGATTAAAGAAATGTATTATTTTGTGGCTTCTCTTGTTAAAGGTGAGTCTATTGACTTAGATGATCAAAAGATCAAATATCTTATTGAAGAAATTGAAAGGATCTATACAATCAATTAGTCTCTCACTAAAAAGTTAGTAAATCATGATTGTAGCTCAAAATGTGTTATTAATCTTAATGACAAAATTCTTAATCTTGAGAAAAACTTGATTAATAGCAATGATAGATTAAGTATTTTGAAGCATGAAATTGAGCAAAGAGATGAATCTCTTGATCGTGCTAGGAGAATTGAAAATGTGCTTAGGGCAAAACTAAATGAGCATGAGAATCAAGAGAAAGTGCTTAATGACAAACTTAATGAGGCTAAAGAGATGATTAACAAGATGTTATCTAGCTCTAACAAAGTGAAAGCTCTCATAAAGATTGGAAAGCCTTCAAGTGACAAAAGAGGTTTAGGATATGTTAATGAAAATGCAACTCCTTCATCTAACAAATCTACTTTTGTCAAAGCTTGTAGCAATTTAATTGTAGGTACACTCTCTAACGGTAAAGCCATGAATGCTACAGGAGGGGCCTCAACATCAACAATGAAAGTCAAGGAAAAGACTCAGAAATTCCAAAGACAAGCTACATCATCATCAAATGCAAAAGGCAAGACATCTAGTGTTGCATGCCAAAGAGGTAAAAATGTGAGAAGGCAAAATGAGTTGAATGCTCAAGCAAATGGTAAACTTCTCAAACTTATACCTATTTGTCATTATTGCAACATGGTAGGACATATAAGACCTAGATGCTTTGAATACATTTGTAAATGTAGAATTGCCAATGATTTGCATGATATGTCTTTGAATGGTCCTAGGCAATCATCCTTGTATGGATCTAGAATTAGACCCAAGAAGACCTTGGAAAAGCATGTTGAGAATAAATGTGTTGATGATTTGTTTGTTAAATCTTGTGTTGTGCCTCGTTCTACTATGCATAAGAAAGTTGATAATGTTTTGTTTGATTTGTTTGAAAATGTGACTAAAGGAGTCAATGTGCCTAAAAACAAGTCAAAGCATGTTAATAAAAGTAGGAATGAGAAACTTGTTAAGAAATTTTGGGTTAAGAAAAACACAACACAATGTTTGGTTGCACAATATGCTTTAAGAGCTAATTCATCCTATTGTTGGTACCTAGATAGCGGTTGCTCTAGGAATAAAATCTGTAATATAGAATTCTTTAAGAATCTTGTTATGAATGATGGTGGATGGGTTACATTTGGTGATGGCACCAAAAAGAAAGTTCTAGGCAAGGGAACAATTTGTATCCCTAAATTGCCTAAACTTCGTGCACCTTGTATGTAGATGGTTTACAAGCTAATCTAATAAGCATAACTCACTTGTTTGAAAATTTTAAAGAAGTTAGCTTTAACAAGGATTGGTGCACGATAATTGATAAAAAGGGCAAAACTGTTTTGAAAGTCAAAAGGTCTTCAGACAATTGCTATTGTTTAGAGGTTGATCCACTAACATGTAATATGGCACATGAGTGCAACAAGCTTGAATTATGGCATGAAAGATTGGGCCACATGAATTTTAAAGATTTAAAGAAGCTTGAGAAATATGACATTGTTAGAGGTCTTCCTAGTCTTGGTAAAAAGCTTGATGGTGTTTGTGCACCATGTCAATTAGGTTAACAAACAAAAGTGTCTCATAAAAAGAATACTAATTTTGCTACCAAGAAGCCCTTAGAACTTGTGCATATGGACCTAATGGGACCAATTCAAACCGAAAGCATAAATGGTAAGAAATACATTTTTATATGTGTTGATGACTTTTCTCGGTTTGCTTGGGTATATTTTCTTAGAGACAAGGCCGAAACTTTTGGTTACTTAAAGAAGTTTTGTAATCAAGTTCAAAATGAAAAAGGTATCAAGAAAATACGTCGTATTAGGAGTGATCATGGGAGTGAATTTGAAAATGCCAGATTTAGTGAGTTTTGTGATGATTATGGGATTTTACATGAGTTCTCAGCTCCTAGAACTCCTCATTAAAATGGTATTGTTGAGAGAAAGAATCGTGTCTTGCAAGAGATGGCTAGGGCCATGCTTAATAGCAAGAAAATCCCTAGAAATATTTGGGCCGAAGCGGTCAATACCGCATGCTTTGTCACTAATAGAGTTTTTAAAAGGCCCGACACAAAACAAACCTCCTATGAACTTTGGAAGGGCAAGAAGCCCAATGTGAGTTACTTTCACACTTTTGGGAGTAAGTGTTTTATTTTGAATGATAGAGATCACTTAGGAAAGTTCGACGCTAAAGGTGATATTGGTCTCTTTCTTGGGTATGCTAATAATAGTCGTGCATATAGAGTGTTCAATTTAAAAACTAGACTATTATGGAGTCTTTTAATGTTAAAATAGATGATCTTAGCATGCTTGATTTATGTGATAACCATGGTGTCAATGAACCTAAAGAACATTTGTTGAATGACACTAAAGCACCTATTGATGTGACTAGTTGTGATGAAAGTGAGTCTAGTCATAATGATGATAATGGTAGTGTTGCTAGAGAAGAAAGTTAAGAGTTAGAAAATGGTTTAAATGATGACCAACAAAATGTTGAAAATTCTAATTATAGACTTAGGAACATGAATTACCAACAAGACATCATAGGTGATTTGAATGAAGGGGTTTGAACTAGAAGGCAACTAGCTAACCAAATTTCATATGCTTTCTGCACATCTCAAATTGAGCCCAAAAATATTAATGAAGCAATTATTGATGAATATTGGGTTAATGCCATGCAAGAAGAGCTAAACCAATTTGAGAGGAATGAAGTATGGTCTTTAGTTCCTAGACCAAAAGATTTCAATGTTATTGGTACAAAATGGGTGATTAGGAATAAGACAATGAATGTGGCAAGATAGTGAGAAATAAAGCAAGACTAGTGGCTCAAGGATACACTCAAGTTGAGGGTGTAGACTTTGATAAGACTTTTGCACCTATTGCACGTCTTGAGTCCATCAGGCTTTTGTTGTCCATTGCATGTCTTAAAAAATTTAAATTGTTTCAAATGGATGTCAAAAGTGTTTTTCTCAATGGATACCTTCAAGAAGAAGTGTATGTTGAACAACCTAAGGGTTTTGTAGACCCACACTTTCCTAATCATTTGTTTAAGTTGAAAAAAGTCTCTTTATGGCCTTAAGCAAGCTCCTAGAGCTTGGTATGATAGGCTGACTCAATATCTTATTGACAACCAATATAGGAGAGGTGGTATTGATAGAACATTGTTTGTAAAGCATTATGACAATGACATTTTTGTTGCACAAATATATGTTGATGACATTGTGTTTGGGTTTACATGTAAAACCAAGGTTGATGATTTTGTGAATGTTATGTCAAGAGAATTTGAAATGAGTATGGTAGGTGAACTCAATTACTTTCTTTGTATGCAAGTGAAACAATCTAGCAATGGTATCATGTTGTCTCAATCTAAATATACTAGAAACTTGTTAAAAAATTTGGCATTGAAAGTGGAAAAGAATTTGAAATACCTATAAGTACAACTTTAAAACTTGACAAAGTTGAAAAAGGAAAAAATGTTGATCAAAGTCTCTATAGGAGCATGATAGGTAGCCTTCTCTACCTAACGGCTAGTAGGCCGGATATTTGTTTTAGTGTTGGTTAGTGTGCTAGGTTTCAAGCCAATCCAAAAGAATCTCACTTGAAAGCCGTTAAAAGAATCATTAGATATATAAAAGGAACACATAATCTTGGTTTATTTTATTCCTTTGATACTAATGATATTATTGTTGGCTATTGTGATATGGGTTGGGCAGGAAACATTGATGATCTTAAAAGCATATCGGGTGGTTGCTTTTACTTAGGGAATAATTTGATTGCCTGGCTAAGCAAGAAGCAAAATTCTGTCTCTCTTTCATCATCCGAAGCCGAGTACATTACGGCCGGAAGTGCTTGCACACAACTTCTATGGATGAAACAAATTCTCAAGGATTATGAGATCAATCAAGGTAAAATGACTCTCTATTATGATAACATGAGTGCCATTAACATCTCTAAAAATCCGGTTCAACACTCACGCACAAAGCATATAGACATTAGGCATCATTTTATTAGAGAACTTGTTGAACATTCAATAGTAACTCTTGAACATATGCCTACTAAGAATCAACTTGTGGACTTGTTCTCAAAGCCCTTAGACAAAGAGAAATTTGTATCTCTTAAAAGATCCATTGGCATGATTTGTGTTGATTAATGCTTGTGTGTGGTTATGAGTGGCTTGATAAGCAAAACTATATTGTATATCTATTTCTTTGAGAGCTACTCATGTGAGAGGTAATGATCTTGATAAAATAGCTTTTTATTGCTTCTAGATCATGCACTAACGTCTTTGTAAATCTTGTTTTTAAATGTGCACAAATGCTTCTCTTATATGTTTAAGTTTGAGTAATTGAGTTTGAAAGCATGTAGATTATGGATGCATCTTGAAGTTCATTGTCTAGTACATGATAGATGACCTATGGCTAGTATCCATTTTGCTTCGGCATCTATATAGAACTCAACGAGCACCTTCATGGAAATGGCTACACACCTTGGCTGTGAAGCCGCCCAATGTAGGAAAGGGCTACACCATTGTGATGAGTGAAAGCCGTCATGAAGAGTATATATTTATGTAAGAAAAATCAAAGAAGTGTTGAAAAAGAATTATTGTTTTAAAAAAAAATATTTGATACAAAGCCTAAAAAAAAATGGAGGAAGGCTTAAAATGGAGTATAGTTGAAAATTATGATTGCTCGGGTTGAAAAACAGAAATGGGATGACGAGCCACATGCACACACACGCTCATATGTTGAAATCTATTCTCTTTAAAGCAAAAATCCGGATGATAATCGGTTTGACCTTGATTGGAAAAGCTTTAAATGGATAGGTGTTGAAGTGATTTGCATGTTGATATCACAATCACTCCTTTTATATGTGCTAGAAGAATTTTCACACACACACATTTTTGCTTAATGTGCTTGATTCATTAGCAATGAGAGATTATTTTTTAGAGAATAATGAAAATCTATGATTCTCTTACTGATTTTGAAAAAAAAATGATTTACTTTCTTTTATTGCTTGAAATGTGTGATTGTGTGATTCCCTTGTGAACAAGTTATCTTGCTTATTAATATGTGGAGCATATGTTAAGGGGGAGCTTAGTTTATTAAACTTAGTTCTCTATACAACTTGTTTGCTCACTATCTCATGATTTCATTGCGCATCCCTTATAACCTTGTAGGTATTTTCAATTGGCATTTATCTCTCTCTCTAGGTTATGTGATATGTTTTTGTCTATTCCTTGCCATAAAGGAGGAGAAGTGTTTTCCTCACCATGTTACTTACTTTTGATATAAAAGGGGAGACAATTCATTAAGGGGGAGAAATTTTGTCTTAAAGGGGAGAAAGTTTTTGTGTTTGCATGAGATAAGAAGAGTTATGGGATCTTTTGTTTTTGTTTGTATATTGTTTGCTTATCTCACTTATCTTCTTTGTAGAAGATTTCTTTTGGTTGTTCTTGTCTCACAGGTGCTTTGAATGTGTGAATATATTCTTGAAGACTCATGAAGACATTTTAGTCTAGGAATATCTCTTTGTAATGTGAGGATGTGAGAATGTAATCAACATTGATTATGAGTGATCATTGTATGGTGAGGTAGAGGTTTTGTCATGGAATAGCCAAAGGGGGAAATTGTTAGGTTTTAGATTTGTGTTGGCTTGATTCCATAACAAAGCTTCATTTCTTTGTAATGCTTAGTTGCTTAAGTGGTTTTTGATGATAAGAACTTCAAGGAAGAAAATTAACTTCTTATGATGCAAAGTTCGTCTTCAAGAGGATTGGTACTATTCTTGGATGCTAAGGTATCGAGATCCTTCTTCCTCTTGCAAGGAGTAAGCGCACACACACACAATTCATTCATATGTGTCCCTACTTAGTTGTGCAACATTAAATGTGTGCACACACACACAAAATTCATACATTTGTGTCCCTGCATCATAGCGCATCATTTGGTATAATACTTTCACACACTTGAAGTTGAATGCTCATGCATTGGTATGAAAGTAACATGTTTTGGAAAATGCATGATTGGAGACTATCTCTATGTAGTTTGCATTCTTTTGTGAAATGTGTTTGTTTGTATATATGTTTGTATAACATGGATCTTGAACTTGATTTTAGTCTTAGTTATTCAAGATTGAGTTCCGGTCATTTCGGTTACTTATACTATTGATTTCGAGTTCTAAGTCAAAAGATACTACACTTTCAACTCATATTGCATACATTGTATTCGTCCTCATACATCAAGTCAAATTCTTATTTTCTGGGTTTATTATCTTATATTTCCATGTCCGTGAGGGATTCCTGGTTTGTAATCTTCAAACGGATTCAAATTCAGAGTTCGGAGCCAAAAGGACAGTCAAAGAACGCGAGAGGAGCGCAAAGGGTGAGGTGCCATGGCTCAAGCCATCACCATGCACCATCCCGAGATGGCGCGTGGCCATCTCGGCCCCAAATGTGTTCTGCCCCGAGATGCCCATGCACCATCTCGGGGAGACACTAAAGAAAGAGGGCAAAAAGGTCAATTTGTTATTCTCTCTTTAAATCCTCTCATTCCCACTCATTCTTTACAGGTTGGGAAAAATTGAAATTGAAGAACAAGTGCAGAAATTTCCTCTCAACATTTTTTATTTTTGTTATTGTGATAACTTCTTCATTTCTACTCCGAATAAATTGATTAAAAAACCGATTTCGAGTGTCTTGAAGAGTTATACAAATCCCAAGCATTTCCAGAACCAAATTATTTCTTTATTTTTCGTTGTGATCTGATCTTCAGCTCGTGGTGTTCATCCTTGTTGGTAAAATCATCTTCTTCTTAGTTTTCTTCTTAGGTCTTCTTATTAATTGATGCTATTTGATTAAGAAGCATAAATAGGATGATTTTTATATCATTTAATGGTTTGTTGATTTGATTTTCAAGTTTAGCTAGATTTGTGATATATTGAATGATTTGTACTAAACTTGATAAACATGAAATTGTTTCTAGAAATCTTTTGTTCTTATGCTGGATTGATTGTTTCTAGATCTAATTTCATTTTCTAAGAACTAGGTTGTGTTTCAATTGGTGTCTATATCTTCATATCTATGTTCTTAGTTGATAACATGCTTAGGTTGTCTAGATACATTTATGATTGTCTTCGAAAGCATAATCTAGCTATCTAGTTGCATGTCCATAGAATTTGTTGATCATCATTTTCTATGTTGAGTGCTTGTTTGCGTTTTGAATTCATGGTCACTTAGATGCCTTGTGAAGAGGTAGAAAGTCTCAAATCTTAGAGTGATTCTTTGATTTGAGCAATTGTAAGTCTTAGCTAGAGTCGGGAGGACTTGGATAGCTAAGCAAGTGGAAGTCTCGACAAGATGTGTGAGACCTCAGATTGTTGAGCAAGGAAGTCTTGACTAGAGTCGGGAGGACTCTGATAGTTGAGCAAGAAGTCTTGCCTAGGGTCTGGAGGATCCGGATAGGTGAGCAAGGAATCTTCCTAGAGACAGGGGGTCTTGGATAGGAAGTCGGCTTAGTAGATCACTAGGTTCAAGGATAGAGTGAGAGTGATAGCTTGTAGAGCATGTGTTGATTGCTTGAGTGTGTAACTCTATTTGAAATAGTGGATTTGCTTTTGCCGGTGGCTGTGGTATCAACCCGTGGATGTTTCCTCTTCAGAGGTTTATCACATAAATATTGTGTGTCATTGTTTGCAAATTTCATTAAGCATTGTTAGAATGCATTGCTTTTAAAAGAAGATAAAAATTGGAGCATATACATATTCACCCACCCCCCTCATCTCTAGGTATATTCACACTATAATGATAAAGGGAATTTCAAGAGTAGGAGGCGTTCTCGCCAAGAGTAGTGTATCAGGGGATATCACTAGGGACTGAACCAAGAATGGTGGGTGGCAGTGTCCATGGCCTGAGGTTGTCGAGAGTGAGAGTCCGAGAATCACTTGAGGGTGTAACCTTTGCTCTTATAGTGGATTTCTGCGATTGAGTGCTGTGCACTTAACAACCCATGGTTTTGTACCCGTTTGGAGGGTTTTCCACGTATACATCTTGTGTTGTTTATATTTCCATATTTTTACATCTTGGGTGTATATTAAATATTGACTTATCAAGAAAAATTGGTAATTGACTTGATTAAAGCCTATTCACCCCTCCTCTAGGTTAGGATAGACATACACAATTTTAAGGGAATTTCAGTTGCAAGTGTTATCATTTGAGCTATCAATGAGTACGATTATATAGCATAGTCTATCCTCGATAGTTTGGTGGTATTCATTTGTTAATCGATACAGGACTTCATTTATAGATATGGACATCGTGGCTCCATTTATAAAATGAGAGTAGAATATCATCATATTGATGTTTTGAGGTATTGGATATTAAATCTTAACGTTAAGTTTTCAATAGTGTCTATCTAAGTTCAAAATGTGGTCATATGAGTAAATATGGTAACTTGGAGAACTATTGGTGGTCTATGAGTTATTAGCGATTACTAATATTCCTCACAAGGATACACTATCTCCACTAAGATTGTCTAGGGTATGAATGAACAATATTAACTAACTTATTCTATCTTTATTTAAGAGTTCAATTTTAGTTCTTTAGTGGAATGAAATAAAATCAATAGATTAGACCTAAGTGAATCATTTGTTGATTGTGATTGGATTGTGTCTAATGGAGCTTAAATTTAGATAGCCCGCCAAGGTCCCTAATTCTCATGAACTTGCATGGATCACTTGATATATTCTACCGAACCAATTTATGGGTCTATCTAGAATTGTATTAAGGCATGCGGATTTGTTTCTTTTTAGAAAGAATAGGTCTAGTTCACATGTGGACCTTTAATTTAAGTCCAATGGAGTTAATAAAATAGGAAAAACAGTATTTGGCCCATATTTATATAACTTGGGTGGCAAGGGACTATATAATTACCTTTTATATTGGTTTTATTTTATTATTTAATTAAATTGAAATTAATTTGTTTATTAATTATTTATTTTTTTAATTAAAAGTTAAAAAAAAATTCCTAGTAGGAGATAATCTCCTAGAGTCATATTATTGTTGGTAATATGATAATATCAAATACTATATTTGATAAGTAGATAAATAATAGGATTTTATTTATTGTAGGGAAAATCACGCAATGAAAGCTTGAAAACTTTAATAAATTAAAGTTCCGGTATAAATAAAAAATTTCCATTTTAAATAACAAGAATCTTAACCCTAGATTAATTGATGTATATAATAAGTATCATACCTTTTTCTCGTGATGATTGAACTAGTGCCGAATTGAATTCGTAAGATCTTCCAAACCAATCACGAAAGTGAATCACCTAGGAGTGTGGGCTCCTTTTCTTTAAATTGTATACATGAGGATGGAAACTAACAAAATCTTTTTCTTTGTTAGTTACAATTATCCTCCAAGAATAAAAACAAAGAACGTTAGGTCACTTGTGAATTGTCAATCAATTTGTTTGAAACTCGCGTAAACCTTGATTCGATGTTGTACACAAAACCTTTTGATGTAAAGGCTACTAGTGTACTATCGAAAACTAAACGTTCTTTCTTCCTTTTCTTCTTTGCCGAATCTCACACTATTTCTTAGAGCTGATCGAATTTTTCCCGGAGCAAAAATAGATTTTTCTCCCTCAAAATTCTATGGTAGCCGAATTCTCTCTCTAAAAAGACTAGGGCTGGCTGAAATTAATTCTATGAATTCACCTAGGGCTGGCCGAATTTCCAAACATATATACGGGATCATAAATCCTCTCCTAAGAAGGATTTACTTTGTTGGCAAGAATCCTTTCCATAGGTGGATTTATTTGGTAGTTAAGAATCCTTATCTAAAAGGAATTATATCCTCTTATATGTATATATATATATATATATATATATATATATATATAGGGCTGGCCGAATTCTTCGTAGAATATATTAGGATTTTAAATCATTTCCTAAGAAGGATTTACTTAGTTGTTAAGAATCTTTTTGTTGGGTGGATTTATTTGGTGGTTAAGAATCCTTTTCTAAAAGGAATTCTATCATATACCAAGACTCCTAATCCAACTCAATAGTGCATTTGTTACCATATTAAAGACCTCCTAATTTGATTAGATAAATAATTCCTTTTATTTATCTAGTTATCAAATATAGTCTTTAATATTAATTATACTACCAACAGTAGTATAATTTTAGGAGACCATCACCTACTAGAAAAAGATTTTGACTTTTATTTAAATAATTAATTAATCACAAAATTAATTAATTTTTATTTAATTAAAATATAAAATAAGATAATATAATTAAGCTATTCTAAATAGCCTTGCCGCCCAACACATATATATATTGCCAATATATTATTTTCATATTCTATTAAGTCCATTTGACCTTTATAAAAAGTCCACATGTGAACTAGACCCATTCTTACAAAAAGAAACAAGTCAACATGTCTCAATACAATTATAGATGGACCCCTAAATTGGTCCGGTAGAATATATCAAGTGATCCATGCAAGTTCGTGTGGATTGGGGATCTTGGCAGGCTATCTAAATTTAAGCTCTAACAGACACAACCCAATCACAATCAACAAATGATTCACTTAGGTCCGATCTATTTAATTTTAGTTCAATCCACTAAAGAACTAAAATTGAACTCTTAAATAAAGATAGAATAAGTTAATATTGTTCATTCATACCTAGAAAATCTTAGTGGAGATAGTGTATCCTCGTGAAGAATATTGATAATCACCAATAGCTCATATACCGGCAATAGTTCTCCAAGTTACCGTATTCACTCATATGACCACATTTTAAACTTAGATATTTTGACTTCTCCAGAAGCCATATTTCAATAGACACTATTGAAAACTTAACATTAAGATTTAATATCCAATACTTCAAAACATCCATATGATGATATTCTACTCTCATTTAACAAATGGAGCCACGATGTCCATATCTATAAATGAAGTCCTTTATCGATTAACGAATGAATACCACCAAACTATCGAGGATAGACTATGCTATATAATTGTACTCATTGATAGCTCAAATGATAACACTTACAACCATAAGTCCATCATTTATCTCAGGATTCAGATAGACTCTCCGATTGTCTTCAAATGAAAATTTTTATCCATTGACGGTTCTAGATAAATTATTTCATTGTGATCCAATTCAATGCACCCAGTGCATTAGATTCTTTTGCCCAAAGGCACCACACTTTGATAATTTTAGACTCATCATAAAACATTTGATCCGACTCAAATGCTAGTAAAAGAATCGACAACTTTAACATGATAAAGGCGCCCAACCTTTATCTTAAGTTGAGAATATTATTCTAGACTATCTTAAGAATTGTGTCTGCCTCATACATATCTAGATGTATGAACAATTCTTCTTTCCTCATAGTCTTTTGACCTTATGATTATTTACTTTTAACAATTATAATAATTAAACTATAAATGCTATAAGATATGTTAAACTAGAAATCACTTTATTAATATGAAAAGATTGTCAAATACATTATTATATTCTTGCTATCGAGCATAATCCCAACATTTATCTAGTCAAATAAGGAAGTATTTGATTTTTACTAGGACTCTAATTGACAATTGGTCAAATTAGGAAGTTTTTAATTTAGTCACAATTTAATTATATTCAATAATTGCTTATTGAATAAATACACTATTTGAGTTGGATTAGGAGTCTTGGTGTGGAAAAGAAATATTTCTTTGAAAAGGATTCTTTGTCACGAAGTAAATCCACCTAGAGAAAGGAATCTTGCCCACCAAGTAAATCCTCTTTAGAAGAGGATTTGGTCTCCTAAATTAAAAGGATTTGAGAACCTATATATATCTCCATGTGGAATTTCGGCCAAGGCTAATTCTATGTTGGAAATTTTGGTCAAGCTAGAGAATTTTGATTGAAAAAAAATAGTCTTTGCTCTAGACAAAATTAGGCCAACTCATAGATATTGTGCATTGAATTCAACAAAGGAGATGAGAAAAGGGGAACATTTTTATTTTTGATAGTGCACTAGTATCCCTTACATCAAAAGGGTTTTGTGCACAAAAATCGAATCGGATTCACACGAGTTTCAATCAAATAGATTGATAATTCACAAGTAACCGAATGTTCTTGGGTTTTCTCTTGGAGGATTCTTGTGACTAACAAAAGAAAGAGATTTTGTTTATTTCCATCCTCAGATATACAATTTAAAGAAAAGGAGCCCACACTCTAAGGTGATTCACGTTCGTGATTGGATTGAAAGATCTTACGGATTCAATTCAGCGCTAGTCCAATCGTCATCAGAAAAAGGTATGATAATTTTCATATACGTCAATTAATCTAGAGTTAAGGTTTTTCATTTAAAGGGAAAATTTTTAAAATATACCAAACCCTAATTTGACCCTTCTGCGGCGTTTTTTAATCGATTTTTTCCCTACAATATGTGCTTACTTGGATGCTAAGGTATCAATATTTTTCTTCCTCTTGTAAGGAATAGGTGCACACACACATATCATACATTTGTGTCCCTGCATTGTTGTGCAATTTATTTATAGCACACACGTTGACAATATGTATGTCCATGCATTAGAAATCATGTTCTAGGAAATAGATTTAAGAAATGGCATATTTCGAATGTGGTTGTGCATTTTAGTTTTTGTGTTTGTTTTGATATGGTTGGTAAAATCTCATTGTATTTTTAAATAATTAAAATTTTGAGATTTTCCATATTTTACGAGTCCAACCGTGTGTCGATTTGTCCCTAGATGAGTTCCAAGCAATTCAGAGACTTGTCTAAATGTTTTTGAATGTTTCTGAGGCTTTTCGGATTCACTTGTGAGATTCAGAGGTATTTCAAGAAATTCGTGTTAAAACCCGGTTCAATAGTAAAGCAACAGAAATAGGTTTTAAAATTTTTATACATATCATAAATGATCTGGGACCAGTGAACTTGGAATCGTAATTTTTCTGAACTTATACATATAAAATTATTACAATAATAAAGTATATGTATGCACATGAAATTGAAATCAATATAATCAAAAAAAGATATTAGAACCTTACCAACGTTTGAAGGCTCCGTATCTTCTTGCAATGCTCCTGGTCTATACCACTGATCTTCATAGCTATTCACGGAACTGGTAACTGTGTGTAGATGTGTCACGTACTCAGAAACTTAGAAGAATATTGAAAAGAGAATAATAACAAACTATTTCTTCCAAGTATTTTAAAACACAAAAGCATGAATTAAATTTTTTTTTTCTCTTTGCTTGTCACTGAGCACGATGCACACAAAATGTTTTTGTTAACTTTTGCTTTTTGTTTTTTCTCTCTTATCTGATGTTTTCTGATCGTTTTTTTCAAAGAATTATATATATCTTATATATATTATTATCATCTTAAAAATCTGAACACATCTATTGATTTTAGTTTGATATCTTTTTTTTTAATTCAAAATCAATATTTATATAAAACCTATCAATTAAACCAATCAATCTATTCTTTTAAGATATCAATTTTCTCACCATTTCCACTATCGGGCTCGAAAAATAAATGGCACTATTTCAGAGGGGTGTTGTGCAAATATCACTAGTTTAGTAATGTAAGTTTAAAAGGCACCATTTAACGTAAAGAGACGAGAATACCCCGAGAAAATTGAAAAAGAGAGAAAATTGTCGTTTTGTGAGTCTGAGAAAAGCAACAGTGAGAAAGAAACCGACGACAACGAAATCAACGGTGAGGAAATCGATAACTTATTGATCGAAACGGGAATACAGTACATTTCACAGCGATTGATAGAGGTAAGTTCAATTTGTTTTATTTATCGATTTGTTGTTGATAACTTATCATTGCATTTTAGACTTGTTCTGTTGATTGAAATTGTAGATTAGGGTTTACAATGGTTGTGGTTTTGGTTTGGGTTTGAAATGAGGTTGAATATGTTATGAGGAAGATGAAATTGTGGTATCAAGCATTTTTTTTTAAATAATAAATCGAGAATATTTCAAGCGAAATCGAGGAATTTTTTCATACGATCGAGATTATTTCTCAAAGGATCGAGAACATTTTAAATGCATCGAGAATATTTTTAAATGATAGAAAAATTGTTTTTAACGATCGAGAATATTTTCCTAACGATCGAGAATTTTTTTCAAAGTGATTGAGCTTTTGTTAAATGATCGAGAAGATTTTTCAACGAATCAAGAAGTTTTTCAAAGGATCGAGACTTTTTTCAATGGATCGAGAATTTTTTAAAACGATCGAGAATAATTTTGTAACGATCGAGAATGTTTTTCAAAGGATCGAGATTTTTTAAAATGATCGAGGAGAGAAGATTTTTTATCGAATCGAGAAGATTTATCAAAGAATCGAGAGGTTTTTAAAAGTATCCAGACTATTTTCAAAGTATCGAGAATTTTTTCAAAGGAAAGAGAACTTTTGCAGAGGATAGAGAACATTTTCAAAGGATCGAGAACTTTTGCATAGGATCGAGAATATTTTCAAAGTATCGAGATTTTGTTTCAAACGATTGAGAATGTTTTTGAAAGGGTCCAGATTTTATAAAATGATCGAGAAGATTTTTCAAAGAATCGAGAGGTTTTTCAAAGGATCGAGACTATTTTCAAAGGATCGAGAGGTTTTTCAAAGGAACGAGATTAATTTGAAAGGATTTAGACTATTTGCAAAGGATCGAGACCATTTTCAAAGGATCGAGAACTTTTACAAAGAATCGAGAACATTTTCAAAGGATCGAGAACTTTTGCATAGAATCAAGAATATTTTCAAAGTATCGAGATTTTGTTCAAACGATCGAGAATATTTTATATTTCTGTTGTAGTTTACTGATGTATTGTTTCTATGACATTGCAGATGATGAGCAGTTTGAAGGAATTGCTTAAAACTCTAGAGGGAGATTGGTTCAAGGGAAAATTGACCCGACACAACCATTTTGAAGCGCTCGCCGTATAGACGATGCACTTAACCGGGTCCCTGAAGAGTTTACGGTTAAGGATCAACATCGGTTCATGACCTTATGTTTGGGGCATTTCATGTCGATGCACCGGGAGCTGAAGTTTTCGGGTGGTGTTATTCATTAGCTGCTATTGCGGGAGTTGGACCATGACAGACCGACATATGAGATGCGATTCTTGTTAGGGAACCATGTGGTTAGGCTTTCGAAGGTGGAATTTATCCTCATCACCGAATTACATTTTGGAGTCGTACCGGACACGAGTATGTATGTTGTAGTTGAGAATGGCATACATCAAAGGTAAAGTCCTGCACATGATGAGGTATCGTATGATGACTTAAGGGTTGTTCTTACCTGCGGAGAGTTTGAACAAGCGTACGATACTATGAAGTTGTGCCTTATTTACATGTTGAACTGGATATTGTTGGGGGTGGATGAGAGATTGAAGATTCCAGTTTTGCAGTTTCGGTTGGTAGAGGACCTCAATGCCTTCGATGCGTTCCCGTGGGGTGCCCATGTCTATAGGCATTTTATATTTTCATTCAAGCATGCGTTACCATAAAGTTGTGAGAAAATATGCCAGCAGTCACAGGGTGATGTTGGACATTCCGTGGAGGGGTACAACATCTATGGTCTATCACACGCCCTTTTGGTAAGAAATTTGATTTCCAACAAGTACATTACATTTCTAATCCAATTTTTTTATATTATAACTGTACTTATCTTTGATGCAAATATTTGCTTTCGAGGTGATCCCCCAACTGGGCGACCAATTCGGGACTTGAAGGGTTACCGACCTTTGTCCTCGTATGTTGAAGTAGGAGTTGACAAAACAACCCAGAGGGAAGAAGCTTGACAAGATTTTTAGTGCTAGGGTAATTAATTTATTTGTTAATCGTATGTTATATTACTTACTATAAGTAACAATGACATTCATCTAACTATGCTTTTAGATGTCTACGAGGAAGGAATTTGTGCCCACAACAGCTGAGGCGGTGGCACTGTACTTTACAGGCCTAAGTGATAGAGGGAGCCCGTATATGCAGAACGACAGGGTTCACCTTCCTATTGTCCCTGATCCAACTACAAGTGCAGGTCCAGATTTCAGTGGCATGGACACTGGCAGATCTGAACTGTCTCCTTGGCAAGTGAGGCAAAGAAAGGTTCGGTTTATCAGGTCAGGAAATGGTGCCGATACAGGGGATTCCCGTGCAGGCGTTGCACTTGATGGGGAGGTATTTTGAGATGGTAGTTTTTTTTTTACCGGATCATGCATGATTGTTTTACTATTAACAATGTTGCATGATTTCAGGGACGTTTAGAACTATAGTTGAACGAGTTGCGTGAAGCCCTTCGAAAGAGTGAGGGTGATCGATAACAATAATAGCAGCGGGAGTTGATGGAGTTGATCCGGAAGAGCAAGAAGGATCGACAGTAACAACATAGGGAGTTGCTTGCATTGATCTGGGGCTTTCAGGGCTTCAGGCCATATATGTATGAGCAGACACAGGATCCACATACCTGAGGGGCAGATCTGGAGAGTAGGGCTCAGTCTCCCCCTCCTCATTCCCTTCTGAGAGATCAGTCAGCCCCCTCTCTGGCTCATAGCGATTCGCAGGCTTAACCTCTACCTCGGAGCGAGCAGCAGGCTCCCCCTCCACCACCTACCGAGGAGCTGGCTTCCCATCCACCGATGACTGAGTAGCAAGCTTCCCCTCCCCCTCTACCGATGACCGAGCAGCAAGCTCTCCCTTCCCTTCCACCTTTTAATGAGCAGCAGGCTCCCCCTCCCCCTTCACCTCCGAGCGAGGAGCCGGCCCTTTATCCCCTTTGGAGAGAGAAGCAGGTGCTCCTCCACCACCTCTGAGCAGCAGGCTCCCCCTCCCCCGTCCTCATCTCAGCAAACCCCGACGGGGGGAGTTCGATAGCAGAGGCGTGTACTGAAGCGCGGTTGGCAGTTGCTTAGCCCGTACACTGATCCGTGCCAAACTAAGAGGACGAGGGTAATACTAGAGGGACCTGAGCACTTATTTAATCCAGAGGAACCAGTGGACGGTGACAAGTTGAAGGCTTACCGAGCCTTCAAGAAGAACGTAAACGGGGAACTGTAAGTAAATTTCTTTGTTATTTAGGTGGTAGTTTTTCTTGTAATGCATTATATAAATATGTAGCTGATGGAACATTAATGGAACATTAATGTAGATGTGATGTTGATTTGCTCACACCGGTTGATGGCACATGGTTTCATCAGTTGCAGACCAACTTCATGGATGTTGATGATGAGGTACGTGGGACTGTACCGTAAATTCTGTCTACAGTATTTGTTTTAGAAGTGTAAGCCTTATAACATATCTTTAAGTGTTTTTATTTCCAGCATATGGACACGTACCTCTGTATTCTTCAGAAGCGTCAACAGGCTTTTCCGAATGTGTACAGTCAGATGGTCAACAGATTGGACTTGCAATTTTTTTAAGTATTGAAATTAGTAATGATTACGCATTCTTGTACATTTGTATGGAAAACAGTAATAACTTTGAGTTTTTGTTTCTACAGTCCTTTATGGAGCACCAGTACATGAAAATGATGCCTCGTGATTCTCGCGGGCAGATCACCTCGAGGCATTGGAATATTTTGAGGTCGTGGTGGAAGGATGACGACCTTACGACGGTGCTTGGGGGTGCCCCGAATGGATGTCGTCCGTGGCACGAGGTTGACATGGTTTGTAATTGTATATATAGTTGTCTTTGTACATCCTAACACATGTTGTTTACGTTTAAAGGTCCTGATACCGTGCAACATTGGGCGGTAACATTAGCTACTGGTGACTGTGGACCTCACATGCGGGAAGATGTGGATAGTCGACCCCTGTAGACAGGAGGTCCCAACTCATATCCATAAGCAGCAGGTAGCCCCGTCGCGCTACTTTGTGTCCTCAATGTTGAATCAGACTGGGTTTCATACTGCACGACCTGTTGGACTTAAGAAATTTAAGAAGACAAGTAAGGCGTTTGATGTCAACCTGGTGTCTGAAAAACATGTCCCCCAGTAGAAGATATCGTAAGACATTTCGTAATAATTTCTTTAAGATTATATTATTATAAACCTAATGTTTTATTAATGCTTTTTAATGTGTCCAACTGCAGGGGTAACTGTGGTCCCCACACGTTGAGATTGATCGAGTACTTACTGCGGACAGAAAGGATTTCGATTGGTCAGAAGACGATATGCAAACCATTCGGGAAAAGATGGCCGTTGAAATATTTGCAAACTCCCGGCCCATTTAGATTTATGTAGTTATTCATTTGTATACGTACCAATTATTTTGTATATGTACCAAATATTTTGTATATTTACAAATTCTTTTGTATATGTACCAATTCTTTTATATATTTACCATTTTTTTTGTATAAAAATGTTTACATTTGTATATATACAAATCTTATTTAAATAAAATTACATTTCAGTCTGAATGCAAATTTAAATACAATTGCGTTTTAGTTAATGAACAAGTCATACGAGTTCAAATTATCACAATGTCATCATGATAACTCCACAAATCATTCCACGGTGGAGTCTCTAGTAGGGCACGTCTGTCTGTTGTGACCAACTGTATGACAGATACTACACTTGCGTCTGTATTCCTCAGGAATAACTGTGCTTAGACCTTCATTACTCAAAGCTGGGTTAGAACATCTCCTCGAATTATGCCCTGGTTTTCGACATCGTCTACAATTCTGTGTAGTTGTTCTCTACGAAGACGAGATACTGCGTGAAGCCCTCGGTTGGCCTGCTTGTCTCCTGCAGCTCGAATTCAAAACGACTCTCAGCGATGTCGGATGGCACAATCCAAGTGAAAGGATGTCCAACCGGTATAATAGGAACCGAGTAAACATCAATAAGTGTTTGTCACTTATAGTAGTCCGCACAGAGAGATGTGAAATCCATGTTTCGATCCCTGTAAAAACATTGAAAATGATAGGATTCACGTTTAAGTAATATTAACCGTATAGTACACAAAATTAACCGTATAGTACCTTACGGCAGCGAGAGCGTCAGAACATGGAAAAAGGTCCATTTGGAATTTGTTGCATATGCAGGTCTTCCGGGCTAAGTCAACGGTCCACTGTTTGCCAGCCCGCTTCACCGAGAATATGTTCCAATCAACTGGATTAACGGTCATAAAATTGCACTTATCAACATGTTTCAGGATCACAAGATGTGCTGCATCGGTCAACTAATGACGTATGGATTGCGCAGCCCTATGTCAATCATGAAATCAACGTTGTAGCATATTCTTGATGAACTCTGCCAAATTCAACATAGGCAGTTGCCGTGCAAATTTAAGGTATGAGTTTATGCATTCTGCAGCATTTGTTGTCATGACCCTATACCTTCTGTCGGGGCAGTGTTCACGGGACCACTTGAGTGGTCCGGCATCAATTACATATTCATATGCATTAGGGTGAAAGTTTCGTAACTCTTCTATGTACCGGTTATATTGCAACTTGGTGTACGCTCAGTCTAATTTGTCCATTATTGCGGTAACATCCTTTCTATGATATCGCTTCTTAATATTTTCATAAAAGTGCCAGCTACATATGGTTTGGGTGGTATAAGGTAACACTTTAGAAATCCCTGCTTCAATGCTTGCATGTCGAAAAGAAATGAAAACCAAATCATCTATATGGCTGAGGGCACCTTTCAAGCAATCCAAGAACCACTCCCATGATAGGTTGTTTTTCGAGTAACCATACCCAAAAACAATTGGTTAAACCTATTCATTCCCATCTTGTGCAGTTGCAACAAACATTGTGCCCCCGAATCTACCCTTTAAATGGGTATCATCAACGGCAATAACTGGATGCATACACCTCTGGAATCCTCTGACTGAGGCACCCAACGACATTAAAATGTATAGGAATTTACCATTTTTATCACACTGTAAGTCAGTAATCGTTCCGGGATTTTGTTGTTGCAACACGTAACGGAATGATGGCAGCAGTTGGAAGCTTTCCTCATGCGTTCCATAGGTCAGTGACAATGCATAATCAAGGGCTTGATATGCCTTACTATACATTATTTGGATGCCATACATTGTTTTCATGTCGGCGATTATGTCCTTCGGACGCATTAGTCGACCACCATGTTACTGCAATCTAGGTGCAACCACTTCTCCAATTATGACTGCACTAGATTGTCGATGGCGGCGGTGAATCTCCTCCAATAGAAAAGTGTGTTTGTTGATAAAACTTCTTACTTGAAAGTATGTCGCTTCTTCTCTCCTAATCGGTCTTAACTTCCACGTACAGTTGTCCATCAAACAAACCATATGTAATGTTGTCTTATTCGACCTTTTCACCTTCCACTCGAAGTTGTGCAGCATTGAAAAATGCCCAGCCAATCTCTTCAAATCCTTTTTAGAAGAAAAAAATTGACCTTTATATATCAAGCTGGTAGGTTCATCTTCTACCAAGTACCTGCTTCCACCCATACCAAACGAGTATGATTCTGCTCCTAGAATAACCCAGGTTCTGCCATTCTCAGAATCAGTTGGAGTTACATCAGGTCGGACCTCAGATGTCCCAGCTATATATACTGTTGTGGAACTACATTTGTGTACATGTCTTACACGTCTTTCCCTTTTGAACGATTCTACATCTTCCTCATTGTTCGCTACATTCTGTACCGGATGCAAATTTGGCTCATTAGCCACCTCAAGGATTGGTAAGTTATGAGGTTCATTGTTCCGCTCATTGTTCATGTCATTATACACCCTCATTGTATTGGCGGTTGTACTGTCTAGCATTTATTTCAATATGACAACTGAAATCATCGTCCAATTGAGCTCCAACTATATCACCATGGTCGGTTACTTTCGGTGGGACACCACGTAGGTTTTCCCTACCGTCAATCCCACTTCTATCTGTGAACAACTGGTTGCTTCCGTCTGAAGATCGAAAATGTTGGGGGTTATCATGATGAGGGATTTCTTTACCTATGACACCTCATGCAGCCCTCTCAATTAAACTGACACATACTTGAGGGATCACCCTATCTTCCCCTAGAATAAACAAAACATTGTCGTGATTTCTTATAAATGTGTGACATGTTATCCCGAGAACGATTTATATAGATTGTAGATTAGCAATGTATTTGTTCACATCGTACTTCATAATGATTTGTATGATCGACACCAGCTCTTCGTAAGTCATATTTCTGGACACATACATTCCTTGGTTATCAGAACCAAGAAACCTCTGACTTCCATCAGGTAATTGCTCCCATCGACCATTGTAAGATATTACTAATCTAACCCGATCCATTGTCCTGTGAAAATCATCATCACAAACAATTATTAACAAAAAAAAAATTACTTTTACAAGTACTAAGAATTATAAAAATTTCTCAACTGTAACGGATCGACTACATGATCTTCGCAATCAAGCTTCTTTTGTAATGGATCGACAACATTTGCAAACGGATCGAACTTTTTGGAAAGGGATCGATAACATTTTCTAAGTGATCGAGCTTTTTTCAAATGGATCGAGTACTTTATATAAGGGATCGAGAACTTTTTCAAGGGTTCCAGAATAATTTACAACGGATCGAGAACTTTTATAATGGTTCGATTCGAGAACTTTTATCGAGAATATTTGTCAAATTATCGAGAACTTTTATCAAGGGATCGAGAACTTTTAACAAGGGATCCAGAACATTTCTAACAGTTCGAGAACTTTTTCTAAGGGATCGAGAGATCGAGAATATTTGTCAAATGATCGAGAACTTTTTTCAAGGGATCGAGAACTTTTATCAAGGGTTCGAGAAAAATTTACAACGGATCGAGAACTTTTATAACGGTTCGATTCGAGAATTTTTATCGAGAATATTTATCAAATTATCGAGAACTTTTGTCAAGGGATTGAGAACTTTTAACAAGGGAACGATAACTTTTTCTAAGGGATCGAGAACATTTCTAACGGTTCGAGAACTTTTTCTAAGGGATCGAGAACATTTATAACGGTTCGAGAACTTTTTTAAGGGATCGAGAACTTTTATCAAGGGATCGAGAAAATTTTCTAAGAAACAGAGAACTTTTTCAAAGCGACCGAGAACTTTTTCTTAGAGACCGAGAACTTTTTCTAAGGGATCGAGAACTTTTTTAAGGCATCGAGAACGTTTTTAAGGGATCGAGATTATTTGTCAAATTATCGAGAACTTTTATAACGGTTAGAGAAATTTTGTCCAGGGATCGAGAACTTTTCCTAAGGGATCTAGAAATTTTACTAAGGGATCGAGCATTTTTTTGTCGACAATTTTTTTCAAATAATCGAGCTTTTTTCAATCTAAACAAAAGCTCGTTCCAATACAAAATAAGCTCGATTCATCTTTAAACATTCTCGGTAACACAAGAAAAAAGCACGAATGTTTTCCATTTTCATACATTCTAGTGCAAAATCTGAAATGGATACATTGTTATCGAGGAATGGATACATTGCTAACCCTCACAGAAATGAATGCAAAATATATGAAAAGCATAAAAGAAATTTAAGTGAAGATCATAAATATTTGTTACCTTCTACTGCAGAATCGGGAGAGAGGCAACTTTTTTAGAGATAGAGTCAAGTTCTTCAGACAAGTTTTTTGGGAAGATACCAACGAGTCCAGAAAGTTGCTTTTAAAAAATTAAAGTTTATGGTCAATTTGGACAGTTCACCATAATAGATGCCTTTTAAACTTAAGCTATTAAATGGGTGACATCATCACAACACATCTTTAAAAAGGTGTCTTTTCTCACAATTTCCACTATCTTTAATTAATAGTTTGTTTATTAGATTTGATTTGAATTCAAACTATTTAAATTTAAAAATTAAATATTTAATTTAATAAAATAAAATAATCAAATTTCTTATTTTATCCAAAAACAAATATCAACAAACATCCTCCATTTAGTGATTAATAACATAATTAAATAATCTTATTATTTAATTTATTTAATCACCATTATTCATTAATTAAATAATCTCATTATTCAATTAATTGTCGAATAAATACGTGTCATTTTCGAAACACTCTTTATTGGACAATCCAAACAAATTAACCGTAACCCTTGTTACCTAAATCGATCGGGCTAGCAAGAGGATCTAATGAACCTACAGTATTTTGAACTCCAATAATCCTTGGAATCACTAATTAGCTCTTTAATTAATATTACTTGATTATTAACTCCGGTGTTACTCCACTAAAAAAACGAAGTTGCACACTCTCAACTGCAAATGCTTTTACACGGAGCGATACAACTAGGTGTCGATCGATATATCTATTTCACATGGTATGAACTCCAATAATACTCAGAATCATTAATTAAACTCTTCAATTAACATTACTTGATTATTAACTCTGGTGTTACTCCACTAAAAAAATGAAGTTCCATACTCTCAACTGAAAATGCTTTTACACAGATCGATACAACTCGTTGTCGATCGATATATCTATTTCACATGGTATGAACCTCCACAGTAGTTCATAATTAGAGCTGGGTCATAATATCTGTTATACCCCTCTAATTACATATATCCTTTAAGTATTGTTGATTCTCTATTAAACAAAAAATCATATTTCCTCACAGAATTAGAAGAGCACTCATACTATTCAAGCCCCGAATCAACCCTTAAAGAACTTACCACCTACTTCTCACAAGAAATAGTGGATTCCTCTATTGTGTACAAACCATTCCAACCACAAGCCAAACTGCAATCCCAACATACGGAGTATATTGATCAAGAACCGCATCCAACCTCACCCATGGTATTTCAAAAACCACTATCTAGCCTGAAGAAGTCAATAAGACATTCAGGATTAAGATCACCCATATATAGCCATCATTACTTGATATATATGAATCTCATCGGTAAACAGATCTTGGTGAGAGATTCATATAGGTCATGACCCAGTCCTATATGATCACATCATACAAGGTGCCTTCATTCTTATATCTTCATATGAATAATTCAAGATAGAATCACCGTAGATTACAGAATGGACCGCAACTATAAATTAACCACAAATAAAGTACCTAGCTTTATTTGCTATCTATGGACTGTTTAGATTACACGTCTCTTACTGTATTTATCTGTATATGACACTCATATACACAGTTCGAGATTACATTCGGCAATCTAGGATGTTTATTTATGCACAAGTTATATAATAAACAACACAACAAGAATGAATTAAACTTTTCTTTCATTTATTTCATAAATCCATTTACAAATTACATCTTTAGGGTATAAACCCTAACAATGTCCCACTTGTACTAAAGCATATGAGGCATGTTTCGTAACCCTAGACCATCTAGGTGACCCGAAAACACTTAAACCGGTAAGGTCCATATAAATGGATCGACACGATTGTCTTGTGAGGCTATCTTTGTGACGATCTCATCTTTCTCTGCACTACCTTTCTGATAAGATGACACTTTTTCTTTATATGCTTCCCTCTCTTATGGCTTCTTGGTTCTTTGGAATTAGCCACATCACCACTTTTATCTCAATAAAGTGTGATAGGATTATCCAGATCTGGAACAACTTTCAGATCACTCTTGAACTTACGAAGCCAAACGACCTCTTTAGCAGCTTTACAAGCGGCTACATATGAGGCTTCCATGGTGGAGTCAACAATGTAAGATTAATTGATACTTCTCCATACAATGGCTCCACCACCCAAGGTGAAAACTGATCCAGACATGGATTTCATAGAATCCTTTCTGACTAAAAGGCAGAGTTTGTGTATCCTAACGAAATCAAATCATGTCCGGAATACACTAGCATATAGTTTCTCCTTCACCAAATATACTTGAGGAAAGTTTTAATAGCAACCCAGTGATCCAATTCTGGATCGAACTAGTACCTGCTGACTACTCCAACTGCATAGCAGATATCCAGTCTCGTGCATAACATAGCATATATTAGACTACCTATTGTTGATGCATATGGTACATGTCTCATATCCTCAACTTCTTGAGGCGTCGTAGGATACTGTTCCTTAGACTAGTGAACTCCATATATATAAGGTAAATTACCTTTCTTAGAGTTCTGCATCGAAAATTGCACAAGAATCTTATCGATTTACGATGCCTGAGACAGTACTATACGTTTGTTCTTACTGTCTCTTATATGTTGAATCCTTAGAATATAACTCACCTATCCCTAATCTATTAATTGGAATTGGCTAGCCAGGTAGCCCTTTACATCAGACAACACTCACATATCATTCCCAATGAGTAGGATATATATATATATATATGACCACGAAAACTACTTTCTTCTCAACAATGTGCTTATAGATACAAGGCACATCTACATTTTGCTCGAAGCCATAGGTTTGATCACATCATCAAACCTAATGTTCCAAGGTCTAGATGCTTGCTTAAGTCCATAGATGGACCTTTACAACTTGCAAACCTTTTGCTCTCGATCTGGAGACGCAAATCCCTCTGGTTGTATCATACAGATGCTCTCGTCAAGATTGCCATTAAAGAATGCAGTCTTGACATCCATTTGCCAAATTTCATAATCAAAATAGGTAGCAATGGATAAGAGAATCTGAATAAAATTAAACATGGCAATTGGAGAGAAGGTCTCTTCGCAATTGGCCTCTTTTTTTGGGTATAATCCTTACCAGTAGCCTTAATTTAAAAGTCTATACCTTCAATTCTACTCCACTCTTTCTTATCGAACAACATACACCCTATAGGTTTTACCCCATCTGGTTCATTTACAAGATCTCATACTGAATTAGAGTGCATAGACTTCATCTTGAGATTCATGGCTTTAAGTCATTCCTCTTTATCAGGATCTTCCATTGCATTCTTAAATGTTAATGGATCATCCACACTATCAGTAGAGACAACACCTTTTCCCTCAACTATACCTAAATTGTGTTTAGGTTGTCTTACAACCCTCCAACTATATCTAGGTGATAGTGTATTCTGATCAGGAACAATTTGATTCTCAGATGTTTGTGGACCAATAACTATTGTTGATGTTGCACTAGTCTCACCAAGCTCTAATGCATTTAACACAATTTTAGAACGAGGTTTATAGTCACTAATATAATTGTTCTCAAGAAATGTTGCATTGGTCGATACAAATACTTTGTTATCTTCGAGACTGTAAAAGTGTCCACCTCTGGTTTCCTTAGAGTATCCTACAAATAGGCAGACAACTGACTTGAAGTCTAACTTTCCACTTCTATTCTTCAGCACGTGTGCTGAACACCGCCATATGGGAAAATGTCGTAAACTAGTTTTATGACCATTCAATAACTCTAGGGGAGTCTTAGGAACAAATTTGGATGACACTACATTCAAAATGTATGCCGCTATTTGTAATGCATATCCCAAGAAGGAATTTGGTAATGATAAGAAACTAATCGTAAATCTCACCATTTCCATCAGGGTTCTATTTCTCCTCTCGCTACACCATTTTGCTGAGGTTTACCGTGAGCTGTGAGTTGGGAAACTATCCCATGCTCGACCATTAAGTCTTTAAACTCATGATCAAGTTACTCACCTCCACGATCCGATCATAGTGACTTGATAGTCATACCTAATTGATTCTCAACTTTAGCATGAATTCTTTAAACTTTCCAAATGTTTTAGACTTTCGTTGCAACAGGTAGACATATCTGTATCTTGAGTAGTCATTTATAAAGGTAACATAATACACATAGTCATCCCTAACTCTAACATTCATTGGTCCACAAATGTCTGTATGTATAAGTTCCAGTGGCTCTATAGCTCTAAGCTCTTTTCTAGTAAAAGGTCTATTAGCTGTCTTACCTTTTAAACAGGATTAGTAGATAGGTAAGCTGTCAACCTTTAACTCACTTAAAGGTCCGATTTTTACTAGTCTTGTCTATCTGGTTAAGGTTGATATGATCAAGCCTTAGATGCTAGAGATACATGTCATTATCTAGAGAAATCTTATGTTGCTTATTTTTTGGTTTTTCAACATTAAACATTTCGGTTTTGAGCAGTGTAGTATGTATTAACGGTCTTGACACATACAAATTGTTTTCATTGATACCTAAACAAATATTCAGACCATTCTTTCTAGTAATAAAAGACTTATTATTACAAGAAATAGAATATGAGTGTTCTAACAACTTAAAAACGAAAATCAAATTCCGTGTAAATCCAAGAATGTAAAATATATTGTCCAACAATATATAATTATTATAAAAATATAATCTAATTACGCCCACTACTTGTGTTGACATGACATCCTTTGACCCCACAAGTATAGAGAAGGCTCCCTTCTGAAGCTGTATCCAAGAATCAGTCTATCGTATAGAAGAACAAACATGGTTAGTGGCCCCTGAATCAACTATCCAGGGTGAAGAATCATCTTCCACTAAACATGACTTGAGAACAAGTAAATCATATTTATCTTTGTTGGACTTCTTCTTGCCTTGGGCTCTCTTAGGTTTGGGCTTACCTTTCGCCTTCCCAGTAGACATCTTCCTCTTTTTATTATGGGAGGATGATGGTTCCACAACATTTACCTCATCGATCTTGCTCTTGTTGTCCTTAGTCAATGACTCAAAGGTAGCGATCTCATTAAGCAACTGTGTGAGACTAAACCTTTATTTGTTCATCCAGTAGTTATTCTTAAACTAATCGAAACTCTTTAGAAGAGTCGTCAGTATGATGCTCATTTGACTGGGTTCGACAATGGCCCAGCCATTGACTTCTGCCTTGTTGAAGTAGGACATCATGCTCAGGACATGTTCCCGAACTAATGTACATTCCTTCATACGAGCAAGCATAATGGAACGAAAAGCTCCGTGTTACTTTTGCTTGGAGGACTGCCAGAACATAGCTTGCATTGACTCCATGATATCAAATGCTGAATTCATTGCTTCGTGCTTTGTAACAAACACGTCTATCGTAGAAGCCAATAGAAATGTTCAAGCCTTCTCATCAAATGAGACATATCGCTAGTATGCCTCATGAAGTGAAGCATTGGCAACAGATGATAAAGGACATTACTTTGTAAGCACAAACTTGAGGTCTTGGGGTGACCAACATTGCATTAATATTAAGTTTCCACTTAGTGTAGTTATCACTAGTTAATTTGACGTTTGTGAGAATTTGTAAAAATGCGGAAGACATAATTGCTAAAATAAATAAAACATTGATTCAGTAATTAATTTAAAACAAGTACGAGTGCTTTGGCATAAATTTAAACAAGATGCATGAACATGTTTAAGGAACTAGAACTACCCTAAAACCAGTTATTATACCATGATAATCCTGAAGGGAAAAAAATGGTTTCAAAACGCAACGGAAGCGTGATAAAAACAAAATTAGGGTTTGCGTATAAATTAAAAAAATTCCCTTTTATGCAACGAGAACCTTAACCCTAGATTAATTGATTTATATAAAAGTATCGTACCTTTTTCGCGTGACGATTGAACAAGTGCCGAATTGATTCCGCATGATCTTCCAATCCAATCACGAACGTGAATCACTTAGGAGTGTGGGCTCCCTTTCTTTAAATTGTATTCCTGAGGATGGAGACAAAGCAAATATCTTTTCTTTGTTAGTTACAAATATCCTCCAAGAGAAAAATCCAAAAACGTCCAGTCACTTGTGATATCAATCAATTTGATTGTAACTCGCGTGAACCTTGATTCGATGTTGTACACAAAACCCTTTTGATGTAAAGGATATTAGTATACTATCGAATACAAAAAAAAGTTCCCCTTTTTTCTCTACTTGGCCGAATTCACACACTATTGCTAAGAGATGATTGAATTTTGTCTAGAGTAAAATCAGATTTTTCTCCCTCAAAATTCCTATGATGGCCGAAACTTTCTCTTAGAAAAATAAGCTTGGCCGAAATTCACCTCTATTTGCCATAGACATAACCGAAATTCTTCACACATATATATAGGATCATAAATCCTTTCCTAAGAAGGATTCACTTGGTTGGCAAGAATCCTTTCCTTAGGTAGATTTATTTGGTAGTTAGAATCCTTATCTAAAAGAAAAACTATCCTATCCTACATTATAGATGTGGTGACCGAATTTCCCTTCTTTGAACTAGATTAGGAGAGTTTAATCTTTTCAACGAAAGATTACTTGATGGAGAAGAATCATATCCTTAGGTAGATTAACTTTGTGGTTATGAATCCTTTTCAAATAAGAATTCTACCACTAAGTAGTTTTACTTGGTGACCAAGAATCCTTTCCAAAAAGAATTATTTCCTACACCAAGACTACTAATCAAAATCAATAGTGTATTTGTAACCATATTAAAGACTTCCTAATTTGATTAGATAAATAATTCCATTTATTTATCTATTTATCAAATATAGTCTTTAACATTAACTATACTACCAACAATAGTATAGTTTTAGGAGAACATCTCCTATTAGGAAAAATATTTTGACATTTAATTAAATAATTAATTAATCAAAAAATTAATAAATTTCCATTTATTTAAATAATAATAAAATAAAAATAATATATTTAAGCTATTCACCATAGCCATTGCCACTCAGACCTAGTATAAAAGCCATATATTATTTTTTTTATTTTATTAAATCTATTGGACCATAATAAAAAGTCCACATGTGAACTAGACCTATTCTTACAAAAAGAAACAAGTTCACATGCCTTACTACAATTCTAGATAGACCCCTTAATTGGTCCGGTAGAATATATCAAGTGATCCATGCAAGTTCGTGTGGATTGGGGATCTTGGCGGGCAATCTAAATTTAAGCTAAAATAGACACAACCTAATCACAATCAACAAATGATTGACTTAGGTCCAATCTATTTAATTTTAGTTTATTCCACTAAAGAACTAAAATTGAACTCTTAAAAAAGATAGAATAAGTAGATGTTACTCATTCATACCCTAGACAACCTTATTGGAGAAAGTGTATCCTCGTGAAGAATACCAGTAATCGCCAAGAGCTCATAGACCGCCTATAGCTCTCCAAGTTACCATATTTAGTCATATGACCACATTTTAAACTTGGATATTTTGACTTGTCCAGAAGTCATGTTTCAATAGACACTATTGAAAACTTAACGTTAAGATTTAATATCCAATACCTCAAAACATCCATATGATGGTATTCTACTCTCATTTAATAAATGGAGCAACAATGTCCATATCAATAAATGAAGTCCTCTATGGATTAACAAATGAATACCACCAAACTATCGAGGATAGACTATGCTATATAATCGTACTCATTGATAGCTCAAATGATAACACTTGCAACCATAAGTCCATCATTTATCTTAGAATTGAGATAGACTCTCCGATTGTCTTCAAATGAAAACTTTAATCCATAGACGGTTTTAGATAAAGTATTTCATTTTGATATTATTCAATGCACCCAGTGCACTAGATTCTTTTGCCCAAAGACACCATACTTTGATGATTTTAGACTCATCATAACACATTTGATCCCAATCAAATGCCAGCAAAAGAATCTACAACTTTGACAAGATAAAGGCGCCCAACCTTCTATATTAAGTTGTAAATATTATTCAAGAATAACTAAAGAATTGTGTCTACCTCATACATATCTAGATGTATGAACAATTCTTCTTTTCTCATAGTCTTTTGACCTTATGATTATTTACTTTTGACAATTATAATAATTAAACTATAAATGCTACAAGATTTGTTAAACAAGAAATCACTTTATTCATATGAAAAGATTGTTAATTACAATATTACACTCTTGCTATCGAGCATAATCCTAACAATCTCCCACTTGCTCTATAGCAAATGTGTAATATCTCTAATCCCCATGTTCTCTAGATGCCCATCAAAATTCTTTTGAGGAAGAGCCTTTGTAAAGGGATCCAATAGATTTTCTTCTGACGCGATCTTGGTAATCGTCATGTCACCCCTATGCACAATTTCCCTTAGAAGGTGATACTTTCTTTCAATGTGTTTCCCTCTCTTATGACTTCTTGGTTCTCTCGAATTAGCCACTGCTCCACTATTGTCACAATAGATAGTGATCTGCTTATTCACTTCAGGAACCACTTCTAAGTCAATCAAGAATTCACGGAGCCAGACAACCAATTTAGCAGCCTCGCATGCTGCAACATACTCGGCTTCCATGGTGGAATAAGCAATACAAGATTGCTTGATACTCCTCCATATGACTGCCCCTCCTCCAATAGTAAACACAGATCCTGATATCGATCTCCTATAGTCAGAATCTGACTGAAAGTCAGAATCTTACTGAAAATCAGAATCTGTATATACAACGGGAATTAAATCCCCTCCAGAGTATACTAGCATATAATCTCTCATTCTCCTAAGATACTTAAAAATATGCTTGATTGTCATCCAGTGATTAGGACCAGGTTTCGATTGAAACCTGCTAACTATGTCTGTAACAAAAAAAATATCTGGTCTAGTGCAGAGCATTGCATACATGAGACTTCCAACTGCCAATGCATATGGAACCCTACTCAACAATTGCTCTTCATGCTCATTCTTAGGAACTTGTTTCTCAGAAAGTTTGATTCCATATCTGAAAGGTAACATACCTTTCTTGGAATCTTGCATGGAAAACCTAGACAAGATTTTATTTATGTATGAAGCTTGGGACAATGCAATCGTTCTATTCTTTCTATCCCTTAAGACTTGGATACCAAGAATATAACTTGCTTCTCCCAAGTCCTTCATATCAAATTGTTTTGCGAACCATTCTTTTATTGATGTCAATACACCTACATCGTTTCCGATGAGTATTATATCATCAACGTAAAGAACTAGGAAAACCAACTTGTCGCCTTTAATCCTTTTGTATACATAAGGTTCATCAAGGTTTTGAATAAATCCAAAACCTTTAATGGCTTGATCGAACCTTATGTTCCAGGATCTGGATGCTTGCTTCAATCAATATATGGATCTTTGCAACTTGCATACCCTTTCCTCTTGGCTTTTTTCAATGAATCCTTATGGTTGCATCATGTAGATGCTTTCGTCAAGACTTCCATTAAGGAAAACTGTCTTGACGTCCATTTGCCAAATCTCTAGGTCTAGAGATGCCGCAATGGATAAGAGTATCCTAATGGATTTAAGCATGGCCACATGAGAGAAGGTTTCTTCATAATCGATACCTTCCTTCTGTGTGTAACCTTTAGCTACCAATCTAGCCTTAAAGGTTTCCACCTTTCCATCCATTCCTCTTTTCCTCTTGTATACCCACTTGCACCCGATGGGTTTTATCCCTTTAGGCAAGTCTATAAGAGACCAGACTTTATTTTTGAATATATATTCAATTTTGGATTGCATTAACTTTTGCCAATGGCTACAATCAACATCTTCTATTGCTTCCTTGTATGTATAGGGATCATCGTAGTCTGAAAGATTCTCTACAGATTCTCCTAGACCGATGTATCTCTTGGGTTGTCTAACAACCCTCCCACTACGACGAGGTATGGTAGATTTTTGATCTTGTGTTGGTACGGAACTTACAATTGGGCTTGGTTGCGAAATTCTTGTGGAATTGTATCTCTAAAAAGCTCATTTAGGACAATTCTACTTTTAGGCACAAAATTATTCAAATAGTCCTCCTCTAGAACTTTGGCATTTTTCGAAACAAATACTTTAAGATCTAAAGGACTATAAAAATAATATCCTTTTGTTCCTTTTGGATACCCTACAAATATGCATGTTTGTGAACGGGACTCCATCTTATCTGTCTTTCTTTTTAACACGTGCACATAACATCCAAATATCCTTAAGTGTTGTAAACTAGGCTTTCGCTCAGTCCACAACTCATGTGGTGTTTTAGGAACCGACTTAGATGGTACATCATTTAGAATATGCATGGCAGTTTGTAAAGCATATCCCCAAAAAGAACTAGGGAGCGTTGAATAACTCAACATAGACCTAACCATATCCAAAAGAGTTCTATTTCTTCTTTCTGCCACCCCATTTTGTTGAGGTGTGCCTGGTGCAGAAAACTAAGAAATTATTCCATTATCAATAAGATATTGCTAAAAATCACCAGATAGATATTCTCGACCACGATCGGACCTCAAGATTTTTATGCATTTCTCAAGCTGATTTTCTACTTCAGTTTTAAATGCTTTGAACATATCAAAAGCATCTGACTTATGTCTCATGAGATACACATAGCCAAATCTTGAGTGATCATCCATGAAAGTGATGAAGTACTCATATCCACCTCTTGCTTGAATGCTCATAGGTCCACACACATCAGTGTGTATCAGTCCTAAACATTCAATGGCTCTTGCGCCTTTGGTCGTAAACGACCTTTTGGTCATTTTACCTTCCAAACAAGATTCACAAGTTGGTGGATCATTAACCTTTAAGTCACTTAGAGGTCCGTCACATACCAATCTTTTAATCCTATTAAGGTTTATATGACCTAGGCGCAAATGCCATAGGTAGGTTTCATCTTTCGATAATTTTACTCTTTTATGATTGGGTTCCGTTGATTCCGTACAAATAGAATAAACCATAACCATTTTCCATACAAATAGAATAAACCATTTTCCAATGTACCTTTAGAAATAATTTTGTCATTCTTACTAATAATAAAAGTTTTATTAAAAGTAACCGAATAACCAAATTTATTTAAACAAGAAACCGAAATTAAATTCCTCTTGAATTGAGGTACATAGTAAACGTCTATTAAATCTAAATGCCTATAAGAATCTAAACTAATTCTAATATCTCCCACAACACTAGCAAACACCAACACTCCATTGCCTAATCGCAAGTTGAATTCATTCTTATTAAGCCTTCTCCTTTCCTTGAACCCCTATAAGGAAAAACAAACATGGTTAGTGTCTCCGGAGTCTATGATCCATGAATCCATAGAATCTGCCAAAAAACATGTTTCAAGATAATTAATAATGCCTTTTTCCTTTCTTGAGACTTTGGGCAATTTCTTTTCCAATGTCCCTTTTCACCATAAAGGAAACACTTTCCTTTGATCTTGGTTACTTTCTTTGTCTCCTTCTTTGTAGGTCCTAGTTGCTTTTTCTTTTGTTGTTTCTTAACCTTCTTACGGGTCTTAACAGTAGCAACTTTACCTACGGTATGAATCTCTTGACCCTTGCCTTTCACAAGGATTTTTTTCGCGCTTTGAACATCTTGCATCAGGGCTTACAAGGTGTATTCCTTATTATTCAAGGTGTAGTCCAACTTGAATTGATCAAAGTTGACAATCATGTCAATTTTGGTCTCACCATTTATCTCAGCACCATTCAGTTCAGCAATGTTGAGATGTGCTATGACTTTCATCATGTGATCTTTCACAGCTTGTCCGTGTTTCATCCTAAGATTCATAAAAGCAGTCACTGCCTATCTTTTAGTAGTCCTATACCTCATAGCAAACATCTCCTCTAGAGACATCATTATATTGGTAGCAGTCTCCATTCCTTCATGCTGCTGTTGCAACACGTCGGAAATGGTGGCCATAATGTAACATTTAGCCATTTCATCAGAAGACTCCCACTGTTGATACTCATCTCTTTGCTCCTGAGTAGATTCATTAGTAGGAGTAGGTAATTTAGGAGTGCACAGAACAAACGTATGCTTTTCGGATTGCAATAGTAGCCCAATTTTCCTTTTCCATTTGACATAATTATCACCGGTTAAAGCATTGTCTTTAAGGATGTTGATTAGGGATGGGGTCATGATTTCTGAACATTAACAAAAATTATATATAAGTAAATAATCATTATTAAGCACTTTTGAATATTTATCTTGAATTAAATAAAATAATTCAATCGTAAAAAAAAAATTCAACGGTGATCCAACGCCTATAAATATCACGTCTTCTTTGGGAGTTCACAATATTTACTAGTTGAACTAGGTCCCACCTAATTGCTAACATAACAACCAATGTTTTCAATTTTAGCCTTGTGATTTTATTAATAAGAACTCTTGGGAGGATATTAATAAACTCACATTGAGTGTGTTACCAAGCTATCGACCTTGAATATAATCCCTCACGAATATCCCTCCTTTGGGAGTAGATATCGTTTGGATTAATTGTCTAGTCTATCCTTGTAAGGAAGTTTCTTGCTAAATTTCATTCATGAAGACCTCTTGGGAGGTTATTCACGAAACATAAAGCTCAACTAAACTTGGAGGCCGTAGGTGTTCCAAAACACCTTCTCACACTCAATTGTTTAAGGCGTGTGATCGAATTCCAAAGAATGATTTACCAAGTTATCGAGATGTCAATTTAGATACTTAAACCATTCAATGCATGTTCATACCAAAAGAGATATATGAGTGGCACTCCTATTCTATATGACATGTTATCAAACAATGACAAACATTGCAATATTTACAACAATATAAATAGCTACAATTTTGGTCCATCATAGAAAAACAAGTAAATTACATATATCTTGGAATACAAGAACTCCTTTCTTGGTGAACAAGTCTTCATACGACCTTTGTCTTTCGGACTCCCTCGGCTACTTTCCATGGGCGTGCGCACTCCTTACCCTTACCCATGGGCGTGCGCATGTCATAAGCCCATGAAGGGCTGCCATGCGCAGCACATGGCTACAACAAGGGTTGCCGTGCACAGTCCATGCCACAACAAACGTGGTTGCGCGCTCTTCGCACGCACGTTCATTGTTACGGCTCGCACGGTCCCAAACTTGTTCCGGTTACTCCTAATTCTTCAAACCTTGGGGTCTTCAAAACTTGAATGTATTACTGAAGAATTTACATAACAAAATACTGTATTTTTTTTATTACAAGAACAAAATAAAAAAAAACTTAGCAACTACAAAGAAGGAAATTATGACGATAATAGACAACCCTTCTTGTTACAATCCCAAAACAAAATTACATTGAAATTCTAGGACCAAAATTGAGCAATAACAATCCACATATAAAAAATATATATATATATATCCATACATTCCAATGTAAATATATATATGTGAATACCTAAAGTGTCATCTCTTTCTAAAACATGCATATATACAATAAAACAAAAAGATTCACGAACACATACATCAATTAATCAAGGGTACAACCTGGCTCTAATACCAATCGAAGGGAAAAAACCGGTTTCAAATCGCAACAGAAGCGTGATAAAAACAAAATTAGGGTTTGCGTATAAATTAAATTTTTTCCCTTTTATGCAACAAGATCCCTAACCATAGATTAATTGATTTATATAAAAGTAACGTACCTTTTTCGCGTGATGATTGAACAAGCACTGAATTGATTCCGCAAGATCTTCCAATCCAATCACGAACGTGAATCACCTAGTAGTGTGGGCTCCCTTTCTTTAAATTGTATTCCTGAGGATAGAGACAAAGCAAATATCTTTTCTTTGTTAGTTACAAATATCCTCCAAGAGAAAAATCCAAGAACGTCCGGTCACTTGTGAATTATCAAAAAATTTGATTGTAACTCGCGTGAACCTTGATTTGATGTTGTACACAAAACCCTTTTGATGTAAAGGATATTAGTATACTATCGAATACAAAAACGTTCCCTTTTTTTCTCTACTTGGCCGAATTCACACAGTATTGCTTACAGATGATTGAATTTTGTCTAGAGTAAAATCAGATTTTTCTCCCTCAAAATTCCTATGATGGCCGAAACTTTCTCTTAGAAAAATAAGCTTGGCCGAAATTCACCTCAAATTGCCTTAGACATGACCGAAATTCTTTACACATATATATAGGATCATAAATCCTTTCCTAAGAAGGATTCACTTGGTTGGCAAGAATCTTTTCCTTAGGTAGATTTATTTGGTAGTTAGAATCCTTATCTAAAAGGAAAACTATCCTATCCTATATTACACATGTGGTGACCGAATTTCCCTTCTTTGAAGTAGATTAGGAGAGTTTCATCTTTCCTAAGAAAGATTACTTGATGGACAATAATCCTATCCTTAGGTAGATTAAATTGGTGGTTATGAATCCTTTTCAAATAAGAATTCTACCACTAAGTAGTTTTACTTGGTGACCAAGAATCCTTTTCCAAAAAGAATTCTTTCCTACACCAGAACTCCTAATCCAAATCAATAGTGTATTTGTAACCATATTAAAGACTTCTTAATTTGATTAGATAAATAATTTCATTTATTTATTTACTTATCAAATATAGTTTTTAACATTAACTATACTACCAACAATAGTATAGTTTTAGGAGATCATCTCCTATTAGAAAAAAGATTTTGACTTTTAATTAAATAATTAATTAATCAACAAATTAATTAATTTTCATTTAATTAAATAATAAAAAAAATAAAAATAATATATTTAAGCTATTCACCATAGCCATTGCCTCCCATACCTAGTATAAAGGCCATATATTATTTTTCTTATTTTATTAAATCCATTGGACCTCAATAAAAAGTCCACATGTGAACTAGACCTATTCTTACAAAAAGAAACAAGTTCACATGCCTTATTACAATTCTAGATGGACCCCTAAATTGGTCCGGTAGAATATATCAAGTGATCAATGCAAGTTCGTGTGGATTGTGGATCTTGGCAGGCTATCTAAATTTAAGCTCCAATAGACACAACCTAATCACAATCAACAAATGATTGACTTATGTCCAATCTATTTAATTTTAGTTCATTACTCTTAAATAAAGATAGAATAAGTTGATGTTACTCATTCGTACCCTAGACAACTTAAATAAAGATATAATTAGTTGATGTTACTCATTCGTACCCTAAACAACCTTATTAGAGATATTGTATCATTGTGAAGAATACCAGAAATCGCCAAAGAGCTTCATAGACCGCCTACAGCTTTCCAAGTTACCATATTTACTCATATGACCACATTTTGAACTTGGATATTTTGACTTGTCCAGAGGCCATGTTTCAATAGACACTATTGAAAACTAAACGTTAAGATTTAATATCCAATACCTTAAAACATCCATATGATGGTATTCTACTCTTATTCAATAAATGGAGCCACGATGTCCATATCTATAAATGAAGTCCTCTATCGATTAACAAATGAATAACACCAAACTATCGAGGATAGACTATACTATATAATCGTACTCATTGATAGCTCAAATGATAACACTTGCAACCATAAGTCCATCATTTATCTCAGGATTGAGATAGACTCTCCGATTGTGTTCAAATGATAACTTTTATCCATTGAGATAAACTATGCTATATGATCGTACTCGTTAACATGGCATGAAAGCCACACCAAAAAGAGAAGATAGCGTGGACGCCACGCCAAAATTTCTTTCTGTCCACGAGATGCCCACGCCAAAAGCATTTGAATTTTTTTCAATTATAAGGGTTTTTAATTACTGCATTTTATTCAAGTGAAACCTAGATGTTGGTCTGGTTGCGTGCTCCTTGTATGAGCTCACTGCGTGAAATAATTTTTTAATTTACAAACTTTTTATTGAATGTGTTGCAGCACATGAAGACTCTAGTGTAGTGACCCCTTTGCTGCAATGCGCGGTCTGTCATTGGGCGTGTTATTGTTTCCCGCGTATGCTCAACGCATGTGATAATTTGCTTAGAATTTTTTTAAAAACAAGCGTGATCAGATTTTGTTGGAGCCAGGCTTATCTCGGGCAGGTCCCTTGAAAATTTTCATATATTCATTTTTTACCTGCACATTTTCAAAACAACTTGTCCAATTTTTGTTTTTGTGATATCTCTCTCAAATCAACTCTGATTTTAGATTTCAAAAAACTAAATTGTTGGTATTGAAGAGAGGAACAAGTCCCAAACATTTTCATAGTCAAATGTTGTCCAGAGTTTTCGTAGTGATCTGATCTCTATTCATGTGTTCATCATTTGTAAGTGAATCTTCTTTTCTTCAATTTTTTTATGACCAACTTGATGGATCTTCTTATTTGGCTAAAAGAAATGTTAGAATGATTTTGATTCAACTTTTAGACCTGTTTGATTGATTTTCAAAATTAGCTTTCGTATTTTCAGTTAAATATCATTTTAGCAAATTTTGAAGAACATGAACTTGAATTTAGAAAACTTTGTGTTTTGTTCTTGATTGTTGATTTCTAGGTTTCAGTCACATGTTTTAGAACTATAATATTTTGATTGTGATTTCTACTATTCATATCTAGTTCTTATTTGATTAAATATGTTTATGAATTCAAATGTTGATAAGATCACTTGATTTCAAATCTAGTTTTTATGCTCTTTGTTGAAGACTTGTGATTCTAGCTTTGATGGATATGTTTAGGTTTCTTTCTATCTTTGTGAATGATCTTTGAATACCTAATCTGGATTTCCTATTACATGTTCATAAGAATTAGTTACATTTGCTTGTGAGCTTGATTTGTGCAATACTAATTCTTTATACAGTGTGTTTGATCAACTTGCTCTATTTGTTTGTGTTTGCATCATGTTCGCATGTTTGCACAACACTTAAATCATTGCCTTGCAAAAGGTTGAAGCCTCTTGTTGAAGTGAGTGAAGCTTTGACTTGAGTAAGAAGACTTTGCTAGGAAAGTGTTCCAGATAGCCAAGCAAGGATGTCGTAGTTAGGATCAGGGAGATCCATATAACTAAGCAAGAAGTCTTAACTAGAGTCGGGAGGACTCAGATAGTTAAGCAAGAAGTCTTGTCTATGGTCGGAAGGATTCAGATAGGCAAGCAAGGAATCTTCCTAGAGACGTGAGGTCTTGGATTGGAAGTTGCATCCTAGAGGAGTGATAGTCACATCATGGATAGAAAGTAGGCAAATTGGTTCACTAAGCTTGAGGCTAGAATATGAGTTTATAGCTTGGAAAGTGTATTATGTCTTGATTTCTTTTTAAATGTGTGTCTCTTATTCATCATAGTGAATGCAGGGAAAAAATCACGCACAGCGGAAGCGTATAATTTTTTTTTATAAAATTAGGGTTTGCGTATAAAAAAAAAATTCCTTTTAAATAACAAGAACCTTAACCCTAGATTACTTGATGTATACAAAAAGTGTCGTACATTTTTCTTATGACAATTGAACAAGCGTTGAATTGAATCCGCAAGATCTTCCAATCCAATCATAAACTTGAATCACCTAGGAGTGTGGGCTCCTTTTTTTTTAAATTGTATACCTGAGGATGAAAACAAATAAAATCTTTTTCTTTGTTAATTACAATTATCCTCCAAGAGAAAATTCCAAGAACGTCCGGTCACTTGTGAATTATCAATCTAATTGATTGAAACTCACGTGAACCAAATTTGATTTTGTATACAAAACCCTTTTGATGTAACGGATACTAGTGTACTATCAAAAACAAAAACGTTCTCTTTTTCTCTTTTCTCTTTTCTCCTTGGCCGAATTCTACACCCTATATCTATTAGTTGATTGAAATTTGTCTAGAGCAAAAACTAAATTTTTCTCCCTCAAAATTCTTTCTTGCTAGGCCAAATTCTCTTCTTGAAAATTGCTTAGCTTGGGCAAAATTCCTCTCATAGAAATCCTTAAGGGTAGGCCGAATTTCCTAACAAATATATATAGGACCATAAATCCTCTCCCAAGAAGGATTTACTTGGTTGACAAGAATCCTTTCCTTAGGTGGATTTATTTGGTAGTTAAGAATCCTTATTTAAAAGGAATTATATCCTCTTATATATATATATATATATATATATATATATATATATATGGGCTGGCCGACATTTCTATCAAATTCAATTAGGAGACTTAATCTTTTCCTAAGAAGGATTTACTTGGTAGTGAAGAATCCTTTCCTTAGGTAGACTTACTTGGTGGTTAAGAATTCTTTTCAAAAAGGAATTCAATCCTACACCAAGACTCCTAATCCAACTCAATGGTGTATTTGTAACCATATTAAAGACTTCCTAATTTCATGAGATAAATAATTCCTTTTATTTATCAACTTATCAAATATAGTCTTTAATATTAATTATACTACGAACAATAGTATAATTTTAAGAGACCCTCTCCTACTAAGAAAAAGATTTTGACTTTTAATTAAATAATTAATTAATCATCAAATTAAGTAATTTCTATTTAATTAAATAATAAAATAAAATAATATAATTAAGCTATTCTATATAGCCTTGCCGCCCAACACATATATATGGGCCAATATATATATATATATATATATATATATTTATTAAATCCATTTGACCTTTATAAAAAGTTCACATGTGAACTAGACCCATTCTTACAAAAAGAAACAAGTCCACATGCCTCAATACAATTCAAGATGGACCCCTAAATTGATCCGGTAGAATATATCAAGTGATCCATGCAAGTTCGAGTGGATTTGGGATCTTGGTGGGCTATCTAGATTTAAGCTCCAATATACACAACCCATTCACAATCAACAAATGATTCACTTAGGTCCGATCTATTTAATTTTAGTTCATTCAACTAAAGAACTAAAGTTGAACTCTTAAATAAAGATAGAATAAGTTGATGTTACTCATTCATACCATAGACAACCTTATTGGAGATAGAGTATCCTTGTGAAGAATACCACAAATCGCCAAAGAGCTTCACAGACCGCCTACAGCTTTATGACCACATTTTGAACTTGAATATTTTGACTTGTCAAGAAGCCATGTTTCTATAGACACTATTGAAAACTTAACGTTAATATTTAATATCCAATACCTCAAAACATCCATATTATGGTATTCTACATTTATTCAATAAATGGAGTCACGATGTCCATATCTATAAATGAAGTCCTCTATCGATTAACAAATGAATAACACCAAACTATCGAGGATGGACTATGCAATATAATTGTACTCATTGATAGCTCAAATGATAACACTTGCAACCATAAGTCCATCATTTAATTAAATAATTAATTAATCAACAAATTAATTAATTTTCATTTAATTAAATAATAATAAAATAAAAATAATATATTTAAGCTATTCACCATAGTCATTGCCTCCCATACCTAGTATAAAGGCCATATATTATTATTTTTTATTTTATTAAATCCATTGGACCCGAATAAACTAGACCTATTCTTACAAAAAGAAACAAGTTCACATGCCTTATTACAATTCTAGATGGACCCCTAAATTGGTCCGGTAGAATATATCAAGTGATCCATGCAAGTTCGTTTGGATTGGGGATCTTGGCGGGCTATCTAAATTTAAGCTCCAATAGACACAACCTAATCACAATCAACAAATGATTGACTTAGGTCAAATCTATTTAATTTTAGTTCATTCCACTAAAAAACTAAAATTGAACTCTTAAATAAAGATAGAATAAGTTGATGTTACTCATTCGTACCCTAGACAACCTTATTGGAGATAGTGTATCCTTGTGAAGAATACTAGAAATCGCCAAAGAGCTCATAGACCGCCTACAGCTTTTCAAGTTACCATATTTACTCATATGACCACATTTTGAACTTGGATATTTTGACTTGTCCACAAGCCATGTTTCAATAGACACTAATGAAAACTTAACGTTAAGATTTAATATCCAATACCTAAAAACATCCATATGATGGTATTATACTCTCAATTAATAAATGGAGTCACGATGTCCATTTTTATAAATGTAGTTTTCTATCGATTAACAAATGAATACCACCAAACTATCGATGATAGGCTATGCTACATAATCGTACTCATTGATAGTTCAAATGAAATTACTTGCAACCACAAGTACATCATTTATCTCAGAATTGAGATAGACTCTCCGATTGTCTTCAAATGAAAACTTTTATTCATTGACGGTTCTAAATAAAGTAGTTCATTTGATCCTATACAATGCACCCACTGCACTAGATTCTTTTGCCCAAAGACACCACACTTTAATGATTTTAGACTCATCAAAACACATTTGATCCCACTCAAATGCTAGCAAAAGAATCTACCACTTTTACAAGATAAAGACGCCTAACCTTTTATCTTAAGTTGTGAATATTATTCAAGACTAACTAAAGAATTGTGTCTACCTCATACATATCTAGATGTATGAACAATTCTTCTTTTCTCCTAGTCTTTTAACCTTATGATTATTTACTTTTGACAATTATAGTAATTAAACTATAAATGCTATAAGATTTGTTAAACTAGAAATCACTTTATTAATATGAAAAGATTGTCAAATACATTAGTACTCTCTTGCTATCAAGCATAGTCCCAATAATCTCCCACTTGCTCTATAGCAAATATGTCATATCTCCTATCCCCATGTTCTCTAGATGCCCATCAAAACTCTTTTATGGTAGAGCCTTTGTAAAGGGGTCTGCTAGATTATCTGCTAACTTGATCTTGGTAATCGTCACGCCACCCCTATGCACAATTTCCCTTAGAAGGTGATACTTTCTTTCAATGTGTTTCCCTTTCTTATGACTTCTTGGTTCTCTCGAATTAGCCACTGCTCCATTATCGTCACAATAGATAGTGATTTGCTTATTCGCATCAGGAACCACTTCCAAGTCAATCAATAATTGGAACAGCTAGATCGCCTTATTAGCAGCCTCGAATGCGGCAACATACTCGGCTTCCATATTGGAATCGGCAATACAAGATTGCTTGATACTCCTCCATATGACTGCCCCTCCTCCAATAGTAAACAAAGATCCTGATGTTGATCTCCTGGAGTCAGAATCTGTATACCCAACGGGAATTAAATCCCCTCAAGAGTATACAAGCATATAATCTCTCGTTTTCCTAAGATACTTAAAAATATGCTTGACTGTCGTCTAGTGATCAGGACCAGGTTTCGATTGAAACCTGCTAACTATGCTCACAATAAAAAAAATATCTGGTCTAGTGCAGAGCATTGCATACCTAAGACTTCCAACTACCGATGCATATGGATTCCTACTCATGAATTGCGCTTCATGCTTATTCTTAGGAACTTGTTCCTTAGAAAGTTTGATTCCATGTCTGAAAGGTAACATACCTTTTATGGAATATTGCATGGACCACCTAGACAAGATTTTATCTATGTATGAAGCTTGGGATAATGCAATCTTTCTATAATTTCTATCCCTTATAACTTGGATACCAAGAATATAACTTGTTTCTCCTAAGTCCTTTATATCAAATTGTTTTGCTAACCATTCTTTTATTGATGTCAATACACCTACATCATTTCCGATGAGCAGTATATCATCAACGTAAATAACTAGGAAATCCAACTTGTCGCTTATAATCCTTTTGTATACACAAGGTTCAACAATGTTTTGAATAAATCCAAAACTTTTCACAGCTTGATCGAACCTTATGTTCGAGGATCTAGATGCCTGCTTCAATCCATATATGGATCTTTGCAACTTGCATACCCTTTCCTCTTTACCTTTTTCAATGAATCCTACTGGTTGCATCATGTAGATGCTTTCATCAAGACTTCCATTAAGGAAAGCTGTCTTGACATCCATTTGCCAAATCTCTAGGTCTAAAGATGCCGTAATGGATAAGAGTATCCTATTGGATTTAAGCATGGCCATAGGAGAGAAGGTTTCTTCATAATCGATACCTTTCTTCTGTGTATAACCTTTAGCTACTAATCTAGCTTTAAAGATTTCCACCTTTCCATCCATTCCTCTTTTCCTCTTGTATACCCACTTGCACCCGATGGGTTTTATCCCATTAGGCAAGTCTGCAAGAGACCAGACTTTGCTTTTGAACATAGATTCAATTTCGGATTGTATTACCTTTTGCCAATGGCGACAATCAAAATCTTTCATTGCTTCCTTGTACGTATAGGGATTGTCTTCGTCCGGAAGATTCTCTACAGATTCTCCTAGGCCGATGTATCTCTCGGGTTGTCTAACAACCCTCCCACTACGTCGAGGTATGGTAGATTATTGATCTTGTATTGATATGAAACTTATAGTTGGGCTCGGTTGTGAAACCACTTGTGGAATTGTATCTCCTAAAAGCTCATTTAGGACAATTATACTTTTAGGCATACAATTATTCATATAGTCCTCTTCCATAAATTTAGCATTTGTCAAAAAAAATACTTCTAGATTTAAAGAACTATGAAAATAATATCCTTTTCTTCCTTTTGGATACCCTACAAATATGCATGTTTCTGAACGGGACTCCATCTTTTATTTTTCCTTTTAACACGTGCGTAGGACATCCAAATATCCATAAGTGTTGTAAACTAGGCTTTTGTCCAGTCCATAACTCCTGCGGTGTTTTAGGAACCGACTTAGATGGTACATCGTTTAGAATATACATTACTGTTTGTAAAGCATATCCCCAAAAAGAATTAGGGAGCGTCGAATAACTCAACATAGACCTAACCATATCAAAAAGAGTTCTGTTGACGTTGATTTTTGGATATCCCAACAAGGATTGGATTTCGTCTATCAATTCAAAGAGTCAATTCAAAGAGAAAGTAATCAAGACATAAGTTTTACGTGGTAAAACTTCGATGACCGGAGAAACTTCCACGGGTGGTTGAATGATCAACCGAGCCAAAATCCAATATGAATTTATGATGTTACAAGCTCTCGATCTCTCTTTCTTCTCTCTGTCTTTTTCTGTGATTGCTGTCTATATCTGTTTTTGGTTAGATTATAGGTCTATTTATATGTTTATAGAGCCCTAATCTGGTTTGTACAAGTAATAGATCTTTGTATTTAATTACAATTATTTACTTGTTTGAAGCTGATTGTCTTCTTTCCTGTTTCGGAGTTTTGTATTGAAATCGAATGAGATTCTAGTAATGCAGTCCAATTTGGACTTGATTCCTTATATAAGAACGTAGTCTTTTAAAAGAAATATAGTTGTTTCCTGATTGGGAACCATTCCTGCTTAATATTCTGTTCTCTTTAGGATTCCTTATTGATCATATCTTCGTGTATTTAATGACCCAATCCGTGTGAACTAAGTGCTAGGCTTTTTATTTAGTTTTCATATTTATCCTGAGCATGGATAATAGCAGCTGGTCCCTAGTAACATCATTTGAGCCCAAGTAGAAGCGTCATATAACTAGTCCCGAGTGTCGTTAACTGATCCCGAGTAGGTTTTATTCAACATTTGCTTACTCGGGTTTTCTCTTTTTCGGCGATGTCTTGTAGGATATTTTCTGAATGCCTATTCGGATATCTACATGACAGTTTATTCTATTTGTTGATGACGTGTTCATGCGATAAAATTCACATATGACAATACCCTCTTAAAATATTTTTGTTGAACAAGGTTTCTTCGGGTAAAAGTATTTTAATTAGTCTTCAATATCTTTACAGCGCCCGAGTAATTATCTTGTCATAATGACATGTCTTAATGGTTACCATGCAAATTCGATTTGTCTCCTTGCATGAGAGCTTTAATGATGGTGACATTTTGGAGCTCTGACGGTGAAATCTTGTTCTTCTTCTAACACGTGTCTCTTGCCTCATCATTTATGAGAAACGACTTACTCGCTTCCCCGTGTGCCGCCTACGTCATCGATCCATATCATTGTTTTTTCCCATCTTGAGATCTAGGGTTTCGTGCTTTTGTTTCTTTAAATTCTTCACTCAATAGAAAAAATTTCTCAAACCCAGCTTTCTCCGCAAAAAAAATTTCTTAAACCCAGATTTCTTTACGCAGAAGGTCGTGACTTTCCATTGAAGATCTTGCACCAAACTTTATTCAAGGTTAATTTTTAATGGAGCCATCTTCCCATCATCATCTTTTTAATGTCGTCCTTGATGCATTAGAACGTGGGGATTTCCAGTTAGTTTCTTGTATTAGAAGATTACTGGGGGAAATCCCTGCTGATTAACCTCTATTTTTTGAAGTTGATGTTTATAGGTTTCACCCTAACGTCACTTTTAGCCCTGTATCGAGTTCTTCATCTAGTTCTGATTCTGATATTTCTGATCACAGGGTTCCTCTTCGAAAGATAGGAAAACATCAAAGCAGAAGTGAAGTCCGTAAACACAACAAGGGCGATATTCAAATTCGGGAATAGACTGTTAATGAGAACAACGTTGAAGAGGCGTCCAAAATCTCTCTCCTTTCTTTTTCTGCTACTCGCCCGAGTGGATTTGATACCGAACTAGACGTAGTCGGGCCTGATGAAATAGAAAAGTATCGCTCCTGACTCGATTTGACTAATTCGGTCACTCTGATTCCAGCGTGTGATAGAGCTGCATGGAATCATCCCTCGGGTATGGTGGCGATCTACGGATCCATGCTCTGTTGTAACTTCACTCTTCCCTTCACGCCATTCATTGCCTGGTTTTTGGCTGAAGCAGGGATTGCTCTGGCTCAGCTAGCCCCAAATAGCTATAAAATTTTGATATGCTTGTGGAACATGTACAACCAGATGAATTTATCACTGCCAACCCTGAATGAAATCAGGCACTTCTTTACACTGAGGCAATCAGGCAAGTCGGATTGCTGGGTCCCAAAAGGGACAAAGATGAGTCGGGAAGCTGACATCTCTGATGACCCTAAAAATAGGGGTTTTATATGGGGGTTTTCTATGTCTAATAAGTTCTGAAAGAACAGTTGGTTTTTTACCTGAGGGAGTCCCAGTCTTGAAGTCACTGTTTCAGCTAGGGGTACTCGAACGATGTTGAAGGTCCCCTGTTTCTTCTGTTCCCCTAAGATTTGGAACAAGAAGAAAATCGAGTACAACGATGCAGAGCTTACAAGAATTGCTCGCTCAGAGGTTCACACTTTGGAGAAGAGGAGCAAGACTTATCTCTTCGTTGAGTCGAAGATGATTGAGTTCGGCTTCTTCGAAAGATTTCGGGCTACCGTAGGCGATCTAAGCGATTTTTGTAACCTTTTCCTTTTATTGTTATATATTTTTGGTTTTGCATTCTGATGCGGTTCCTTTTTTCTTCTAAGTGTAAGATACGGACGTCGTCTACGATCTTCAGGCTCGCCAAATGAAGTCAATTATTCAGGCGAGTAAGAAAGAAGCTTCTTGTCAAGGAAATGAAGGCATCGCCCTGCCTGAGTCTGATGAGAGACTGATACGGTTGAAGAGCAAATTCCCGAAGATGTCCCTACGGATGTTTCAACCGACAGCTGGGGAAACTAGTGGTCCAAGTGGCCGGACCGATACTCAACTGCCTGGCAATGAGCAAGGGCATAGTGAAGGTCTCAGTAAGGAGCCTGCCAAGCAGACTGACGCCGGTGATGGAGGTAATACCTCTGTGGGACAGGTACTCATAGGTCCCTAATTTTTTAAAGCCTTCCGGGATGATACTCAGGAGGATCCCGTAGCTGATCTCAGTTTCCACCGATCTCGGGGTGAGAAACAAAAGACAATCAGCTCTCCAACTCTTCCTCTCAATATTCCTTGGGTGGTCTCTTTCATCGACTCCAGCGATGAAGATATTGTGGCTGAGACTTACACGAGTGTTGATGTTGGAGCATTGGCAGATGCTGGGGCTTCGAAGCCGAACAGGGGTTCCCCTCTCCCCGAGGTTGAAGATCAAGGGGTTGAACCCTCAAGGGTTCCTTCACATCTTTCTCCCTAGGATATGCTGTGGGAGTTGTCATCTGGTCAGGCTTTTATCGGGGACAACCGCTGGAGCTGTTTTCGGGATGGCTCCCTTACTGAACGTCTTCAAAACTTTTTTAACGGTGCATCTTATGTAAGTTATCTTTAACTTCCTTTGTGGATGGTGGCTGGTTCAAATGCAGCAACATCAAGCCGATAGAATAAGGTGTTTCGAAGCTCAGTTGAAGGAAAGTGAGGACCAACGTGCTCGGATTGAAACGACTTATCAACAAGAGGTTTGTTATGCTAAAGTTTTTACCGACCACTGTTTAGTAAAGCAGATGGAGGCCGAGGGAAGGGCTTCTTCGGTAGAAGAGAAAGAAATATTACTTCAGAACTTATTGTCTTCTGCCCAGGAATCAATGCTCACGGCCGAGCAGGAAGCAGAACAGTCTAAGTCGGTGTATGAGCATAAAATTAAAGATCTGGAGCGCCAAGATATGACAATCGAATCCTTATCCCGAGAGGCCATGCTGGAACTTGAAGTACACGGTGTGGATCGTTTCAAAAGATCCCCTGCCTACGATGTTCTTCTCCTTCCTGAGTTTCAACTAGGGCTGGTTTCAGCTGGCGAATTCTTTAAAGTCAAGAATCTGGCAACTGAGAAAGCCCGAACCAATTGGGAGTTATCAATCAAACATCATGTGGATCGGTCCTTGAAATCCCTCCGGACTCAGATGAAGGAATGAAGGGCTTACTACCTTAGACGAGGCAAGGAGCCCCATCCTATGCATTTAGAGATTCCATCCTAACACTCCCTCTCGACCTTCTATGCCAGTCAATAGTCGGTCTAGGAGGGTGTGGAGCCTGATGTCGGGCCGATTCCAGGAGAAGATTATAGCCAATGGATGGATGACTCAGTTGACATAATTGCTTGGCCTTCTAACGAAAGTCTGTTCCGTGAGTACGAGATGGTGTCTGACCCGAGTCTTGGCAAGGGCTCAAAATCCTCACAACCATGATTTCTGTAGAATTGTAAAAAAATCTTTGTAATATTTTGTAGACTTGTAGAAATTTGTAATTCTTTGTAAAGAATTCTTTGGAGATTAATAAAATCCCAAGTTTTTCTTTTCTGAGCTGAATGGTCTTGATCTGTTTTCATTGCTAAAGAAATTTCTTGACTGTTGCCGAGTATGTTTTTCAACTCTAATGTTTGGGTAACTTCACCGAGTATCTTATTTAACCGGTTGTTTTCCGAATAGTTTTGACTGCCAAGTATCTTATTAAACTGGCTAATTTTGATGTTCGGGTAACTTCACTGAGTATCTTATTAAATGAGTTGCCACCCGAATAATGCCAAGTATCTTATTAATCTGGCTCTTGTAATCTTCATACGAAGTATCTTATTAAACTGGCTAACTCTGATGTTCAGGTAACTTCACCAAGTATCTTATTAAACTGGTTGTCACCCGAATAATTTTAATCCTAAGTATCTTATTAAACTAGCTCTTGTAATCTTCATGCCAAGTATCTTATTAAACTAACTAGTATTATTAACCGTGTCATCTTAAAACAAACAAATAGGTTTATATTTGTGTTTCATACACGGTTGCTACCTGAACATTACATCATGGCTCACCATAATCATATGTTCAAGTCCTTACACATTGCCAAGGACGTCTCCCCAGTTTTTATGTGCAAGGGTTTGCCGAATCGTTAAGCTTTTTGAATTGCTTAACATAGCTACGCATTTCACAGAATTTTTCTCGATAGCGTCCCGAGCTGGTGCATCGGGTTTGCCTTTTTTGCGAAGGTCATTTGACCTTGCTCAGTTGGCATGCTCCTTCGAGCTTCTCCGCCCATTCTGGATTTAATGGTCCCGAGTATTCTATTTGCATGTTCTTATTATCATGCTTGTCATCCATATGTTCTTATTATCATATGCTTGTCTTCCATATGTTCTTATTATCATATGCTTTATTTTGGAAATCCCCGAGTTAGATTTTTTATTCATAACTGCAAAATCAATAAAGTTTTAAATTTCACAGCTAATATTTATCATAACTAAAATTGTCCTAAATAGAAAAAAGAACAAAAAATAATTTAAGGATAGAAAATCTTCAGATATTGGGCATTGCATGGTTGGGGTTAAACCCCTCTATTAGGTCGTGCAATTCAATATGGTCCATGGCTAGCTATTCCTTCGACTTTGTACAGGTCTTCCCATTTGTCAACCAGGGAACCTGCAGCTTTATTTTTTGTGTTCAATGACACCTTTCTGAGTTCCAGGTCTCCTAGCTGGACATTTCTGACCCGAACGTGAGTGTTGTAGTGGCGAGTTACTCTTTACTGATATGCCATATTTCGTATTCAGGATTTCTCCCTTTTCTCTTCTAGCTCATCTAGACTTTGTAATAGCATATCAACGTTCTGATCTTCATCATATAGCCTGACCCGGGATAACGTATATGACGTTTCTATAGGAATAACAGCTTCTGTTCCAAATGCTAAAGTGAATGGAGTTTCTCCTGTTGAAGTTCTCGCTGTTGTCCGATACGCCCATAACACTTCGGGAAGCTTTTCAACCCAGCATCCTTTCTTGGCATCTAGCTTTGCTTTGATTGTGTGCATGATGATTTTGTTTACTGCTTCCACCTGCCCATTTGTTTGAGGGTGGACAGGTATGGCATAGTAATTGGCAATCTGGTACTCTTTTACATATCAGTCTGGATTTAAGGTTATCGAACTGGGTACCGTTGTTAGTGATTATAGTGTTTGGGACTCCAAGCCTATAAAGTATATTTTTTTTCAAGAAATTTGTGGTGTTTGCTTTTGTGATATACACTAATGCTTCAGCTTCCACCCACTTCATGAAATAGTCAATGGCTACTATTGCATGCTTCGCTCCACCCCTGTTCCGGCTGACATTGGGCCGATCAGATCCAAACCCTCATGAAAAATGGCCATAGGGACGTGAGGTTTCTGAGCTGCTCAGGGGGCTGTCGGATGTCATTAGAAATCCTTTGGCAAGTATTGCAACTTTCTGAACACTGTTGTGCATCTGAGAATAGAGTAGCCCAATAGTAGCCTTACCTAAGTACCTTGTGTGACAAACTTTTATCCCCAGTGTGGTTTCCGTAAACTCCTCCATGGATTTCCTGTAATATTCGATATGCATCTTCCTCTAACACATATCTTTGGAGTGTTCGGGAATACCCCTTTTCGTATGATTCTCCTCCAACCAATGTGTACTTGGCTAATCTATACCTGATACATTTTGATTCTAAGGGATCTTTTGGGAGCACGCCTTCTGCCAGGAATCTTTTTAACCGAGTCATCCAACCGTCTAGCGGTGTTCAGATTTCTAAAATTTCCAATTTTCTTGGTTCAGCTGTGCTCGGTTTTAAGAGATGTGCAACCGAAACAGTCTTTGGCTTGATTGTGGTTGTTGCTGACGTTAGCTTGGATAATGCGTCTGCCTTTTCATTCTCCTCCCTGGGGATCTGGACAATCTTATATTCTTTAAATTTTTGGAGGAGCTGTTTTACAATGTCATGGTAAGCTATCATACTTTCATCCTTGGCTTGGTATTCGTCTAGGACTTGGTTGACAATTACCTGTGAATCGCTAAATATCTCGACCTCATCTGCCCCGAGTAAGTCCAGCTAGTAGCGCCTCGTACCCGGCTGGATTGTTGGTTGCTTTGAAGTCAAACCTCATGACACATTCGACATCATCTCCTTCTGAAGTGCATACTATAATCCCTGCCCCGCTGCCGTGAGTGTTTGAAGAGCCATCAACATACAATTTCCATGTGAAACTTTTACCCAACATTTTCTTTTGTTTCCAGGTACGGTTCTGTGAATTCTGCTATGAAATCTGCCACTTCTTGCCCTTTGAGAGATGTCCTGGGGATGTAGTGGATATCGAATTCACTTAGCTCGATTGCCCATTTGGTTAATCTCCCAGAAATCTCTGGTTTTATAAAATCTGCTTTAATGGGCAATCGGTGAGAACCTGGATTGTATAAGCCTGAAAGTATGGCCTTAGCTTCCTTGCTGCTAAAACTAGTGCCAGGGCCATCTTTTCTGCCTGTGAATATCTGTTATCAGCTGGTAGAAGTGTCTTGCTGGTGTAGTACACTGGCTTTTGTACTCCATCTTCTGTTCTGACTAGGACTGAGCTTGCTGCCAGTTATGTAATTGATAAGTACAGTTGGAGTGTCTTCCACATCTGAGGTTTTGAAAGGATGGGAGCCTGTCCTAAGTATTCTTTATTTTTTAAGAATGCATGCTCGCACTCTTCATTCCATTCAAGCCCTTTCCCTTTTCCAATTACTTTGAAAAAGGGTGCACATCTGTCTATGGCTTTTGAGTTGAATCTTCCTAAGAAAGCCAAACATCCTGTTAGGCACTGTACTTCTTTGAGTGTCCTCAGTGAAGTCATTTTCTGCAGGGTCTGGATCTTTTCGGGGTTGACTTCGATTCCTCTTTGGTGGACTTGAAAACCCAGCAATTTTCCTAAAGGATGTCATCAATGTATACTTGTTCGGATTTTGCTTCATTTGGTATCTCCTCAAGACATCAAATGTTTCCCGTAGATCTGAAGTATGTTTGTCTGTTGTGATGCTCTTGGTTAGCATGTCATCAATGTATACTTCCATGTTCCTTCCTATTTGCCATGAAAATATTTTTTTGACCAACCTTTGATAAGTTGCTCCTGCATTTTTCAATCCGAAAGGCATCACTGTATATCAGTATAGACTCTGATCAGTTGTGAATGCTGTTTTTTCTTCGTCAACCTTATTCATCCTGATCTGGTTATAACCCGAGTAAGCATCTATGAAACCGAGTAGCTCATGGCCTGATGTAGCGTTTACCAACTGATCTATCTTTGGAAGTGGAAAACTATCTTTCGGGCTTCAGATCTGTGAAATCTACGCACACCCTTTACTGTCCATTCTTCTTTTGGACAAGCACTTCATTAACCACCCATTGAAGGTAATTGACCGCTCTAATCGATCCTACAACGAGTAGCATCTCTACTTCCTGTTTGATTACCTGACTTCTTTCAAGATTGAATGATCTTCTCTTTTGTATCACCGGTTTTGCATTCGGGTCTACTGTGAGATGGTGAGATATTATTCAGGCCTCTATCCCGACAATGTCTTCATGACTCCAAGCGAACACATTCCTGTATTCCTTAAGTAGATCAATGAGGCTTTGTTTGACTCTTCCTTCCAGGTTGGCCCGATCTTGACCTTTTTGTCAGGTTCATCTTCTTTCAAGGTGATTTCTTCAACCGGTTCATTTTTGGATTCATTCGGCTCTTCCCTTGGATCGAACTCGAATGATAGTGGCTTTTCGTTCTGACTCGGCTGTGTTATAGTGCAAACCTGTTCATTCTTGCCTTGTATAATGACAGGTTATCTCTTCGGGCCATCTCTTGGGACCCCTTGACTACCCTGACCCCTTGTTCGGTCGGGAATTTTATCATTAAGGCATAAGTGGTTGTTAAGACCTTAGTTTTATTTAGGAATGGTCGTCCCAATAGTGAATTATATGGCCAATTCTCCAAGTCTACCACCACGGAGTCGAGCAATATAGTTCTCTGGCAATGTGCCACTCCAATCTTTACAAGTAGCTTTACCGTCCCGAGTAACCTGACCTCAACTCCCCCGAATCCTCTGAGTGGGGTATGGAGGTCCTTTCGGTCTAACCTGAGTTGATCGTAGATGGCTATATTGAGACTTTCTGCTGAGCTTCCACTATCTATCAGGATTCTCCTGACTTTTCGGTAGATGGCTATATTGAGACTTTTTGCTGAGTTAATCGTAGATGGCTATATTGAGACTTTCTACTGAGTTAATCGTAGATGGCTATATTGAGACTTTCTGCTGAGCTTCCACTATCTATCAACACACAATATATACGTAATTTTTTAAAAGAAATAAAGTTGTTCCCTGATTGGGAACCATTCCAACTCAGTATTCTGTTCTCTTTGGGTTTCCTTCTTGATTATATCTTCGTGTATTTAATGACCTAATCCGTGTGAACTAAGCGCTAGGCTTTTTATTCAGTTTTCATATTTATCCCGAGCAAGGATAATACCAATTGGTACTGAGTAACATCATTTGAGCCCGAGTAGAAGCGTCATTTAACCAGTTGTGAGTGTCGTTAACTGATCCTGAGTAGGTTTTATTCAACATCTGCTTACTCAGATTTTCTCTTCTTCAGCGATATCTTGCAGTATATTTTCTGAATACCTATTCGGATATCCACCTGGCAATTTATCCTCTTTGTTGATGATGTGTTCATGCTATAAAATTCATATATGACAAGTTCTATTTCTCCTTTCTACCACCCCATTTTGTTGAGGTGTGCCTGGTACAAAAAACTGAGAAATTATCCCATTATTAAAAAGATATTGGTGAAACTCACTGGATAGATATTCTCCACCACGATCATACCTCAAGATTTTTATGTGTTTCTTAAGCTGATTTTCTACTTCAGCTTTAAGTGCTTTGAACATGTCAAAAGCATTCTATGTCTCTTGAGATACAAATAGCCAAATTTTGAGTGATCATCCATGAAATTGATGAAGTACTCATATCCACCTCTAGCTTGAATGCTTATAGGTCCACACACATCAGTGTGTATCAATACTAAACATTCAATAGCTCTTGTGCATTTGCTCGTAAACGACCTTTTGGTCATTTTACCTTCCAAACAAGATTCACAGGTTGGTAGATCATCAACCTTTAAGCCACTTAGAGGTCCATCACTTACCAATCTTTTAATCCTATTAAGGTTAATATGACCTATGCGCAAATGCCATAGGTAGGTTTCATCTTTTGATAATTTTACTTTTTTATAATTAGGTTGCTTGAATCTATGGGCTAGCATGCCTCTGTTGGTTCGTTTGTAGATTTTGTCAGTTCGTAGGAGGCTGGCATTCTGGGTGTTACTTCTGTTGGGAGCCTAGAGCGGAGTGCGAAAACCTAACAGTGAATTACAGTTTGCCAGTGGCTGTGGATTCAACCTGTGGATGTTTCCTCTTTTGAGTTTTTACCATTTAAAAATCTCTTTTGTTGATTGTTGCATTTTTTTAGTTTCTTTACTTACATTAACTTGTATTGTTTTAACACTTGCTAGATTGAATTTACTTTGACTTGTTAAAGCAATTAACTTGTTAAAGGCTCTAAGTGTGCTTAACTTGGTTATGTGAAAAAGAAGTGCAAGAATTTGAGCATATACCTATTCACCCCCCTCTCCCCTCTCAAGGTTTATTTCACACTATAATTGGTTAAGGGAATTTTAATAGCCCATTACGTGCAAATGAGACCCTTAGAGTGACAACTAGCTACTCAATTAAGCACATAAAGCATAATTAGACTCGCTAAAAGCACATCCTCAAGACATCACACCAAGCTAGTTAAAGCTCAAAATTCTTAGCCATGCGACAAATCGAAAAAATTGGACCTAAAATGACTTAAAGACCAAAAATGACTAAAAAACAAAAGGACAACTCAACAAGGCATCTACACCCTAAAACCAAAACAATATTGTCTTCAATGTTGAAGATAAGAGAGTTTGACCTAGTAGCACTCACCTAACATGACTCAAGACAAACAGACTTAGGCAATAATCGCAAAACAATAGAAATTCCCTAGAATGTGTGTGTCTAAAAACCTAGAGGGGGATGAATAGGTTTTAATCCGATTGATTACAAATTTTGAGAATTAATCAATATTGTCAAATCTACCCCATTCTACCAACTGTTCAAATAAATGACAATAAACATAAAGCAATAACAACACACAATATATACGTGGAAACCCTCTAAATGGGAAAAACCACGGGTTGTTCAGTGCACCGCACTCGATCCTCAAAATCCACTATTGAATGAAAGCTTACAACCTAGGTTGACCTCCTATCATACCCTCTAGTTACTAACCCTTTCACACTACCCAGAAGACCTTAATAGTGATTTTGGATCACCAACCTTGTGCACTAAACACTTAGCCACAAGCTTAATCAACAATGAAGAGATAATGGCAACCTAGGTGAATATGCAACAATATTTTGAGTGCAGAAATGCTAGGTCAAGACATTCATGCTTATATAGGATAAATAAGGACAAGAGAAGCAAATCCTAGATATCAATGTTCTAAATGCAAAGGCAAGAAGAATTAGCTAGAGGGGTAAAACTGTCCTAAATTCTAACTATCACTAATCAATACTCTAAACCAACAACCAATACCACAAGCATGTCATAAAGCTATTAATCATACAAGCATGCATTTAATTTGCAATAAAAGCTAAAACCTAGGTATACATGTCATAGAAATGAAACTATAAAGTGTGGAGAAGAATTTTATGCTTCATGCTTAGATGATCCTAGAATGAAGCTAGATGACCATGAGATGAAGTTGGGTTAAGTAAAAATGAGTGTTTATGAGTCTTTCTCTCACTAGTAAAGCTAGGTAACTCAAATATGGCTTCTTGAACTCCTTCAAAACAAAGAGAAGAGAAGATAACATATATATATATGGTGCCCTACACAAAATGTCATCGTTTTGGACGGAGGTATAGGTAAGTGTCTAGACCGTGGTAGAGAGAGTGGTGTATTGCTTGGACAACACCACTCTGTAGATAGCTGTGAATGCAAGTGCACAGGCCATTGTCTGGATAGAATGCAACGCCTAGGAAACTTCACTTGGGAGACCGTTGTGCATGCAAATAGCACAGGCCGCGGTAGCAGAAGCGTGCAACCACTAGAGAACACCATTGTGCAGACCGCGGAGGAGGTAATGCATAGGGAGCGGTCTGAACCGCGGTACAGAGAAAAAATCCTCTTTTAAGGCACACAAGATGCATCAAACACCCAAGCAAGAGTTAAGGCACAAAAGGCACACAAGAAGGCTAATATGCTAGCATGCAAGATGATCAAAACGTGCATGATAGTGTGTGTGTGTTCACTAATACCTCTTTAATAAAAGTTAAGCAAGTGATTTTACCTTGAAGCTTGAGCTTGGTCATGAAAAATGATGGCCTAAACTACCCTTACATATTAATCCCTAAATGTGGTTGTCGACAAAATAAGCCAATCAAACACACTAGGAACTTACAACAATCAATGCCCAACAAAAATAAAAAGACTAAAACAAGGCTCAACATATAAAATAAGGCAAGCTATGCAATTTTTCAATTATGCTCCTATATTTTATAGCAAAATAGACATAAAAAATTCTCACAAAATTGACGGAATAGGGGACAATAACACCAAAACAGAATCTAGCTATATGCACATACAAGACCTATACAAACTATGAGCAAAACCCTCAAACCGAATGGGGGTATTTATGTTCGATTAAAAGTTATACACCCACATTCATTATCCATAAGAGCCATTGGTAAATTATATCCACAACATCCATCCATAAACTATATCAACAAATAAATTCCATCATCATCAAAACATCCAATCATTCACAAAAGTATCAACAATTAAATTCATCAATCATTATTCAATTAAACAAAAAAAAAACAAAATGGTAGAAACTTCCACAATGAAGATAAGGCCCTTTGCCCTTTTTTTGAGCACTCTTGGCTTGCTTGTCCCTCCGAGACTTGCAAGTTGTTGGTGTTTCTTCCCAAGAGATGAAGAGCCTTTTTAAGCACAAAATCTACCAAAACATCATCAACCACAACTGAAAATATATCAAATTATCTAACATAATAAATCCAATAATCCAAAACCTAAAATATCCAAATCAACCATCAAGAGTTATAAAAACTAAACTAACAAACCAAATTCATCTAACTAAAAGTAACCTAAAAGGTGCCGATATTAAAAGATTTCATCCTAGAAATATATGAAAAAAAAATAGTTCAATAATTATGGCATTAATAAATCAAATGAATGGTAAAGATCAATCCTCATCCGAAGACTCAATTTTGGCATCCTCTGCTCATCCCTTCTTATTGGGATCAAGCTTGTCTCTAGATCTCTCTTCGGCTTTCTTCCTTGATATCTTCTCTGCTGCATAGAGATCAATCGTCGGTCCTATCGTAGGAAATGATAGATGAGTTGGTGTTTTTTTTCTACCTTGCATAAGGGGCTAGGCTTTGCTCTACATGTATGCCTATTATGTTTGACCACAATTCCTCCATGCCATCGATTGCAACTGTACAAAACTCAGTGAAATTTCAGCATTAAGTGTCTGCCATGGTACTGCAACATAATCAACAATAACTAGAATCGAGACCTTCTAATTATTGGGATTATGCTCGATAGCAAGAGTGTAATAATGTATTTTACAATCTTTTCATATTAATAAAGTGATTTCTAATTTAACAAATCTTATAGCATTTATAGTTTAATTATTATAATTGTCAAAAGTAAATAATCATAAGGTCAAAAGACTATGAGAAAAGAAGAATTGTTCACACATCTAGATATGTATGAGGTAGACACAATTCTTTAGTTAGTCTTGAATAATATTCACAACTTAAGGTGAAAGGTTGGCGCCTTTATCTTGTAAAAGTTGTAGATTCTTTTTCTAGCATTTGAGTGGGATCAAATGTGTTATGATGAGTCCAAAATCATCAAAGTGTGGTGTCTTTGGGTAAAATAATCTAGTGCATTGGTGCATTGAATAGGATCAAAATGAAATACTTTATATAGAACTGTCAAAGGATAAAAGTGTTCATTTAAAGACAATCGAAGAGTCTATCTCAATCCTGAGATAAATGATGGACTTATGGTTGCAAGTGTTATCATTTGAGCTATCAATGAGTACGATTATATAGCATAGTCTATCCTCGATAGTTTGGTGGTATTCAATTGTTAATCGATTGAGGACTTCATTTATAGATATGGACATCGTGGCTCCATTTATTGAATAAGAGTAGAATACCATCATATGGATGTTTTGAGCTATTGGATATTAAATCTTAACATTAATTTTCAATAGTGTCTACTAAAACATGGCTTCTAGACAAGTCAAAATATCCAAGTTCAAAATGTGGTCATATGAGTAAATATGGTAACTTGGAGAGCTATAGGCGGTCTATCGAGGATTAGAGGTGGGCACGGTTTGGTTCGGTTCAGTTTTGACCAAAACCGAACCTAACTGAAAATATTTCGATTTACCTAAAATTGAACCGGTTTTAACCGAATAAGAAATGGAAACTGAACTGAACCGAACTAGTTATAACCGGTTAGGTTCGGTTTAATACGGTTTTGGGTCTAATGGGCATTATGGGCTTGATGGGCTTAAATGCTTAATGAGTTTATTTTATTTCTTTTTAAATTTTATGTGTTGTTGGGTTTTAATTTTTGGACCAATTTTCATAAATTTTAGTAGCTCAAGTTTAAAATAAACTCCAAATAAAAATTGCAATCCAAATCCAAACTCCAAATCAAAATTACAATACAAATCCAAACTTAGTTCATTTTCTCCAAATCAAGAATTGTCTCTTTGGAGCTTTGGCTGGAGCCTGGAGATGAAGAATAACATATCAAACTGGTTGAAGGAATGAAAGGTGAGGAATAGGGTTTTTTTTAAAAAAATTATATAGTCGGTTTATTTGGTTCAAACCGGTTTTGAAAAAGCATACCGGTTTGAACCGAAAACATTTCGGTATTGTATTTCTTAAACCGGTTTAAACCAAATTGCTTTTATAAATTGAACCGAACACCCATTTTTCGGTTCGGTTCGGTTCGGGTTTTTTTTTTATGCCCACCCCTAACGAGGATACACTTTCTCCAATAAGGTTGTCTAGGGTATGAATGAGTAACATCAACTTATTCTATCTTTATTTAAGAGTTCAATTTTAGTTCTTTAGTGGAATGAACTAAAATTAATTAGATCGGACCTAAGTGAATCATTTGTTGATTGTGATTGGGTTGTGTCTATTGGAGCTTAAATCTAGATAGCCCGCCAAGATCCCCAATCCACACGAACTTGCATGGATCACTTGATATCTTCTATCGGACCAATTTAAGGGTCCATCTAGAATTGTATTGAGGCATGTGGACTTGTTTCTTTTTGTAAGAATGGGTCTAGTTCACATGTGGACATTTTATAAAGGTCAAATGGATTTAATAAAATAAGAAAATAATATATTGGGCCATATATATGGTTTGGGCGGCAAGGTTATTTAGAATAGTTTAATTATATTATATTATTTTATTATTCAATTAAATGGAAATTAATTAATTTGGTGATTAATTAATTATTTAATTAAAAGTCAAAATCTTTTTCTAGTAGGAGATGGTCTCCTAAAATTATAGTATTGTTGGTAGTATAATTAATATTAAAGGTTATATTTGATAAGTAGATAAATAAAAGGAATTATTTATCTAATCAAATTAGGAAGTCTTTAATATGGTTACAAATACACTATTGAGTTGGATTAGGAGTCTTTGTGTAGGAAAGAATTCCTTTTGGAAAAGGATTCTTAACCACCAAGTAAATCCTTCTTAAGAGAGGATTTAGTCTCCTATATATAATACCTATTAAATTCAACCAAGAATGAATTTATAGTGCGAGAAGTTGTTTTTTATTTGTTTTTTTATTGTTATAAAAAAAAACTTCGTCCAACTCATTGTGTGAAGAATTCGGCCAAGCATAGAGAAAAGAGGAAACGTTTTTGTTTTCGATAGTACAATAGTATCCTTTGCAACAAAAGGGTTTTGTGTATACCATCGAATCAAGGTTCACGTGAGTTTCAATCAAATTGATTGATAATTCAAAAGTGACCGGACGTTCTTGGTTTTTCTCTTGGAGGATTATTGTGACTAACGAAGAAGAAGATTTTGTTTGTTTCCATCCTAAGGTATACAATTTAAAGAAAGGGAGCCCACACTCCTAGGCGATTCACGTTCGTGGAAGATCTTACGGATTCAATTCGACGCTAGTTCAATCGTCACGAATAAAAAGTTACGATACTTTTTATATACATCAATTAATCTAGGATTAAGGTTCTTGTTATATAAAAGGGAAATTTTTTATTTATACGCAAACCGTAATTTTATTAAATTTTCTCACGATTCCGCTACGCGTGGTTTTATTTTCCCTACACTAATCAAATCCCTCTTGCCCTGGCTCAAAATCGATATCCTTTGGATCCTCTTGTTATGGACTGCTCGAACTCAACCCTACCATATCTTTTTTTTTTTCTAGTCTTCCTCCGTTAGCTGATGAGGTCTCTTTTAATTACCAAGTTAGTCCAGGTACTTATCTTAATATCTACCGGAGGCCACTCCAACGCATCATCCCCAAAATCAACACTTGTCTGCCTGTAGAACCTAGTAATGAGGGAAGGGAATATGAGGAGCTGCTTGTCAATCCTTCTGTTCCCCACTGTAAGGATCTCCCATTTCACAGGAACTTTGGTCTGTGTAACTTTGGCCTGAGTGAGTTAGAGATGAATACTTTCCATAGGTCGAGTTCAATCTTTAGGTTTGTGTGCTTGATGTGATATATTGGGCCTACCCAAAATTCGATTGAAGTGATAACCAATTCATTGGAAAAGTTCACATTCTTCTTGTTAAAAAAGTCGATCCAAGTGACACCGTCTGTGATTCTAGCTACCACATTTTGATCATCTGGGAGCTCACTCCTAAAGTATCTATTAATGTTATCTGTATCCATCTGGACCTCTTCTCCTTAGACCATCATTGGAGAAGCTCTCCAGATATCGTCAGGGGCCATCCCCACAAAAAAATTGTCTACCACCATACTACAACATCTAGAAGGGGTGGGTGCTAACATAAGTTTGCCACCCCCATATCACTATAGTTTGAGGATTGGAGTGTTTCCCAACTCTAGCAAATCTATCCCCATTTCTTCAACTATTTCTCGTCTTCTGAAATACTCTAAGTGGTTCGGGAAATCATCATTCAGTATGCATAAGGGGCACTGAAGGAGCCTTTGACTTCTTTTCCTTTTGGCCACTAAGTTTGAGATTCTTGGCCAATGTCTTAAGTTCTGATTATCATCTATAAAAGAAAACATTTCACTTTTGGGATAAACAATAGCCAAAAGTAATCATGTAAACTCACATTAAGTAGAAAATTGAGGAAGTTATGACTAAGTTTAAAATGCCTAGTACGGGAGTATAGTGCGGGTAGGGTACCCGCACAGTATCTGTGCGTCTGCCCATAAATTGATTCAAGAACGATTTCGAATGGTTCTCAAAGGGTTTAAAACCCAATTCTCAAGCATATTTTTGTGCGCAAATCACTCCCAAGATTCTCAATATTCCTCATCCAAAAATTAAATCAAAATCATCATCCAATTTTTGCAAGTACTTCATTCAATCAATCAAACCCTAGAATTAGAATTTATGAGAAATCATAGGAATTTTTTATTCTAAGCCACTCCAAAATGCAACAACGTACCCAACATATATTCTTGAAAATCAAACAAAAATTGGAAAACATTTGTGGGTATATTAAGATGTATAGGGTTCATGCATGTGATAGAGATTTTTGGTGAGAGAGAGAGAGATGAACAAGTTAAACAAGATTAAGATTGATTGGCATACCTTTAGGTCTTGAATCGAAAGTGTGGGGAACAAGATTAAGAGGATAGAGTGATTTTTTTTTATTTAAGTTCTTGGTAGGGCTCACTTGAAAGTGATGTGTATATTTATAGACACGTCCCAGTGCACGGGTGTAGCATGCATAAGTTACCGGCACAGTACCCGTGCATAGATACTTCTACATCTGCTCTCTTTATGGTGCGTAGGTCATGAGCTGATGAGGACCTGTGCACTACTTGCTTGTTCACATTTTTGCTTCTTTTTCTTGCCTTGACTGTTGGATTTCTAGGGGTTGACCGCTTTTTTTTGCACATAATCTTTAAAGCCATCAACTAATATTCCATTATTCATATACTTGTAGCAAAATAAACAAGAAAAACCTTAATGTGAAAATCATAAAATAACTTAGACTCGAAATCACAATGAAGTTTCTCCTCAACCTAGGTATACCAAAACATTAACATGCACAAATCAACAAAAAATAATGGGTCACACTTGGTCAAAAAGAGAAAATAATTTATTCAATCTAAACATGCAAAAATTGCCTACTGTGATGCACATGAAGTGGGACATGGGTCAAGCAAAGGTAGTTTGGCCGAACTGGGAAATCCACTCTTTTTTTGACGACCCAAATGGGTGCCAATGACTCTTCTAACCTTCCTGTTCCCTTTGTCCTCACTTGATTCACTTGGTCTTTTCTCACCCAAATTTTCTTTACTTGAGTTGGGTGTCTACTATACCTAGACTCTTTTGCTTTCCTATCCTTTTCAAACTTGTAAAATTGGGCTTGAATGTGCCGTTTTCTTAAACAAAAGTAACAAGTAGGAGAGGAGTAAGAGAAACTCCCTTTTGTTGATTGGACTTGAGGCCTTTGGTGTTGCTCACCTAAAGTGTCTTGACTACCTTCTCTGCTTTGTCCAAATGAACAATGAAATCTCACTCTCTGACCTTGTCGATCTTCAACGCTTCCTCTTTCTTGCTAAATTATTCTTTAACATCATTCAAAGACTTTGCCTTTTGTTCCACTTCCATCAATAATTTCCTAGTATTTCTTGCACGTTCCTCTTTGAATTCTTCTGGAAGTTTGGCAAGTTCTTCTAAGTCCTTTGATTTTGACCTTTTTTCCTCCTCAAGGAATTCAAGCTATTCATCCAATTCATTGTTGATAATGGAGAATTCTTTAACTTTCTTCCCTAGCATTCCATTCTCCACCTTAAGAAGCTTGACTTCAAGAAGTAGCTGCTTCTTGTACCTTGAATAGTCTTGGTATCCTTTGAAACAAATATTATGGTGTGTATAATATTAATCTAGAGGGAGGGTGAATAGATTTTAAACAAGTTTACCCAATTTTCATTAAAGGTCAAGTTGACGAAAATGCCCCTAGCTAGTTAGAACAAAATCACAAGTGTGAAGATTGCGGAAATATTAAAGACACTTGAGATGTACGTGGAAACCCTCCAAATGGGAAAAACCAAGGGCTGAAGAGTGCGCCACACTAGAACCTCGAATCCACTAATGGTAACGGAATTACAACCTAATCCCGGTATAAGTAAACCTAGTCCATCTTGCTTACGATTTAAGCTACCTACTGCCGGAAGCAACACAAGTCTTACTTCTCAATGAAGAGATAAAATGTCCTATGTGAATATATGATGATATTCAAAGCACAAATAAGGCTAGGAAACCCTATATGCTTATCTAGGAATCATGTCATCACAACAATCTCTCATTTGTACCTAGAATATGTTCAAAGAGCATACAGGTAATTAAAGAGATGGCTTAGCAAGCAAAACACTTAACTTGTAAGAAGATAGTGAAGAACATACCAAACAAGATGTGATGAAGCAAACCAATTCATAGATGCACTCTAAATGACTTTAGATGATGCAAGATGAAGTTTTTATGCACATGGAATGCTTTGAGTGTTTAAGGATGAGTTCTTGGAAGAGTTTTTCCTTTGAAATGTTTTCTAAGGGAAATATATGATATTCTGAACTCTTACACGACCTTAGAGCAAAGAGTTATATATATATATATATATATATATGAGATCCAAACAAAGTGGGGTCGTTTTGAAAAAAAGATTTTCCAACTTCCTCTATGTGCGCTGGTGACGTGCGCTGGTCGAGTAGGGCACCACCAGCGCACAACCTTATTTTTCAATAGGCGCTGGATGAGTGGCATAGGCCAGTGGCGTAACACATGCGACAATCCACTGGAATGTTACGCGGGTAGGGCTGTGCTAGTGGAGTAGCGCACCACCAGTGCACTGCCCACTTTTTCAACTATGCGCGGGTGCAATTGTGCAGCTCAGTGGCGCATGAGAAGCGGCGTTTCACTGGAATGTTACGCTGGTGAGGTGCACTGGTCGAGTAGCGCACCACCAGCGCACAACCTAATTTTTCAACACTCAAACACACATTTTCAACAAGTCCAAGATTGATGAAGATGCATCCTAAACTAATGCCTAACATGACATGAAACTTTAACTACAAGATACAAATATATCAATCAAGAGTCATTTAAACCAAAATGCACACAAGTATAAACACTCAACATATTTGAATAAGAATTATGCATGAATTTGTGAGTCTGTGCAACTATCTCTTCAAAGCAAGTAAGCATAAGAATTTTACCTTCGGTGCTTCTCTTCTTGAGGTCCTGAAAGCCTAATCTACCCTTACATAATACCCCAAAAATGTGATTTGTTAGCGAAATAAGCCAATCAATTAAATGAGGAATTTTCAATCTCCCCCTGTGGCTATTTCGTGACAAAATCACCACTCACATTGATCCTCACAAAACAAAATAAAACACCGGGAAGCTATTCTATATTACAAAGAGATATACATGAAAAAAAAAAACTTCAATTCTTCAATCTCTTGTAGAATCTTCAACCTTACACACAAAACAATCAACAAGTACACTTTATAAACCAAGTGCATGTGAGATTATCAAGTGGATAGAAAACAAAAGCATTTGCATATAAGAATATGAGTAATTTACCACATCATGCAATGCTCCCCCTCAAAGGGTTACACCCCCTAAATGTAATCTCCCCCTAAAGCAAGTACTACTCCCAACACATGCTACTCCCCTAACACCACAATGCTAGGTCAATGCTACTCCCCTTTTTTATCATGATATAGGCAAAGGAGAAGTCCCCAACCGAGTCACTCAAGGCAAAGAAATAAAGGAGTATACAAGATTGTTGCATAATTATATAAGCCATATTTATGCAACTCAATTAATAGGAGAGAAACAAAGAGATTTATTTGAAGAAAATGTGTGAATAAAAAATGCTTTGCATACAAGACATGTTGCATTCAAGTCCAAAAACAATGGTATTTGGCGAAGCAAATGACAAAGGTTTCCAATAAAATTCAAACCAATTTCACCATTTGTCATGAGAGAAGTAAGGATATAGAGTTTTTATAGATATCAAATTTTAATGGCACTATATCCAACTTTATAAGCTAAACATGGCATGAGCAACTTTGCACCCTATTTGATTTTTCCGGGTAGGATACCCGTATGATAGTAGCCATGTTCAACTAATAAAGAAAGAGAGACATTGATGTAACATTTTAGTCTCACTAGTTTTTTCACACAATGTTTTGCATTCAACAATTGCAATCATCAATTCATGCTTTAACATTTTTTTTAACATGTCATTAAAGAATCATCATGTCATGTAGATAATTATAGGTCATTCAATATGTACTTCCTATGAAGATCTCCTAGTCCAAAAATGCATGTTTGAACATAAATATGACATGGATTGTAATTAAAGCAAAGTTCACACTTATTGAAGAAAATACAATATACTATAATATAAATGCAACCAAGCTACTCAAGCAATCAATAAAGGAGCATAAATATTTTCAAAGAAAAATTGCATGCAACAAGTATACAATAGCAATATTTGCTTGAGTTCCCCTTATGGGGTCAAAAACCACAACTCATCACTCCATGAAACAAATCCCTATAAATCTACTACGAGTTTTGAATCGAGTAGCATTTAAGGGTTTAGTAAATAGATCCGCTAGTTGATCATTAGTACCTACATGCTCAAGTACTATGCATTTGTTCTCAACTAGTTCTCTAATGAAATGATAACGGATGTCAATATGCTTAGTTCTAAAATGTTGAACCGGATTCTTGGAAATATTAATTGCACTCATGTTATCACAAAAAAGCGTAAGAGTACCTTGATTGAATCCATAGTCGACTAGCATTTGCTTCATCCAAAGGAGTTATGTGCATCCATTCCCAGCAGCTATGTATTCGGCCTCAACCGTGGACAAGGAAATTGAATTTTGCTTCTTACAAAACCAAGAGACAAGGTTGTTCCCAAGGAAAAAGCAACCGCCTGATTTACTTTTCCTATAATCACAATTTCCCGCCCAATCTGCATCACTAAAGCCTACAAGACTAGCATTAGTGTCAAAAGAGTACCAAATTCCATAGTTAGATGTCTCATTCACATATCGAATGATTCTCTTAACGGAAGAGAGATGGAACTCCTTAGGATTTGATTGGTACCTATCACACACACATACACTAAAAGAGATATCGGGCCTACTTGTGGTCAAATAGAGAAAGCTACCAATCATGCAACGATATAAAGTTTGGTCCACACACTTCTACCACTAGCATCCTTGCTTAGCTTTAAAGTGGTGCTCATGGTGTATCACAATGTTTGGCACTTTCAAGGCCAAATTTCTTCACCAGGTTTTTTGCATATTTAGCTTGAGAAATGAAAATCCCATCATTCATTTGCTTAATTTGTAAACCTAGAAAGTAACTTAGCTCACCAACAAAACTCATCTCAAACTCATGAGACATGACATCAACAAATTGTTGGACTTTGGTGTCATTTGTAGAGCCAAAGACTATATCATCAACATAGATTTGAGCTATAAAGATCTCATCTTTGTCTTTCTCAATGAATAGAGTCTTGTAAACACTACCCTTGTGTAGCCATTATCTATAAGAAATTGGATGAGACACTCATACCAAGCCCTTGGTGCTTGTTTCAACCCATATAAAGCTTTGTTGAGGTGATAGACATGATTAGGGTGGTGAGGATCCACAAACCCTTTGGGTTGCTCAACAAACACTTCCTCTTGCAAGAAACCATTGAGGAAGCCACTCTTAACATCCATTTGATATAATTTGAACTTGTGCAAACAAGAAATGGGTAAAAGAAGCCTAATGGACTCAATCCTAGCAACAGGAGTAATTGTCTCCTCAAAGTCAATACCCTCAATTTGAGAGTACCTTTGTGCTACAAGCCTAGCCTTGTTTCACACAATGTTGCCATCGGATTTGTTTCTATATACCCACTTGGTGCCTATCACATTGGTGTTCTTGGGCCTAGGAACTAGAGTCCAAACCTCATTCCTTTAAGGCTTCATCAACCTTCTTGGGTTCTATTTGATAGGTGTAGCAAGTGTAGCTAATTAGATTAGCCATTTGATGCCTAGTCCTAACACCCTCACTAACCTCTCCAATGATGTCATCTTTGTCATAGAGTTTCCTAACCCTTGGAGCAGGTTCTTTTAAGTTCAATAAAGGAATCCTTTAAATAGGTTGTCTTATGTTATCATCAAGGTTAGTCTTTTCAACATTAGAAACATCAACAACTTCTCCAAAAGGGAGTCATCAACTAGATCTACCTCCTCCTTATGATCATTAGACTTGAGCCTAGTGTCATCAATGACAACATTTGATGATTCCATTACGGTCCTAGTTTTTAGATTGAAAACTCTATAGGCTCTACTATTCAAGGCATAGCCAATGAAGATACCCTCATCACTCTTAGCATCAAATTTGCCAAGTTGATCACGGTCATTCAAAATGTAGCATTTGCTTCCATAGGTGTGGAAATAGCTAACATTTGGCTTTCTACCTTTCCCTAACTCATAGGAGGTTTGCCTAGTGTGGGGCCTTAGAAAGACTCTATTTCTTATGTAGTATGCCGTATTGACGGCTTCTACCCAAAGATTCCTAGGGACATTGTTGCTAAGCAACATCACACAGGCCATTTCTTGAAGAACCTTATTTTTCCTCTCAACAACTCCATTTTGTTGAGGTGTCCTAGGAGCCAAAAATTCATGAGAGATGCCTAGACTATTGCAATAGTTTTCAAAATAAGCATTCTCAAATTCCTTCACATGGTCACTCTTAATCCTTTTAATGCTTTTAATCTTGGAGTTCATTTCATTTTGATTTTTGGAACAAAGCATTTTAAACTTGTCAAATGTTTCAGATTTTTCTCTAAAAAAATAAGTCCAAGAGTACCTAGAGAAGTCATCTACACACACAAAAATGTATCTCTTTCCACCAAAACTCTCGGTTTGCATGAGACCCATAAGATCCATGTGGAGAAGCTCTAGAGGTTCCTTGGTGGATAAATACTTGCCCTTTTTATGCATACTTTTGGTTTGCTTCCCTTGTTGGCAAGGTCCACAAACACCATTCACCTTTTTCCCAAGCTTGGGAAGGCCTCACACAGCATTGAACTTATCTAAGGTATGTAAATCCCAATAGTTCATGTGACCAAGTCTTTCACGCCACAACTCAATTTGTTCATCCTTGGACACATTGCAAGAGAACCTCTAGCCTCAAGATAATAACAATTGTCGCTAGATCTCATACCTTTTAATAAGGTTTGTCCATTTTACAATAGGATAGAACAATCATCTTTCCTAAACAGGACGGAAAGTCCTTCATCACTAAGATGTGAAATGCTTATCAAATTAGCTTTTAAACCATCAACTTACAAAGCATTGGACAAGAAGGGTAATCCGGGAACGGAAATGGTTCCCTTTTCTTTAACCTTCTTTTTGGATCCATCACCAAAGGTGACATTTCCTCCCTCCTCCATCACAACAGTCTCAAAGAAACTCTTATTTCCAGTCATATGCCTAGAGCACCCACTATCCAAATATCAAAAATCACAAGAATGAGCTTTCAAGGCAATTTATGCAACATGGAAAAAGTGTTCATCGTTTCTAATCCACCTAGGTGCAATATTGTTCTTCCTAGTGGTCAACGATACATGGGCTCTAAGTGTCCTAGGATCATGCAAAGATGTTCCATTTTTCCTAGTGACATGCATCATGTCTTTAGTCTTTTTCTTCTCTATCATGCTTTCAATTCTACATAATTTAATATATCTAAACTAATTTGGTCTAATGTGACCATCAATACCATAAAAATGACATGTAAGAATGAAGTTAGGAATCATACCATAACCTTGAGGATGCATTGGAGCCTTCCCATGTCTTTGTGGTTGTCTTGATTGTTGTTGAGGAGCTTTCCTTCTTTGTTGTTGAGCAAGACTTGATTGCCTCCTTGATTGAGCTTGCATGACATGTATCTTCCCTTTATGAGCTTTCGGTTGAGGGAAGTTAACTTGAGGAACCCTTGTAGGATGGGCTTGAGGTAGGCTTCTTGATGCCACTTTCACTTGAGCACTACTTGAACACTCTCCTAGTTCAAGTTTCTTCCTAGGTGATTGATGAGAAGAGGACCCATTGAAGTTCATGCTTCTTACAAAAATGGTCTTGCTTGGAGTGGAGGACAACTTGTAATCTTCAAACCCAAGCCCCTTCTTGTCAATTGGCCTCTTTCCAACATCTAGCATATGGTCAAGTTTTTTGGTGCTAGAGTTCATCTTGGCCAATAACTCTCTAGCATCTTCAAGCTTTTTCTTCAACCCTTCTTCACTCCTCTTAGATCTCACCAACTCTTCATTTAGTTGGTCAACTTGAGTTGAGAGGTCTAGGTTTTCTTCTTTTAATCTCTTGATTTCATTCTTGTTCTTTAACCTTGAACTCTTAAACTTAGCCATGTAGTCCTTGAGATCCATCATATCCACACTTCCATTTGTGGATTGTGATGAAGATCCATCATCACTTGAGTAGTTTTCCTCTTGACTTTCATTCTCTTCTTTACTAGCATCTTTGTTCCTAAGAGAGGATGTAAATGCTATGAAGTTAGCCATGAGTTCTTTATCATCCGAAGACTCATCTCCTTAATTAGAGTTATCACTTTCACTCCATGTGGCAGCCATCACTTTTCCCTTTTTCTTGACCTTATGATTTGCACATTCTGGGGCAAAGTGACCTATCCCACCACATTCATAGCATTGGACTCCTTTCTTCTCGGTCTTTTCTTGCTTAGGCTCAAACTTTTTGAAGGGAGCCTTTTTCTTCAAGTCTTGACCCTTGGATCCAAAAATTTTCCTCTCGGACTTGTAGAATTTCTTGAACTTTCTCATTAGCAAGGCCATTTCTTCATCTGAGTCATCACTCTCCTCCTTCTCAACTTTGGAGGCTTTCAAATCAATATCCTTTTGTTTTTTCGGTGGTGTAAGGTTAGGACATTTCCTAGATTTATAAGCTAGAAGCCTCCGAATCACTTCACTTGGCTTCTTATCTTTATAACCACTATTCTTTTCTAAAGCCATCACCTTAGACTCAAATCTATCGGGTAGAGATCTTATAATCTTCTGTTTGATCTTCCTATTTGAATAAGGATCACCAAATTGATGACTTTGGTTCACAATGTCTATCAACCTCACTTCAAAGTTATTGAAGCACTCGTTCCCATCCATCTTGAGCAATTCAAATTGTGTTTGGAGAACTTAAAGCTTCGACTCCTTAACCACATCAGTTCCCTCATGTGCAACTTCTAGGATATCCCATGTTTCCTTAGCTATCCTATTATTTTGAACCAACTTGTACTGGTTCTCATCCATTGCACATAGGATGGCATGCATTGCCTTTCTATTCCACTTTGATGCCTCAAACTCTTGTGCATTCCACTGCGCCTTTGCCTTGAGTACATCTTCTCCTCCATCTATAGGAGTCATCATGGGTGGAGTGTAGCCATCCTCAACCGCCATCCATGCCCAGTCATGGATTTGGCAAATATACGACTCCAACTTGCCTTTCCAAGAGGCATAATTCAATCCGATGAGAAGTGGAGGTCTAGTGCTAAAAGCTCCCTCGTTGCCACCGTTTCCACTCATTGTGTTTAATGAATGAATGATATGAATGCAAATGTATGAATGATCAATACACACACAAAATGCAACACACACCAAAATGAGCAAGGATCACCTATGTATGTCTAGGAACCTGCTCTGATACCAATTGAAACAAATATTATGGTGTGTATAATATTAATCTTGAGGGGGGTGAAAAGATTTTAAATAAATTTACCCAATTTTCATTAAAGGTCAAGTTGACAAAAATACCCCTATCCAGTTACAACAAAATCACAAGTGTAAAGATTGCGGAAATATTAAAAACACTTGAGATATACGTGGAAACCCTCCAAATGGGAAAAACCATGTGCTGATGAGTGTGTCATACTAGAACCTCGAATCCACTAATGGCAAAGGAATTACAACCTAATCCCGGTTTAAATACACCACCACTACCTAATCCTAGTATAAGTGAACCTAGTCCATCTTGCTTGCGATTTAAGCTACCTACTCCCGAAAGCAACACAAGTCTTACTTCTCAATGAAGAGATAAAATGTTCTATGTGAATATATGATGATATTCAAAGAACAAATAGGGCTAGGAAACACTATATGCTTATCTAGGATAATGAGATGACAATTAATGCAATCCTAGATATCATGAGATAAATGACATGTTCAAAAAGCGTAGCTAAGCATAGATCAAACAATCCTATGAAGCTATCATAATACAACACTCAATCATGTCATCACAACAATCTCTAATTTGTATATAGAATATGTTCTAAGAGCATACAAATAATTAAAGAGATGGCTTAGCAAGCAAAACACTTAACTTGTAAGAAGATAGTGAAGAACTTACCAAACAAGATGTGATGAAGCAAACCTATCCATAGATGAACTCTAAATGACTTTAGATGATGCAAGATGAAGTTTTTATGCACATGGAATGCTTTGAGTGTTTAAGGTCTTGGAAGAGTTTTTCCTTTGAAATGTTTTCTAAGGAAAATATATGATATTCTGAACTCTTACACGACCTTAGAGCAAAGAGTTATATATATATATATGAGATCCAAACAAAGTGAGATCATTTTGAAAAAAAGACTTTCCAGCTTCCTCTATGTGCGCTAGTGACGTGCGCTGGTCGAGTAGCACACCACCAACACACAACCTAGTTTTTCAATAGGCGCTGGATGAGTGGCGCAGACCAATGGCGTAACACATGGGACAATCCACTGGAATGTTATGCTGGTGAGGCTGCGCTAGTCGAGTAGCACACTGCCCATTTTTTAACTATGTACGGGTGCAATTGCGTAGCTTAGTGGCGCATGACAAGCGGCGTTTCACTGGAATGTTACGCTGGTGAGGTGAACTAGTCGAGTAGCGCACCACCAGCGCACAACCTAATTTTTCAACACTCAAACACATATTTTCAACAAGTCCATGAGTGATGAAGATGCATCCTAAACTAATGCCTAACATGCCATGAAACTTTAACTACAAGATGCAAATATATCAATCAAGAGTCATTTAAACCAAAATGCATACAAGTATAAACACTCAACATATATGAATAAGAATTGTGCATGAATTTGTGAGTGTGTGCAACTATCTCTTCAAAGCAAGTTAGCACAAGAATTTTACCTTCGTTGCTTCTCCTCTTGAGGTATTGAGAGCCTAAGCTACCCTTACATAATACCCTAAAAATGTGATTTGTTCACGAAATAAGCCAATCAATTAAATGAGTACTTTTCATCCTTTTTCAATCCCTGTAGTCATTTCAAATGCTTTTACCATGTCACAAACTATGTTCTTCTTTTTCCCTCCCTTTGGAACTTATAAAACAAAACAACCATCTTCATCCATTCTTTCATATTGCCTTTGGACATAGAATTCCAAACTCTTTCCTCCATTAGAGAAATACACTCTTCTTGAAATAACATCCACCACCATAACACGGTAGTCATGATTGACCTTAAAAAAATTAACTTTTAGTCTTTCTCGTAGGTTGCATCTTCCTCGACACTTAACACAATAAAGTCATTAGAGACCTTTAGTCCATTAACATCCAAGCAAACATTCTGTACCACACTTTGTGAGATTCTTGGGGAGTTATCCACCATCCATGAAGTCATTATAGTTGGCTTAATTGAGTTGATATTCAACTGTTGTACATCTTCAAAGGTATCATGTTAATGCTCACTCTTATATCGTGCATCGTTCCTATCTTTGGTGAGTCTCCCACCATGACAGAAATGATAAAGCTACTTAGATCTTCTAAGTTGATAGGAATACTCTCCCTCGATTTTTGCTTATCTCAACTTGTAGACTTTACTAACTCCTCCATGTGCTTGTGCTTCAAATCATTGAAAACTTCCTTCAAATACTGTGTAACTTATTCCTTCTCTAACTTCTTACACCCTTCTTAGACAACCTCTATCATCTTGGCATGTTCACTGCTAATAGGAGAATTCCCTTATCTTGCTTTTTTAAGGCATCTATGATTTGGTTTAGCTGAGTCTCTAGCTTTCTTATGGAAGCGTCCGTGCCATTAGACCTTTGATCATTTAACTCTAAGTACTTATTCAGCATTTGCTCTATTGATCTCTAGGAGTTCAAAATAGCATGAGAAGTAAGATGAGTGGTTTAGATGAACTCCCTCATCTCTTTTTGAATGACTTGAACCTCTGTAAATAATAGTTGGATTGGCTGTTAAAATTACCTTGAGGATTGGTGTTGATGTTCCCCCACTAGGTTTTGTTTCTGTAGTATTCTTTATTGTTGGAATTGTTTTTTTGTTGAACTAAGAGAAAATTGGATGATTCCTCCACCCTAGATTGTAAGAGTTTGAGTAGGGGTGGTCAATTCTTTGCCTCTAGAATCCACCCAAGACCTGGGCTTCTTCACACTACCACAAATCTCCTTCTCCTTCTCTCATTGCTTCTCATGTCACTTGGCTTGCATAGGCACTAGGCTTAATCAATGTCTTCATATATTCCTTTATTGACTATATCTCCCTAGCCATCCTTAACATTTCAATAGCCATCCCTATGCCACCATCGATCACTAACCTTCCACCCCTTCTCATATTTGAAGTCTTTGATTGTGAGTTTTGGGCTAACTTTTCGAGTATCTCATATGCCTAAGAAGCCTTCTGGTCTGCAATCGTCCCTCCACACGTATTGTCTACCAACATTTGAGTTATAGAGGAGAGACCATCATAGAAAGATGTGACTTTCAACTTGTCCGGATAAGTATGCAATGGAATTTGTACAAGAAATATGTAGAACCTTTCTTAAGCCATATGGAAAGGCTCCCTTTCTTCTTCACTAAACATTGCTATCTTTATCTTCAGGCCCCTCACATTTGTTGTTAGGAAGAACTTGTTGTAGAATGTCTTACAAACTTAGTCCCAGGTAGTGAGCAACCCCAACCTCAATGCCATGTACCATTGTTTGGACTGCTCATTCAAATAATATTAAAAACACCAAAGGTGTAGTTGCTCCCTTGTAAGCATAGCGTTCCGAGTTATTATGGGGAAGGTTTCAAGCAAGACACTACATTCCCTAATTGACTATAAGAAATCTTCAAAGGGCAGTCCATAGAATAATGGCAGTAGGTTGATATGCATCCCTTTTAATTCGTACTGCCTCACTACGTCATCAAAGACAATAGCTGTGGGATGATTCCTTATAGACAGGAGAGTGTACTCCCTAATAGTGAGCCCTAAGTCTATGTCAACTTGCTCTTGATGTTCTTGATCATTGACCACTCAGTCTACTACACCTTGTGGAACTTCTTCAGCCATGTTTGATTCTACATGATTCTCATTAAACCCTCTAATCAATTAGCCATTTCGATGAATGTTTTCTTGAGCTAGAAACAGTGTTCCACTCAAAGATCATCTACCTTGCATGTAACTAAGAGCCTAAAAAATTCAAAAGTGCACAAACACAAATGAAATAATAGAAACTAAAACAAACTAAAACAATAAATAAACTAAACCAAAACTAAATCTAATCACTACTAAAACACACCGATCCCCGACAGTGGCGTCACTTTGACAAGTGACGTTTTGATATGTTAAAGTGCTTGTCAAAAGAATTTATAAAATCCCCAATAATGATGCCATTTTGACAAGTGCTGTTTTGGTATGTTAAAAGTCCAAACTGCACTAAAAAATTCTTTTTAAACAAATATAATGGCAAGTCGGTTATCGTCCACAGGGATCGATTGCTAGTGATGACTGCATTTAACATTAGAACTAAAAATGCAATAAAAGTAAAATGCAATGGTTTTGGTTTAGAAATTTTACTACACTTAAATAAATCAAATGCAACTAAGTTAGAGGATAAATGTGTGAACGAATGATAAAAGACTAAGGAGATGGTGGATCCAATATGCAAACAATTGGCAAATCAAGAACTCTTATGAATGTACATCAAACTATTATAACCAATATAAAGTGTATAGAATTGATCGTATATCCCTAATGAGTGGTCAATCTAGATTGTATAGTATTAGCCACCCACAAGTGATTTTACATCAATGCACATCTATCGAATAAGGGACTAATCTCTTTATAATGTCACCAATCTAGAATGAATAGTATTGGTGCTTAATCTCTCACAAGCTATCAACCTAGTGTGTGTAGAATTGATAACCCATTCGAGATTAAATAGAAATCGAGATTATTACATCTGGATATCACATGAGGAGTGTACTCTTTTTCAATCCTTTCATTTAATTGACCTTAAAATAACAATTTAGAGTGTATACCTAATTCTCTACTCAAATAATTTCTCAACAAATTATCAAAGAGAGTAGTGTTCAATCCAAGACAAGTTCTTTTTGAAATCAATTAAAACAAAGAATGAAACATACTTGATAGATTAATAGAAGAGAATGCTCAAAGTTCACAAATGAATCACATCAAATGCTTAGTGGGGATTTAGCTACTCAAAATTATTATAAAGCAAAATCTAAGAGAAGAGAGTGATAATAGGCGCATGAAGAGATTCTCCTTTCTTTAAGCTTCAAATCCAATCTTCTAGAGATCTTGTTCGAGTAGATGTGTAGGTTTTTGGATGTAATGGGAGAAAATGATTCCTAGATCTAGAGAGAGAAAAAGTGAATGAAATCTATGTGTAGGCATGTGGCTGATCTAACCAGTGAATCTGTATATAGGATTCCCGAAATAGGTCTGAAATGCTGATGTGCGAGACTTGACACTCGTAGTGTGTGGGTAGTACATGGGTAAGGTACATATGCAATGGATATTCTACTACTGATATGTTCCCTGGTTCATAGCATTTACGTGGCTAGTGCACTGGTACGGACCTACACAGTACCAGCGTTCTGGGCTGTATCAGGGACTCGACCTCCGATGCGCTGTTGGTACGCAATTGATATGGAGCTAAGGACCCGTACATTGGGCAATCTTTAAATTCTATCTTCTGGTAAGGTACCAATGTTGTACCTACACAGTGATGCTTCCATTCTTCGGTGATTATGGATGTTTCCGCGCAAACTTCAATCTTTCCAACTTTCATAGCAAAATTGCTCTAAATGCCTGTAAAAACTATAAAAATACCCATAAGACACACAAAAGCCACACGAAAATGAGACAAAGAATTGGAAATGAGGGCAAAAATATAGTACAATTTGTGTACGTTCACAATCCCGAGAATAGTCCAGTCATCCAAAAAAGACTTAGGTTCATCTAGAGAGAAATAGAGTTATCAAGGAGGAGGTTGTGACGTTATTGGCTGTAAGGTCGCAAAGAGAGGTAGACTAATCGGAATGTATTGCCAATGTGGTGCTAGTAAAGAAGATGTAATGAAATTAACTTAAACGTGTGTATAATAAACTTGGGGGTGGGAGGGGGGAATAGGTTTTAACCAAATTAATTGCCAACATATCAGTTAATCAATACTAATCTCAAATAAACACCACAAAACAACATACAACAAATTCAAGTAAAAATAAGGAAAATTAATAACACTTGAATTTACGTGGAAAACCTTTGACAAGGTAAAAACCACGGGATTAGCTAAAGCTAGCCAATCGACCCATCAAATCCACTATATGCAAAATTGTTTACAACCTAGGTTGACCACATCACACCTTTATGGTTACTAAATTGCTTTTGCAACCCTCAGACCTTTAATAGTGATAATCGGCTCTTGCTTGTATACTACCTACGGTATATACAAGACTTAACTCATAAGAGAAGAGATATGTAATCTAGTGTGAATATAAAAATATTCTAGATGCACAAATGATAGGTCAACACATTTAATGTCTATCTAATCATAAATGAATGATTCAAACAATCCTAGATATCACGTTACTATTTGACATACATATAACTTAGCTATATGAAATAAAAGCACACCTAGATGCAATTGCTGTCACAATACAATAACCAAACAATCAACAAAAATATCAACTTGCAATTAAAATCTTAATCTAGATGCACACAAGTCATAAAAGAGATTTCTTGTTAAGCAAGAACATAAGAATGAATGAAGATCGTTTTCTATTTACATAGTCAAATATGTTAATGAAGACCAATGCTTAAACACATCCTAGAAAAAACTAGATGATGCTTGATTCATGAATGAATGATGGGTGTTTGGGTTTTGGTCAATAAAAATACAATCTTGATAACTTTTCTTGCAAGTCATGCTTGACCTCTAAAAGGAATGAGTTAGAATGAATTCTGAAGCTCTAAAAAGGCAAAGATAGGAAAAGGATATATATATAAAGCCCTAGATAAAATGACATCGTTTTGGAAAAACAGGACACGACTACTATGAGTATCGCTGTGGAAGTCACAGCGGTCACACAATGGTGATCCAGATCCAAGAGCAACACAACCCAAGATTGTTATTCTTACCGTTGTATCTCTCACAATGGTCTTAACAGCAGTGATCGCCTGAAATCACACTTCTGTGATAATTTACAATTCTCTAACAGCGGTGACCGTCTGGAATCACACAGCTGTGATAACTCACAATGCACTAATAGCAGTTCCACATCGGTAACCATCTAGAATAACACCACTATGATAATTCACAGTGCACCAACAACATTGCCACAACGTTGAGCACGCAAGAGAGAAAAATGCAAGGACTTCTACCCCAAAACAAATCAAACAATTTGCAATAGAAATAAGCATGCAAGAAGAGTTATAACATGAGTATGCATCTAAATGAAATGCATAAATGATAAGGATGAAAAAAATCCATTAAAAGTGTATGTCTATATACCTAGGGGGGGTGAATAAATTTTAATCAGGTTAATTTTCAATTTTTCTTGATTAGTCAATATTCAAATTCACCCAATAAACAAACATAAAACATCAAGTAGGTACAAAGTAATAATTTATACCGTTGCATTGTGATCTCATCCGGGCATCGCCATGTTGATGATGTTGTCTTTGATGTTGCATCGAGTTGCTTATCATTGCAGCTTAAGCTGATTGGTGGCACATTTGTAGTTTTTCTTGTCGAGGTGGTTAAACCGGTTGAACTTGCCTCCTTGGTTGGTCATGTTTCTTGTGATCACCTCTTTTCCTCATAGTTGACTTGTTTGAGGAGGTGATTGACTTCTCAAGGGATTATCCTTTTTTTTCAGATTGCCTAGGCTTTGATTGAGTTGCCAAGGCTTGTGTGGACTTTTTTTGAGTTAAAGGTTGCTTGGATGAAGCTTTGCTCTTTCCTTGAGCTTGAGGTTGTTTGACCTTAACCTTATTAAATTCTTCAAGGCACCTCATCTCTCTTTCCTTGACAATGTTCAAAGCCTTTTCTTTATTGGCAAGATCTTCTTTCATTGCCTTTATCCGTTTGTGGCAATCTTTAATCTTCTTCTAATATTTGGGCACATCAATCTTGTCCATCATCAAGAGTCATCCATGAAGATCACTTTCTCCATGGTCTTCAATTTGGAGACAAGAATGGAGATGTCTTCCATTTGGTCATCCATGATCTCTTTATACCGATGAAGTTGATTTTGACAATTTTGCTTTCTTTCTTCAAGGGTATGGATTTTTTCTTCCAAGGAAACCTTACACAATCTCAAAGTCTCATTCTCCTTGGATAGATCTTTTTTTGCTTCAAAACTTTGAGAAGGGTCACTTGACATTCATTAATTGAGTCAATTTCCTCATCAAGGCATTTACCTTGGTCACTTGTTGCCACACCAACCCTTTCCTCTATATTAGAGTCAAGATTCAAGACCATGTTGCTTTCATTAAAGTCTTCCACATAAGAGGCTCCAGAGGCTGTGAAGTTATGCACATGCTCTTCACCTTTAGAAGAGTCCTCTTCACTCTTCTTGGACAAGGTCTTCTTCTTTACCTCATTTTCTTTTGGGTTCATGTTCTTCCTGTGAGATTTTGTGAATATCCTAAATCTCTAGACCATGAGAGTCATCTCCTCATCGGAGTCATATCTCTCCCTCTCATCTTCAGAGGTTACCACATCAATACCTGCTCTAAGTGTTTCACTCTAACACATGGTGTTTATGTGAAGTGAATGAATGAATGCAAATAAAATGCAAATAAAAAAAATGCACACAAATGAAAGACACACAAACAAGAGCTTGGATCACCTAAGTATGTCTAGGAACCCTCTTTGATACCAATTGAAATATTCCCTTAAAAGTGTAAGTCTATATACCTAGAGAGGAGGGGGGGAGGTGAATAGATTTTAATCAAGTTAATTACCAATTTTTATGGATTAGTCAATATTCAAATTCACCCAATAAACAAACATAAAACATCATGTGTAAAAATGTGTAAATAAAAACAACACAAGATGTATACTTGGAAAACCCTCCAAATGGGTAAAAAAACCATGGGCTATTAAGTGCGCCACACTCGGTCACATAAATCCACTATATGATTAAAAGGTTACACCCTCAAGTGATACTCGAACTCTCACGCTCGACAACCTCAGGCTATGGACACTACCACTTACCACTCTTGGTTCAATCCCTAGTGATATCCCCTGATCAACTACTCTTGGCGTGAGCACCTTCTACTCTACCCCTCGAGACTTCTACAGTGGACACCCAACCAATTGCTTGCCAATCCACCCTTGATTACAAGGCATCTCTTGTTTGTACAACTTCACACCGAAACCATAAGACTTTGACTCAATGAAGAGTATATGGTCTAAGTGTATATATGACACTATGCTCCAATGCAATTATGTGTAAGACCAAACACAAAATACTTAACTAGATGTAGATAATGCAATATAACATCCTAGTTATCAACAATGCCTATATGCCCACAAATAAAGACTCAATAAGATGAAGATAAAATCTAACAATCTAATTGTCAATAATAGTCCAACCAACACAAGTTGTCACAACAAATAATCAAGGGCAATTTTGCAATCAATAAATACAATCAATGAGACATAAACATTAATGTCTAAATGCAATGCATAAAGACTTAACTAGATATGGGTATGCAATATTACAATCTAGTTATCAAACTAAGCCACTTCAACAAAAGTTATCAATATACATGACATGGTCAATGAATGCAATCATCAAATGCAATCAACATGACCTAATTAGCTAGAGGGCAAATATGACCTAAATGCTAGCTATCACAATACAAACCCCAAACATGTACTAACTTCAATGAATATGCAATTAATATGAAGAAATGCTAATCTAAGTAAAAACTGACATGAATTGGTAAGCTAGAACAATAAATGAACAACAATGGTGGTTCTACTTACCAATCAATGAAAACCCATGCTTTAAAAGATGCTTGAAATGCAAGATGAAGATGGGTTTGGGGTTTGGAGAGTCAGACATAAAGCTTGAAGCTTTATATCTCTAGGAGTCAATTTCACTCTCTTGGGGATTTTATTTCAGAGCTCTAGGTCTGATTTGGGAAGAAGATGATATATATAAGGTGTAAAAATGAGCTGCACAAGAAAAAAAGTTTTTGCCAAAATTAGGTTTTTCGCTACAGGTTTCGCACTAGGAGGTGGTGAAAAGTTATGGAGCAAAAATCACTGCCAATTTTTTAGGGCCATCTAAGCACGTGGAGAGGGCAAAAAATTTGGGGGTGAAAATGGCTGTCAAGATTTTCAGGGCCATTTTCCCTCAAAGCTCGTGCGAATTCCACTCTCGCCACACCAGCTTAAAATTCAAGCATATCAAAACATGAGTAAACGACTTCGAAACCTTTTGTACAATATACCATTTGAAAGGTATGGAAGTCTAATTTTACTCCAATTTACAAAATGTGATTTGGATGATTATAGAAAAAGTTGTGGTTAAATGAGTGACCAAAGGTCAGAAATGGACAACAACAGAGATGCCCTATTTTTATTGTCACTTTGGAAATTTCAAAATGAATCCAAACAGTCATGAAATATTACGAATAATATATCATTGGAAAGGTATGGGTGTTTAGTTTGTACAAAAAATTTTAAAACTTATTTTGAAGAAATGTACAAAATTTTATGGTCACACGACCGTACAAAGGTCATTTTAGAAAATCATTAAAATCTTTGTAATCAACTCTTTTGAAACTATACACCTTACTCCATATAACCAAACCAAGAGAAGAATGAGACCTTCTCAAATGGTCACTCAACGTGCTAAAAAACAACACAATACCACACTTAAATCGATAAATGAAGAGCAAGTGTGATTGTGAAGAGATGCACACATATAAACAATATCAACACAAATGCAAGATCAACAAAGCATGCATGAGGTGTGTGTGTGCACCTAAACTCTTCAAGAGGCACATTCAAGTGAATATATCTTTTGCTCCATAAGTCATGGAGATAAGCTTGTCAATGAGGACCTAAGCTACCCATTACACAATCATCCCTAATGTGGTGTTGTTTGTCATGAAAAAAGCTTATCAAAAAATTGAGGTCCTTACAAAGGAGTATGAGATGTGTGTGTGTGTGTGTGTGTGTGTGTGTGTGTGTGTCTGTGCAACTAGATCTTGTTAAAAATGAGTAAAGTCAAGTAATCTACCTTCTTTGATGCACTTGGAGTCCAAAGGCATTAACGACCTAATCTACACTTTACAATATTGGAACCCAATTGTGATTTTGTCAACGAAATAAGCCAATCATAAAATGAGACACCTACATGTAAGTTCATCATATTTTGATTGGCTTATTTCGTTGTCAAACCACATTAGGGATTTACCTGTAAGGGTAAATTAGGCATCATTGTTCGTGATCAAGCTTCAATAACATTGTCAAACTCAAGAACACTTCAAAGATAAGGCCTCAATGTTCGCGATCAAGCTTCGATGACATCCTCAAGCTCAAGAGCACTTTAAAGGTATATCACTTGTTTAACTCTCTTTGAAGAGACTAGTTTCACACATACACTCTCATGCATGCCTTACGCATCATGCAATTGCATTTCAATCTTTTATATGTGTGTTCTTTATTACACCTCTCACATATGCACCTTTGTATTAGCTCTAAGTATGGTTCTGTTCTATGCATTTCATTTTCCATTTGTTGATAAAAAATGTCCATGCATGCATGATGAAGTGCTTTCCTTAGTGTGTATTATGACCACCCTAAAGGTCTTAATTGCACAAGTAGTGTCCGAGTCCATACTCGTGTAATACTCATGCATCAAAGTATGGTTACCTCGAGTCTCTTTTGTGCGAGTGGTATGTGGATTCTTACCCACGCAGTTACCTGCGCACAGAGTGCTAGTGTTCTCGGGTGTCTTTTGCACAGGTAGTGCGCAAGGTCCCCCTGCGTAGTAACCTATGCACTACATTATTTCTGGTGCTTTAAATTGCTTCTTTCCAAAATGACGTAGCTTCACTTTGACCTCATTTATATATGTTGTCTTCTCTCTTGCTAGTTTTTGAGTGTCCATAATTGATAACTAGCGAGAGAAAGTGTTTTCCTAGTGAGAGAGACTCCCAAGGATCAATCTTTATTCAACCTAACATCAATCCATGAACATCTAGCATCTCTCAAGAATCATCTCATCTTGGATTCTTCTTGCATTTATTGACTAGGTAATTTTAACATGCCCTAAATCTTCTTACATCTCTTTGTGTTCTTGTTTGCCTAGGTTTAGCTTTATTTGTTGATTTAATACTTGATTATTTGTTTAATGGTATTTATAACATGCTTGAGTTGTTGTTTGTTGGTTGAGAATATATGTTCATTAATAGCTAGCATTTAGGACTATTTTGCTCTCTAGCTTAATTTTCTTACTTTGCAATTAGATATTGATATCTAGGATTTATACTTATTAACAACTTTAAATCTCTAGATAAGCATTTAGTGTAGCCTAGCATTAATTACATTTTCGAATATTTCCATATATTCACATAGGTTGCTTAATCTCATCATTGATTGTTAAGCATTGTGACTAAGTAGATTAGTGCACAAGCTTATTGGTTTAGGATCACATTTAAATGCCTATTGGGTAGAGTGAAAAGGTCAATGACCAAGAATGGTGAGACTTGAGGTCAACCTAGGTTGTAAACCTTTATTCAAGTAGTGGATTTTGAGGACCGTATATGGCTAGGAGGATAGCCAGTGAGTTTTGCCCAGTTGGAGAGTTTCTCACATAAACAAATCTTGTGTTTTTATAGTTTTGAGCTTGTTTAACATTAATTGAATTCTTGGTAAAATGGGGTAAATTTTTATTATTGACTAAAAAAAAAATTGGTAATTAACTTGATTAAAACCTATTCACCCTCTCTAGGTTGTTAGATACAGGCTTTCAAGTAATTTTAAATGGCATCAGAGCGGGTTCATAGACATACTTAGGTGATCCTTGCTCTTATGTGTGTGTCTTGCATTTTTTTGTGTGTGTTGATTGTTGCTTACACTTGCCGTCATATAACCCAAACACTATATGTGATTACAGGAATAAAGAGGTAGCATCGAGCAAAAGACCACCATTGCTTAAGGGTGACAATTATTTCTCATAGAAGGGGAAGATGGAGTCCTATCTATAGGTGGATTGATGATATGGTTTGGATGGTAATTGTGGATGGATACACACCACCCACCGTGACCACCGAAGATGGAAGTAGTGTGCCCATGCCTAAGGCTCAATAGAGTTACAAAGAATTTGAATCTTCGAAATGGAACAACAAGGTGATGCATGCCGAGTTTTGCACAATGGATGAGAGCCAATATAAACTCATCCAAATGACCAAAAATGCACATGAAGCTTGGGAAATTCTAGAGATAGCACATGAGGAAACCAAAGTGGTTTAGGATTCCAGGTTCAAGTCCTCCGAACAAAATTCGAGACAATTAGGATAGAGGAGCATGAGTGCTTTAATGAATTCCAAGTGAAGTTGATTGACATCGTGAATCAAAGCCATCAACTAGGTGACCCATACTCAGATAGGAGGATCAAGCAAAAGATCATGAGGCCACTTTCGGATAGGTTCGAATCAAAGGTGACGGCTCTTGAAGAGAATCGTGACTATAAGAAGATGAAGCCAAGAGAAGTAATTGGAAGGCTTCTTGCTTGTGAGTCAAGAAAGGTTCCCACCTCTCAGCTCATAAGAAGCAAAAGAGTATAGCCTTAAAGACCTCCAAGATTAAAAAGAAGGAGGAGGATGATTCAAATAAAGACATGGCTGTAATGGTGAAGACCTTTAAGTAATTTTTGAAGCAACAAAAGAATGGCTATAGCTCAAGAGGGAATAACTTAAAGAAGAAGACCCTGTTCAAGAATGGTGAGCCAAACCAAGAGAACACTTCAGGAAAAGATATTCAATGCTTTGAACATAGAGGATTCAGGTCTATCACCACATATTCTGGTAACTTGAAAGACAAGAGAAAAGGAAAGGCGATGACCACCTCAAGGAGTGATAGTTAGAGTATTCTTCAAGTGATGAAGAACTTGCACTTAACTACATAGCCTTTGGAGCCTTCCATGTGGAAGATGTAGAAAAAGGCAATAAAGCCTTTAATTGTGATCTTAAAGAAGAAGTCGATGAAAAAGTAGTTAGAAGTGTGATTGATGAAGCTATTTATGGGTTGTTGCTAATGTGGCAACAAAAGACACTAGTGAAGACTATAGTGAATAGAGCTCTTCATCTCATTCTACAAATGGAAATGTAGAAGGCATGGACCTTGAAGGGTTCATTGAACATTTTCAAAGCTCAAGATTGAAGATGAAGAAAGAGATTCTATGGCTAAATGAAGAAAATCTCAAGCTATCAATGAAGTAACTCACTTAATTGGAGAAGTGAAATTAGCAATAAGGAATGAGGCATTAATGGAAAAAGAGTTTGAAAAAGCAAGAGAAGTTATTGCTAAGATGACTTCAAGCACGAAGAATCTTGACCACAAGTTGGGAGTTGGAAAGAGGCCAAGTGATAAAAATGGTCTTGGTTACGAAGATGATAAGGAGACCTCATTCTCAAGCAAGACCGTGTTTGTCAAGAGCATGAACATCAAAGAGTCTTCACCCCTTACGACATCCTATGAAGAAGATTAAACTAAGAAAGTGCTTAAAAAGTTTCCAAGTTAAGAAAACATCAAGCGTACAAACTCAAGCTCAATTTATGAGAGCCTCACAAGCAAGTTTTTCTGAACCTAAATACCATCAGGCCAAGTTGCAAGTCATGCAAACTCAACCAAAGAAGCAATCTACTCCAACAAAACAACAAAGAAGGAGAGAACCAATTCAACAACAAAGACAAGCTCAAGACGTGGGAAACCCCTTTGTACTCATAAAAAAAATGGTATGACCTCTAACTTCACTCTTACATGTCAATTTTATGATATTGATGGTCATATTAGACCAAATTGCTTCAAGTATATTAAAATGTGTAGAACTAAAAGCAAGATTGAAAGAGATAAAGCTAGAGCCAATATGCATGTGCCTAGGGAATCTAGAGTCAAAGATTCTAGAAGAACTATGATGACCATGACAACTAGGAATAAAAATGTGTCACCTAAGTGGATTAGCAAAGATGAACCCGCATGCTATTATGCTAACATGTTGCTCATATAAACAATTAGATCCAATGGACTTAGTAGGTCTATTGGGATTTGTCATATGCTTTGATGTGTTTTGGTAGTTGACCCTAAATGGGGACCTTAAGCAAAGAGAGCAACTTTGCATTGTTGTAATAAGCAAAAAATTGATCAATTTTATGCTCTTTAATTAATTTCTTGAGAATCTTGGTTACACATATATAATTATATGGCCATTTTTTTCAATAAGTGTGCCTTTGCTTTGTTTGTAATCCATGTCACTTTTATGTTCAAATATGCATTTTTGGACTAGGAGAATTGATTGGGAAGTACATTTTAATGACCTGTAATTTATCTCCATGACATGTGGACTTGATTATGACAGGCTTAATATTAATCTTGAGTTATTTGTGTGCAAATGTGTGTGAATGCAACAAACAAATGTGTGTTTTCATTGTTTTGAGCTTGTTTAACATTAACTGAATGCATCGTAAAATGGTGTAAATTTTTAATATTGACTATTCAAGAAAAGTTTATAATTAACTTGATTAAAACCTATTCACCCCCTCTAGGTTGTTAGACACATGCTTTAAAGTAATTACAAAAGAAGAATGGCCAGTGCAGGATGTGTGTAGACTTCATTGACTTGAATAAAGCCTACACAAAAGAGAGCTTTTTTCTACCAAGGATAGATTACTTAGTCTATGCATGAGTTGTTCAGCATCATAGATGCTTACTCTGGCTATAACTAAATCAAGATTGAGCCAGATGAGGAGAAAACACCCTTCATAGTTGACCAGACCACTATTGTTACATGGTTTATTTACAAGAATCACATCCATCCCTAACAAAAAGGGATTAAGCTACACATAGAAGACAATAAACAAGAAAAAACAAAAGAGGAAGACATCACCAAATGATAATATTTTTTTAACAAGAATGTTTGCTCTTTGCAATCCAAGCATGAAGTTTTTCTAGAGCAACTTCAAACTAGCTAATCAAATAGACTAAATGTAGTGTTTGGTTAGCTAGAAAGTGCTAAGAAACTAGTGAGAGATATGAAGAACTCTCTCTTAATTAATACTACCTCCAAGAATGTAATGAATAGTAATCTATGTCTAAGTGTAAGTGTAAGTATGTTGGTCTCTTAGTAGGTAAAGATCATAAACTGGCAAGATGCATTATTGAGAAGTGATGGTGCATTTGGGAAGCTATTCAAAGGGTAAGCAACCCCACTTGGTCGATTTGATGGTCTTCTTAGGCTAGTGGATCAAAAAGGGAAAGCTTTGATTGGCTAGGGAATGGTTCGAACCCATTGACAGATCACCGGGTGTTGTCGTGACTTTAGGCTAGCAGGTTCTTTACTGCAGATGGAAGTCACAATATAGATTTTTCTTGCTTTGGGTGTCTTCATTCCCGCAGAGTAGAGTGTCTAAAATTGCCTGATAAGCTCAGCGATTTGGTCTGTGGGTTCATTCTTGTAGAGAGAAGTCGCCAGATCTTCTGCTGCTTTGGTGCAACCTCTTTCCGTAGCTTCATTCCCATGAAATAGGGAAAGTGAACTCATGAGAATTCCTTTTGTGGCTTTATTCCTATGATGCAGAAGAATTGAACCCACAAGATTATCCTTGAGTTTCTCTCTGGCTTTCCTTCGCGGTAACATTCCCGGGAGATAAAAGAACTGAACTAATTGGATCTTCAAGTGATCATTCGTAGCTTTGCTTTGCTAGATATTTCTCGCAGGACAGAAAGGTTGAACTTGTTGGGATAATGGAGATGTCTCACGGCTTTTTTCTATGGGTAATTTCCCACGAGACAGAGTGTCTGAACTCGTAGGGAGTGTTTGAACACTCTAACTTGATCCATTTTTGCCTCATTGTTACCACTTTAGACCAAAATACTATTGAGGCACTGAGAATATCTGAAAAAACTTATTTACAACATTGAAATACCTAATATGCCCAGAAAGTGGTTACAAAAGCCAAGTAAAAGGAGTGCAAAATGTAAAAATTTATAGCGTGATCAAACCCCCAAACCTGACTTTTGCTCATCCTCGAGCAAACTCAAAACAATCACAATTCAAATATGTACATAACAAATATATAAAACACATACAAAAAACATTTTTGAGAGACAATCTGCAAAAGTTGCTAAAAGAGATGTGTCGATTAGGATTGAAATATGCCAAAACTATGACAACCTTAAAAACACACAACAAAGTGAATCCCATATCATAAATAATAAGTTTCAAAAACAAAGCCCACAAAATCAAGGAATCAATTTGTCTTTACCTTACCGGATTTAAGTCAAATTTTCTCTTAGAATCCTGAGTTCACTCTTAGCGAAAAAACCCACACGTAGTGGAAGCGTGAGAAAATTTAATAAAATTAGGGTTTGCGTGTAAATAAAAAATTTCTTTCTTAATAACAAGAACCTTAACCCTAGATTAATTGATGTATATAAAAAGTATCGTACCTTTTTTTCATGATGATTGAACTAGCATCAAATTGAATCCATATGAGCTTCCAATTCAATCACGAACGTGAATCACCTAGGAGTGTGGGCTCACTTTCATTAAATTGTATACCTGAGGATGGAAACAAACAAAATCTTTTTCTTTGTTACTCACAATAATTCTCCAAAATAAAAACCAAGAACGCCCGGTCACTTTTGAATTATCAATCAATTTGATTGAATCTCGCGTGAACCTTTTGATGCAAAGGATACTAGTGTACTATCGAAAACAAAAACATTCCCTCTTTTCTCTATGCTTGGTTGAATTCTTCACACAATGAGTTGGACGAAGTTTTTTTTTATAACAATAAAAAAATAAAAAATAAAAAACAACTTCTCACACCAAAAACTAAGGCTTGGTCGAAATTTACAAGTAGTACATATAGGAGACCAAATCCTCTCCTAAGAAGGATTTACTTGGTGGACAAGAATCCTTTCCTTAGGTGGATTTACTTGGTGGTTAAGAATTCTTTTCTAAAAGGAATTCTATCCTACACCAAAACTCATAATCCAACTCAATAGTGTATTTGTAACCATATTAAAGACTTCCTAATTTGATTAGATAAATAATTCCTTTTATTTATCTACTTATCAAATATAGTATTTAATATTAATTATACTACCAACAATTGTATAAAATTAGGAGACCTACTCCTACTAGAAAAGATTTTTGACTTTTAATTAAATAATTAATTAATTACCAAATTAATTAATTTCCATTTAATTAAATAATAAAAAATAATAATATACTTATGCTATTTTCAATAGCCTTGCCACCCAACACATATATATGGGCAATATATTATTTTTCTTATTTTATTAAATCCATTGGACCTTAATAAAATGTTTACATGTGAACTCGACCTATTCTTACAAAAAGAAACAAGTTCACATGCCTTAATACAATTCTAAATGGACCACTAAATTGGTCTGGTAGAATATATCAAGTGATCCGTGCAAGTTCGTGTGGATTGGGGATCTTGGCGGGCCTTCTGAATTTAAGCTCTAATAGACACAACCCAATCGCAATCAACAAATGATTCACTTAGGTCCGATCTATTTAATTTTAGTTCATTCCTCTGAAGAACTGAAATTGAACTCTTAAACAAAGATAGAATAAGTTGATGTTACTCATTCATAGCCTAGACAACCTGATTAGAGAAAGTGTATCCTCGTGAAGAATATCAGTAATTGCCAAGAGCTCATAAACCGCCTATAGCTCTCCAAGTTACCATATTTACTCATATTACCACATTTTGAACTTGGTTATTTTGACATGTCCAGAAGCCATGTTTCAATAGACACTATTGAAAACTTAACGTTAAGATTTAGTATCCAATACCTCGAAACATCAGTATGATGATATTCTACTCTCATTTAATAAATGAAGCCACGATATCCATATCTATAAATGAAGTCTTCTATCAGTTAACAAATGAATACCACAAAACTATAGAGGATAGACTATGTTATATAATCGTACTCATTGATAGCTCAAATGATAACACTTGCAACCGTAAGTCCATCATTTATCTCAGGATTGAGATAGACTCTCCGATTGTCTTCAAACGAAAACTTTTATCCATTGACGGTTTTAGATGAAGTATTTCATTATGATCCAATTCAATGCACCCAGTGCACTAGATTCTTTTGCCCAAAGACACCACACTTAGATGATTTTAGACTCATCATAACACATTTGATCCCACTCAAATGCTAGCAAAAGAATCTACAACTTTGACAAGATAAAGACGTCCAACCTTTTATCTTGAGTTGTGAATATTATTCAAGACTAAATAAAGAATAGTGTCTACCTCATACATATCTAGATGTATGAACAATTCTTCTTATCTCATAGTCTTATGACCTTATGATTATTTACTTTTGACAATTATAGTAATTAAACTATAAATGCTATAAGATTTGTTAAACTAGAAATTACATTATTACAAACTTGCTATCGAGCGTAATCCCAACAATCACCCAATTGCACTACAGGAAATGTGTCATATCTTTCATCCCTATGTTCTCTAGATGCCCATCAAAACTCTTTTGTGGAAGAGCCTTTGTAAAGGGATCCACTAGATTTTCTGCTAACGCGATCTTCGAAATCGTCACGTCACCCCTATGCACAATTTCCCTTAGAAGGTGATACTTTCTTTCAATGTGTTTCCCTCTCTTATGACTTCTTGGTTCTCTCGAATTAGCCACTCCTCCACTATTGTCAAAATAGATAGTGATCTGCTTATTTGTATCAGGAACCACTTCCAAGTTAATCATGAATTGGCGGAGCCATACAACCTTTTTAGCAGCCTCGCATGTTGCAACATACTTGGCTTTCATACTGGAATCAGCAATACAAGATTGCTTGATACTCCTTCATATGACAGTCCCTCTTCCAATAGTAAACACAGATCCTAATGTTGATCTCCTGGAGTCAGAATCTGATTAAAAATCAGAATCTGTGTACCCAACGGGAATTAAATTGCCTCTAGAGTATACAAGCATATAATCTCTCATTCTCCTAAGATACTTGAAAATATGCTTGACTACCATCCAGTGATCAGGACCAGGTTTAGATTGAAACCTTCTAACTATGCTCACAACAAAACAAATAATTGGTCTAGTGCAGAGCATTGCATACATGAGACTTCCAACTGCCGATGCATATGGAACCCTACTTATGAATTGCTCTTCATGCTCATTCTTAGGAACTTGTTCCTTAGAAAGTTTGATTCCATGTCTGAAAGGTAACATACCTTTCTTGGAATCTTGCATGGAAAACCTATACAAGATTTTATTTATGTATGAAGCTTGGGATAATGCAATCGTTCTATTCTTTCTATCCCTTATGACTTGGATACCAAGAATATAACTCGCTTCTCCTAAGTTCTTCATATCAAATTGTTTTGCTAACCATTCTTTTATTGATGTCAATACACCTACATCATTTCTGATGAGTAGTATATCATCAACGTAAAGAACTAGGAAAACTAACTTGTCACCTTTAATCCTTTTGTATACATAAGGTTCATCAAGGTTTTGAATAAATCCAAAACTTTTCACGGCTTGATCGAACCTTATGTTCCAGAATATGGATGCATGCTTCAGCAACTTGCATAGATGATTTTGTCAAGACTTCCATTAAGGAAAGCTGTCTTGAAGTCCATTTGCCAAATCTATAGGTCTAGAGATGCCGCAATGGATAAGAGTATCCTAATGGATTTAAGCATGGCCATATGAGAGAAGGTTTTTTCGTAATCGATACCTTCTTTCTGTGTATAACCTTTAGCTACCAATCTAGCTTTAATGGTTTCCACCTTTCCATCCATTCCTCTTTTCCTCCTGTATACCCACTTGCACCCGATGGGTTTTATCCCTTTAGGCAAGTCTACAAGAGACCAAAATTTGTTTTTGAACATAGATTCAATTTCGGATTGCATTGCCTTTTGCCAATGGTGACAATCAACATCTTCCATTGCTTCCTTGTACGCATAGGGATCATTGTCATCCGAAAGATTCTCCACAGATTCTCCCAGACCGATGTATCTCTCGGGTTATCTAACAACCCTCCCACTATGTCGAGGTATGGTAGATTGTTGATCTTGAGTTGGTAGGGAACTTACAATTGGGATTCGTTGTGAAACCTCTTGTGGAATTGTATCTCCTGAAAGGTCATTCAGGACAATTCTACTTTTAGGCACAAAACTATTCATGTAGTCCTTTTTCAGAAATTTTTTCATTTTTCAAAACAAATACTTTAAGATTGAAGGACTATAAAAATAATATCCTTTTGTTCCTTTTGGATACCCTACAAATATGCATGTTTCTGAATGGGACTCCATCCTTTTAACAAATACAAGTGTCGTAAACTAGGCTTATGCTCGGTCCACAACTCATACGGTGTTTTAGGAACCGACTTACATGGTACATCGTTTATAATGTACATTGCAGTTTGTAAAGCATATCCCGAAAAAGAATTTGGGAGCGTTGAATAACTTAACATAGACCTAACCGTATCCAAAAGAATTCTATTTCTCCTTTCTGCCACCCCATTTTGTTGAGGTGTGTCTGGTGCAGAAAATTGAGAAATTATCCCATTATCAATAAGATATTGCTAAAACTCACCAGATATATATTCTCCACAACGATCAGACCTCAAGATTTTTATGCGTTTCTCAAGCTGATTTTCTACTTCAGCTCTAAATGCTGTGCACATATCAAAATCATCCGACTTATATCTCATGAGATACACATAGCCAAATCTTGAGTGATCATCCATGAAAGTGATGAAGTACTCATATCCACCTCTAGCTTGAATGCTCATAGGTCCACACACATCAGTCTGTATCAATCCTAAACATTCGATGGCTCTTGCGCCTTTGGTCATAAACGACCTTTTGGTCATTTTACCTTCCAAACAATATTCACAAGTTGGCAGATCATCAACCTTTAAGTCACTTAAAGGTTCGTCACTTACCAATCTTTTAATCCTATTAAGGTTAATATGACATAAGCATAAATGCCATAGGTAGGTTTCATCTTTTGATAGTTTTACTCTTTTATGATTAGGTTCTGTTGATTCCATGTCTAACAAGTGAGAGATATTTCAATACAAATAGAATAAACCGTTTTCCAATGTACCTTTGGATATAGTTTTGTCATTCTTACTAATAAAAAAAGCTTTATTAAAAGTAACCGAATAACCAAATTTATTTAAACAAGAAACTGAAATTAAATTCCTTTTAAATTGAGTTACATAATAAACTTCTGTTAAATATAAATACCTATAAGAATCTAAACTAATTCTAATATCTTCTAATGAACTAGCAGACACCAACGCTCCATTGCCTAAACGTAAGTAGAATTCGTTCTCTTTAAGCCTTCTCCTTTCCTTAAACCCATGTAAGAAAAAACAAACATGATTAGTGGCTCAAGAATCTATGATCCAAGAATCCTTAGAATCCGCCAAAAGACATGTTTCAAGATAATTAATTACTTTCTTCCTTTTTGTCTTGAGACTTTGGACAATTTCTTTTCCAATGTCCCTATTCACCATAAAGGAAACACTTCCTTTTTATCTTTGTACTTTCTTTGTCTATTTCTTTGTAGGTCCTAGTTGCTTTTTCTTCTGTTGTTTCTTGACCTTCTTACGGGTCTTAACAGTAGCAACTTTAGCTACGGTATAAATCTCTTGACCCCTTGCCTTTCACAAGGACTTTTTCCGCGCTTTGAACATCTTGCATCAAGCATTGCAAGGTGTATTCCTTATTATTCAAGGTGTAGTCCAACTTGAATTGATCAAATAAATCCGGTGGTGAGTTGACAATCATGTCAATTTTGGTCTCACCATCTATCTCAGCGCCATTCAGTTCAGCAATATTGAGATGTGCTATGACTTTCATAGTGTGATCTTTCACAGCCTGTCCAAGTTTCATCCTAAGATTCATAAAAGCAGTCACTGCCTCTCTCTTAGTCATCCTAGACCTCATAACAAACATCTCCTTTAGAGACATCATTATATCGGTAGCAATCTTCATTCCCTCATGTTGCTATTGCAACACATCGGAGATGGTGGCCATAATGAAACATTTAGCTATCTCATAAGATGACTTCCACTGCTGATACTCATCTATTTGCTTCTGAGTAGATTCATTAGTAGGAGTAGATGGTTTAGGAGTGCACAGAACGAACTTATGCTTTTCAGATTGCAATAAAAGCCCAATTTTTCCTTTTCCATGTGACATAATTATCACCAGTTAAAGTATTGTCTTTAAGGATGTTGATTAGGGACAGGATCATGATTTCTGAACAATAACAAAAATTATATAAGTAAATAATCATGGTAAAGAACTTTTGAATATTTATCTTGAATTAAATAAAATAATTCAATCGTAAAAATTCAACGGTGATCCAACACCCATAAATGTCACGCCTTCTTTGGGAGTTAGCAACATTTACTAGTTGGACTAGGTCCCATCTAATTGTTAACTTAACAACCAACGTTTTCAATTTTAGCCATGCAATTTTATTAACAAGAACTCTTAGGAGAATATTAATAAAATTACATTGAGTGTGTTACCAAGTTATCGACCTTCATTATAATCCCTCACGAATATCCCTCATTTGGGAGTAGATATCGGTTTGGCTAATTGTCTAGTCTATCCTTGTAAGGAAGTATCTTGCTAAATTCCATTCATGAATACCTCTTGGGAGGTAATTACATTAAACATAAAGCTCAACTAAACTTGGAGGCCGTAGGTGTTCCAAAACACCTTCTCCCACTCAATTATTTAAGGCGTGTGATCGAATTCCAACGAATGATTTACCAAGTTATCTAGATGCCAATTTAGATACCTAAACCATTCTATGCATGTTCATAAAAAAAGAGATATTTGAGTGGCAATCCTATTCTATATGACATACTATCATACAATGACAAACATTGCAATATTTACAAAAATATAAATAGCTACAATTTTGGTCCATCCTAGAAAAACAAGTAAATTACATGTCTTGGAATAAAAACTCTTTTCTTGGTGAACATGTCTTCACGCAACCTTCGTCGTTCGGATTCTCTCGACTGCTCCCCATGGGCGTGCATACCCTTGGTCCTTATCCATGGGCGTGCGCATGCCATAGACCCATAAAGGGCTGCCATGCGCAGCCCATGGCTACCATAGGGCTGCCGTGTGACACCCATGCCACGAAAAATGTGGCAGCGTTCTCTTCACACGCACGTTTGTTGTTACAGCTCGCACGGTCCCAAACTTGTTCCGGTTGCTCCGAATTCTTCAAACCTTTGAGTCTTCGATACTTTAATGTATTACATAAGAATTATAAATAAAAATACTGCAGTTTTTTATTATTATTACAACAACAAAATAAAAAAAAACTTAGCAACTACCAAGATGGAAATTATGGCAATGATAGACTACCCTTCTTGTTACATGTTAGGTTTGTGAGTTATGTTGGCATTATTTTATATCAAAACAACATTTCCTTTGTATTGTTTAGTTGTCTAGGATTCATGATGATTCAAGCTTCAAAGAAGAAATGACAACTATTCAACCAAGTTCAAGTCTTCAAGGGAAAAGTGCTTCAAGATTCTACAAAGGTATATTAAGACCTTTCTTTTATCTTTCAGGGCTTAGGCACACACACACAATCCATACAATTGTGTCCTTGCATCGTTGTGCACCATTATAGGCACACGCAAACAATTCATTCATGTGTCCCTACATCATTGTGCACCATGTATAATACATTCACACACTTGAAGATGAATGCTCATGCATTAGTATGGAAATAACATGTTTTGGTAAATGCATGATTGGAGACTATCTCTATGTAGTTTGCATTCTAGTGTGAATTGTGTTTGTGTGTGTATATGTTTGTATAACATGGTTATTGAACTTGAATTTAGTCTTAAATCATTCTTGATTGAGTTCTGGTCATTTCGGTTCCGAGTTTGGAGGCCGGAGAACGGTCGAAGAACGCGAGAGGAGTGCATGGGAGTTGCACCATGGCCAAAGGCCATGCATTGGTGCAAGCCCGAGATGACGTGTGGCCATCTCGGCTGCAACACCTTGCTGCCCTGAGATACCCATGTGCCATCTCGGGAAAGCATCTTAAAGGGGTAGCTTTGGTCTTTTCACATATATCTCTTCCCTCTCCTTTATATATCTCTTCTCTCTCTCATTTGAATTCAAGGAAGAAGAAAATGTAGTGCAGAAAATTTCCAGGTTTTTTCTCTCAACTTTGAATCTCCATCTCTCTCATTTCTTATCCGATTTGAGTGATTCAAATTGGAGAAGTTTCGTACTGAATTCATTTGTCATCTCCAAGCAACCTTGAAGTAAGTTTTTCATTTTTTTCTGGTGGATCGCACCTTTTTCGTGACTGTATTCGAAATTGTCAAGGTATTTGTTTATCTTTTGATTTCCTTGATTCTAATGTTCAAATACCTTGGGTCTTCTTCCTACTTGTGTGCATTTGAATTGAACATGTGTTGATGAGTGACATATCTTCAATTAAATGATAGTTTTTCTTAATTAGAGACTTGATTGTGAGTTAGGTTTCAATCAAACCTATGTTTTCACATGATTGTGAGTTGTATTGTGCTATCATCTTATCTAGGACTATTTGTGCTTTGATTGACTTTATTTTCATGATTAATAGTCTTATCATGTGCTAGAAATCATTTAGTAAATATATTTAGGATTAGCACATTTGATAATATATTTAGAGTCTATTAGAGTTTAATTGACTATTTTGTGAATATATGCTCTAAATGATTGCTAGAGATTTGATTGATCATATCTTGTGTTGCTAGCATTTTTGTGTTAGTACTAAAGTCTTGAATATGTACTTCATGAACATGTTTATTTCAAGCTTTAGTAACATGAATAAAATCTAGGTTTAAAGTGTGTGTTTGGAAATTTGTCATGCTCTAGATTTTTGTTCATGCATAAGATCTAGACAATCTTGTTTTGTGATGTTTATTTTCTATGTCTAGATCTTCATGGAGTGTACCTAATCCATACATTTCATATGCTCATGCATCATCTTGTGTGGTGTCATTTTTGGATTATAAACTAGAAAAATATACTTTGTGTGCTCATTGATTAATTCTAGTTTCCATAGAATTTGTTGATCATCTTATTCTATGTTGCGTGCTTGTTTGCATTTTGCATTTTATGATCATTTAGATGCCTTGTGAGAAGGATGTCTTGACAATAGGTGTGAGACCTTTGTTGTTGAGCAAGTAAGTCTTGGCAAGAGGTGTGAGACCTTGGATTGTCAAGCAAGGAAGTCTTGGCTAGAGTCAGGAGGACTCGGATAGTCGAGCAAGAAGTATTGCATAGAGCTGCCATGTGCAGCCCATGCCACGACAAACGTGGCTGCGTGCTCTTCGCACGCACGTTTGTTGTAATGCCTCACACGGTCCCAAACTTGTTCTGGTTGCTCCGAATTCTTCAAACCTTCAAGTCTTTGATACTTTAATGTATTACAGAAGAATTATAAATCAAAATACCACAGTTTTTTTTTATTATTACAACAACAAAATAAAAAAAAACTTAGCAACTACCTAGATGGAAATTATGGCGATGATAGACCACCCTTCTTGTTACATATTAGGTTTGTGAGTTAGGTTGGCATTATTCTATATAAAAAAAACATTTCCTTTGTATTGTTTAGTTGTCTAGGATTCATGATGATTCAAGCATCAAAGAAGAAATGACAACTATTCAATCAACTTCAAGTTTTCAAGGGAAAAGTGCTACGCGATTCTACAATGGTATATTAAGACCATTCTTTTCTCTTTCAAGCCTTAGGCACACACACACAATTCAAACATTTGTGTCCCTACATCGTTGTGCACCATTATAGGCACATGCATACAAGTCATTCATATGTGTCTCTGCATCATTGTGCACCATGTATAATACATTCACACACTTGAAGATGAATGCTCATGCATTAGTATGGAAATAACATGTTTTGGTAAATGCATGATTGGAGACTATCTCTATGTAGTTTGAATTCTAGTGTGAATTGTATGTGTATATGTTGTATAACATGGATATTGAACTTTAATTTAGTCTTAAATCATTCTTGATTGAGTACCGGTCGTTTCGGTTACTCATACTATTGATTTCAAGCTCTAAGATAAAAGATTCTACACTTTCAACTCATGTTGCATACACTGTCTTCGTCTTCATATATCGAGTCAAATTATTATTTTCTGGGTTGAGTATCTTATATGTCCATGTCCTTGAGAGAGTTATGGTTTGTAATCCCAAACGGATTCAAATTCTGAGTTCGGAGGCCAGAGAACGGTCGAAGAACGCGAGAGGAGTGCAAGGGAGTTGCACCATGGCCAAAGGCCATGCATTGGTGCAAGCCCGAGATGACGTGTGGCCATCTCGGCTGCAACACCTTGCTGCCCCGAGATGCCCACGTACCATCTCGGGAAAGCATCTTAATGGGGTAGCTTTGGTCTTTTCACATATATCTCTTCCCTCTCCTTTATATATCTCTTCTCTCTCTCTCTCTCTCATTTGAATTCAAGGAAGAAGAAAATGTAGTGCAGAAAATTTCCAGGTTTTTTCTCTTAACTTTGAATCACCATATCTCTCTCATTTCTTATCCGATTTGAGTGATTCAAGTTGGAGAAGTTTTGTATTGAAGTCATCTATCATCTCCAAGCAACCTTGAAGTATTTGTTCAAGATTTTCTAGTGGATCGCACCATTTTCGTTACTGTACTCGAAGTTGTCAAGGTATTTGTTTATCTTTTTTATATCCTTGATTCTAATGTTTAAATACCATGGGTCTTCTTCCTACTTGTGTGTATATGACTTGAACATATGTTGATGAGTGATAGATCTTCAATTAAATGCTAGTTCTTCTTAATTAGAAACTTGATTGTGAGTTAGGTTTCAATCAAACCTATGTTTTCACATGATTGTGAGTTGTATTGTGCTAGCATCTTATCTAGGACTATTTGTGCTTTGATTGACTTTATTTTCATGATTAATAGTCTTATCATGTGCTAGAAATCATTTGTTGAATATATTTAGGATTAGCACATTTGATTATATATTTATAGTCTATTAGAGTTTAATTGACTATTTTGGGAATATATATGCTCTAAATGATTGCTAGAGATTTGATTGATCATATCTTGTGTTTCTAGCATTTTTGTGTTAGTACTAAAGTCTTGAATATGTACTTCATGAACATGTTTATTTCAAGCTTTAGTAACATGAATAAAATCTAGGTTTAAAGTGTATGTTTGGAAATTTGGCATGCTCTAGATTTTTATTCATGCATAAGATCTAGACAATCTTGTTTTGTGATGTTTATTGTCTATGTCTAGATCTTCATGGAGTGTAACTAATCCATACATTTAATATGCTCATGCATCATCTTGTGTGGTGTCATTTTTGGATTATAAACTAGAAAAATATACTGTGTGCTCATTGATTAATTATAGTTTCCATAGAATTTGTTGATCATCTTATTATATGTTGCGTGCTTGTTTGCGATTTCCATTCGTGATCACTTAGATGTCTTGTGAGATGGAAGTCTTGACAATAGGTGTGAGACCTATGTTGTTGAGCAAGTAAGTCATGGCAAGAGGTGTGAGACCTTGGATTTTCAAGCAAGGAATTCTGGGCTAGAGTCACGAGAACTCAGATAGTCGAGCAAGAAGTCTTGCCTAAGGTGGTGAGGATCCGGATAGGTGAGCGAGGAAGTCTTGACTAGAGTCGGGAGGACTCGGATAGTTGAGCATGAGGGCGATATCTTCATGAGTAGGATATGAGGGTAGTTTCTAGGTGAAGGGGTCACTTGAGAGATTGTACTTTTCTTATGTACTAGTGGATTTTGTTTGCCGGTGGTTGCTAACCCGTGGATGTTTCCTCTTCGGAGGTTTACCACGTTATATCTTGTGTCAACTTTTCTCTATCCCTATCTCTCTTATATTGGTAATTGTTATTTGAATAATGTGGATAGAAATTTATATGTAAGTTGACTTCCTTACGCAATATTGTTTGTGTATGTTAGATATATTTGTATCTTGTGATATTCCATTCAAGTTGTAAAGTACCACACTATAATACTCTAAGTACAACTTATGGAATTTCATCTACATTGAATATATTTGTTGATAAGATACATTGATTCTTATTGTATGTTTTGTAGACTATGAGTGGAGATTTAAGCATACATGAATATATTGTTTTCTCATAACATTCATGTTAAATGTTAATTTGTATGCTTATCAAGGTTTTGTCACTAGTCTCGAAAGATTTATTAAAAGTTTGAGACAAACTATTTCTAGGTTGTTTAGTATAACCTTGTACACATTATTTCAATTGGTATCAGAGTAGGTCACTTAAAGTAGTTAGTGTGATTCAGGATCTACAAGGTTATTTACTAATCATGGATATCAACCTCTAGTCTACAATTGTTTATTTTTGGTTTTCCTCTTTCATTGGTTGTGAAAAAAATTCTTCTTGTTTTATATTTCATTTGTCTACTAACAATTTTGTTGATAAGCTTGAAAAGAATGTTAGTGACAAAAGCAATGATGAAGAAGCTTTTCCGGACGATGATCGACCTAGACATGATTACTTGTCTTTGCAACTCAATGATGAAAATTGCATGTCAAAGACCACCAACTTCTACTTGAAGGCAAGAGTTCAAACTCTTTACAAGGAAAGAGATGAAGCGTTAAAAGAAGTTGAAGTGAAGAATGAAGTGATCAAATGTCTAGAAAAGAAGATGGTTGAAAAGGCTCGTGCGTTAGATAGTTTAACAAATGATTTTGCTAATAATTTGTTTTTATTTCTTGAAGGTAATGATCAAAGGCAAGGAAGAGGAGTTGGCAATCATGAAGGCCAAAGAGTTTTGGTAATCTTCATGGAGATTTAACTGACTTAAGTATTGTAGATAAGCAAGTGGAGTCTCCTACAACTAAAGGCAAGTTAGGAACAAGAGGATTTCAAAGGCCATGTCTTCCAAGGTCAAGTGCAAAATCAAGGAAATTAAGTAGTCTTCACCATCGGTACACTCTCACCTAAATAGTAACATCTCGAAATTTATTCCGGTTTGCTAATTTTGCTATGTTGCCGTGAGTATATTAGATGATGCAAACTAGGGAATTTGTTGCATGCTAATGAGATGTGAAAATCTTCTATGAATGTTTCTTGCATGATAATACTTTGAATCTTGTGTGTGATAATGATAATCGTGTGAAGAAAATAATAGAGAAGATTTGGGTGAAAATGAGTGTTTCACACGATCATATCTATAGTCTTGATGATATCTTTGTTGATGGCAATATTGATGTGTTTTACATGAGTATTATCTTCATAGAGAAGATAGTTGGTGATTTATCTTCTAGATATATTTTTGCCATGAGAAATGATCATGATTTTTGTGTGAAATTTCACCCAAGAACAAATGGTTCAAGGGTGAGTGCTTTTACCTCTAGTGTAAGTAGCACATGTGAGTTAGCTTTAAGGCTAAGTGTCAAGCGTATTGAGAATTCTAGCTAGCTAGCTTGGAATACTCCACGTCTAGACACGAACTTAGCTATCTCACTTAACTTTGTTTTGATAGTCAAAATCCATTGATTAACTTTTGAGAAGTTGCTCTTATGAAATCTATTCGGTGATTATCTTGTTAAGACTTTTGGAGAAAGTCATTTCTACTCTTGCATTGCATCATATAGGATGTCATATTAGAGAACTAATATAGCATTCATATGGTCCTTGCTGACATTTGCTCTCTAAAGATCTTTTAGTGATGTGTTCATAAAGATCTTACTCATGATGCTTGAAATGCTTGCTTGAATGATGAGTGACATACTTTTTGAAAATATGAGCTTCATATTCTTTGAAAGCTACTCATTAGAGAAGTAATGATCTTGAATAAGTCTTTACTTATTTCTCTTAGATCATGTGCTTATGAGCCATAAAAACTTGATTTTCAGAAATTGCACTTTGCTTCTCTTATATGTTTAAGTTAGAGTAGTTGAGTTTGAAAATGTGTAGATTATGGATGCATCTAAGAGTTTATTGCTTAGTACATGATTGATGACCTATGGTTAGTATCCATTTTGCTTCGGCAACTACATAGAACTCAACGAGCACCTTCATGGAAAGGGCTACACACTTTGGTTGTGAAGCCGCCCAATGTAGGAAAGGGCTACACCATTGTGATGAGTGAAATCCATCATGAAAAATCTATGTTTATGTATGCAAAATCAAAGAAGTGTTGAAAAAGAATCAATAAAAGAAAAATCTTTGATTCAAAGCCTAAAAAGAAATGGAGGAAGGCTTAAAATGAAGTATAGTTGAAAATTATGATTGCTCGGATTGAAAAACAAAAATGGGATGACGAGCCACATACACACACACGCTCATATATTGAAATCTATTCTCTTTAAAGCAAAAAATCCGGATGATAATCGGTTTGATCTTGATTGGAAAAGCTTTAGATGGATAGGTGATGAAGTGGTTTGCATGTTGATATCACAATCACTCGTTTTATATATGCTTGAAGCAAAATTCACACACAAACTTTTGCTTATAAAGTATTGTGATATTCTAGCAATTTTTAGAAGAAATAAGAGAGAGATTGAAAAATCTTGGTGTATCTCTCATAGTTTGTGGAGCTTATTTTGGTTGATTTCTTTAAAATTGCTTGAATGTGTTATTGTGTGGATTTATTGTGAACATTATTCTATCTTGATCTTAGATAGAGCACTTATCAAGGGGGAGCATAATATGCTAGACTTTGTTCTCTCTTATGATTTGTTCACATGTTTCAAGTTGATATTTGTTGGCATATTCTTTGGTTGTTATAATGAATCTTGTAGATGCTATTTCATGTTTCTTTATTTGCATGATGATTCTTTGTATTAACTTATGCCTTTGTATGTGTGATCACAAATAATGCATGAAACAATTTTGTAATAATTGTATGATTGTATTTGCAGTCAACTTCTCCTTCAACTTCTCCTTATTTGGGGTTGTACAGTAGTTGAGATTGCAATCAATTCCCTACTTCTTGAAATTGAAATGAGAATAGTTGTAATGAATTCTTCTTTGTTTTGGAGTCGATAGTAATTGTAATTGTAATTAATTTTATTGGTTGTAGTTACAGTGAATTCCTCTTTGTTTGGGGTCGATAGTAATTGTAGTTGTAATCAATCCTACTGGTTATAGTTTCAGAAAGTTCCTCCTTGCATAGGGTGATAGTAATTGTAGTTTTAATCAATTTAATTGATTGTAATTCCAGAAAATTCCTCCTTACTTTGAATGATAGTAGTTGTGGTTGTAATCAAATCTTTTCTTGTTTGAGATTGATATGATTGTTGTTGATACCAATTCCTTCATATTTGGGGTTAATATGATTGTTAATGCAATTGTTGAACTTGGTAGAAATGATCTATATGCTTAAGAGTAAAATTTATGCATTTGTGATTCACTATACCTTGATGAGTTTATTCTGGTGTATAGATTTGAATAACCTTTGATAGGTTAACATGGAAAAGCAAACTAGAATCAAGTGAGAAGATATGGGAGCTAGATGCTTGAAATAAATCAATTCTTCAAGTAAGACATCCATCTCCGAACTTTACGTGCGATCACCAACTGTTTCATTATTTGGTCTCAAGATATCATTTTTTTTTCTTTGGCATAATTTTATGTCAAAAAGGGGGAGAAATATGATATTTTTTTAGCATATCTTCTTTGAATATTTGTCAAGTATTGAACTTCTTATGGAATTTAATATTGTGATTTTATTTGGTTAAGAATATCTTTGAGATAGCATGTATTAAGGGGGAGATGCATGATTCATTCTGGACATAAGAATATCTTTGAGATAGCATGTATTAAGGGGGAGATACATGATTCATTTTGGATTTAAATGTTTAATTCTTTATTCTTATGTAATACATTCAAGTATCGAAGACTCAATGGTTTGAAGAATTGGAAGCTACCGGAACAAGTTTGGGACCGTGTGAGCCGTAGCAATAAACGTGCGTGCGAAGAGCAAGCGGCCACGTTTGTTGTGGCATGGGCTGCACACGGCAGCCCTATGGAAACCATGGACTGCACATGTCAGCCCTTTATGGGGTTGTGGCATGCACACACCTATGGGTAGGGAGCGAAGGGTGCGCTCTCCCATGAGAGGCAACCGAGGGAGTTCAAACGACGAAGGTCAAGTGAAGACTTGTTCGCCAAGAAAATAGTTTTTGTATTCCAAGACATATGTAATTTACTTGCTTTTCTGGGATGGACCAAAATTGTAGCTATTTATATTTTTGTAAATAATGCAATGTTTGTCGTTGTTTGATAACATGTCATATAGAATAAGAATGCCACTCATATATCTCTTTTGGTATGAACATGCATAGAATGGTTTAGGTATCTAAATTGGCATCTAGATAACTTGGTAAATTATTCTTTGGAATTCGATCACATGCCTTAAATAATTGAGTGGGAGAAGGAGTTTTGGAACACCTACGGCCTCCAAGTTTAGTTGAGCTTTATGTTTCGTGTAATTACCTCCCAAGAGGTATTCATGAATGGAATTTAGTAAGATACTTCGTTACAAGGATAGACTAGACAATTAGCCAAAACGATATCTACTCCTAAAGAAGGGATATTTGTGAGGGATTCTATTGAAGGTTGATAACTTGGTAACACACTCAATGTAATTTTATTAATATCCTCCCAAGAGTTCTTGTTAATAAAATTGCAAGGATAAAATTGAAAACGTTGGTTGTTATGTTAAATATTAGGTGGGACCTAGTCGAACTAGTAAATGATGCGAACTCCCAAAGGAGGCGTGACATTTATAGGTGTTAGATCATCGTTGAATTTTACTATTGAATTATTTTATTTATAATTCAAGATAAATATTCAAAAGTGCTATATCATGATTATTTACTTATATAATTTTTGTTAATATAAAGAAATCATGGCCCCATCCCAAATCAAAATCCTAAAAGATATTACTTTAACTGATGATAATTATGTCACATGGAAAAAGAAAAATTGGGTTGTTGTTGTAAGTTGAAAAACCATAACTTCGTTCGTCTATTTCTAAACCACCAAACTAATGAATCTACTCAGGAGCAAAGAGATGAGTATCAGTAGTGGAAGTCTTTAGATGAGATGGCTAAATGTATGTTACATTATGGCCATCATCTCCGACGTGTTGCAACAGCAACATGAAGGAATGGAGACTGCTGCCGATATAATGATGTCTCTATATAAGATATTAGCTATGAGGTCTAGGACTACTAAAGAGAGGTAGTGACTACTTTCAAGAATCTTAGGATGAAACCCGGGCAGGCTGTGAAAGATCACATGATGAAAGTCATAGCACATCCCAATATTGCTAAACTGAATGGAGATGAGATAGATGGTGAGACGAAAATTGACATGATTGGCAACTCACTATAAGATTCCTTTGATCAGTTCAAGTTGGACTACACCTTGAACAATAAGGAAAACATCTTGTAAGGCTTGATGCAAGATGATCAAAGCATCGAAAAAATCCTTGTGTAAGGTAAGGGTTAAGAGATTCATATGATTAGTAAAGTTGCTTCTGTTAAGACCCGAATGAAGGTCACGAAACAACAGAAGAAAAAGCAACTTGGGCCTAACCTGAAGGGAAAGGAAAAGACTGAATAAGAATGAATTCAACTTGCATTTAGGCGATGGAGTGTTGGTGTCTACTAGTGTAGTGGGAGATATTAGAATCAATTTAGATTCTTATAGGCATTTAGTTTTAATAAACATTTATTATGTACCACAATTCAAGAGGAATTTAATTTCGGTCACTTGTCTAAATAAATTTGGATATTCGGTTACTTTTAATATAGGTTTTTTTTATTAGTAAGAATAACAAATTTGTTTGTAAAGGTACAGCGGAAAATAGTTTATTCTACTTGAATAGAAATATCTCTCACTTGTTAGTCATGGAATCAACGGACCTAATCGTAAAAGAGTAAGATTATCAAAAGATGAAACCTACCTAAGGCATTTGCGCCTAGGTCATATTAACCTTAATAGGATTAAAAGATTGGTAAGTAACGGACCTCTAAGTGACTTAAAGGTCGATGATCTACCAACTTGTGAATCTTGTTTGGAAGGTAAAATGACCAAAAGGTCGTTTACGACCAAAGGCACAAGAGCCATTGAATGTTTAGGATTGATGCACACTGATGTGTATGGACCTATGAGCATTCAAGCTAGAGGTGGATATTAGTACTTTATCACTTTCATGGATGATCACTCAAGATTTGGCTATATGTATCTCATGAGACATAAGTCGGATGCCTTTGACATGTTCAAAGCATTTAAAGCTGAAGTTGAAAATCAGCATGAGAAATGCATAAAAATCTTGAGGTCTGATCGTGGTGGAGAATATCTCTGCTGAGTTTCAGTAGTATCTTATTGCTAATGGGATAATTTCTCAGTTTTCTACACCAGGCACACCTCAACAAAATTGGGTGGCGGAAAGGAGAAATAGAACTCTTTTGGACATGGTTAGGTCTATGTTGAGTTATTCGACGCTCCCTAATTCTTTGGTGATATGCTTTACAAACCACAATGTGCATTCTAAACAATGTACCATCTAAGTCCATTCCTAAAACATCTTATGAGTTATGGACCAGGCAAAAGCCTAATGTACAATACTTAGGGATATTTGGATGTCCTGCACATGTGTTGAAAGGAAAGACAGAAAAGATGGAATCCTGTTCAAAAACATGCATATTTATAGGGTATCCAAAAGGAACAAAAGGATATTATTTTTATAGTCCTTCAGATCTTAAAGTATTTCTTTTGACAAATGCTAAATTTCTGGAAGAGGACTATATGAATAATTTTTTGCCTGAAAGTGGAATTGTCCTAAATGAACTTTCAGGAGATACAATTCCTTAAGGGGTTTCACAACCAAGCCCAATTGTAAGTTCCGTACCAACACAAGATCAACAATCTACTATACCTCATCGTAGTGGGAGGGTTAGTAAACAACCAGAAAGATACATCGGACTAGGAGAATCAATAGAGAATCTCCTAGAAGATGATGATCTCTATACGTACAAGGAAGCAATGGAAGATGTTGATTGTCACCATTGGCAAAAGGCAATGCAATCCAAAATTGAATATGTGTTCAAAAATAAAGTCTGGTCTCTTGTAGACTTGTCTAAAGGGATAAAACTAATTGGGTGCAAGTGGGTATACATGAGGAAAAGAGGAATGGATGGAAAGGTGGAAACCTTTAAAGCTAGATTGGTAGCTAAAGGTTATACATAGAATGAGGGTATCGATTATGAAGAAACCTTCTCTCATGTGGCCATGCTTAAATCCATTAGGGTACTCTTATCCATTATGGCATCTCTAGATCTAGAGATGCCACAAATGGATGTCAAGACAACTTTCCTTATTGGAAGTCTTGACGAAAGCATCTATAAGATACAACCATAAGGGTTTGTTGAAAAAGGTCAAGAGGAAAGGGTATGCAAGTTGCAAAGATCCATATATGGATTGAAGCAAGCATCCAGATCCTGGAACGTAAGGTTCAATCAAGCCGTGTAAAGTTTTGGGTTTATTCAAAACATTGATGAACCTTGTGTATATAAAAGGATAAAACGCGACAAATTGGTTTTCCTAGTTCTTTACGTTGATGATATACTACTCATCGGAAATGATGTAGGTGTATTGATGACAATAAAAGAATTGTTAGCAAAACAATTTGATATGAAGGACTTAGGAGAAGCAAGTTATATTCTTGGTATCCAAGTCATAAGGGATAGAAAGAATAGAACGATTGCATTATCAAAATCTTCATACATAGATAAAATCTTGTCTAGGTTTTCCATGCAAGATTCCAAGAAAGGTATGCTACCTTTCAGACAAGGAATCAAACTTTCTAAGGAACAAGTTCCTAAGAATGAGCATGAAGAGCAATTCATGAGTAGGGTTCCATATGCATCGGCAGTTGGAAGTCTCATGTATACAATGCTCTATACTAGACCAGATATTTGTTTTGTTGTAGCCATAGTTAGTAGGTTTTAATCGAAACCTGGTCTTGATCACTGGATGGCTGTCAAGCATATTTTCATGTATCTTAAGAGAACAAGAGATTATATGCTTGTATACTCTAGAGGGGATTTAATTCCCATTGGGTATACACATTCTGATTTTCAGTCAGATTCTGGCTCCAGGAGATCAACATTAGGATCTATGTTTACTTTTGAAGGAGGGCCAGTCATATGAAGGAGTATCAAGCAATCTTGTATTACAGATTCTACTACGGAAGCAGAGTATGTTGCCGCATGCGAGGCTGCTAAAGAGGATGTCTGGCCTTGCAAATTCCTGATTGACTTGGAAGTGGTTCCTGATGCGAATAAGTAGATCACTATCTATTATGACAATAGTGGAGCAGTGGCTAATTCGAGAGAACAAAGAATTCATAAGAGAGGGAAACACATTGAATGAAAGTATCACCTTATGAGGGAAATTGTGCATAGGGCTGAAGTGACAATTACCAAGATCGCTTAAGCAGATAATTTAGCAGATCCCTGTACAAATGCTCTTCAACAAAAGAGTTTTGATGGGCATCTATAGAACATGAGGATGAGAGATATGACACATTTGCTATAGAGCAAGTGGGAGACTGTTGGGAATATGCTCGATAGCAAGAATGTATTAATGTATTTATCTTTTCATATTAATAAATTGATTTCTAGTTTAACAAATCTTATAGCATTTATAGTTCAATTATAATAATTTTCAAAAGTTAATAATCATAAGATCAAAAGACTAAGAGAAAAGAATAATTGTTCATACATATAGATATGTATGAGGAAGACACAATTCTTTAGTTAGTCTTGAATAATATTCACAACTTAAGATAAAGGTTGGGCACCTTCATCTTGTTAAAGTTATAGATTCTTTTGTTGGCATTTGAGTGGGATCAAATGTGTTACGATGAGTCTAAAATCATCAAAGTGTGGTGTCTTTGGGCAAAAAAATCTAGTGCACTGGGTGCATTGAATAAGATCACAATGAAATACTTTATCTAGAACTGTTAATGGATAAAAGTTTTCACTTCAAGACAATCAGAGAGTCTATCTCAATCCTGAGATAAATGATGGACTTATGGTTGCAAATGTTATCATTTGAGCTATTAATGAGTACGATTATATAACATAGTCTATCATCGATAATTTGTTAGTATTTATTTGTTAATCGATAGAGGACTTCATTTATAGATATGGACATCGTGGCTCCATTTATTAAATGAGAGTAGAATATCATCATATGGATGTTTTGAGGTATTGGATATAAAATCTGAACGTTAAGTTTTCAATAGTGTCTATTGAAACATGGCTTCCTGACAAGTCAAAATATCCAAGTTCAAAATGTGGTCATATAAGTAAATATGGTAACTTAAAGAGCTATAGGCCATCTATGAGCTCTTGGCTATTACTGATATTCTTTATCACGATACACTTTCTCCAATAAGGTTATCTAGGGTATGAATGAGTAACATCAACTTATTCTATCTTTATTTAAGAATTTAATTTTAGTTCTTTTGTGGAATGAACTAAAATTAATAGATCGGACATAAGTGAATCATTTGTTGATTGTGGTTGGGTTGTGTCTATATGAGCTTAAATTTAGAAACCCGCCAATATCCCCAATCCATATGAACTTGCGAATAGGTCTAGTGTGGACTTTTTATTAAGGTCCAATGGATTTAATAAAATAAGAAAAATAATATATTGGGGCATGTATATGTGTTGGGCGGCATGGCTATATAAAATAGCTTAGTATATTGTTTTTCATTTTATTATTTAATTAAATGGAAATTAATTAATTTGGTAATTAATTAATTATTTAATTAAATGTAAAAAAAAAATCTAGTAGGAGATGGTCTCCTAAAATTATACTATTATTGGTAGCATAATTAATATTAAAGACTATATTTGATAAGTAGATAAATAAAAGGAATTATTTATCTTATCAACTTAGGAAGTCTTTAATATGGTTATAAATACACTAATGAGTTGGATTAGGAGTCTTGGTGTAGGAAAGAATTCTTTTAGGAAAAGGATTCTTGGTAACCAAGTAAATCTACCTATAGAATTCTTCATTGAAAAGGATTTTTAACCACCAAGTAAATCCACCTAAGGAAAGGATTCTTAACAACCAACTAAATTCTTGTTAGGAAAGGATTTGAAATCCTAATAAATTTCCAAAAAGGATTTCGGCCAGCTGTATATATATATATATATATTGAAGGGAATTTCGGCCATCCATAAGAGTTTTTAAAAGAGAAGAATTCAGCCAGCCCTAGATATATATATAGATGGATAATTCAGCTACCATTTAATTTTGAGGGAGAAAAATATGTTTTTGCTCTAGAAAAAATTCGATCAACTCTAAGAAATTGTGTGAGATTCGACATAGAAGAAAAGGAAGAAAAAGCGTTTAGTTTTCGATAGTACACTAGTAGCCTTTAAATTAAAAGGTTTTTGTGTACAACATCGAATCAAGGTTCAATTGAGTTTCAATCAAATTGATTGATAATTCACAAGTGACCTAATGTCCTTTATTTTTCTTCTTGGAGGATTATTGTGAATAACAAGATTTTTTTTTTGTTTGTTTCCATCCTCAAGTACAAAATTTAAAGAATAAGAGTCCACACTCCTTGGTGATTCACGTTTGTGATTGGATTGGAAGATCTTGTGGATTCAATTCGGCGTTTGTTCAATCCTCACAAGAAAAAGGTACGATGCTTATTATATACATCAGTTAATCTAGGGTTAAGGTTCTTATTATTAAAAAGGGATTTTTTTTATTAATACCGAAACCCTAATTTATCAAATTTTCACGCTTCCACTGCGCGATTTTCCATACATATATGCACTCGAAAAATCAAGAGAAAAGGGGATCCGAGAAGCACGATGCTCTTCTTTATCATCCTTCTCTCTAGTTACTTGCCTCCCAATTCGAGTACTGCTTGAACCATGTTTGTGTACCGTACAATTACTCTGATGCTTCCACATTCTAGATCATAAAGGAACCATGTGATCAGAAATGAAAGACTTAGATCTGGAAGAAGCTTCAGAGCTAGAATTGAAACGAACATCAGGATAAAGCCCAGAAACATTAACATCTAGAAAATTAGGCTCATCAGGAAGGGTTTCCCCCAATAACCTACGAACACAAGAAACCAATTGAAAATATCCATGCTCAAGTGCTTCGAAAGCTATAACAAAAAGGTGCTATCTTGAAACAGGATCCATCTGAACTGACCTTTAAAGAAGATGCAAAGAAACCAGGAAAAGCTTCGATGAATCTGTGCGTAATAAAACCTGACTTTTTTGCTTCTTTTTGTGAAAAATGAATCAGAACAACCTTCTTCAGTTTAAATAAAGTATTTAAAAGGTCAAAGGCATAAAACCCTAGGGTCTCAAAAAGCAAGAAAAATCAAAAGAAGGATTTGGTGACGTAGTCGCGTCTCATAAATGATATATGAGAAACCAAACGATTAAAGGACACGTGTCATGGAACGAATAGATTAGTTCATCAAGATTTTTAAAAGTCACAATCATTAGATCTCGCGTGAAGAGACAAACCGCACATACATGATTGCCATTAAGACACGCCATTAATGCAGTGGATTATTTAAGGATTAGTATTATTGCATTAGAGAGAAATTGAGAAGGGAAAGACAAAAGGCTAGTCGGAATTCACAGCAGTTAAAATATTTCCGCCAAAATGAATTCTACTCAGCAAAAATATTTTAAGGGGCTATTGTTATACGTATATCTTGTTAAATGTACACGTCACCAATTGGCAAGACAATCCCTTAAAAAGATCGCCAAATGGGCATCTGAGCTAGCAATTAGAAGACACCATCCAAGACGTCACTAAGAAATGAAAACCCGAGTAAGTCCGAACATGAGTACTCGGCACATTATGTTCTACTCGAGACAGCACAAGGAACCCGAATAAAAAAGTTCAACATATGATACACATACGTGGGTAAACCCGAGAATCATACTCCAATATGCAAAATGACCGTATCAAAGTGTTTCTGGAAGGATAAAATACTAAACAGGAAGTGAGTCCAAATCAGGCAACTACTATTCTAGAAGACTACACACCGATAAGGAAATAAGTCCTAAACGGACTATGCCACTAGAATCCTATTAAGATCCAAACTCAATCTTCATAAGGCCCCTGAAATATGAAAGAAGATAAATGCGACTTCAATAAGCAACCAGTCTTAATTAAAGTACAATTCCTTTTTCTTACTTGTACAACAAGGATTAGGGTTCTATGCACATATAAATAGGCCCATAATCTCATTGTAAGGGAGGGATAATGAAATATAGAGAGACTCAAGAGAGAGGCAATTGAGATTGAGTGGTGTAATTCTTTGTTTAAATAGTGGATTTGGCTTGGTTGTGCATTAAACCACCTATGGACATTTCTCCAATCACCGGAGTTTTACCATGTAAACTCGTGTCATTATTGCTTACATTACATTCTCTTTCTCTTGCTCTTTTAAAAGGTCATAAAAAAATCCAACGTTGTTGACTTTGTCATCCATCGAGAAATCGACGTTAACAACTTTTTTCCCAAATTCTCGTTGAGGTTAGAGAGGTCTTGCACTTTCCATTTTAACTTTTCATTTTTTCCTTTAAGACAATCGATTTCTTGATTAAGCCCTTTGTTTTTATCTTCTAACCCCTTATTCTCTGGCTCTAAGATACTAAAACTCATTTTCAGACTGTCTTCATTAACAATGTTGTCTTCTTCTTTAATTGCTTCCCTTTCCAAGACAATATCAAGATGTCCTACTTCCAGTTCTGAGGCTAATTCAAATGCCTTGACAAGTTCAAGAACTTTCCTCTTTTTATTGCATTTTCTTTAATTTTCTTGGAGTTTCTACGACTAGACACTAATTGCCCATTTCATTCTCCTTCGGTTTCTTCACAATGAAGTCCACCGTCTTGCTTCCATACTAAAAGACAATTCTCTTGAGACCACATTAACAATCATACCAGTTATGGCCATAAATGACCTTCCTAGCAATAACCTCCAATCTTGATCTATGATACCGTCATTCTTAACATCCAAAACAACAAAATCGACCACAACCTTAAGCCCATAAACGTTTAATTGCACATATTCAATTATACCCACCGGAGTTACAATTGAATTGTCAACCATCTTCAAGGTAATGGATGTAGGATTTAATGTGCCAATGTTCAGTTGTCTTCAAACTTGAAGGGGTATCATGTTTATACTTGCCATCATGTCTAACACTCCTTCTATCAGATCTGAACTTCCAATGCACACCTGAATAATGAAACTTCCTGGATCCTCTAACTTTAATGGTGCGATCTCTTCTACGGGACCCTCACTAACTCCCATATTGCATTCTTCATCTACATCTTCATTCTCTTTAACCTCTTCTCTAGCTTCAAATGACTCCAACATTTTTTCTTCTTCCATTTAATCTTATTTACTATCTTGCACTACTTTTATAGTTTTAGCTTGTCCTTTCCCTTTCACAGACTTCCCGTTTTCTTGCTTAAGAATGTAGTTTGCTATCTGGGTCATCTAAGTCTCCATTTTTTTAGAGTAAGGCATCAAGACCATGCACTTTTTGATCATTGGAATCAATGTAGTTTTGGAGCTTTTGTTGGGTAGCATTTTGAATGTTGTTGAAGTCTTGAGTGGATTTTTGGTGGCTTTGTAGCAACTCCTTCATCATATCTTCGAGGGACTTAGTCTTTGTCGGAAATTGACTGGGTTGATTAATGAAGTTTGATAGAGGTTGGGTTGAACTCCTTACCATTGATTACTTGGTCCACCTTGATTGTTGTACTTATTAAATCCTTTCCCTTAGCTTGGGTTATTGTTGCTCCATGAGAAGTTCGGGTGATTCCTCCATCCTAGATTGTAGGTATTTGAGTAGGGATAATTTTTTTATCGTTGGAACCCTCCCAACATTTGAGCCTCCTTATGCTCATAATTAAGATCCCCACTCATCGAGTCACTCCTAACTTGCTTCACTTGAGTTCCCGACTTACTCATGTTGAATAACATGTCCTTAATAGATTGCATGTCTTTTTCCATCCTAGTCATCTTAATAACAACCCCCGTATTGTCATTAATCCTAATCTTACCACCTCTTCGAATGTTGGAAAACCATTGTTGTTAATTATGAGCCAACTTTTCCATGAGCTGGTAAGCTTCTCTTGTCAATAATTGTTCCACCACTAACATTATCCACCATTACCTGAGTACTAGTCGAAAGACCCTGATAGAAGGAAGTGACCTTCAATTCATCTGTATATGTATGTGGTGGGGCTTGTGCTAACAAGACATGAAATTTATCCCATGCTTCATGAAATGGCTCTCCATTCTCTTCGCTAAAGGTGGCGATCTTAATTTTCAACTCTTGCTCGAGCAGTTGAGAAAAACTTTTTATATAAAGCCTTATAGACTTGAGGCCAAGTTGTGAGAGTCCCGAGCCTCAAGGCCATATACCATTGCATAGCCCGATCCTTCTAGCAATATTGAAAATACCTGATTTGTAACTGCCACTAGTCAATATGGTATTTCTAACCACAATAGGAAAGGTCTCCATAACAGTACAGTACTACTTAATAAATTGTAAACAATCCCTTGAAGGTGATCTGTGAAATGATGGAATCAAGTTGACATGCATTCCTTTTAGTTCGTACTCCTTTGTAACTTCATCTAGAACTATAGCAGTAGGAATCTCCTCTCTAGTTGAGGGAAGAGTGTACTCCCCTATAGTAAAACCCAAGCCATTTGAAAGAGTCTCTTCCATCTCTACTGGCAAATTAGGCACCTGATCGTTATCCATTTCTTCTTCAAACTGATACTGCTCAAATTGCCTAACAACTCTACCAACACGGTTAATGTTGTCTTGAATTGGTACCATTGGTCTTTGTAAAGAACTTCTCCCATGCATATACCTATACACCTTAGACTACACAAATAGAAGAAACAAGGCAAAAGAAACAAGAACAATAAATAAACTCTAAGGCTAAAACAAAAACTAATCTAACTACTTAAGCAAATATAATAAAAAAGGAACATATATGTTGATCCCCAGTAGCGATGCCATTTTGACAAGTGTCGTTTTGTATATGTAAAATATCTTGTCAAAAAAATTGATGAAAACCTATTTGCACTCATATTTGATAACAATACATTATACTCTAAGCTAATATGCAAGAAGAACAATAGAAATGATGTTTTGAATCAATTATGAATAAAAAACAAAAACAAGTCTAACTAACTAAAAATGCAACAAATAGTAAAGATGATGTATGATAAGGGGACTAAGAGAATGATGGATTCAACATGAAGCCATGGGTATGTATGAATTCTCGTTAATTCTCATTAATCCAAAGTAACTAATATAGACGGTATAGTATTGATTGTATATCCTTTGTGAGTATTCAATCTAGAGGGTATAGTATTGATTACCCACAAGTGATTGCTCATTAAAATGTATATCTATCAAATAAGGACTAATCTCTTAATAAATTCACCAACCTAGAGAGTATATAGTTGGTGCTTAATCTCTCTCAAGCAACCAATATAGAGGGTATAAAATTGGTCACTCAATTGAGATTAGATAAGGAAAGAGATTAAAAAGTCTGGATTCAATAGAGGAAGGTATTCTAACTAAATCCTTCCATTCAAATGAGCTAAGAAAATTAAATATAGGGTATATTCAATTCTCTACTCTAATTATTTCTTAGATAACATGCAAGAAAATAAGGGTAAAATCAAATGCAAATCATCCTTGAAATCACTAACAACCAATGAATGGAATATATGTGATAAATTAAATGATAAGTACAGAATTCAATTACAAACCCATGATAACAAATGAATCACATCAATGCCCTAGTGGATGTTTAGCTACTCATGTCTATTACAAGAATGAAACAAGGAGAAAAGAATAAAAGTAAACCCATAGATGATTCCTCTTTCTGAAAGCTCCAAATGATATCCTTAATTCCTTTTGTTGAGTAGATGATATGGATGATGTGATATTTAATGGGTTTTGAAGAGGAAAGAATTCTTAGATATAGAGAGAGAAAATGGCTATGAATGGGTGTGTAGGCGTGTGGCTCCTAACAGAATGGATCAAATTTATAGGTGCCATCAAAATGGCTGAAAAATGCTGATGTGGCAAGCTGTCTCGAGAAATGCACGGGTTGTGCATAGGTAGAGACCCGCGCATGACCCTGTGCAAATACCTGGTGCTTTGATTTTCCTCTCCCCGGTATAAGTGCATTGTGTGGACACTTGCACGATAGTGAGCGGGTGTTGACGTGTGCATTGCCTTGATGCTTCAATTCTAGCTCCCGGTTTTAAATGAATGAGCGAACAGTTGCTCGATGATGTGTGAGTGTTGACCCGTGCAATGGCCTAGCTTCTACTTCCTTCAAAATGCGTGGGTTATGCGCTGCTTGGAACCCGTGCAAGACCAGCGCACAGCCCTAATGCTGCTTTATCAACTTTTCGACCTTTTTCCTTGTAAAAACCACATCTTTTATCCAATTAACCAGAATGTACCTAACCACCAGAAAACCTAAATAAAGAGCCATAAGAGACGTAAAAACGCTCGAAAATGACACAATGGCTAATTAAATGAGAGCCAAAATATATAACAATTTTGACACGTTCAGCTGCTGAGAACTTAAATGAGCGAGCTACTGGTCTAGGCTAGGCTATTAGAAGGGTCTTGCTACTATAATCGGAGGTTGTGCCAAGAATGGAATGATCGCCATGGATGTCTATCTTGGCATCTCCCTCTGCTGACCCTATTTATTCTTCTCATGTTGCTCAGATGATTGAATTAGAAGGCAGCTTTTACTAAGGCTGAATTGATATCTCCGTGTGCTAATCGACATGCATATCTAACTGCTTTAGGAATGGATCCAACTCTTGTGCATCTACCTACTGCTCTAGAGATGTATGTAAATATGACTTTGTATGCTATTGCCACTGATCTGGAGGAGTCGAGATCATAGAATATCTTGGCGGTCCCTGATGTTGCTTCTAGTGCAACCGCTGAGAATGATACAGATTAAGTCATGCACTTCTTCCGACGTTTCTGCTCTCTCCCACTCATTTGGCTGACTGGTTTTGATAAAACATAATCCTGGTGACCATATCCTTGAGGCCTCTGACCTCTGTAGCAAGCTAACTGACTATTTTAGCTACCTTTGCGTTCGTTTTAGCCACCTCAACATTAAATATAATCCAACGTTGTGCCAATGATGGTAGCTGCTCATCTAACTATAGGAACTCGAATTTACATTACGTAACAAAAATGGGGTTTTAGATTTTTTTTTGCAACTTTTAAACCATATACTGAAGGGAAAAACCCATGCAGCGGAAGCGTAGAAAGAATTTATGAAATTAGGGTTTCGGTATAAATTAAAATTTTTCCTTTTTAAAAAACAAGAACGTTAACCCTAGATTATTGATGTACATAAAAAGTATCATACCTTTTTCTCACGACGTTTGAACAAGCACCGAATTGAATCTGCAAGATCTTCCAATCCAATCACGAATGTGAATCACCTAAGAGTGTGGGCTCCCTTTCTTTAAATTGTATACATGAGGATGGAAACAAACAAAATATTTTTCTTTGTTAGTTACAATTATCCTCCAAGAAGAAAACAAAGAAGATTAGGTCACTTGTGAATTATCAATCAATTAGATTGAAACTCGTGTGAACCTCGATTCGATGTTGTACACAAAACCTTTTATTGTAAAGGTTACTAGTGTACTATCGAAAACTAAAAGTTCTCTGTTCCTTTTCTTCTTTGCCAAATATTCACACACCAGTCTTTTGAATTGGATGAATTTATCTAGAGTAAGAACCAAATTCTCTATACATAAAACTCTATTATGGCCGAAAACTCTTTTAGAAAAATTAGGGCTTAGCCGAATATCTTAGAATTATCTAATGACCAAAATTTTCCTCTCTCTAAATTCTCTTTGGCTTGCACTAAATTTTGAGCTACAAAATCCTCTCTTGGCCAAAATTTAAAGGTAGTATAAATAGGCATGCAAATATTTTCCTAAGAAAAATTTACTTTGTTGTTAAGAATCCTTTCCTTAGGTGGATTTACTTAGTGGTTAAGAATCCTTTTCAAAAAAGAATTTTACCTTTAGGTAGATTTACTTGGTGACCAAGAATCCTTTTCCAAAAAGAATTCTTTCTTACACCAAGACTCGTAATCCAACTCAATAATGTATTTGTAACCATATTAAATATTTCATAATTTGACAAGATAAATAATTCCTTTTATTTATCTACTTATCAAATATAGTCTTTAATATTAATTATACTACAAACAATAGTTTAATATTAGGAGACCAACTCCTATTAGGAAAAAGATTTTTACTTTTAATTAAATAATTAATGAATTACAAATTAATTGATTTCCATTTAATTAAATAATAAAATAAAAATAATATAATTAAGCTAAACTATATAGCTTTGCCGTCCAACTCGTATACATGGGCCAATATATTATTTTTCTTATTTTATTAAATCCAATGGACCTTAATAAAAAGTCCACATGTGAACTAGACCCATTCTTACAAAAGAAACAAGTCCACATGCCTAAATACAATTCTAGATGGACCCCTAAATTGGTCCGGTAAAATATATCAAGTGATCCATGCAAGTTCGTGTGGATTGGGGATCTTGGCGGGCTATCTAAATTTAAGCTCCATTAGACACAACCCAATCACAATCAACAAACGATTCACTTAGGTCCAATCTATTAATTTTAGTTCATTCCACTAAAGAACTAAAATTGCACTCTTAAATAAAGATAAAATAAGTTAATATTTTTTACTCATACCCTAGACAACTTTATTAGAGAAAATGCATCCTCGCGAAGAATATCAGTAATCGCCAAGAGCTCATAGACCGCCTATAGCTCTCCAAGTTACCATATTTACTTATAGGATCAAATTTTGAATATGGATATTTTGACTTGTCCAGAAGCCATGTTTCAATAGACACTAATGAGAACTTAAAGTTAAGATTTAATATACAAACCCTCAAAACATCCATATGATGATATTCTCCTCTCATTTAATTAACAGAGCCACAATGTTCATATCTATAGATGAAGTCCTCTATCGATTAACAAATGAATACCACCAAACTACTGAGGATGGACTATGCTATATAATGGTACTCAATGATAGCTCAAATAATAAAACCTGTAACCATACGTCCATCATTTATCTCAGGATTGAGGTAGACTTTTCAATTGTCTTAAAATAAAAACTTTTATCCATTGAAGGTTCCAGATAATGTATTTAATTATGATCCAATTCAATACACCCAGTGCATTAGATTCTTTTACCTAAAGACACCACACTTTGATTATTTTAGACTCATCATAACACATTTGATCCCACTCAAATGCTAGCAAAAGAATCTACAACTTTAACAAGATAAAGGTGCCCAACCTTTATCTTAAGTTGTGAATATTATTCAAGACTAATTGAAGAATTGTGTCTACCTCATACAAATCTAAATGTATGAACAATTCTTCTTTTCTCATTGTCTTTTGACCTTATGATTATTTACTTTTGACAATTATAATAGTTAAACTATAAATTCTATAAGATTTGTTAAACTAGAAATCACTTTATTCATATGAAAAGATTGTTAATTACAATATTACACTCTTTCTATTAAGCATAATCCTAACAATCTCCCACTTGCTCTATAGCAAATCTGTCATATCTCTCATCCCCATGTTCTCTATATGCCCATCAAAACTCTTTTGTGGAAGAGCCTTTGTAATGGGTTTCACTAGATTATCTGCTGACGCGATCTTGGTAATCATCACGTCACCCCTATGCACAATTTCCCTCAGAAGGTGATACTTCCTTTCAATGTGTTTCCTCTCTTATGACTTCTTGGTTCTTTTGAATTAGTCACTGCTCCACTATTGTCACAATAGATAGTGATTTGCTTATTCGTATCAGGAACCACTTCTAAGTAAATCAAGAATTGGCGGAACCGGACAACCTCTTTAGCCCCCTCGCATGCAACAACATACTCGGCTTCCATGGTAGAATTAGAAATACAAGATTGCTTGATACTCCTCAATATGGCTGCCCCTCTACCAATAGTAAACACAGATCCTGATGTTGATCTCCTAGAGTTAGAATCTGACTAAAAATCAGAATCTATATACCCAACGAGAATTAAATATCCTTCAGAGTATACAAGCATATATTCTCTCGTTATCATAATTTACTTGAAAATATGCTTGACTGCCGTCCAGTGATCAGAAACAGTTTTCGATTGAAACTTGCTAACTATACCCAGGACAAAACAAATATCTAGTCTAGTGCAGAGCATTGCATACATGAGACTTCCAACTGTCGATGCATATGGAACCCTACTCATGAATTGCTCTTCATGCTTATTCTTAGGAACTTGTCCCTTAGAAAGTTTGATTCCATGTCTGAAAGGTAACATACCTTTCTTGGAATCTTGCATGGAGAACCTAGACAAGAGTTTATCTATGTATAAAGCTTGGGATAATGCAATCGTTCTACTTTCTATCCCTTATTACTTGGATACCAAGAATATAACTTTCTTCTCCTAAGTCCTTCATATCAAATTGTTTTGCTAACCATTCATTTATTGATGTCAATACACCTACACCGCTTCTGATGAGTAGTATATCATCAACGTAAAGAACTAGGAAAATGAACTTGTTGCCTTTAATCCTTTTGTATACACAAGGTTCATCAAGGTTTTGAATAAATCCAAAACCTTTCACGGCTTGATCGAACCTTATGTTCCAGGATCTGGATGCTTGCTTCAATCCATATATGGATCTTTGCAACTTGCATACTCTTTCCTCTTGGCCTTTTTAAATGAATCATTCTGGTAGCATCATGTAGATGCTTTTGTCAAAACTTCTATTAAGGAAAGTTGTCTTGACGTCCATTTGCCAAATCCATAGGTCTAGAGATGTTCCAATGGATAAAAGTATCCTAATGGATTTAAGCATGGCCACAAGAGATAAGGTTTCTTCATAATCGATTCCTTCATTCTATGTGTAACCTTTAGCTACCAATCTAGCATTAAAGGTTTTCACCTTTCGATCCATTCCTCTTTTCCTCTTGTATACCCACTTACACCCAATGGGTTTTATCCCTTTAAGCAAGTCTATAAGAGACCAGATTTTGTTTTTGAACATAGATTCAATTTTGGATTGCATTGCCTTTTGCCAATGGTGACAATCAACATCTTCAATTGTTTCCTTGTACGTATAAGGATCATCGTCGTCCAAAAGATTCTCTACAGATTCTCCTAGACCGATGTATCTCTCTGGTTGTCTACTAACCCTCCCACTACAACGAGGTATGGTAGATTGTTGATCTTGTGTTGGTACGGAACTTACAATTGGGATTGGTTGTGAAACCCCATATGGAATTGTATCTTCTGAAAGCCCATTCAGGACAATTTCACTTTAAGGCAAAAAATTATTCATATAGTCCTCTTCCATAAATTTAGCATTTGTCAAAACAAATACTTTAAGATCTAAAGGACTATAGAAATAATATCCTTTTGTTCCTTTTGGATACCTTACAAATATGCATGTTTCTGAATGGGACTCCATCTTTTTTGTCTTTCCTTTTAACACGTGCACAGGACATCCAAATATCCATAAGAGTTATAAACTAGGCTTTCGCCAGGTCCATAACTCATGCGGTGTTTTAAGAGTCGACTTAGATGGTACATCGTTTAGAATATACATGGCAGTTTGTAAAACATATCCCCAAAAAGAATTAGAAAGCGTTGAATAACTCAACATAGACCTAACCATGTCTAAAAGAGTTCTATTTCTCCTTTCTACCACCACATTTTGTTGAGGTGTACCTGGTGTAGAAAACTGAGAAATTATCCCGTTATCAATAAGATATTGCTGAGACTCACCAGATAGATATTCTCCACCACGATCAGACCTCAAGATTTTTATGCATTTCTCAAGCTGATTTTCAACTTTAGCTTTAAATGCTTTGAACATATCAAAAGCATCTGACTTATGTCTCATGAGATACACATAGACAAATCTTGAGTTATCATCCGTGAAAGTGATGAAGTACTCATATCCACCTCTAGCTTGAATGCTCATAGGTCTACACACATCAGTGTGTATCAATCCTAAACATTCGATGGCTCTTGTGCCTTTAGTCGTAAACGACCTTTTGGTCATTTTACCTTCCAAACAAGATTCATAAGTTGGTAGATCATCAACCTTTAAGTCACTTAAGGTCCATCACTTACCAATATTTTGATCCTATTAAGGTCAATATGACCTAGGCGTAAATGCCATATGTAGGTTTCATCTTTTGATAATTTTACGCTTTTATGATTAGGTTTCATTGATTTCGTGTCTAACAAGTGAGAGATATTTCTAGGCAAGTTGAACAAACCCTTTTCCAATGTACCTTTATAAACAAATTTGTTATTCTTACTAATAATAAAACCTTTATTAAAAGTAACCGAATATCCAAATTTATGTAAACAAGAGACCGAAATTAAATTCCCCTTGAATTGTGTTACATAATAAACGTTTATTAAAACTAAATGCTTATAAGAATCTAAATTGATTTTAATATCTCCCAGTACACTAGTAGACACTAAAGCTTCATTGCCTAAATGCAAGTTGAATTCATTCTTATTCAGTCTATTCCTTTGACTCTTTTCACCACAAAGGAAATATTTCCCTTTGATCTTGGTTACATTCTTGGTCTCCTTCTAAGAAGGCTCAAGTGGTTTTTTCTTCTATTGTCCTTGACCTTCTTACGGGTCTTTAACAGTAGCAACTTACCAAGCATACGAATCTCTTGACCCTTGCCTTTCACAAGGATTATCTCGGTGCTTTGAACATCTTACATCAGGCATTGCAAGGTGTATTATTTATTGTTCAAGTTGTAGTCCAACTTAAACTGATCAAAGGAATCTGACAGTGAGTTGATGATCATGTCAGTTTTTGTCTCAGCATCTATCTCAGCACCTCTTAGTTTAGCAATGTTAAGATATGCTATGACTTTCATCATGTGATCTTTCACAACCTGTCCAGGTTTCATCCTAAGATTCATAAAAGCAGTCACTGCCTCTCTTATAGTCATCCTAGACCTCATAGCAAACATCTTCTCTAGAGACATCATTATATCGGCAACAGTCTTCATTCCTTCATGTTGCTGTTGCAACACTTCGGAGATATGGCCATAATGTAATGTTCATTTAGCCATCTCATCTGAAGACTTCAACTACTAATACTCATCTCTTTGCTTCTGAGTAGATTCATTAGTTTGGTGGTTAAGGATAGAAATAATGAATTTATGTTTTTTAGCTTGCAATAACAACCCAATTTTCCTTTTCCATGTGATATAATTATCATCAGTTAAAGTATTATATTTTAAGATGTTTATTAGGGATGGGTCATGATTTCTTTATAATAACAAAAGTTATATAAGCAAAAAATCATGATAAAGCACTTTCGAATATTTATCTTGAATTAAATAAAATAATTCAATCGTAAAATTCAACGGTGATCCAACACCCACAAATGTCACACCTCCTTTAAGAGTTCGCACCATTTACTAGTTGGACTAGGTCCCTCCTAATTGTTAACATAACAACCAGCATTTTCAATTTTAGCCTTGTGATTTTACTAACAAGAACTCTTGGGAAGATATTAATAAACTCAGATTGAGTGTGTTACCAAGTTATCGACGTTCAATATAATCCCTCACGAATATCCCTCCTTTAGGAGTAGATATCTTTTGGGCTAATTGTCTAGTCTATCCTTGTAAGGAAGTATCTTGCTAAATTCCATTCATGAATACCTCTTGGGAGGTTATTACATGAAACATAAAGCTCAACTAAACTTGGAGGCCGTAGGTGTTCCAAAACACCTTCTCTCACTCAATTGTTTAAGGCGTGTGATCGAATTCCAAAGAATGATTTACCAAGTTATCTAGATGCCAATTTAGATTCCTAAACCGTTCTATGCATGTTCATACCAAAAGAGATATATGAGTGGCACTCCTATTCTATATGACATGTTATCAAACAATTACAAACATTGAAATATTTATAAAAAATATAAATAGCTACAATTTTGGTCCATCCTAGAAAAGCAAGTAAATTACATGTCTTGGAATATAAAAAACTCCTTTCTTGCTGAACAAGTCTTCACGCGACCTTTGTCGTTTGGACTCCCTTGGCTGCCTCCTATGGGTGTACGCACCCTTGGCCCCTACCCATGGGTGTGCACATGCCACAATCCCATAAAGGGCTGCCATGCGTAGCCCATGGCTTCCATAGGGCTGCCGTGCGCAGCCCATGCCACAACAAATGTGTCCGCGTGCTCTTTGCATGCACGTTTGTTGCTACGGCTCGCACGGTCCCAAACTTGTTCTGGTTGCTTCCAATTCTTCAAACCTTCGAGTCTTCGATACTTGAGTGTATTATAAAAGAATTATAAATAAAAATACTGCAGGTTTTTTTATTACAACAAAAAAAAACTTAGCAACTACCAAGAAGGAAATTATGGCGATGATAGATCACCCTTCTTGTTATAATCCCAAAACAAAATACATTGAAATTCTAGGACCAAAATTGAGCAATACCAATCTACATATAAAACATATATATTTCCATACATTCCAACGTAAATATATATGTGAATACCTAGAGTGCCATCGCTTTCTAAAACATGCATATATCTAATAAAAAGAAAAAGATTCACGAACACATACATCAACTAATCAAGGGTACAACCTGGCTCAGATAACAATTGAAGGGAAAAACCCACGCAGCGGAAGCATAGAAAAAATTTATGAAATTAGGGTTTCAGTATAAATTAAAATTATCCCTTTTTTAATAAGAAGAACCTTAACCCTATATTAATTGATGTATATAAAAAGTGTCGTACCTTTTTCTCGTGACGATTGAACAAGCGCTGAATTGAACCCGTAAGATCTTCCAATCCAATCACGAACGTGAATCACCTAGGAATGTGGGCTCCCAATCATTAAATTGTATACCTGAGGATGGAAACAAATAAAATCTTTTTCTTTGTTAGTTACAATTATCCTTCAAGAAGAAAACAAAGAACGTTAGGTCACTTGTGAATTATCAATCAATTTGATTGAAACTCGCGTGAACCTCTATTTGATGTTATACACAAAACCTTTTAATGTAAAGGCTACTAGTGTACTATCAAAAACTAAGCATTCTTTCTTCCTTTTCTTCTTTGCCAAAATTTCACACACCAATCTTTAGAGTTGTATAAATTTATCTAGAGCAAGAACCGAATTCTCTATACTTAAAATTCTATGGTGGCCGAAAACTCTTTTAGAAAAATAAGGGGTTAGCCGACTTTTTCTTCATAGGTTTATCTAATGGCCAAAATTTTCCTCTCTCTAAATTCTCTTTGGCTTGCACGAAATTTTGAGATACAAAATCCTCTCTTTGCCAAAATTTAGAGGTAGTATAAATAGGCATACAAATCCTATACTAAGAAGGATTTACTTGGTTGTTAAGAATCCTTTGCTTAGGTGGATTTACTTGGTGGTTAAAAATCCTACCCTTAGGTAGATTTACTTGGTGATCAAGAATCCTTTTCCAAAAAGAATTCTTTCCTACACCAAAACTCCTAATCCAACTCAATAGTGTATTTGTAACCATATTAAAGATTTCCTAATTTGACTAGATAAATAATTCCTTTTATTTATCTACTTATCAAATATAGTCTTTAATATAATTATACTACCAACAATAGTATTATATTAATAGACCAACTCCTACTAGGAAAAAGGTTTTGACTTTTAATTAAATAATTACCAAATTAATTATTTTGCATTAAATTAAATAATAAAATAAAAATAATATAATTAAGCTGAACTATAGAGCTTTGCCGCCCAACTCATATACATGGGTCAATATATTATTTTTCTTATTTTATTAAATCCATTGGACCTTAATAAAAAGTCCACATGTGAACTAGACCTATTCTAACAAAAGAAACAAGTCCACATGCCTCAATACAATTCTAGATGGACCCCTAAATTGGTCCAGTAGAATATATCAAGTGATCCATGCAAGTTCGTGTGGATTGGGGATCTTGGCGGGCTATCTAAATTTAAGCTCCAGTAGACACAACCCAATCACAATCAACAAATAATTCACTTAGGTCCGATCTATTTAATTTTAGTTCATTCCACTAAAGAACTAAAATTGAACTCTTAAATGAAGATAGAATAAATTGATGTTACTCATCATACCCTAGACAACCTTATTGGAGAAAGTGTATCCTCATGAAGAATATCAGTAATTGCCAAGAGCTCATAGACCGCCTCTAGCTCTCCAAGTTACCATATTTACTCATATGACCACATTTTGAACTTGGATATTCTGACTTGTCTAGAAGCCATGTTTCAATAGACACTAATGAAAACTTAACCTTAATATTTAATATCCAATACCTCAAAACATCCATACGATGATACTCTACTCTCATTTAATAAATGGAGCCACGATGTCCATATCTGTAAATGAAGTCTTCTATCGATTAACAAATGAATACCACTAAACTATCGAGGATAGACTATGCTATATAATCGTACTCATTGATAGCTCAAATGATAACACTTGCAACCATAAGTCCATCATTTATCTCAGGATTAAGATATACTCTCCTATTGTCTTCAAATGAATACTTTTATCCATTGACGATTCTAGATAAAGTATTTCATTGTGATCCAATTCAGTTCACCCAGTGCACTAGATTCTTATGCCCAAAGACACCACACTTTGATGATTTTAAACTCATCATAACACATTTGATCCCACTCAAATGCTAGCAAAAGAATCTACAACTTTGACAAGATAAAGGTGCCCAACCTTTATCTTAAGTTGTGAATATTACTCAAGACTAACTAAAGAATTGTGTATACCTCATACATATCTAGATGTATCAACAATTCTTCTTTTCTCCTAGTCTTTTGACCTTATGATTATTTACTTTTGACAATTATAATAATTAAACTAAAAATGCTATAAGATTTGTTAAACTAGAAATCACTTTAATAATATGAAACGATTGTCAAATACATTATTATACTCTTGCTATCGAGCATAATCCCAACATATACAGCATATAGGAATACATAAAGATGGATTTAGATCTTACCCTTGATGCTAACTTTTTCTTTACTTTAAGCTTTATTCCGATTACGAACCACCAAGTCATACCTGCTATGTCTCATGATCTGGTATCATTGTGTGGGCACATCGTGATCATCCATGAATGTACAAGATGGATTTAGATCTTACCCTTGATGCTAACTCCTTCGTTTCTTTAAGCTTTATTCCGATTACGAACCACCAAGTCATACCCGCTATGTCTAGCAATCTGGTGTCTTTGTGTGGGCATGTCACGATCATCCAGGAACGTACAAGAGATGCAAAGGCTTGAAGAGTAGAACTTCTCCTTTTCTTCTTAACAAATTCGGCCACCACAAACAAGAATAATGTTATTTTTCTTTTTGCCGAAATCTTCCTAGATTATCTAGGGTTTTTATTTTTATGTTTTTGGTTCAAAGAATCACAATCAGTCTCTCGTATCCTTGTTATGCAAATATATCTATATATTTATATATTTAAAACTATATACAAATCCTTTTCCAATTATATTTTAATATATTAAAAGAATAAGTAGTATTTAAGTGTCTAGGTAGAGTATGATTCTAACTCCCACATAACCTTAGTTGACTTGAACTTAAACACTTGACTTTTTAAAGAATAAAATAATTTAATTATTTAATCTTTGTTTCAGTCATGTTTTGTACCTACAACCTCTAATTATTACTAATTCATAACTCATAATTATTAGTTTATTAATTAAACAATCTAATTATCTAACTAATTAATTATTAATTTATTAATTAAATAATCTCATTATTCAATTAATCCGTGAATAAAAACGTGTCACTTAGGTAACACAATTAATTGGACAATCCAATTTTTTAACCGTGACCCTTGTTACCAATAGTCAATCGGGCTAGCAAGGAGACCTAATGGACCCACAGTTTTAAGCTCTAAAAATACTTAGAAATAATTAATTAAACTCTTTAATTAATATTTTATGATCATTAATCTCGTAGTTATTCAACTAAAAACCCAAGGTTGCACTCTCGTAACTGTAGATGTATTACACAAACTGAAATTACAGTTGTCCATTGATATAACTATTACATACAGTACGAACCTCCACAAGTAATTCATAGTTAGAGTTGGATCATAAATTCATTTATACCCCTCAAATCATATTTTTCCATCAAGTACCGTTGATTCTCTAATGAACAATAAATCATAACTTCCCTTACGGAAGAAAGAGAGCTCTCATAATGTTCAAGCCCCAAATTAACCCTTAAGGGAACTACTATCTAGTATCTTCTTATCGTAGGAATAAGTCCATTCCACTCTTATGTCCAGACCTTCCTAGTCACAAGCCAAAGCACGATTCCAACATACGAAGTTATTGATTGGGAATGCAACTCTGATCTCACCCATGGTACATCAAAAACCACGATCTAGCCTGAAGGAGTCGATAAGACACTCAGGATTAAGATCACCCTTATATAACCATCATTTGTCGATATATATGAATCTTATCTTGTAACGGATCTTGGTGAGAGATTCATATAGATTATGGCTCAGCACTATGTGATCACATCATATGAGGTGCCTCCACTCTCATATCACCATATGAATAGTCTTGGTTAAGACCACCGTACATTAAAAAAGGACCGCATCTGTAGATTAACCACAATTAAAGTACCTAACTCTACTTGCTATCTACGGACTCTTCAAATTGCTTATCTCAAACTGAATACCTCTGTATATGACACTCATATACTCAGTTAGAGATTACATTCTGCAATCTAGGATGTTAAGTACACATGATATCAATGTATGAGACAATTATATAGAATGAATAAACTACTTCTTTTATTAATTTTTCATTCACATTTACAAATTACAAGCTTTAGGGCATAAACGCTAACAATCTTCCATTTTCACTAAATCAGGTGAGACATTTCTCATAACCTTAGACCTTCTAGGTGACCTTTAAACAATTTAGCAGTGAAGGTCATAGTAATTGGACCAACATGATTGCCCAATGACTTTATCTTTTTCACGGTCTCATCCTCTCTATACTCCTTCTCTCTGATAAGATGATATTTCCTCTTTATATGCTTCCCTCTCTTATGGCTTCTTGGTTCTTTGGAATTAACCACAACACCACTGTTATCACAGTAAAGTATGATGGGCTTATCCAGATCAAGAACAATTTCCAGATCATTCAAGAACTTACGGAGCCAAACAACCTTTTTAGTTGCTTCACAAGCTGCTATATATTCGACTTTCATGGTTGAGTCAACCGTACATGATTGCATAACACTCCTCTATACTACGGCTCCATCACCAAGGGTAAAAACTGATCCAGACGTGGATTTTTTAGAATCTTTATCTAACTAAAAATCAGAGTCTGTATATCCTACCCTAAATATACTGGCTATAGTTTTTCGTTCTTCGAAGATACTTGAGAATAGCCTTTACGGCAACCCAATGATTCAATCCTAGGTTTGACATAAACCTACTGGCTGTTCCCACTATGAAGCAGATGTCCAGACTCGCGCATAGCATAGCATACATAAGACTACCTACTACTGATGCATAGGGAATTAGTCTCATATCCTCAACTTCTTGAGCTGTCTTAGGAGACTTTTCCTTAGATAGGTGAACTCCATGCTTGAAAGGTGTATAGACTTTCTTGGAGTTCGGCATTAAGAATCATACAAGAATCTTTTAGATATACGATGCTTGAGACAATGCTAAGAGTTTGTTCTTACGATTCCTTATTAATTGCATCTTGAGAGCACAAATTGCCTCTCCCAAATATTTCATTTGGCATTGGCTTGCAAGCTAGCCCTTTACTTCCAATAACACCCCTCTATCATTCCTAATGAGTAGGATATTATCTACATATAGGACTATGAAAGCTATCTTCATGTCAACGATCCACTTGTAAACACAATGCTTATCGATGTTATTGCTCAAAGCCATAGCTTGTTTTTTATAACATTGTCTAACCTAATGTCCCAAGATCTAGAAGCTTGTTTTAGTCCATACATGGACCTTTGCAGGTTGCAAATCATTTGCTCTGGATCATGGGATACGGATCCCTCCGGTTGTATCATATAGATGCTTTCATCATGAAACAAATATTATGGTGTGTATAATATTAATCTAGGGGGGTGAATAGATTTTAACAATTTTTATTCAATTTTCGTTAAAGGTCAAGTTGACGAAAATGCCCCTAGCTAGTTACAGTAAAATCACAAGTGTATAAATGCAGAAATAATAAAGACACTTGAGATATACGTGGAAACCCTCCAAATGAGAAAAACTACGGGATGATGAGCACCACACTAGAACCTCGAATCCACTAATGGTAAAGGAATCACAACCTAATCCCGGTTTAATCCACTACCACTACCTAATCCCGGTATAAGTGAACCTAGTCCATCTTGCTTGCGATTTAGGCTACCTACTCCCGGAAGCAACACAAGTCTTGCTTCTTAATGAAGAGATAAACTGTCCTAAGTGAATATATGATGATATTCAATGAACAAACAAGGCTAGGAAACCCTATATGCTTATCTAGGATAATGAGATGACAATTAATGCAATCCTAGATATCAAGAGCTAAATGACATGTTCAAGAAGCTTAGGTAAACATAGATCAAACAATCCTATGAAGCTGTCACAATACAACACTCAACAATGGATTCACAACAATCTCTAATTTGTATCTAGAAAATGTTATAAGAGCATACAAATAATTAAAGAGAAGGTTTAGCAAGTAAAACACTTAACTTGTCAGAAGATAGTGAAGAACTTACCAAACAAGATGTGATGAAGCAACTCTATCCATTGATGCACTCTAAATGAAGTTAGATGATGCAATATGAAGTTTTGATGCACATGGGAATGCTTTGAGTGATTAAAAATGAGTTCTTGGAAGAGTTTTTCCTTTGAAATGTGTTCTAAGGAAAATATGTGATTTTCTGAACTCATAAACGACCTTAAAGCACTGAGTTATATACATATAAGATCCAAACAAAGTGAGGTCATTTTGGAAAAAAAGTTCCAGCTTCCTCTGTATGTGCTGGTGACGTGCGATGGTCGAGTAGCGCACCACCAGCGCACAGCCTAATTTTACAATAGGGGCTGGACTAGTGGCGCATCCCAGTGGTGCAACACATGTGCAAATCCTCTGGAATGTTTATGCTGGTGAGGCTGCGCTAGTCGAGTAGCGCATCACCAGCGCAAGCCTATTTTTTCAACTGTGCAAGGGTGCAGCAGCGCAGCTCAGTGGCGCATGACTAGCGGCGTTCCACTGGAATGTTGCGCTGGTCGAGTAGCGTACCACCAGCGTAAAGCCTATTTTCAACACTTAAACATACATTTTCAACAATTTCAAGAGTGATGAAAAATACATCATATTCTAATGCCAAACAAGACATAAAAAAATAAATCAACAAGAGTCATCAAAATGCACACAAGTAAACACTCAACATATAAGAATTAAAGTTATGCATGAATTTATGATTGTGTGTAACTATCTCTTCAAAGCAAGTAAGCACAAGAATTTTGCCTTTGGTGTTTCTCCTTTTGAGGTCTTGAGAGCCTAAGCTTATATAATACCCTAAACATGTGATTTGTTCACAAAATAAGCCAATCAACAATTGAAGACTTTACACATCAAGATTACCATTGAAAAATACAGTCTTGACATCCATTTTCTAAATTTCATAATCGAAATAGGTAATAATGGATAAGAGAATCTGAAGAGACTTAAGCATAGCTAAAGGCTAGAATGAGTATTTATAATCAACCCCCTTCTTTTAGATATAACCCTTTGCCACTAGCCTTGCTTTGAATGTCTCAACCTTCCCATCTACTTCTCTTTGTCGCTTGTGGATCCACTTACAACCTATGGGTTTTATTCCATCTAGTAAGTCTACAAGTTCCCAGATATAGTTGGAGTACATGGACTCTATCTCGAGATTCATGGCTTTAAGCCATTCTCCTTTGTTAGAATCTTCCACTGCATGTTTAAATGACAAAGGATCATCCACATTATCATCAAAGATGACAGATTGTGCCTCCCCAAAACCTAAATAGTGATCAGGTTATCGTACAACCCCCCCCTCCCCCCTCCCCCCTCACTATGCTTTGGTGGTAGAATGGTCTAACAAGGAATCATTTTACTCTCAGAACTAGAAGGAACAGCAACTCTTTTTGATTGAGTACTAGTCGTACTAGGCTCTAATTCATTTAACATAATCTTGCTTTGATGTTTAAGATCACTTATATAGTTATCCTCAAGAAACATTGCATTTGTTGATACAAATACTTTGTTCACCTCAAGCCTACAGAAGTATCAACCTATAGTCTCCTTTGAAAAAAATACAAACAAACAGACCATAGACTTAGAGTCCAGCTTTCCAGTTCTGTTCTTCAGTACATGTACTTGACACCCCCATATGTGATAATTTTACAAACTAGCTTTACAAACTAGCTTTACAACAATTCCACAACTCTAGGGGAGTCTTAGGAATAGATTAGGATGGAATTACATTCAAAATGTAGGCCACTGTTTATAGTGCTTTTCTTCAAAAAGAATTTGGTAATGATGAGAAACTAATTATAGATCTCAGCATTTCCATCAGGGTTCTATTTCTCCACTTTGAAACACCATTCTATTGTGGTGTTTAGTGAACTGTGAGTTGGGATACGATCCCATGTTCAACCAAGTAGTGTTTAAACTATTGGTTAAGGTACTCACCATCATGATCCGATTGTAGAGCTTTTGGTTCTCAACTTCAGCTCGGAATTCTTTAAACTTTTCCAAAGTTTTCGACTTTCGTTGCATTAGTTAGACATATCCGTATCTAGAGTAGTCATCTATAAAAAGTGATATCATACCCATAACTACCTCTTGCTTTAACATTCATCGATCCACAGACAACTAAATGTATAAGCTCTAGTGGTTCTGTAGATCTAAACCCTTTTTCTAGTAAAAGGTCTCTAGGTCGTTTTACCTTCTAAACAAGATTCACAGGCAGGGAAGGTACCAACCTTTAACTGGCTTAAACGCTTTTTACTAGTCTGTCAATCCTGTCAAGGTTAATTTGGTCAAGTCTTAGATGCCATAGATACATTTCTTTATCTGGAGAAGTTTTATGTCAATTTGTTTTAGGTTTTTTTACTTTAAACAATTCAACATTGAGCAGTGGCGTATGAATTAATGGTCTTAAAACATACAAGTTGTTTCATTCAAACCTAAACAAATATTTAAACCATTTCGAAAAACAATAACTGACTTATTATTAAAAGAAATAAAAAATAAATGTTACAACATTTTGGACACAAAAATCAAATTCCTTGTAAATCTAGGAATAAAATAAACAGATTTTAAAATAAGAAAACAATTTTCAAACTGGAGCCTAACTACTCCCATATCTCTTGCTGACACGACATCCCCTTAACCAACGTGCATTAAGAAGACCCCTTCCTCTAGCTCCGTCCACCATTAACCTCAGTTGTGTTGAAGTAGGACATCATGCCTATGACAAGTTCCCAGACTGATGAATCCTCTTTTATCCATGCAAGCATTACAAAATGAATAGCTTCGTGCCGCATTTGCTCAGATGGTTGCCCAAACATAGCCTGCAATGACTCCATGATTTCGAATGCTGTAGTTATTGCTTTATGTTTGGTGACAAGCACGTCTGCCATGCCGACTAACAGATATATTTAGGCCATCTCATTAGTTCAGATTCATTTCTGGTGTGCCTCACGAACATTTCATATCGCATTGGCAGCAGACTCTGGAAGACATTCCTCTGTTAGCATAAATTTTACGTCTTTTGTTACCAAAATTGCATTAATATTACTTTTCCACTTTGTATAGTTTTTTCCAATTAATTTGTTATTAGCAAGGATTTGCAAAAGTTCAAAAGACATGGCTGAAAAAACATAAATAAAGAATTCATTCAACCATACATTTAATTCACAAGTCAAAGTTTGGCGTAAAATTGAACATGATGCATGAACAAATTTAATGAACAAGAAAATCCCTAAAAAAATGTTTCTGCAACACGACAATAAACATACCACAAGCAAGTGCTACCTTAGGGTCAGTCAAATTCTTGCATGTTGGATCGAGACATTCTCAATCAAATGATATACCAGAATAAATATAATTCCTCTATCATTCAACCATCGTTTAATTCAATTAGGTTTATAATTAACAAATTTAATTAAAACCTTATGAGTGTAGCCCACCATTTCAGATCTCTTAAGTTTAACTTGAGAATTACCGCCTTAGGGTTGACCAATCCCAAAATACACTCAGAAGCCCTATCCGTTAGGAAATCAACCTTTGTATTGACTCTCATGGAGACACTTCTTAAGGAGGATGAAAGCAAAGCCGTCTGAAGGCTCTACTTGAATCTCACAGTGTTGAACTAATGATAGAGATTGTGAGATATAATGTCATTTATCCCTGTCCCACACCCTATTTTAGAGATAGGGTTTTCAATTATTAATGCACCTAGATATTACTAAGATTAAACAACTAATTTCAATCAAATGTCAAGGGCATAACAAATGAATAGAATCTTATTCAGTTGAACAAATCCGATTATTAACTAATTAAAAATCTAGTTCATTGTTCAAATTCTAATCTATGTAAACAATTTTACTAAGACTAGAATTATTTAATGCGATTTACAAAGTTTAAACTATTAAGACTAATCACATTTTTAGATCCAATTACATTAGGGATTTAATCCAATTGAACCTAATATTAAGCGACGAACCTAACTAATCTAACTAATTAAACAATTTAATTAATAGACTAGTTATTATTGAGAATTACAAAGTTTTTACTCGAAAAAAAACTAATCTCATTATTTAATAGTCAATTATGTGAATTACACTATTTTTTAATCAATTAAAAAAATATAAACACACATAATTATCAAAAGATATTATGCATGTATGATATATCCAAAATATATATTCATATGTGTAGGCACACCTTTTCTAAATATTTAACCAAAAAAAATGTCTAAATACAAAAGTTACCCAAGGCATTCTTTAGTCTTGAAGTAATTCCAATATTCTTCTAGTTCTTTTGGGTTCTTCTTATTTTGGGCTTTTAACCAAGTCTAACTTGATTAGATTGGATTTCGTTTTTTAATATCATGACCCATCTCATGAATCAAACCAAAAGCCCAAGTGTTACTCTAGCACTTATTGGAGGCCCAAGGCATATATAAAAAAATAAAATAAAATCCAGCCTAAAATCCTTTTTGAATTCAAAAACCCTATCATTGCAAATTCAAAACCTAAGCACTTAAGCGCGTGGCCTTCATTCGCATACAGGGACTGTCCGCAACCGCACAAACGACAATCATGCAACGACAAGCACCCACATCCAGCCAATCACGCACGAGCAACCAACTTTGCATGAAGACAACGTAAGGCTGCCTCATGCACATCTAGTCCACACACAGCAAACTTACCCAACTAGCAATCCAGGTGTGTAGCCTGGCTGCTATGTGCACAGCACGCGTAGTCACAAGGTGATCGAGCTAAAAATGCCATACATTTTGGCCCTCCAATCTAATTCCTTTGTCTTTCTTCATGCGTTTTTTGTTATCTTACAGCTTTTTTTATATGCTTGCAGGCCATTAGGTACAAATTGGAAGAAAGAATGGAAAAGCATAGAATTGCACAAGAAAAGGGATCAAAAACCAGTGAAGGGAAGAGCTTTGTGCGTTTGTCCTATACGGGTCCTTACCCATGTACATATAAAGAAACAAAAGGAAGAAGAATGCACGGTAGGACCAGCGCTAAGGTTATGCATTTGCCCGCATACCGAAGGTGAATAATTTGGCTTTAAGTCATTTCACGGGTAACACCAGCGCTATGGTTGCGCATGTGCCTATGCATCGGAGATGAAGAATTTGGTTTTAGGAGACTGCACATGTCTATTCCCATGCTACAACCACACATTTCGCGCCATCTCTCTGTCAACATCAGCATTTTTATACCTAATATTGGGACTCCATAAATATATTCTTTCAAGAAATGAAAAGAGGACCTCTCCATCATATTTTACACCTATCTTCTCCATTTTTACACTTACTCACATCTCTATTTACTAACCTAGATTTAGGAACCAGTCCTCACCTAATCAAACCATCCTTCATCCTAATCTACTCAGGGACACTTGGCAATTGGATCAAGCTTCATGGGTCTTTTCTATCTCCCATATCCTTGTTATTTTATTATATTTGTCATGAGTAGCTAGACATCCCACTAGGGGATTGATGTGAAACACTTGTGGATATTGGACTTTTTGATGAACTCTATTATATTCTTTTAATCAATCTATTATGTTTCATTCATAGTTTTAGATATTTCCCCTAACTGGTTTATCTTTGATTGTACTCTCCTCTCTTTCCTAATTGATCGAGGAATTATTTGAGTAGTTGACTAGGTATACATGTATTTGGCCTTCTTAAGCTCATTTGAATGGATGGGTCAAACAAGAGTACATCCTCAAGTGAGACCCGAACTTAATAATCTTAATTTCTATCTAATCTCAAATGGGTGACCAATTCTATACATCTAGAATGGTTGCTATGAGAGGTTAAGCACCAATACTTTATATATAGGTTGGTGACTTTATAAAGAGATTACTCTTTTAATTTGATAGATGTGCATTCATGAACAATCAATTGTGAGTGGCCAATACTGTACATCTAGATTGGAAATGCATAAGGGGTTATAGTTCCAGATTGGTTGCAGTCGATTTATATGCATTCATTTTTTGACAGTCCGCACATGCCCATAATTCACTTGTTGGATTCATCAATTCCCTAGTCTTAACCATCATATTTTAACTCACACACTAATTGTATGTTAGATTAACCTACCTAATTATAGTTTGCATTTTAACAATTAACTTTCATAAACCAAAACCATATATTTACCTTTACATGCTTTGTTTAGTTTAATATTAGTTAACTAGTTTTAACCATTTGATTTCCCTTTCCTTGTGGACAACACTCGACTTCCCACTGTACTAGTTTTATAACTTTTAAGGCATTGTTGCGGTTTAAAAAAATTTGTTTGAAAATATATTTTACATATACAAAACGACATTTGTCAAAATGGCATCGCTGCTGGGGACAGGCATTAATTTGTTGGTGAATCTTAGTTATCAAGCTAGTTTCTTAGTTATTTTTGTTTTATTTTATTTCTTTTTACTTATTTTGGTATTTTTGTTTTTCCTTGTTTCGTAAACAATAGAGTTGTTGACTTCAGGAAGAGTACAACAGTGGCATCAAGAAGATCAAGAAGGACAAGCCATAATTACCAGAGTTGAAGCGCATTTTGAGACAATCATTGAAGCTTTAACCAAGAGAATGCATGAAGAGACCCCGAGTCAACCAGAGTGTAGAAAGAAAGAAAGTAGAGTTGGTAAATTAGTATAGACATTTGATTAGCTTCAGAGATGAAAGACTACCATCAAGATGGTGCTAAGGAGAATGAAGCAATGAAGCTCAATGAAAGGATTTTTGATGATCAAATGCTTAAAGAAGTAGCTAGGGAGTATGAACTCGAAGAAGAGAACAAGAAGTTACAACTTGAAGTTAAGCTCTTCAAGGTGAAAAATGAGGTTCTAAAGAAGAAAGTTTAGGAATTCTCCACTATCAGTAAGGACTTGGGAGAGTTAGTGGAATGCCTAGAGGTTGAGAAAAATACAGTTTTAAAGAAGTTGAAAGAGCATGAAAGACTATCAGAAGAATCTATGGAATAACATGCTAGGAAGACAAATAAATTGCTCCTTGAAGTGGAGAATAAAGCAAATGTCTTAAAAGAAATCACGGACCAATTGAACAAGAAAGAGAAAGCATTGAAAATCGCCAAGGTCAAGGAATGTGAATTTATAGTTCAACTTTGAAAAGTATCTCACTGTGATCATACTTATACACCTAGTGCACTAGATTCCTCTACCCAAAGACACCATACTTTGATGATTTTAGACTCTTCATAACATATTTTATCCCACTCAAGTTCTAGCAAAAGAATCTACAAGTTAAAGGTGCCAAACCAATATCTTAAGTTGTTAATATTGTTCAAGACTAACTAAAGAATTGTGTCTACCTCATACATATCCAAATGCACAAACAATTCTTATTTTCTCATTGTCTTTTGACCTTATGATTATTTTCTTTTGACAATTATAATAATTAAACTATAAATGCTATAAGATTTGTTAAAACTAGAAATCACTTTATTAATATAAAACGATTGTCAAAAACATTATTACACTTTTGCTATTGAGCATAATCCTAACAACATATACACATACTAGTACAGGTTTTGAGAATACAGTAGAAAATTTGTATTGGGGCTATTATGTTCCCTGCCCATCAATTATGAATATTATGTTGGATGTTGGTAAAATTTTCCTATCTTGATTGAATGTGCTTCAATTTTTAGTATATCGAATTGCCTTTCTGATGATGAGCTTATTTTGAGTCTTTTTGTTTTGTTGGGCATTGATTGTGCATGAATAGTGCCTAGGTTACTTGTTTTGAGTCAAGTTAGGTACGCACCACTAGACAGAATTCTATAGTCTTCAACATTGAGGACAATGTTCAGTTTTGGTTTTGATGTGTAGATACCTTGTTAGTCGTCTTGTTGAGTCTTTGAGTCAATTTTTTGTGCCAATTTTTCAAAAATTTGCTGCTTAGCCAAAAAAAAAATAGCTTCATTTAATTTTATGAGATACCTTTAGCATAGTTTTTATGGCGAATTTGTGCATGCTTAGTGAGCTTGTTCATAGCTAGTTGTCACTTTAAGAGTCTCACTTGCACTTTATGGGTTTGTCCCATCTTTTAGTGTCGAAGTTGAGGGGACTCGATGCTCAAGTGCCTTGTTCTAATAGTGGAGATACCGTCGTGTGATCACAAACACAAGCCAAAAGTATATATACTTGAGGGAAAATGTTTTTCAAATCTTAAACACTATTCAAACTCCATGCATAAGTCTTATCACATTTACGATCATCTTGCATCATAGAACATGTATCATATATATGGAATGCTTGATTGAAACTTTTATTCCCCTGATAGACGAAATCTTTGAAGTGATATTAGCCAATGTGTATGCATTTAACTACTTAAATTAGCCTAATCACATTCTCAATCCCTTATGTGTGCTTCAAAGCTAATTTTGTGGTCAAACACTTCACTTTCACTTGGAACCACATTTAACCACATAGCCATAAAACAAACACAAACCAACCCATAAATTGCCAATTTTGTGGGGTGGCTGTGTTGTGTGTGGTTAAAAGGTTTGAGCTCTAATATGGAATAGTATGTATATAGGCAACCATGCAAGTGTGCATGAAATGGCTCAAAAATATATAAGTGCCCAAAATTAAACTTAAAAGCCAAAGTGTATAATGTTATATGATGTTGTGCAAAGAAAAAGGCAAAGAAAAAAAATGAAGCAAAAATAAGGAAAGGGCAAAAGAAAAAAGAAAAAGAAAAATAAAAGGAAAAAGAAAGAGCCTTGTTAATTGATGTTAAGTACTCACAAAGAAGAGTACAATTGTGAAGCACAAATGTGCATGTAAGGAAATTCCTAGTTGCTAAAGTGTAATTAATGTATAATGGAGCTTTGTTTGCGGTGTGTGAGTATGTTTAGACATGATTGGTGATATTGAACTCAAAAATTGTCCTATTTCTTTCTTCTCCACATTTAACTCCATGGGCCCATTACAACCAAAGGAAAAGACCTATTTGATCTTAGGAGAAGTCTGGATTGGGAATATTAGTCAATGCAAGCTCTTTCCATGTTCATGACACTTGATTCTTTCATGAGACACATTCACTTAAATAGTGTTCATTTTATATTAGATGTATGCAATCAATTTGATTCAGTTACAAAACTTCATTTGCATACATATTGCATGAGTGTGAACCTAGGTTCCGAGGGGAAAAAGGAGAGAGATCACATGTGAGAACCTAGAATCGAAGCGAATTATGCTCGATGTGTGAGAGTGAGTAGTTTCCAAAGTGAGGGTGTTTTAAGTGTGGGATTCATGTTGTGCAAGTTTCCCCAATGGTGCCTTAGAGTTATTTATAACATTTTGCATTAATTTATTCATTACTCTTACTTTCTCTTGTTTATCTCTCAATTAGCAGTGTTTCGATAAATGCTTTGGGTCTAGAATTTTTTTAGATTGAGTTATGTTTCTGTCCGTGTCTTGTTTGTTTTCTTTTAAAGTTTGCTAAAGGACGAGCAAATGTTTGGTTTCAGGGGTATTTGATCGAGCCAAAAATGCCATACATTTTGGCCCTCAAATCCAATTCCTTTGTCTTGTTTACGTGCATTTTTGGTTATCTTAGGGCTTGTTTTATATGTTTGCAGGCAATTAGGCATAAATTGGAAGAAAGGATGGAAAAACACAGAATTAAATGAAAAAAGGACCAAAAACCAATTAAGGGAAGAGCTTTGTGCGCTGGATCTACGTAAGTCCTTACCCATGCACATGACAAAGAAATTGAAGGACGAAGAATTCACGGGTAGGACCAACATTAGGGTTATGCGTTTGTTTGCGCACCAAAGGTGGATAATTTCGTATCAAGTCATTGCGCGGGTAACACCAGCGCTAGATTCTGCAAGTGCCCATGCACCAGAGATAAAGAATTTGGTTCTAGGGGACTGCGCGGGTCTATTCCCACACTACAGCCGTACATTTTACCCTATATGTCTGTCCACATCAGTATTTTTAGGCATGATCTTGGGACCCTATAAATATATTCTTTCATGAAACGAAAAGGGGATCTCTCCATCATCTCTTACGCCTATCTTCTCATCTCTTACACTTTCTCACATCTCTAATTACTAATCTAGATTTAGGAACCATTCCTCACCCAATCTAACCATCCTTAATCCTTATCTACCAAAGGACACTTGGAGATTGGATCAAGCTTCAAGAAAGGATGAATTTTACATGGGTCATCTCTATCTCTCATCTCCTTGTTATTTTATTGTATTTGTCATGAGTAGCTAGACATACCACTAGGTGATTGATGTGAAACACTTGTGGATATTGGGCTTCGTAATGAACTCTATTATATTCTATTAAATCTATCAATTATTTTTCATTCATGGTTTTAATTGTTTCCCTTAATTGGTTTGTCTTTGATTGTACTCTCCTCTCTTTGCTAAATGATTGAGGGAATTATTTGAGTAGTTGACTAGGTATACATCTATTTGGTATTCTTAAGCTCATTTGAATGGAAGGATCAAACAAGAGTACATCCTCAAGTGAGACCCGGACTTAATAATCTTAATTTCTATCAAATCTCAAATGGGTGACAAATTCTGTACATCTAGATTGGTTGCTTGTTAGAGGTTAAGCACCAATACTATACATCTAAGTTTGTGACTTTATAAAGAGATTAGTCCCTTAATTTGATAGATGTGCATTCATGAACAATCACTTGTGAGTGGCCAGTACTATACATCTAGATTGGAAACTCATGAGGGTATACAACCAATACTATACATCTAGATTGGTTACAATTGATTTATGTGCATTCATTTTATGAGAGTTCGTACATGCCCAAAATTCACTTGTTGGATCCATAAATTTCTTAGTCTTAACCAGCATATTTTAACTTACACACTAATTATATGTTAGACTAACCAACCTAATTGTAGTTTGCATATATTTACCTTTACATGTTTTGTTTAGTTTAATATTAGTTAACTGGTTTTAACCATTTGATTTCCCTTTCCTTGTGGACGACACCCGACTTGCCACTGTACTAGTTTTATAACTATAAAGGCATTATCGCGGTTTTATAATTATTTTTGTGACAAGCTATTTTACATATAAAAAAGGACACTTGTCACAAGGCCTGGCTATTGTGTGTGCAGCCTGCCATGGCGCACTGACTTGTTGCTGCCCAGCTATCTGAACCGCATGCCTAGGTGCGTCTCACTCGAGCGTACGTTTCCAATTTTACTATTCCGCCTTCCGTCTTCTTCGTCTGATTTTTTCGTACATATTTTACAATAAAAATATATTATTGAAAAAATACAACAAAGAATATACAACAGAAAAAATATATTAAAATACATTCCGACGTTAATTTTACATGAGAAAAAATATTACAACCTTTAAAACGAACCCTAAACCCGTTGTACAATACAATCAAGGATAGACCATGTTTATAAAAAAAATATAAACTTCATACAATCATTAGAAAGTGAGTACACATACCATACACTCAAATCAAAGAATAAAACTATGGAAAAAGAAACTTTTATTCTTATATTTTGTATAATAGTGCTCTGATACCAATTGTAGGAACCCATATTTACGTTGTGCAACGGAAATGGGGTTTTAAAATTTTTATGCAACTTGTAAACCATATAAAACATACAAGAATATATAAAGATGGACTTAGATCATAACCTTGATGCTAACTCCTTTGTTTCTTTAAACTTTATTTCGATTACGAACCGCCAAATATTCCCCGCTATGTCCGGCGATCAGGTAACTGTGAGTGAGCACGTCACGATATTCCAGGAACACACAAGAGGATGCAAAGGCTTGAAGATTAGAACTCCTATTTTTCTTCTTGACAAATTAGGCCACCACAAACAAGAATAATGATTTTTTTCTTTTGGCCGAAATCTTCCTAGATTTTCTAGGGTATTGCTTTTTGTGTTTTTGGTTTAAACAATCACAATTAATCTCTCCTATCCTTGTTATGCAAATATATCTATATATATTTAAAACTAGATACAAATCCTTTTCCAAATATATTTCCATATATTAAAAGGATAAGGAGTATTTAAGTGTCTTGGTAGTTTAGTAATCTAACTCCCATATAACCTAATATTTTATCTTTGTTTTAGTTATGATTTGAACTTGCAACCTGTAATTAATAATTAATAATTATTAATTTATTAAACAAATAACCTAATTATCTAATTAGTTTAATTAATAACATATTAATTAAACAATCTCATTATTCAATTAATCCTTGAATAAATATGTGTCACCTACGTAACACAATTAATTGGACAATCCAATTAATTAACCGTGACCCTTGTTACCTTTAATCAATCGGGGCTAGCAAGGGGACCTAACGGACCCACCGTTTTGAGCTTCAATAATACTCAGAAATGATTAATTAAACTCTTTAATTAATATTTCATGATTATTAACCTCGGAGTTATTCCACTAAAAACCCAAGGTTGCACTTTCTCAACTTTAGATGTATTACAGAAACCAAATTACAGTTGCCCATTGATATAGTATTACATATGGTATAATCCTCCACAAGTAGTTTATAACTACAACTAGGTCATAAAGTCCATTATATCTCCCTAATTATATCTTTTCCATTAAGTACCATTGATTCTCTAATAAACAATAAATCCTAACTTCCCTTACGGAAGAAGGAGAGCTCTCATATTGTGCAAGCCCCAAATCAACCCTTAAGGGAACTACCGTTTATTTCTCGTAAGAATGAGTGAATTCCACTATTGTGCATAGACTTTCCAAGCCACAAGCCAAATCACGATTCCAACATACGACGTTATTGACCGGGAATACAACTCCGATCTCACCCATGGTACATCAAAAACCACGATCTAACCTGAAAGATTCGATAAGACACTCAGAAGTAAGATCACCTATATATAGGCATCATTTGTTGATACATATGAATCTCATCTTGTAAAGGATCTTGGTGAGTGATTCATATAGATCATGGCCCTATAAGATCATATCATATAAGGTGCCTCCATTCTTATTTCATTATATGAATAGTCTAGGTTAAGACCACCGTACATTGCAGAATAAACTGCAGCTATATATTAACCATGAATAAAGTACCCAACTCTACTTGTTATCTATGAACTCTTTAGATTGCTCATCTCTAATTGAATACCTCTGTATATGAAACTTATATACTCAATTAGAAATTACATCCAACAATCTTGGATGTTTAGTAAACATGATATAAATGTATGAGACAGATATTTAGAATGAATAAATTGCTTCCTTTCTTAATGTTTCATTCACATTTACAAATTACGAGCTTTAGGGCATAAACCCCAACACATGCTTCAACAAACATTTCTAATCTACACTCATCGTAGATCACAAAAATCTTTTCCTTAGGTTGTAATGAAGCCATAGGGTTAAATGAGGGTACAAAAGAAATATGGAAAATTTGGAGTTCAAATATCACCAATCTTGCTCGACTCAAGTACACACACCCCATACTAGATGTACTTAAAATTTAAACCTTGAATTAGCGTCTAGGCATTGACTTTAAATACACTTTTTTGCTTCACAATTGTACTTTCTTTGTGAGTACGTTACTTTGACTTTTCATGGATCTTTTTGCTCTTTTTGCTCTTTTTTTTCTTTCCCTTTTCTTTTTGCATTTCTTTTTTTTTATCTTTTTCATTTTGTACTTTGCACACTTTACATTTGAAAATTTGAGCTCTAAGTGCAATTTTTTGGTGATTTTACATTTTTGAGCCTACGCTTGCACAATGTAAACTTCCCTAAGTACACCCTTATTAACTTATGAGAGCAATTCACCTTTCATATACCACTCAACACACACACCCTACATGATTGACATTTAAAAAGGTAGGTAGTGTTTAGGCTTATGGTTATATGTTTAATTGAGGTTCCAAATGAAAGGAAAGTGTTTGGCCTCAAATTTGGCTTGGGAGCACATATAAAGTACAAAGGAATGCATTTAGAATATTTTTTTTTAAGTTGTTAAATGCAAATATTGCCTAAGATCATTTCCACAATATGTCTATCAACGGAATGAATGCATCCATCAAGCAGTCCACTATATATGAGATGTAATGTCCAATGGCATGTGACGCATATGACGAGAAAAGTATAATAATAGAAATGGAAACACTCTATGTGCTTTTTCAAAGGCTTGTGTTTGTGAAATCTCTAGTAGTCTCCATTATTAGAACAAGGTGCAAGAGCACCAAGTCTCCTCAATTTGAGCACAAAAATGATAGGACTAGCCCACGATGAGCAATAGAGACCCTAGAGTCACAACTTGCTACTACACAAGCTCAAAGTGCACACATATATAAGCACATGCTCAAGGTATCACACCCAAGCTAGTTAAAGCTCAAAAATTCTAGCCAATGCGACAATACAAAAAACTTGAACACAAACGACTCAAAAATAACAAAAAGATGACTCGATAAGAAGTCTACACCCCTAAATAAAAACTCCTCATTGTCCTTAATGTTGGACAAGAGAGCCTATCCTAATGGTGTGCACCATACTAGACTCAAGACCACAAAAACAGAAAGACTCGAACAAGGCTCAATATATGACAGGCAATAAAATGCAATATGACAATATGCACAAGTGCATAAGCTTATGATCTAAACTGACATCAAGCATTCATATTCATCAAAACTTATGGAATGGGGTATGATTACCTCTAAAGCGCATTTCACTATATGTATGTAAAGACCTATACAAAATGTGAGTACTCAAAACCAACACCCAAACCAAATGGGGGAATATATTTACAATATGATCCTGTGCACTCACATATGTATCTAAAAGAGCCTTCAACTCATTCATATACAAAATAAATAGATAAATAAATGCAAAATTTCAAGTTAAAATTGTTACAAAATATGTCCATTCACATATATGTCCACAAATCCAAATCCACAAAAATGTATCAACAAGTATATTCATAATATCCCCTCATTTACAAATACCAACAAGTTTTTAGTGAGTTGAATAAATCAAAAGATAGAAAGAGTTAAGAGTTCAAAGTTGAGATATAGAAATGAAACCGAGGTGGTTGCTTTCTTGCATCCAAAATTAAATAAGGCTCTCACTCTTTTTATGAGCACTCTTGGTTTGCTCGTCCCTCCAAGACTTGCAGGTTGTTGATGTGTCTTTGCCAAGAGATGAAGAATCAATCTTTAAGCACAAACATCTAACAAAAGAGAATATCAACCACCAATAAAAAGTATCTCAAAAAAATACAATCCAAATTTTAAAACATCATCAAAATAAATCGATAGCAACAAACCTAAAAAATCTGCCAAAATACTAATCATAAAAACAAATACTGAAACCAAATAAATTTTAAACTAACATAATGAAAATGGAATAAAAACTTCAACTAAGGCAAGTATGAGAAATAAGTAGTGAGGAATGTTGGTCATTCATCCTCTAATGACTCGGCCTGGTCATCGACCACTGCCCCATTCCCTTTCGGGTTAAGTTTTTCTTTATCTATCTCTTCGGCCTCCTACCGAGACATCTCGATAACTTTATGAAACTCAACTACCATGTGGTCGATAGTAGGACCTTCAAGGAATGATATCGGTGATGGCATCTACTTCTTTCATGAGTACGAGACCAAACTTAGCTCTTTTATCATCCTTGTGATGTTGTTCCATACATCAGTGAAGCTGCCAATGGCTATTCCCTGACCTATTGAATCTTTTCTCTATTCTTTTGGATTACAGTCTTGAGGACTCACATCCTTGCAATCAAAATTTCCAACGGTACTCTATCACCATTTGTTTCCTATGGAGGTGGGGGCACCTGATCGACGAACATTTACTTTGCATCATAATCCATCTACTCTTATTATGGATGGCTGCTAGTCCCTCATGAGATCTGATCTTATTCTTTCCATTTTTTATTTCTATTTGTGGGATCTCTCTCAACCAACAAGTTGTTCTAAGTGGCTACCCTTATGTCTGATTGAGCTAGATTGAATGGATCATTTTTGAAATCAACATTAACCTCATCAATGGAACTCTGTAATTAGAAAAGGGAAAAGAAGTGGTTGGGAGTCATTCCTTTTCTTCCCCAATGTAAGAATGGTTGTCTTGATCAGAAAACCAACATCAATCAATCACCCATGCCAGATGCAATACAAGATGGTGGCAAACTCTTAAGAAATGTCGGACCAGTAGTTGTGTGGCCTTAGTGAGTTGAAGATGAAGAGATTCCATAGTCTTAACTCCTCTTTCAAATTTGAATGACTTATTGGATAACATTGGTGCCCCCAAAATTCCATAGGCTCAATTATAAGATTATTGGCAATATCTACACTCTGGTGAACATACAAGTCATCCCATAAAACACTATCATGCATTCCTACTAACAACTCAGGATTATCCAGTAACTCGGTGTCATAGTAGTTGTTTATGTGAATCATATTCAATCGGACCTCTTTCCCTCTGACTATGACTGGGACTCTATATTGAAACTCATTAGGGTTCATCCAAGCATAAAAATCTTCCACAACTCTTATACAATACTGATTTGGGGTGCTTGTAAATATTTCCCACCCCATTCTTTCCACCATTGTAGGAGTGAGAGTATCTACAAGGTCCTTGATTGATATTCCTTTCTCAACGATCATTGGATGCTCTCGGAGACCTTTCACCCGATTATGGAAGTCCTTGTTCAGTGTACACTTAGCTAAAAGGGGAAGAGCCTGGCTTGTTGATACATTACTTGGCCTCTTCTTCTACTTGCCTGATTCCCTGCAAATCTTCTTTCCCACATGTTTCGATTCTGCCATATGCATAAGAGAAAATAAAATAATTTAGGCAAACATTATAACCATATGTATACATGCATAAATAGAGGAATCAAAACAATTTTCAATTCGCAATGATCCTGCAATGCACTGGTAACTACACGGGTAGGGACCCACGCAGTGACCTAAATTTCTCATGTCAAGCACAATCAAAGTGTTACTTGTCTCAATTCGTCATGCAAATCTCACTAAAATTGATTCAAACTAAGTTTCCTATATGGCATATCTATCCGAGCAATCAGATTCACAAAATATTCAATTAGCACATGCAAAGAATATAAATTCAATATATTTTTGTACCTTTTGTATAACTCAGTCAACATCTCCAAATTGACTATTTTGTTCAAAACTCAATCACAGAGCTTGCAATTCAAGTCATGTGTACAAATTGTGCTCAACTGATTGTTGAATTTAAGTTATCAACTCAAAGTATCCATCAAGAGATATAGAATCAAAATTGATCATAATGAAATACACAATCACGGTTAAATTGTCTAATGCTAACCTAGAGGGGGTGAATAGGTTTTGGCACCTTTTTCAAACCCTTGAAACAAACCAATGTGTGTCCCTCTAGATAGCTTCTATCACAACACTTAAAACACATGAAAGCATATATAGACTATTGAGAAGCATATTCAATAGATCACATTTAGTCAAATGTCTATAATTTGCAAGTGAAGAAATCATATACTCAAAACATAAACCAACAAGTACCTGTATACATATTTACACGACTAATTTGAATAAGGAATAGTTAGTAATTACCATGTACACATAATTTAGTTGATAAGAATAAAGATATATATAATTATGATTTAAAATGATAGAAAACTCCAATATGATGATTCTCCAACTTGATTAACTCAAATCAAACTTAAGATGAGTGAGATACGGTGTTTGTAAGATAGGAAAAGTTTAGAGAAAAATCATTGTCAAGGTTTCTTTTATCCATGATGGTCTTTTTCAGCGAAATCATTCAGGAACATTTGGAGACGAAATTGGTCAATGGCGTATCAAACTCTAGGTTTCTTTGGAAAGGACTTTGTCGTCCTAAGATTGAGCTCTTTATGTGACAGCTTCTTAAAGGGAGCATTCTTGTGAGAGAAGTTCTATATTGATTCGGTTGCCTCCATGGTCAGATTTTGGAATGCCCCTTATGTAAGGCAGAGGTGGAATCAATTGACTATTCATTCCTCTTATGTCCTTGGTCTTGGATGTTATGGTTGAGATGTATAAGCTGGTGGAAGGTGTCCTTTTGCTCCAATAAATAGTTGAAAGAATGGTTGGAAGGCTGGATGTTTTTGTGCCCTACCGCGAACAATAAAAGAGTTTGGAACATCCTTTTTTACACTCTTGTTTGGTCAATTTAGGAGCCTAGAAATGGGGAGGTTTTTGGAGGCAAGAAGACAGATTTTATTTGATCTTTGGACTTGGTTAGATTTTGAGTCGCCAAGTGGTTCACGCATCTAGGGGTAGGATCTAAAGAGGACTTTAACTCTATTTTGCTTAATATTCAAGACAGGTGCGTGGACTTAAGCAAGCCAAATAAAAATATTTCTTGTGAATGGATTGCTCCCATTAACGATGAGTTGTTATTCAATATTGATCGCTCTGCTAGGGAAGTCAAGTGAGGCCAGGATCGAATGTGTTCTTAGGGATCATCGTGGCAAAGTTTTGTGCTTATTCTCATCTTTTGTTGGCTATCTTGACTTCGATTCGGCTGAAACTTTTATAATTCACAGAGCCTGTGGTTTGTAATCATTGCTTGGGTCCTTAGCTTATCGTAGAGTCACTATTATTAGTGATTCTAAAGTGGCTATTGCTTCAATTAAGGGTGAAACATTCAGAAATCTTAATCTGGTGGACATGATTGATGATTTTTGAGTCTTTCATCAGGCATACAAAAAGGTCTCACTAAAGTTCATGCATAGGGGTTTCAATGAATTTGCTGATAAGTTAGCTAAAATAGGTTCCAGCAGAAGTGGCGAGAGATTAGAGTGGGGAGTTTTTTGAGTTAATTTTCCAGCTCTCTACTTCTATTTCCTGGCAGTTTGGGTGTTGTCTAGATTTGTATTTTTTTTTGTTGGGGTGTAATTGTTCTTGGTGCCTTGCCTTGCGTCAAAGTTTATATGTTTCGAGACTTTATATGTATTTATGTTATAAAAAATTTCAATAAATTCACAGCTTAAAAAAAACAATAGAAGATTGTTAATAGGAAAATTTGGCTGTGGATCAAAGGTAAATTTTCCACTCCCTAAGTAGGGGTCTGGATTTGGCAGGATAGCAAGGTTCCTAGGGTCGAGCTGCCGTACAATCTGTCGAAGCAAGGAGAGGTCACCCACACCCTAGACACACTTCAAGTGAAGCCCAACGTAAACAACTTAAGCTTCTTAAGTCGACATAAGAGCTCGAAGCAAGGTCGATAAGGTAAAACCTAGGCTCCCCAGGGTCGAAATACCTCACAACCTCCCTAAAAGCCCACTACCTTTCCCGGTTGAATAAGGAACCCATGAGGGCATCAAGTTTGTACTACAGTATCACTTTATTTCATCGATAGAATAATTGAATCTATCTAAGTAGGAAGGAGGAAGCTCGTAGAAACTCCGTCATCACTAAAGAGCAATGACATGGTCATTTCAAACTCCAAAAGAGACCTGAAAAGGTCGGACCAAGCTCTAAACACCAAGACAAGAACATAGATGTACCTCGCCATTCGAGAAAGTGAACGCCATGTTCAATGACCTCCATGATGCATCTTACTAGGGCAGTGCACAAGATCGCCTCCATTTTCCAACTTGGGTTGAAACGCTACATATGTGCGGGGCAAGTGATTGAGACCGAACAGGAAACAAACTTATCTCCATCTAGGATATTCTTGAATCCGTTATTAGGCCAAAGTCAATGACATTTAAACAACATATCTAGCCCGATAAGGAGGTATTCAATTTAGAAAATAATGGCGGGAGAATCACGAGTTTAACATTGTTGGACTGTGTATAAATACCCCCGAGCATGCATAAGTAAATGAGGTTGAACAACGCATAGAATAAGAGACATATAGAAAAAAATCTTACCTCGGCCTAAATTCTGTTGATAGAACATGGCTGCCAATGTTATCTACTTCTTGACAGGCATGAAACCACCACACCCATTACACCCAAAAGTGACTGAAAGTATTCGAGTGATCTTTATACACGACGTGTGATTGATTTAACAATAATAAAGCAATACCAGTTTCCCTTTACGTATCTTTATTACATCATGTTATTGTTCACCTTCATATCCACTATCACACGAATAAACCTTGTATCAAAGGTACCAAGCCTGACCGTAACCTCCGAGGTAGTGGTCTAGAGGGTGCTAACTGAAATTCCTTACCCTGAGCGAATTTTTGGTTAACACTTTTCGGTGCTGTCTTTAGGGAAAACCCACACCCAATTTATGCGAAGTTTATGTATTCGTTATTTTATGGGAACAATGTTGCTTCGCTCTTCTGAAGAACAACCCAAGGTTTTTGGACAATCATTTGTTGCTTCAACACCAAAGGCCCTAAAGAAGGGTAGAAGATCTAGGAGCATGGGCTTCTGGCCTCCCTATGATAATCCAAGCCATGCCCTACCAACAAGCAGCGGCCTTTATTGAGAATGACCACCTTCGCCTAGTTGCCGAAGGCATAACAACCTAGATGGTGAATCCCATCACTTAGAGAGAGAGCAACAGACTAGAACTCTAGCAACCCATCTTCGATTTGTTTGAACCTCCCCCACCAGAGCCAACCCATAATAGAGCAAGGCCTCAACCCTCGATCCGAGATAGACTAGGGCCTATGCCCAGTGCCTTGTAGGTCATCGTGTTATCAACCCAGATAAGTCAAGACTGTAGTGGATGCCTTGTTATGAGAGCAGCATGAAGCTCCCCGCCTGGCAGCCTCTAGAAAGGAAACCCGGGCTAGAGAAGAATGCAGCCAGCAAATCAACCGTGCAGATCCCCTCGTGAAGAGGATAGAGCTAAGGTCTCTAGTTCATCTGAGGGGTTTGATAGTGAGGGATACGAGGTCAATTCAAAGAATCACAGGAACAAGCGCCTGAGGGATCAGCTAGGGAAGATACAGAAAGAGATCCAGTAGATAAAGAAGAGGAAAACAAGGAGGCCAAGAAGGACCCTTTGAACGAAATGAATATTCCCTTCACTAGAAGGATCCGGGAAGCCGGTCAAAACTTAAAATCTTGGCAGACAAGTTCTCCATAACAGAGGACCCCATGAGCCACCTGAAGAGCTTCATCCAGCAAATGGAAGTCAAAATACCACCAGGGCTGCCATGTGTAGGATTTTCCCTACCACCCTGACTAACTATGTAAAGACTTGGTTCAGGAAGTTGCCCACTGGTAGCGTGGATTCATTCACGAAGCTATTAACTGACTTCTGGTCATAGTTTCAGGTGGTCAAACAGTGCCCAAAGGATCCCTTACACCTTTAATATGTTATCCAGGAGCATGGTGAAACACTTCGATCATATGTGGAATGTTTTTACAAGGAAGTCATCCAGATGGGGGTTTTCACTAAGAAGGAAACCTTCACAAAATTCTAACGGAACATGTCGGCAAGCAAGCTCTTTCGATCTTTCACCAAGTGACCAAGAGACCTACCAAGAGGCCTCTGATCAGGCTCTTGAGCAGGTCGAGATTGATGAAAATCTCAAGGATGAAATAAAGCTTGGCGACATGAGAAGGCAAAGCACCAGAAGAAAGAGGTACCAAAAACTGCGCTAGCTCAGAAAAACTAGAATAAACTGCCTAACAGGTCAACGTATCACTTTCTCTATTACCAAACTCGGTAAGAATAGTATCTAACAAGGCAAACCCCTCCGTGAGCTTTGCCTCGTCCAATGACTGTAGCCTCAGTAACACGAGATGAAAGAGTGTACGATCACTATACCCCCTTAAATGCGTCAAGCAAAACAATCTGCCTCACCGTTCGGGATAAGGGGCTAGTCCAAAAGCTTTCACCCATGAAAGCTCCAGCAGAAAGGAGGAACTGATACATGTATTGCGACTTCCATAAAGATGTAGGGCATAACACTTCAGAGTGCTATAGCCTACGTACCTTGATTGAAGCTCTAGTAAGGGGAGGATGTTTGGTAGAATTCTTGCAGCAGGTCAAGGACAATATCCAGACTATAAAAGAGGTACAAACGAAGATTCGTGATCAAGCTGAGAAGAGAAAGGGGGATTAGAAGGATTTGATACAACAAATCCAAGTTATACATACCATCCGTTGAGGCCCTACCCTGGCTGGCACCTCCAATAATTCGAGAAAAAAACCATGCAAGGAAGATCCCTCATGTTCATTGAAGGTCCGATAATGTTCAAGGTTGACAAGAGCCTTGCTGGCCTATCCCAGACGGCCCAGATTATTTTCGCTGAGGTAGACGTCTATAATATTGTTCAGCCTTATGACGATCCCATGATAATATAGGTACAGATTGCCAACTGCTTGGTCTACCGTGTGTTCATCGATACAAGCAGCAGTGTAGACATTCTCTTTAATGACAACTTGGAGAAACTTAACTTGAAACATTGGTGCTACCATAGCTGTACAACCCCGTTGTATGGTTTCTCTGGGGATTCGATCATACAGTGAGATCAAAGATCCTCCCAGTGATCGCTGGAACCGTACCTCTCCAACAAAATATTATGGAAAACTTTGTTATGGTTGACACCCTGTTAGCCTACAACGCGATACTAGGAAGACACTTCTTACCATCCTTGAAGGGGTTCTTATCTATCTACCACAATGTCTTAATTTTTTTTTGGTAGGGAACAAGTGGGTGAGGTACGCGGGGACCAGCAAGCGGTTAGAAAATGCTATTCAGTATCTGCCAATCCAACAGCCTTGGCAAAACAGTTAGTGCAAGTCGTAACGATCCAAGATATGGAAGCACCATGGATGACTCTGAAGATGCAGAGCCCACTGATCATTTAGAAAATGACCCCTAGTGCTGGATGAGGAAGAGCAGAGTAGAGAATGAGCTAGCAGGCACCCTGTAGATAATCTAGAGGAGATACTCATCAGAAGTGCAGAGCTCTCCAAAGCTGTTAAGGTTGAAGCTACCCTTGAGCTAAGAGTGAAGGAAGGCTTGATTGAGCTCCTCCGAGAATTCAACGACATTTTCTCTTGGAGCCACTACAAGATGTTGGGATCCCGATATCTTTGGCAGCTCACTAACTAGCAGTAGATCTAACCATCAAGCCAATCAAGAAGAAGAGGTGTCACTTTGATGCCGAAAGGAACGATGTGGTCTAAGAAAAAGTGGACAAGTTGATCAAAAAAGGTTTCAACAGAGAAGTCCAGTATCCCGAATGGATTGCTACCATGGTCAAGGTTTCAAAAGTAAATGGGAAGTGGCGTATGTGTGTCGACTACAATGATTTCAACCGGGCCTGCCCAAAAGACAGCTTTCCTTTACCAAAGTTTGACCAACCGATGGATTCCACGGTCGGAAATAAGCTCTTCTGCTTCATGGACATGTTCTCGGGGTACAACCAGATTATGAAGCACCCCGTCGATCTAGACAATACTAGCTTCATCACGCGGCAAGGTTGTACAGCTACAAGGTGATGCCTTTCGACCTTAAGAACGTGATTGCTACCAACCAACGAATAGTCAATCGACTATTCAAGCTGGATATAGGAAAAACAATAGAGGTGTAAGTACGTGATATGATCACCAAATCTCAGGAAGTAGAAGAACATCAAGATCATCTCCATAGGACTTTCCAGATAGTAAGGGAAAACAAAATACGGTTGAACCTTGCCAAATGCACCTTCGGGGTAACTGCAAGAAAGTTCTTAGGTTTTACGGTGAATGAGAGGGGAATTGAGGCAAACCTGAAAAAGATCTAAGTTATCCTGAATCTAGATTCACCAACCATTCTCAAACAAGTCCAAATGTTGACAGGACATATAGCAACGCTCAACAAGTTCATTTCACGTTCCTTAAATAAATGCCTTGCTTTCTTTAAGGCCATCAAGCAGGGGAAGAACATGAAATAGGACCAAGATAGTAAGAGAGCTTTCCAAGACCTGAAAGAGTACTTCGCCAGCTCACAGCTGCCAGTTAAGCCAGTTCCAGGACATGAGTTACAGATGTACCTGACTGTGTGAGAAATGGCAGTAAGTAGAACTTTGGTTAAGAAGTAAGGGGATGGGGTACAACGACCTATTTACTATGTCAGTCAAGCACAATCCAAGGCCGATAAGAACTATCTTCTCCTTGAGAAGCTCGTCTTGCACTGGTTACCTCGACCAAGAAGCTTTGTCCCTATTTTCAAGCCCATACATTAGCGGTGGTGACGGATCAACCGCTTTCCCAGTTTTTTCAGAGGCCGGATGTATCCGAAAGACTAGTCTTGTGGGCTTTGGCTCACCCAGTTTAACCTGAAGTACAAATCTTGAACAACCATCAAAGCTCAGGCCCTAGCAGACTTTGTGGCTGAATTCTTGACCCTCTCAACGACCTATTTACTATGTCAGTCAAGCACAATCCAGAGGACAACAGTTTTTTAGAAGGCTGTAAAGCATAGATTCTTTACACTTTTGGAGCATTTGGATAGGAAGAGGGAGGAGCCGGTATACTATTGAAGGACCCCTGAAACGACGAAATACTACCACTATTTTCGGTTCGAATTCAAAGCAACCAATAATGAAGCAGAGTATGAAGCTCTCATAGCCGGAATGAAGGTTGCCATTGAGCTACGGGTCGATTATTTCCATGTCAATAGTGACTCATTGCTCATCGTCAACCAAGTTATAAGACTCTACAAAGCCAAGGGCGACAGCATGAATGCTTTCCTAAAGCTAGTCTATCAACTATGGGAAAGGTTCAAGAGGTTCTAGATTGAGCAGATAAATCAACAGTAAAACCATCGGGCGAACGTCATAGCAATGATAGTTACGAATGGGGTTCAAGCTCTACCTAGGATAGTACCCCTCCAAGTGATCTCCAGTTAAGCATAATAGCAGGAAAATAAATATGCCCTATTGAACGGTTACCCTTTTTGATGGACTCAATAGCTGTCTACCTCTAGGAAGGAAAGAATCCCAAAGATCCCAACCAAGTCCGAAATATCAAGAGGTCGTCCGTCCAGTATTGCCTAATTGATGGATATCTCTACAGGAGGGGCAAATGCCTTCCTTAGCTTCGATGTCTGCATCCGAACGATATCGGTTGGGCATTAAGAGAGGTCTATTCTAGGGACTGTAGGAATCATATTGGTGGGAAGGTTTTAGCCTATCAAGTATTTCACATGGGGTATTACTGGTCAACTATTCACCAAGACGTGAAAATGTTTATCCAATTCTTTGAACCATGCCAGAAAACCTCAAACTTGAGCTGTCTACCATCAAAGTTGCTATCATAAATCTTTTCACCCTACCCGTTTGCCATGCGGGGGGTCGACCTGATCAGTCCACTTCCAACCGATCTCAAACAGACTAAGCATGCCATCGTTGCATTAGATTATTTCATAAGCGTGTTGAAGCAAGACCTCTCTCCTAAATTTTAGAATAGAATACAAACAAGTTCATCAAAACCAATATGGTTAGTAGATTCGGAACTCCACTCATCATAATAGCCTATCTAGGTAAATAGTTTGACATTGCTCGATTTAAAGACTTATGCGAAGGCTTGGGAATCGACCTCAGGCTCACTTAAGTAGCTCACCCTCAGACTAATGGGTTGGTCGAATCCACCAACAAAACCATCAAAAAGTTGTTAAAGATAAATAACAACATAAGAAAGGCAAGTGGGTCGAGGAGCTTCCCGAGGTTCTGTGGGCATATCGGACCACGAAAAGGAAAAATAAAGGAGAAACACCCTACTCCCTAGCCTTCTGGGTCGAAGCAATTCTTCCCATCGAGAATAAATTGACCTCATTCAAGGTACGATGCTTTTAACCTAAGAGCAACAAGGTCAAGCTCAGAGCCAGTCTAGACCTCCTGAAAGATAAACAAAACAGGGTAGCTGGGAAAGTAGCAGGGTACCAGAGCAAGATTGCTAGGTATTTTGACAAAATGGTCGAAGCCGTGAGCTTTAATAAGGGGACTTGGTTCTTAGAAAGGTGACCCAGAATACCCGGATAAGGTCGGACGGGGTCCTAGGACCAAGTTAGGAGGGGCCATACTTGGTGAGAGTAGTTGTCTGCAATGGGGTATACAAGCTTGAAGAAATTGGAGGGTTGACCCATCAACCACACCTGGAAACCCTGAACATTTGAGGAAGTTTTATCCCTAGGTAGAGGACTTCTTAGCAGTCTACCTCCATTTAAGATTTAATAAAGTTTCTGAAACAATAATGTACTCCATCTTGAACATCAATAAAGTCTGTTATATTTTTCCATCTCTGATTACACTCTCCACGAATAAATTTGCCATGATCTCCATGAACCAAGAAAAGCTAGATAGCTACCTTGATGCCTTGACTGGGCACCAACTCTTACCAAGAAGGGTTTGAGTGTAAGAGCATACTTACCATCCCGATCTCAATACCAAGATAGCTATATAGCCTTTATGATGCCTTGGTCAGGCTACCACTCCCAAGAAAGGTCTGAGTGTAAAAGCATAGTTTCCATCTAGATCTCGAGACTAGGATAGCTAGATAGCCTTCATGATGCCTTAGTCAAGCTACCACTCCCAAGAAGGGTCTAAGTGTAAGAGCATAGTTGCCATCCAGATCTCGAGACTAGGATAGATGGATAGCCTTCCTGATTCCTTGGTCAGGCTACCACCCCCAAGAAGGGTTTGAGTGTAAGAGCTTAGTCGCTATCTATATCTCAAAATTATGATAGTTTGATAGCCTTCTTGATGCCTTGGTAAGGCCACCACCCCCAAGAAAGATCTGAGAGTTTGAGCATAATTGTCATCCAAATCTCAAGACCAGGATTGCTGGATAACCTTCTTAATGTATTGGTCAGGCTACCACTCGTTATCCAGGAACCTAATCCTAGGGACATAGTTAAGAGAGCCCACGGTGTGAGCTTAACTGAAACACACCAAGTTTAATAAGTAGATAAGGTCAACAACAGTTGGTAGGACTTTGACTTAATTGAACTTTAGCTAGATTTAATTAAGTCAGTGTTACGTTGAAGGCCGCATCTAGGTCAAGGTCAAAAGTAAAACCAGGACCATTCAACCAAGGAAAAAGTGCATGACCAGGGATCAATCAGAGCGAACTAGAAGGAAGTCATAACAAATTTTAATTATTCACGACAAGGGAGCCTATCCCCTCTGAAGGCTACAAATATCAAAATAGATAAAGGAGCATATCCCTTCAAAAGACGGCATATATCAGGCAGAGAGCCTAACTACTAGTTTCGGCAATGTCTGTAGAGAAAAAATAATAAAAATAAAAAAATTAACAAAGTTGGTGATGAATAAATCAAGGTGCCCACCCCCTTTCCCACACAGTTGAGATAGACGGTTAAAGGTTTGTATAAAACTTGAGCCTCCTCTTGGTTCTTCCCTTCCGCTTCTTCCTCAAGTTGATCTCTGCCTACCTCCAACCCGTCTGGCGGTTGGTCAACCTGGTTATTCCATCTAGATGTTTTATCCACTTAAGGCTGTTTGCCTGTTTGTTGTCCAACCTAATCCTCCTGTAGAACCTCATTTACCAAAGCCATAGCTTCAGGGGGAATGATTTCATCTTGAGTGTTAGCAGCCGCCCCTATCACCATATGCTCAAACCCTAACTCTGCCCTAGCGAGCTCTTCAGATTGACCCCTAACTTTTGCCTAGGCTTCAGGATGATCCCCATAAGGCTGTATAAGTTGAACCCCGATTAAATACTCACCGAGACCAGAAAATGGAAAGATCGAAGGAGAAAGAGGAAAACTTGCCTCGATAATTTACTTTTCGACTCCAACCGCGCTTGAAGGATCCACTCCATCATTGATAGGATCAGACATCTCTGTGACCTTGGCCAAAATCTCTTCTCTATCCAGTTGACAATACCGGATAGATCATAGGGAAGAGGGAGACCATCATAATATGCATAAAAATACCCATCACAGAATAAAGCATCCACATTGGCTTGCAGCTTGGCCATCTGAGTATATAGATTCTGGTTTCAATATCCAATGCCTTGGCCTCTGCTTTCCAAGAATCCCTCTACTTAGCCCAAAGTTCACATTGGAGGGTCTCTTGGTCAAAGGATCGCTTCAACCTCTCATAGTCGCATTGAAGCTCAGCCATATCTTTCTCTATATCCTTCTAGCTGTAGGTCATCTCCTACACCAGAGTTTGAGCTCAAGCAAGTAATCCCATAACCCTTTCAACTTTAGCCTCAACCTTCACTGTACAATCATGGAGGTTAGCAACCTGGTGGCCCATAGCCAGATTGAATTTGAAGCCTGCAGGATACGAATCTAAGTTGGAAACTGATCAAGCTAGCAACCATAATTAAAGTTGAAAGAAGATAATTACCTTAGCCAAGAGAGCAGATCCCTTTGTAAGCAAAATATCGACGGGCATTGAAGCCAACCTAGAGAGCCCACCATATGGACAGGACATAATAAACTGTTCCAAGACTTCGTCTGGACGCAGGGCTCGGTACCAACCCTAAGGTCCCTCTAAGCTCAAGGGTTGGGGACACGGACAGAGGAGCAGAAACATTAAGGAAGCTAGACACAGGGTGGCAGAAGTATAGACAATAGTAGGAGGGGCAATTGAAAAAGGAACAGTAGCGGTTGTAGCTGCTGTAGCTGCTGTAGAAGGAGCATAGACCCCCTTACCTCTCGCCATAGAAGCCAGCGATGCAAAGAGCGTCATCTTCAACCTAAGTTGGGAAGTGGATAAAACATGAGCTAGTGAAATTATTGCAGGAACAGTTGGCCCCCTTTTCTCTAAGGCAGCCAAGGAGAATCCTCGGGTTGGCCTGGCATGAGGGGGAGGGGTATGAGCTTGCTAGACTTCATGAGAAGCTAGAGCAACAACATAAATTTTTTTTAAAAAAAGAAATGTGTCAGAACAAAACTTGCTAGCGTAAAGGGAACAAGATGGCTCAATTTTTTTTTACTTAACGGGAGAAGCAGTAGAGATTCACAGGTATAGATTCACCCTACGAGGATTAAAGGAATGAATAGTGGGAAAATTCAGGTTCAAATAACTGTAAGAGATGATGGTCTTCAAGATTGACACAGACTCAGCGGGCAGAGAATTCCTATCCTACAAGGGCTTATCGTTGAAAACAGTAAGAACCTCAAACTCATGCCTGTCGATGTAGATCGAGCTTCCCTAATCACCCCCCACAAGAATCCATTCATCCTTCCAGAAAGGATATTTCTTATAAGTTCAGCTTGTTCTTGGCCTTCGCGTAGAACTGACCTCAAGGGTCGTTAGACAGCCTGCCAATTTGAAAGATATAGGCTAGTTCCTCCGCTCTAGGCTCCATGGCGTCCTTGCTCAACTCGTATTGTTCCCTCCATATCCTGAGGAATTTGATTAGATGTCTCTAGAAGTTAGGGGTCAACTTGAGAAGAGTTAGATGCAGGGTGTTGAGAGCCCGTCTGAGGGTAGGATGAAGAGGAAGCCAGACCCCATTCTCGATATCTACAATGTGGATCAGAAGATCACCTTTAGGAAGGGAAATTTTGTTTAAGTTTTTAGATGGAACAGAGACTGTTATGTTGTCTGGAATGTCGTACCTGGTTTTCCAACGATTAATCGACCTCTGGTCAATGGTTGAATCTAGGATAACCTTGAAGTCATAAAGAAGAATTTCCTCTGAAAGGGTACCAGTAACCTCAACTTGACCCCTTCTAGCCGCAGCATCCCCGGATTCTTTATCCGAATCCTTGTCGACCAAGTTCAGTGGTTCATCGGATCTGTTCAAGAATCCAGTCCCGATTAAAAAATTTCTCTTCGAGCGGTGACATGAAAGGTTTGGAGGGGTGTCCTTGCTAGCAAAATCCCTTAGTGCTCACTTCCTGTGAGTGAGACTAGAGACTTCTTCACCCTTTTACAATGAGGTCTACTATGTCACGATAGGATTTAAACATGAATGTGCTAAAATTTCAAGTTTGATGGAAGAGAGATAGAGGTGTTGCTCGAGAAGGCGAAGAAATAAAAGATTTCTTAAAAGTTTTAAATTCGAAGAAGTGATAAGTGTGAAGAGGAAGAAGACATGACTGGGTTTAAATAAGGGCGAATGGCAAAATAACTAATAACACCGTTGATGGAAGCAAATAAGAAGGTGATATCTTTATGATTGCCTCGATTCTCAGGTACTGACGTTAATCAGTCAGATTATTTTGAAAGTATTCCGTTCCTTGCTCGTCAGGTTTCACTTGCATTTAATGAGAGGATTCCTTCACAGATTATGGTAAAAAAAAGAAACGGGAAAATTTTCCAGTTGAAACTGGAAACTTACTCCAACCCCATTTCAATCACCGGTGTTCAAGTCAAAAGGGACTTCTGTTAATAGCCAAATTTGGCTACGGATCAAAGGTAATTTTTTCAATCCCCAAGCGGGGATCCGAATTCGGTAGGGTACTGGGGTTCCTAGGGTCGGGCTGCAATACAACCTGTCGAAGCAAGGTGAGGTTGGACATACCCTAGACACACTTTAGGTAAAGCCCGACGTGAAGAGATCAAGCTCTTTAAGTAGACATAAGAGCCCGAAGCAAGGTCGATAAGGGAAGACCTAGGCTCCCCAAAGTCGAAATACCTTAAGACCTCCTAGAAGCCCGCTACCTTTCCCAGATGCATAAAGGAACCCATGAGGGCATCGAGCTTGAAATACAGTATCACTCTGTTTCACAGAGGGAAGAATTGAATCTATCTAAGTAGGAATAAGGAAGCTAATAGAAGCTCTGTTATCACTAAAGAGCGATGACATGGTCATTTTAAACTCAAAAGGGACCTGAAAAGGTCAGACCATGCTTCTAGCACAAAGACAAGAACATAGATGTAGATGGTCCTTCGAGATTGTGAACGCCATATTCGGTGACCTCCATGATGCATCTTACCAGGGCAGTGCACATGATCACCTTCATTCCCTAACTTGTGTTAAAACGCTACATATGTACGGGGCAAGTGATTAAGACCAAAGAGGAAACAAACTTATCTCCATCTAAGATACTCTTGAATCCATTATTGAGCCAAAGTCAATGACATTTAAACAGCATATTCCGTCCGATAAGGAGGGATTCGACTCAGAAAATCATGGCAGGTGAATCACGAGTTTAACCCAGTTGGACTGTGTATAAATACGCTCGAGCATGCACGAGCAAAAGTGGTTGAACAACGTATAGAACAAGAGACATACCCATTATACCCATGAGTGACTGAGAGTATTCGAGTGATCTTTGTTCACGACGTGTGATTGATTTAACAATAATAAAGCAATACCATTTTCCCTCTAAGTATCTTTAGTACATAGTTTTATTGTTCACCTTCATATCCATTATCACACGTATAAACCTGCCAACCGATGTGACCTCCGAGGCAGTGGTCTCGAGGGTTCTAACTGAAATTCCTCACCCCGGGAGAATTTTCGGTTCACAAAGATAAAACTGCCTCTAGCAATGCATCCACTACAAAGCATTATGTGAGATCAACAACAAAAAGAACTTTCTTTTGATAATGCTTGATCTTGAGGTATTATGTTTTTTTTAACCTTTTGACTTCATTTTATGTCAAAAAGGGGGAGAAAAACAATGATACTAAAACCTACGCTCTCTTAATCTTAGGATTGTTTCATTTTTTTTAGTTTTTAGTTGGTTACATTTGGTATCATTTTATTTGGTATCTTGAATTATTGGTTTGTAATATTTGGATGATGATATTTTGTTTATGCATAGTATGCATGTATTTAGGGAGAGACAGGTGTATCCATTTGAACTTTATTGACATTTATCTAAATATCTTGCCATATACCTATGTTTCTCTTGTATATGCTTTGTGTTTCAAGATGATTTTAGTTGGTGACAAGAGAAGACTACATGGAAAAATTCAAGACTTAATGAAGATTAGTCTAAGGGAACTAACTCATTGTAATGTGAGGGTGTCAATTTGTGACCAATCTTCATTTTGTATGTTTTAGTACTTGTATAAGTGTTTTGACATAGAATTTGCCAAAGGGGGAGAGTAGGTTCTTTTGAGTTTAGGTGTTGGCATAATTCTATATCAAAACGACATTTGTTTTGCATTGATTAGTTGTCTAGGGTTTATTGATTTTCAAGCTTCACGGAGGTTGGACAACATTTTAAGCAAAGTGGTGGCTACAAAAGAAACAATGCTTAAATGCATAGCAAAACGTATATTAAGACCTCTTTCCTCTTACGGCCTAGGCACACACAAAAATTGCATTCTTATGTGTCCCTACATCATTGTGTAAAATTTGGTATAACACATACCCAAACTTATAAATGTATGCACATGCATTAGATTTAAAGTTAACAATTTTTTTAAATTGCATGTTCCTGGACTATCTCAAGGAAATAACATACTTATGTGTTCTTGTGTTTATATGTCTATGTTTGTGTGATATTGAACTTGAATTTGAGCTTGCATCATTCCTCACTAAGTTCCGGTCATTTTGGTTACTCATTCATTAAGTTTCGAATTCAAAATAGGAAGTTAAGAAACTTTCCGTGTCTTTATCATGCATGGTTTTCATCTTTTATTTTCAAATTGGAATCCATATTTTTTTGTGAAAGTTTTCTCAACATCCTTATGCATGAGAGAGTCTTGGTTCATAATCCAAAGACAGATTCAAATTCGGAGTTCGAAGGAGGGAGAACGGACAAAGAATGCAAAGGTAGAGGAAAGGAAACAAGCAAGAGGGGCCAAGCTCCTCTCCCCGTGGAGGCACATGGCCTCCATGGTAAGAGTAGCCCTCTACCCCTGTGGAGCCCACGTGCCTCCACGAGATGACTGAGTTGGCCACTATTGATTGGTTGCTTCAATTTACATGAATGTTGAGTTAGGTTTTTCTAAATCTATGTTTTCACATGCTTGTGGTGTTGTATTGTGCTAGCTTCATTTCTAGGGCTATTTTTTGTGATTATTGACATCTTTTCTATGAATAATAGTCCTCTCATATGCTAGGTCACTTTAATTGAATATTTGTTGAAATTGCATATTTGATTGATGATTTAGGGCTTAATTGAATCTATATGATTATCTTGTGATTATAAGCTCTAATATGTTGCTATATTTTTTATTTATTTATCAAGTTCATTCTAGCATTTAAATGTGCTTGAGTATGATCTAGGATTTTGTGTGTGTTAGGTGTTTCACATACGCTAGATTGATTGTTAATGTCATAAGTTCTAGGTAAACTATTTTTGTCCGTTTGTTAACAAAAATCTAGTTGTTCATCATTTGTGCCTAATCCACACATTTCATATGTACATGCATCAATTGCTTGATTGAATTCTTTTTAGGATTATAAAATATAATATTTTTCACATGTGCTTATTGATTCATTTCTAGTTTCCCCAAGATATATTGATTATATATACTATGTTGTATTTGTTTGCATCATTTGCATCCACTTAGATCATTTGCCTTATGAAGAGGTTGGAAGTCTCATTTCTTAGAGAGATTCTTCGATTTGAGCATTGGAAGTCTTGGCTAGATACGTGAGGTATTGGAGAGCTAAGCACTGGAATTCTTGTCTAGGATCGGGGTGATCTGGATAGCTAAGCATTGGATGTCACATTTTCGAGAATTATTTTTTCGATTTTTGCATGGAAGTCTTGGCTAGAGTCATGAGGACTTGGATGGCTAAGCATTTTCTTGACTAGGATAAGGGTGATCCGGATAGTTAAGCAAAGGTGGCATCTTTTTCATTGTGTAGGATTGGAGGGTAGATTTGTAGGTAAAGTGCTCACTTGAGAGATTGATCTTTTTATCTTACTAGTGAAAGGTGTTTGCCGGTGGTTGTAAAATCAACCTGTGGATGTTTCCTCTTCAGAGATTTTACCATGTAAAAATCTTGTGTTAAATTTCTGGGCTTCACGAGAAGCTAGAGCAACCACAAAAATTGTTAACAAAAGGAAGAAACGGAGAATGTCAGAGGCAAATCAGTTAATGAAAACAAAGCATGATGACTTGATATTACTCACAAGGGGAAGCATTGGAGATCCGTAGATACTTGTTTACCCTATGGGGAGCAAAGGGGTCAGCAGTTGGAAACTTCAATATCAGATAATTTATGGAGAGAATAGTCTTCAGCACAGCCTCAGACTCAGCAGGCAGGGAATCCGATCCCATAAGGGTTTGTCATGGAAAGCATTGGGAACTGTAAACTCATGCCCACCAATGAATACAGGGTTTCCCCATTCTCCCCTCGCTAATATTCACTCTTCCTTCCAGGTGGGGTCTTTTCTAAAAGCACCGAGGATGATAAAGTTGAGTTTGATTTTGGCCTTCACGTAGAACTGTCCCCGGGGACCTCCAGATAAGCTCCTGATCTGAAAGGGTAGGCCAACTCTTCTGCCCCTGGTTATCGGGTGACGTTGCCCAACTCGTATTGTTCCCTCCTTAGCACGAGGAAGCCAATCAGATGCCTACAGAAGTCGAGCGTCAGTTGAAGGGGAGCTAATTAAAGGGCATTAAGGGCCCGCTAAAAAGTGGGGTAAAGGGGGAGTCTGACCTCAAAGGCCGCCAAATGAATGGGAAAGACTCCCGTGGGAGGATTATAAAAATCATAGTTCCTATGGGGAACTGTGAGGGTAACACCCTTAGGAATGCCGTATTTATCCCGAATGCGGTTAATCAATTGTGGGTCAACAGTAGAATCGGGAATAACCCTAGATTCTAAAGGAAGAAGCGTCGCTGAAGGAAGTCCAACCACCATAACTTGAACCTCCTCAGCGGTGTCGACCCTCTCTCCACCATTAAAATCCTCGTCAACTAAGTTAATAGGGTTTTCGGGTTGATTCAAGAAGCTGAACCCGATTGAGACGTTCCTACCAGATCGACGGTGCTGACGAACTGGAGAAAAGTCCTCATCGCTCGAAATTCCTCGCACCCATTTTTGAGGTACCAGGTTAGAGCCTTAAGTGCCCTCGACCAAGGCTTTAACGCTGCCAGAGGAGTTTGAAATTGTTGGATGAAAAGAGCTTGAAGGTAGGTGAAAGATAAAGATGTGGTCGGATAAGAGAGGTAAAGGAGAAGAAATCTGTAAGTTCAAAATTGAGAGAAAGTGTGAAGAAACGGGCAATAAGTTTGAATTTAAATAGAGGTTAGAAGTGTAATGACGTCGGTGATATCGTCAGAAAGATCACCTCGAGCTACGGAGAGAGCCTTAACACAGCCGGTTTTCCTCGAAGAACACTCCAGTTCAAGTTCGACACATCATTTGGGCAATTAATGAGAAGATTTCATTCGAGATTCCCAGTTATTATCTCACAATGGAAATTTTTTCCAATTAAACAGGGAATCTGACTCCAACCCTAGCTCTTCTTCCGGTGTTCAAGTCAGAGGGGACTTTCGTTAACAGTAAAATTTAGACAGGGGTCAAAGAGAAATTTTCCACTCTCCTAGCCCAAATCAAAGCCCAAAGTCGACATTCATGAAACCCTGGATGTACAATAAAACTACCCCGTAGAAGCATGGATGGAGCGCCGAGCTTCAAAACTATCAGGAAGAAGCCAGGCATGACCAGGTCGAGCCCCCACGCTAACACTGGATTCTGGGCTTCTCGAGGCCACCTACCTGGGAACCTCGGTACCTGGGGTCGAGCTCCTCAACAACCCCGTGCGGTCGCCAGGCTTAAGAAACATACAAAAAAAGGCCTAACAAGGAAAGGAAGCCCCCTATGGGTTAAGGTTTTTAGAGGTCAAACATCATTCATCGCCTGAATGAGAAGTCTACCAACCTATCAAGGAGCCCGCTTCCCCCTCCACGATAAAAGAAGGAAGAAGACTTCTAAATAGATCAGATCCATTTACCTCATAGTAATGACTTCTAGGGTGTCCATTCCAAACCTCTGAAAAAGGAACCAAAGCATAGATCTACCTCGCTCTATGAAAACTATGAATGGCTAGCTCAGCAACGTCCATGAAGAATCATACCGCAAGTATGCATAGGAATATATCTACGTAACAACCAGCCTTTACACGCAAGTCAAGAGTTTGATTCCAAAAAAAAAGTAAACTTATCTTCATCAACAGTATCATCGTTTCCGCTATTTACTCAGAGTCAACAACTTTTCAAATAATGGATCCCGCCTAATAATGAGGAAGTATGTTTAGAGAATCAAGGCGGGAGATACATCCTTTCAAAGTGATTCGACCATATATAAATATACAAAAACATTCCTATAGGAAGAGGCAGCATAAGGATAGACGACGGAGAAAAAGAGAGAGAGAAGTAAGTCGGACCTAAATTCTGTGGTCAAAACACGGCCGTCGTGACATCCACTATTCGACAAGTACAAAGTTGCCACCTTTCTACGTTCTAGAGAGATAGTGAGTATATGAGAGAGAACCTTGTATTCCATGAGTAATCAATACTAAAGTCTCCAATTATTATTGTTATACAAACACTCATGTTTATCTAAGCAGGTTAGGTATTAAAGGTACTTACCCTGGCCATCACCTCCGTGGTAGTGGTCTCGAGGGCGTTAGCTGTAATTACTCACCCTGAGCGTATTTTCAGTTAACACTTTCTGGCACAGTCTTTTGGAATCTCCCACACCACCATCTTTATATTCATAAGCTTATTGTTTTACCGAAGTCATGAGGCTTCGCTCCTCTCAAGGAAAGCCAGGCGCATCGGGACAACCGTCTGTTGCGTCAATACGAAAGGTCCCGAAGAAAGGAAGAAAATTCTGGCTCTATAGTCAGGTTCCAGATCAGCCAGCCCCTATGCGGGCTTTGGATCCCCCAATGGGAAACCAGGTCGAGCTTGACCAGTGAGCAGCGGCCTTCATTGAAAATGTACGCCTTCAACTACTCGCTGAGGGTATTACTATCCAGCAAGCAAAACTCTCTAATAGAGCAGAGTCAATCATGCCTGGGGCTAGACAACCCACCTTTGATCGCCTGGAACATACCCTTCCGGAGCCAGCCCGTAACAGAACAGGACACCCACCCTCGATCCATGATAGGTTAGGGCCCATGCCCCCCGTTCCTGAAACGCTGCCGCACTATCTGCCAAGGCAAGTAAATTCCGCGACAGATATTCTTCCCCAAGAGCGGGGAGAGTTTCTCCACCCAATGACTTCAAGAAAGGAAGCCTGAGTTAGAGAAGAAGAAAGTCAGTGAAGCTTTAAGGCAAATCCATTCTGAAGAAGTGACCGGGTAGAGGTCACTAGTTCGTTATAAGGGTTGATAGTGAGGAGACTGAGATCAGCTCAAGGAAACCAGATAGAAAACGCCTGAGAGACCAGTTAGCAGAGTTTCAAAAAGAGATCCAACTGATGAAGAAAGAGAGGTACAAGAAGGACAAGAAGGATCCTCTAAGTGAGATGAATGCTCTCTTCACCAGAAGGATCCGGTAGGCAAAGCTTCCACAAAAATCTAAAATGCTGGCTCACAGATTCTCTGGGATCGAGGATCCCTTGAGCCACTTGGAGAGCTTTGTTCAGCAGATGCAGGTCCAGAACAAGACTAGGGCTGCTATGTGTCAAATGTTCCTAACTACACTCACGGATTACGCTAAGACATGGTTTAGAAAGCTACCTGCTGGCAGTGTGGATTCCTTTATGAAGTTGTAAACCAATTTCTGCTTATAATTCCAAGGAGTTAAGCCTCGATTGGAGGACCCAATCCATCTACAGTATGTGATCTAGGAGAAAGGGGAAACCCTCCGGGCTTATGTTGAGCGATTCCACAAGGAAGTCATCCTAATGAGTATCTTCATCGAGAAAGAAACCCTCACCATCTTCCGAAGGAACTTATGGACAGGCAAGCTTTTCCTTTCTTTTGCAAAGAGACCTCCAAAGACCTACTAAGAAGCCTATGATCGGGCTCTAGAGCAAATCGAGGTCGATGAACAACTCAAGTTCAAAATGGAACACATCGACATGAGAGCCGTAAAGCGACAGAAGAAGAAAGCTTCCAAATCTGAGCAAGCTCAGAAAAACCAGAAAAAACCCCCTAATATGTCGACGTATCGCTTCCCTATTTTTAACCCAGATTGGAAAAATATCCTCCATAACGAACACCTCCACGAGCTTTACCTCCTTCCAGGACAGTGGCCCCAATAGCTCGAGATAAGAGAGGGTATGATTGTTACACCCCCTTAAATGCATCTTGTGAGACAATCTATCTCGCCATTCAGGACAAGGGGTTTCTACAGAAGCCCGCACCTATGAAAGGCCCTGTTGATAAGAGAAATAGTTATAAGTATTGTGACTTTCATGAAGACATAAGACACAGCACTCTAGAGTGCTACAACCTGCGAAATCAGATTGAGGCTTTGATAAGGGGAGGATGTTTGGTAGAGGTCTTACAGAAAATCATGGATAACATTCAGACTGGACAAGAAGTACAAGCCGAGATCCGCGAGCACGCTTAGAAAAGAAAAGGATAGAAGACGAATCTGATGCAACAAATCCAGATAATACATACCTTCAGCGGAGGGCCTACTCTGGCAGGGACCTCCAACAATTCAAGGAAAAGTCACGCAAGAAAAGTCCCTTGTTTGGACTAGGGGCGTGGTATCTTCAAGGTCGACCAGAGTCCGACCAACCCCTTCCAGTTGTCACAGATCATTTTCGTTGAAGTAAATGTCTACAATGCAATATTAGGGAGGCCATTTTTATCATCCTTAGAAGGGGTCATGTCCATTTACCATAACGTCCTGAAGTTCCTAGTAAGATACAAGGTGGGGGAAGTTCGGGGTAATCAATAAGCATCCATGAGATGCTACGCAGTATCTGTTAACTCAACAGCTCAAGCAAAACAGCTGGCCCAGGTGATAACAATCTAAGATGGGATAACCCCTGTATTGACCCTAGAAGATATAGGGCCCACAAATCACCCCAAAGGTGACCCCTTGGTGCCCGACGACTAGGAGCAGAGAAGGGAATAGGCCAACGGCCATCCAGTGGATAAACTAGAAGAGATACCTGTCTGAATGGATGATACCTCAAAATTCATCAAAATTGGAGCCACCCTTGAGCCGGAAGTGAAGAAGGGCTTGATCGGGCTTCTCACAGAGTTCAATGATATTTTTATATGGAGTCACAACGGTATGCATGGGATCCCGAGGACTTTAGCTGCTCACTGACTAGCGGTGGATCTGACCTTCAATCCCATCAAACACAGAAGACGACATTTCAACGCCGAAAGAATTACGGCAGTCTAGAAAGAGGTGGACAAATTGACCCGAGCAACCTTCATCAGAGAGGCACGTTACCCCGAATGGATTGCCAACATGGTCATGGTCACAAAGGCAAATGGGAAGTGGTGCATGTGCATCATTTATACTGATCTCAATCGGGCATGCCTGAAAGATAGTTTCCCTCTACTAAAAATTTATCAGTTAGTTGGCTCCACCTCTGGAAACAAACTTATGAGCTTCATGGATACGCTTTCGGGGTACAATCAAAATATGATACGCCCCGCCGATAAGGAAAAGACCAGTTTCATTACTGGACAGAGTCTATATTGCTATAAAGTGATGCCTTTCGGACGTAAAAATACAGAAGCTACGTATCAACAGTTGGTCAACCGGGCTGTTCAAGTCTGAAATTGGAAGATCAATGGAGGTATACATTGACGATACGATCACCAAGTGCATCTGGACGACCTCTATAGAACCTTCATGATCTTAAGGGGGAACCAAATGAGACTGAACCCCTCCAAATGCACCTTTGGGGTGACAGCGGAGAAGTTTTTAGGCTTCATGGTCCATGATGTTGGGATTTATGCCCTAATGATTTAATTTGTAAATGGATTTATGAAATAAATAAAAAGAAAAATTCAATTCATTCTTGTCGTGTTGTTTATTTTATAACTTGTGCATAAATTTAACATCCAATATTGCCGGATGTAATCTTGAACTGTGTATATGAGTGTCATATACAAATGGATACAGTAAAAGACGTGCAATCTAAAGAGTCCATAGATAGCAAATAAAGCTGAGTACTTTATTTGTGGTTAATTTATAGTTGCGGTCCATTCCGTAATGTACTGTGATTCTATCCTGAATCATTCAGATGGAGATATGAGAATAGAAGCACCTTGTATGATCTGATCATATAGGACTGGGTCATGATCTATATGAATCTCTCACCAAGATCCTGTTTACCGATGAGATTCATATATATCAACTAAAGATGGCTATATGTGGGTGATCTTAATCCTAAGTGTCTTATCGACTCCTTCAGGTTAGATCGTGGTCATTGATATACCGTGGGTGAGGTCAGATGCATTTTCTGATCAATATACTCTGTATGTTGGGATTGCGGTTTGGCTTATGGCTGGAAAGGTTTGTACACAATAGTAGAATCCACTCATTCTTGTGAGAAGTAAATGGTAGTTCCCTTAAGGGTTGATTCGGGGCTTGGACAATATTAGCACTCTCCTAATTCCGTGAGGAAATAGGATTTATTATCCATTAGAGAATCAATGGTATTAAAGGATATATGTAATTAGAGGGGCATAACGGACATTATGACCAAGCTCTAATTATGAACTGCTGTGAAGGATCACACCATATGTAATAGCTATATCGATGGACACCGAGTTGTATCGGTCTGTGTAAAAGCGTCTACAATTAAGAGAGTGCAACTTCGGGTTTTTAGTGGAATAACACCGGAGTTAATCATCAAGGAATATTAATTAAAGAGTTTAATTAATGATTCCGAGGATTATTGGAGCTCAAAATAATGTGGGTCCATTAGGTCCCCTTGCTAGCCCGATCGATTTAGGTAACAAGGGTCAGGGTAAATTAATTGGACTGTCCAATTAATTGTGTTACAAAAGTGACACGTATATATATTCGGGAATTAATTGAATAATGACATTATTTAATGAATGAATGTTAATAATTAAATTAATTAAATAATTATATTATTTAATTATATTGATAATTATGAATTATGAATTAACTATTAATTAGAGGGTGTTAGTTGATATATGGATTTAGATGAAGATAAAATAATAGGATTATTTTATTTTTACTGAATCATTTATCTAAGTATTTGACTTTAAATTTAAATTTAAAATACTTATTATCACTTTTAATATATTAGATATATTTGAAAAGGATAATTTAAAATATATATATATATATATCAATTAATAACACAAGAGATTGCATTGGATGCAAATTGGTGTGTACACATGAAACAATAGTCAAAAGATGAATTTGCATAGGATGCAAATACTGATAGGAGATAGAAAAGAGTTGGCTTATTAATATGTATAAGCAATTGTATGCCTGATATATATTAGTGTGTAATAGCAACATCATGCGATATATATATATATATATATATTTGTGTGATATAAGCAACAACATGCGTGATTTCTATATATATTTGTCAAAGAAAAATGAAGAGCAGGCGAGATACTGATATATATATATATATATATATATATATATATATATATATATATATATATTCGTGAAGAACAAAGCAAGCTTTAGATATATATATATTGTTTCATGTTTTGTGTATTTTTGAAACACATAGAAGAAAGAGTTTCTTCAAATCTCTCTACATCCTCCATTCAAGTTCCTGAGATTGTGACGTGCTCAGACGCAGTTACCAATCTCGGGAGATAGCGAGGAAGATCGAGTGGTTCAGACTTCAGCATATCGAAAAGTGAAGGAGCCTCCAAACGTTGGTAAGTATATCTTATTCTGATCATATTGATTACAATTTCCTGTGTTTACATATTGTATGTATTAGTTCCAAAAATAATTACGATCCAAAGTTCACTAGTCCCACATACAGATATGATCTGTATATAAAATTTTAAAACCTAGTTCCCTTGCATGACCGGTGAAACGGGGTTCCAACACATGAGAGGGGCATAGTGGCTAACCCGGAAAAGATTAATGCCATCCTGGATCTGGAGTCCCCCACATCACTTAAACAGGTTCAAGTCTTGACTGGGCAGGTAGCAGCGCTCAACAGGTTAATTTCTCGGTCAACCGACAAGTGTCTCACATTCTTCAAAGCCATTAAACAGGGAAGAAACATGAAATGGTACAAGGAGAGTAAACAAGCTTTTCAATCCTTGACAAAATTCCAGTCAAGCTCTCCATTACTAGTTGAACCAAGCCTTGAGGAAGAGCTACAAATTTACTTGGCTATTTCAGAAACTGCTGTAAGCAGGGCCTTGGTCAAGGAATGTGGAGATAGGATCCAGCGGCCTATCTATTACGTGAGTCAAGCACTAACTAAGCCCGAGAAGAAATATACCCTTTTGGAGAAGCTCGCTTATGCCTTGGTAACCTCGGTAAGGAAGCTTCGTCCCTACTTCCAAGCTCATTCGATAGCAGTATTGACGGATCAACCCCTCCGTCAGTTTTTACAACTGCCGAATATTTCTGGAAGGCTGGTCTTGTGGGCCCTATAGCTCACCCAGTTTGATCTAAGGTATAAGCCTAGGACCGCAATTAAAGCCTAGGCTCTAGCAGAATTTGTAGCAAAACTCTCAATGCCCCTAGGCCAAGCAACTCCCACAGCAATAGACATAACCCCTGAAAAGATTCCTGAATCAGACAACTGATCGGAGGGTTTCAAGTCATGGATCCTCTACACCGATAGAGCTTCCGGGCAAGCTGGGAGAGGAGCGGGCATAGTTCTAATCGATCGAGAAGGAACTGAGTGCTGCCTCTGCAACAAATTTGAATCTAAAGCCACTGACAACGAGGTAGAGTATGAACCCTTTTTTTCCAGAAAAATGGGTAGCCGCAGAGCTCGAGGTCGACTACCTGCAGGTTAGGAATGACTCACTGCTCATAGTCAACCAAGTCTCTAGGGATTATCAGGCAAAAGGGGATAACATGATTGCCTACCTAAAGTTGGTTCAACAGCTTAGGAGCAAATTCAAAGGTTTCAAGATTGAGCTGGTACCTCGACAACAGAATCGACAAGCCGACGTCCTGGCCAAGATAGCTGCGAATGGTGGCCAAACCTTACCCTAGGGGGTCCCTCTCCAAGTGATTCCCCAACCTAGCATAGTGGAAAGTAAGGATTCATACCCTGGATCGGTAACCATGCTGGATGGACCCGATAGTGGATTACCTACAAGAAGGGAGATTTCTCAGGGAGCTAGACCAAGATCTGAAAATCAAGAGGCTCTCGGTCCAGTATTGCTTGGTGGAGGGGTGCTTGTACAGAAGGGGCATATCCCTTATTTTGCTCCGATGTTTACATTATGAAGATGCCAAATGGGCATTGAAAGAGGTTCACTCAAGAGAATGTGGCAACCATTTTGGTAGGAAGCTCAGGCATATCAGGTACTCCATATGGGGTACTACTGGCCCACTATCCACTAAGAAGCAAAGTTCTTGGTACAATCATGCGAAGCTTGCCAGAAGATCGCAAACTTGAATCATTTATCGCCAAGCGATTATCATCCTTTAGCTCACCATACCCCATTGCTATGTGGGGAACTGACTTGATCGGACCGCTTCCAACTACTCCTGGTCAAGCCAAGCATGCTATTGTGGCAATCGATTATTTCAGAAGATGGGTTGAAGCTGGACCACTCTCCCAGATATCGGAAGAAAATACAACAAGATTCATAAAAAATAATATGGTTTGCAGGTTTGGAACCCCTCTTGCCATTATAGCCGACCTCGGTAAGCAATTTGATAATGGCCGATTCAAAGACTTTTGCGATGGCTTCGAAATCGACCTTAGGTTCGTATCAGTAGCCCACCCTCAGACTAATGGGCTGGCAGAGTCCACCAAGAAGACTATAAAAAAACTGTTAAAAAAGAAACTACAACATAAAAAGAGTAGATGGGCTGAGGAGCCTCCCCGAAGTCCTCTGGGCTTACCGCACTACAAGAAGAACAGCTACCGGTTAAAGGCCCTACTCACTAGCCTTTAAGGTTGAAGCCGTGCTTCCTATTGAGCACCAACTGACCTCTTTTAGAGTCCAACATTTTGGAACGGGGAGCAATGAGGATAAGCTCCGAGCTAGCTTGGATCTTTTGGAAGAAAAACAAGATCGAGCAGGTAAAAAGGTAGCATTTTACAAGAGCAGGATTGCTAGATACTTTAACCATGGGGTTAAAGTCTGAAACTTTAAGTAGGGGGACCTAGTTCTCAGGAAAGTGACGATGAATACCAGAAAGAGGTCAGGCAGGGCTCTGGGACCAACTGGAAGGGCCATACTTGGTAAAGGTGGTGATCCGCAATGGGGCATACAAACTCAAAGACATGAATGGAAGACTCATCGATCACACCTGGAATGTAGATCATTTGAGAAAATTCTACCCCTGAACAGAGGACTCATGAGCAGGCTACCTCCACCTAGATCTTAATCACCAAGAATAATGTACCCCTTTCTTTTTATCAATAAAAGCCTGTTTCTTTTGCTATCTTCAATTACGTTCCACAATGGTTTGGGTCCACATGGGAAAATTCAACATTATCATCCCAAGACCAGTGATTAGCCGAGGAAGCCCCCTCGCTATCCCTGACACCTCGACCGGGCACCACCCCCCGCCAAAAAGGGTTTGAATGTAAGAGCATAGTTGCCATCCAGATATCGAGACTAGGAAATAGCTATATAGCTCTTCTGATACCTTGGTCGGGCAACCACCCCCAAAAAGGATCTGAGTGTAAGAGCATAATTGCCATCCAAAACTCGAGACCAAGAAATAGCCGGGTAGCCCTCTTGATGCCTTGGTCGGGCTACCACCCGCAAAAAGGGTCTAAGAGTAAGAGCATAGTTGCCATCCAAATATTGAGACTAGGAAATAGCCAGATAGCCCTCATGATGCCTTGGTCGGGCTACCACCCCAAGAAGGGTCTGAGTGTAAGAGCATAGTTTCCATCCAGATCTCGAGACCAGGAAATAGCTAGATAGCCCTCCTGATGCATTGGTCGGGCTACCACTCCCAAGAAGGGTCTTAGTGTAAGAGCATAATTTCCATCTAGATCTCGAGACTAGGAAATACCTAGATAGCCCTCATGATGCCTTGGTCAGGCTACCACCCCTAAGAAGGGTCTGAGTGTAAGAGAATAGTTGCCATCCAGATCTCGAGACCAGGAAATAGCGAGATAGCCCTCCTGATGCCTTGGTCGGGCTATAACCCCCAAGGAAGACTCAAGTTTAAGGGCGAGGTAGCCCTCCTAGCTTAAGAGAGGGCTAGATATTTCTCCTTGATACCTCATTGGTTCTATAACCCGCTAAAGAAGCTCAAGGTCTACGATCAAACAAGGGGACTATCAACCAAAGTCACCGAGCTGCAATCTACATTCACACTTAAGCTGTTTTCATATTTTGTTACTTTCCCAAGCTAAATCAGGTTGCTACATGAAAATTGAAATTTAAACCAAGTCTAAAAGCTAAATTTTATTGATGAATTGGGGAGCCTATCCCCCGGTAAGGCTACAGCAATCAAACACGGAGCCCAAACCCTGGTTCCATACTACAAGCAAGAAAAATGATAAAGATCAAGCATGAGTAAAGATGGGGTGCCCACCACCCTTTCCAGGCATTTAGAGTAAGCAACAAGAAGGTTCACTCAAGTTTCTGCATCCTTTTGGTCTTCTCCAGCTTCCCCTCTTTCCAGATAGACCTCGCCTTCTGCTTCTCTTTCTAGAGGTCTCTCATCTAGGATAACCGCCTCCGCCACCTCTTTTTAAGGATGCCCCTCAATTGCATGATGCTTAGCAGGGTCCTCCTCCATAACCTCATTGACGATCGCCAAGACCTCAGGAGGTACGGATGCATCAAGAAGGTTGGCCATTGACTCTGGAATAATTTCCCATCCTGCTGGCTCATCCCTTGAAGGCACCTTAGAGGGACCTCGGGCTTCTGTAAGATCTCTTTCCAGCTCCATGGGAAGAACCCCCCTCAAGGATTCTCTAGGACCTGATGTTGGGAAGAAAAGAGGATGAGGGGGAAGGTCTGACCCTATTGGATGCTTCCCTGCTTCGTCCACATTAGAGGAATCCAGATCATCACCTAAGAGGGGATACATCTGAGCACCTTGGCAATTATCTCCTCCCTATCCTAGTTAATAATAATCGATAGGTTGAAGTGGGAGGGGTGAGCCTCAGCTACTTGTTAGGAGGCGTAGAAGTATCCCTCGCTAAAAGAGGAGTCCCCCTCAGCCTGAAGCTTGGCAACTTGGGCTTGAAGAGCACGATTCTCAACATCTAACGCCTTCGCTTATTCCTTCCAGCCATCCCTCTGTCTGGCTTGTCACTTAGAACGAAGAGTTTCTCGATCAAAAGATCGCTTCAGCCTTTCGTGGTCTCACTGAAGCTCAGCCAGTTGTGTTTCAATTTCCCTATGGCAGTAAGTCATCTCCTGGACCAAGGATTGAGCCTGTGCCAGCAATCCCATGGCTCGCTCAACCTCAGCTTCAACTTTACCTGCCCGATCCCAGAGAAATGATACTTAATGGGCCATTTCTACATTGAACTTGAAAGCCTGCAAAGAATGAAACAAAGGTTAGAAAGCAATCAAATCTCACAATAGCAGGAAATAAAGGCAATGACTACCTAAGCCAGAAGGGCAGACCCCTTGGTAACCAAAAAGTCCACGGGCATGGAAGCCATCCGACATGGTGGGGGTAGCTGGTGAAGTAGGAGCCACTGGTGAGGGAGAGGAGGTGGACATATTAGTGGCTTGGGAAGCTGGCCCTCCTCGATTTAGAGCCTTTGCTGCCCGAGATGCGAGAACAACCATCTTAGATCTCATCTGGGAATGCGATAAAGCAGGAACAGGCGAAGCAGTGACCATAATGATTGGATCCACTTTTTTTAAGGTATCCAATAAGGCTCCCGGGGATGACCTGGAAGGAGGGGGAGGGGTCCGAGCTTTTTGGACATCACGAGAAGCTAGAGCAACCACAAAAACTGTTAAAAATAAAGGAAGAAACGAAAAATGTAAGAGGCAAATCAGTTAATGAAAACAAAGCATGATGACTTGATATTACTCACGAGGGGAAGCATCAGAGATCCTTAGATACTTGTTCACCCTGCGGGGATCAAAGGGGTCAGCAGTTGCAAACTTCAAGTTCAGAAAATTTCTGGAGAGAATAGTCTGAGGGTGTGCTGAAGACTCAGCGGGCAGGGAATCCCAATCCTTTGAGGGTTTGTCACTTAAAGCAGTAGGAACCATGAACTCATGCCCATCAATAAATACGTAGTTTCCCCAATCTCCCATCGCTAATATCCATTCTTCCTTTCTGGCGAGATCTTTTCTCAAAGGGTCGGGATCTTAAAAAGATAGACCATCTCTTCTGCCCCTGGTTCTCGAGTGACAATGCCCAGCTCGCACTTTTCCCTCCACAGCATGAGAAAGCCAATCAAATGCCTCTGGAAATCGGGCGTCAGTTGAAGGGGAGCTAGTTGAAGGGCGTTAAGCGTCCGCCGAATAGTGGGGTGAAGGGGGAGTCTGACCCATTTCTCAAAGGTTGCCAAATGAATGGGATGCACGCCCGCGGGAGGATTATAAACATCATAGTTCGTATGGGGAACTATAAAAGTAACACCCTTAGGAATGCCGTATTTATCCCGAATGCGGTTGATCGATTGTGGGTACGGTAGAATTGGGAATAACCCTAGATTTAGAAAGAAGAGGTGTCGCTGAAGGAAGCTCAACCATCTCAACTTGAACCTCCCTAATGGTGTTGACCCTCTCTCTAGCATCCGAATCCTAGTCAACTAAGTTTAGAGGGTTGTCGGGTTGATTCGAGAAGCTATAACCGAATGAGACGTTTCTACGAGAGTGACAGCGCTGACGGACCGGGGAAGAGTCCTAGTCACTCGAAATTCCTCACATTTATTTTTGAGGAACCAGGTTAGAGCCTCAAGTGCCCTCGACCAAGGCTTCAATGCTGTTAGAGGAGTTCAACATTGTTGGATGAAAAGAGCTTGAAGGTAGGTGAAAGAGAAAAATGTGGTCGGAGAAGACAAGTAAAGGAGAAGAAATCTGTAAGTTCCAAATTGAGAGAAAGTGTAAAGAAATGGGCAATGAGTGCGAATTTAAATAGAGGTTAGAGGTGTAATAACATCGGTGATATCCTTGGAAAGATCACCTCGAGCTACGGAAAGAGTCGTAACGCAGCCGATTTTCCTCGAAGAACACACCAGTTCAATTTTGACACATCACTTGAGCAATTAATGAGAAGATTTCATTCAAGATTCTCAGTAATTATCTCATAACGGAAAAATTTCCCAATTAAATAGGGAATTTGACTCCAACCCCAACTCTACTTCTGGCGTTCAAGTCAGAGGGAACTTCTATTAATAGTAAAATTTGGTCAGGGGTCAAAAAGAAATTTTCCACTCTCCCAACCTAAATCGAAGCCCAAAGTCGACAATCATGAAACCCCAGATGTACCATAAAACTACCGCGTAGAAGCATGGAGGGAGCGTTGGGCTTTAAAACTATCAGGGAAGAAGCTAGGCATGACCCGGTCGAGCCCCCACGCGAACACTGGATTTCGGGCTTCTCTAGGCCACCTACCTAGTAACCTCGAATCCTGGGGTCGGGCTTTTCAATCATCCCGTGAATGCCAGAGGGGGTCTCCAGGCTCAAGAAACATTCAAGAGAAGCCAAACAAGCAAAGCAAGGCACCTCCGGGTTAAGGTTTTTAGAGGTCAAACATAATTCATGGTCTGAATGAGAAATCCACCAACCTCTCTAGGAGACCACTGTCCCATATATGATATAAGAAGGAAGAAGACCTCTAAATAGATCAGATCCATGTTACCTTATAGTAATGACTTCTAGGGTGTCCATTCCAAGACTCCAAAAAAGAAATCAAAGCATAGATCTACCTCGTTCTACGAAAACTACAAATGGCTAGCTCAGCAACCTCCATGAAGAATCATGTCGTAAGTACGCATAGGAATATATCTACTTAACAACCATCCTTTACACGCAAGTCAAGAGTTTGATTCCAAAAATGAAGTAAACTTATCTTCGTCAACAGTATCATCGTTTCTGCTATTTACTCGGAGTCAACAACTTTTCAAATAATGGAACCCGCCCGATAAGGAGGGAGTAGGTTCAGAGAATCAAGGTGGGAGATACATCCGTTCAAAGTGATTCGACTACATATAAATATACAAAAACATTACTATAAGAAGAGGCAGCATAAGGATAGACGATAGAGAAAAAGAGAGAAAGAAGTGTGTCAGACCTAAATTATGTGATCAGAACACGGCCGTCGTGACATCCATTATTCGACAAGTACAAAGTTGCCACCTTCCTACGTTCTAGAGAGATAGTGAGCATATGAGAGAGAACCTTGTATTCCATGAGTAATCAATACTAAAGTCTCCACTTATTATTGTTATACAAACACTCATGTTTATCTAAGCAGGTTAGGTATTAAAGGTACCAACTCTGGCTATCACCTCCATGGTAGTGGTCTCGAGGGCGTAAGCTATAATTCCTTACCGTAGATGAATTTTTGGTTAACAACATCTAATCTAAAGAAAGGTAGAAGAAGAGGATGTTGATTGAGTCTTCAATCTTCAATCTTCAATCGTAAACTCTCAACCCCTTTATCTCTTACAGAATACTCTTGGTATTTATAGGTGACTACTCCTTGTAGATTAACAATTTACTTTGTTGTAGGAAACACACAAAGTAGGAAAAAAGGACTGAATCAGAAATAAGAATCCTTTCATAAATTGGATTTCCCTTTTGGATGATTGACTTCTAATTTGAGTTTATGAAGTTTTCCAAACATGTTTTGATCTTCTAAAGTCATTAGGATTTGATTTAGGAAGTTTTGGGACAATTTTGGACCAATTCGGAGTGGAAATCCATCAAAATATGTAAGCACCATAGTTCGGATCGCTCCATAGGTTTCCCATGGTACAAAACGTGTAACACATCTACTAGTTACCACTGCCTGGGTCGCTATGCAAGTGAGGTGCACAACCACGATCTAGCCCGTGGTAGACTTCTCCAGCTCTGACCTTTGGCTACTAAAATGACCATAACTTCCAATATAAAACTCGGATTGATAAACTATAAAGTTAATTGGAAACTAGATTTATGAGGCTTTCCAAAAACCTATAGATCTCAATATATTTCAATATGAGGAGGAAGATATGGTCTTCACAAGTTGGATGTACTGCAGAGGCATTTCTCCAAACTTCACTAAAAATCATCTTTTTGTCTTCAAAGTCACTTCAAGAGCTATTTTCTACTCAATCTCAACAAAAATGTTAAAATATTCAATTTCACCCAATAACATAACATAAATCATATTAACTAGGGGTCTCAAATCTTAACATTTATCGTCCTAAAAATATTAAACTTAGTAGCCATGAGTTTATTAGACAATGCAAACTAAGGAATGAGATGCACGCTAATGATATGAGAAAATCTTCTATAAATGTTTCTAAGCATGATAACACTTTGAATGGTGTGTGTAATAATGATAATCATGTGAAGAACACTTTCAAAAAGATTTGGGTGAAAAGGAGGGTTTCATATGATGATATCTTTGTTGATTGCAATACAGATGTGTTTAACATGAGTAATATCTTTATAGAGAAGATAGTTGATGATTTATCTTCTAGAAATAATATTTTCATGAGAAATGATCATGATGGTTTAAGTGTTAGTGGACCCAAGACCAAATGGGTCAAGGGTGAGTGCTCTTGCCATTAATGTTGTTAGGGTTTATGCTCTAAAGCATGCAATTTGTAAATGGAATGTTAACATAAATAAAAGAATAGTTTAATTCATTCTTCTCATGTCATTTATTGTGTATAACATATGCATTAAACATCCAAGATTGCCTGATGTAATCTCAAACTATGTAAATGAATGCCATATATAATTGGATACAGTAAGAGAAGTGCAATCCAAAGAGTCCGTAGATAGCAAAAAAAGCTGGGTACTTTATTTGTAGTTAATCTATAGCTACGGTTCATTCCATAGTGTACGGTGATCCTATCCTAGAGATATGATGTGATCATATAGGACTGGTCCATAATACATATGAATTTCTCACTAAGATCCGTTGAAACGATGAGATTCATATATATCAACTAATGATGGCTATATATGGGTGATCTTAATTCTGAGTGTCCTATAGACTCCTTTAGGTTAGATCATAATCTTTGATGTACCATGGGTGATGTCGGATTTGCATTCCTGATCAATATGCTCTGTATGTTGGGATTGCAGTTTGGCTTGTGGCTGGGAAGGTTTGTACAAAGTATTTGAATCCATACCTTCTTGTGAGAAGTAGATAGTAGTTATTTCAAGGATTGATTTAGGGCTTGAACAATATGAGTCCTCTTATAAATCCGTAAGGAATGTAGGATTTATTGTCCACTATAGAATCAATGGTACTTGATAGAAATATATAATTAGAGCGGAATAACGGACATTTTGACCCACCTCTATTTATGAACTACTTGTGGAGGATTATACCATATGTATTAGATATATCGATTGACACTGAAAGTTATTGGTTTGTGTAAAACAATCTACGGTTGAAAGAGTGCATCTTTGGATTTTTAGTGAAATAACACCAAAGTTAATAATCATGAAATATTAATTAAAGAGTTTTTTTAATTATTTCTAAGGATAATTGGAGCTCAAAATACTGTGGGTCCATTAGGTCCCCTTGCTAGCTCGATTGATTAAGGTAACAAGGGTCACAGTTAATTAATTGGATTGTATAATTAACTATGTTACGAAAGTGACATATATTTATTCGAGATTTAATTGAATTATTAGATTATTTAATTAATGAATGATGGTGATTAAATAAATTAAATAATAAGATTATTTAATTATTTTATTAATCACTAAATGGAGGGTGTAGGTGTTAGTTGATTTTTTATTTTGGATAAAATAAGATAATATGATTATTTTATTTTATTAAATTAAATAGTTAAAGTTAAATGTAAAATGTTTAAATTCAAAACAAATGGTTGGTTATCTTTTAAAAGGATATGAGATATCCTTTAAAAGATTTAAAAAAAATATCAATTTGATATGGTTGACAAAAAAAAGAAAAAAGATATATGACATATATTTTTGCTTATGAACAAAATCGATTAACACCAAAAAGGAGAGAAGTCAAATAAAAAACAAAAGGTTTTTTCTTATTGTAAGGTGTAGGTCGTGCATAGTAAAACAAAAGGAAAAAAATTAATAATTTTTTTTAACTAGAATCGTTCTAGGTACTTTTGTTTTTGGAAGAAAAAGTTTCTTCAACTTTCTCTAGACCCTCGACTCAAGTTCTTGAGTACCGTGACATGCCAAAACGCTGTTACAAATTTTAGGAGATAGCCAGGAAGATCAAGTGGTTCAATTCAGGAGTAGATCGTAAAGAGAATGAGCCACCAGCGAAGGTATGAAGAAATTGTTTCTTCTCTTTTCTTTTATATTTCGATTTCAATTTATTGTTTTTACTGTTCCAAAAAATAGATCCTAGGGTTTACTTGTTGCAGTATTTCTTTGAAATATATTTAAAAAAAAAGTTACCTACGCTGCGTGATCAATAAACCAAGGTTCCAACAAATGGAAGTTGCACATGTGAGTTAGCTTTAAGACTACTGTCAAGTTGTTGAGTAACCTTGCTAGCTATCTTTTTTCCTCAATAACTTGACATGAATTAGCTATCCCACTAATTTGTTATGATAGTCGAAATTAATTGATTGACTCTAAGAGAAGTCTAGTTTTGGAATCTATATCATGTTGATTGATTGTTAAGACTTTCTAGAAAGTCATTTTTTATGTTTGAGTTGAAATTTCAAGTCTTTATTCTCTTAGGATGACACACAACGATTTGTTGTCATGAGGACAAAAATGCTAAGAGAGCTCATAAAAAGAGTGAAGCCTTTACACTTGATGAAAAATTCTTGCTAAGGTATTTCTATATCCTAATGCTTGCATTCTTGGTTTTTCATATCTCAACTCATTATTTGCACTACATCATGAAGCATGTCATTTTAGACAACTAAGAATAGTGTTCATATGGTTCTCATTGTCATTTGCTTTATAAAGATCTTTTGGTAATGTTGTTCACAAAGGTCTTGAGTGTGAATTGTTTGTTTGAATGATAAGTGGCATGTTTTGAAAAATATAAGCTTCATATTCTTTGAAAGATACTCTCTCAAGAAGTAATGATCTTAAGTAAATCTCTTTGTATTGCTTTTAGATCATATGCTTGTAAGCCATACATTTTTGTTTCAAAAAATACAATTTGCTTCTCTTGTATGTTTTGCTGATGTAAGTTGAGTTTGAATTTATGTAAGTTATGGATAAACTTTAATGTTCTATGAAAAGTACATTTAAGATGACCTATGGTGAGTAACCGTTTTGATTCAGCAACTACATAGAACTCAACGAGCACCTTCATGAAATGGGCAACACATTTAGGTTGTTCAGCCGCCCAATGTAGGAAAGGGCAACACCATTATGATGAGTGAAAGTCGACATGCAACATATATATTTATGTTAGAAAAATCAAAGAAGCTAATAATAGCCAAATTTAGCTAGGGACTAAAGGAAAATTTACCACTCACTTAGCCAGGGTCCAAATCCAAGATTATCTAGCATGGTACTGAGGTTCCCGGGGTTGAGCTATTGGGCGACCCCACAAAAAGGGAGGAAAGGTCGTCGTGCCCTGGGAAAACCACAGGTGAAGGTCGCTATGATCAGATCGAGCTCCTTACATCGAAATAAGAACCCAAGGTAAGACCGATATAGGACGACCTAGGCTCTCCCAAGTCGAAATTACCTCACAACCTCCCCAGAAGCCCATCATCCTCTCCAGACACAGAAAGACCTATAAGTCTTCAAAATCGTACTACAGTATCACTCCGTCTCAGAGGGAAGAAGCAGATCTATCTAGGCAGGTAGAAGGAAGCTCGTAAAGACTCCATCATCACTAACAGGCACTAACATGGTCATTTCAAGTTCCAAAAGCGACCTGGAAAGGTCAGATCGAGCTCCGAATATCAAGACAAGAGTGTGGATCTACCCCACCCTTAGAAATAGTAAATGCCATATTTGGTAACCTCCATGACGTATCTCACTAGGATAACATACAAGATCACCTTCACTCTTCATATTGCATTGAAACATTGCGTACGTGTAGGGCAAGTGATTGAGTCCAAAAAGGAAACAAACTTATCTCTATCCCAGATATTTTTGACTCCGTCATTATGAAAAAATCAATGACATTTAAATAGAAAATCCCGCTTGATAATAAGGGATTTGATTCAGAAATTAATGGTGGGAAGATCACGAGTTTAACCTAGTTATACTTTGCATAAAAATGCCTAAGCTTGCACGAGAGGATGGGGTCGAGGAAGAGAGGGGACAGAGGACATACAGTAAGAGATCTGACTTTAGCCTAAATTATATTCATAGAACACGACTATAATTGGTATCTACCTCTCGAAAGGCATGAAACCACCACACCTATTGAAATCAAGAGAGGATGAGAGCATCTGAATGATTTATGTATACACTATATAATTCAATAATAAAATGGTATCATTTTCCCTCACGTGTCTTAATATTTCAAGCTATCAATCACCATCATACTCACTATCAACTATAAAAACCAGGTATCAAAAGTATCAACCCTGACTGTTAGGATTATGCTCGATAACAAGAGTATAATATTGTATTTGACAATCTTTTCATATTAACAAAGTGATTTCTAGTTTAACAAATCTTATAGCATTTATAGTTTAATAATTATAATTGTCAAAAGTAAATAATCATAAGGTCAAAAGACTATAAGAAAAGAAGAATTGTTCATACATCTAGATATGTATGAGGTAGACACAATTCTTTAGTTAGTCTTAAATAATATTCACAACTTAAGATAAAAGGTTGGGCGCCTTTATCTTGTCATAGTTATAGATTCTTGTGCTAGCATTTGAGTGGGATCGAATGTGTTATGATGAGTATAAAATGATCAAAGTTTGGTGTCTTTGGGCAAAAGAATCTAGTGCACTGGGTGCATTGAATAGGATCACAATGAAATACTATATCTAGAACCATCAATAGATAAAAAAAATTCATTTGAAGACAATCGGAGAGTCTATCTCAATCCTGAGATAAATTATGGACTTATGGTTGCAAATGTTATCATTTAAGCTATCAATGAGTATGATTAAATAGCATAGTCTATCCTCAATAGTTTGGTGGTATTCAATTGTTAACCGATAGAGGACTTCAATTATAGATATGGACATCGTGGCCCCATTTATTAAATGAGAGTAGAATATCATCATATGGATGTTTTGAGGTATTGGATATTAAATCTTAACGTTGTGTTTTCAATAGTGTCTATTGAAACATGGCTTCTGGACAAGTCAAAATATCCAAGTTCAAAATGTGGTCATATGAGTAAATATGGTAACTTGGAGAGCTATAGACGGTCTATGAGCTCTTGGTGATTACTGGTATTCTTCACGAGGATACACTGCCTACAATAAGGTTGTCTAGGGTACAAATTAGTAACATCAACATATTCTATCTTTATTTAATTGTTCAATTTTAGTTCTTTAGTGAAATGAACTAAAATTAAATAGATCGGATCTAAGTGAATCATTTGTTGATTGTGATTGGGTTGTGTCTATTGGAGCTTAAATTTAGATAGCCCGCCAAGATCCCCAATCCATACGAACATGCATGGATCCGTTGATAAATTCAACCAGACCAATTTAGGGGTCCATCTAGAATTGTATTAAGGTATGAGAACTTGTTTCTTTTTGTAATAATAGGTCTAGTTCACTTGTGGACTTTTTATTAAGGTCCAATGGATTTAATAAAATAAGAAAAATAATATATGGCCCATATATATGGTATAGGCGGCAAGGCTATTAAGAATAACTTAAATATATTATTTTTATTTTATTATTTAATTAAATAGAAATTAATTAATTTATTGATTAATTAATAATTTAATTAAAAGTCAAAATCTTTTTCCTAGTGGGAGATGGTCTCCTAAATCTATACTATTGTTGGTAGTATAGTTAATGTTAAAGACTATATTTGATAAGTAGATAAATAAAAAGAATTATTTATCTAATTAAATTAGAAAATATTTTTATATGGTTACAAATACGCTATTGAGTTGGATTAGGAGTCTTGGTTTATGATAGAATTCCTTTTTGAAAAGGATTCTTAACCACCAAGTAATTCTACCTAAGGAAAGTATTCTAAACAACCAAGTAAATCCTTCTTAGGAAAAGAACTAAGTCTCCTAATTATATTAAGTTAAATTTCGGCCAGATATGTATATATATGAGGAGGATAGAATTCCTTTTAAAAAGGGATTCTTAACTACAAAATAAATCCACCTAAGGAAAGGATTCTTTTCAACCAAGTAAATCCTTATTAGGAGATGACTTATGACCCTATATATATAGGTTTGGAAGTTTCGGCCAGCTCTAAGGTTTTTTATGAGAGGAATTTCGGCCATGCTAAGCAATTTTCAAGAAGAGAATTTGGCCTAGCAAGAGAGAATTTCGAGGGAGAAAAAATTGTTTTTTCTCTGGACAAAATTTGACAAACTCATAGAGATAGTGTGAATTCGGCCAAGAAGAGAGAAAAGGAGAACGTTTTTGTTTTCGATAGTACACCGGTATCCTTTACATCAAAAGGGTTTTGTGTACAACATTGAATCAAGGTTCATTCGAGTTTCAATCAAATTGATTGATAATTCAAAAGTGACCGGACGTTCTTGGTTTTTCTCTTGGAGGATTGTTGTAACTAACAAAGAAGAAGATTTTGTTTGTTTCCATCCTCAGGTATACAATTTAAAGAAAGGGAGCCCACACTCCTAGGTGATTCACTTTTATGATTGGATTGGAAGATCTTGCGGAATCAATTCAGGGCTTGTTCAATTGTCACGAGAAAAAGGTACGACACTTTTTATATACGTCAATTAATCTAGGGTTAAGGTTCTCGTTGCATAAAAGGGATTTTTTTTATTTACACGCAAACCCTAAATTTCTAATTTTCTCACGCTTTTGTTGCATTTCGAACCATTTTTTTCCCTACAATTGGTACCAGAGCCTGGTTGTACCCTTGATTAATTGATGTATGTGCTCGTGAATCTTTTCCTTTTTATTGTATATATACATGTTTTAGAAAGAGATGGCACTCTATGTATTCGCATATATATTTACATTGAAATGTATGGATATATATATATGTTTTATATGTGGTTTGTCATTGTTCAATTTTGGTCCTAGAATTTCAATGTAATTTTGTTTTGGGATTGTAACAAGAAGGGTGGTCTATTATCGCCATAATTTCCTTCGTGGTAGTTGCTAAGTTTTTTTAAAATTTTGTTGTTCTAATATTAAAAAAAACTGCAGTATTTTGTTATTTAAATTCTTCTGTAATATATTCAAGTTTCGAAGACTCGAAGGTTTGAAAAATTATGAGCAACCGGAACAAGTTTGAAACCGTGCGAGCCGTAACAACAAACGTTCGTGCGAAGAGCGTGTAACCACGTTTGTTGGGGCATGGGCTGCACACGGCAGCCCTTTTTGGTAGCCATGGGCTGCGTATGGCAGCCCTTTATGGGTTTGTGGCATGCATTCGCCCATGGGTAAGGGTGAAGGGTGCGCACGCCCATGGGAGGTAGCCGAGGGAGTCCGAACGACGAAGGTCGAGTGAAGACTTGTTCGCCAAGGAAGGAGTTCTTGTATTCCAAGATATATGTAATTTACTTGTTTTTCTAGGATGGACCAAAATTGTAGCTATTTATATTTTTGTAAATATTGCAATGTTTGTCATTATTTGATAACATGTCATATAGAACATAAGTGCCACTCATATATCTCTTTTGGTATGAACATGCATAGAATGATTTAGGTATGTAAATTGGCATCTAGATAACTTGGTAAATCAATCTTTGAAATTCGATCACACGCCTTAAACAATTGAGTGGGAGAAGGTGTTTTGGAACACCTACGGTCTCCGAGTTTAGTTGAGCTTTATGTTTCATGAATAACCTCCCAAGAGGTATTCATGAATGGAATTTAGCAAGATACTTCCTTACAAGGATAGACTAGAAAATTAGCCCAAACGATATCTACTCCCAAAGGAGGGATATTCGTAAGGGATTAAATTGAAGGTCTATAACTTGGTATTAATATCCTCCCAAGAGTTCTTGTTAATAAAATCACAAGGCTAAAATTAGAAAACGTTGGTTGTTATGTTAACAATTAGGTGGGACCTAGTCAAACTAGTAAATGGTGCTTACTCCCAATGGAGACGTGACATTTATGGGTGTTGGATCACCGTTGAATTTTTACAATTGAATTATTTCATTTAATTCAAGAAAAATATTCAAAAGTGCTTTATCATGATTATTTACTTATATAATTTTTGTTATTAAAAATAAATCATTACCCCATCCCTAATCAATATCCTAAAAGATAATACTTTAACTGATGATAATTATGTCACATGGAAAAGGAATATTGGGTTGTTGTTGCAAGCTGAAAAGTATAAGTTCATTTTGTATATTCCTTAACCACCAAACTAATGAATCTAACTCAGGAAGCAAAGAGATGAGTATTAGTAGTGGAAGTCTTCAGATGAGATGGCTAAATGTACGTTACATTATGGCCATCATCTCCGACATGTTTCAACAGCAACATAAAGGAATGGAGACTGTTGCCGATATAATGATGTCTCTAGAGGAGATGTTTGCTATGAGGTCTAGGATGACTAAGAGAGAGAGGCAGTGATTGCTTTAATGAATCTTAGGACAAAACCTGGACAGGGTGTGAAATATCACATGATAAAAGTCATAGCACATCTCAACATCGCTGAACTGAATGGTGCTAAGATAGATGGTGAGACCAAAATTGACATGATTGTCAACTCACTATCGGATTCCTTTGATCAATTAAAGTTTGACTACACCTTGAGCAATAAGGAATACATCGTGCAAGGCATACTGTAAGATATTCAAAGCACCAAGATAATCCTTAAGAAAGGCAAGGGTAAAGAGATTCATATGCTTGGTAAGTTTCTATTGTTAAAGACCCGTAAGAAGGTCAAGAGACAATAGAAGAAAAATCAACTTGAGCCTTCGTAGAAGGAGACCAAGAAAGTAACCAAGATCAAAGGAAAGTGTTTTTTTTTGTAGTGAAAAGAGTCAAAGGAATAGACTGAATAAGAATGAATTCAACTTGAATTTAGGCAATGGAGCGTTGGTGTCTGCTAATGTAGTGGGAGATATTAGAATCAATTTTGATTCTTATAGGCATTTAGTTTTAATAAACGTTTATTATGTACCACAATTAAAGAGGAATTTAATTTCGGTCTCTTGTCTAAATAAATGTGGATATTCATTTACTTTTAATAAAGGTTTTATTATTAGTAAGAATAACAAATTTGTTTGCAAAGGTACATTGGAAAACGGTTTATTCTACTTGCATGGAAATATCTCTCACTTGTTAGACACAGAATAAACGGAACCTAATCATAAAAGAGTAAAATTATCAAAAGATGAAACCTACCTATGGCATTTGGGCCTAGATCATATTAACCTTAATAGGATTAAAAGATTGGTAAGTGACAGACCTTTAAGTGACTTAAAGGCTGATGATCTACCAACTTTTGAATCTTGTTTGGAAGGTAAAATGACCAAAAGGTCGTTTACGACCAAAGGCGTAAGAGCCATCGAATGTTTAGGATTAATACACACTGATGTGTGTAGACCTATGAGCATTCAAGCGTGAAGTGGATATGAGTACTTCATCACTTTCACGGATGATCACTCAATATTTGGGTATGTGTATCTCATGAGACATAAGTCAGATGCTTTTGATATGTTCAAAGCATTTAAAGCTGAAGTAGAAAATCAGCTAGAGAAACATATAAAAATCTTGAGGTCCAATCATGGTGGAGAATATCTATCTGGTGAGTTTCAATAATATCTTGTTGATAATGGAATAATTTGTCAATTTTCTGCACCAGGCACACCTCAACAAAATGGGGTGGCAAAAAGGTGAAATAGAACTCTTTTAGAAATGGTTAGGTCTATGTTGAGTTATTCAACGCTCCCTAGTTCTTTTTAGGGATATGCTTTACAAGCTGCCATGTATATTCTAAACGATGTACCATCTAAGTCGGTTCCTAAAACACCGTATGAGTTATGGACCGGGTGAAAACCTAGTTTACAACACTTTAGGATATTTGGATGTCCTACGCAAGTGTTAAAAGGAAAAATAGAAAAGAAGGAGTCCCGTTCAGAAACATGCATACTTGTAGGGTATCCAAAAGGAACAAAAGGAAATTATTTTTATAGTCTTTCAGATCTTAAAGTATTTGTTTCGACAAATGCGAAATTTCTATAAGAGGGCTATACGAATAATTTTATGCCTTAAAGTAGAATTGTCCTAAATGAGCTTTTAGGAGATACAATTCCATAAGAGGGTTTGCAACCAAGCCCAATTGTGAGTTCCGTACCAATACAAGATCAACAATCTACCATACCTCATCGTAGTTGGAGCGTTGTTAGACAACCCGAGAGATATATCGGTCTAGGAGAATCTGTAGAGAATCTGTAGAGAATCTTCCGGACGACGATGATCCCTATGCGTATAAGGAAGTAATGGAAGATGTTGATTGTCGCCATTGGGAAAAGGCAATGCAACGTGAAATTGAATCAATGTTTAAAAAAACAAAGTCTTGTCTCTTGTAGACTTGCCTAAAGGGATAAAACCCATCGGGTGCAATACAAGAGGAAAAGAGGAATGGATGGTAAGGTTGAAACCTTTAAAGCTAGATTGGTAGCTATAGGTTATGCACAGAAGGAAGATGTCGATTATGAAGAAACCTTCTCTCCTGTATCCATGCTTAAATCTATTAGGATACTCTCATCCATTGTGGCATCTCTAGACCTTGAGATTTGGCAAATAGACTTCAAGACAGCTTTCCTTAATGGAAGTTTTAACGAAAGCATCTACATTATGCAACCAGAATGATTCATTGGAAAGGGCCAAGAGGAAAGAGTATACAAGTTGTAAAGACCCATTTATGGATTGAAGCAAGCATCTAGATCCTGGAACATAAGGTTCGATCAAGCCGTAAAAAGTTTTGGATTTATTCAAAACCTTGATGAACCTTATGCATACAAAAGGATTAAAGGTGAGAAGTTGGTTTTCCAAGTTCTTTACATTGATGATATACTACTCATCGGAAACGATGTAGGTGTATTGACATCAATAAATGAATGGTTAGCAAAACAATTTGATATGAAGGACTCAGGAGAAGCAAGTTATATTCTAGGTATCCAAGTCATAAAGGATAGAAAGAATAGAATGATTGCATTATCCCAAGCTTCATACATAGATAAAATCTTGTCTACGTTTTCCATGCAAGATTCCAAGAAAGGTATGTTACCCTTCAGACATGGAATCAAACTTTCTAAGGAACGATTTCCTAAGAATGTGCATGAAGAGCAATTCATGAGTAGGGTTCCATATGCATCGTCAGTTGGAAGTCTCATGTATGCAATGCTCTGTACTAGACCAGATATTTGTTTTGTTGTGGGCATAGTTAATAGGTTTCAATCGAAGCCTGGCCCTGATCACTATACGATAGTCAAGCATATTTTTAGGTATCTTAGGAGAACGAGAGATTATATGCTTGTATACTCTGGAGGGGATTTAATTTCTGTTAGGTATACTGATTCTGATTTTTAGTCAGATTCTGACTCCAAGAGATCAACATCAGGATCTGTGTTTACTATTAGATGAGGGCCAGTCATATGGAGGAGTATCAAGCAATCTTGTATTGCTGATTCAACCATGGAATCCGAGTATGTAGCCATATGTGAGGCTGCTAAAGTGGTTGAATGTCTCCGCCAATTCGTGATTGACTTGGAAGTGGTTCCTGATGTGAATAAGCAGATCACTATCTATTCTGACAATAGTGGAGCAGTAGCTAATTCGAGAGAACCAAGAAGTCATAAGAGAGGAAAACACATTGAAAAAAAGTACCACCTTCTCAGGGAAATTTTGCATAGGGGTGACGCGATGATTACCAAGAGCGCGTCAGCAGAAAATCTAGTGGATCCCTTTACAAAGGCTCTTCCATAAAAGAGTTTTGATCAGCATCTAGAGAACATGGGGATGAGAGATATGACACATTTGCTATAGAGCAAGTGGGAGATTGTTAGGATTATGCTCGATAGCAAGAGTATAATATTGTATTTAACAATCTTTTCATATTAATAAAGTGAATTCTAGTTTAACAAATCTTATAGCATTTATAGTTTAATTATTATAATTGTCAAAAGTAAATAATCATAATGTCAAAAGACTATGAGAAAAAAAGAATTGTTCATACATCTAGATATGTATGAGGTAGACACAATTCTTTAGTTAGTCTTGAATAATATTCAAAACTTAAGATAAAAGGTTGGGCGCCTTTATCTTGTCAAAGTTGTAGATTCTTTTGCAAGCAATTGAGTGGGATCAAATGTGTTATGATGAGTCTAAATCATCAAAATATGGTGTCTTTAGGAAAAGGAATCTAGTGCACTGGGTGCATTGAATAGGATCACAATGAAATACTTTATCTAGAACCGTCAATAGATAAAAAAAATTCATTTGAAGACAATCAGAGAGTCTATCTCAATCCTAAGATAAATGATGGACTTAAGGTTGCAAGTGTTATCATTTAAGCTATCAATGAGTACGATTTTATAGCATAGTCTATCCTCAATCGTTTGGTGGTATTCATTTGTTAATCGATAGAGGACTTCATTTATAGATATGGACATCGTGGCTCCATTTATTAAATGAGAGTAGAATATCATCATATGGATGTTTTGAGGTATTGGATATTAAATCTTAACGTTAAGTTTTCAATAGTGTCTATTGAAACATGGCTTCTGGACAAGTCAAAATATCCAAGTTCAAAATGTGGTCATATGAGTAAATATGGTAACTTGGAGAGCTATAGACGGTCTATGAGCTCTTGGCGATTACTGATATTCTTCACGAGGATACACTACCTCCAATAAGGTTGTCTAGGGTACAAATGTGTAACATCAACTTATTCTATCTTTATTTAAGAGTTCAATTTTAGTTCTTTAGTGGAATGAACTAAAATTAAATAGATCGGACCTAAGTGAATCATTTGTTGATTGTGATTGGGTTGTGTCAATTAGAGCTTAAATTTACATAGCCCGCCAAGATCCCCAATCCACACGAACATGCATTGATCACTTGATATATTTTACCGGACCAATTTAAGGGTCCATCTAGAATTGTATTAAGGCATGAAAACTTGTTTCTTTTTGTAATAATAGGTCTAGTTCACATGTAGACTTTTTATTAAGGTCCAATGGATTTAATAAAATAAGAAAAATAATATATGGCCCATATATATGGTATAGGCGGCAAGGCTATTAAGAATAGCTTGAATATTTTATTTTTATTTTATTATTTAATTAAATGGAAATTAATTAATTATTTAATTAAAAGTCAAAATCTTTTTTCTACTAAGAGATGGTCTCCTAAATCTATACTATTGTTGATAGTATAGTTAATGTTAAAGACTATATTTGATAAGTAGATAAATAAAAGGAATTATTTATCTAATCAAATTAGGAAGTCTTTAATATGGTTACAAACACGCTATTGAGTTGGATCAGGAGTCTTGGTGTATGATTGAATTCCTTTTTGAAAATGATTCTTAACCACCAAGTAATTCTACCTAAGGAAAGGATTCTAAACAACCAAGTAAATCCTTCTTAGGAAATGAACTAAGTCTGCTAATTATATTAAGTAAAATTTTGGCCAGCTATGTATATATATGAGGAGGATAGAATTCCTTTTAAAAAAGGATTCTTAACTACAAAATAAATCCACCTATGGAAAGGATTCTTGCCAATCAAGTAAATCCTTATTAGGAGAGGACTTATGACCCTATATATAAGTTTGGAAATTTTGGCCAGCTCTAAGGTTTTTTATGAGAGGAATTTCTGCCATGCTAAGCAATTTTCAAGAAGAGAATTTAGCCTAGCAAGAGAGAATTTTGAGGGAGAAAATTTTGTGTTTTTACTCTGGACAAAATTCGACCAACTCATAGATATAGTGTGAATTCGGCCAAGGAGAGAGAAAAAGAGAACATTTTTGTTTTCGATAGTACACTAGTATCCTTTACATCAAAAGGGTTTTGTGAACAACTTTGAATCAAGGTTCACGCGAGTTTCAATCAAATTGATTGATAATTCAAAAGTGACAGGACTTTCTTGGTTTTTCTCTTAGAGGATTGTTGTCACTAACAAAGAAGAAGATTTTGTTTGTTTCCATCCTCAAGTATACAATTTAAAGAAAGGGAGCCCACACTCCTAGGTGATTTACGTTCGTGATTGGATTGAAAGATCTTGCAGAATCAATTCGGCGCTTGTTCAATTGTCATGAGAAAAAGGTACGATACTTTTTATATACGTTAATTAATCTAGGGTTAAGGTTCTTGTTGTATAAAAGGGATTTTTTTTATTTACACGCAAACCCTAAATTTCTAATTTTCTCAAGCTTCCGTTGCGTTTTGAACTATTTTTTTCCCTACAAGTGACACCTCCTTGGTAGTGGTCTCGAGGGTACTAACCGAAATTCCTCACCTCGAGTGAATTTTTCGTTAACACTTTCCGCTGCCGTCTGTGGGAACACCAACACCTAATTTATGAAAAGTTCACGTGTTTATTGTTTTATAGGAACAATGAGGCTTTTCTTTTCCCAAGGACAACCCAAGGTCTCGGGACAGCCATTTCCTGCTTCAACACGAAAGGCCCCAAAGAAAATAGAAAATTCGGTATTCATAACCAAGCTTCGGTCTAGCCACAAGCTTCTGGCCCCCCTGTTATAAGCCAGACCTTGCTCGACCGACAAGCAGCAGCCTTCGTGGAGAACGTCCGCCTTCGCCTACTCGCTGATGGCATAATAACCCAACTAGAGAATCCCAACACTAGGAAGAGGCGAGCATGCCTGGACTTGAGTAGCCCACCCTCGATCGGCTAGGACCCCCTTGTCGGGGCAAACCCATGATAAGGTAGGACCCCAACCCTCTTTTTGAGATAGGCTAGGACCCATGCGGCCAATACTGAGATGGCCTTCGAGTTATCAACCTAGGAGGGTCAAATCTGCAGCAGATGCCTTACCGTGGGAACAACAAAAAACCCCTTACCCGGTAGCCTTCAAGAGGGAACCCCGAGCTAAAGGAGATGGTAGCCAGTAAAGCTCAAGACCAATCCTGCTATTGGAGAATACAGGGTCAAAGTCGCTAGTTCATCGGAGGGATCCGATAGTGAGGAGTCTGATGTCAACTAAAAAAAAAACTTGGAAACAAGCACCTGAGGGATCAATTGGCGATGCTGTAGAAAGATAACCAACAGTTATTGAAGGGAAAACACAAATAGGCTAAGAAGGAACTTTTGAGCGAATAGAACATTCTTTTCACCATAAGAATCCGAAAGGCTGAGCTCTCATGGAAATTCAAAATGCCAGCAGACAAATTCTCCATAACGGAAGACCCCTTAAGCCATCTAGAGAGCTTCATCCAGCAAATGGAAGTCCAGAATACAACCAGTGCCATGTGCAAAATGTTCCCTACCAACTTGACTGATTATGTAAATACTTGGCTTAGGAGGTTGCTTGCTGGTAGCGTGGATTCATTAACAAAGCTATCAACTGATTTCTGCTCACAATTCCAAGGGGTCAAGCCATGTCCAAAGGATTCCATACATCTTCAATTTGTGGTCCAGGAGCGAGGTGAAGCACTTCGGGCAAATGTGGAATGTTTTCATAAGAAATTCATCCAGATGGGAGTCTTTACCGAGAATGAGACCCTCACCAACTTTCGGCGAAACCTGTGGGTGGGTAAGCTTTTTTGATCCTTCACCAAGTGACCACCAGAAACCTACCAAGAGGCCTATGATCGGGCTCTCGAGCAGGTTGAGATTGATGAACAGCTGAAGGTCAAATGAAGCAAGACAACATGAGAGTGGAGAAGCGCTAGAAGAAGAAAGCTCCCAAACTCGTGCTAGCTTAGAAAAACCAGAATAAACCCCCTAACAGATCGACGTATCGTTTTCTCCCCTTCTAATCTTGACAAGTGCAGTACCTAGTAAGAAAAACTCCTCTGCGAGCTTCACTTCTTCCAAGGGTTGTAGCCCCCGTAACACAAGATGAAAGGGGGTACAATCACTATACCCCATTGAATACATCCCACGAGATGATCTACCTTGCCATTCGGGATAAGGGGCTACTCCAGAAGCTAGCGCCCATGAAAGCTCCGGCAGATAGGGGGAATATGTACAAGTACTGTGACTTTCATTAAGACGTAGGACACAACACTTCAGAGTGCTATACTTTGCATAACCAGATCGAGGCTCCCGTAAGAGAAGGATGTTTGATAGAATTCTTACAGCAGGTCAGGGAAAACATCAAGACTGGAAGGGAGGTAAAAGCTGAGATGTATAACCTTGCTGAGAATAGTCGACCAGAAACCGGCTGGCCCATCTCAGATAGCCCAGATTGTATTCATTCAGGCAGATGTCTACAACACTGTATAACCTCACGATGACCCCTTGGGTATTATGGTGCTGATTTCCATTTCCGTTGTCCATCTCGTGCTCGTTGAAACAGGCAATAGTGTAGACATCCTATTTAAAGACACCTTGGAAAAGCTAAATTGAAAGCATTGATGCTACAATAGTTGCACAACCCCACTGTATAGATTCACGACTCGATCATACAGATGGGATCAAAGATCCTCCCATTAATCATCGAAACTGTACCTCTACAAAAAAAAAATCATGACAGACTTTGTTATGGTTAATACCCCGTCAGCCTATAACGTGATACTATGAAGACCATTCCTGTCGACATTAAAAGGGGTCTTTTCCATCTACCACAACGTCCTAAAGTTTCTAATGGGGGACAAGGTAGGGGAGGTGCGCGGTGACTAGCAATTGGTCAGGAAATGCTATGCAGTGTCTGCCAATTCGATGGCTTTGGCAAAGCAGTTTGTACAAGTTACAACAATCCAGGATATGGAAACACCGGGGATGACCTTAGAAGACACGGAGCCCGCCGATCATCTAGAGAATAAACCCATGGCACTGCTTAAGGAAGAACCGAGTAGAGGATATGCAAGTCGGCACCCAATGGATAAACTGGAGAAGTTACCATCAAAAGTGATGACACCTTCAAGGTTGTTAATGTCGAAGCTACCCTCGAACCTGGAGTGAGGAAGGTTTGATCAGGGCTTCTCCGAGAATTCACTGACATCTTTGCCTAGAGCCATGACGAGATGCTTGGGATTCGATATCATTGGCTGCTCACTGATTAGCTGTGGATCATACCTTCAAGCCCGTTAGGCAGAAGAAGCATCACTTTAACGTCGCAAGGAACATTGCGGTTCAAGAGGAAGTAGATAAGTTGATCAGAGCAGGCTTCATCAGAGATGCGCACTACCCCAAATGGATTACCAACGTGGTCAAGGTCACGAAGGCGAATGCAAAGTGGCATATGTGTGTTGACTACACCGGCCTCAACTGGGCGTGTCCAAAAGTGAACTTTCCTCTACCAAAATTTGACCAACGGTTAGATTCCACAACTGGAAGCAAGCTCTTCAGCTTTATGGATGCATTTGTAGGGTACAACCAGATTATGATGCACCCTACCGATCAAGACAATACCAGTTTCATCATAGGGTAGGGTTATATTGCTAAAAGGTGATGCCTTTCGGCCTCAAGGACTCGGGCGCTACCTAACAACGATTGGTAAACCGACCATTCAAGCTAGAGATAGGAAAGAAAATTGAGGTGTACATAGATGATATGATCACCAAATCCCAAGAAGCAGAAGAACCCTATGATCATCTCCGCAGGAAATTCTAGATAGTAAGGGAGAACCAAATGCGTTTAAATCCCATCAAATGTGATTTTGGGGTAACCGCAGGGAAGTTCTTGGGTTTCATGGTGAATGAGAGAGGAATTGAGGCAAACCCTGAAAAGATCCAAGCTATTCTGAACCTAGATTCTCTTACCACTCTCAAACAAGTCCAAGTGTTAACAGGGTGTATAGTAGTGCTAAACAGGTTCATCTCACATTCCACAGATAAGTGTCTTCCCTTCTTCAAAGCCATCAAGTAGGGAAAGAACATGAAATGGGACTAGTACAATGAGTGAGCTTTCCAGTACTTAAAAGAGTACCTCACCAGCCCATCGCTGCTAGTTAAGCCAATACCGAGAGAAGAGTTATAGATATACATGAAAATGCCAGAAACGGTAGTGAGCAAAGCTTTCGTCAAGGAGTGTATGGATAGGGTCCAACGACCTATCTACTATGTCAGCCATGCACTATCCAAGCCCGAGAAGAACTACCACCTCCTTGAAAAGCTCGTCCTTACCCTAGTTACGTCGACTAGGAAGCTTCACCCTGATTTTCAAAACCATAAAGTTACAATAGTGACTAATCAAACCCTCCGTAAATTTTTACAGAGGCCAGACGTATCCAGGAGGCTAGCCTTGTGAACTTTGTAGCTCACTCAGTTTAACAAGAAATACAAATCTCAAACAACAATCAAGGCTCAAGCTCTGGCAGACTTTGTAGCCGAGTTTTCAGCCCTCTCGGGTGAAGGGACCTGAGCAACATTAAGTTCGGCTCATGGTAAGTTTCAAGAAAACAACAACTGGCCGAAAAACTATGAAGCCTGGACTCTTAATACTGATGGAATGTCTGGATAGGCAGGGGGAAAAGCCAGCATAGTCCTAATCGACCTTGAAAATATAGAATACTACCACTGTTAAGGTTCGAATTTAAAGCAACCAATAACGAGGCAGAGTATGAAGCTCTCGTAGCCGGTATGAAGGCCGCCATCGAGCTTATGGTCGATTATTTATATATCAAGAGTGATTCATTGCTCATCGTCAATCAGGTTACGAGACTCTACCAAGCCAAGGCAACAATATGGGCACTTATTTGAAGCTGGTCCAACAACTAAAAGAAAGGTTCAAGGGGTTCCGGAATGAGCAAGTGCCTCGACAACAAAACCACCGGGCAGACTTCTTTGCAAAGATAGCTGTGAATAACGGAAAACCTCTATCTAAGGGACTACTTCTCAAGGTGATGTCCCAATTGAGCATAACTTAAGGTAAAGAAATATGCCCTATGGATCGGCTACCCTGTTGGACGGACCCGATAGCTGTCTTCCTCCAGGAAGAAAAGCTTCCCGAGAACTCCGACCAAGCCCCAAAGGTCAAAAGATTATCAGCTTGATATTGCTTGATAGATGGATACCTCTATCGAAGGGGTAAATCCGTTCCTCTACTTCGATGTCTTCATCCAGATTATGCCAGTTAGGCAATAGGAGAGGTCTATTTTGGGGACTGCGGTAATCACATTGGTGGGGGGGCTTTAGCATATCAAGTGCTCCGTATTTACTGGCCAACCATTTCCCAAGACGCAAAGAGGTTTGTGTAATCTTGTGAACAATGCCAAAGGACCTTAAACATGAATCACCTACCACTAGAGCAGCTATCATATCTCAGTTCACCCTAACCTTTCGCCATGTTGGGGGCCACCTGATTGGTCCGCTTCCTACCACTCCCGGGCAAGCTAAGCACATTATTGTAACAATCGATTACTTCACAAGATGGGTCAAAGTGGGACCTCTCTCCCAGATTTCGGATGAAAATATGATGAAGTTCATCAAGACAAATGTGGTTTGCAGGTTCGGGACCCCACTTGTCACAATAACCGACCTAGGTAAGCAATTTGACAATGCCCTATTCAACAAATTCTATGAGGGCTTGGGAATCGACCTCAGGTTCGCCTCAGTAGCCTGCCCTTAAACTAATGGGCTAGTTAAATCTACTAACAAGACTATCAAAAAATTGTTGAAAAAAAAATTACAACAGAAGAATGGCATGTCGGCCGAGGAGCTCCTTGAGGTTCTTTGGGTATATCAGACCTCAAAAAGAATGGCTACTGGAAACACCCTACTCTCTGACCTACAGGGTTGAAGCAGTCCTTCCCATTGAGCATAAACTAACCTAGTTCAAGGTATAACACTTTGAACTGGAAAGCAACAAAGTCAAGCTTTGAGCCAGTCTAGACCTCTTAGAAAAGAAACAAGGCCTAATAGCTGAGAAGGTGGCAATTTACTAGAGCAAGATCGCTAGGTATTTCAACGGAAAGGTCAAAGCCTAGAACTTTAAGGAGGGGGATTTGGTTCTCAGGAAAGTGACACTGTATACCCGAAAAAGGTAGGATGGGGTCCTATGACCCAACTAATATGGGCCATATTTTGTGAAGGTAGTGGTTTGCAATAGGGCATATAAGCTCGAAGATAAGGATGGTCGACCCATCGACCATACTTGAAATGCTAAGCACTTAAGGAAGTTTTATCCCTAGGTAGGGGACTCTTGAACAGGCTACCTCCATTTCGGTTTCAATAAAGTTCTCAACAACATTGTTCTCCATTTTGATCTTCAATAATGTCAGCTATTAATTTCTCCATCTCGTATTATATTCTCCAAGAGTTGTTAATTTTCCCATATCCGATTATGCTCTCAACGAGTAATTTTGCCTAACCACCTCGAGACCAGGTATCAGTCGGGTCTTAGTGTAAGAACATAGTTACCATCTAGAATTCGAGACTAGGATAGCTAGATAGTTCTTCCGATACCTTGGTCGGGCTACCACCCCCAAGATAGGTCTGAGTGTAAAAGCATAGTTGCCATCCAGATCTCGATACCAAGATAGCAAGATAGCCTTTCTAATGCCTTGGTCAGGCTACCACCCCTAAGAAGGGTCTATGTGTAATAACATAGTTTCCATCTAGATCTGGAGACTAGGATAGCTAGATAGCTCTCCTAATGCCTCGGCCAGGCACCACCCCCCCCTCCCCCCTGCTAGGAAAAGTCTGAGTATAAGATCATAATTGCCATTTAGATCTCGAGACCATGAAAGCTAGAGAGCTCTCCTGATACCTTGGTCGGGCTACCACCCCAAAGAAGGGTCAGAGTGTAGGAGCAAAGTTATCATCCAAATCTCGAGATCAGGATAGCTAGATAGCCTTCCTGATGCCTTGGTCGGGCTACCACCCTCAAGAAAGGTCTGAGTATAAGAGCATTGTTACCATCTAGATCTTAAGATAAGGATAGCTAGATATCTCTCATGATGCCTCGACCGGGCACCACCCCCACCAAGAAGGGTTTGAGTATAAGAGTATAGTTTACATCCAGATCTCAAGACCCTGACAGCTAGATATCTCTCCTGATACTTTGGTCAGGCTACCACCCCAAAGAAAGGTCTGGGTGTAAAAGCATAGTTGCCATCCAGATCTCGAGACCAGGATAGCTAGATATCATTTATGATGCCTTGGTCGGGCTACCACCCCTAAGAAGGGTCTGAGTTTAATAGCATTGTTACCATCCAGATCTTGAGGCTGATAGCTAGATAGACTTTCTGATGCCTCGGGCGGGTTACCACCCCTGAGAAGGATCTAAGCTTAAATACATATTTACTTGTTGGATTGAGGTTGCCATGATAGGATACCTCCCCGAATGTCGGGAAAAGAGGTATCTATGTTGCACACAGCTTTTGCTTAAGTATCAAATACCTGATTATTAATAACCATTGGTTTTTCATAAACATGTGACTTTTTATATCGCTAGGTTAAGGTTTGAACATGGAATCATCAAAGATACGACGCTCGATGCAAGAAGACTCCTCTCCAAGATATGGATTCCTACCAAGTACCAAAAATTGGAGCTGAAAGTTTACCTAGCTAGTAAGCTTATACTTAACAGGGATCGATCAAAGCAAGTATAACGGAAGTCATAACAGATTTTCATTAATGATAAAGGAACCTATCCCCTTGCAAGGCTAGATCAGTCATTTAGGGAGACCAAACCCTAATTCCAGGCTACATTTGTAAAGAATAATGAAATAAGAAGAAACTAGGCATAAGTAAAGTGGGGTTCCCACCCCTTTTCCGAGCAATCAAGACAAGATATATCAAGCTCCGACGTCCTTCTATCCCTTCCCACTGCAACTCCCTCCTCCGGAGCCTCCTCAACTACTTGATGCCTAGCTTTTTCCTCATCCAAGACCTCATTGACCACAACCACAACCTTAAAGGGAATGGCCATATCCAAAAGGGTAACTCTTGCCTCCGTTCAACTCTGTTCAACCTCCAACTCTACTATGGAAACCTCTTTAAAACGGTCTCTGGCTCCCTTTCGGGCTTTTGGTTGAACTCTACTCAAATATTCCTCGGGACTTGAGACTGGAAGGACTGGAGGAGGAAGGGGAAAATCTACCACAGTCGGTTATTTCCCGTACTAACCATGTTTGAAGGTTTCGCTTCATCGCTAACAGGACAAGACATCTCTTCGACCTTGGTCATAATCTCCTATTTGTCCCAGTTGGTAATAACTGATAGATCAAAAGGGATGATGGAGGGCCTCATTGACCTAGTAGGAGGCATAAAAATACCCATCACAGAAAAAGGCATCCACCTCGATCTGTAGCTTGGCCAGCTGAGCATGCATGCTTTGGTTCTCGATATCTAGCATCTTGGCCTTAGCTTTTCAAGAGTCCCTCTGCTTAGCCCGGTGTTCAGATTGAAGAGTTTCTTGATTGAAGGTCTGCTTCAGTCTCTTATAGTCACAGTGAAGTTCGACCAGCTCTGCCTCCATTCCTCTCTGGCTGGATGTCATCTGCTGCACTAGAGCTTGAGCTAGTGCAAGTAATCCCTTGGCACTATCTGCCTCGACCTCAGCTTTCACCGCACTGTCGTAAAGTGAGGCCACCTGATAACCCATCGCCACATTGACTTTGAAGGCCAACAGATTAAAAATTCCATGTTAGAAAATGATCAAGCTAGTAGACAAAAGAAATAACGAAAAAAGATGGTTACCTTGGCCAAAAGCGTAGACTCCTTGGTGATAAGGATATCCATGGGCATTGAAGCCATCATCAAAAGGTTACCACCTAGGCAGGATGCAACAAACTGTCCCAAGGCCACATCATTCATAGCAGAGCTCGGTTGATATTGAGGTTGAACGGGAGGAACCCCCTCAATATCAACATCAACATCGAGGTCCTCTGAAGCTCGAAGAGTTATGAACGTAGGTGAAGGGGCTGAAAAATCTGATAAGTTAACTGCGGGGGCGGTAAAAGTAGCAATAACAATAGAGGGGGCAATCGAAGAAGGAGCAAAAATAGTTGCATCAGCAGCATGCGAAGCAGAGGTCCCCTTGTTTCGTACCTTGGAAGCCTGCGATGTGAGGAACACCGTCTTGGACCTAAGTTGGGAAGGGGACAGAGCAGGAATAGGTGAAATCCCAGCTGGAACAGTTGACCCTTCTTTTTTCAGAGTAATAAAAGAGATTCCCTAGGTCGATCTGGCAGAAGGGGGAGGGGTGCGGGCTTGCTGGGCTTCACAGAAAGCTGGAGCAACAACAAGCACTATTAAAAAAATAGAGGATGCCAACGCTAAACTAGCTAATGAAAGGAAGCAAGGTGGTTCAGTTCGATCTTACTTATGAGGAGTGGCAACAAAGATATACAGGTACATAGTCACCCTACAGGGATGAAAAGAATCGGTAGTAGTAAACCTCAGGTTCAATTAGTTACGGGAGATGATGGCCTTCAAGATAGCCTCAGATTTAGTGAGCAGAGAATCCCTGTCCCACGAAGGTTTGTCATTGAAAGTGGTCGGGACCTCGAACTCTTGCCCACCAACGAAGATCAAGCTTCCCCAATCATCCCCCACTAGAACCCATTCCTCCTTCCAGACAAGGTCATTCTTGGAAGCACCAGGAATGATAAATTTGAGTTTTCTTCTTGGCTTTAGCGTAGAAGTGACCTCTGGGGCCGCTAGATAGGCTGCCAATTTGGAAGAGGTAGGCTAGCTTCTCCGCTCCAAGCTCCCTGGTAACCTTGCTCAGCTCACGATGTTCCCTCAATAGCTTAAAGAGGCCGATTAGATCTCTCCAGAAGCCAGGCGTCAGTTAGAGATGAGCTAGCTGTAAGGCATTAAGAGCTCATCAGAGGGTGGGATGAAGGGGAAGCCTGACCCTGTTCTAAAAAATGGCAACTTGAATTGGGAGTACACCTTTAGAAAGGTTGAAGACGTAATAATTCTAGGTAGGAAAGGAGATGGAAACATTTTCGGGGATGCAATACTTGGCCTTCAAATGATCAATCAAATTTGGGTCATTGGTAGAATTCATGATAACCCTAAAGTGGTAAGGAGGAAGTCTCTCCAGAAGGGGACTAATAGTCGTAACTTGATACCTTCCGGGTTTCCTGTCAGAATCTTCAACGACCAAGTTCAAAGGGTCATCAGGCCTATTAGAGAACCCGGTCCCAATAGCCATATTCCTATTCGACCGTGACATTACGGGTTAGGAGGAGAATCTTCGTTGTCAAAGTTCTTTCACATTTGTTTCCCATAGTCAAGGCTAGTGACCACCTTTCCATCTACTAAGGAGTCAACAGAATCATGTCTAGTTTTTGACTTGGTGGAGGAAGGTTTCGAGTTAGACTATAGAAAAGATGGAGGTGTTGCTCGAGAAGGTAGTGAAACAAAAGGTTTTCTTTTTTCTTTTTGAAAATTTGAAATTTGAAATGAAGAAAGTGTGGAGAAAACAATGAAACAACCGGGCTTAAATAGAGGTACTTAATAAAGTGAGATAATTTTGTTAGGATTTTGCTCGATAGCAAGAGTATAATAATGTATTTGACAATATTTCCATATTAATAAAGTGATTTCTGGTTTAACAAATCTTATAGCATTTATAGTTTAATTATTATAATTGTCAAAAGTAAATAATCATAAGGTCAAAAGACTATGAGAAAAGAAGAATTGTTCATACATCTAGATATGTATGAGGTAGACACAATTCTTTAGTTAGTATTGAATAATATTCATAACTTAAGATAAAAGGTTTGGGCGTCTTTATCTAACCAAAGTTGTAGATTTTTTTGCTAGCATTTGAGTGGGATCAAATGTGTTATGATGAGTCTAAAATCATCAAAGTGTGATGTCTTTGGGCAAAAGAATCTAGTGCACTGGGTGCATTGAATAGGATTAAAATGAAATACTTTATCTAGAACCATAAATGGATAAAAGTTTTCATTTGAAGACAATTAGAGAGTCTATCTTAATTCTGAGATAAGTGATGGACTTATGGTTGCAAGTGTTATCATTTGAGCTATCAATGAGTACGACTATATAGCATAGTCTATCCTCGATTGCTTGGTGGTATTCATTTGTTAATTGATAGAAGACTTCATTTATAGATATCGACATCGTGGTTCCATTTATTAAATTAGAGTAGAATATCATCATATGGATGTTTTGAGGTATTGATATTAAATCTTAACGTTAAGTTTTCAATAGTGTCTATTGAAACATGGCTTCTAGACAGTCAAAATATCCAAGTTCAAAATGTGGTCATATGAGTAACTATGGTAACTTGGAGAGCAATAGGCGGTCTATGAGCTCTTGGTGATTACTGGTATTCTTCATGAGGATACACTTTCTCCAATATGGTTGTCTAGGGTATGAATGTTTAACATCAACTTATTCTATCTTTATTTAAGAGTTCAATTTTAGTTCTTTAGTGGAATGAACTAAAATTAAATAGATGAGACCTAAGTGAATCATTTGTTGATTGTGATTGGGTGGTGTCTATTGGAGCTTAAATTTAGATAGCTAGCCAAGATCACTAATCCACACAAACTTCCATGGATCACTTGATATATTCTACCCGGCCAATTTAAGGGTCCATCTAGAATTGTATTAAGGCATGTGAACTTGTTTCTTTTTGTACGAATATGTCTAGTTCACATGTGTGTTAGGTTTTAGTTTGTGTTGGCGTTAATTCCATATCAAAATGATGTTTACTTGTATTGATTTAGTTTTGTTTAGATTCGTGAAGATTCAAGCTTCAAGAAAGAAGAAACAACAAGTTAAAGCAAGTTCTAAGTCTTCAAGAGAAAGGATGCAATATGGTTCTATAAAGGTATACTAAGACCTTATCTTTCTCTTACAAGGCTTAGGCACATACACACATATCATTACTTTGTGTCCCTGCATCATTGTGCACCATTATAGGCACACACATACAATTCATTCATATGTGTCCCTGTATCGTTTTGCACCATGTATAACACATTCACACATTAAAGATGAATGCTCATGCATTGGTATGAAAATAACATGTTTTGGAAAATGCATGATTGAAGACTATCTCTATGTAGTTTGCATTCTAGTGTGAATTATGTTTGTATGTGTATATGTTTTGTATAACATGGATATTGAAATTGGATTTAGTCTTAATTCATTCTTGATTAAGTTCCGGTCATTTCGGTTACTCATACTATTGATTTAAGGTTCTAAGTCAAAAGATACTACACTTTCAACTCATGTTTCATACATTGTCTTTGTCCTCATATATCATATCGAATTATTCTTTTCTGGGTTGAGTATCTTATATGTCCATGTCCGTGTGAGAGTTACGGTTCGTAATCCACAAACGGATTCAAATTCTGAGTTTGGAGGCTGGAGAACGGTCGAATAACGTGAAGGAAGGTCGAAGGAGAAAGAAGCAAGCAAGGCACTTCTTTCCCGAGATGGCGCGTAGCCATCTCGAGGCAGAAGGCTTGCTTAGCTTCTTCTTGCCCCTCTAGGTCATTTCACATGTCCAATTTTCCCACTCCTTTATAAACTCTTTTCCTCTCACATTTCATTCTAAGAAGAAATTCAAACAAGTGTGCAGAAATTTTCTCTCTAAATTTTCTCACCTTCCAAACACCATAACTTCTTCATTTAAACTCTGATTTAAGTGATTCGAAGTTGAGAGTGTTCATCTATTCATTCTCTATCTTTTCTCCAAAGATTTTAGTTATTTTTTTGCCGCTTTTACTATCTAATCATACAAAAAAGGGACTGCACCTAAATCAACTAAGGTATTGATTTTCTCTCAAAGTTTTCTTTTAAAACTTGGTCAATTGCCTTGGGTTTTCTTCTTCTACATATATTTTTATATTTTCAGTTTTTTGATTTGAGTTTTGAACACTTTCAAAGCTAGATTGAGTTTCAATTGAAATCATACATGTTAAGTTAGGTTTTGATTTTGCCTATGTTATCACATGTTTGGGATTGTATTGTGCTAGCTTTGATTCTAGGACTATTTTATGATCTTTGATTGTTTGATTTTGTGAAAAATAGTTCCTCACATGTGTTAGGCTCTCTTGGCCAAAATTCCCACATAATACATGTGCTTATGTTATTTTGAGCTATACTTGTGTTTTGATGAATCTACGATTAGGAATATGCTCTAGAACTTTAGGTTAAATCTAATTGACTTTGTCATATGATTTTAGCATGTTTTTGGTTTGTGTGATTTAAACTTGATCTTGTAATTTATTGAACATATCTTGTGATTTAAGTTTAGATCTATGCATGTATCTTGGTTATGATTAATATTGAACACATCTTCCATAATCTTGATTCATTACACATGCATGATAAACTAGACTATATGTGATTTGTGCATCCATGCTCATGTCTAGTATTTTCCATAGGATGTGTTGATCATAGCATTCTATGTTGCGTGCTTTTTTGCATTTTGCAATCATGATCACCTATATGCCTTGTGAGAAAGAAGTCTTGACAATAGGTGCGAGACCTATGGTGTTGAGCAAGAGTCTTGGCAAAAGGTGTGAAGCCTTGGATTTTCGAGCAAGGAAGTCTTGGCTAGAGGTGTGAAGCCTTGGATAGTCGAGCAAGAAGTCTTGCCTAGAGTTGGGAGAACACGGATAGGTAAGCAAGGAAGTCTTGACTAGAGTCGGGAGGATTTAGTTGAGCAAGAAGTCTTGCCTTAGGTCGTGAGGATCCGGATAAGGTGAGCAAGGAAGTCTTGACAAGAGGTGTGAAGCCTTGGATTGTTGAACATAGGGCAGCAACTTCTAGAGTGGGATAGGAGGGCAGTTTCTAGGTGAAGAGGTCACTTGAGAGATTGCACTTGTCTTATCTACTAGTAGATTTTGTTTGCCGGTGGCTTCTAGCCCGTGAATGTTTCCTCTTCGGAGGTTTACCACGTTATATCTTGTGTCAAGTTTTCTCTATCCCTATCTCTCAAATAATTTTATTGTGGATAGATCTCTTTATATATGTTGACTTCCTTTCTATAATATAGATTGTGTATGTGTTACAATTACATGTTTGTATCACACTTTACTTGTGTTTATATATTGATTAATTGTCTTTAATTAATATATATATTGTGATACAAGCAATTTAGAGGGACAAACTTTTGTTTGTTTCTAAGGGAGTCGAAAAAGATGTCTAACCTATTCACCCCCCCTCTAGGTTAGCCTTGAGCATTTAACCGTGTTTGTATTTTCAATTGGTATCAGAGCAGGACACTAGATTGCACTTTGTGTGAGTCCAGGGTGATACTTTTATGGTTTTTGTAAGGCGTTTGAAGTTATGGGTTTACAAGATGATGCAATGGCGGAAGGAGCCTCAAATACTAGGCCACCATTACATCGTGGCACTAACTATGGGTATTGGAAGTTGAGGATGAAAGCCTACATCCGCTCTATTGATGAAAGGGCTTGGATTGTAGTGGAAGAAGGTTATAGTCCTCCTACCAAGGTTCAAGAGGATGGAACTATGATACTCAAGCCAAGGAGTGAATGGATAACGAATGAGTTTGAGGTTGCTAAATGGCACCATCGTGTTATGAATGCCATCTTTGGAGGAGTTGATGGGCATCAATTCTCCTATATTCAAAATCTTGAATCCATAAAGGAAGCTTGGGATACTCTCCAAGTTACTATTGAAGGAACCTTAGCGGTGAAGAAATCGAGGCGTCAAATGTTGGCATCACAATTTGAAGGTTTAAGTATGGGTGAGGAAGAAAAATTTGAAGACTTCCAATTCCGGCTTCTTAACATAGCTAACCAGTGTCAAGCACTTGGAGTACCTATCTCAAAAGAGCGTTTAAATTGGAAAATCCTTAGGTCTCTTCCTAAGAGATTCAAATCAAAGGTGACGGCCATTGAGGAAAGCAAGGATGTGGATAGTATAACTATTGATGAGTTGCTTGGGTCTCTCCAAACTTATGAGATGTGCTTAAAGCCAAAGATCAAAAGTAAGGGAATCACTCTAAATGCGATAGAGAAGGAAAGTGATGATGAAAATGATGAAATGGCACTCTTGGTTAGAAGGTTCAAGAAGTTTCTAATGAAGAATGCCAAGCCTAAAGGCAAGCCTTCTAAGGAAAAAAGAGTCAAGAGAACATCATCTCCAAGGATTGTGAAAAATAGTCAAGCCATGAACAAGAAAGAGGTTCAATGCTATAATTGTCAAGGTTTTGGTCACTTTGCTAGTGAGTGCACCAAGAAGCCATCTAATAAAGACAAGAAAAGCAAAGTGTTGATGGCTACTTGGAGTGATGATAATTCTAGTGACAATGAGAGCACTAGTAGTGAGTCTCCAAGTGATGAAGAGTTGGTGAGCAACTTTATAGCTCTAACGGCTTCTCATTCATCACTAGATGTTAATGGTACAATTTCTTTGAACAAGAACCTTGATACAAATCATGTTGGAAGCTCTATTTCCATTCCTACTAATCTTGAGTTGTTGAAAAAGATAGAAAAGCTTGAAGAAGGTAGAGACAATGCTCAAAGAGAAGTAGTTGAAAGGATGATTTGATCAAGAAGTAACTAGATGAGTTTGTGGTTGTTACTCGTAGACTTCTTGGTGAAAAATGTGATATTATGAAGAAGTTTAAAGAACTTGAAATGATAAACCCTGAGAAAGATAATATGATTTCTTCTTTGAAGAATAGAGAACAAGAATTAATGGAAGAAATAGACACGGCTAAGGAGGCTATCAAGGACTTAGTGAACGATTCGGTTAGTGTGTCTAGTGTTAGGAATCTTGTTAACTCTTATAGTGGTGAAGACAACTTGGTAGTTGAACAGGAGCTCTTGGAAGCACCACTTCCTACACACTTTGATGAAGTCATGATTGATAAGAAACCACACAAGAAAAGAAGATCAAAAGCCAAGAAGAAGTTGGCAAACAAGGTATCTTTGCAAACTCCTAGTGAAGCTAGTTCAACTCCAAAAGGTACAATCTCATCTTTTATTCCAATTTGCCATTATTGCAACACAATAGGTCACATTAAGCCTAGGTGTTATAAATATATTGAAAAATGCAAATTAGGAAATGAATCTAGGGATAAGGAAATTAAACTTCAACTTGAACATGCTAAGGCCTTGAAAGTTTAGAAACATGATAATATTGCTAAGCATGAGAAAAAGTTATGGAGTAGAAAGAATTCTAATCTTGTTCAACTTGACAAAGCTTGTGTTGAAAATGTTAAGGAAGAGTGTGTTAATGATATTCTTGTTAATCAAGTCATTGAAGAAATTTACTTTAGATTTAACATTGTTATCAAGGATGATATTGGAAATGTTTGTATAGGTACACCCAAGAACAAGTGGTTCAAGGGTGAGTGCTCTTATCACTAAAATAAGAAGCACATGTGAGATAGCTTTGAGGCTATATATCAATTGTGTTGAGAATTCTTGCTTACTATCTTTGAATACTCCATGTATTGATACGGACTTGGTTATCTCACATCATGGTTGTTATGATGGTCAAAATTTGTTGATTAACTTTGAAGAAGTTCTTTTGTTATATGTGTTGATTGGGTTGAGATATTATGCTTTTTATACTCTTGTTGTGAAACATCGTCAACTTGGTGTCATGAGGACATTCAAGGCAAGAGTGCTCATAAAAAGGGCGGAAGTATGATATTTGGTGAATATAATGTGCAAAAAGGTATCTCTATATTCTAATGCATGTTCTCTTAGATATTCATCTTTTGACTCAATTCTTGACATACATTTCATAGCATGTCATATTAGAGAATTTTGTATAGCATACATATGGTTGTCATTGACATTTGCTATTTTAGGATCTAATAGTGATATTGTTCACATTGATCTTAACTTTGATGATTGTTTGTGTATAGTATATTGAGTGGCATTACTTTTGAAAATACGAGCTTCATATTCTTTGAAAGCTACTCATTAGAGAAGTAATGATCTTGAATAAGTCTCTACTTATTACTCTTGGTTTTCTAAAAATTGCACATTGCTTCTCTTATATGTTTTGCTAGTAGGTTGAGTTTACTAATATGTAAACATTGGATACACCTTGAAGTTTTTGTGCTTAAGTACATTTAAAATGACCTATGGTTAGTATCCATTTTGCTTCGGCAATTACATAGAACTCAATGAGCACCTTTATGAAAAGGGCTACACACATTGGTTGTGAAAGCTACCCAATGTTGGAAAGACCTACACCATTGTGATGAGTGAAAGCCGTCATAAAGTGAATTTTGTTTATGTAAAAAAAAGGAAAAATCAAAGAAGTGTTGAAAGGAATTCATAAAAAAAAAAACTTTGATTCAAAGCCTAAAAAGAAAAAGAGGAAGGCTTAAAAAGGAGTTTAGTTGAAAATCAAATGAGCTCGAGTTGAAAAACAGAAATGGGATGACAAGCCACATGCACACACACACTCATGTGTTGAAATCTATTCTCTTAAAAGCAAAAAATTCCGGATGATAATCGGTTTAACTTTTTATGGAAAAAGCTTAAGATAAATAGTTGTTAGAAATTGTATGCATGTTGATTATCAAACTACTTCTTGATATATATTTGAAGCATATCTCTCACACACACACTTTGCTTTGTTTATGAGTATGATGATATCTTTGCAATTGTTGAAGAATTATGAGAGAACTTGAAATTTTTTTATGTATCTCTCTTAGCATATGAAGCTTATTTTGTTGATATTTCTTCAAATTGCTTGAATGTGTGATTGTGTGAACATCTTTGTGAGCCTTATGCTATCATGAATTTTAGTCATAGCATTTATCAAGGGGGAGCATTGTATGCTAGACATTGTTCTCCTTTATGATATGTTCACATGCTTCATTTTGTCACATGTTGGCATATTTTGACTTAATGATACTTGTAAGATATTACTCACTATCTTTGTCTAGCATGATGATTCATTCTTAAGTCATATGTCTTTGTGTTAATATATTTGTGACAAATATGCTTGTTTTGTCTTTCACTTACTTTTGTTGTATGTATATAGCATTTTATTTCACAAGAACAAATGGGATGAACTAAGGTTACCTGAAGTGGAAATCAATCAAATCCCATTATGAAAGCCAAGTCTACCTCAAAGGGATCCAAAGCTTCAAGGTCAAAAGATTTAGGAATCTTTGCAACTAAAAAGATATTTCAAGAGAGAGGCATTGACTTAGGTAAATGTAAAGATTCTTATGTTCTTAAATGCATTAAGGATAGAAACTGGGAATCTTGGGTGAGCATGCTAGGAATAGTGAATGACACTATTGTTAGAGAATTTTATCATGAATATAGAGAGAGTGCCACCTTATTGGATGCTTTGATGGAGATTAGGGGTGTTGTGTTTAGAGTTAACCAGGTAAACAATAACAAGTTTCTTGGGCTATCTAGTGATATTGATTCAAACTTTCTATATGTTGATATCATTGAGAATCTTAATATCATGGGTAGAACTCTATGTGACAATGCTTCTTTTGAGTGGAAAGGTAGAGCATATATTAGTCAACATGAGTTAACTAAGGCAAGTACATTTTGGCATCTTTTTATTTGCACAAATATTATTGGATCTTCGAGTTCAACCGAGTTGAATAAAGACAAGATCAAAATAGTATATGTCTTGGTGACTAATCAACCTATAAACCTTGGGGATTTGTTAAGAGTTGCTAGTTACTTAGTTTCCTTTTTATGTTGTTTTTGTGAACTTTTGAACTTTCAATTGCATGTAATAAGTAGTCTTAAGATTTGGTTAAGAACTCTTGTATTTGGCATGTATTGAGGGGGAGATACATGTATTTGTGGACTTAATTGTATCTTTTTATCCATATTATATGTTGCCATTTGCTGTTTTTCTCTTGTATTTGCATTGTGCTTTGAGATGATTTATAGGTTGCTTCAAAAGAAGATCAAGATGAAGTTCACGAGTTGATGAAGATTAGTTATAGGAATCTTACTCATTGTAATGTGAGGGAGTGATTTTGTGACCTCTCTTCATTTTTATATTTGTAGTAAATGTATAGGTGTTTTGACATGGAATTTGCCAAAGGGGGAGATTTTTAGGTTTTAGTTTGTGTTGGCATTAATTCCATATCAAAATGATGTTTACTTGGAATGATTTAGTTGTTTAGATTCATGATGATTCAAGCTTCAAGGAAGAAGAAACAACAAGTCAAAGCAAGTTCTAAGTCATCAAGAGAAAGGACGCAATATGGTTCTACAAAGGTATACTAAGACCTTATCTTTCTCTTACAAGGCTTAGGCACACACACACATATCATACATTTGTGTCCCTGCATCGTTATGCACCATTATAGGCACACACATACAATTCATTCATATGTGTCCCTACAACGTTGTACACCATGTATAACACATTCACACACTTAAAGATGAATGCTCATGCATTGGTATGAAAATAACATGTTTTGGAAAATGCATGATTGGAGACTATCTCTATGTAGTTTGCATTCTAGTGTGAATTGTGTTTGTGTGTGTATATTTTTTGTATTATTGAACTTCGATTTAGTCTTAAATCATTCTTGATTGAGTTCCGGTCATTTCGGTTACTCATACTATTGATTTCAAGTTCTAAGTCAAACGATACTACACTTTCAACTCATGTTTCATACAATGTCTTCATCTTCGTCTTCATGTATTGAGTTGAATTATTATTTTCTGGGTTGAGTATCATATATTTCCATGTCTGTGAGAGAGTTATGGTTCGTAATCCATAAACGGATTCAATTTCCAAGTTTGGAGGCCGGAGAACGGTCGAAGAACGAGAAGGAAGGTCGAAGGAGAAAGAAGCAAGCAAGGCACTTCTTTCCCGAGATGGCACGTGTCTAATCATACAAAACGGGACTACACCTAAATCAACTAAGGTATTGATTTTCTCTGAAAGTTTTCTTTTAAAACTTGGTCAATTACCTTGGGTTTTCTTCTTCTACATATATTTGTATATTGCAAGTGTTTTGATTTGAGTTTTGAACTCTTTCAAAGCTAGATTGAGTTTCAATTGAAATCATACATGTTGAGTTAGGTTTTGATTTTGCCTATGTTATCACATGTTTGGGATTGTATTGTGCAAGCTTTGATTCTAGGACTATTTTATGATCTTTTATTGTTTGATACTGTGAAAAATAGTTCCTCACATGTGTTAGGCTCTCTTGGCCAAAATTCTCACATAATACATGTGCTTATGTTCATTTGATCTATTCTTGTGTTTTGATGAATCTATGATTAGGAATATGCTCTAGAACTTTAGCTTAAATCTAATTGACTTTGTCATATGATTTTAGCATGTTTTTGGTTTGTGTGATTTAAACTTGATCTTGTGATTTATTGAACATATCTTCTGATTTAAGTTTAGATCTATGCATGTATCTACGTTATGATTAATATTTAAAATATCTTGCATAATCTAGGTTGATTACACATGCATGATAAACTAGACTATATGTGATTTGTGCATTCATGCTCATGTCTAGTATTTTCCATAAGATGTGTTGATCATAGCATTCTATGTTGCGTGCTTGTTTGCATTTTGCATTCATGATCACGTAGATGCCTTGTGAGAAGGAAGTCTTGACAATAGGTGTGAGACCTATGGTGTTGAGCAAGAAGTCTTGGCAAGAGGTGTGAAGCCTTGGATTTTCGAACAAGGAAGTGTTGGCTAGAGGTGTGAAGCCTTGGATAGTCGAGCAAGAAGTCTTCCCTAGAGTTGGGAGAACTCGGATAGGTGAGCAAGGAAGTCTTGACTAGAGTCGTGGGTACTTAGTTGAGCAAGAAGTCTTGCCTTGGGTCATGAGGATCCGGATAAGGTGAGCAAGGAAGTCTTGACAAGAGGTGTGAAGCCTCGGATTGTTGAGCATAGGGCAGCAACTTCTAGAGTAGGATAGGAGGGTAGTTTTTAGGTGAAAAGTTCACTTGAGAGATTGTACTTGTCTTATCTACTAGTGGATTTTTTTTGCCCGTGGATGTTTCCTCTTCAGAAGGTTTACCAGGTTATATCTTGTGTCAACTTTTCTCTATCCCTATCTCTCTAATAGTTGTATTGTGGGTAGAACTCTTTATATATGTTGACTTCCTTTCTATAATATAGATTGTGTATGTGTTACAATCACTTGTTTGTATCACACTTTACTTGTGTTTATATATTGATTAATTGTCTTTAATTAATATATATATTGTGATACAAGCAATCTAGAGGGACAAACTTTTGTTTGTTTCTAAGGGAGTCGAAAAAGGTTTCTAACCTATTCACCCCCCCTATAGGTTAGCGTTGAACATTTAACAGTGATTGTATTTTCAATGTTGACTTTTTATTAAGGTCCAATGGATTCAATAAAACAAGAAAAATAATATATGGCCCATATATATGTTTTGGGCGGCAAGGCTATTTAGAATAGCTTAATTATATTATATTATTTAATTATTTAATTAAATAGAAATTAATTAATTTGGTGATTAATTATTTATTTAATTAAAAGTAAAAAAAAAATTATAGTAGGAGATGGTCTCCTAATATTATGTTATTGTTTGTAGTATAATTAAAATTAAAGACTATATTTGATAAGTAGATAAATAAAAGGAATTATTTATCTAATCAAATTAGGAAGACTTTATTATGGTTACAAATACACTATTGAGTTGGATTAGGAGTGTTGGTGTAGGATACAATTCCATTTAGAAAAGGATTCTTAACCACCAAGTAAATCCACCTAAGGAAAGGATTCTTAACAACCAAGTAAATCCTTCTTAGGAAAGGATTTGTGATCCTAATATATATTCTATGAAGATTTCGGTCGGCCTATATATAAGAGGACAGAATTCCTTTTAGATAACGATTCTTAACTACCAAATAAATCCATCTAAGGAAAGGATTCTTGCCAACCAAGTAAATCTTTCTTAGGAGAGGATTTATGATCCTATATATATATATATGTTTGTTAATTTTGGCCAGCCTAAGTTGATTTCATAGAATAAATTTCGGCCAACCCTAGTCTTTTTTAGAGGGAAGATTTCGGCTGCCATAGAATTTTAAGGGAGAAAAATCTGATTTTACTCCAGACAAAATTCGACCAACTATAAGAAATAGTGTGTGATTCGGGAAAGAAGAAAAGGAAGAAAGAATGTTTAGTTTTTGATAGTACACTAGTAGCCTTTACATCAAAAGGTTTTGTGTACAACATCGAATCAAGGTTCATGCGAGTTTCAATCAAATTGATTGATAATTCTCAAGTGACCTAACGTTCTTTGTTTTCTTCTTGGAGGATTATTGTAACTAACAAAGAGAAAGATTTTGTTTGTTTCCATCCTCAGGTATACAATTAATAGGAGTGGGAGCCCACACTCCTAGGTGATTCACGTTCTTGATTGGATTGGAAGATCTTACAGAATTAATGCGGCGCTTGTTCAATCGTCACGTGAAAAAGGTATGGCACTTTTTATATACATCAATTAATCTAGTATTAAGGTTCTTATTATTGAAAAATGGAAATATTTTATTTATACGCAAACCCTAATTTTAATTTTTAACTCTTTCGCTACGCGTATTTACCTACACACTCCAGGTGAAGCTTGATATGATCAGATCGAGCTTCTTACATCAAAATAAGGACACAAGGCAAGACCGATACAGGACAACCCAGGCTCCCCGATGTTCAAATTACCTTGCAACCCCCCCTCAGAAGCCCGCCATCCTCTCTAGACATAGAGAAAGACCTATAAGGCATCAAGCTCGTACTATAGTATCGCTCCGTCTCACTCAGGGAAGAAGCATATCTATTTAGTCAGCTAGGAGGAAGCTTGCAAAAGCTCTGTCATCACCAATAGGTATTAATATGGTCATTTCAAGTTCCAAAAGGAACCTGGAAAGGTCAAATCGAGCCCCTAATATCAGGACAAGAGCATGGATCTACCTCGCCCTTCAAAACAATGAACGCTATATTCGGTAACCTTCTTGACGCATCTCACCAGGGTTACATACAGGATCGTCTTCACTCTTCAAATTGCATTGAAACACTGCGTATGTGTACGGCTAAGTGATTGAGTCCAAAGAGGAAACAAACTTATCTCTATCCTAGATATTTTTGATTCCGTCATTAGGCCAAAATCAATGACATTCCAATGGAAAATCCCACCCGATAACGAGGGATTTGATTTAAAAAATAATTGTGGGAGGATCATGAGTTTAACCTAGTTGGACTATGCATAAATGCGCCCAAGCATGCACGAGAGAATGAGGTCAAGGGAGAGAGGGGACAGAGGACAAATAGTAAGAGATCTTACTTTACCCTAAATTCTATTCGTAGAACACGGCTATAGTTGTTATCTACTTCTCGATAGGCACGGAGCCACCATACCTATTGTACTCAAGAGGGGCAAAGAGCATATGATTCAATAATAAAATAGTATCATTCTCCCTCGCATGTCTTTATATTTCTAGCTATCAATTACCATCATACTCACTATAAACTATACAAACCAGGTATCAAAGGTACCAACCCCGTCCACCACCTCCATGGTATTGGTCTTGAGAGTGCAAACAAAAATTCCTCACCCCGAGAGAATTTTTGGTTAAAAGAAGCGTTGAAAAAGAAAGAATCAATAAAAAAAATTCTTTGATTCAATCCTAAATAAAAAAAGGGGCTTAAAGGAGTGTAGTTAAAAATCATGATTGCTTGGGTTGAAAAACAGAAATGGGATGACGAGCCACATGCACACACAAGCTCATGTTGAAATCTATCTCCTAAACACAAAAAATTTGGAAGATAATGTTGGGATTATGGTCGATAGCAAGAGTATAATAATGTATTTGACAATTTTTTCATATTAATAAAGTGATTTCTTATTTAACAAATCTTATAGCATTTATAGTTTAATTATTATAATTGTCAAAAGTAAATAATCAAAAGGTCAAAAGACTATGAGAAAAATGAATTGTTCATACATGTAAATATGTATGAGGTAGACACAATTCTTTAGTTAGTCTTGAATAGTATTCACAACTTAAGATAAAATGTTGGGCGCCTTTATCTTGTCAAAGTTGTAGATTCTTTTGCTAGCATTTGAGTGGGATCAAATGTGTTACGATGAGTCCAAAATCATTAAAGTGTTGTTTGTTTGGGTAAAAGAATCTAGTGCACTGGGTGCTTTGAATTGGATCACAATAAAATAATTTATCTAGAACCGTCAATCAATAAAAGTTTTCATTTGAATACAATTGGATAGTCTATCTCAATCCTGAGATAAATGATGGACTTATGGTTGCATGTGTTATCATTTGAGTTATCAATGAGTACGATTATATAGCATAGTCTATCCGCGATAGTTTGGTGGTATTCATTTGTTAATCGATAGAGAACTTCATTTACAGATATGGACATCGTGGCTCCATTTATGAAATGAGAGTAGAATATCATCAAATGGATGTTTTGAGGTATTGGATATTAAATCTTAACGTTAAGTTTTCAATAGTGTCTATTGAAACATGTCTTACAGCAAGTCAAAATATCCAAGTTCAAAATGTGGTCATATGAGTAAATATGGTAACTTGGAGAGCTATAGGTGGTCTATGAGCTCTTGGCGATTACTGATATTCTTCATGAGGATACACTTTCTCCAATAAGGTTGTCTAGGGTATGAATGAGTAACATCAACTTATTCTGTCTTTATTTAGGAGTTCAATTTTAGTTCTTTGGTGGAATGAACTTAAATTAATTAGATCGGACCTAAGTGAATCATTTGTTGATTGTGATTGTGTTGTGTCTATTAGAGCTTAAATTTGGATAGCCTGCCAAGATCCCCAATCCACACGAACTTGCATGGATCACTTGATATATTCTACCGAACCAATTTAGGGGTCCATTTATAATTGTATTAAGGTATGTGAACTTGTTTCTTTTTGTAAGAATAGGTCTAGTTCAAATGGGGAACTTTTATTAATGTCTAATGGATTTAATAAAATAGGAAAAAATATATATGGCCCATATATATGTGTTGGGTGGCAAGGCTATTTAGAATAGCTTAATTATATTATTTTTATTTTATTATTTAATTAAATGGAAATTAATTAATTTATTGATTAATTAATTATCTAATTAAAAGTCAAAATCTTTTTCCTAGTAGGAGATGGTCTCCTAAAATTATACTATTGTTGGTAGTATAATTAATATTAAAGACTATATTTGATAAGTAGATAAATAAAAGGAATTATTTATCTAATCAAATTAGGAAGTCTTTAATATGGTTACAAATACACTATTGAGTTGGATTAGGAGTCTTGGTGTAGGAAAGAATCCTTCTTAGGAAATGATTTAGTCTCCTATATATAATAACTATTAAATTCAGCCAAGAATGAAATTTTGGTGAGAGAAGTTGTTTTCATTTTTTTTTATTGTTATATATTTTAAAAAAACTTCGTCCAACTCATTGTGTGAAGAATTCGATTAAGCATAGAGAATAGAGGGAACGTTTTTGTTTTCGATAGTACACTAGTATCCCTTGCATTAAAAGAGTTTTGTGTACAACATCGACTCATGGTTCACGTGAGTTTCAATAAAATTGATTGATAATTCAAAAGTGAACGGATGTTCTTGGTTTCTCTCTTGGAGGATTATTATGACTAACAAAGAAGAAGATTTTGATTGTTTCCATCCTCAGTTATACAATTTAAAGAAAGAGAGCCCACACTCCTAGGTGATTCACGTCCGTGATTGGATTGGAAGATCTTGCGGATTCAATTCGATGCTAGTTCGAAAAAAAAGGTACGATACTTTTTATATACATCAATTAATCTAGGGTTAAGGTTCTTGTTATTAAAAGGGAAAAAAATTTATACAGAAACCCTAATTTTTGATTTTTTCACGCTTCCGTTGCGTTTTGAACCGTTTTTTCGCTATAGATAATTGGTTCTACCTTTTATGGAAAAGATTAAGATGATTAGATGTTGATATGGTTTGCATGTTGATTATAAAATTACTTCTTTACATATGCTTGAAGCAAAATTTCACACACACACTTTTGGTTATAAAGTTTTTGATAATGTAGCAATTTTAGAAGAATTATGAGAGAGATTGAAAATCTTGGTATTTCTCTAACTGTATGTGGAGCTTATTTGTTGAATTTCTTTAAAGTTGCTTGAATGTGTGATTGTGTGGATATCATTGTTAACAATATTCTATCTTGATCTTAGATATAGCACTTATCAAAGGGGAGCATAGTAAGCTAGAATTTGTTCTCTTTTATGAAATGTTCATAGATTTCAAGTTGATATTTGCTAGCATTTTGTTTGTAATGATGAATCTTGTGGTTGATAGTAGTTGTGGTTGAAACCAAATCCTCCATATTTGTGGTTAACATGATTGTTAATGCAATTGTAGAACTTGATAGAAATGACCTATGTGCTTAAGAGTTAAATTTTATGCATTTGTGATTCATTATACCTTGATGAGTTTGTTGTGTTGTATTGATTGGAATAAACATTGCTAGGTTAAGATGGAAGAACAAACAAGAAATATGGGATAAGATACATGAGCTAGATGTGAAGATCAAGAGCTTGGAATAAACCGTTTTGTCAAGCAAAGCATCCGCCTCCAAACATTGTATGAGATCAACAAATCATTCAACGTTCATTGGTGGCACAAATGGCTAGCAAAGTTGATGTGATCACAAGGTATCTTTTCTTTTCCCTTTTGTCTTCATTTTATGTCAGAAATGGGGAGAAATATGATATTGTTTTAGCCTACAACATGTAATAACTTGGTTGGCATATTTTGTTGGATATACATGTATTTAGGGGGAGAATACTGTAGGAAAAATGCACGGCAGAAGCGAAAAGTTTAATTGGTATATAACAAAAAATTTCCATTATAAGTGAGAACCTTAACCCTTGATTAATTAACATATATTTAAAAAGTATCGTGTCTTTTTCACGTGGTGATTGATATTGCATATTATTGAAACCGTAAGATCTTCCAATCCAATCACGAAAGTGAATCAACTAGGAGTGTGGACCTCTTTTTCAATGAATTGTGTACCTGAAGATGGAAAAAAAAAACCTTTTTCTTTTGTTAGTCACAATAACCCTCCTAGAGAAAACCAAACAACGTTTGATTACTTGTGAATTCCCAATCTTTTAATCGAAAACTCGCATGAACCTAATTCGATGTTGTGCACAAAGCCTTTGATGTAAAAGCCACAAGTGCATTATCGAAAACAAAAATGCTCACTTTTTCTCTTCTCTTGGCCGAATTCTCACACCTTTTCTATGAGTTGGATGAATTTTTATTTTCTTTTAAACAAGTAAATAAAAAAACTTGTCTTACAAAACCATTAACCATGGCCGAATTCCGTTGATTTGAATATATAGGTGGCCGAAAATCCTCACACAAGGAGGAATTTTGTTTCACCTAAACTCTTATCAACTTTAGAGTTCAACCCTATCCCAACTCATTAGTGTATTATTCAATAACTGGTTATAGAATATTAATTAAATTGAGACTATATCAAAAACTTCCTAATTTGACTAATTGTCAATTAAAGATTTGATAGATATAAAAAACTTCCTAATCTGATTACATAAATAAATTTCTTTTATTTATATACTTATCAAATAAAGTCTTTTATACTTATCATAAAACTAATAATCGTATGACACTAGGAGACCTTCTTCTAGTTAGAAAAAGATTTTGAATTTTAATTAAATAATTAATAAATTAATAAATTTCTATTAATTTAAATAATAAAATAAAAACAATAAATTAGGCTAATAATCTTAGCCTTGCAGCCCAAGTATATACCTTGGGCAAGATATTATTTTTCCATTTTATTAAATCCATTGGACTTTAATAAAAGTCCATATGTGAACTAGACTCATTCTTACTAAATAAGAAACAAGTCCACATGCCTTATATAAATACATTAATATAATTTAACAGCCCATTTAATTAAAATGTGTAAATTATATTCTTAATGTATTAATGAAATGCTAATCGTACCCATTAAGGAGGGCCGCTCAACAATTCCCACACCTCTGGCCTCCCATTCTAGGTATTTAAATAGTTACAGTATGACTTGATCACACATGACCGCACCGCTCCAAAACTTTTGGATTCTGAAATCCAAAAGAAATTCTAGATGGACCCAGAAATTAGTACGGTAGAATATATCAAGTGATCCATGCAAGTTTGTCTAGATTGGGGATCTTGACAGGTTATCTAAATTTAAGATTCAATAGACATAACAAAATCACAATCAACAAATGATTCACTTAGGTTCCATCTAGTAATTTTAGCTAATTTCACTAAAGAACTAAAATTGAACTCTTAGATAATGATAGAATAAGTCAATGTTCCTCATTTATACCCTAGACAACCTTATTAATGATGGTGTATGTTTGTGAAAAATACCATTAATCGCCAAGAGCTCATACACCGCATAAGGCTCTACTAGTTACCATATTTACTCATATGACCACATTTTGAACATGGATATTTTGACTTGCCCAAAAGTCATGTTTCAGCAGACACTATTAAAAACTTAATGTTAATATTTAATATCCAATAGCTTAAAATATCCATATGATGATATTCCACTCACATTTAATAAATGGAGCCACGATGACCATATCTGTAAATGAAGTCCTCTATCGATTGACAAATGAATGCCGCCAAACCATTGAGGATATACTATGCTATATAATCATACTCATTGATAGCTCAAATGATAACACTTGTAACCACAGGTCCATCATTTATCTCAGGATTGAGATAGACTTTCCGATTGTCCTTAAGTTAAAACTTTTATCCACTGACGGTTCTGGATAAAGTATTTCACTGTGATCCTATTCAATGCACCTAGTGCACTAGATTCTATTACCCGAAGACATTACACTTTAATTATTTTAGGCTCATCTTAACACATTTGATCCCACTCAAATGGCAGCAAAAGAATCTACAACTTTAACAAGGTAAAGGCGCCCAACCTTTATCTTAAGTTGCAAATATTGTTCAAGACTAACTAAAGAATTGTGTCTACTTCATACATATCCAGATGTATGAATAATTCTTTATTTAGCATAGTCTTTTGACCTTATGATTATTTACTTTTGACAATTATAATAACTAAATTATAAATACTATAAGATTTGTTAAACTAGAAATCACTTTATTAATATGAAAAGATTGTGAAACTCATTTGTTAATTGCCATCTTTAGCAAGGTTAATGTGAAATTTATGAGCCATTTGCTGATACCAGGTAGTGTTGGGGTTTATGCCCTAAGCATGTAAGTTGTAAATGGATTTATGAAGTAAATAAAAGGAAAGGTTCAATTCATTCTTGTTATGTTATTTATTATATAAACTTGTGCACATATTAACATCCTGGATTGCCGGATGTAATCTCGAACTGTGTATGAGTGTCATATAATGAGATTATTTAAATATGCTATTAATCACTAAATGGAGGGTGTATGTTGATATATATTTTTGAATAAAATAAGATAATGTGATTATTTTATTTTATTAAATTATATATTTTAATTTTTGAATTTAAATAGTTTGAATTCAAATTAAACCAAATAAAAGATATGAGATATTTGTTTTTGAAAGTTTTTAAAAAACAAATATAGATTTGATCATATTTTTTAATTTTATAAATGTGATATATATTATTTAAAAAAAAACAAAGAGAAAATGTGTGTGAAAACGTACAGATCACAAGCGAATTCATAGGTTCAATTCCTACTGGATGCACGCCAATGAGACCCTCCAATAAGTCTATTGGAATTGGCTCTGTATCAATGGAATCTCATCATCTTTACATAATGAATTTGTGTGGTATATGTTAGGATTATGCTCGATAGCAAGAGTGTAATATTGTAATTGACAATCTTTTCATATTAATAAAGTGATTTATAGTTTACCAAATCTGATAGCATTTATATTTTAATAATTATAATTGTCAAAAGTAAATAATCATAAGGTCAAAAGACTATGAGAAAAGAAGAATTGTTCATACATCTAGATATGTATGAGGTAGACACAATTCTTTAATTAGTCTTGAATAACATTCACAACTTAAGATAAAAGGTTGGGCGCATTTATCTTGTCAAAGTTGTAGATTCTTTTGCTAGCATTTGAGTGGGATCAAATGTGTTATGATGAGTCTAAAATCATCAAAGTATGGTGTCTTTGGGCAAAAGAATCTAGTGCACTGGGTGCATTGAATATGATAAAAATTAAAAAAATTTATCTTGAACCATCAATGGATAAAAGTTTTCATTTGAAGACAATCGGATTGTCTATCTCAATATTGAGATAAATTATGGACTTATGGTTGCAAGTGTTATCATTTGAGCTATCAATGAGTACGATTATATAGCATAGTCTATCCTCGATAGTTTGGTGGTATTCATTTGTTAATCGATAGAGGACTTCATTTATAGATATGGACATCGTGACTCAATTTATTAAATGAGAGTATAATACCATCATATAGATGTTTTGAGGTATTGGATATTAAATCTTAACGTTAAGTTTTCAATAGTGTCTATTGAAACATGGCTTCTGGACAAGTCAAAATATCCAAGTTCAAAATGTGGTCATATGAGTAAATATGGTAACTTGGAGAGCTGTAGGCGGTCTATGAGCTCTTGGCGATTACTGGTATTCTTCATGAGGATACACTTTCTCCAATAAGGTTGTCTCGGCTATGAATGAGTAACATCAACTTATTCAATCTTTATTTAAGAGTTCAATTTTAGTTCTTTAGTGGAATGTACTAAAATTAAATAGATTGGACCTAAGTGAATCATTTGTTGATTGTGATTGGGTTGTATCTATTGGAGCTTAAATTTAGATAGCCCACCAAGATCCCAATTCCACACGAACTTGTATGGATCACTTGATATATTCTACCGGACCAATTTAGGTGTCCAGTTAGAATTGCATTAAGGCATGTGAACTTGTTTCTTTTTGTAAGAATAGGTATAGTTCACATGTGGACTTTTTATTACGGTCCAATGGATTTAATAAGATAAGAAAAATAATTTATGGCCCATATATATGTGTTGGGCGGCAAGGCTATTTAGAATAGCTTAATTATATTATTTTTATTTTATTTTTTAATTAAATGAAAATTAATTAATTTGTTGATTAATTAATTATTTAATTAAAAGTCAAAATCATTTTTTATTAGGAGATGGTCTCCTAAATATTATACTATTGTTGGTAGTATAATTAATATTAAAGACTATATTTGATAAGTAGATAAATAAAAGAAATTATTTATCTAATCAAATTAAGAAGTCTTTAATATGGTTACAAATACACTATTGAGTTGGATTAGGAGTTTTGGTGTAGGAAAGAATTCCTTTGGAAAAAGGATTCTTAACCACCAAGTAAATCCACCTAAGGATAAGATTCTTAACCACCAAGTAAATCCTTCTTTGGAGAGGATTTGGTCTCCTATATATATACTTGTAAATTTCGATCAAGTATGAGTTTTTGGTTTGAGAAGTTGTTTTTTATTTGTTTTTTTATTGTTATAAAAAATAAAACTTCGTCCAACTCATTGTGTGAAGAATTCGGCCAAGCATAGAGAAAAGATGGAACGTTTTGTTTTCGATAGTACACTAGTATCTTTTGCATCAAAAGGGTTTTGTGTACAACATCGAATCAAGGTTCACACAAGTTTCAATCAAATTGATTGATAATTCAAAAGTGACCGGACGTTCTTGTTTTTGTTTCTTGTAGGATTATTATGACTAACAAAGAAAAAGATTTTGTTTGTTTCCATCCTCAGGTATACAATTTAAAGAAAAAGAGCCCACACTCCTAGGTGATTCACGTTCACGATTGGATTGGAAGATCTTACGGATTAAATTTGACTCTAGTTTAATGGTCACGAAAAAAAAAGGTACGATACTTTTTATATACATCAATTAATCTAGGGTTAAGGTTCTTCTTATTAAAAGAGATTTTTTTTATATATGGAAACTCTAATTTTTCGTTTTCTCATGCTTCCGTTGCATTTTGAACCATTCTTTTCCTTCATTATATTCATATATATATATATATATATATATATATATATATATTTGACAATTGACTAAAAGGTGTTTGGTTTGTTTTTTGGTCAAACGCATTATATATATATATATACCTGATACATTTTTTGTGTTTTTTATAAGAAGACATTTATTTATTTTTTTGCTTTTGGTTTTACTTATGTCCGTGAGAATAAAAAGAAAAAAAAAAGGTCAAAAGAGTTTTAGCTAGTTTTCTTGGTATTGTGTTCAATGTGTGTGTGAGATCAATACACCAAAAAGACAGAAAAGTGTGCAAGTGTGGTATACTTATATCAAAAGAAAGAGTTTCTTCTTCTCCTCTCTTTTACATCCTCCATTCTAGTTCCTGAGTTCGTGACGCACTCACACGCAGTTACCAGTCCCTGGATATAGCGAGGAAGATCAGTGGTACAAACCAGGAGCAAATTGAAAAGTGAAAGAGCCTCCAAACGTTGGTATGGTTTTATTTTTTTTATTTTTTATTATTGATTACAATTTCCTGTATTTATATATATATTTTATTGGTGTAATAATTTATATATATATATTTGCTCATAAAATAATTACGATCAAAAGTTCACTAGTCCCAGATACAGATTACGATCTATATAAAAAAAAATTAAAACCCATTTCCACTACGTGACTGGTGAACGGGGTTCCAACAATTGGTATCAGAGGCAATTTTATTTTCGTAACAGGAAATTGTTTTCGATGCTCCTGTATGTATGATATTGTAGGCACAATTTAAATTGAATGTATGATGTTTTTGTATGTATATTAAATTATTTTTATTTACAAAAACATGATTGATCGTTAATTATATGGTATTGTGGATTTAGGGTTTATGGGTTGTATTATTATTCTTTTTATTTGTTTATATTTTTTTTTACAGTTATTGTATTGTAAAAAAAATGTAACCTATATTGAACACCTGGAAAAATTGTGAAGAAGGATTCATGAGATGAATCGGAGTGACCTGAAGAGACTGGAAGACTTGAAAATTACAAGAAGACCAAGGAATGCCTTGGGGGTATTTTTGTAATTTTAAATTCCATTTTTTTTAGGTTAAATAATCCACAGTACTCGGTCAATTCATGTATGCTTTATATTATGTGATGATAAAAGCATTGTCATGCATATGTATGTCATTTAGATTAGATGTGCCTACACAAATATATTTGATATGTCATACATGCATCATAGCTTGATATTTTAGGTATTTTTTTTAATGTGATTAAAATGGGTAAATACATAAATTGGCTATGAAAATGAGATTAGTTTTTTAATGGTTAAAAAACTTGATAATTCTTATTGATATTAATCTAGTTATTAAAGAATTTAGTAAGTTAGATTAATGTGGTCATTTTTGTAGTAGGATTAATATGATTTATTTCCTAATAATAAATGAACCGAATAATGTGTTCGAGTTTTAATAGTTAAAACTTGGTATACACCAACATAATAATCTGAGCTTAGTAAAAAGTTTACAAATGCTTAGATTATTCACTAGTAGATTAGATTTTTAATTGTTAAAAATCATTAATAATTTATTAGTTAATTAGAATTTGATTCTAATTAGTTAATGCACTAGATAACTTGATTAAAGTTAGCCGTTTGATCCTGTAGAGTCTAGGTGCATTAACGAATAATAGAAAACCCTAGTTTTAAATTAGTGAGTGGGAGAGGATATATGACATATATATATCCCGCGGTCTTCATCATTAGTTAAACACTGTGAGATCCGAGTGGGGCCTCATGACGGCTTTGCTTTCGTCCTCCCTAAGGAGGGTTTCCACAAAGGTCAATACCAAGGTTGACTTCCTAACAGATAGGATTTCTGAGGGTATTTCGGGATTGACCGACCCTAAGGCAGCAATTCTCGAGTTAAGCTCGTGAGATTTGAAATGGTGGGTTACATTCACGATGGTTTTGGTTAAGTTTGTTAATTAAAAACGTTACTGAATAAACGATGGTTGAATGATATGGAATAAGAGTTATTCTAGAATATCATTTGATTGAGAATGTCTCGGTCCAACAAGTAAAGATTTGATCGACCCTAAGGCGGCACTTCTTTGTGATATGTTGGATTGTCGTGGTATAGTAACTATTTTTAGGGTAGTTCTAGTTCGTTAAACATGTTCATGCATCATGTTTAAATTTATACCAAAACACTCGCACTTGTTTTAAATAAATGACTTAATAAATGTTTTATTTATTTCAGCAATGTTAACTGCATTACTTCAAATGCTCACAAATGACAAATTAACTGGTAATAACTACACTAAGTGGAAACATGATATTAATGCAATTTTGGTCACCAAAGACCTCAAGTTTGGGCTTACGAAGGAATGTCCTCCAAGCCTACTGCTAATGCCACACGAACTGTTCGTGAGGCATACCAGCGATGGGTCTCATCTGATGAGAAGGCCCGAACATATATGTTGGCTTCAATGATAGACGTGCTTGTCACAAAGCATAAAGCAATGACTTCAGCATTCGAAATCATGGAATCATTGCAAGCTATGTTCGGGAATCCCTCCGAGCAAAAGTGACATGAAGATGTTTGTTCCGCTATGCTCGCTAGCATGATGGAAGGTACGACAGTTCGGGAACATACCCTGAGCATGATGTCCTACTTCAGCACAGCAGAAGTCAATGGTGGGGCCATTGATGAACCCAGTCAAGTGAGCATCGTATTGATGACTCTTCCGAAGAGTTTCGATCAGTTTAAGAGTAACTACGAGATAAACAAATTAAGGTTCAGTCTCACGTAGATGCTCAATGAGCTCACTACCTTTGAGTCCTTGAATAAGGAGTGCAAGGGCAAAACCGGTGAGGCAAATGTTGCCTAACCATCTTTCTCCAATAATAATAAGAGGAAGAGGTCTACTGGGAAAGCGAAGGGTAAGTCCTAACCCAAGAAAGCCTAAAACAAGAAGAAGTCCAAGAAAAGTAAATATGATTTACTTGTTCTTAATTCGTGTTTGGTGGAAGATGATTCTTTACCCTAGATAGTTGATTCGGGGGCTACTAACCATGTTTGTTCTTCTTTGCAATGGACTGATTCTTGGACACAGCTAGAGGAGGGAGCCTTCTTAATGCGTGTGGGGTCAGGGGATTTCATGTCGGCACGAGAAGTAGACGTAATTAAATTACATTTTTGTAATAATTATTTATTGTTGGACAATGTATTTTTTATTCTTGGATTTACACCGAATTTGATTTCCGTTTCTAAGTTGTTAGAACAAAAATATTCTGTTTCTTTTAATAATAAGTCTATTATTATTGGAAAGAATGGTCTGAATATTTGTTCGGGAATTAATGAAAACAATTTGTATATGATAAGACCATTAACACATACTACACTGCTCACAAACTGAAATGTTTAAGGTTGAAAAACCTAAAACTAAACGACATAAGATTTCTCTAGATAATGGTACGTATCTCTGGCATCTAAGGCTTGGTCATATCAACCTTGACCGGATAGATAGACTAGTAAAAAGTGGACCTTTAATTGAGTTAAAGGTTGGAACCTTACCTGTCTGCGAATCTTGTATAGAAGATAAGATGACTAAGAGACCTTTTACTAGAAAAGGGCTTATAGCTAAAGAACCGCTAGAGCTTATACATACAGACATCTGTGGACCAATGAATGTTAAAGCTAGGGGTGGTTATGAGTATTATGTCACCTTTATAGATGACTATTCAAGATACGGATACATCTACCTGATACAATGAAAGTCGGAAACATTTGAAAAGTTTAAAGAATTTCGAGTTGAAGTTGAGAATCAATTAGGTAGGACTATCAAGTCACTATGATCGGATCGTGGAGGTAAGTACCTTGACCAAGATTTGAAGACTTCATGATCGAGCATGGGATAGTTTCCTAACTCACAGCTTCCGGTACACCTCAGCAAAATGGTGTAGCGGAGAGGAGAAATGGAACCCTAATGTAAATGGTAAGATCTACGACTAGTTTCTCATCATTACCAAATTCCTTTTGGGATATGCGTTACAAACAATGGCATACATTTTGAATGCAGTGCCATCCAAATCTGTTCCTAAGACTCCCCTAGAGTTGTGGAATGGTTGTAAAGCTAGTCTGTGACATTTCTGCATATGGGGGTGTACAGCACACGTGCTGAAGAACAAAACTGGAAAGCTAGACTCCAAGTCTATTGTCTACCTATTTATAAGATACTCCAAGGAGACCAGAGGTGGACACTTCTATAGTCCCGAAGACAACAAAGTATTTATATCGACAAATGCAACGTTTCTTGAGGACAATTACATTAGTGATCATAAACCTTGTTCCAAGATTGTATTAAATGAGTTCGAGCCTGGTGATACTAGTGCTTCATCAATAAGAGTTGTTGATCTACAAACATCTGAGAGTCAGATGGTTCCTGATCAGGATACACTACCATCTAGAAGTAGTAAGAGGGTTGTGAGACAACCTAAACCCTATATAGTTATAGGTGAGGGACAAGGTGTTGTCTCTGCTGATAGTGTAGATGATCCATTAACATTTAAGAATGCAATTGAAGATCCTGATAAAGAGGAATGGCTTAAAGCCATGAATCTCGAGATGGAGTCCACATACTTTAACTTAGTTTGGGATCTTGTAGACTTACGGGATGGGGTAAAACCCATAGGGTGTAAGTGGATCTACAAGAGAAAGAGAGGAGTAGAAGGAAAGGTAGAGACCTTCAAGGCAAGGCTAGTGGCCAAAGGTTATACCCAGAAAGAGGGGGTTGATTATGAAGAGATCTTCTCGCCAATAGCCATGTTTAAGTCTATTAGATTCTCTTATCCATTGCTGCCTATTTCGATTATGAAAGTTGGAAAATGGATGTCAAGAATGCATTCTTGAATGGTAATCTTGATGATAGCATTTATATGATGAAACCAGAGGGATTCGTGTCTCCAGATCAACTGTAAAAAGTTTGCAAGCTACAAAGGTCAATTTATGGACTTAAGCAAGCATCTAGATCTTCGAACATTGGGTTTGATGATGTGATCAAAACCTATGGATTCGAGCAGAACGTCGATGACCCATGTGTCTACAAGCGTATCATTGATAAGAAAGTAGTTTTCTTGGTCCTATACGTAGATGATATCCTACTCATTAGGAATGATGCGGGAGTGTCGTTTGATGTAAAGGGCTGGCTGGCTGGCTAGCCAATTTCAAATGAAAGATTTGGGAGAGGCAAGTTATTTTCTAGGGATCCAACTTATAAGGGATCATAAGAACAAACTTACAGCACTGTCCCAGGCATCATATATCTACAAGATTCTTGTGCGATTTTTGATACAGAACTTTAAGAAAGGTAGTTTACCTTCTAGACATGGAGTTCACTTGTCAAAGGAACAGTGTCCTAAGACACCTCAAGAAGTTGAGGATATGCGTCATGTTCCTTATGCATTGGCAGTAGGTAGTCTCATGTATGCTATGTTATGCACGAGACCGGACATTTGATATGTACTAGTAGTCAGCAGATACCAGTCCAACCTAGGATTGGGTCATTGGGTTGCTGTCAAGACTATTCTCAAGTATCTTTGGAGAATGAGAAATTATATGCTAGTGTATTTCGGACAGGATTTGATCTCGTTAGGATACACGGATTCTGATATTCAGTCAGACAAGGATTCTAGGAAATCAACATCTAGATTAGTATTAACCCTAGGCGTGTGGAGCCATTCTGTGGAGAAGTATCAAGAAATCTTATATTGCTGACTCCACCATGGAAGCCGAATATGTAGCCGCTTGTGAAGCTGCTAAGGAGGCTTTTTGGTTCCTTAAGTTCTTGAGTGATCTGGAAGTTGTTCGAGACCTGGATAAGCTCATCACACATTATTGTGATAATAGTGGTGTTGTGGCTAATTCCAAAGAACCAAGAAGCCACAAGAGACAGTAGCATATAGAGAGAAAGTATCATCTTATCAGCTAGATAGTGCAAAGAAGAGATGTGATCGTCACCAAGATAGCCTCATAAGACAATCATGTTGATCCATTTACGAAGACCTTAAAGGTTAAAGTTTTTTTGGGTCACCTAGATTGTCTAGGGTTACGAGACATGCCTCACATGCTTTAGTACAAGTGAGAGATTGTTGGGGTTTATGCCCTATGCATATAATTTGTAAATGGATTTATGAAGTAAATAATTAGAAAGGTTCAATTCATTCTTCTTATGTTATTTATTTTATAAAATTGTGAACATATTAACATTCTGGATTGCCTGATGTAATCTCTAACTGTGTATATGAGTGTCATATACGGATGGATACAGTAAGAGACATGCAATCTAAAGAGTCCATAGACAACAAATAAAGCTGGGTACTTTATTTATGGTTAATCTATAGATGCGGTCCATTCTGTAATGTACAGTGATTCTATCCTGAATCATTCATATGAGATATGGGAATGGAGGCACCTTATATGATGTGATCATATAGGACTGGGACATGATCTATATGAATATTACACCAAGATCCGTTTACCGATAGGATTCATATATATCAACTAATAATGGCTATATATGGATGATCTTAATCCTGAGTGTCTTATCGACTCTTTCAGGTCAGATCGTAGTCTTTGTTATACCATGGGTGAGGTCAGATACATTTTTGGATCAATATATTCCGTATGTTGGGATTACAGTTTGGCTTGTGGCTGGGAAGGTTTGTACATAATAGTGGAATTCACTCATTTTTATGAGAAGTAGATGGTAGTTCCCTTAAGGGTTGATTCGGGGCTTGGACAATATGAGCGCTCTCCTAATTCTGTAAGGAAATAGGATTTATAGTCCATCAGAGAATCAACGGTACTTAAAGGATATATGTAATTAGAGGGGTATAGCGGACATTATAACCCAGCTCTAATTATGAAAAACTGTGGAGGATCACACCATGTGTAATAGCTTTATCGATGGACACCGAGTTGTATCGATCTGTGTAATAACTTCTGCAGTTGAGGGAGTGCAGCTTTGGGTTTTTAGTAGAACAACACCAGAGTTAATAATCAAGGAATATTAATTAAAGAGTTTAATTAATGATTCCGAGGATATTGGAGCTCAAAATATTATGGGTCCATTAGGTCCCCTTGCTAGCCCGATAGATTTAGGTAAAAAGGGTCACGGTTAATTAATTGGATTGTCCAATTAATTGTGTTACAAAAATGACGCGTATTTATTCGGGAATTAATTGAATAATGAGATTATTTAATTAATGGATAATGGTGATTAAATAACTTTAATAATGAGATTATTTAAATATGTTATTAATCACTAAATGGAAGTATATGTTGATATATTTTTTTGAATAAAATAAGATAATGTGATTATTTTATTTTATTAAATTAAATATTTTAATTTTTGAATTTAAATAGTTTGAATTCAAATAAAACCAAATAAAAGATATGAGTTATTTTTTATTTGAAATTTTTTAAAAAATAAATATAGATTTGATCAGATTTTTGAATTTTATACATGTGATATATATTATTTAAAAAAAAAACAAAGAGCAAATGTGCATGAAAACGCACAGATCACACACACACACACACACACACACACACACATATATATATATATATATATATATATATATATATATATGACAATTGACAAAAAGGTGTGTGGTTTGTTTTTTGGTCAAACATTAAATATATATATACCTGATACATTTTTTGTGTTTTTTATAAGAAGACAATTTTTTTTTTTGCTTTTGGTTTTACAAATGTGCGTGAGAATAAAGTAAAAAAAGGTCAAAAGTGTTTTAGCTAGTTTTCTTGGTTTGTGTGCAATGTTTGTGTGAGATCAATACACCAAAAAGAGAAAAAAGTGTGCAGGTGTTGTATACTTATATCAAAAGAAAGAGTTTTTTCTTCTTCTCTCTTTTACGTCCTCCATTCTAGTTCATGAGTTCGTGACGCGTTCACACGCATTTATCAATCCCGGGATATAGCAAGGAAGATCAGTGGTACAGACCATGAGAAAATCGAAAAGTGAAGGAGCCTCCAATTGTTGGTATGGTTCTATTTTTTTCTTTTTATTATTGATTACAATTTCCTGTATTTATTTATATTTTTTATTAGTGTAATAATTTTTATATGTATTTGTTCTTGAAAATAATTACGATCAAAAATTCACTGGTCCCAAATACAGATTAAGATCTGTATAAAAAATTTTAAAACCCATTTTTGCTGCGTGACTGGTGAACAGGGTTCCAACAGGTAGGGTGAGAATGCTGCTACCTACCTTGAGATACCAGCCTCTGCACCACTCCAAGATTGGGACCTACCAACAGTGAGGTAACTCCTACATAGTACCTTGATAACAGGTCATTTAGTCTGGTACCAAAATACCTTGAGACTACCACCTATGTGATTTCAGTATCTGCGGAGAGCACTTAAATGTCTGACTGAGTATCTCAATACTACCAGTTACCAGGTACATGACATGCCTATCAGGTAAGAAGGAAGTTAGTTAGAAATCTCCAAGATGATCGGTCAAGCGCCACGCTAGCAAACTTGTACCCCGAGGTACCTCGCCATTTGATACGCGCGATCATGATTTCTTCTCCAAGTTACAGAGTTGACTTCTTCGCCATTAAAGCACCATAATGTGACCGGATAGGTCAACTGATTCGCCATATTTTAAAATTTAAACCCAAACGCAAACCTGACGTAATTAATGGGAGTAATTCCTGCGTAACTTGATTGCCCCATCAACGCCAATCATTTCAGGTAACATGGCGAATCAATTGGTCTAAATTACAAAGATTTGAATGGTGTAGGAGAGGGATTAAAAGGAGACAATAGGATCTAGAAATGGAATCGTAAAAATTGAGCGAAAATTGGCAGAGCTTCTTCGCCATTTTTCTCAGAGGATTTAGCCACTCATCGACAAGCACGAGTTCGCAGTTTCCAACAGTGTTTAGAGAAAGAGAGGGAAATAACATAGTGAGATCAAATTGTATTGTTTCCATGATCATTGTACTCCATTAAAGTCATATCACCAATTTGATTAATAAAACAGTTCTTCACTAGCAATCTCACTATTTTCCTTTCTTTTAACTTAACCTCTCCCAAATCTTCCTTGTACGAAGTACCAACCCCCCGTAGCCTACCTAGGCAGCGGGTTGAGAGTGTTAACTGATATTTTTCACCTTGAGTGAATTTTCGGTTAACACTTTTTAATGCCGTCTATGGGAAAGGTTGCCACACCCATCTTTTGAAAGCCTTTGAAATTACATTTTTACTTTCACTGCACACATTATGAGACTTCGATCCTCACAAGGAAAGCCCCAAGCATTAAAGCACTAGTCCATAGCCTCCACCCGGAAGGTTCAGAGGAAATGAAAGAAGTCAAAACATCATAAACCTGCTCCAGTACCTCCTACTACCATGCGATTCACAGCCCAGCTTCTAACCGACCTGGTATTAGGCAAAGCAATTTTAGAGTAGCAAGCCGCGACCTTCATGGAAAGTTTATTTCTCATATTAGCCGCAAAAGGTATCACCCCTTAACTCACAGTTTTAAAGGCCAGAGGTGATACCAGTAGGCACGGTACCAAGGTACCAGCCTTTGATAGATTGGGACCACCGCCACCAGTACCGGACCATAAGAGGCAAGGGCCCCTGCCCTGAGTTCTAGACAGGTTTGGGCCTGTGACTCTAGCATTGGATAGGCCAGTAAGCTACCAGCCCCGACAGGTAAGGTAAGCTCTTAACCTCCCACTTAGAGAACCTCGTCAATCAGCACAATCGGTAGTTGCTAGAAGGCAACCTCGATAAACTGCAGGAGAAGAACTGGGATAAAGCCTCCATAACATCAGATTAGTCCAGCAGTAAGGATTCCGAGGTCAAGTCAAAGAATGCTAGGAATAAGCGTTTGCGAGACCAAGTAGCCTGGATGGCAAATGAACTCCAATAATTGAAAAGGATGAAGCACTGGGAGAACTGGAAAGATCCATTGGGTGAGATGAATGCATATTTCTCTAGAGGCATTCGAAAATAGAACTTTCCCCAAATTTAAAGATGCATGATGATTAGTACTTCGGGAAAGAGGATTTTTTGAGCCAATAGAAGAGCTTCATAAAACAGATGGAGGTCATGAATGCTACCAATGTTGCCATGTGCAGGATGTTCCCTACCACGTTAACCGACTACACTAAGACGTGGTTTTGGAAGTTACCGACAAAAAGTGTGGATTCATTCACTAAACTATCCAGCGATTTCTATGAAAAGTTTCAAGGAATCAAGCCGTGTCCAAAAGAACTCATCCATCTACAGTATATAGTCCAAGAGAGAAGTGAGTCACTCAGATCTTATGTGGAGAGATTCCATAAGATAGTGATCCAGATGGGAGTCTTTGTGGAAAATGAGACCCTAGCCAACTTCAGAAGTAACCTCTAGGCTGGTAGGCTATTCTGATCATTTGCTAAGTGACCACCGGAGACGTACCAGAAACCTATGCTAGGGTGTTCTAACAGGTAGAGATAGATGAATAGTTTCGGGTCAAGATTGAGCACGATTACCTTATGGGATAGGAAACGTCAAAAGAAAGAATCACCCAAGCCAACAACGGTCCAGAAGGCTCAGAATAAACCTGCCAACCGGTCCACATACCGCCCTCCACCTTTCTTACCTCAACGAGAGTGGTATCCAGCAAGGAGAACCCCTTCACGGGCTTCACCACCTCACATAGAGGTGGCCCTGAAAAACTGGGAACAAAACGGGTACATACACTACACCTCTTTCTATGCATCTCGAGAGATGATCTACCTCGCCAATCGTGACAAGTGACTACTAAGGAAGCTGAGTCCCATGAAGGCACCTGCTGACACATACATGACATAACTGTTAGGAATATGGTCGATAGCAAGAGTATAATAATGTATTTGACAATCTTTTCATATTAATAAAATGATTTTTAGTTTAAAAAATCTCATAGAATTATAGTTTAATTATTATAATTTTCAAAAGTAAATAATCAAAAGGTCAAAAGACTATAAGAAAAGAAGAATTGTTCATACATCTAAATATGTACGAGGTAGACACATTTCTTTAGTTAGTCTTGAATAATATTCACAACTTAAGATAAAAGGTTAGGTGCCTTTATCTTGTCAAAGTTGTAGATTCTTTTGCTAGCATTTAAGTGGGATCAAATGTGTTATGATGAGTCATAAATCATCAAAGTTAGGTGTCTTTGGGTAAAAGAATCTAGTGCACTGGGTGCATTGAATAGGATCACAATGAAACACTTAATCTAGAACCGTCAATGGATAAAAGTTTTCATTTGAAAACAATCGGAGAGTCTATCTCAATCCTGAGATAAATGATGAACTTATGGCTGCAAATGTTATCATTTGAGCTATCAATGAGTACGATTATATAGCATAGTCTATTCTCGATAGTTTGGTGGTATTCATTTGTTAATCGATAGAAGACTTTATTTATAGATATGGACATCGTGCCTCAATTTAATTGAATGAGAGTAGAATACCACTATATGGATGTTTTGAGGTACTGGATAGTAAATCTTAACGTTAAGTTTTCAATAGTGTCTATTGAAACATGGCTTCTGGACAAGTCAAAATATCCAAGTTCAAAATGTGGTCATATGAGTAAATATGGTAACTTCGAGAGCTATAGGCGGTCTATGAGCTCTTGGCAATTACTAGTATTCTTCACGAGGATACATTTTCTCCAATAAGGTTGTCTAGGGTACGAATGAGTAACATTAACTTATTCTATCTTTATTTAAGAGTTCAATTTTAGTTCTTTAGTGGAATGAACTAAATTAAATAGATCGGACCTTAGTGAATCATTTGTTAATTGTGATTGGGTTGTGTCTATTGGAGCTTAAATTTAGATAGCCCGCCAAGGTCCCCAATCCACACGAACTTGCATGGATCACTTGATATATTCTACCGGACCAATTTAGGGGTCCATCTAGAAATGTATTAAGGCATGTGAACTTGTTTCTTTTTGTAAGAATAGGTCTAGTTCACATGTGGACTTTTTTATTAATGTCCAATGAATTTAATAAAAATAAATAAAAACAATATATGGCCCATATACATGTGTTGGGCGGCAAGACTAATTAAGAATAGCTTAATTATATTATTTTTATTTTATTATTTAATTAAATGGAAATTAATTAATTTATTGATTAATTAATAATTTAATTAAAAGTCAAAATCTTTTTCCTAGTAGGAGTTGGTCTCCTTAAATTATACTATTGTTGGTAGTATAATGAATATTAAACACTATATTTGATAAGTAGATAAATAAAAGGAATTATTTATCTAATCAAATTAGTAAGTCTTTAATATGGTTACAAATACACTATTGAGTTGGATTAGGAGTCTTGGTGTAGGAAAGAATTCCTTTTGGAAAAGGATTCTTAACTACCAAGTAAATCCACCTAAGGATAGGATTCTTAACCACCAAGTAAATCCTTCTTAGGAGAGGAATTGGTCTCCTATATATAATACCTATTTAATTCGACCAAGAATGATTTTTTTGTTTGTGAAGTTTTTTTTTTGTTTTTTATTGTTATATATATAAAAAAAAAATTCGTTCAACTCATTACATGAAGAATTCGGCCAAACATAGAGAAAATAGGGAACGTTTTTGTTTTCGATAGTACACTAGTATCCTTTACATCAAAAGGGTTTTGTGTACAACATCGAATCAAAGTTCACGCGAGTTTCAATTAAATTGATTGATAATTCAAAAGTGACCGGACGTTCTTGGTTTTTCTCTTGGAGGATTATTTTGACTAATAAAGAATAAGATTTTGTTTGTTTCCATCCACAGGTATACAATTTAAAGAAAGGGAGCCCACACTCCTAGGTGATTCATGTTCGTGATTGGATTGGATGATCCTGCGGATTCAATTCGATGCTAGGGATAAGGTTCTTTTTATATACATCAATTAATCTAGGGTTAAGGTTCCTTTTATTAAAAGGGAAATTTTTTTTATTTATACGCAAACAGTGATTTTCAAATTTCTCTCGCTTCCGTTGCTTTTTGAACCGTTTTTATCCCTACAATTGGTATCAGAGCTTGGTTGTACCCTTGATTAATTGATGTTTGTGTTCGTGAATCTTTTTGTTTTTATTGTATATATGCATGTTTTAGAAAAAGATGGCACTCTAGGTATTCACATATATATTTACATTGGAATGTATTGATATATATATATTTTATATATGGTTTGTTATTGCTCAATTCTGGTCCTAGAATTTTAATGTGTTTTTGTTTTAGGATTGCAACAAGAAGGGTGGTCTATTATGGCCCAATTACCTTCTTGGTAGTTGCTAAGTTTTTTTATTTTGTTGTTGTAATTAAAAAAAAAATCTGCACTTGTTGTAATAAAAACTGCACTTGTTGTAATAAAAAAATGCTGTATTTTTAAAAATTTTAAATTCTTCTGTAATACATTCAAGTATCGAAAACTCGAAGGTTTGAAGAATTGGGAGCAACCGGAACAAGTTTGGGACCGTGCGAGCCGTAGCAACAAACGTGGGTGCGAAGAGAACGCGGCCACATTTGTTGTGGCATGGGCTGCGCACGGCAGCCCTATGGAAGCCATGGGCTACGCATGGCAGCCCTTTATGGGGCTGTGGCATGCGCACGCCCATGGATAAGAGCCAATGGTGCGCATGCCCATGGGAGACAGTCGAGAGAGTCCAAACAACGAAGGTCACGGGAAGACTTGTTTGCCAAGAAAGGAGTTTTATGAATTATAAATAAATCATGACCCCATCCCTAATCAATATCCTAAAAGATAATACTTTAATTGATGATAATTATGTCACATGGAATAGGAAAATTGGGTTGTTATTGCAAGCTGAAAACATAAATTCGTTATGTCTATTCCTTAACCACCAAACTAATGAATCTACTCAGGAGCAAAGAGATGAGTATTAGTAGTGGAAGTCTTCAGATGAGATGGCTAAATGTACGTTACATTATGGCCACATCTCCGACGTGTTGCAACAACAAGATGAAGGAATGGACACTGCTGTAGATATAATGATGTCTCTAAGGGAGATGTTTTCTATGAGGTCTATGGTGAGTAAGAGAGAGGCAATGACTGATTTTGTGAATCTTAAGATGAAACCTGGATAGGGTGTGAAAGATCACATGATGAAAGTCATAGCACATCTAAACATTGCTGACCTAAATGGTGTTGAGATAGATGGTGAGACCAAAATTGACATGATTGTCAACTCACTGTCAGATTCCTTTGATCATTTCAAGTTGGACTACACCTTGAATAATAAGGAATACACCTTGCAAGGCCTGATGCAAGATGTTCAAAGCACGAAAAAAAAATCCTTGTGAAAGGCAAGGGTCAAGAGATTCATATGCTTGGTAAGTTGCTACTGTTTAAGACCTGTAAGAAGGTCAAGAGACAGCAGAAGAAAAAGCAACTTGAGCCTTCTTAGAAGGAGACCAAGATAGTAACCAAGATCAAAGGGAAGTGTTTTCTTTATGGTAAATAGGGTCATAGGAATATACTGAATAAGAATGAATTCAACTTGTATTTAGGCAATAAAGCATTGGTGTCTACTAGTGTAGTGGGAGATATTAGAATCAATTTAGATTCTTATAGGCATTTAGATTTAATAAACGTTTATTATGTACTACAATTCAAGAGAAATTTAATTTTGGTCTCTTGTCTAAATAAATTTGGATATTCGGTTACTTTTAGTAAAAGGTTTTATTACTAGTAAGAATAACAAAATTATTTGCAAAGGTACATTGGAAAACGGTTTATTCTTTTTGAATAGAAATATCTCTCACTTGTTAGACAATGAATCAACGGAACATAATCATAAAAGAGTAAAATTATCAAAAGATGAAACTTACCTACGGCATTTGCGCCTATGTCATATTAACCTTAATAGGATTAAAAGATTGGTAAGTGACGGACCTCTAAGTGACTTAAAGGTTGATGATCTACCAACTTATGAATCTTGTTTGGAAGGTAAAATGACCAAAAGGTCGTTTACAACCAAACGCATAAGTGCCATCGAATGTTTAGGATTGATAAACATAGATGTGTGTGGACCTATAAGCATTCAAGCTAGAGGTGGATATTAGTACTTCATCACTTTCACGGATGATCACTCAAGAATTGGTTATGTTTATCTCATGAGACATAAGTCAGATGCTTTTGACATGTTCAAAGCATTTAAAGCTGAAGTTGAAAATCAACTTGAGAAACGCATAGAAATCTTAACGTCTGATCGTGGTGGAGAATATCTATCTGGTTAGTTTCAGCAATATCTTATTGATAATGGGATAATTTCTTAGTTTTCTGCACCAGGCACATCTCAACAAAATGGGGTGGCAGAAAGGAGAAATAAGAACTCTTTTGGATATGGTTAGGTCTATGTTGAGTTATTCAACGCTCCCCAATTCTTTTTGGGGTTATGTTTTACAAACCGCAATGTACATTCTAGATGATGTACCATCTAAGTCGGTTCCTAAAACACCGCATGAGTTGTGGACCTGCCAAAAGCCTAGTTTACAACACTTAAGGATATTTGGATATCCTGTGCACGTGTTAAAAGGAAAGACAGAAAAGATGGAGTCCCGTTCAGAAACATGCATATTTGTAGGGTATCCAAAAGGAACAAAATGATATTATTTTTATAGTCCTTTAGATCTTAAAGTATTTGTTTCGACAAATGCTAAATTTTTGGAAGAGGACTATATAAATAATTTTGTGCCTAAAAGTAGAGTTGTCGTGAATGAGTTTTTAGGTGATACAATACCACAATAGGTTTCGCAACCAAGCCCAATTGTAAGTTCCGTACCAAAACAAGATCAACAATCTATCATACCTCATCGTAGTGGAGGGGTTGTTAGACAACCCGAGAGATACATCGGTCTGGGAGAATCTATAGAGAATCTTCCGGATGACGATGATCCTTATACATACAAGAAAGCAATAGAAGATGTTGATTGTCGCCATTGGCAAAAGCCAATGCAATCCAAAATTGAATCTATGTTCAAAAACAAAGTCTGGTATCTTGTAGACTTGCCTAAAGGGATGAAACCCATCGGGTGCAAGTGGGTATGCAAGAGGAAAAGAGGATTGGATGGAAAGGTGGAAACCTTTAAAGCTAGATTGGTAGCTAAAGGTTATACACAAAAGGAAGGTATCGATTATGAAGAAACCTTTTCTTCTGTAGCCATGCTTAAATCTATTAGGATACTCTTATCCATTGCGGAATCTCTAGACCAAGAGATTTGGCAAATGGACGTCAAGACAGCTTTCCTTATTGGAAGTCTTGACGAAAGCATCTATATGCTGCAACCAGAAGGATTCATTGAAAAGGACCAAGAGGAAAGGGTATGTAAGTTGCAAAGATCCATATATGGATTGAAGCAAGCATCCAGATCCTGGAACATAAGGTTCGATCAAGCCGTAAAAAGGTTTTGGATTTATACAAAAGGATTAAAGGCGACAAGTTAGTTTTCCTCGTTTTTTACGTTGATGTTATACTACTGATCGGAAACGATGTAGGTGTATTGACATCAATAAAAGAATGGTTAGCAAAACAATTTGATATGAAGGACTTAGGAGAAGCAAGTTATATTCTTTGTATCGAAGTCATAATTGATAGAAAAAAATATAACGATTGCATTATCCCAAGCTTTATACATAGATCAAATCTTTTCTAGGTTTTGCAAGCAAGATTCCAAGAAAGGTATGTTAGCTTTCTGACATGGAATCAAACTTTCTAAGGAACAAGTTCCTAAGAATTAGCATGAAGAGCAATTCATGAGTAAGGTTCCATAAGCGTCGGCAGTTAGAAGTCTCATGTTTGTAATGCTCTAGCAGGTTTCAATCGAAACCTGGTCCTGATCACTGGACGGCAGTCAAGCATATTTTCAAGTATCTTAGGAGAACGAGAGATTATATTCTTGTATACTCTATAGAAGATTTAATTCCTGTTGGGTATACAGATTCTGATTTTCAAATAGATTCTAACTCCGGGAGATCAACATCAGGATCCGTGTTTACTATTGGAGAAGGGGCAGTCATATGGAGGAGTATCAAGCAATCTTGTATTGTCGATTCCACCATGGAAGTCGAGTATGTTGCCACATACGATGCTGCTAAAGAGTCTGTCTGGCTCCACCAATTTTCTTGATTTACTTGGAAGTGGTTTCTGATGCGAATAAGCAGATCACTATCTATTGTGACAATAGTGGAGCAGTGGCTAATTCTAGAGAATCAAGAAGTCATAAGAGAGGGAAACACATTGAAAGAAAGTATCACCTTTTAAGGAAAATTGTACATAGGGGTGACATGACGATTACCAAGATCGCGTCAGCAAAAAATCTAGCAGATCCCTTTACAAAGGCTCTTACACAAAAGAGTTTTGATGGGCAAATAGAGAACATGGAGATGAGAGATATGACACATTTGCTATAGAGCAAGTGGGAGATTGTTAGAATTATGCTCGATAGCAAGAGTATAATAACGGATTTGACAATCTTTTCATATTAATAAAGTGATTCTAGTTTATCAAATCTTATTGCATTTATAGTTTAATTATTATAATTGTCAAAAGTAAATAATCATAAGGTCAAAAGACTACGATAAAAGAAGAATTGTTCATACATCTAGATATGTATGAGGTAGACACAATTCTTTAGTTAGTCTTGAATAATATTTAAGACTTAAGAGAAAAGGTTGGTGCCTTTTTCTTGTCAAAGTTGTAGATTCTTTTGCTGGCATTTGAGTGGGATCAAATGTGTTATGATGAGTTAAAATCACCAAAGTGAGGTGTCTTTGGGCAAAAGAATCTAGTGCACTGGGTGCAATAAATAGTATCACAATGAAACCCTTTATCTAGAACCGTCAATGGATAAAAGTTTTCATTTGAAGACAATCTGAGAGTCTATCTCAATCCTGAGATAAATGATGGACTTATGGTTGCAAGTGTTATCATTTGAGCTATCAATGAGTACGATTATATAGCATAGTCTATCCTCGATAGTTAGGTTGTATTCATTTGTTAATCAATAGAGGACTTCATTTATAGATATGGACATCGTGGCTCCATTTATTGAATGTGTTGACGAGAAATTTACTCGAGATGAGAAATTTCTGTTAACACCCTCGAGACCACTACCACGATAGCGGTGGCCGGGGTCGGTACCGTTTGTTCCCGACCGTTTAAGAGAGAGATGAGAGGTAATAATAGTAATGGGAGCTTTATATTTGATATATTGCTTTAAGATACAAATAACTCTCTTATCTGCTCATAATCTCTCGGAGGTGTAGAGTGATGGCACCATGGTGCCTGTCGAATAGTTGAGATGAAGGTGATCGTGTCCTGTAATCAGAATTTAGGCCCTCATTCTACGTGTAGGTCTGTTTTTTATAATTTTCTGTCTCTGTCGTTTATTCTTTTTTTTTGTCTGTCTATATACCTTCCCCTTGCTTGGCTTCACATATATATATCGTCCAAGTAGGTTTTTAGTTTACGAATACTCTACCGTAATCTCATGAATCTGTTCCCTCCTTATCAGACGGGATTTGTTATTTAAATTTGAATTGTTTTCGGATTCGATGGCATCGTTGACGAAGATAAATCGGTTCCCTTATTTGAATTAAAACTTTTGGCGTGCTTGTAGATATCATGTGGAGATGATCCTGTGTGCATTCGTGCCATCGATCTTCATGGAGGTCACCCTGCCAGCTGCCCGTTGCCCCGTAGAGCGAGGTGGATCCATGCTTTGGCTCTATTCTTAGAAGCTTAAGATGGATTTTCCCTGACCTGTGGGGGCTTGAGGTGCTCTTGTAGACCTCTCTGGGAGGTAGCTAGGGTAGTGTAAATCCAGGCGTGATTCTTCCCTCATGCCTAGGAATGACAGCGGGCTTCTGGAGAGGTTGGCGGGCTTTCTTTGAATGTCCCTTGAGCTTGGAGAGTTTCCCTGGAATTTATGGGCGGTTGTGGAGCTTGACCTTTGAGCCGAGGTTTACCGATAGATGGCTTGGAGAACCTCGGGCTCTAGTACTCCTGTAGGGACTCATCCCGGTCGCGTCTGGCTTGTCTTCTGGTAACTTTGAAGCTGAATCAGCCTTCCCTGCTCTTACGGGGTGGCTTTTCCGGGCTTTATGATTGTCGATTGAAGGTGGAAAATTTCTCTTTGACCCCTAGCCAAATTTCCTTCTTAACAGAAGTTCCCTCTGACTTGAACACCGGTGGTAGAGTTGGGGTTGGAGTCAGATTCCTTGTTTAATTGAGGAAGTATTTCGCCATAAAGATAATTAATGAGAGCAAAATTTTCTTATGAATTACCCAAAATTTTTAATTTTAAACTGAGTGTTATTCAAAGAAAAATGGCTGTAATTCGGCAGTGATCTTCCTGAGGATATCGCCCATAGACCTCTATTTAAGCACGGTCTGACCGTCACCATCTTTATACTTCCTCAAATCTCAAATTTTTAAATTTCTTCTTCCCCTTTTTTTTCATCGAAATCTTTCACTTGCTCTCTCACCTCTCTTTCCTATCGATGTCGACTTCCACAGATAGTGTTGATGCCTTGGTGGAGGGATCCGAGGGCCCTAACCTAGCTTCTTTTAAGTAGGTGCGAGGGATTTCAAGCGACGAGGAATATTTCCCCCTCCGCCAGCGCCGTCGTTTAAACAGGAAAGCTTCTATCGGCTCTGGTTTTTTGAACCGACCTGACAACCCTCTGAATTTAGTCGACGAAGACTCTGATGTAGGGGAGAGATTAGATGTGGTCGGGGGGGCTCAAGTCATGGTGGCGCAGCTTCCTCCAGTGATAATCCTTCCTTTCAAACCCAGGGTCATCCCTAACTCTACTGTCGATCCTCAGTCGATCAGGCGTCTAAGGGACAAGTATGGTATTCCTGATACCGTTTCTCTAATCGTCCCCCATCGGAACTAGGATGCTTTAAGCCTGCCCAAAAGAGTGCTTCCTATCCATGTCGCAGCTTTTGAGAGCGGGGTGAGGCTTCCTCTCAACCTCACCCTACGGCAGGCTCTCATTGCCCTTCAGCTGACTCCGCTTCAACTGATGCCCTACTTCTGAAGGCATCTAATCGGATTCCTAGTATTGTGGAGGGAGCAATGTGAGCTGAGCGACGTAACCAGGGAGCCCGGTGCTGAGGAGTTTGCTTTCCTTTTCCAGATCGGTAGCCTGGCAGAAGTCCCACGAGGCCAATTCTATGCCAAGGCTAAGAATAGACTCAACTTTAACATCCCCGGGGCTTCAAAGAAAGACCCCGCTTGGAAATAAGACTGGGTATTGGCTGGGGGAGACTGGGGGAGCTCCGTCTTCTTCGGCGGGCATGAGCTCGAGGTTCCTACCGCCTTTAGTGACAATCCCACCAAGGGTCGGGATTCCTTGCCCGATGAATTTGAAGCCATGCTGAAGACCATCCTCGCTCTAAATTATTTGAATTTGAAGTTTTCGACCTCTGACCCCTTCGATCCCCGCAGGGTGAACAGGTACCTGCGGATATCCGGTGCTACCCCTCGTAGGTATCTCGATCTATCTTGCTTTTCTTTTTCTTTTTTTTTTTAGGGTTCAGTTCTGATAATCTTGATTCTTTTCTCTAACAGTATTTGTTGTTGCTCCAGCTTCTTGTGAAGCCCGACAAGCTGGGATACCTTCTATTCTTTCCAGATCGTCTTCTGGAGCTCTCCCGACTGTTCCGAAGAATGGGGGGTCAACCACTAAGGTAGCTGCTCCATTCGTTCTTTTCTCTTCTTTTTCCCATGTAAAGTCCAAGATGACTCTTCTGGCATCTCGGGTTGCGAAGGCTTTAAACCGAGGAGGGTCTGCTTCCCAAGTCGTTAATAAGTCTGTTCATGCCCCTCCTCCAGAAGTTACTACTCTAAACGATCCCCCCCGAGTCCCGCTACCCCACTCTGCATATCCAATTGTATCTCGGGTAGTCGAGGTTCCCTAGGAGCCCGATGCTGATTTTTCTGAGGTCGCCCCTTCTCGCCCTCACCAACAATCGAGCTTGGTGGGTCAGGATGAGGTCCTGAAGTAATTTTTCGCATCTTGTCCAGGCGTCGATCTTTCTAGGATGTCTGCGATGCTTGTAGACATCTTGATCACCAAAGGGTCCGCCCTTTTAGCCTAGGTAAAATGTCGTTTTTACTTCTTCATTGAGCTACTTGACTTGTCATTTTCTAACATGATTTTCCTTTATAGGCTTTCAAGTTTCAGGTGGCCATGGGGCAAAAGGTAGCCTTTCTCCGTGATCAGGCAGCTAAGGCTGAGGCTGAAGCTGAGCGATCCATGGGGTTGCTAAAGCTGGCTCAGACCCTGGTCCAAGAGATGACCTCCAGTCAAAAGGGAATGGAGACGCAGCTAGCTGAGCTTCAATGCGATCATGAGAGGCCGAAGAGAGCTTTTGATCAGGAGACTGTCCTATCGAAGCGGCGGGCTAGCCAGCGGGATGACTGGAGGGGAGAGGCGAAAGCCCTAAATGTTGAAAACCAAAACTTGCAGGCTCGAGTTACCCAGCTCCAAACAGAAGTGGAAGCCTCTTTTAGCGAGGGGTACTTCTACGCCTCCTATCAGGTTGTAGAGGCTCTTCCTCCTCATTCGATCTTTCTAGTATCGCCGGTTGGGATAGAGCGGAGGTCATGTCGCGGGCTGCGGAGATGTCTTGCCCCAAACTGATGGAGTTGGTCCTTCCGGGGATGGAACTGAGAAGCAGTTGGAGGTGCCAAATCTGCCTCCTCTTGTTCCAGTCTTACCAGTATCCGGTCCTGGTGAATCCTCAAAAGAGGTTCACAACGAGGAGCCAGAAAGAGGCCTTGCTAAAGCCAGAGATTCCTCCGCATTGCTTTTAGGAATTGAGTCAATAGAAGGCAGGAACGTGCCTGAGTCCGTGTCCAGCCTTCTCGAAGCAGCTATACAGCCTGAAGTTATGGCGGTGATCAATGAAATCGTGGAGGAGGATCCTGCTGAACCCGAGGCAGCCGGGGTTGATCAGTAGGACAAGGTGGAGGAGGCGGCTGATGCAGCTGGCCAGGACGAGCCAAGATCTGGTAAGGGAGCAGAGGGCGAGGTCCATTCTATGGAGGAGGAAGCTGAAGGCCCACATGAAGACGAAAAAACTTGAGTTCTCTTCCATGTAATTTATTTTTAATGCCGGAAAAGGGGGTGGGCATCCTATCTTCAATTGTGTTTGATCTCTTATTATTTTTCCTTTGTAGCTTAGAACCAGGGATTGGACCCCCCTTGCTTGTAGTTGCCTTCTTGGGGGATAGGCTCCCTTACTTGATAATAAAAGTTTAATCTTAGATCTAAATCTTGCTCCTATGTACTTGCTTGATCGTCCAGCTTTTATATCGAATTGAGCTATCTTTGGGAAAAATTAAGATAAGAAAAACAAGTTATTGGCATTGAGCCACCATACCAATGGAACTCCTAGCTCCATTTCTTCAGCTGGCAGTCCCCTTGTTTGATTGTGGGTTTGCTGTAGTAAGTAACCATGTATCAAGGAGAGATAGTAAAATAACAGGAGCATTTAAAGTTTAAGTAAGTCGAGCCCTCCATCCCCGAGCCTCTTTAGGAGGTTGTAGCCCGAGTAGAACATTAAATGGAGAATTGTTTAGTCCCTTCTTAGGCTCGGGATCAGGAGGGCTTCCGGGCTTTCAAGCTTGATTCCTTCTTGCGGGTGGTTACCCGACCAAGGCATCAGGAGCGCTATCTAGCTATTTCCTGGTCTAGATATCAATTATGCTCTTACACTCAGATCCTTCTTAGGGGTGGTAGCCCGACCAAGGCATCTGGAGGGCTATCTAGCTATTTCCTGGTCTTGAGATCTGGATGGCAACTATGCTCTTACAACCAGATCCTTATTAGGGGTGGTAGCCAGACCAAGGCATCAGGAGTGCTATCTAGCTATTTTCTAGTCTCAAGATCTGGATGGAAATTATGCTCTTACACTAAGACCCTTCTTGGCAGGGGGTGGTGCCCGGCAGAGGCATCAGGAGCAGCGAGTGGGCTTCCCTGGCTTACCCCTGGTCTTGAGGCGATATTGTCGAAACTTTCCATGTAGACCCAAATCATTGTAGGACATAGTTGAAGAATGAGTAAATAGGGAAAGGCTAGCTTTATTGATATGGAAGATAGAGTACAATACTGTCAGAAGAAAAAAAATAAAAGAAGTTAGTCGGAGGTTGCCTTCTCCTTGGTAGATTGCAACCTTTTCAGCTATTCGATCTTGCTTTTCCTCTAGAAGGTCTAAGCTAGCTCAGAGCTTGTTTTCTTTGCTTCCCGGTTCAAACCGTTGGACTCTAAAGGAGGTCAACTTGTGCTCTATAGGTAGGATTGCTTCAACCGCGAAGGCCAGCGACTAGGGCGTTTCCCAGTAGCTGTTCTCCTTGTAGTGCGGTAAGCCTAAAGGACCTCGGAAAGCTCCTTTACCCATCTACCTTTCTTTTATTGTAGCTTTTTCTTCAACAACTTCTTGATTGTTTTGTTCGTGGATTCCACCAAACCATTGGTCTGAGGGTGGCCCACCGAAGTAAAATGAAGGTCGATTCCCAAACCTTGACAAAAATCTCTGAATCGGGCATTGTCGAACTGTTTCCCAAGGTCGGTTATGATGATTAGAGGGGTTCTGAACCTGCAAACTACATTAGTTTTGATGAATCTTATTATGTTTTCTTCCAATATCAGGGATACTGGTCCGGCTTCAACCCATCTTGTGAAGTAGTCAATTGCTATGATAGCATGCTTGGCCTGTCCCGGAGCTGTAGGAAGCGGTCTTATCAAATCGACCCCCCACATAGCAAAGGGGTATGGCGAGCTAAGGGACAACAAACCCTCTGGAGAGAGGTGACTCAAGTTTGCTGCCTTCTGGCATGCCTCGCAGGTTTGCACCAAGTTCTTAGCATCTTAATGGATGGTCGGCCAGTAATACCCCTCAAGGAGAACCTGATATGCCAAGGCCTATCCTCCAATATGGTTCCCGCATTCCCTAGAATGAACCTCACTCAAAGCTCACTTGGCATCTTCCTGGTGTAGACATCAGAGCAGAGGAAGGGATTTCCCCCATCGGTATAAATATCCATCCACCATGCAATATCGGACCGAGAGCCTTTTAACCCTCCTAGCTTGGTCAGGCTCTCTGGGGAGTTTTCTGTCCTATAGATAGTCTGCTATTAGATCCATCCAGCATGGCTGTCGGTCAAAGGTATAAGCTTCCTTACCAGTCGTAATGCTATGTAGGGGGATTACTTGAAGAGGAACTCTGTACGGTAGGGTCTGACCACCATAGGCAGCTATCTTAGCTAGGACATCAGCCCGATGATTTAGCTGTCGAGGTATCTGCTCGATTCTAAATCCCCTAAATCTAGACCTGAGCTGTTATACCAGTTTCAGGTAAGTGATCATGTTATCCCCTTTGGCTTGATAATTCCCAGAAACTTGGTTGACCACGAGGGAAGAGTAGCTCTTGATGTTTAAGTAATTGACCTCGAGCTCTATGGCAGCTTTAATCCCAGCTAGCAGGGCTTCGTATTCCGCTTCATTGTTTGTGGCTTTAAATTTGAACCTGAAACAATGGCAGCACTCAGTTCCTTCGGGGTCGAAGAGGACTAAGCCTGCTCCTCCCCCGGACTGCACGGAAGCTCCGTCAGTGTAGAGAGTTCATGACTCGCAGTCCTCCGGCCAGTTGTCAGCTTCTGGAATCCTCTCAAGGGTAACCTATGTTACCGCGGGGGTTGCCTGATCTGTAGGTACTGAAAGTTCGGCCACAAAGTCCGCTAGTGCTTGAGCTTTTATCCTGGTCCTAGGCTTATATTTTGAATCGAACTGGGTAAGCTGTAAGGCCCATAGAACCAGCCTTCCAGAAACATCCGGCCTTTGCAAGAACTGACGAAGGGGTTGGTCTTTCCCTACTGCTATTGAATTAGCATGAAAGTAAGGACGGAGTTTCCTTGCCGAGGTCACCAAGGTATAAGTGAGCTTTTCCAACAAAGTATAGTTCTTTTCGGGCTTGGTTAGAGCACGACTCACATGGTAGATAGGTCGCTGGATCCTATCCCCGCATTCCTTAACCAAGGCCCCACTTATAGCGGTTTCTAAAACGTCCAAGTATATTTGGAGCTCTTCTCTAGGATTTGGCTTGACCAGCAGTGGAGGGCTTGTTAGGTATCTTTTCAAAGCTTGGAAAGCCTGCTCGCTCTCCTGATCCCACTTCTTTTTTTTTTCCTGCTTGATAGCTTTGAAGAATTGTAGGCACTTATCGGTAGATCGGGAGATGAACCAGTTAAGCGCTGCTACCTGACCGGTCAATGCTTGAACCTGTTTAAGAGATGCGGGGGATTCTAGGTCCAGGATAGCAGTGATTTTTTCTAGGTTAGCCTCTATACCTCTCTTGTGGACCATGAAGCCCATAAACTTTCCCGCAGTTACACCAAAGACGTATTTGGAAGGGTTCAACTTCATCTGGTTTTCCCATAGGATCACGAAGGTCATTCGAAGGTCGTCCAGGTAGCCTTCCAGGGTTGAAGACTTAGTGATCATATCATCGATATATACCTCCATCGATCTTCCAATTTCAGGCTTAAACAAACGGTTGACTAACCGCTGGTAAGTAGCTCCAGCATTTTTTAGCCCAAAAGGCATTACCTTGTAGCAATATAGGCCATGAGTGGTGATAAAAATGGTCTTTTCTTGGTCTGCGGGATGCATCATAATCTAGTTGTAGCCGAAAAAATGCATCCATAAAGCTCGGGAGCTTGTTCCTGGAGGTGGAATCAACCAACTGATCAATTTTTTACAGAGGAAATTTGTCATTCGGGCATGCCCAGTTGAGGTCGGTGTAGTCCACGCACGTGCACCGCTTCCCATTTGCCTTCTTGACCATGACCACGTTGGCGAGCCATTCGGGATAGCAGGCTTCTTAAATGAAGCCTGTCCTGGTGAGTTTATCCACCTCTTCTTGAACCGCCAAATTTCTTTCATTGTTGAAGTGGCACCGTTTCTGCTTGACGGGCTTGAAGGTTAGATCCACCGCCAGTCGATGAGCAGCTAATGTCATCGGGATCCTCAGCATCTCCACATGACTCCAGGCAAAAATATCGTTGAACTCCATGAAGAGCCTAATCAAGCCCTCTCCCTTTCCTGGCTTAAGGGTAGCTCCGATCTTGACGACATTCTAGGGATCGGTTAGTAAAAACAGGAATCTCCTCTAACTTATCGACCAAGTGGCCGTTGGCCCATTCCCATCTCTGTTCTTCCATGTTGGGAACCATAAGGCCTTCTTCCAGGTTTAGTGTCGTGGTCATCCCGCCTTGGATAGTCGCTACTTGGGCGAGTTAATTAGCTAGAGCTGCTGGGTTAGCCGACTTTGCGTAGCATTTTCTAGCTGCTTGCTGATCACCCCGAACCTCTTCCACCTTATCTCCTAACGGGAACTTCAGGACATTATGGTAAATAGACAGGACGCCCTTCAGGGATGATAGGAATGGCCTTCCTAATATTGCGTTATAAGCCGACAGGGTATCCACCACTACGAAGTCGGTCATGATGTTTTGTTGAAGAGGTGTGGCTCCAATGATCACTGGTAGGATTTTTGATCCAACGGGTGTGATGGAGTCCCCAGTGAAACCGTATAATTGAATAGTACAACTATTGTAGCACCATTGCTTTAAGTTTAGTTTCTCCAAAGTATCTTTGAGTAGAATGTCGGCGCTGCTACCTGTGTCGACGAGCACACGATGCACCATGAAGTTAGCAATTTGTACTGTGATAACCATGGGGTCATCATGTGGCTGAACGGTGTTATAAACATCTGCTTTGGTGAAGATGATCTGTGAAAGCTGAGAGGGGTTGGTCGGTCACTGGTCGACCTTGAAGATATCCTGCCCCTCGTTTGTACGAAGGACCTTCCTCGCATGATTTTTCCTGGAATTGTTAGAGGTACCGGCTAGAGCGGGACCTCTACTGATAGTGTGTATTACCTGAATTTGTTGCATCAGGTCCGCATGCTCTCTCCCTTCCTCTTCTCAGCATGTTCCCGGATCTCGGCTTGCACCTCCCTCCCAGTTTGAATATTCTCCCTGACTTGTTGTAAGAACTCTATCAAGCATCCTCCCTTGACCAAAGCCTCAATCTGGTTCCATAGGTTGTAGCATTCTGAAGTTTTGTGCCCTACGTCCTCATGAAAGTCGCAATATTTGTAACGATTTCTTTTATCGAATGGGCCTTTCATAGGAGTGGGCTTCTGTAACAAACCTTTATCCCAGATGGCGAGGTAGACTGTTTCTCGAGATGCATTCAAGGGGGTGTAATGGTCGTACCCCTTCTCATCGCTGGCTATAGGGGCCACTGTCTTGGGAGGTGGTAAAGCTTGAGGAGGAGCCTGCTTGTCTGGATACCTTTCTGATCTGGGCTGAGGAAAAGGGAAACCGTATGTTGACTTATTGGGGGGTTTGTTCCGGCTCTTCTGATCTTGCTCAGGTCTGTGAGCTTTATTCTTTTGTCATTTTTTAGCTCTCATATCGTCATGCTCCATCTTGACCTTGAGCTGTTCGTCGACCTCGATCTGTTCCAGAGCCCGATCATAAACTTACTGGTAGGTTTTCGGAGGTCTCTTGGCAAAATACTGGAATAGTTTTCCTGCCTATAAATTTCTTCTGAAGTTTGCAAGGGTTTTTCTCTTAGTGAAGACCCCCATCTGGATGACTTCCTTGTGAAACTGCTCGACATAAGCCCGGAGAGTTTCCCCTCTCTCCTGGATCACGTACTGTAGATGAATCGGGTCCTTCAATCAGGGCTTAACCCTCTAGAACTGTGAGCAAAAATCGGTTGATAATTTGGTGATGGAATCTACACTCTGAGCGGGTAGTTTCCTAAACCAAGTATTAGCATAATCCGTGAGTGTGGTAGGGAACATACGACACATAGCAGCCCTGGTTATGTTCTGGACCTTCGTTTGTTGAACGAAACTCTCTAAGAGGCTCAGCGGATCTTCAGTCCCGAAGAACCTGTCAGCTGGCATTTTGAACTTAGGTGGGAGCTCTGCCTCCCTGATCCTTCTGGTGAAGGGGGCGTTCATCTCACTTAGAGGATCTTTCTTGTCCTCCTTGTACTTCCCCTTCTTCATCAATTGGACCTTTTTCTGTAGCTCTACCAACTGGTCCCTTAATCGCTTGCTTTCAGACTTCCTAGAGTCGATCTCGGATTCCTCACCATTAAATCCCTCTGTTGAACTGGCGACCTCTACCTGATTCCTTCTTGCTCAGGGGCTTGCTTGGGGGCTTGCTCTGGGGCTTTGCTGACTTTCTTCATTTCTACCCCGGGCTTCCCTCCTTGAAGTCGTTGGGTGGATGAGCTCTTCCTTTCCTTGAGGAAGGACATCTAACATGGATATGACTTGTCGTGGTTGGTAGCGTGGCAGCACTTCGTAAGAGCAGGGCATAAGCCCTAGCCTATCCCGGATTGAGGTCGGGAGCTCCGCTCTGTTACGAGTTGATTCCCGAGGGGCTGGCCCTAGGCGATCAAAGGCAGAGGTTACCTAGCCCCAGGCCTGCTTGATTCCCCTTGATTGCAGAGACCCATTTGTTGGATATCTATACCCCCAGCAAGCAATCGAAGGTGAACATTCTCTACAAAGGCCGCTGCATGTTGGTCAAGCTCGACCTAGCTTCAAAGAGGGGGATCCAAAGCCCGCACAGTAGCTGACTGGATGGGAATCTGGCTATGGAGCCTAGATTTTTTCCTTTTCCTCAGAACCTTTCGTGTTGATGTAGCAGAAGGTTGTCTCAAGGTGCCCTGCTGCCCTTGCGAGGAGCTGAGCTTCATGGTGATTTTGAAATAAAGAACTTTTTTAATGTAAAAAGATGGTGGTGTGAGAGGTTTCCCACAGACAGCGCTAGAAAGTGTTGACGGGAAATTTACTATAAATGAGAAATTTCTGTTAACACCCTCGAGACCACTACCACTAAAGCGGTGGCTTGGGTCGATACCGTTGGTTCCCGACCTATTTAAGAGAGAGATGAGAGGTAATAACAGCAAATGGGAGCTTTATATTTGATATATTGCTTTAAGATACAAATAACTCTCTTATCTGCTAACAATCCCTCGGAGGTGTAGGGTGATGGCACCTTGGTGCCTGTCGAATAGTGGAGATGAAGGTGACCGTGTCCTGTAATCAGAATATAGGCCCTTCTTCTATGTGTAGGTCTGCTGTTTACAATTTTCTGACTTTGTCGTTCGTTCTTTTTTTTTTGTCTATATACCTTCCCCTTGCTTGGCTTCACATATATATATATATATATATATCGTCCAAGTAGGTTTTAGTTTACGAATACTCTACCGTAATCTCATCAATCCATACCCTCCTTATTAGATAGGATTTGTTATTTAAATTTGAATTTAAACTTTTGACGTGCATGTGGATATCATGTGGAGATGATCCTGTGTGCATTCGTACCATCGATCTTCATGGAGGTCACCCTGTCAGCTGCCTGTTGCCCCGTAGAGCGAGGTGGATCCATGCTTTGGCTCTGTTCTTAAAAGCTTAAGATGGATTTTCCCTGACCTGTGGGGGCTTGAGGTCCTCTTGTAGACCTCTCCGGGAGGTAGCTGGGGTAGCGTAGATCCAGGCGTGATTACGGGTTGTTGTGGAGCTCGACCTTTGTGCCAAAGTTTCCCGATAGATGACCTGGAGAACCCCGGGCTCCAGTAATTCTGGGGGGACTCATCCCAGTCGTGTCTGGCTTGTCTTCTGTTAACTTTGAAGCCGAACCGGCCTTCCCTGCTCTTGCGGGATGGCTTTTTCGGGCTTCATGATTGTCGATTGAAAGTGGAAATTTTCTCTTTGACCCCTAGCCAAATTTCCTTAGTAACAGAATGATAGTAAAATACCATCATCTGGATGTCTTCAGGTATTGGATATTAAATCTTAACGTTAAATTTTCAATAGTGTCTATTGAAACATGCCTTCTGGACAAGTCAAAATATCCAAGTTCAAAATGTGGTCATATGAGTAAATATGGTAACTTAGAGAGCTGTAGGCAGTCTATGAGCTCTTGGCAATTACTAGTATTCTTCACGAGGATACATTTTATTCAATAAGGTTGTCTAGGGTATGAATGAGTAACATCAACTTATTCTATCTTTATTTAAGAGTTCAATTTTAGTTTTTTAGTGGAATGAACTAAAATTAAATAGATTGGACCTAAGTGAATCATTTGTTGATTGTGATTGGGTTGTGTCTATTGGAGCTTAAATCTAGATTGCCTGCCAAAATCCACAATCCACACGAACTTGCATGGATCACTTGATATATTCTACCGGACCAATTTAGGGGTCCTTCTAGAATTGTAATAAGGCATGTGAACTTTTTTTTTTTTGTAAGAATAGGTCTAGTTTGCATGTGGACTTTTTATTAAGGTCCAATGGATTTAATAAAATAAGAAAAATAATATATGGCCCATATATATGTGTTGGGTGGCAAAGCTATTTAGAATAGCTTAATTATATTATTTTTATTTTATTATTTTATTAAATGGAAATTAATTAATTTGTTGATTAATTAACTATTTAATTAAAAGTCAAAATCTTTTTCTATTAGGAGAAGGTCTCCTAATATTATAATATTGTTGGTAGTATAATTAATGTTAAAAACTATATTTGATAAGTAGATAAACAAAAGGAATTATAATCCTAATCAAATTAGGAAGTCTTTAATATTGTTACAAATACACTATTGAGTTGGATTAGGAGTCTTGGTGTAGGAAAGAATTCCTTTTGGAAAAGGATTCTTAACCACCAAGTAAATCCACCTAAGGATAGGATTCTTAACCACCAATTAAATCCACCTAAGGATAGGATTCTTAACCACCAAGTAAATCTTTCTTAGGAGAGGATTTGGTCTCCTATATATAATACCTATTAAATTCGACCAAGAATGAATTTTTGGTGTGAGAAGTTGTTTTTTATTTGTTTTTTATTGTTATATATATATATAAAAACTTCGCCCAACTCATTGCGTGAAGAATTTGACCAAACATAGAAAAAATAGAGAACGTTTTTGTTTTCGATAGTACACTAGTATCCTTTGCATCAAAAGGGTTTTGTGTACAACATCGAATCGAGGTTCACGCGAGTTTCAATTAAATTGATTGATAATTCAAAAGTGACCGGACGTTCTTGGTTTTTCTCTTGGAGGATTATTGTGCCTAACAAAGAAGAAGATTTTGTTTGTTTCCATCCTCAGGTATACAATTTAAAGAAAGGGAGCCCAGACTCCTAGGTGATTCATGTTCGTGATTGGATTGGAAGATCCTGCAGATTCAATTCGAAGCTAGGGTTAAGGTTCTTTTTATATACATCAATTAATCTATGGTTAAGGTTCTTGTTATTAAAAGGGAAATTTTTTATTTATACGCAAACCGTAATTTTCAAATTTCTCTCGCTTCCGTTGCATTTTGAACCGTTTTTATCCCTACAATTGGTATTAGAGCTTGGTTGTACACTTGATTAATTGATGTTTGTGTTAGTGAATTTTTTTCTTTTTAATGTATATATGCATGTTTTAGAAAGAGATGGCACTCTAGGTATTCGCATATATATTTACATTGGAATGTATAGATATATATATGTTTTATATGTGGTTTGTTATTACTCAATTTTGATTCTAGAATTTCAATGTATTTTGTTTTGGGATTGTAACAAGAAGGGTGGTCTATCATCGCCATAATTTCCTTCTTGGTAGTTGCTAAGTTTTTTTTTCATTTTTTTTTGTTGTAATAAAAAATACAGCAGTATTTTATTATTTAAATTCTTCTGTAATAAATTCAAGTATCGAAGACTCGAAGGTTTGAAGAATTTGGAGCAACCGGAACAAGTTTGGAACCCTGCGAGCCGTAACAACGAACGTGCAAGCGAAGAGCGCGCAACCACGTTTGTTGTAGCATGGGATGTGCACGGCAGCCCTTTGGTAGCCATGGGCTGCATATGGCAGCCCTTTATGGGTTTGTGGCATGCACACACCCATGGGTAAGGGCAAAGGGTGCGCACGCCCATGGGAGGTAGCCGAGAGAGTAAGAACGACGAAGGTCGCGTGAAGACTTGTTCGCCATGAAAGGAGTTCTTGTATTCCAAGATATATGTAATTTACTTGTTTTTCTAGGATGAAACAAAATTGTAGCTATTTATATTTTTGTAAATATTGCAATGTTTGTCATTGTTTGATAACATGTCATATAGAATAGGAGTGCCACTCATGTATCTCTTTTGGTATGAACATGCATAGAATGATTTAGGCATCTAAATTGGCATCTAGATAACTTGGTAAATCATTCTTTGGAATTCGATCAAACGCCTTAAACAATTGAGTGGGAGAAGGTGTTTTGGAACACCTACGGCCTCCAAGTTTAGTTGAGCTTTATGTTTCTTAAATAACCTCCCAAGAGGTATTCATGAATGGAATTTATCAAGATACTTCCTTACAAGGATAGAATAGACTATTATCCCAAACGATATCTACTCCCAAAGGAGGGATATTCGTGAGGGATTATATTGAAGGTCGATAACTTGGTAAAACACTCGGTCTGGTTTTATTAATATCCTCCCAAGAGTTCTTGTTAATAAAATCACAAAACTAAAATTGAAAACGTTGGTTGTTATGTTAACAATTAGGTGGGACCTAGTCCAACTAGTAAATGTTGTGAACTCCCTAAAGGGGCGTGACATTTATGGGTGTTGGATCACTGTTGAATTTTTAAGATTGAATTATTTTATTTAATTCAAGATAAATATTCAAAAGTGCTTTATCGTGATTATTTACTTATATAATTTTTGTTATTGTTCAGAAATCATGACCACATCCCTAATCAACATGCTTAAAGACAATACTTTAACTGGTGATAGTTATGTCACATGGAAAAGGAAAATTGGGCTTTTATTGCAATCTAAAAAGCATAAGTTCGTTCTGTGCACTGCTCAACCACCTACTCCTACTAATGATTTTTTTTAGGAACAAAGAGATGAGTACCAGCAATGAGAGTCTTCTGATGAGATGGCTAAATGTTACATTATGGCCACCATCTCCGACATGTTTCAACATCAACATGAAGGAATGGGGACTGTTGCCGATATAATGATTTTTCAAGAGGAGATGTTTACTATGAGGTCTAGGACAACTAAGAGAGAGCCAGTGACTATTTTTATGAAACTTATGATGAAACCTGGACAGGCTGTGAATGATCACATGATGAAAGTCATAGCACATCTCAACATTGCTGAACTGAATGGTGCTGAGATAGATGGTGAGACAAAAATTGACATGATTGTCAACTCACTATCAGATTTCTTTGATCAATTCAAGTTGGACTACACCTTGAATAATAAGGAATACACCTTGCAAGGCCTGATGCAAGATGTTCAAAGCGCGGGAAAATCCTTGTGAAATGCAAGGGTCAAAAGATTCATATGCTTGGTAAGTAGCCACTGATAAAGACCCGTAAGAAGGTCAAGAGACAACAGAAGAAAAAGCAGCTTAGGCCTTTTTGGAAGGAGGCCAAGAAAGTAACCAAGATCAAAGGAAATTGTTTCTTTTATGGTGAAAAGGGTCAAAGGAATAGACTGAATAAGAATGAATTCAACTTGCATTTAGGCAATAAAGCGTTGGTGTCTACTAGCGTAGTGGGAGATATTAGAATCAGTTTAGAATCTTATAGACATTTAGTTTTAATAAATGTTTATTATGTACCACAATTCAAGAGGAATTTAATTTCGGTCTCTTGTCTAAATAAATTTGGATATTCGGTTACTTTTAATAAAGCTTTTATTATTAGTAAGAATAACAAATTTGTTTGTAAAGGTACATTGGAAAACAGTTTATTCGACTTGCCTAGAAATATCTCTCACTTGTTAGACATGGAATCAACGGAATCTAATCATAAAAGAGTAAAATTATCAAAAGATGAAACCTACCTATGGCATTTGCACCTAGGTCATATTAACCTTAATAGGATTAAAAGATTGGTATGTGATGGACCTCTAAGTGACTTAAAGGTTGATGATCTACCAACTTATGAATCTTGTTTGAAAGGTAAAATGACCAAAAGGTCATTTACGACCAAAGGCACTAGACCCATTGAATGTTTAGGATTGATAAACACTGATGTGTGTGGACCTATGAGCATTCAAGCTAGAGATGGAAATGAGTACTTCAACACTTTCATGAATGATCATTCAAGAATTGGTTATGTGTATCTCATGAGACATAAGTCGGATGCTTTTGACATGTTCAAAGCTTTTAAGACTGAAGTGGAAAATTAACTTGAGAAACGCATAAAAATCTTGAGGTCTGATCGTGGTGGAGAATATCTATCTGGTGAGTTTCAGCCATATCTTATTGATAATGGGATAATTTCTTAGTTTTCTGCATCTGGCACACCTCAACAGAATGAGGTGGCAGAAAGGAGAAATATAACTCTTTTGGACATTGTTAGGTCTATGTTGAGTTATTCAACGCTCCTTAATTCTTTTTGGGGATATGCTTTACAAACCGCAATGTACATTCTAAACCATGTACCAACTAAGTCGGTTCCTAAAACACAGCATGAGTTATGGACCAGGCAAAAGCCTAGTTTACAACACTTACGGATATTTGGATGTCTTACGCACGTGTTAAAAGGAAAGACAGAAAAGTTTGAGTCTCGTTCAGAAACATGCATATTTGAAGGGTATCCAAAAGGAACAAAATGATATTATTTTTATAGTCCTTCATATCTTAAAGTATTTGTTTCGAAAAATGCTAAATTTATAGAAAAGGACTATATGAATAATTTTATTCCTAAAAGTAGAATTGTCTTGAATGACCTTTAGGAGATACAATTCCACAAGAGGTTTCGCAACCTAGCCCAATTGTAAGTTCCGTACCAACAGAAGATCAACAATCTACCAAACCTCGTTGTAGTGGGAGGGTTGTTAGACAACCCAAGAGATACATCGGTCTAGGAGAATTTGTAGAGAATCTCCCGGACGATGATGATCCCTATACGTACAAGGAAGCAATGGAAGATGTTGATTGTCGCCATTAGCAAAAGGCAATGTAATCCTAAATTGAATCTATGTTCAAAAATAAAGTATGGTCCTTTGTAGACTTACCTAAAGGGATAAAACCCGTCGGGTGCAAGTGGGTATGCAAGAGGAAAAGAGGAATGGATGGAAATGTGGAAACCTTTAAAGCTAGATTGGTAGCTAAAGGTTATACAAAGAAGAAAGGTATCGATTATTATGAAACTTTATCTCCTGTGGCCATGATTAAATCCATTAGGATACTCTTATCCATTGTGGCATCTCTAGACATAGAGATTTAGGAAATGGACATCAAGACAGCTTTCCTTAATGGAAGTCTTGCCGAAAGCATCCATATGATGCAACCAGAAGAATTCATTGAAAAAGGAAAAGAGGAAAGGGTATGCAAGTTGCAAAGATTTATATATGGGATGAAGTAAGCATCCAGATCCTGGAACACAAGGTTCGATCAAGCCATGAAAAGTTTTGGATTTATTCAAAACCTTGATGAACCTTGTGTATACAAAAGGATTAAAGGCGACAAGTTGGTTTTCCTAGTTCTTTACTTTGATGATACACTACTCATTAGAAACGATGTAGGTGTATTGATATTAATAAAAGAATGGTTAGCAAAACAATTTGATATGAAGGGCTTAGGAGAAGCAAGTTAAATTCTTGGTATCTAAATCATAAGGGATAGAAAGAATAGAACGATTGTATTATCCCAAGCTTCATACATAGATAAAATCTTGTCTAGGTTTTCCATGCAAGATTCCAAGAAAGGTATATTACCTTTCAGACATGGAATCAAACTTTCTAAGGAACAAGTTCTTAAGAATGAGCATGAAGAGAAATTCATGAGTAGGGTTCTAGATGCATCGACAGTTGGAAGTCTCATGTATGCAATGCTCTGTACTAGACTAGATATTTGTTTTGTAGTGGCCAAAGTTAGCAGACTTCAATCAAAGCCTAGTTCTGATCACTGGACGGCAGTGAAGCAAATTTTCAAGTATCTAAGGAGAACGAGAGATTATATTCTTGTATACTCTTGAGGGGATTTAATTCCCGTTGGGTATACTAATTCTAATTTTTAGCCAGATTATGACTCTAAGTGATCAACATGAGGATCTGGGTTTGCTATTAGAGGAGGGGCAGTCATATGGATGAGTATCTTGCAATCTTGTATTGTTGATTCCACCATGGAAGCCGAGTATGTAGCCGCATGCGAGGCTGCTAAAGAGACTGTCTGGCTCCGCCAATTCTTGATTAACTTGGAAGTGGTTCCTGATGGGAATAAGCAAATCACTATCTATTGTGACAATAGTGGAGCAGTGGCTAATTCGAGAGAACTAAGAAGTCATAAGAGAGGGAAACACATTGAAAAAAAGTATCACCTTCTAAGGGAAATTGTGCATAGGGGTGACGTGACGATTACCAAGATCGCGTCAGCAGAAAATCTAGCGAATCCCTTTACAAAGGCTCTTCCACAAAAGAGTTTTGATGGGTATCTAGAGAACATAGGGATGAGAGATATGACTCATTTGCTATAGAGCAAGTGGGAGATTGTTAGGATTATGCTCGATAGCAACAGTATAATATTTTATTTGACAATTTTTTCATATTAAAAAAGTGATTTCTAGTTTAACTAATCTTATAGCATTTATAGTTTAATTGTTATAATTGTCAAAAGTAAATAATCATAAGGTCAAAAGACTATGAGAAAAGAAGAATTATTCATACATCTAGATATGTATGAGGTAGACACAATTCTTTAGTTAGTGTTGAATAATATAAGCAACTTAAGATAAAAGGTTGGTCGCCTTAATCTTGTCAAAGTTGTAGATTCTTTTGCTAGCATTTGAGTGGGATCAAATGTGTTATGATGAGTCTAAAATCATCAAAGTGTGGTGTCCTTCGGCAAAAGAATATAGTGCACTGGGTGTATTGAATTGGATCATAGTGAAATACTTTATCTAGAACCTTCAATGGATACAAGTTTTCATTTGAAGACAATTGGAGAGTCTATCTCAATCATGAGATAAATGATGGACATATGGTTGCAAGTGTTATCATTGAGCTATCAATGAGTACGATTATATAGCATAGTCTATCCTCGATAGTTTGGTGATATTCATTTGTTAATCGATAGAGGACATCATTTATAGATATGGACATCGTGGCTCCATTTATAGAATGAGAGTATAATACCATAATATGGATGTTTTGAGGTATTGGATATTAAATCTTAACGTTAAATTTTCAGTAGTGTCTATTGAAACATGGCTTCTGGACAAGTCAAAATATCCAAGTTCAAAATGTGGTCATACGAGTAAGTATGGTAACTTGGAGAGCTATAGGCGGTCTATGAGCTCTTAGCGATTACTGGTATTCTTCATGAGGATACACTTTCTCCAATAAGGCTGTCTAGGGTATGAATGAGTAACATCAACTTATTTCATCTTTATTTAAGAGTTCAATTTTAGTTCTTTAGTGAAATAAACTAAAATTAATTAGATTGGACCTAAGTGAATCATTTGTTGATTGTGATTGGGTTGTGTCTTTTGGAGCTTAAATTTGATAGCCTTCCAAGATCCCTAATCCACACGAACTTGCATGGATCACTTGATATATTCTACCGGACCAATTTAGGGGCCCATCTAGAATTGTAATAAGGCATGTGAACTTGTTTCTTTTTGTAAGAATAGGTCTAGTTCACATGTGGACATTTTATTAAGGTCCAATGGATTTAATAAAAGAAGAAAAATAATATATGGCCCAAATATATGTGTTAGGGGACAAGGCTATTTAGAATAGCTTAATTATATTATTTTTATTTTATTATTTAATTAAATGGAAATTAATTAATTTGTTGATTAATAAATTATTTAATTAAAGTCAAAATATTTTTCTATTAGGAGGTCTCCTAATATTATAATATTGTTGGTAGTATAATTAATGTTAAAGACTATATTTGATAAGTAGATAAATAAAAGGAATTATTATCCTAATCAAATTAGGAAGTCTTTAATATGGTTACAAATACACTATTTTGTTGGATTAGGAGTCTTGGTGCAGGAAAGAATTCATCATGAAAAAGGATTCTTAACCACCAAGTAAATCCACCTAAGGATAGGATTCTTAACAACCAAGTAAATCCTTCTTAGGAGAGGATTTGGTCTCCTATATATATACTTGTAAATTTCGACCAAACATGAATTTTTGGTGTGAGAAGTTATTTTTTTATTTGTTTTTTATTGTTATAAAAAAAAAACTTCGTCCAACTCATCGTGTGAAGAAATCGGCCAAGGGTAGAGAAAAGTGGGAACATTTTTGTTTTCGATAGTACACTAGTATCCTTTGCATCAAAAGGGTTTTGTGTACAACATTGAATCAAGGTTCACGCGAGTTTCAATCTAATTGATTGATAATTCGCAAGTGACCGGAAGTTCTTGGTTTTTTCTCTTGGAGGATTATTGTGACTAATAAAGAAGAAGATTTTGTTTCTTTCCATCCTCAGGTATACAATTTAAAGAAATGGAGCCCACACACCTCGGTGATTCACATTCGTGAGTGGATTGGAAGATCTTGTGGATTCAATTCGATGCTACTTCAATCGTCACGAAAAAAAAGGTACTATACTTTTTATATACAATTAATCTAGGGTTAAGGTTCTTGTTATTAAAAGGGAAAATTTTTATTTAAACGCAAACCCTAATAGGTCATCGTGTGGACTACTCCTCTATAATAGAATCTCACGATTGATTTTGTTATGGTTGACACCCCATCAGCCTACAAAGCTTTCAGGGTATACCGTTATTGTCATCTCTCAAAGGAATGTTGTCTATTTACAACAATGTTCTGAAATTCCCAAAAGAAGATTAGGTAGGCTAGGTACGTAGTGACCAGTAGGTAGCCTGTAAGTGCTACACAATATTAGTTAGCCCAAAAGTGTTACGCAAGCAAGGTGTGTAGGTAGCTGTCATGCAGGAACGATCAGAGAGGGATCTTAAAATTCCAGGTACCACAGGAGAAGCCTTAATAATAGAAGAAGAACCAGAAGTAAAAATCTCGATAGAAGAAGAGATATAGGATGACAGAGGGTAGGTCAATGGCCACCCAGTTGGTGTGTGAGATGAAGTACTTGTCAAGGAAAATGACCCCTTAAAAGTGGTCAATATTGGAGCCAAGTGAGAGGATGGAGTGAAGGAAGGCTTGATCAGACTTCTCCGTGAATACGATGACATCTTTGCTTGGAGTCATGATGAGATGCCAGGGATCCCTATCTTCTTGATAGCTCACAGGTTTGTGGTCGACCCCACTTTCAAATCTGTTATGTAGAAGAGATGATATTTCAACCCTGAAAGAAATGCCGTAGTTCAAGAGAAGGTCGACAGATTACTAAAAGCTGGATTCATTAGGGAATCCCGTTACCCTGAATGGATCGCGAATGTGCTAATGGTAACCAAGGCTAATGGGAAATGGTTATGTGTATTGATTATACAAATCTCAACCATGTTTGACCAAAGGACAGTTTTCCCCTGCATAAGATCGATCAGCTGGTGGATTCCACCTTGGGGAATAAGTTTCTTAGCTTCACAGACGCATTCTCGGGGTACAACGAAATTATGATGCACCTCGTTGACCAAAACAAAACCAGTTTCGTTACATGGTAAGGCCTATACTGCTACTAGGTAATGCCTTTTTGACTCAAGAATGCAGGTGCCACTTACCAACGATTGGTCAATCGGTTGTTTAAGTAGGAGATCAGAAGGACAATGGAGGTCTACATTGACGTTATGGTTACCAAGTCCCAGGTAGCATAGCAACACTGGGACTACCTCTACGGAACCTTTTAGATAGTAAGAGAGAACCAGATGCAACTAAATCTAGCCAAATATGCTTTTAGGGTAGCTGTGGGAAAACTCCTTGGGTTCACGGTCCATGAGAGAGGCATATAAGCAACACGGAGAAGATCAAATCTATCATAGACCTTGAATCTCCCAGCCCTCTCAAGCAGGTACAAGTGTTAACCGGTCGAATAACCGTTTTCAACCACTTCATATCGATGCCTACAGGTAAATGCCTTCCCTTCTTCAAGGCAATCAAGCAAGGGAGAAACGTGAAGTGGGACCATGATAGTGAACAGGCTTTCCAATCCTTGAAGAAACATTTAGCAGGCCAGCCACTATTGGTCAAACCTAAACCTAGGAGAACTACTGATATACCTTGCCATATCAGAGGCAGCTGTTAGTGGGACCTTGGTTAGGGAGTGTGGATACGGGATTCAGTGACCTGTCTACTATATGAGCCATGCCTTAACCAAAGGAAAGAGAAACTATATTCTCCTGTAAAAACCCGTCTTCATCCTGGTAACCTCGACTATGAAGTTACGCCCCTACTTCTAGGCCCATACGATTGCAGTTGTCACTGATCAACCACTCCTCCAATTCTTACAAAGACCAGAGGTGTAAGGGAGGTTAGTACTCTGAGTCCCTCGAGCTCACTCAGTTGGACATCAATTATAAACCCAGGACTATCCTTAAAGCCTAAGCACTAGCAGACTTCGTGGCTGAATCCTTAGCCTTTCATAATCCTTGTAGCATTCCAAGCCAGGATTCAAACTCCCAGAAGAATCAAGAAATGGTAGATTGGCTAACTGATAGAAATGTATGGGTTCTATATACAGATGGGGTCTTCAAGCCAAACACAAAGCGGAGCTAGAATCATCTTAATTGATTTTGAAATGGTCAAGCTCTACCACTGCTTCCTTTTGGAGTCAACACCACCAATAATGTAGCTGAGTACAATGCTCTGTTGGCAAGAATTAGGATAGCAGCCGAGCTCAAGGCAGACTATCTCCATTTCAGAACGATTCATAAATATTCATCAATCAAGTCTTCAGGCTCTATCAAGCCAAATGAGACAACATAGCAGGCTACTTGCAACTGATCCAATTGCTTAAAGCTCAATTCAGAGGGCTCAAGATTGAACAGATAACTCACCAATAGAACCATCGAGCAGATGTCTTGGCCAAGATAACAGTTAATGGAGGTCAAGCTTTGCCTAAAGGGTACCTCTTCGGGTAATCTCCCATCTTAGCATAATAAGAGGAAATGAGGTCAACCCAGTAGATCGAATCCTATGTAAAATGGATCCCATTATGGATTACCTCCATGAAGAAAAGCTTCTAGAAGACCCTAATCAAGCTCGTAAGATCAAGAGGATCTCGAATTGATTCTATTTGATTGATGGGTACCTATACCGTAGAGGCAGGTCTTTATCTCTGCTATAATGCCTCCACCCAGACGATGTTGATTGGGCACTCAGAGAGGTTCACTCATGGAACTACAAGAACCATGCGGGGGAGAAACACTAGTGTAACAAATGCTCCGCATGGGCAAATATCGACCGACTTTGCACCATGACACCAGAATAATTGTGTAGTCATGTGAACCATGTCAAAAGATAGCAAACTTGAACCACCTTCCAACGGAGTTTTCCTCTATCAATTCTCCTTACCCCTTTACAATTTATGGAGTCGATTTGATCGGACCTCTCTCTACTGCTCCTAATCAAGCCAAGCATGCTATAGTTGCAATCGACTACTTCACTCGGTAGGTAGAAGCCGAACCCCTCTCTAAGATAATAGAGGAGAATGCCATTAAATTCATCAAGAAGAATGTGGTGTGTAGGTTCGGTACCGTGATGATCATTATAACTGACCTTGGCAAGCAATTCGACAATGCGAGGTTCAAGGAGTTCTATGACGGTCTAATTATTGATCTCGGTTTTACCTCCGTAGTTCAACCGTAAACTAATGGCCTATTAGAAGCTATGAATAAGACCACGAATAAGCTTTTAAAGAAGAAATTGCAATAGAAAAAGGGTAAATGGGCAGATGAGCTTCCCGTTGTACTATAGGAATACCGCACAACCAAAAGGACCGCGACCGTATTGGAACCCCGTTCACCGGTAACATTGTGGAAATGGGTTTTAAAAAATTTTATACAAATCATTATTGATCTAGAACCAGTGAACTTGGGATCATAATTTTTTGAAAACTCATACATATAAATTATTACAATATTAAATAATTATGTACACATAGAAATTGTAATCAATATAATCAGAAGAAAATCTTAAAACCATACAAAAGTTTGGAGGCTCATTCACTTCTTGTAATGCTCCTTGTCTAAACCACTCGATCTTTCTTGATATATCTTGGAACTAGTGTGGGCACGTCACGGTCTCAGGAGCTTGAATGGAGGATGTGGAGAGAATTGAAGAAGAAGAACCAATTTCTTTTTCGTTCACTGTGCAACACTTGCACTATACTTGATTTGCGTCGATCAACAACAGGTAAACAAATTGTCAAAAAAATATAAAACTCTTTTATATTCTTTCACGCACTATCTATTTGCCTCCAATTCAAACTTGTTGTATATTTTTTATGCCTTTGTCAACGCACATATAATTTGCATCCAATGCAAATTCTTCTTTCCCTCTTATCTATTTTCACTTGCACACCAATTTGCATCTCATGCCAATTGCATTGTCTCACGTTTTTGTTGTTTCAGTTGATATATATCTCTTTGTCTTCAGTTTTCAAAAGAACAAATATATTTTTAATATATATTGTTAATAGAAAATTTTAGCTTGGAACCAAAGAAGAATTTTCCACTTCCCAACCCTCACGCAAGGGTCTAAATTATGGCTCAAGTAACGGGGTATCAAGGTCCTCGAGATCGAGCTACCACACGATCCTGCAGGAGCAATGCAAGGCCGCCTATACCCTCTGGACATCTCACACGCATCCAAGGTCACCAAATAAAGCCCTACGTAACCACGTCATGCTCTCTATAAGATGATAGAAACCCGAAGCCAGGTCGTTGTGGGAGAATCTGGGTTGCTTGAGGTAGAAGTATCTCGTAAAACTTTCTTGAAGCATACTACCATCTCTACTTTCGCCAAGAGACCTTCAGGATCCCGAACTTGTCTTGCAAATGTCCTCCTACCCCTTTGAGGTATAATCTGATCTCTCCAGCATGAAGGAAGAAGCTTGTAAAAGTACCTATATGTTTGTGAAGCTCCAGTGCGGTCAAATCAGGCTCCATAGAACATATATGGTACCTTAAGGTACCTCGCCCTCAGATTGGTACCTAGGAGTACCTCCCCATCGGGGCTATCAAACCTTACATCAGGTAACCTCCATGAAGTACCTCGCTAAAGTGACATATAGAACCAGAGCTATCCTTCAAACAGCGTAGGAAGAGAGGGTTGACCTTTATGACACTTACGATACCATTAATGAGGTCAAACCGTATTGATTAAGGTAATCAACCCTATTAATGAGGTAAAACCGTATTAATGGAGGTAGTCAACCCTATTAATAAGGTCAACTATATTAATGGAGGTAGTCAACGTTATTAATGAGGTTAACTATATTAATGGAGGTAGTCAACGCTATTAATGTGGTCAACTGTATTAATGGAGGTAATCAACCCTATTAATTGGCACGATCAACGTCATTAATGAGAGAATACTCAAATCTTTAATGGCCACCATTAGTAAAAGAGTCCAAAGAGGAAACAAATACCTTTGCCTCCAAGATATCCTCCACAACTGATTATTACGGGTCAACCACAACAGAAAATCCCGCTTATCAAGGAAGTAAGATTCCGAAGGGGAAACAAACACATCTTCTCCAAGATATTAGTTATAAGCCGATTCTTTAGGGTCAACTACATTAACTGAAGAATCGTATTCAATAAGAAAAGGAGACTAATTGAAGGATCCTCATATTGCACGTCAAGTTAATTACACCATGTATAAATAGACCTCAGCACGCACGTTGAGAGGGATCAGAGATTAGCCAAGAAATCGCCTACAAGGAAAAGTTATATGCTCCAATCAACTCCAGAACAGGCCAAAATACATTCTCCAATACACATCTAATATCTCATCTCGCCACTAATGGAGAAATCAACCAGCCCAAGGCAAGTCAACATACTTCATTTAAATTCTCCGTATATCACAATCGTAGTATTATCTCATTGATATGTATTGCCTCTCCCAAGAATATATCGGGATTGGTTAACTTTCTATTACCAATGTAAGCTCTCCGGAGCATATACGTTGTACTACTCCACCACTTTTGTATGCTCCCACTAGCACTTCTTGACATATATATATATATATATATATATATATATATATATATTTATATATATATATATATATATATATATACAAGGAAAAGCCTTCCTACCTTCCGCTGTAATTCCTCACCCTGAGCGAATTTTCGGTTAACATATATTAATTCAGTTTTATTAAAAAAAACTATATATATTATTATTTAACATTTGAAAAAACCGATGACATTTGATTTTTAAAAAACTTTTAAAAGATATCTCATATCTTTTACTTTAAAGATAATTTTTTTAAAAATATATAAACATTTTTTATTCAATTTCAAATATTTAATTAATAAAATAAAATAATCACATTATCTTATTCTATTTAAAATCAAATTTCAACTAACACACTCCATTTAGTGATTAATAACATAATTAAATAATCTCATTAATTAATTTATTTAATATCCATTATTCGTTAATTAAATAATCTCATTATTCAATTAATTCCCGAATAAATACTTGTCACTTTCGTAAAACAATTAATTGGACAATCTAATCAATTGACCGTGAACCTTGTTACCTGAATCGATTGGGCTAGCAAGGGGACCTAATGGACCTATAGTATTTTGAGCTCCAATAATCCTCATAATCATTAATTAAACTCTTTAATTAATATTCATTGATTATTTAATCCTATGTTATTCCACTAAAAACCAGAAACAGCACTCTCTCAACTGCAAACACTTTTACATATACCGATACAACTCGATGTCCACCGATATAACTATTACAAATGGTGTGATCCTCCACAATTGTTCATAATTAAAGTTGGGTCATTATGTTCGTTATACCCCTCTAATTACATATATCCTTTAAGTATCGTTGATTCCCTAATGGACAATAAATCCTATTTCCTCAAGGCATTAGGATAGCACTCATATTGTCCAAGCCCTGAATCAACCCTTAAGGGAACTGCCATCCACTATTGTGTACAAACCTTCCCAGTAACAAGTCAAACCACAATCTTAACATACAGAGTATATTGATCGGGAACTGCATCCGACCTTACCCATGGTATATCAAAGACCATGATCTAACCTGAAAAGTCGATATGACACTCAGGATTAAGATCACCGACATATAGCCATCATTAGTTCATATATATGAATCTCATTGGTAAACGGATCTTGGTGAGAGATTATAATAGATCATTGCCAAGTCTTATATGATCACATCATACAAGGTGCCTCCATTCCCATATCTCATATGAATGATTCAGGATATATCAACGTACATTATGGAATGGACCGCAACTATAAATTAACCGCAAATAAATACCCAGCTTTATTTGCTATCTATGGACTCTTTAGATTGCACGTCTCTTACTTTATTCATCTGTATATGACACTCATATACACAGTTCGAGATTACATTCGGCAATCTAGGATGTAATATGCACAATTATAAAATAAACAACACAACAAGAATGAATTGAACTTTTCCTTTCTTTATTTAACAAATCCATTTATAAATTACATCTTTAGGGCATAAACCCTAACTGACTGGTGAAACCCCATACTCTTTGGCTTTTGGGATAGAAGTGGTCCTACCAATTGAGTACAAGCTTACCCCGTTCAAGGTCCAACATTTTGAACCAGAAACCAATGAGGTCAAGTCGAGGGCCAAACTGGACCTCTTAGAAGAAAAATAAGATAGGGTGGCGGAAAGAGTTGCAATCTACTAGAGCCAAATTGTGAGGTACTTCAACAGGAAGGTAAAAGCCTGTAACTTTAAAGAGGGAGACCTGGTGCTTCGAAAGGTAACTCATAACACCATGAACCGATTGCATGGGGTACTAGCCCCTAATTGGGAAGACTCATATCTAGTGAAGGTAGTTGTCTAGAGTGGAGCGTACAAGCTGGAAGACATGGCCAAATAACCCGTCGACCACATTTGAAATGTTGATCACCTTAGGAGAGTCTACCTATAAGAGGTTGGAATCACCATGCCACACTAGAAACATCCGGATTGTTATCGGTATTTGTACTCCAAAAACATTTTGTAACTTCAGTTAGTTATCAATAAAGTCTCCATTTCTCTTTATCTACATTTGCCATTTTTATTCACCAAGTGTTCACCATAGATGTTCACCGTGAACTGAGAAAAGCAATTTAGCTACCCTGATGCCTTGGCCGGGCACTACCCCTAACAAAAAGGGTCGAACCGTAAGAGCATAGTTGCCTACTAGATCTCGAGATGAGGATGAACATCCTTATGCCATTGGTCGGGCGACCACCTTGGAAGGGACTGAGTTTAAGTGTAAAGTTAACGGCTAAATCGTAAGGCCAGGATAACAAAATGGACTTTTTGATGCCTTGGTTAGGCTACCATCCTTAAGAAGAGTTTGAGCCCGTAAGTGCATCGTTGCCTGCCAGATCACGAGACCTAGACAACCAAGAGGTCATTCTGATGCCTTGGTTGGGAAACCACCCCTAAGAAGGATCAGGAACATAAGTACATAGTTTCCCGCTCATATCATGCGTGCCTAGATACCCAGTTTTCTCTTAAACAGGGATGTTAGGTACTTCGATTGTCCCCGAAAGGATAATAATCCTTGAAAAGTCCCAAAGACATCATTTCGATTAGAACCTCAAAAACCTGGTAATAATCACTTATCACATGATTTTTCTCCTTAATAATTTGTTAGTTTTCTTGTGTCGACAGGAATATAAAAGGGAATAGAAGCAGAGATGGAAGATACCATACTCACAGTATCGTTTAGATATCAGGATACCACACACACAAGGATCCTTGATACATAGGCTATTGCATCTAGTTTTCTGCCAAAGTTATAAGATTATTGATACAATATTTGACCGTTCCATGACCATGACACCATCAAGGTACTAGGGAACCATGTACATGGGAAACCTAGGTAGCCAAATTTATTGAATTGGGTTTTCGCCTAAGCACCAAAGCTTTTCAGACATGGATGTTTGGTATCGTTATTTTCTTAGTGTAGGTAGTCAGCGTTAATGAGATCTCATAGGGATCAATTTGACTAAGTACCTCGAACTAGTACCAGTCACCTGGCCTGATTGATTTCTTATACTAGATAAATTCTACGCCCTTTTTACTAGAATTTGTTAAATTCAGATGAATGCATGAGACTAACATTTAGATCCAGCCAATGATTTAGGTGAAACTTGACAATTTTTATAGAGTAAAGAGGACAGCTAGAGACAAATGTAAAGGGAAAAGAAGGAAGAATTTTCATTCATCAAATCGGGAGCCTATCCCCCTCGTCTAGGACACATACTTGTAAAAAATATATAAATAAATATATGAAATGACTTGGTAGGTTTTTCCTCATCTAGCAAAAAGCTCATCCCATTTTCCAGGTGACATACAAAGCTTACAACACTGGTTCAAGTGTGAACCTCCTTCTGATTTTCATCTCTTTCTGCTCCATCTCTAGCTACATGCCCTTTTATCCCCTTTTTAAGCTCAGTACTAACATCTGGCACAACGGGGGGCTCACCAGCTACATGATCAACCACCTCCTTAATAGTTATCTGCTCCACCACCTCTTCAATGGTAACTTACTCTTCCACCACCTCTTAAGATGCAGGTTGATCCTCTGTTATTTAAGTTGGTCTGGTTGGAGTAGCAGGCAAGATTGGGATTCTTTACTTGACCTAGGATACAACTTTAGCTGGGGACTTCAAGGAAGGATCTACATTAGTAGCTCTCATGTCTGGTAGAAGAGAGAAGATAGGTTGTTGATCCTCATCATCGGCTGCACCTTCACTAACACCAACAACCTAGGAGGTGCCACCTTCATTAGTGGTAGGAGTCGCCATCTTTCTGGCCCCCTCCATTATCCCTTACCTATCTCATTTCTCTATGATAGACAGGTCGAATGGAGAGGGTAAGGCTTAAGCTACCTTAAAGACAACATAGAAGTAGCTGTCACAAAATGAGGCGTCTACCTTGAACTCCAAACCAGCAACCTTAGAGCGTAGAACTTGGTTCTCCTCCCCCAATTGCTAGACCTTCTTTTTGTATTGTCTCTCTCCAATGCCCGATGTTCAGATCTGATAGTCTCCGTATAATATGAATGCTTGTATCACTCCATGCAACATTGGGCTTCTTCAAGAGACCTTTCAGCTTTGTCTAGGGATTGGCTCAACTCCTTGTTAGCAACCTGTGATTAGGAAAGCTCTTTCCGGGCTCCTTTGAGACCCGTTTTTACAGCTTCAGTGAGCCCCAAGAAGAAGTAACTTGATGGCTCATGACAACATTATATTTGAAGGCTTACGAGTCACAATAAACATGTTAGCTACCATTCACACACCAAACGAACATATACAAGGTAATAAGGAGCATAATACTTTACCTTGGCTAGAAAGGTTTAACCTATGATCATCAACATGCCCACTAAAATGGAAGTCATCGCCTCTAGTCCCCCACCAGGGAAGAAGGCTATAAATCGGTCAAGTATTTTATCGTGGTCAGTAATCCTTGGTTTTGATAGAGATTGATCATGAGAAGCCACAACAAAAATGCCCGTAGTTGGATTAACACCTTCCCCTGACCTAGTAGGGGTAGTAGTAGGCGGGGGAGGGGGAACAGATGTAGTAGTAGCAGTAGTAGAGATAATGGCACCAGTAGTAGAAGTAATGACAACAACAATTGCAACAACAATCGAAGCAACAGTAGGGGCAGTTGAATCCTGACCTCTCAACCTTACCAACTTGGATGCAAATGCATCCATCCACGATCCATGTGTATGATGAGATGGGAAATGTGCTCTTGGTGTTGGGGTTTATGCCCTAAACATGTAACTTGTAAATGGATTTATGAAGTAAATAAAAAGAAAGGTTCAATTCATTCTGTTATGTTATTTATTTTATAAAATTGTGTACATAATAACGTCCTGGATTGCCGAATATAATATCGAACTATGTATATGAGTGTCATATACGGATGGATACAGTAAGAGATGTGCAATCTAAAGAGTCCATAGATAGCAAATAAAGCTGGGTACTTTATTTGTGGTTAATCTATAGCTGCGGTCCATTCCGTAATATACAGTGATTCTATCCCGAATCATTCATATGAGATATGGGAATGAAGGTACCTTGTATGATCTGATCATATAGGATTGGGTCATGATCTATATGAATCTCACACCAAGATCCATTTACCGATGAGATTCATATATATCAACTAACGATGGCTATATATGGGTGATCTTAATCCTGAGTGTCTTATCGACTCCTTTTGGTTAGATCGTGGTCTTAGATATACCATAGGTGAGGTCAGATGCATTTCCTGATCAACATACTTTGTATGTTGGGATTACGGTTTGGCTTGTGGCTGGGAAGGTTTGTACACAATAGTGGAATCCACTCTTTCTTGTAATAAGTAGATGGTAGTTCCCTTAAGGGTTGATTCGGGGCTTGGACAATATGAGCACTCTTCTAATTCCACAAGGAAATAGGATTTATAGTCCATCAGAGAATCAACGGTACTTAAATGATATATGTAATTAGAGAGGTATAACGGACATTATGACCCAGCTATAATTATGAACTGTTGTGGAGGATCAAACCATGTGTAATAGCTATATCGATGGACACCGAGTTGTATCGGTCTGCGTAAAAGCGTCTGCAGTTGAGAGAGTGTAGCTTCAGGTTTTTAGTGGAATAACACCGGAGTTAATAATTAAAGAGTTTAATTAATGATTCTGAGGATTATTGGAGCTCAAAATACTCTGGGTCCATTAGGTCCCCTTGCTTGCCCGATCGATTTAGGTAACAAGGGTCATGGTTAATTAATTGGATTGTCCAGTTAATTGTGTTACAAAAGTGACACGTATTTATTCGGAAATTAATTGAATAATGAGATTGTTTAATTAATAGATAATGGTGATTAAATAACTTAAATAATGAGATTATTTAATTATGTTATTATTCACTAAATGGAGGGAGTATGTTGATATTTATTTTTGAATAAAATAAGATAATATGATTATTTTATTTTATTAAATTAAATATTTTATTTTTAAATTTAAATGTTTTGAATTCAAAAGTTAAAATCAAATAAAAGATATGGGATATTTTTTATTTGAAAGTCTTTAAAAATCAAATAAAATATATGGGATATTTTTTATTTGAAAGTTTTTAAAAATCAAATATAGATTTGATCTAATATTTAAATATTATATATGTGATATATATTATTTATATATATATATATAAAAGAGGGTGTTGTGCTTGCCACGCATTGCACACTTATATATATATATATATATATATATACATTGATAAAAAAAAAGTGGTTTTGCTTTTGGTCAAAAGCATTAAATATATATATATATATATATATATATATATATATATATATACCTGATACAATTTTTTATGATCAATGAAATGGTTGCATGAGTTTTTATTTTTTTAAATATATATTTGGTGCAAGTGTTGTATACCAAATATTTTGAAGAAAAGTTTGCGTGAGTTTTTTTAAAAATATATATTTGGTGCAAGTGTTGTATACCAATATCAAGAAGAAAAAGTTTCTTCAAATATTTTTCTCTACATCCTCCATCCTAAGTTCCTGAGAATCGTGACGCGCCCTCACGTAGTTACCATTCCCGGGAATAGCAAGAAGATCAGTGGTACAGACTAGGAGCAAATCGAAAAGTGAAGGAGCCTTCAAACGTTGGTACGGTTCTATCTTTTAATCTTCCTTTTTATTATTGATGACAATTTCCTGTATTTACATATATATTTTATTAGTATAATAATTAGTATATGTATTTATTCTGAAAATAAATACGATCATAAGTTCACTGGTCCCAGATACCGATTACGATCTTTATAAAAAAAATTAAAACCTTACTTCCGCTGCGTGACCGATGAACGGGGTTCCAACACTTGGTACCTCAATCAAGACAGCTGTATGCCCGCCTCGTCCAGCCGGGGTAAAAGGAGGAGGAGTTCTAGTGGTCCAATCAATAGGGGTCCCTAAAGGAGTAGAATAGAGAGAAAAAAAGAGATCATCTGAAGGAGAAGACTCTCACTTGACTAGTAAAGGGACCGTGGAAATTACAAGAAACGAGAAAAAGATTGGAATCAACCAGGATCGGTTAGAAAACACAGTAAAGAAGAAACAGAGAGTTTCATCAACATGGGGAAGCAATAGAGATATGCAAGTAGCGGTCAAAGGGTTCTGAGGTACGGTACTACAGATTGACGAAGGATCGATAAATAATGGCCTTTAGGATCGACCTCGATTCTGCAGAAAGGGTTGCCTTCTCCCAAGCTGGTTTGCCACTAAACTAGGTAGAGACCCTATATTCAGTACCCCTAATATGAATTGAGGTCCCCTAACTACCACCTACTACGGGTGGGCATTTTCGGGTTGGGTTGGGTTGGGTTGAAAATTTCCCAACTCGAGTATATATCATTTGGAAAGTTAACCAAGCCCAGTCCAACATTAATTTTCAACCCAACCCAATATTATAGGGTTGGGTTGGGTTGGGTTGGGTTGATCGAATTGGGCTTTGGCTAGTACAACATAAAATTCTAGTACAAGTAGGGATCAGATAAATAGAATCATCATTCAAAATTGCTATCACAAGTCAAAACGGAGACCATATTGTTACGGATTACTATAAGCACATACAAAGGATTTAGAATCGTTAATTGTTTACTTCATAAGGGCACTCAACTAGCATACTTATCCAGAGGACATTATAAAAGCGTAATATCAAATTCTTTAATTATACTAACACGATCAAGTTCTTGTTTCTTGTCAAATATAACCAAGCACTAACCAAATAACATTGCTGCAAGTGATTATATTAGTATATCAATCATTTAATAAGATAGTGTGTTACAATAGAAAGAAACTAAAACCGATCCACAATTCTTCTTAGATTTTAAAACTCTTATTTTTGCATTCAAATTGATAAAACATAGCAATATAATAGTCTGTGTAAATCTCAATTATTGGTATTTTAAGATTATGCCGCCTACCATGATAAACTGAAGAAATGAATCATTTGATTGAAGTAACATCCAGAGGAAGAATTGAACATGACGAAGGAAGAAATTAATAACAAGTCAGATCATGTACACAGAGGGACAAAACATTACAATTCAGGACAAAGAATAATACTTCCAAACATGTAACTACAATAATTATTTCATTTTCTGCTCGACTACTAACTTCTTTCCAGCCATTTTTTCTTGCTACAGATTTCCCACAAATGAGCTTCTTATCTTCATGTCCATATATGTCTATTGGACATATATAATTTTGTTCATGGAAAATTAGCATTTGGTGGAAAATCTCGATTAACACCCTCGAGACCGCTACCTCAGAGGTCGCGGTCGGGGTAGGTACCTTGTACCTTGGAGAGGTCTTGATAAGGAAATAAGGATGAAGCGGTAGGTAGGAGACAAGTCATCTTGCCCATCAGGCTTCGTGCTTATGGAGGAGATCTGGGGAGCTTGAGATTCCCTTGTTGGTGTGAAGGGTTTGATCCTGGTCCTTGTTCCTTGGTCCTAGCCCTCGGTCGAGGTTAGAGCCCGTCCTGGTACCCGAAACCCAGATCTGGACCATGATTTCGACTTGTGGTTCTCAAACCTATATGGCGATTAAGAAGGGGGGTTTGCATGGCTTCTATGCCGGATACATGCCCGCTTCCATAGAGAAATCGCAAGGGAGCTCACTTACTTCCTTCAAACGGGTCAGTGTGGTTTCTCCCTATCTCGACATGAGACTTAGCAGGCATATATAAAGAACAAGGGTGCTAGGTCTTGCGAGGTAGGAGCTAGATCCGTTTCCCTAGATCTTTATTGTAGTTTTCCGACCTTATATAAGAAGGATTAGAGAGCTAAGACCAATGGGGTTGATACCTAGTCCACATACACACATGCATAATACAGTATATAATAGGAAAAATATAAGTCTTTTGTAGAGGTAGATGGATTGACCAAGGGGGTAAAACCATCACAAATGATAACAAGCTGAAAAACCCAAGGCAATATCCAAAGGAATGAGGGATACCCTTCTTTATGTGTATATCAAAGAATGCTCCGAGGAGATTAGAAGAATGGAGAAATAATGCAACGTAGTCGCTCCGGAGAGCTTACAATGGTGGTCGAATGTAAACCGATACCGGTATATTCCAGGTAAAGGTAACACATACAATGATCATGTAGGGTGAATCTAGGTGAACTATGTAAGCTTTGAAGGGAAAAAACGGTTCAAAAGGCAACGAAAGCGTGAGAAAACAAAAATTAGGGTTTGCGTATGAATAAAAAAAATTCCCTTTTATGCAACGAGAACATTAACCCTAGGTTAATTGACATATATAAAAGTATCGTACCTTTTTCTCGTGACGATTGAACAAGCGTCGAATTGATTCCGCAACATCTTCCAATCCAATCATAAACATAAATCACCTAGGAGTTTTAGGAGATCATCTCCTGACAATAGTATAGTTTTATGAGACCATCTCCTACTAGGAAAAAGATTTTGACTTTTAACTAAATAATTAATTAATCAATTAATTAATTAATTTTCATTTAATTAAATAATAAAATAAAAATAAAATATTTAAGCTATACTTAATAGCCTTGCCGCTCATACCATATATATGAGCCATATATTATTTTTCTTATTTTTTAAAATCCATTGGATCTTAATAAAAGTCCACATGTGAACTAGACCTATTCTTACAAAAAGAAACAAGTTCTCATGCCTTAATACAATTCTAGATGGACCCTTAAATTGGACCGGTAGAATATATCAAGTGATCCATGCAAGTTCGTGTGGATTGGGGATCTTGGCGGGCTATCAAAATTTAAGATTCAATAGACACAACCCAATCACAATCAACAAATGATTCACTTAGGTTCAATCTTTTTAATTTTAATTCATTCCACTAAAGAACTAAAATTGAACTCTTAAATAAAGATAGAATAAGTTGATGTTACTCACTCATACCCTAGACAACCTTATTGGAGAAAGTGTATCCTCGTGAAGAATACCAGTAATCGCCAAGAGCTCATAGACCACCTATAGCTCTCCATGTTACCATATTTACTCATACGACCACATTTTGAACTTGGATATTTTGACTTGTCCGGAAGCCATGTTTCAATAGTCACTATTGAAAACTTAATGTTAAGATTTAATATCCAATACCTCAAAACATCCATATGATCGTATTCTACTCTCATTCAATAAATGGATCCACGATGTCCATATCTATAAATCAAGTCCTCTATCGATTAACAAATGAATACCACCAAACTATCGAGGATAGACTATGCTATATAAAAATGCTCATTGATAGCTCAAATGATAACACTTGCAACCATAAGTCCATCACTGATCTCAGGATTGAGATAGACTCTCCGATTGTCTTCAAATGAAAACTTTTATCCATTGACGGTTCTAGATAAAGTATTTCATTTTGATCATATTGAATGCACCCAGTGCATCAGATTCTTTAACCTAAAGACACCACACTTTGTTGATTTTAGACTCATCATAACACATTTGATCCCAGTCAAATGCTAGCAAAAGAATCTACAACTTTGACAAGATAAAGGCTCCCAACCTTTTATCTTAAGTTGTGAATATTATTCAAGAGTAACTAAAGAATTGTGTCTACCTCATACATATCTAGATGTGTGAACAATTCTTCTTTTCTCATAGTCTTTTGACCTTATGATTATTTACTTTTGACAATTATAATAATTAAACTATAAATGCTATAAGATTTGTTAAACTAGAAATCACTTTATTCATATGAAAAGATTGTTAATTACAATATTACACTCTTGCTATCGAGCATAATCCTAACAATCTCCCACTTGCACTATAGCAAATGTGTCATATCTCTGATCCCCATGTTTTCTAGATTCCCATCAAAATTCTTTTGTGGAATACCCTTTGTAAAGGGATCCGCTAGATTTTCTACTGATGCGGTCTTGGCAATCTTCACGTCACCCCTATGCATAATTTTCCTCATAAGGTGATACTTTCTTTCAATGTGTTTCCCTCTCTGATGAATTCTTGGTTCTCTCAAATTATCCACTGCTCAGCTATTGTCACAATAGATAGTGATCTTCTTATTCGCGTCATGAACCACTTCCAAGTCAATCAGGAGTTGGCGGAGCTAGACAGCCTCTTTAGCATCCTCGCATGAGGCAACATACTCGGCTTCCATGGTGGAATCAGCAATACAAGATTGCTTCATACTCCTCTATATGACTGCCCCTCCTCTAATAGTAAACACAGATCTTGATGTTGATCTCCTAGAGTCAGAATCTGACTGAAAATCAAAATCTGTTTACCTAACAGGAATTATATCCCCTCCAGAGTATACAAGCATATAATCTCTCGTTCTCCTAAGATACTTAAAAATATGCTTGACTGCCATCCAGTGATCAGGACCAGGCTTCGATTGAAACGTACTAAGTATGCCCATAACAAAACAAATATCCAGTGTAGTGCAGAGCATTGCATACATGAGACTTCCAACTACCGAAGCATATGGAACTCTACTTATGAATTGCTCTTCATGCTCATTCTTAGGAACTTGTTCCATAGAAAGTTTGATTCCATGTCTAAAAGGTAACATACCTTTCTTGGAATCTTGCATCGAAAACCTAAACAAGATTTTATCTATGTATGAAGCTTGGGATAATGCAATCGTTCTATTCTTTCTATCCCTTATGACTTGGATGCCAATAATATAACTTGCTTCTCCTAAGTCTTTCATATCAAATTATTTTACTAACCATTATTTTACTGATTTCAATACACCTACATCGTTTCCAATAAGTAGTATATCATCAACGTAAAGAACTAGGAAAACCAACTTGTCGTCTTTAATCCTTTTGTATACACAAGGTTCATCAAGGTTTTGAATAAATCCAAAAAATTTCACAGCTTGATCGAACCTTATGTTCCAGGATCTGGATGCTTGCTTCAATCCATTATGAATCTTTGCAACTTGCATACCCTTTCCTCTTAGCCCTTTTAAATGAATCCTTCTGGTTGCATCATGTAAATCCTTCTGTGTATAACCTTTAGCTACCAATCTAACTTTAAAGGTTTCCATCTTTCCATTAATTCCTCTTTTCCTCTTGTATACCCATTTGCACCTGATGGGTGTTTTATTCCTTTAGGCAAGTCTACAAGAGACCGGACTTTGTTTTTGAACATAGATTCAATTTCGGATTGCATTGCCTTTTGCCAATGGCGACAATCAACATCTTCCATTACTTTCTTATACGTGTAGGGATCATCGTCGTCCAGAAGATTCTCTACAGATTCTCCTGGACCGATGTATCTCTTGGGTTGTCTAACAACCCTCCCTCTACGATGAGGTATTGTAGATTGTTGATCTTGTGTTGGGACGGAACGTATAATTGGGCTTGGTTACAAAACCTCTTGTGGAATTTTATCTCCTAAAAGTTCATTCCGGACAATTCTACTTTTAGGCACAAAATTATTCATATAGTCCTTTTCCAGAAATTTAGCATTTGTTAAAACAAATACCTTAAGATCTGAAGGACTATAAAAATAATATCCTTTTGTTTCTTTTGGATACCCTACAAATATGCATGTTTCTAAACGGAACTCCATCTTTTCTATCTTTCTTTTTAACACGTGCGCAGGATATCTAAATATCCTTAAGTGTTGTAAACTAGGCTTTCGCCCGGTCCACAACTCATGGAGTTTTTTAGGAACCGACTTAGATGGTACATCGTTTAGAATGTACATTGCAGTTTGTAAGGCATATCCCCAAAAAGAATTAGGGAGCATTGAATAACTCAACATAGACCTAACCATATACAAAAGAGTTCTATTTCTCCTTTCCGCCACCCTATTTTGTTGAGGTGTGCCTGGTGCAGAAAAATGAGAAATAATTCCATTATCAATAAGATATTTATGAAACTCACTAGATATATATTCTCTACCACGATCGAACGTCAAGATTTTTATACGTTTCTCAAGCTGATTTTCTACATCAGCTTTAAATGCTTTGAACATATCAAAAGCATCTGACTTATGTCTCATTAGATACTCATAGCCAAATCTTGGGTGATCATCCGTGAAAGTGATGAAGTACTCATATCCACCTCTAGCTTGAATGCTCATAGGTCCACACACATCAGTGTGTATCAATCCTAAACATTCAATGGCTTTGCACATTTAGTCGTAAACGACCTTTTGGTCATTTTACCTTCCAAACAAGATTCACAAGTTGGTAGATCATCAACCTTTAAGTAACTTAGAGGTTCGTCACTTACCAATTTTCAATTCTATTACTGTTAATATGACCTAAGCGCCAATGTCATAGGTAGGTTTCATCTTTTGATAATTTTACTCTTTTATGATTAGGTTCTGTTGATTCCTTGTCTAACAAGTGAGAGATATTTCCATGCAAATAGAATAAACCGTTTTCCAATGTACCTTTGCAAATAATTTTGTCATTCTTACTAACAATAAAAGCTTTATTAAAAGTAACCGAATAACCAAACTAATTTAAACAAGAAACTGAAATTAAATTACTCTTGAATTGAGGTACATAATAAACGTCTATTAAATCTAAATGCCTATAAGAATCTAAACTAATTCTAATACCTCCCACTTAACTAGCAGACACCAATGCTCCATTGCCTAAACGCAAGTTGAATTCGTTTTCATTATGCCTTCTCCATTCCTTGAACCCTTGTAAGGAAAAACAAACATGAATAGTGGCTTCGGAGTCTATGATCCAAGAATCCATAGATTCTGCCAAAAACATGTTTCAAGATAATTAATATTACCTTCTTTCTTTTTGTCTTCAGACATTGGGCAATTTCTTTTCCAATGTCCCCTTTTCACCACAAAGGAAACACTTCCCTTTGATCTTGGTTAGTTTCTTTGTCTCCTTCTTTGTAGGTCTTAGTCGCTTTTTCTTCTGTTGTTTCTTAACCTTCTTATGGGTCTTTACAGTAGCAACTTTACCTACGGTCTCTTGACCCTTGCCTTTCACAAGGATTTTTTCCGGGCTATGAACATCTTGCATCAGGCCTTACAAGGTGTATTCCTTATTATTCAAGGTGTAGTCCAACTTGAATTGATCAAAGGAATTCGACAGTGAGTTTACAATCATGTCAATTTTGGTCTCACTATCTATCTCAACACCATTCAATTCAGCAATGTTTAGATGTGCTATGACTTCCATCATGTGATCTTTCACAGTCTGTCCAGGTTTCATCCTAAGATACATAAAAGCAGTCACTGCCTCTATCTTAATCGTCCTAGACCTCATAGTAAACATCTCCTCTAGATACATCATTATATCGGCAGCAGTCTCCATTCCTTCATGTTGCTGTTGCAACATGTCGGAGATGGTGGCCATAATGTAACATTTAGCCATCTCATCAGAAGACTCCCACTGTTGATACTTATCTCTTTGCTCCTGATTAAATTCATTAGTAGGAGTAGGTGGTTTAGGAGTGCACAGAACGAACTTATGCTTTTCGGATTGCAATAAAAGCCCAATTTTCCTTTTCCATGTGACATAATTATCACCAGTTAAAGTATTGTCTTTAAGGATGTTGATTAGGGATGGGGTCATGATTTCTGAACAATAACAAAAATTATATAAGTAAATAATCATGATAAAGCACTTTTGAATATTTATCTTGAATTAAATGAAATAATTCAAACATAAAAATTCAACAGAGATCCAACACCCATAAATGTCACGGCTTCTTTAGGAGTTCGTAATATTTACTAGTTGGACTAGGTCCCACCTATTTGTTAACATAACAACCAATGTTTTCAATTTTAGCCTTGTGATTTTATTAACAAGAACTCTTGGGAGGATATTAATAAAACTACATTAAGTGTGTTACCAAGTTATCGACCTTCAATATAACCCCTCATGAATATCCCTCTTTTGAGAGTAGATATCATTTGGGCTAATTGTCTAGTCTATCCTTGTAAGGAAGTATCTTGCTAAATTCCTTTCATGAATACCTCTTGGGAGGTTATTCACGAAATATAATGCTCAACTAAACTTGGAGGCCCTAGGTGTTCCAAAACACCTTCTCCCACTCAATTGTTTAAGGAGTGTGATCGAATTCCAAATAATGATTTACCAAGTTATCTAGATGCCAATTTAGATACTTAAACCATTCAATGCATGTTCATACCAAAAGAGATATATGAGTGGCACTCCTCTTCTATATGACATGGTATCAAACAATGACAAACATTGCAATATTTACAAAAATATAAATAGCTACAATTTTGGTACATCCTAAAAAATCAAGTAAATTACATATATCTTGGAATACAAGAACTCCTTTCTTGGTGAACAAGTCTTCACGCGACCTTCGTCATTCGGACTCCCTCAGCTACCTCCCATGGGCGTGTGCTCCCTTCGTCCTTACCCATGGCGTACGTATGCCACAAACCCATAAAGGGCTGCCATGCGCAGCCCATGGCTACCAAAGGGCTGCCGTGCACAGCCTATATCACAACAAACGTGGTTGCGCGCTCTTCGCACGTACGTTCGTTGATACGGCTCGCACAGTCCCAAACTTGTTCCGGCTGCTTCCGATTCTTCAAACCTTCGAGTTTTCGATACTTGAATGTATTACAAAAGAATTATAGATAAAAAAAACTGCAGTTTTTTTTTATTACAATAGTGCAGTTTTTTTTTATTACAACAACAAAATAAAAAAAAACCTTAGCAATTACCAAGAAGGAAATTATGGCGATGATAGACCACCCTTCTTGTTACAATCCCAAACAAAATACATTGAAATTCTAGGACCAAAATTGAGCAATAACAAACCACATATAAAACATATATATATCCACACATTCCAATGTAAATATATATGTGAATACCTAGAGTGCCATCTCTTTCTAAAACATGTATATATATAAAAAAAACACGAACACATACATCAATTAATCAAGGGTACAACCAACCTCTGATACCAATTGAATGGAAAAAATGGTTCAAAATGCAACGGAAGCTTGATAAAACGAAAATTAGGGTTTACGTATAAATAAATAAAAATTCCCTTTTATGCAACGAGAACCTTAACCCTAGATTAATTGACATATGTAAAAGCATCGTAGCTTTTTCTCATGATGATTGAACAAGCGCCGAATTGATTCCGCAAGATCTTCCAATCCAATCACAAACATGAATCACCTAGGAGTGTGGGCTCCCTTTAAATTGTATACCTGAGGATGGAGACAAAACAAAATCTTTTCTTTGATAGTTACAAATATCCTCCAAGGAAAAAATCCAAGAACGTCTGGTCACTTGTAAATTATCAATCAACTTGATTGAAACTAGCGTGAACCTTGATTCAATGTTGTACACAAAACCCTTATAATGTAAAGGATACTAGTGTACTATTGTAAACAAAAACGTTCCCTTTTTTTTCTCTTCTTAGCTGAATTCACACAATTGTTTAGAGATGATCGAATTTTGTCTAGAGTAAAATCAGATTTTTCTCCCTCAAAATTCCTATGATGGCCGAATTCTTCTCTTAGAAAAATAGGGTTCGCCGAAATTCTCCCCACAATTGCCTTAGGGCTGGCCGATTTTCTTATACACCTATATATAGGATCATAAATCCTCACCTAAGAAGGATTTACTTGGTTGGCAAGTATCCTTTCCTTGGTGGATTTACTGGGTAGTTGAGAATCCTTTCCTAAAAGGAAATCTATCCTCTCCTATATACACATGGGCTGGCCGAATTTCTCTTTGATATAGGTTAGGAGAGTTTATTCTTTCCTAAGAAGGATTTACTTGATAGACAAGAATCCTATCCTTAGGTAGATTTACTTGTTGGTTAAGAATCCTTTTCAAAGAAGAATTCTACCATTAAGTAGTTTTACTTTGTGACCAAGAATCCTTTTTCAAAAAGAATTATTTCCTATACCAAGACTCCTAATCCAACTCAATAGTGTATTTGTAACCTTATTGAAGACTTCCTAATTTGAATAGATAAATAATTCCTTTTATTTTCTACTTATCAAATATAGTCTTTAACATTAACTATACAACCAACAATAGTATAGTTTTAGGAGACCATCTCCTACTGGGAAAAAGATTTTGACTTTTAATTAAATAAGTAATTAATCAATAAATTAACTTATTTTCATTTAATTAAATAATAAAATAAAAATAATATATTTAAGCTACACTTAATATCCTTGCCGCCCATACCATATATATGGGCCATATATTATTTTTCTTTTTTAAAAAAAATCCTTTGGACCTTAATAAAAGTCCACATGTGAACTAGACATATTCTTACAAAAAGAAACAAGTTCTCATGCCTTAATACAATTCTAGATGGACCACTAAATTGGTCCTGTAGAATATATCAAGTGATCCATGCAAGTTCGTGTAGATTGGGAATCTTGGCGGGCTATCTTAATTTAAGCTCCAATAGACACAACCCAAATTACAATCAACAAATGATTCACTTAGGTTCGGTCTATTTAATTTTAATTCATTACACAAAAGAACTAAAATTGAATTCTTAAATAAAGATAGAATAAGTTGATGTTACTCACTCATACCCTAGACAACCTTATTAGAGAAGTGTATCCTCGTGAAGAATAATAGTAATCGCCAAGAGTTCATAGACAGCCTATAGCTCTCCAAGTTACCATATTTACTTATATGACCACACTTTAAACTTGGATATTTTTATTTGTCCAGAAGCCATGTTTCAATAGTCACTATTGAAAACTTAACGTTAAGATTTAATATCAATACCTCAAAACATCCATATGATGGTATTCTACTCTCCTTCAATAAATGGAGCCACGATGTCCATATCTATAAATGAAGTCATCTATCGATTAACAAATAAATACCACCAAACTATCGAAGATAGACTATGATATATAATCGTACTCATTGATAGCTCAAATGATAACACTTGCAACCATAAGTCCATCACTTATCTCAGAATTAAGATAGACTCTCTAATTGTCTTCAAATGAAAACTTTTATCCATTTATGGTTCTAGATAAAGTATTTCATTTTAATCATATTCAATGCACCCAGTGCACTAGATTCTTTTGCCCAAAGACATCACACTTTGACGATTTTAGACTCATCATAACACATTTGATCCCAGTCAAATGCTAGCAAAAGAATCTACAACTTTGACAAGATAAAGGTGCCCAACCTTTTATAATATGTTGTGAATATTATTCAAGATTAACTAAAGAATTGTGTCTACCTCATACATATCTAGATGTATGAGCAATTTTTCTTTTCTCATAGTCTTTTGACTTTATTACTTTTGACAATTATAATAATTAAACTATAAATGCTATAAGATTTGTTAAACTAGAAATCACTTTATTCATATGAAAAGATTGTTAATTACAATATTACACTCTTGCTATAGAGCATAATCCTAACAGGATTTTCTCAGGTTTGTTCACTTTTGGACCAAAGATGAAATGTGTAGTAGACCGTATATCAAGTGTCGAATATCTCGTGTTTCAGGAGTTGATTTCTTGTTTGAATCTCTAATCCCCCTTAACTTGCATGTTGAGGTCTATTTATACATGGTGTAATTAACTTGGCATGCAAGATGATGATTCTTGAATTAGTCTCCTTTCCTTATTGAATACAATTCTTCATTTAATGTAGTTGACCCTAAAGAATCGGCTTATAGCTAATATCATGGAGAAGATGTGATTATTTCCTCTTTGGACTCTTTCACTAATGGTGGTCATTAAAGAGTTGAATATTCTCTCATTAATGGCGTTGACTATGTAGGATGAAGCTTCTATGGCTAATATGGGTACCTAACGTTCCTTTACCAAGAATCATGGCACTTTGGCGAACTGGCGAAATGATCCTGGTAGGCAACTATGCCATCCAGATCTGTCCTAGCAGGGTTGGCCCGGCCATGGCAGTATTTTGTTGTTTTGGTCTCGTGATCTAGCAGGCAACTATATTCTTACGCTCAGATCATTCTTGGGGGAGGTCACTCGACCAAGGCATCGAGAATGCTAGCTACCCTAGTCTTGGGATCCAGATGGCAACTATGCACTTATACTCGTATCACTCTTGGGTGTGGTAGCCCGACCAAGGCATCAGGAACGCTAGCGAGCTATCTTGGTCTTGTGATCCTGATGGCAACTATACACTTACACTTAGATCCTTCTTGGGGTGGTAGCCCAACAAAGGCATCATGAGTGATATCTAGCTATTTCTTGGTCTTGAGGCGATTATTGTCAAAATACCATGGCGATCCTTCTAGAGGGATTAATCCAGTCCAAGGCATCAGGAGGGCTACCAAACTATATCCTGGTATTTTGATCTGGACGGCAACTACGCATTTACACTCAGATCCTTCTTAGGGGTGGTGACCAAACAAAGGCATTAGGGGTGATGCGGGGGGCTTCCCCGATCAATCCCTGGTCTCAAAATCTTAATGGAAACTATGCTCTTACACTCAGACCCTTCTTAGCGGGGGGTGGTGCTCGATCGAGGCATCAGAGGTAGTGAGAGGGCTTCCCTAATAGTCTCTGGTCTTAAGGCGATCATTATCGAAATACCATGGCGATCCTCCCGGAGGGATTAATCCAGTTCAAGGCATCAGGAGGGCTATCTAGCCCTTCTAGTCAAGGCGATCCTCCTAGAGGGATTTGATCGGGTCCAGGGCATCTTGAGTGCACTGTAGCTCTCTTAGTAATGGCGATCCTCCAGGAGGAATTTGATTCAGTCCTGGGTATCTCGATCATGGGCGAATGGTGATCACAGGGTAACTATGACGGAGACCGAAATCAAAGGAGATACAAACTCATGGCTAGCCGATACTAAGTTGTATCAATGCAAGGTGGTTTCGGTTGATAACCAGCCTCGCTCTAGGAGCCTTTTAATGAGTAGAATCCCTTGAGATGATCTACGTTATGGGTATAGATAATAGAATGACTTTTCATAAAAGACGTTTTTTATTGCAAACTAGGGGAAATTGTCTCAGGCTGGGGTTATCGCCCCTCTCACTGGAGTACTGAGAAAATATTGAGCTTCTAGTTCCCAAGTGATGTAACCATATTAGAAGTCTGCTTGGGGTAGATGAGAGTCTTCAACAATCGTAATGGAGCTGAATACCCCACTGTAAATGAATCGAGACCTCTGGGTGCTCCCCGAACGGACTGGGACATCGATGGCTTACTAGGGCATTGGAAGGCCCTGTAAAAATTGAGAGAAGCCATCAGTATGATAATCTTTGGGAGAAAATTGATGCTGCTAAGGTCGAGATCGTGCAACCCAAGGAGGATGGTTACTTCTTAACAGCCTTCCAAGTATAGCTGGCTCTTTTTCCCCTCTTTGACTTAAGAGTCATTGATGGATGGAAAAGAGAGGGGATTAAGAAGAAAGCTCCTGAGATGGCTGTGTATGTTCCCACCGTAGCTGGCAAGTCTTGGGTTGCTGAAGCAGACCCTAGCTCAAAATCCCATGATTTTATAGAGGATCAATCCAAAGAGGGAGCTTTAATCTCAAATAAAGGCCAAAGCTGAGGTGGTTGCTTATATGGGAGGTGAGCCCCGGTTGATCCAGAAGTAGATGCTTCGGATTGAAAAAACTACTCTCTCATGGGATGTCAAACCAGAAATGGAAGAAGCTAACCAAGGTAGTGAGGGGCACAGTTGTTCTGAACAAAAACATGACCAGAAATGAGGTAACCGTGGCTAATACTCAGGTAGCCTGGGAGTGGATCCAACATGCATATGATCTAGAGAGACCTGGTCCATACACCATGTCTTGTGAGGATTGCTCCGAATGAGGAGATAAACTCTTGAGGGAGTACTCTGCATAGCAGCGTGGCTGCCTTGGATGCCAATGTGGGTACTTCATTTGTTGAAGGACGCTTCTGTGTTGCTTTCTAGGCAGCTCAAGCTCTTCTTCCCTCTTACCTGATCGTCATTGGAAGATGGATACCTTCAGTAGATCATAGAGAAAGCTGAGAGTTATCTGGGTCCACTCTGAATAAAGTTGGGCCTTCTGGAGATGATGGGTGCACAGATTATGAGGAGGACTTTGTTCCCATTTATGCATTCATGTCTAGTAGTGTTGGGGTAGGAACTACCTAGAAGTCCTTTACTATTGTAAATGCATGAGGGGCTCTAAGCCCGTCTACCTCTCCATCAGAATCAACCAAAGTAGAGCTCCAGTTTGATCCTTCTAAGAAAACGGAGGTCCGATCTAGTCTGGCAGATGTGGGTTTCTACAGAGGTTATGGATGTAGGTGAAGCTTCAAACCTACGTATATGTCCATCTAAATCTGTCAATGAGGTAGAGATCCAACCCGACCTTACCAAGGAAGGGGAGGTCCATACTGATGCCATAGTGGTGGAAGGGGTCCTGGTCGATCCAGCTGAAGAGAAGGTGGTCATAGATGACTCAAGCTGATACAACTAAGGTGGCGGAAGATGGCTCCAAAGTAGCTGTGTTTGGACTCCCTCGGCTGCCTCCCATGGGCATGTGCACCCTTGGCTCCCTACCCATTGGTGTGCACAAGCAACAACCTCATATAGGGCTGCCATACGCATCCCATGGATTCCATAGGGCTGCCGTGCACAGCCCATGCTTATGGAAGCGTGAGAAAATTTATTAAAATTAGGATTTGGGTATAAATAAAAATTTTCCCTTTTTCATTAACAAGAACCTTAATCCTAGATTAGTTGATGTATATAAAAAGTGTCATACCTTTTTCTTGTGACGATTGAACAAGTGCCGAATTGAATCCGCAAGATCTTCCAATTAAATCACGAACGTGAATCACCTAGAAGTGTGGGCTCCCTTTCTTTTAAATTGTATACCTGAGGATGGAAACAAACAAAATATTTTCCTTTGTTAGTTACAATTATCCTCCAAGAGAAAAATCCAAGAACGTTCGGTCACTTGTGAATTATCAATCTAATTGATTGAAACTCATGTGAACCCGATTTGATTTTAAACACAAAACCCTTTTGATGTAAAGGATACTAGTGTACTATCAAAAACAAAAACGTTATCTTTTTCTCTTTTCTTCTTGGCTGAATTCTACACCCTATATCTATGAGTTGATCGAATTTTGTCTAGAGCAAAAACTAAATTTTTGTCCCTCAAAATTCTCTCTTGCTAGGCCAAATCCTCTTCTTGAAAAATGCCTAGCTTGGCTGAAATTCCTCTCATAGAAAACCTTAGGACTGGCCGAATTTCCTAACATATATATATATATATATATGATCATAAATCCTCTCCCAAGAAGGATTTACTTGGTTGGCAAGAATCCTTTCCTTAGGTGGATTTATTTGGTAGTTAAGAATCCTTATCTAAAAGGAATTTTATCCTCTTATATATATATATATATATATATATATATATATATATGGGCTGGCCGAAATTTCTCTAGAATTCAATTTGGAGACTTAATCTTTTCCTAAGAAGGATTTACTTGGTAGTTATAAATCCTATCCTTAGGTGGATTTACTTGGCGGTTAAGAATTCTTTTCAAAAAAGAATTATATCCTACACCAAGACTCCTAATCCAACTTAATAGTGTATCTGTAACCATATTAAAGACTTCCTAATTTGATTAGATAAATAATTCCTTTTATTTATCTACTTATCAAATATAGTCGTTAATAATAATTATACTACCAACAATAGTATAATTTTAGGAGACCATCTCCTACTAGGAAAAAGATTTTGACTTTTAACAAAATAATTAATTATTCACCAAATTAATTAATTTCTATTTAATTAAGTAATAAAATAATATAATATAATTAAGCTATTCTAAATAGCCTTGCCGACCAATATATTATTTTCTTATTTTATTAAATCCATTTGACCGTTATAAAAACTCCACATGTGAACTAAACCCATTCTTACAAAAAGAAACAAGTCCACATGCCTCAATACAATTCTAGATGGACCCTTAAATTGGTCTGATAGAATTTATCAAATGATCCAGGCAAGTTCGTGTGGATTGGGAACTTGGCGGGCTATCCAAATTTAAGCTCCAATAGACACAACCCAATCACAATCAACAAATGATTCACTTAGGTCCGATCTATTAATTTTAGTTCATTCCGCTAAAGAACTAAAATTGAACTCTTAAATAAAGATAAAATAAGTTAATATTTCCCATTCATACCATAGACAGCCTTATTGGAGAAAGTGTCTCCTCGTGAAGAATACCAATAATCGCCAAGAGCTCATAGACTGCCTATAGCTCTCCAAGTTACCATATTTACTCATCTGACCACATTTTGAACTTGGATAATTTGACTTGTCCAGAAGCCCTGTTTCAATAGATGCTATTGAAAACTTAACGTTAAGATTTAATATCCAATACCTCAAAACATCCATATGATGATATTCTACTCTTATTTAATAAATGAAGCCACGATGTCCATATCTATAAATGAAGTCATCTATCGATTAACAAATGAATACCACCAAACTATCGAGGATAGACTATGCTATATAATCGTACTCATTGATAGCTCAAATGATAATACTCGCAACCATAAGTCCATCATTTATCTCAGGATTGAGATAGACTCTCTGATTGTCTTCTAGTGAAAACTTTTATCCATTGATGATTCTAGAAAAAGTATTTCACTGTGATCCAATTTAATACACCCAGTGCACTAGATTCTTTTGCCCAAAGATGCCACACTTTGTTGATTTGAGACTCATCATAACACATTTGATCCCATTCAAATGCTAGCAAAAGAATCTACAACTTTGACAAGATAAAGGCTCCCAACCTTTTATCTTAAGTTGTGAATATTATTCAAGACTAACTAAAGAATTGTGTCTACCTCATACATATCTAGATGTATGAGCAATTCTTATGTTCTCATAGTCTTTTGACCTTATGATTAATTACTTTTGACAATTATAATAATTAAACTATAACTGCTATAAGATTTGTTAAATTAGAAATCACTTAATTAATATGAAAAAGATTGTCAAATACATTATTACACTCTTGCTATCAAGCATAATTCCAACGTTAGAAACCCTACAATTACTCTTATTATCAACACAAGCTTCCAAGAGAGAGGAGAAACCAGTAAAGGAAGATATAGAACTGGGTGGATTCTCCATGATAGAACCGGGGAAACCCTAGAGAGGAAAAACACAAACTAGAACAATAAATCTTGAAATGGACGTAACTCAGTGCCAAAAACCCCCGAATCACAAATTTCTTGATTTTTGTTGCATTAGAGATCACGATCTTCAATCTTTATGATTGAAAAAATAATGAAATCTTACTGGAAGAAGGCCAAAAAGTCGAAACGGCGGTGTAACCATAATTTTAAGTCAAACCAGTACAAAATTATTGAAACTAACATAACTTTTGTTGAAAACCCTAAATCATGAAATTCTTGACTCTAGCTTGTGTGAAATTTCACTATCTACAACTTCTATGCAGAACATAAAATCAAAATCTGAGCGTATTAGGCTCGAAAAAGAGAAACGGTGCCAAAATCCTAAAGGGTCCTTTGCATACCTTTTCTTATCAATCTTACACACTGTTCATGACCATGTTCTTTTGAGGTTTTTTCTTACAACTCTTAATCTCTTTGGTGGATTTCCATTGAGTTATGAGTTCTTTTAGTTCTGTATCCTTTGTTGAATTGATCGGGATTTATTTTAGTAAGAACTGATGTTGCGTAATATTTGAAGGTTTAAAAAACATTTAGTGATTCTACTTTTGTTTATGTCATAATGAACATCAACATTCTTTGATATTCATTATGAATTCATTCTTGTTTATATATATATAGATACAACAAATATTGATCACACTCTTAGACTTTGCAGCACATTATGACTTTGTCTGTCTATTATTTTGTAATTTAGATGACCCAAATTTAGATGTGATTACTATCAACAACTGAGAAACACAATATCATTTAATCAATCAGTAATATAAGCCTTGAATATTTTTATTTATCTTTTCAAAGAAGTGCAACATTAGTGGAAAGATAGTTACCACTTAAATAATTTTCTTAATCTTGTAAATTTGACATATCATGGCCATGCATTGGGAAAGTTTCTTTTTATAGGGGTAACAAGTGATAAACCCTTGTTTGCATAGAATTTTTAAAAAATGTTCAAAAACCTTTACCTATGAACACTTAATCGAACACTAATATAAGCCTTTGATTATTTTAATTATCTTCTAAAAGAAGTGGAGCATTAGTGGAAAGACATCTATAACTTAATTAATTTTCTAATTCGTGTTATTTGACTTACGATGGCCATGCATTGGGCAAGTTTCTGTTTATAGAGATAATAAGTGATAAACATAGAATTTATAAAAAGGAACCAAAATTTAAAAACCTTTCCCTAGGAAAATGTGCCATAAATTAAAACAAGATTAGTTATATGTTTTCTTGGGTACTGATATCTAGCTGTTACCAGCAACATTACCGGATATTTACATGATAGAGAGGAGAGAGAGTTGGCTACTTTTTTTTTTTCATTTTCAAATTATTATTTTTTATAAACCATTGGATTGAAATCTAAAGACTAAAATTGACCCAGTATCCTTACCTTTCGCGACAATTTAGCTAAGCCCATATTTTCTTTTAAGTAAAAAAATACTACAGAAGAATAAAAGACAAAGTCCTTCAATATACAAAACACTTATAAAATCTACGAACCCTTACAGTTGTTTCTTCACTGCTCATTTGTGTCTTCATCTTTCTCGTTGCAGTCATGGCGTCATCTGCACACCACAACCAATGCAGCTTTGGTCATCTCACATTTTCTTGTCAACTATCTTCTACACTGTATGTGTTCGTCTGATTTTGTGAAATCAATTCAATAGGTATGAAAGTTTTCAAAATAAATTAGAGGACCTTGAGAGCAAGTGTAGTTTGTATTATTATCTTTGATTTCTTTCGAAGGACTTCCAAGCCCAATATTTCTCAAAATGTTTTTCTTCTTTGCACTGTTATTCTTGAGTGGTTTTGCATCATATGTTGTTGTTGTTAGGTTTATGGTGATTTTGGTAACAGGTTTTACACTCTTTGTTTGCTCAACGAATCAAGTGTAGCTTGTATTAGTACCTCTGATTTCTTTTAAAAGACTTCCATGCCCAATTTTTCTCTAAATGTCTTTTTCTTTGCACTGTTATTCTTTAGTGGTTTTGCATTAGATGTTTTTTTTGTCAGGTTTTTGGCGATTTTGGTAATGGGTTATACACTCTATGTTTGTTCAATGGTTTTGCAGAATAAAGGTTTGCAGTGATAAATTCTATTTTTATAATGGTTTCTCACTCTATTTATTGAAGTTGTAATTAACCTGAATCGATCTAGTGTTTCTTTTCCTTGATCGGGCTTACCTGTATGTTGATGTAACCGTTACTATTAACCCGATGGCATTCTGTGTTTGGTTACAGGTTTTGCACTATTTTTTTATCTTGATAGGTTTGTAGTGTTAATTTATGTTTAAGCGTAATAGTTTTGGATTCTATTTGTTGAAGTTGCAATTAACCAGAACTCAATCCTTAGAACTTTTCCTCTCTTGTTCTTAACTGTTTGTTGATATCTCTTATTATTTAACTATTACCTATTAACCAGATGAATATAGCTTATATTAGTGTTTTGTAGAGATTTCATAATAAATATAATGAAAATGTATGGAAAGAAAAAGCATCAAGGGATGGGTTACAGCTATAAAAATACAGAATCAAGGAATGGCAGCCGTACGGAATCGGTAGGTTACAAAAAATCATCTCCATATGGATAAAAACAAACACATTTTGGTCAATGTACATAAGCCTATTCTTTACTTACGGTTCTTACATGTCGAGATTAATATAAGCCTAATACTGTAAGAACATGTGCTCAAGTAATTTTCTATTCATATTTGTAATAATGATTTTGTAAATGCAGCCTATTCATGAGAGAATAAAGGGATACAGAAACCGGTATTTTTGCAAATGATGGTATGATGAATTGCCCGATGTCCTGAAGGTGAAGGTTTTAGATGCTGGTTTCGACGAATTTGTCAAAGTTTTAGGGGTTGAATTCTATAGCAAAAAGAGGAAAGTATTGAGGGCGTTGGCAGACCGTTGGTGGGATACTACCCACATATTTCAGTTCGTTCAATTTGAAGAGTTGATGATTACCCTATCGGATTTCGGCTCATTTACAGGCTTACCAGTTTCTAGAAAGCCACTGGAGTACGACATGGATGCTCACAAGAAAAGTGAAGAGCTGATCTAGTGGTTTGGAGAATCTATGGTCGATTCTGCCAATATGATGGTTACTTTTCGAGAGCTTTATGGGGCTTATAAAGGATTTAGCGGGAACAAAATGTGGGCCAAAATTGTTTAAAGATAAACTAGGGTATTCATATTTACGTTGGTTGGTAGCATTTTACTATGTGACAAAGGTTGGTTGGTAGCATACCTGTATTATATGCCAAACTTAAAAGACTTGTCCTCCATTGCTTTGTACAATAAGGGTGGGACTGACCTTTCTTGTTTGTACAAAAACATTGATGCTATGGATTGAGGGAATCAAAGCACTGGTGGTTACTGGAGGGCTTGGGAGGTAATGATTAGCAGTTATAATTTAAGACTAACAGGTATTAAACAATGTTAAGTTTTTGTATTTTAACGGTAAACATATTATTTTATGGTGGCTGTTACATAGGTGTGGGCTTGTGAGTATATAAAACCTAATGAAAAATGTGTAAACTGCTAGGGAAATGGAAGGATTTATCCTACAACAATGACGTGGGGTATATTTAGTAAGAAAGTTTATTACATTCAGCTAAAGGGTATAATAAGGAAGCTATGAAGGAAGGTTGTAGGTAATGCTTTAAACACTAATGGGATTCTCCCTACCTTTTAGTCTCATATTTATCGAAGAGCTCCTAGTTTGCTACCAGATATGTCTCTATAATTTTGATTCCCTTCCGGTAAACATGCACCGATGAGGAATGTTCACGGACTACTGCTGACTTACGTACAACAATCATCTCAGTCCACGAAGAGTTGGATTCTTTTAGATGGGCTATACGGGTATGCATGTTACCTAGGAGAGCATGCGATTGTTCAGAGATTGGGATTATGTTCACCATGTGTTCCCAAAGTCTCACCAGCATCCATGCTCGGGGACTATCTGATTAAAAAGGATAAGGCCAAGTTGGGGTTGAGATGCAAATAATTTGTTGGAGACTGATGGTGGTCCAGAAAGGTATAACGAGTTCGTAAGATTACATGTAAAATTCATAAGTTACCCTGCTAAGGAGGTAAGTTTATTCGAATTTGTTGAATAATCCTTTTTCCGACTAGAAGTATCATGGGATAAATACTAGTAATGGACTTGGTTTTTATAAATATTTAAACTATTCTTGTTTTGTTGTATTTAAATCCGATGAAATTCACCCTAATTCCAATGGCCTTTTCGAGTTTCCACCTTGGCAAATCCCCCTCATGATATTCAAGGAACACAGATTTACATGCCAACTACTGTAGATATCCAAGGACTATCCCTACATATCGATACCTGAACAGAATTTTTTTTGAGTTGTTTAGTTGCTCTTTTTCTTATGAAATTATATATGGACATTTGTTTTAGGTAGATTAGTACATAGCATAGCCTTTTCACATAAGTTCCCGTTGCCCAAGTGAAAGAGCCCATGTCAGTGATTTCTGGGATGACCCAAGTTATCACGGAGGGCAGGTTGATAAGCTCCAAACAACTGCAGCTCTGGTAGGGTGATTTGTATTTGTAAGTCATTTATAATTACCAGTATTGTTTACAACATGAATTTATCTTGCTTGCCTGTTTTGCATTTTGGTCAATGTTTGTATAAACCTAATGTGGTAACTTTAAGACACCTATGGATGAATCGTCTGATTCATCATGGCAATCAGAACCATATGAAAGAACTAGTGAGGGAAGTAACTTAGATGATAGTCTAGATGGTTGGCTTGTAAGTGAGGATGTTGATCCTACAAAGAGTGAGGAGGCACGTCACTAGTAAGGTGACACAGGTTTCCTATGAATGATTTTTAACAAACCCGGTAATAAAATAGTCAAAGGTGTTTGATTATCCAAATAATTGGGCACCGTGTAATGTTCAGTTGTTTCATGATAATAGGTCATTATGAGTTGCTCGGTTGTTTTAATAACACTGGCCATATATCTTAAAAATAATTGTGTAGCCACAGATTCTGTTGAGGAGGTTCAGTTGAGTCGGGATAAAGGAAAGGACAATATGGGGATAAAGGATAAAGACATTACCGGTGAGTTGGAAAGAAGCCTTGAACAAGTGAGTGATACCCACATGATTGATTTAGAACCTTTACTGAGTGGTCTTTCCAACGAGAAGGAAAAGCGAGCCCAAAAACAAAAGAGAGAAAAGAAAAAATACTGATTGCTGCATCCGAAGAGAACCATCCAAAGAAGAAAAAAGGTATTCTAGACAGTGATACAACCAATATGAACCTAAGGCAAGTTCCAAAACCAAAGAAGACAAGAGGAAATCTAGATAGTGATGCAGCAAAGGAGAACCTAAAGCAAGTTCTGAAAATAATGAAGAGAAAAGGCACTGTGGACAATGATGCACCTAATGATAACCTAAACCAGGCTCCCAAACTGAAGAATCTCTATCACACATCCTTACATCTCATCACCAGTTGGACATGCAACTTGTCAAATTATTTGTTTTGAGTCTAGGAAATTTTAGATCGAGTCATTTTTATTCGTGTCTTATTTGTGTTGTTTTAAGGTTTGCTCGAGGACGAGCAAAGGTTTGGTTTTGGGGTATTTGATCATGCAAAAAGTGTTCTATATTTTGGCCCTCAATTCCATTTCCTTTATCTCACTTTCTTGTATTTTTATGTATCTTGTGGCTATTTTGATATGTTTGCAGGCAATTAGGTACATTTCAAAAAAAGGATGGAAATTATAGATTTGTATAGAAAACAGACCAAATCGATGAAGTAATGAAGCATTAGTGAGCTAGTACTACGTGAGTCTCTACCCGCGCACCGAGAGATTGAAATTGAAGAATGGCAAATGTGGGGGGTATTTACCCACACACCACTAGTGCACAACTCACGCACATGAACAGACCAGAGAAGTAGAGCATTAGCATCAGGTCCATTCATGGGTATACAACCCGTGCATCTCACCAAAACCAGATAAGAAAATTAGGAGCATTAGGTCATTGCATGGGTTCCTACCCGTGCTATACCAGCACATTCCGTACTTCAGGATCTGCCACATCAGCATTTCAAACCTACTTCGGAAATCCTATTTAAGGAATCATGTGTGTAATCAGCCACACATCCACAAACCATTTACATTACACTTTTCCTCCCACTAGATCTAGAAACCATTCTCCCCCAAAAACAATCCAAACCATACATCATCTTTATCATTTACTACTTAAGAACGATATTGGAGGTGGATTTAAGCTTTAAGGAAGAAGGTCTTTACATGGGTTCTTTCTATTTCTCTCCTCTTTGTCATTTTGTTACATTTATCATGAGTATCTAAACCCAATTTAGGATTTGATGTAATTAGTCCATAGATTGTAGGATTTCCGCCATTTTGATTTGATTAATATAGTTCCAATTATTGTGCTTAACTATGTTTAATTATCTCTTGAATTAAGTAGGCATTCCAACTCTTGATTCTTGTTGATTGATTGAAATTATTTCAGTAATCAAATTTTAATTGTAATCTTTGTGAAGTGGGTAGGCATTCCAACTCCCATATCACTTAGTGGTTGCTCTTGGTCTTTAATGCATTCACTTTGGATTGGGTAGGCATTCCAACTCTTAACTCAATGTAGCGGTCGAATTTATCAGTTGTTTTAAAAAGATATATATATGATTTATGTTTTTTGGAAACAAATATTTTTAAGAGGAACAACAACAAGAGAGAACAATTAACACTTAATTGTACGTAAAACAAAAGAAGAACCCTAAAAGAGTTCTAAGGTTTTTGATCAAGAAGAAAAAAAAAATCCTTCTTCTCTCTTCATCCTCTAGTTGTTCACGAGTACTATGATACGCCAACATATAGTAGTTACCAGTCGCGGAAGATAGCGAGGAAGAACAAGTGGTTCAATTCAGGAGTGGATCATAAAGAGAAGGAGCCACCTATAAAGGTAAGATGAAATCGTTTCTTCTCTTCTCTTTTATTTCGATTTCGATTCCTACTATTTTACTGTTCAAAAAAAATAGATCCTAGGCTTTATTGATTACAATATTTATGAAATAATGTTTTAAAAAACATGCTTCCACTGCGCGATCAGTAAACCGGGATTCCAACAATTTTATAGGTTGATTAGTACTCTAATAAACTGACTACATTTGATCTGATTGGTTATCTCGTTAACCAAACATAATTGAAATGGTTCGTTCAATTGTTAACCGATCATATTTGATTCGATTAAAGATCAACCTTCAAGCTTGTGTGCTTGGTGTAGGAAAAATCGTGCAACGGAAGCGTGAAAATTAAAAAATTAGGGTTTCGTTATAAATAACAAATTTCCCTTTCTAATAACAAGAACCTTAACCCTAGATTAATTGATGTATATTAAAAGTATCGTACCTTTTTCTCGTGATGATTGAACAAGCGTCAAATTAATTCTGTAAGATCTTTATATCTAATCACGAACGTGAATCACCTAGGAGTGTGGGCTCCCTTTCTTTAAATTTTATACCTGGGGATGGAAACAAACAAAATCTTTCTTTTTGTTAGTTAAAATAATCCTCCAAGAAAAAAACAAAGAACATTAGGTCACTCGTGAATTATCAATCAATTTGATTGAAACTCCCGTGAACCTTGTTTCGATGTTGTACACAAAACCTTTTAATGTAAAAACTACTAGTGTACTATCGAAAACTAAACGTTCTTTCTTCCTTTTTTTCTTTGCCGAATCTCACACTATTTCATTAGAGTTGATCGAATTTTGTCTAGAATAAAATCACATTTTTCTCCCTCAAAATATCTATGGTAACCAAAATCTTCTCTCTAAAAGACTAGGGCTGGCCAAAATCAAATCTATGAAATCACCTTAGGTTGGCCGAATTCCCAAACATATATATATATATATAATCATAAATCCTCTTCATAAATCCTCTCCTATGAAGGATTTACTTGGTTGGCAAGAATCCCTTCCTTATGTGGATTTATTTGGTAGTTAAGAATCCTTTTCTAAAAGGAATTCTATCCTCTTATATATATATAGGGTTGGCCGAATTCTTCATAGAATATATATTAGGATTTTAAATCCTTTTCTAAGAAGGATTTACTTGGATGTTAAGAATCATTTCCTTAGGTGGATTTACTTGGTGGTTAGGAATCCTTTTCTAAAAGAAATTCTATCCTACACCAAGACTCCCAATCCAACTCAAAAGTGTATTTGTAACCATATTAAAAACTTCTTAATTTGATTAGATAAATAATTCCTTTTATTTATCTACTTATCAAATGTAGTCTTTAATATTAATTATACTACCAACAATAGTATAATATTAGGAGACCATCTTCTACTAAAAAATATTTTTGACTATTAATTAAATAATAAATTAATTACCAAATTAATTAATTTCCATTTAATTAAATAATAATTAAAAATTATATTTCGCTATTCTAAATAGCCTTGTCGCTCAACACATATATATGGGCCAATATATTATTTTCTAATTTTATTAAATTCATTTAAACTTAAAAAAAAGTCTACATGTGAACTAGACCCATTCTTACAAAAATAAACAAGTCCACATTCCTCAATACAATTCTAGATGGACCCTTAAATTAGTCCGATAGAATATATCAAGTGATCCAGGCAAGTTCGTGTGGATTAGGAACTTGCCGAGCTATCTAAATTTAAGCTCCAACAGACACAACCCAATCACAATCAACAAATGATTCACTTAGGTCTAATCTATTAATTTTAGTTCATTCCGCTAAAAAACTAAAATTGAACTCTTAAATAAATATAAAATAAGTTAATATTTCTCATTCATACCCTAGACAACCTTATTGGAGAAAGTGTATCCTCGTGAAGAATACCAATAATCGCCAAGAGCTCATAGACCACCTATAACTCTCCAAGTTACCATATTTACTCATATGACCACATTTTGAACTTGAATATTTGACTTGTCCGAAGCCCTATTTCAATAGACGCTATTGAAAACTTAACGTTAAGATTTAATATCCAATACCTCAAAACATCCATATGATGATATTCTACTCACATTTAATAAATGGAGCCATGATGTCCATATCTATAAATGAAGTCATCTATCGATTAACAAATGAATACCACCAAACTATCGAGGATAGACTATGCTATATAATCATACGCATTGATAGCTCAAATGATAACACTTGTAACCATAAGTCCATCATTTAGCTCAGGATTTGAGATAGACCCTCTGATTGTCTTCAAAAGAAAAACTTTTATACATTGACGGTTCTAGATAAAGTATTTCATTGTGATCCAATTCAATGCACCCAGGGCACAAGATTCTTTTGCCTAAAGACACCACACTTTGATGATTTTAGACTCACCATAACACATTTGATCCCGCTTAAATGCTAGCAAAAGAATCTACAACTTTGACAAGATAAAGGCGCCCAACCTTTTATCTTAAGTTGTGAATATTATTCTAGACTAACTGAAGAATTGTGTCTACCTCATACATATCTTGATGTTTGAACAATTCTTCTTTTCTCGTAGTCTTTTGACCTTATGATTATTTACTTTTGACAATTATAATAATTAAACTATAAATGCTATAAGATTTGTTAAACTAGAAATCACTTTATTCATATGAAAAGATTTTTAATTACAATATTACACTCTTGCTATCGAGCATAATCCTAACAATCTCCCACTTGATCTATAGGAAATGTGTCATATCTCTCATCCCCATGTTCTTTAGATGCCTATCAAAACTCTTTTGGGAAGGAGCCTTTGTAAAGGGATCTGTTAGATTTTCTGCCGACTCGATCTTGGTAATCGTCACATCACCCCTATGCAAAATTTCCCTTAGAAGGTGATACTTTCTTTCAATGTGTTTCCCTCCCTTATGACTTATTGGTTCTCTGGAATTAGCCACTGCTCCATTATTGTCACAATACATAGTGATCTGCTTATTCGCATCAGGAACCACTTCCAAGTCAATCAAGAATTGGCGGAGCCAGACAGTCTCTTTAGCAGCCTAGCATGCCGCAACATACTCAGCTTCCATGGTGGAATCAGCAATACAAGATTGCTTGATACTCCTCCATATGACTGCCCCTCCTCCAATAGTAAACACAGATCCTGATGTTGATCTCCTAGATTCAGAATCTGACTAAAAATTAGAATCTGTATACCCAATGGGAATTAAATCCCCTCCAGAGTATACAAGTATATAATCTCTCGTTATTCTAAGATACTTGAAAATATGCTTGACTGTCGTCCAGTGATCAGGACCAGACTTCGATTGAAACCTGCTTACTATGCCCACAACAAAACAAATATATGGTCCAGTACAGAGCTTTGCATACATGAGACTTCCAACTGCCGATGCATATGGAACCCTACTCATGAATTGCTCTTCATGCTCATTCTCTAGAACTTGTTCCTTAGAAAGTTTGAAACCATGTCTGAAAGGTAACATACCTTTCCTATAATCTTGCATGGAAAACCTAGACAATATTTTATCTATGTATGAAGCTTAGGATAATGCAATTGTTATATTCCTTCTAGCCCTTATGACTTGGATACCAAGAATATACTTTGTTTCTCCTAAGTCCTTCATATCAAACTGTTTTGCTAACCATTCTTTTATTGATGTCAATAAACCTACACCGTTTCCGATGAGTAGTATATCATCAACGTGAAGAACTAGGAAAACCATCTTGTCGCCTTTAATCCTTTTGTATACACAAGGTTCTTCAAAGTTTTGAATAAATCCAAAACTTTTCACGGCTTAATTGAACCATATGTTCCAGGATCTGTATGCTTGCTTCAATCCATATATGGATCTTTGCAACTTGCATACCCTTTCCTCTTGGCCATTTTCAATGAATCCTTCTGGTTGCATCATATAGATGCTTTCATCAAGACTTCCATTAAGAAAAGTTGTCTTGTCGTCCATTTGCCAAATTTCTAAGTCTAGAGATATCGCAATGGATAAGAGTATCCTAATGGATTTAAGCATGGCCATAGGAGAGAAGGTTTCCTCATAATCAATACTTTCTTTCTGTGTGTAACCTTTAGCTACCATTCTAGCTTTAAAGGTTTCCACCTTTCCATCCATTCCTCTTTTCCTCATGTATACCCACTTGCACCCAATTAGTTTTATCCCTTTAGACAAGTCTACAAGAGACCAGACTTTGTTTTTGAACATAGATTCAATTTCAGATTGCATTGCCTTTTGCCAATAGCGACAATCAACATCTTCCATTGCTTTCTTGTATGTATAGGGATCATCATCGTCCGAAAGATTCTCTAGTAATTCTCCTAGACCGATGTATCTCTCGAGTTGTCTACTAACCCTCCCACTATGACGAGGTATGGTAGATTGTTGATCTTGTGTTGGTACAGAACTTATAATTGGGCTTCGTTGTGAAACCTCTTGTGCAATTGTATCTCCTTAAAGCTCATTCAGGACAATTCTACTTTTAGGCACGAAATTATTCATATAGTCCTCTTCCAGAAATTTAACATTTGTTGAAACAAATACTTTAAGATCTGAAGGATTATAGAAATAATATCCTTTTGTTACTTTTGGATAGCCTACAAATATGCATGTTTTCTAAACGGGACTCAATCTTTTGTCTTTCCTTTTAACACGTCCTTAGGTGTTGTAAACTAGTCTTTCGCCCAATCCACAACTCATGCCGTGTTTTAGGAACCGACTTAGATTGTACATCATTTAGAATGTACATAGCGGTTTGTAAATTATATCCCCAAAAGGAATTATTGATCATTGAATAACTCAACATAGACCTAACCATGTCCAAAAGAGTTCTATTTCTCTTTTCTGTCACCCCATTTTGTTGAGGTGTACCTGGTGCAGAAAATGAGAAATTATCCCACTATCAATAAGATATTACTAAAAATTACCATATCGATATTCTCCACCACGATCAGACACCAAGATTTTTATTAGTTTCCCAAGCTGATTTTCTATTTCAGCTTTAAATGCTTTGAACATGTCAAAAGCATCCGACTTATGTCTCATGAGATACACATAGCCAAATCTTGAGTGATCATCCGTGAAAGTGATGAAGTACTCATATCCACATCTAGCTTGAATGCTCATGGGACCACATACATTAGTGTGTATCAATCTTAAACATTCGATGGCTCTTGTGCCTTTAGTCGTAAACGACCTTTTGGTCATTTTACCTTCCAAACAAGATTCATGAGTTGGTAGATCATCGACCTTTAAGTCCATCACTAACCAATTTTTCAATCCTATTAAGGTTAATATGAACTAGGCGTAAATGTCATAGGTAGGTTTCACCTTTTGATAATTTTACTCTTTTATGATTAGGTTTCATTGATTCCGTGTCTAACAAGTAAGAGATATTTATATGCAAGTAGAATAAACCGTTTTTCAATGTACCTTTACAAACAAATTTTTTATTCTTACTAATTATAAAACCTTTATTAAAAGTAACCGAATATCCAAATTTATTTAGACAAGAGACCGAAATTAAATTCCTCTTGAATTGTGGTACATAATAAACGTTTAGTAAAATTGATTGACTATAAGAAACTAAATTGATTCTAAAATCTCCCACTATACTAGTAGACACCAATGCTCCATTGCCTAAATACAAGTTGAATTCATTCTTTTTCAGTCTATTCCTTATACCCTTTTCACCACAAAGGAGACACTTCCATTTGATCTTGGTAACTTTCTTGGTCTCCTTCTAAGAAGGCCCAAGCTTTCTCTTCTGTTGTTTCTTGACCTTCTAACAGGTCTTAACAGTAGTAACTTTACCAACCATATGAATCTCTTGACCCTTGCCTTTCATAAGGATCTTCTCGATGCTCTGATCATCTTGCATCAGGCTTTGCAAGATGTTTTCCTTATTATTCAAGGTGTAGTTCAACTTGAACTGATCAACAGAATCTGATAGTGAGTTGACACACATGTCAATTTTTGTCTCACCATCTCTCAACACCATTCAGTTCAGTAATGTTGAGATGTGCTATGACTTTCATCATGTGATCTTTCACAGCCTATCCAGGTTTCATCGTAAGATTCATGAAAGTAGTCATTGCCTCTCGCTTAGTCGTCCTAGACCTCATAACAAACATCTCCTCTAGAGACAGCATTATATCGGCAGCAGTCTCCATTCCTTCATGTTGGTGTTACAACATGTCGGAGATGGTGGCCATAATATAACATTTAGCCATCTCATGTGAAGACTCCCACTGCTGATACTCATCTCTTTGCTCTGGAGTAGATTCATTAGTAGGAGTGGTTAAGGAATAGACATAACGAATTTATGTTTTTCAGCTTGCAATAACAACCCAATTTTCCTTTTCCATGTGACATAATTATAATCAGTTAAAGTATTATCTTTTAGGATGTTGATTAGGGATGGGTCATGATTTCATTTAAATAACAAAAATTACATAAGTAAATAATCATGATATAGCACTGTTGAATATTTATCTTGAATTAAATTAATTAATTCAATCGTAAAATTCAACAGTAATCCAACACCCACAAATGTCACACCTCCTTTGGGAGTTCGCACCAATTACTGGTTAGACTAGGTCCCACCTAATTGTTAACATAACAACCAACATTTTCAATTTAGCCTTGCAATTTTATTGACAAGAACTCTTATAAGGATATTAATAAAATTACATTGAGTGTGTTACCAAGTTATCGACCTTCAATATAATCCATCACGAATATCCCTCCTTTGGGAGTAGATATCGTTTGGGCTAATTGTCTAGTCTATTCTTGTAAGGAAGTATCTTGCTAAATTCCATTCACGAATACCTCTTAGGAGGTTATTACACGAAACATAAAGCTCAGCTAAACTTGGAGGTTGTAGGTGTTCAAAAACACCTTCTCCCACTCAGTTTTTTAAGGCATGTGATCGAATTCTAAAGAATGATTTACCAAGTTATCTAGATGCTAATTTAGATACCTAAACCATTCAATGCGCATGCTCATACCAAAAGAGATATATGAGTGGCACTCATATTCTATATGACATGTTATCATACAACAACAAATATTGTAATTTTTACAAAAATATAAATAGCCACAATTTTGGTCCATCCTAGAAAAAAAAAAGTAAATTACATATGTCTTGGAATTCAAAAACTCATTTCTTGGTGAACAAGTCTTCACGCGACCTCCGTCGTTTGGACTCCCTCGGCTCCCATGGGTGTGCGCATGCCACAACCCCATAAAGGGCTGCCATAAGCCCATGGCTTCCATAGGGCTGCCATGCGTAGCCCATGCCACAACAATCATGGCCGTCTACTCTTCGCACGCACGTTTGTTGCCATGGCTCGCACGGTCCCAAACTTGTTCCGGTTGCTTCAAATTCATCAAATCTTCGAGTCTTCGATGCTTGAATGTACTGTAGAATAATTTAAAATAAAAACAATACTGCTGTTTTTTTTTTGTTATTACAACATAGTGCAGTTTTTTCTTTTTATTACAACAACAAAATAAAATAAAAAACTTAGCAACTACCAAGAAGGAAATTATAGAAATGATAGGCTACCCTTCTTGTTACAATCCCAAACAAAAATACATTGAAATTCTAGGACCAAAATTGAGCAACAACAGACAACACATAAAACATATATATATATATATATATATCCATACATTCCAATGTAAATATATATACGAATATCTAGAGTGTCATCTCTTTCTAAAACATGCATATATACAATAAAAAGATAAAAAATTCACAAACACATACATCATTTAATCAAGGGTACAACCAGGCTCTGAAACCAATTGTAGGGAAAAACATGCAATGGAAGCTTGAAAATTTAAGATTAGGGTTTCGGTATAAATAAAAAAAATTCCCTTTTTAATAACAAGAACCTTAACCCTAGATTAATTGATGTATATAAAAAGTGTCATACCTTTTTCTCGTGACGATTGAACACGCGCCGAATTGAATCTGTAAAATCTTCCAATCCAATCACGAATGTGAATCACCTAGGAGGGTGGGCTCCCTTTCTTTAAATTGTATACCTGAGGATGGAAATAAACAAAATCTTTTTCTTTTATAGTTACAATTATCCTCCAAGATAAAAATCCAAGAACGTCTGATCACTTGTGAATTATCAATCTAACTGATTGAAACTCGCGTGAACCCGATTTGATTTTGTACACAAAACCCTTTTGATGTAAAGGATACTAGTGTACTATCAAAAACAAAAACGTTCACTTTTTCTCTTTTTTCCTTGGCCGAATTCTACACCCTATATCTATGAGTAGATCAAATTTTGTCTAGAGCAAAAACTAAATTTTTCTCCCTCAAAATTCTCTCTTGCTAGGCCGAATTCTCTCTTGAAAAATACCTAGCTTGGTCGAAATTTCACTCATAGAAACACAGGGCTGGCCGAATTTATCAAGGTAGTATTTATAGGATCACAAATCCTTTCCTAATAAGGACTTACTTGGTTGTTAAGAATCATTTCCTTAAGTGGATTTACTTAGTGGTTAAGAATCCTTTTCAAATAAGAATTCTACCCTTAGGTAGATTTTATTGGTGACAAAGAATCCTTTTCCCAAAAGAGTTCTTTCCTACACCAAGACTCCTAATCCAACTGAATAGTGTATTTGTAACCAAATTAAAGATTTCCTAATTTTACTAGATAACTAATTCCAATTATTTATCTACTTATCAAATATAATCTTTAATACTAATTATACTACCAACAATTGTATAATATTAGGAGATCATCTCTTACTAGAAAAAAGATTTTGACTTTTAATTAAATAATTAATTAATTACCAAATTAATTAATTTCCATTTAATTAAATAATAAAATAAAAATAATATAATTAAACTAAACTTTATAGCTTTGCCGCCAAACACAATATATGGACCATTATATTATTTTTTTTATTTTATTAAATCCATTGGACCTTAATAAAAAGTCCACATGTGAACTAAACTCATTCCTACCAAAAGAAACAAGTCCACATGCCTCAATATAATTCTAGATGGACCCTTAAATTGGCCTGGTGGAATATATCAAGTGATCCATGCAAGTTCGTGTGGATTGGGGATCTTGGCAGGCTATCTAAATTTCAGCTTCAATAGACACAACCCAATCACAATCAACAAATGATTGACTTAGGTCCGATCTATTAATTTTAGTTTATTCCACTAAAGAGCTGAAATTGAACTCTTATATAAAGATAGAATAAGTTAATATTTCTCATTCATACCCTAGACAATCATAATGGAGAAATTGTATCCTCGTGAAGAATACCAGTAATCGCCAAGTGCTCATATACCGCTTATAGCTCTCCAAGTTACTATATTTACTTTTATGACCATATTTTGAACTTGGATATTTTGACTTGTCCAGAAGCCATGTTGGGATTATGCTCGATAGCAAAAGTATAATAATGTATTTGACAATCTTTTCATATTAAAAAAGTGATTTCTAGTTTAACAAACTTGTAGCATTTATAGTTTAATTATTATAATTGTTAAAAGTAAATAATCATAAGGTCAAAAGACTATAAAAAATGACGAATTGTTCATACATCTAGATATGTATGAGGTAGACACGTTTATTTCGTTAGTCTTGAATAATATTCACAACTTAAGATAAAGGTTGGGCGCATTTATCTTGTTAAAGTTATAGATTCTTTTGCTAGTATTTGAGTGGGGTCAAACGTGTTATGATGAGTCTAAAATCATCAAAGTGTTATCTCAATCCTGAGATGAATAATGGACTCATGGTTGTAAGTGTTATCATTTGAGCTAACAATGAGTATGATTATATAGCATAGTCTATCATCGATAGTTTGGTGGTATTCATTTGTTAATCGATAGAGGACTTCATTTCTAGATATGGACATCGTGGCTCCATTTATTTAATGAGAGTAGAATATCATCATATGGATGTTTTGAGGTATTGGATATTAAATCTCAACGTTAAGTTTTCAATAGTGTCTACTGAATCATGGCTTCTGGACAAGTCAAAATATCCAAGTTCAAAATGTGGTCATCTGAGTAAATATGGTAACTTGGAGAGCTATAGGCAGTCTATGAGCTCTTGGCAATTACTGATATTCTTCATGAGGATACACTTTTTCTATTAAGATTGTCTAGGGTATGAATGAGGAATATTAACTTATTTTATCTTTATTTAAGAGTTTAATTTTAGTTCTTTAGTGGAATGAACTAAAATTAATATATCAGACCTAAGTGAATCATTTGTTGATTGTGATTGGGTTGTGTCTATTGGAGCTTAAATTTATATAGCCCGCTAAGATCCCAAATCCGCACGAACTTGCATGGATCACTTGATATATTCTACCAGACCAATTTAGTGGTCCATCTTGAATTGTATTAAGGCATGTGAACTTGTTTTTTTTTATATAAATAGGTCTAGTTCACATGTGGACCTTTTATTAAGGTCCAGTTGATTTAATAAAATAAGAAAAATGTTATATTAGCCCATGTATATGTGTTGGGCGGCAAGGCTATATAAAATAGCTTAATATATTGTTTTTTGTTGTATTATTTAATTAAATGAAAATTAATTAATTTTGTAATTAATTAATTATTTAATTAAAAGTCAAAAACCAAATCTAGTAGGAGATGGTCTCCTAAAATTATACTATTGTTGGTAGTGTAATTAATATTAAAGACTATATTTGATAGGTAGATAATTAAAATGAATTATTTATCTATTCAAATTAGGAAGTCTTTAATATGGTTACAAATACACTATTGAGTTGGATTAGGAGTCTTGGTGTAGGATAGAATTCCTTTAAAAAGAATTATTAACCACCAAGTAAATTCACCTAACGAAAAGATTCTTAACAACCAAGTAAATCCTTCTTAGGAAAGGATTTGTGATCCTAATATATTCTATGAAGAGTTCGGCCAGCCATATACATATATATATATATATATATATATATATATATATGAGGATAGAATTCCTTTTAGAAAAGGATTCTTAACTACCAAATAAATTCACCTAAGGAAAGGATTCTTGCTGACCAAGTAAATCCTTCTTGGGAGAGGATTTATAATCCTATATATATATCTCTTAAGAATTTCGGCCAGCCCTAAGCATTTTCCAAGAGAGATTTTCGACCAGCCCTAGTTTTTCAAAGAGAAGAATTCGGCCACCATAGAATTTTGAGGGAGAAAAATCTGATTTTACTCTAGACAAAATTCGATCAACTCTAAGAAATAGTGTGGGATTCAGCAAAGAATAAAAGGAAGAAAGAATGTTTAGTTTTCGATAGTACACTAGTAACCTTTACATTAAAAGGTTTTGTGTACAATATCGAATCAAGGTTCACATGAGTTTCAATCAAATTGATTGATAATTCACAAGTGACCTAACGTTCTTTGTTTTCTTCTTGGAGGATTATTCTAACTAACAAAGAGAAAGATTTTGTTTGTTTCCATCCTCAGGTATACAATTTAGAGAAAGGGATCCCACACTCCTAGGTGATTCACGTTCGTGATTGGATTGGAAGATCTTGCGGAATTAATTTGGCGCTTGCTCAATCGTCACGAGAAAAGTGTACTATACTTTTTATATACATCAATTAATCTAAGGTTAAGGTTCTTGTTTTAAAAGGGAAAATTTTTATTTAATACTGAAACCCTAATTTAATAAATTTTCACGCTTCCGCTACGCGATTTTCCATATAATTGGTATCAGAGCCAGGTTGTACCCTTGATTAATTGATGTATGTGTTCGTGAATCATTTTCTTTTTATTGTATATATGCATGTTTTAGAAAGAGATGGAACTCTAAGTATTCGCATATATATTTAAATTGGAATGTATGGATATATATATGTTTTATATGTGGATTGTTATTACTTAATTTTGGTCCTAGAATTTCAATGTATTTTGTTTTGGGATTGTAACAAGAAAGGTGGCTTATCATCGCCATAATTTCCTTCTTGGTAGTTGCTAAGTTTTTTTTATTTTATTGTTGTAATAAAAAAAACTACAATGCTTTTATTTATAATTCTTCTGTAATACACTCCAGTATCGAAGACTCGAAGGTTTGAAGAATTGGTAGCAACCGGAACAAGTTTGGGACCATGCGATCCGTAGCAACAAACGTGCATGCGAAGAGCACGCGGCCACATTTGTTGTGGCATGGGCTGCGCACGACAGCCCTATAGAAGCCATGGGCTGTGCATGGAAGCCCTTTATAGAGGTTGTGGCAAGCGCATGCCCATGGGTAGGAGCCAAGGGTGCACATGCCCACGGGAGGTAGCCCAGGGAGTTCAAACGAAAAAGGTCATGTGAAGACTTGTTCTCCAAGAAAGGAGTTCTTTGTATTCCATGACATGTAATTTACTTGCTTTTCTGGGATGGACCAAAATTGTAGCTATTTATATTTTGGTAAATATTGCAATATTTGTCATTATTTTGATAACATGTCATATAGAATAGGAGTGCGACTCATATATCTCTTTTGGTATGAACATGCATTGAATGGTTTAGGTATCAAAATTGGCATCTAAATTGGCATCTAAATTGGCATCTAGATAACTTGGTAAATCAATCTTTGTAATTCGATCACACGTCGTAAATAATTGAGTGGGAGAATGTGTTTTGGAACACCTACGGCCTCCAAGTTTAGTTGAGCTTTACGTTTTGTGTAATAACCTCCCAAGGGGTATTCATGAATGGAATTTAGCAAGATACTTCCTTACAAGGATAGACTAGACAATTAGCCCAAACGATATCTACTCCAAAATGAAGAATGTTCGTGAGGGATTATATTGAAGGTCGATAACTTGGTAACACACTCAATGTAATTTTATTAATATCCTCTCAAGAGTTCTTGTTTATAAAATTGCAAGGCTAAAATTGAAAACGTCGGTTGTTATGTTAACAATTAGGTGGGACCTAGTCCAACTAGTAAATGTTGCAAACTCCCAAATCAGGCCTAACATTTATGGGTGTTGGATCACCGTTGAATTTTTAAGATTGAATTATTTTATTTAATTCAAGATAAATATTCAAAAGTGCTTTATCATGATTATTTACTTATATAATTTTTGTTGTTAAAAAAAAATCATGACCCCATCCCTAATCAACATCCTAAAAGACAATACTTTAACTGGTGATAATTATGTCACATGGAAAAGGAAAATTGGGCTTTTATTGCAATCCAAAAAGCATAAGTTCGCTATGTGCACTCATAAACCACCTACTCCTACTAATGAATCTACTCAGAAGTAAAGAGATGAGTATCAGCAGTGGGAGTCTTCTGATGATATGGCTAAATGTTACATTATGGCTACCATCTCCGACGTGTTGCAATAGCAACATGAAGGAATGAAGACTGCTACCAATATATTGATGTCTCTAGAGGAGATGTTTGCTATGAGGTCTATGACGACTAAGAGAGAGGCAGTGACTGCTTTTATGAATCTTAGGATGAAACATGGACAGGGTGTGAAAGATCACATGATAAAAGTCATAACACATCTCAACATTGCTTAACTAAATGATGTTGAGATAGATGGTGAGACCAAAATTTACATGATTGTCAACTCACTGTCGGATTCCTTTGATCAATTCAAGTTGGACTACACCTTGAATAATAAGGAATACATCTTGCAAGGCCTAATGTAAGATGTCCAAAGCGCGAAAAAAATCCTTGTTAAAGGTAAGGGTCAAGAGATTCATACGATTGGTAAAGTTGCTACTGTTAAGACCCGTAAGAAGGTCAAGAAACAATGGAAGAAAAAACAACTAGGACCTACTAAAATTGAAACAAATAAAGTAACCAAGATCAAAGGGAAGTATTTCCTTTGTGGTGAAAAGGGCATTGGAAAATAAATTGCCCAAAGTCTCAAGACAAGAAGGAAGAAGGTAATATTAATTATCTAGAAACATGTTTTTTGGCGGATTCTATGGATTATTGGACCATAGACTACGAGTCACTAATCATGGTTGTTTTTCCTAATAAGGGTTCAAGGAAAGGAGAAGGCTTAATGAGAACGAATTCAACTTGCGTTTAGGCAATGGGGCGTTGGTGTCTGCTAGTTCAGTGGGAGATATTAGAATTAGTTTAGATTCTAATAGACATTTAGATTTAGTAGACATTTATTTTGTACCTCAATTCAAGAGGAATTTAATTTCAGTTTCTTGTTTAAATAAATTTGGTTATTCGGTTACTTTTAATAAAGCTTTTATTATTAGTAAGAATGCTAAAATTATTTTCAAAGGTACATTGGAAAACGGTTTTTCTATTTGCATGGAAATATCTCTCACTTGTTAGATACGGAATCGACGAAACCTAATCATAAAAGAGTAAAATTATCAAAGGATGAAACCTACATATGGCATTTGCGCCTAGTTCATATTAACCTTAATAGGATTAAAAGATTGGTTAGTGACGGACCTCTAAGTGACTTAAAGGTTGATGATCTACCAACTTGTGAATCTTGTTTGGAAGGTAAAATGACCAAAAGGTCGTTTACGACCAAAAGCACAAAAGCCATCGAATGTTTAGGATTGATACACACTGATGTGTGAGGACCTATAAGCATTCAAGCTAAAGGTGGATATGAGTACTTCATCACTTTCATGGATGATCACTCAAGATTTGGCTATGTGTATCTCATGAGACATAAGTCGGATGATTTTGACATGTTCAAAGCATTTAAAGTTGAAGTTGAAAATCAGCTTGAGAAACGCTTAAAAATCTTGAGGTCTTATCGTGGTAGAGAATATCTATCTGGTGAGTTTCAGCAATTTCTTATTGATAATGGGATAATTTCTCAGTTTTCTGCACCAGACACACGTCAACAAAATGGGGTGGCAGAAAGGAGAAATAGAACTCTTTTGGACATGGTTAGGTCTATGTTAAGTTATTCAACGCTTTCTAATTCTTTTTGGGGATATGCTTTACAAACTGCCATGTATATTCTAAACGGTGTGCCATCTAAGTCGGTTCCTAAAACACCGTATGAGTTGTGGACTGGGCAAAAGCCTAGTTTACAACACTTATGATGATATTCTACTCTCATTTAATAAAGGAGCCATAATGTCCATATCTATAAATGAAGTCTTCTATCAATTCACAAATGAATACCACCAAACTATCGAGGATAGACTATGCTATATAATCGTACTCATTGATAGCTCAAATGATAACATTTGCAACCATAAGTCCATCATTAATCTCAAGATTGAGATAGACTCTCTGATTGTCTTCAAGTGAAAACTTTTATCCATTGACGGTTCTAGATAAAGTATTTCACTATGATCCAATTCAATACACCCAGTGCACTATATTCTTTTGCCGAAGGACACCACACTTTGATGATTTTAGACTCATCATAACACATTTGATCCCACTCAAATGCTAGCAGAATAATCTACAGCTTTAACAAGATACAGGCGCTCAACCTTTATCTTAAGTTGTGAATATTATTCAAGACTAACTAAAGAATTGTTTCTACCTCATACATATCTAGATGTATGAACAATTCTTTATTTCACATAGTCGTTTGACCTTATGATTATTTACTTTTGTCAAATATAATAATTAAACTATAAATGCTATAAAATTTGTTCAGCTAGAAATCACTTTATTAATATGAAAATATTTTCAAATACATTATTATACTCTTGCTATCAAGCATAATCCCAACACAAGATTACTTAACGTATAAATTCTTGTAGGTAAACTGTCTTCGCTTCATTCTGGAATGGCTTGGGAGCTATTCTCCTGAGTGCATCCAACATAATGCATTTGGTAATCCCTATAAATTGTTGTGGAAACATGATCTAATGGCCCTTGTTTGGTACCAGATTCCTTCTTAGAGTGTTCAGGCATTAGGCCTTTCATGGAAATGATCATTAGTACCGAGCCTTCCTACACCAGGAGTCCTGGTCCTTAGGCAAACAAATCCTGGTTGGCAATTAAGGCCACTTTAACACGAGGTATTTGTATATAGGTGAATCTTAGTACCGGGGCATTCCTACTTCAAGAATCCAGGTCCTTAGGCAAAAAGAACCTGGTAGGCAACTAAGTTCTCCTTCACACTAGGTTGTTGTACATAAAGAATTTTGGTATCGAGAATTCCTGTTTCAAGAGTCCTGGTCCTTGAGTGAAAAGATCCTGGTAGGCAACTGATGCTACTTTCTCACCAGGTCTTCGTACATCGACGAATTAGGGTACCTAGCATTCCTTCTCTAGAAAACCCGGTGCTTAGTCAAAAAGATCTTGGTAGGCAACTAAGGACACTTTCACGCAAGGTCTTCCTTAGAGAGATTGGGTTCCGTCCAAGGCTTTATGAGTGTCGTATAGGCTCGCATTGTTTTGGTCTGGTAGGCAACTTAGGTCACTTGTTCACCAGACCCTTCCTAGAGAGGTTGGGTCCTATCCAGAGCATCATGTGTGCCATGTGGATCTCTTGGCCTCAAGGCGATCATAGGCAAAAATGTAGAAGAATAAAAACTTCTTTATTAATCATGTTTAGGCAATACAAGCAAGCATAAAGCGATATAAACTTAAGGTGAAATAACTAAAGGTGATACAAACTCAATGTGATACTGATTAATGCTCAATCCCGCTTCTACAGACTTCATGGTTAGAACCTTTTGAGTTGATTCGCATTTCGAGTATGGTCAATGGGGCAACCCTCTATGTCCTCCAGTTTGTAAGCCCCAATGCAAACTGCCATCTTTATCAAGTAATATCCTTCCCAATTTGAGGCTAGTTCCTTATCAGACCTCTTCTAAATATTCTGGGTAACCTTTTTTAGAAAGAATTCCCCTTCTTTAAAGCTTTAGACTCTGACCCTCTTACGAAAGTATCGGGCGATCCTTCTTTGATAGATCATAACCTCTTCTGCAGCTCTGTCTGCTTCTCTTCCAGGAGGTCCAGATTGGCTCTCAGTTTAGCCTCGTTACTTCCTGGTTCATAGTGTTGGACTTTGAAAGAGGTCAGTTTGTGTTATATGGGTAAGATCACCTATTCGCCTAAAGTTAATGAGTAAAGGTTTTCTCCAATAGTGGTTCTCTTCATGGTTTGGTAATCTCGTAACACATCAGGGAGCTCTTCAGCCCACTTTCCCTTGTTTTGTTAGAGCTTCTTTTTTATGAGGTTCTTAATGGTTTCGTTCATTGCTTATTCCAGTCTGTTCATCTGAGGGTGTCCCACTAATACAAAGTAGAGCTCGATGCCTAAGTTATCACTAAAGTCTCTGAACTGGGTATTATAAAACTGCTTTCCCATATTGGTGATTAAAGCCATAGGAGTTCCGAACAGACAGATAACTTTTTTCTTGAAGAAGCTTGTAGTATTCTCCTTAGTTATCCAGGTGAGGGATTCAGCTTCTACTCATCAGATAAAATAGTCTGTAGCCATTATTAAGTGCTTAGCTTGGCTGGGAGCGGTCTGATGTGATCTACTCCCCAAATGGTGACTGGATAAGGTAAACTAATGGATGAAAGTCATTCTGAGGGTATGTGGCTAAGATTCATTGTCTTCTAGTAGAATTCATAGGATCATGCAAACTATTTCACATTCTGGTGTAAGGTAGGCCAATAGTAACCCATACGAAGCACCTGATATGCTCGGGTTTCACTTTTTACATGGTTCCTGTTGTCCCCTAAGAGCACCTCCTTAAGTGCCCATCTAGTATCATCGAGGTTCAGGTATCTCAATAGTGGAAGAGATTTTTCCCTACGGTTGAGGTACCCATCAACCAGTAGTATTAGGTAATGGCCCTTTTTAGCTTATGTGCCAGATCCGAATATTCTTGGAGTTTATCATTCTTAGAGGTAATCAATGATAGAATCTATCCAGTAAGGGAGTCTGTCTATCGGATATACCTCTTCACTTCCATTTAAGTTAGACCAAGGAATCAGTTGGAGCAGTACCCCCTACGGTAGCGCTTGTCCTCCGGTCACAGTGATTTTAGCCAAGACATCAGCCCTGTGGCTCTACTCTTTAGAACCTGCTCCATTAAAACTTGCCATAGTTTCCTAGTCCTATGTTCTCACCTTTAGCCTAGTATTGTCCGGTTACTTGGTTGACTACCAGTAGCGAGTCAATTTTAACAAGGAGGAAATCTACACCAAGTTCCTTGACCATCTTCATTCCTACTAACAAAGCTTCATACTTTGCATCGTTGTTGGTGGTGTAAAATTCAAACTTGAAGCAGTGGGAGCATTTGACTCTTTCAGGATCGGTCAAAACAATCCCCGCTCAACTGCCTGTTTGGAGATGCCTGTTTGGTTTGATGCTCCGTTTATATAGAGTATTAAGATTTCACGACCGATTGGCCACTCTGGGATTCTTTTTCTAGATAAAGAGCTAGGTTTATGCTCTCGGTGGCATCCAGATTAGATTCCATACTGAATTCTACCATAAAATCAGCCAAGGCTTGAGCTTTGATGGTGGCTCTTGCCTTGTATTTGTTGTCGTATTGGGTGAGCTCTAAAGCCCAAAAGACCAATCTGCCTGATACACCAATTCTTTGAGAAAGCTGCCTCAAAGATTGATCCGTGACTGCCACAATTGTTTGTGCCAGGAAATAGGGTCGGAGCTTTCTTATAGTGGTTACAAGTGCATAAGTGAGCTTTTCTAGGAGCATGTAGTTCTTTTCAGACTTGGTCAAGGCACGGCTCACAAAATAGATAGGTCTCTGGACTCCATCATCACATTCGTTTACCATGGCTCGGCTAATGGTAGTATTTGATATAGCCAAATACAGTTGCAACGTATCTCTTATCTTAGGCTTCACTAGTAGCGGTGGGCTAGCTAGATAACCTTTCAAAGACTAGAAAGTCTACTCACTTTCCTTGTCCCATTTCATCTTCTTTCCATGCTTAATAATTGTAAAGAAATGAATACACTTATCTGTGGACAACAATATGTGAAATTATACAAACGCAATTAAACTGCCTTAAGCTAACCTGAAAGGGGGGATGGTGAATAGGTTGTTACACCTATTTCAATCCCTTGATAACAAACTTATATTTATCCCTCTAGCAAGCTTGAATAACAATACTTAAGGTAATAAAGCGTATGTAGGTAAACATTATGTACTATCAAACCGAGTATTGTCAAACAAGCTTACAAGTTGCTAATGAAAGGATTAACAAATGAAACTACTCTCAAGATTACTCAATATGTTCAAGTATTTAATAAACAACAATTACATACCAATATATCTAAATGCACATACAAAGATATTTACAACTTTGATCAAGTGAAGTGCCTGTATATCACATATTACATAAATCTTGTTTTCAAGAATATCTAGAAATGAACAATCTGAAACAAGATTACAACATACACATACAAGTATACAAGAGGGAGAGGAAAAATCAACACGAGTATTTTTTAAAAGTGGTAAAACCTCCAAGGAGGAAACATCCATGGGTTGAATACAACCATCGGGTACTTTTATTATTGGAAAGCACACAAGACAGTCATCAAATGTGACCAACAAATGACACACTCTATATTAGACTCGATGTTTACCCAATCTATATTGGTAGATTAGAAATTCCTCAAAAGTGATCAACTAATGACTCACTTTCTATTGGAGTCCACTCTAACCAACACTATTAAGAAGTTGGAAATTCCTCAAGAGTGATCAACATATGACTCACCCTCCGTTAGACTCAGTCGCATCTTAATATCATGTGTCTACCAATAAAAAGTTGATTAACTATCCAAGGCACCCTTGCCTCTAGAAAGTCTCCCATGCTAGATTATATGGACTATATGACCTAACAAATACTTGTTACTTAGCTATTCAGACCACATGTCCTAGCCAAGACTTCATGCCTTTTACAAGGACTTCATAAATGTGATCAGTGAATTAAAAAATGCATACAAGCACTCAATATAGAACATGATGATCAACACATCCTATGGGAACAAGACATATGCCTGAAAGATCATAGAACAAATGTTGTCTAGTTACTAACCATGAATACTATTCTAGAATCATGTTAAACACCACAAACACATTTAAATCCTAGAATCATTCATGTGACTAAAACTTGAATCTAAGCATATATATTAAGCACACATTAAAGGTTTTAGTAACAAACGTTAACAACATGCCAGATTCATGAGATAAGAGCAAACAAAGTTCTAACAAAAAACTCTAAAGCATATGTTTTTCCACAATATTCAATTAAAGTAACAATATCTCTAAAATCACAATCAAATGTGCTAAACAAATATATATTCAATTAAAAGAACCTAACCCATGTTAAGACTATTTATTATCACCAATCAATCAATAAGAAGCAAAAAATAGTCATAAATCAACAACAAGCACAATACAATATCCAATCATGTGAAAACAGAGATTTTAGAAACATCTAACTCAATATTAGAGAATCTAATCAAGTTCAATCTAGCTTCAATAAAGCCTAAAACTCTAATCAAAGTATGAACATTAAACATACATATATAGATGAAAAAAAACCAAGGTAATTGTTAAACTTTGAAGATCAAAACTTAGGAAATTTTCAATACCTTAGAAGAAAATGTGCAATCATATTTTTGAACGAGAATCACGAGAAACACTTGGACAAAAGCACTCAACCCTTCTAGGAGATGATAGAGAATTGATAAAGGAACAATCATCAACTTGAATCAATTGAATCGGAGTTCAAATGAAAAATTTATGGTGTTTGGAAGCTGAGAAAGTTAAGAGAAAAAGTTTTGCACATAGGATTTTCAAGTTCTCTTCTTAGAATGAAAAGCGAGAGAGTAGTATTTAAAGGAGAGGAAAATGATGTGGAGAGAAGGGAATTTTGGAAAAGGAAAGCCATTTCTCCACCTTACGACCACAAGATGGCACATGGGCATCTCAGGGGTAGCAAGGGTTGCCTCTTGAGATGGCCATGCACCATATGGGGAGTTGAGGCTTGATGGCCTTTGGCCATTGCTTCTTCCCCTTGTGCTCCTCCCACATTCTTCGACCTTTTTTCAGTCTCTGAACTTCGAATTAGAATCTGTTTACATATTACAAATTGAGACTCTCTCACACATATGGACAACTATGAAACTTAGACCAGAAATTATGAATTCCGCTCGGTACACGAAGATGAAGACAATATGTGGTAAGTGACCGAAAAGTTTCATAACTTTTTACTTGAAACTTGAAATCAAATGAGTGAGTAACTGAAATGAATGGAACTCATTAAGGAACAATAAGATACCAAATTCAAGTCCAAGGTCCACGAACCATAAACATATAAATACATAACACACATGAATGTTATTTCCTGGACACGGTCATAGTACACGTAATTTTAAAAAAAGTCAATTTAAAGCTAATGCATGAGCATTCAATATCAAGTGTGTGAATGTTATAGAAATTGAGCACAATGATGCAGGGATACATATGGATACAATGTGTGTGTGTGCCTAAGCCTTGTAAGTGAAATGAGGTCTGAATATACCTATGTAGAGTAATGAAGCATATTTCTCTTTAAAGACTTGATCTTGCTTGATAAGTTACCAAATCTTCTCTGAAGCTTGAATCATCATTATCAAGCTAAGACAACTAACCAGTACAAGGGAAACATTTTTTTTATATGGAATTAATGCTAACATAACTTAAAAAACCTAACAGGATAAAGCGATTCAGAAATGATATCTTATAAGTTAGCCCTTGTACCTATTTAAGAGTGGTAGCTGATTCAAGGTCCAATGTGGCATTGATCTTCTTAAGGTTAGCCTCAATCCCTTTTTCATCCACCAAAAACCGGAGAAATTTTTCTTAAGCTACCCCAAAGGTGCACTTAGTGGGGTTCTGTCGCATCTGGTTCTCCCTGACCACCTGAAAAGGATGGCGTAGGTGATCATAATGTTGGCCCGCTACTTGGGACTTGATGATCATGTTGTCTACGTACACTTTCTTGGTTCTTTCTATCTGCTCCTTGAACAACATGTTCACAAATCGTTGGTAGGTGGCACCTGCATTTTTAAGACCAGACATCATTGCCTTGCAGTTGTAAATGCCTTGTCCAGTGATAAAACTTGTCTTGTATTGGTCAATGGGGTGCGTCATGATCTAGTTATACACTGAAAAAGCATCCATAAAACTCTAGAGCTTGTTTTCAATGGTAAATTCAACTATCAGGTCTATTTGGGGTAGAGGAATCTGTCTTTTGGACACACATAAGCCACTTTCCATTTTCTTTCGTTACCTTGACCATATTAGCTATCAATTTCGGGTATCGAAATTCTCTGATAAATTTGGTCTCTAGAAACTTGTCCACCTCCTCTTGTACCATGACATTTAGTTCGAGGTTGAAATGTCTTCACTTCTGTTTGACCTGTGAGTAGCCAAAGTAAGAGGAATCCTAGACATCTCGTCATGACTCCAAGCAAATATGTCATTGTACTCTCGAAGGAGTTTTATTAAAACCTCCTTGACTTCCTTCTCCAATGCCTCTCTTATTTTCATAACCTTTAAGGGATCATCTCCCCTAATGGGTACCTCTTCTAACTCTTCTACTAGATGTCCACTGGCCCACCATCGATCATCTTTTTCTGGTTCCTCTTTGACCACACCTTGTACTTCTACTTTTCCCGTGCTATCACGATCTTCCTCTCATACCTTCTTGTTAGGTACAATAGCCATATGTGCGCATTGCTTGGTCAATGTCGTAGAATTGGTAGATACAACATAACATTTGGTGTTGCTTGTTGGTCTCCTCGAACTTCTCCTACCCCACTTTCTACCAGGAAATTCAGGGTGTTGTGATAGATGGACAACACTCCTCTAATTCCTGATACAATAGGTTATCCGAAGATGGCATTATAGGCGAATAAGGCATCGAATACAAAAAAAATTGTCATTACGTTCTGCTAGAGATGAGCTTTTCCAACAATCACCAGAAGGATCACAGATCCGGTAGGCATCAGTGAGTCCCTAGTGAATCCATACAAATGTGTGGTATAGCTATTGTAGCAAGGGTTCTTCAAGTAAAACTTCTCAAGTACTCACTTAAAAAAGATATCGACACTACTCCGATATCGATCAGAACGCGGTGGACTTGACAGTTGGCTATTTGTACAGTGATGACCATAGGTTCATTATGTGGTTGCACCGTGTTGTGAATATTCTCCTCTATAAATATGATCTGGGTCTAGTGAGTGAGTTCTTGCGATCCCCTAATGACCATGAGAACGTCACAGCCTGTAGTTAGCTAGAGTATATTCCTAGCATGGTTCTTTCTGTAATTGTGGGAGGTTCCTACTAAAGTGGGACCTCTACTAATGGTATGGATGATTTGGATCAGCTACATTAGATCCTTCTTTTTAGCCCTTCTTCTTTCTTTCTTTCTTTCTTTTCCTGAACCACTCCGTACACCTCTTTTCATATCGTGATGATGTCCCGCACCTTTTGTAAAACTTTGGTTAAAAGACCACCTCTTAATAATTCTTCGTTCTAGTTGTAGAGATTATAACATTCTAATGTTTTGTGCCCTACGTTGTCATGGAAGTCACAATACTTGTAATGGTTCTACATGTCTTCTGGGAGCTTCATAGAACCAGGCTTCCTTAGTAAACCCATATCAAGGATGGCGAGGTATATGGTTTCCCGAGAGGCAATAAGAGAAGTATAATGGCTATATTCATGCTCTTCCCTTTTAATTTGTGCTACTTCTCTTGGCAGAGGTGTTACTCTATGATGGGTCCTTCTCGCTTGGTATCGCTCCCGCTGTGAGGGGAAAAGAGGTAACCGGTACGTAGACCGATTAGAGGGTCGATTCTAAGTTTTCTGAAATGGCCATGATTTTGAGACTTCCTTCTTTGAACGCTTGACAGATATTACACAACAAGAATTTTAGCCTTTCCTATAAAACTTTAAGGGACAAAGCAAGATTTGTTGGTACAAGTAACCTTTCCCCACAAAACTCAAATTTCGTAGGCTAAGGGTACGAAACTTTTCCCCACCAAACAAGTTTCATTGGCACAGGTAACCTTTCCCCACAAAACTCAAAAATCGTAGGCTAAGGGTAAAAAAATTTCCCTACAAAACGAGTTTCGTCGACGCAAGTAACTTTCCCCCATAAAACTCAAAATTCATAGGCTAAGGGTAAAAAACTTTTCCTCACAAAACGAGTGTCATCGACATAGGTAATCTTTCCCCACCAAACTCAAAAGGAAAAGTTAATTAAAATTAAAAAAATACACTATAATTAATTAATTAATTAAAATTATACATATGATAAAAAATATTAAAAGTTAATTAATTAAAATTAAAATTTTTGGATAAATCCACCACCACCAATCTAATCAGTAGTGGACACTAATGGTGTCCACGGTTCAGTTTCGGTTTGAAACCGTCGAATCTGGTTCCGGTTTCGTTGAAAGGCCAAACTAAAATCATAACCGGATCGGACTGTTTGGTTTTAATTTCATAACCGCCGGTTTGGCGGTGATGGTTTGGTTACGGTTTCAAACTTTTTTTTTTCCACTTGCCACAATCTGATTTGTTCAATTTTTTATATAATATGATAAAAACCAGCAGTTAAACCATCGGTTTTAGGCAGCTTATGGAGAAGCTAAACTATAATCAAACCAGCTCGAAATTGGTTTCCATCTGGTTTCGGTTAGAGGGATTTATGACAATATATCCCGAAGTCTACATCATTAGTTCAATGCCGTGAAATTCAAGTGGTGCCTTGAGATGGCTTTGTTTTCATCCTTCATAAAGAAGGTTTCCACGAGATTTATTATCAAGGTTGACTTCCTAACATATAGGATTTCTAGATGTATTTTTGGTTGACTGACCCTAAGGCAACAACTCTCATGTTAAGTTCATGAGATCTGAAATAGTGGGTTACACTAACAAGGATTTAGTTAAATGATTAATTAAAACCCTGACTATAAAAAGCGATGGTTGAATGATATAAGAATAAAGAGTTATTCTGGTGTATCATTTGACTGAGAATGTCTCGATCCAATATGCAAGTACTTGACCGACCCTAAGGTGGCACTTGCTTGTATTATGTTGGACTGTCATAATGTAAAAACATACTTTTATGGTTTATTGTAGTTCATTAAACATGTTCATGCATCATGTTCATTAAACATACTTTTGGTACTTTTTTTATCTTTGTTTCAGCTCTTTATTCTCTTCTTCCAGTCTTTTGCTGTTGTAGTATCTCTTGTCTATCGAACCCTAGTTTCTCCTCCCATGCATGGCCTCGCGAAGGATCCCATGTCTTTGGAGGCTTTCTTGTTTTCCTCTTTAAATTCAAGTTCAACTATTGCTCCTACTTGTGGTGAGGTTTCTTCTAATAGTAAAGGGTGCAGTTTGAGTAATGTGTTGACTACTATATCTTCTTTGGGTGATCAACCGGTTATTGTTGGAGGTTCAACTCAGTTACATGTTATGAATTTTAACCCCTTACCTATAAGTGGCAAGTCGTATGCGGATCTTTTGACGACTCAAGGCTTTTGTTCAGTCCTTCTCTTTGACTTCTACAGCTTTAAAAAAGGGAGGATTTGTGTATATTCGGGTTGATCTGGTTGCTTATCCATCCTGATTTGAGTTATGAAAAAATGCTCTTACAGGATGTGTGGTTGTTTCTAGTGGGGAGCGTCCTTAAGGCTAAGCTTGGTGAGCATTGGATGATTTCAGAGGATTAGAGACTTAAATCTTTAGCGAAAGGCTAATTCTATATCATTTTAAAGTCTCCTGGGGACAAGAATAAGGTTTGGGGTTTGGGGTTTGGGGTTTGGGGTTTGGGGTTTGGGGTTTTGGTTCGATTAATCTAAAGCCTGGAGTTCTTCGTATTCAGCCTTGGGTTCCGAATTTTAATCCCTCTTTGCATTAGTCCACTAACATGCAGGTTTAGGTTAGGTTCTATGATTTGTCTTGGGAATATTGGCACCTAAAGATCATTTTTTATTTGCCCAAAGGAATGGGGTCCCAATGAGATTGGATAAGGCAACTATTGATGGTGATTTTAGGCACTATGTCAGGGTTTTGGTGGATGTTGACATGTCTACTTTGCTTTCTTCCATGGTTCTTTTATAGAGGGATGATTTTCATAGCTATTTCATTTCGGTGGAGTATGAAAACTTGCCATCGTTTTGCTCCATCTATTCCTCCATTAGCCATTTGCCTGGTTCTTGTCGTTGGAACAAATCTAAGGTTCCTGCTACTAGAGCAGGAAAGTCATCTCAGTCAACGATCAAGGTTTCTATTGAGGATACATCTTTTTAGCCAGTTTGCTCTAAGTCCTTCAAGATGGTTTATCGTTAGATAGATTAGACTATTCTAGAGGTCCCGGCCTCCAATGCTTCAGCTGCTATTTATCAAGATTTAGGGTATATTGATTCTGTGGTGGTTCATCAGTCAGTTTATTCGGGTCCATCTTTTGTTCAGTCCTCAAATTGTAGTTTGACTATTTCTTTGAGCGAGCCTCATTCAGAGCCTTCATCCACTGTTGTGGGTTCATTCCCAGTTCCTTTATCATGTGCTCATAATGTTTAGCAGGTTCGTAGCCTTTTGCCTCGTAGGGCTTATCCTTCTTCCAAATAGAAAGAAACATAGAGGTCTACATAGATGACATGTTAACCAAAAGTATCACGACGGCTTAGCACATTTCAGATTTGCTCGAAACATTTGATGTCCTAATGAGATACCAGATGAATTTAAATCCAAGCAAGTGCCTATTCGGAGTTCCTTCAGGAAGATTCCTTGATTTCCAAGTTCACCAGAGGGGAATCGAAGTGAATCCCGAGAAGACCAAAGCCTTATAAAAAATGACAACTCCAAGAACCCTAAAGGAGGTATAACGTTTGACGGGATGCCTAGCTTCGCTCGACAGATTCATTTCAAAAGCAACTGATAGGTGCACACCATTTTTCAAAGTAATCAAAAAAGGGAAGGGGCTCGAATGGAATGTAGAATGCGAATAGGCACTCCGGAAGATAAAGGAATACTTAGGTCAGGCACCCATACTCTCAAAACCGAAGGAAGGAGAAATACTCTATCTGTACTTGTGCCTTACATAATTAGCAATAAACTTGGTCCTAGTTAGGACAGAGGATGGGATACAAAAGCCAGCATACTATACTAGCAAGGCTCTACTCCCGGCTGAAACCAGATACTCTCAGGCAAAAAAGATGGACTTCGCATCAGTTTCGGCAGCAAGAAAGTTGAGTCCGCATTTCCAGACACAATCAGTGTTTTCACCGACTGCCCACTTAAGAAAATTCTACAAAAACTAGAGATTTCATAGAGACTGACCAAATGGACAATCGAATTAAGCAAATTCGATATTAAATATGTGCCCAGGACATCGCTCAAGGGCCAGACAGTTGTGGATTTTGTAGCAGAGTTCACAAAGCCTGATATGAAGGCAAAGAGGATGTTGGACAGAGGTCTGTCTTGAAAATTATAAGTTGACGGCTCCTCAAATACTCATGTCAGCGGGACAGGGATCATACTATGCACCCCAGAAGAAGACGACGTAGAATGTGCCATGAGATCCGACTTCAAAGCAACAAACAACCAAGCAGAGTATGAGGCACTGCTGGCAGGACTTAGAGTTTGCATCGCACTCGGAATAGATAAGGTCGAAATATTCAGTGGCTCACCGGTAGTCGTCAACCAAATCCTAGATGAATATCAGGTCAGAGATGAAAGTATGATGGCTTACTAGGACATAGCAAAACAACTCCTCCAACGGTTCAAAGAATATAGGATTGTCTAGATCCCACGGGAAGAATATGAAAAAGCAGATGCTTTGTCCAAGCTAGCATCAGTAACAACCCAATCAGACCAAAGAATATCCCAATCGAACATCTTCTCTGACCAAGTATAGCAGATCCAAAAGAATTTGAATTTTTAGAAATCCGAACACCGCCAGACGGTTGGATGACTTAACTAAAAAGGTATTTGGAAGAGGAAATACTTCCAAAAGACCCCTTGGAGGCAAAACGCATCAGGTACAGATCAACAAGGTATACTATGATTGGAAGATAAATATACAGAAGAGGATTCTCCCGAACACTTCAAAGATACGTATTAGAGGAGGACGCACACCGGATACAAAAGGAAATCCATAGTGGTGTATGTGGAAATCATATAGGAGGTAAAAACTTAGCACACAAGGTGCTCGGGCAAGGTTTTTATTGGCCTTCTTTGTTCTCTGATGCCCAGCGATGTTTGGAAAGTTGCAACACTTGCCAAAGGATCGCCAATGACATTTGGCAACCCCTTGAGCACCTCAGAAGTCTTACCTCCCCATGGCCAATCATCATGTAAGGTTTGGACTTAATTGGTCCAATGCTGGTAGGAACAAGAGGCGGAGCAAAGTATGCAGTTGTGGTTGTTGATTATTTCACTAAGTGAGTGGAAGCTGAAGCGTTGGTGCACATAACGGAAGAAAATACTACAAACTTTGTGATAAAGAACATACTCTACAGATTTGGAGTTCTGAATACAATTATCACCGAAAACGGTACCCAGTTTGACAACCAAAAATTCAGGAAACTGTGCAAAGAGTACCGGATTTCTAATAATTATGCCACTCCTGCCCATCCTCAAATGAATGGACAAGCCGAAGCAGTGAACAAAATCATCAAGCACACACTTAAAGCAAAGCTGGATGGCAAAAAAGGTAGCTGGGCAGAAAAACTTCCTAAAGTATTATGGGCTTACCGAACAACAGTAAGGACCTCTACAAGGGAAACACCGTTTTTATTAGCATTCGGAACAGATGCCGTCATTCCAGAAGAAACATCATACATGTCGCCCAGAGTCAGGTCATATGATTAAGATCATAATGTTGATATGTTGTTACAAGGCTTGGATGAGTTAGATGAAAAATGGGAGAAATCCCAAGTGCGAAATGAGGCATATCAGCAAAGAGTGGCTAGGCATTACAATTCGCATGTCCGGATTAGGAAGTTCCAAATGGGAGACCTGGTGCTTAGAAGAGTATCGTTGAACACAAAAGATAAAGTCGCAGGCTCATTGGCTGACAAGTGGGAAGGCCCATACAAAATCGAAGGAATGGTCAGGCATGGAGCGTATTGGATCTCTCGATCGGAAGGAATACTCTTACCCCGACCATGCAACACCCAATACCTGAAGATCCTTTTTTCCTGAAATTCCCTAGTTTTAGGCTTTATTTCATTTTAGTAAGGATGTTTTTGTTAGTAATTATTTTTCTTAGAAATCCTTTTGAGATTATTCCATATTTTGTTAGTTGCAGAATTATGAATAAAAATCCGATACGTGATTCCTAGAAATGTGGGCATATGAAAATAAGATCATATAAAAAGACTAAGGATAAAAAGAATTGACACTCACATGCAATAAAATGCTCTGGATCATTAACTTAGTAAACACCCGAATGGGTGTAGAAGCTCAAAGAGCATGCCAGCCGAGAAAGGTCAACTTAGACCTTAGCCAAAAGGCAAACCCGATGCACTAAATTCTGGAAAACTGGTCGGGGCACCGCTGGGTATATCCCGGTGAGTTGCAAAGCTGTGTTAAGCAACTCAGAGCTTAACGATTCAGCAAACCCTTACGTAAGCAAAACTAGAAGACGTCCTCGATGACATGTGCAAGGACCCAAACGTATGATTGTGGTGAGCCTCGATACAACGATTGGGTAGAAACTAAGTATGGAATGCAAGTATAAATCTACTTGGCTTTATTTCAAAATCACTCGGTTAATAATATTAGTCAGTTAATAAAATACTTGGCATTTAAAATTATAATGGACTACTACTCGGATAACGACATTAGCCAGTTAATAAGATACTTGGCATTTCGAGTTGTGGTGGGTTTGCATTACCTGGATCAAAATATTCATATAAAAACAAATTCACTCGGCTAAAAGCAATCACGCAAACATGGAATTTCATAAATAAACTGTCATGAATTTTTTACAAGTTCATTTAAGGCGGAGCCGAGGATTTCGAGTTCTTGTTGATGCTCGGATCAGACACCATTTCGTATTCACAGAGAAGGCTTTCATTCGAAGGCCAAACGATTGTGTCAACCAGATCATCCATCCAAGCACTATAGTCTTCGGTGACTGGTCCAACATCAGGCTCTAACCCGTCCACCCCGGTTTCCTGGATGGCATAGAAAGTTGAAAGAGAATGCTCGGTCGGGACCTCCAGGTGCATAGGATGAGGTTCTTTACCTCGGCTACGATAATAACTCTCCACTCCCTCATCTGAGTTCGAAGAGCCTCCAAGGACCAGTCCACATGATTTTTGATTGAAAATTCCCTAATTAGCTCAGGCCCTATGAGTCGCCTAGTTCTTTACTTTGAAGAACTCACCAACTGAAGCCAACCCCCGTTGAAATTCTCTAAGGAGTAAAGTGTCATAAGCCGGGGACCTTTTAAAGTGATCAACCCCTTGAACTTCAAGTTTCAGTCTAGCTTTCTTTGAGAGAGACTCAACCATCAGAGTCTGGCGCTTAAGGTTTTCAATTTTGAACTCATAGGATGACTTCGCTTCTTCAGTCTCCTGTTCAGCCTGAAGCATCGAATCCTGGGCGGTGGAGAGGAAGTCCTGTAAAGATTTAGCCTTCTCCTCCATAATGAAGGCCATATCCTCGGTCTCTATCTGTTTCGCCAAGCAGAGATCGGCGAACTCTTGGGCAGAACTCGTCTCCCTTTGAAAAGCCTCCTCAATCCGAGCATAATTATCCTCACTCGCCTTTAATTAAGCTTCTAGATACCTTATCCGATCAGCTTGGTGTTGTTGCGTCTGAACAGCCTCTGCATATTCAGCAACCTTCTGAAGAAAAGTATGTTAAAAATGTCCAAACTAATACAAAATACGAAAGTAGGGAGACTCACGTAGGTCACACTGTTGAAAATATTATGAAGGCGCTTTGTCGGGGAACCATTCTTAAAGCGGCTCCAATGGTCATCGTAGATAAAAGCTTAGCCAAAAGACATGGTTTTCAACATATCTTGGGGGGAAGGGCTCGCAGGCTATTCCGAGGATTCCGTTTCTACAGCTTCAACCTCGGAGGGCAAGGAATCCTCTCTATTCAAACTCTCCCGAGGATTCTCTCATTCTAAAGACTTCTCCATTTGAGCACTCGGGGAATCTTTAGCGTCAGCATCTTTGTCGCTCGACTCAATGTATGACACCACTCTCGAAACTTTTGGAGGAGGTCGAGCAGGGGAGTGAGCTGCCTTCCTTTTTTCGACCCGTATATGGCGGAAGTCAAGATCAGTCGTAGGATCTTCTTGATCTTCCATATCTTGGAAAGCTTGAAAAAACCAGGATAAGAAGGATCAACCTGTTCAATAGAAGGTTGTTAGATAAGCATCTAGGTTGGCAAAGATGAATTCTACTCAGCAAAAGTATTTTAAAGGGGTATTGTTATATGTATTTTTTATCAAATGTACACATCACTAACAGATAAGACAACTTCCCAAGAAGATTGTTAGATAAGCATCTAGGTTGGCATCTGGATAAACACCATCGGTGGTATCGCCCAATAACGAGAAGCCAAGTAAGGCCGAATGTTAATACTCGGCACATTCAGCTTTACTCAGGACAACATGTGAAGCCCGAGTTAATAAGTTGTCAACAAGCGAGACATACTGAGTCACAAATTGTCTTGAACACGCAACCACGAGTAAAGAGGAAACAAATATATTCCCCTCGAAAGATGTGCAATCCACTTAAGAAGATGAGTCCAAGAAGGAAACAAACCCAAATAAAGCAATAACCGTACTCTTCTAGAAGATTACACACTGATCAGGAAGTAAGTCCTAAACGGACTATGCAACTAGAATCCTGCGAAGTTGTTGATTCAATACACAAGATCTCCAAAACGGGAAAGATGACAAAGACGACAAAGACAACTTCAGCATAACCAGCTCTAATTAAACATCATCACCTTTCTTTATTTGTGTAACAAAGATTAGGGTTCTATGCACATATAAATAGACTCATAGTCTCATTAGAGGAAGGACAAGAAAAAAAACGAAAGAATCACTGTAAAAGAAAGGCTAGAGAGATCGAGAGGTGTGATTTGATATTCAATATTGGATTTGGCTTGGTTATGCATACAGCCACCCGTGGATGTTTCTCCGGTCATCGGATTTTACCACGTATTCTCGTGTCATAATCTTATCACACTGCATCCTCTTTCTTTGTATCTTTTGGCAGGTCAAAATCGAACCAAACGTTGTTGACATTCTTGACCATCAAGAAACAGATGTCAACAGTTTTCACAAGATTTTACCCTTTTATTTTGATTTCACCTTCTTTTTTCAATATTTAACATTTTTGTTTCAACATTTCACTTTTTTTTTTCAACATTTCAAAGTTTTATTCAATATTTTAATTTCTTTTACAATATTTCATGTATTTCGTGTGTGTGTGTGCGTGTATATATATATATATATATATTAAAAAAGATAAGTTGCATGAGAATTTTTGTAATTTTAGATATACACTGAATCGTTGTTAAAAGAATGCTTATTAACACTTAAACTTAATATTAGAGGGGATGTTTTAGTAATTTTACCTTTAAAATTGTAAACATTTTACTTTTTTTATTGAGATTTTACCTTTTTTTTAGAATTTCACCTATTTTTCAACATTTAACATTTTTGTTTCAACATTTCTTTTTATTATTTTCAACATTTCACGTTTTTATTTAAGATTTTACTCTTTTTTCTTTCTTTCAACATTTCATGATTTTCTCCAAGATTTCATATTTTTGTTTTCCAGATTTCACGTTTTTTATAAATATATATACAGAAATTCTATTGTCATTTCGAACTGATATAAGATATATCAGTTCCTTACATGTGGGTCATTGGATTTAAATACTTTGACTTGATTGTATTAACTTATCAAAACATCTTTTAAATCCAATGATCCACATATAAGGAACTTTATATCAATTCGAACTGATATATATATAATATACATTTAAAAAAAAAAACAAGTTGCAGGGTATTTTTATAATTTTAGATATATGCTGTTAAAAAATTTGATTATTAACGCTTCAGTTTAAGTATTAAAAACGAATTTTTCATATTGTATGTCGTCATTTTTTATAATTTCCACAAAAGACGAGCAAATATATGTAATTAGTAATAGTTGAGGTTTGCCCTGGGAAGAGAAAAATGACCGACTGATACTGAAACTCTATTAATTTTGCACCACATGAAACATGAGGCCCATGATAATACGAGTTTAACTCTTTCTCCCTTTTTTTTTCTAAAAAAAATAATCAATAAATTTTCTTCCCTCTCATGGCTTCCACAGTTGCTCTACATTCTTTCTTTCTCAAAACCCAGAACGGTAATAACTATCATCATAAACCCCTCATGAGCACCAACACCCTAATAATGAGAAGAGCAAGAAAAAACAATCAAAGTTTGCGGTTGATTATGTTGGAGGGAGGAGGGGAAGAGGAGCGGCAGAGGGCGGCACCGGGGGTGGATACGAGGATCCATTGGGAGAACCAGGATGAAGGGTGGATTGGGGGGAGTAGTGGAAATTCACAGAAGAAGCTGAACCCAGAAGAGGATCACAAGAATCTGTTGGGTCACAATTTTTCTGATCTTCTCAATGACTCTTCTGATTCTCATTATCAGTCGGTTACTTACTACTAATATTAATATTGCATGCATCTTCAATCTCGCTCTGTTTTATTCATTTTATTGCATGCAGGTTCTTAGGAGTGTCAGCAGAAGCAGATTTAGAGGAGATAAAAGCAGCTTACAGGAGATTATCGAAAGAGTACCATCCAGACACAACTTCGCTTCCCCTAAAAGCTGCTTCTGACAAGTTCATGAAGCTGAGAGAAATCTACAATGTGCTGAGCAATGATGAGAGCCGTAGATTTTATGATTGGACATTGGCTCAAGAAGCTGCAAGTAAACAAGCAGAGAAGATGAAAATGAGACTAGACGATCCTTATCAACAGGAACTGGACGAGTATGAATCAGTTCCAGACATGGTGGATCGCTTAGGAGGAAGAAACATGGACTTGGGTGACCAAGCTATGACAGCTCTCACCATTGATGTTGCCATCATTATTTTTGCTCTTTGTTGTATTATTTATGTGCTCTTCTTCAAAAAACCGTATTAATTATTTCTCCAAGTACATCATATTTACAAATAATAATAATAAATATATGCAACTTACAGCAGATAGCTTACTTCAATGGGTGCTTGATAAATGACAACTGTATTATACCCATTCAAAATTACTATACACCAAGGTCAAACGATGGAGAATCATTAACGCCAGAATTTGGAGTTAAATCTTGCTTCTGCTTTGTAAAATCTGATTTCCGTTTAAGAAGCATAGCAGCATGTTCCTCCATGGCATCAAAATCGAGATTCCCGTAAAATTGGTCATCATCATCTAGTGTATCTCTATTTGTATCAATCTCATCAGCCTGACCTTGCTGACACGATTCTCTGCCTGCAGCATCTGACTGGAATACGAATTGTTGCTCTAAGTTGATTGCTGGTATAGACCTTGACTGAAAAAAATTGAGCTTTCGTTTCCAGTTTTCCATATTCATCTCGTTTTCTCTTGTTGAGTCGGTAGTTGCACAAGGAATGGCTTCTGAGGTGATTTTCTCTTGGCTAATTCGGACAGATGCTGGATTCTTGGAGGCAGACTGGTCTTCAGACTCGGTCTGAGGTGTCTGGATGGAATAGAATGTCTTTGCTGATGAACTTCCGCTCTCACTTGTTCTCATCATGGGAGCTGCAGAGTCAGGACTATATATGGCAGAAAAATTTGGCTGCCTCACCACTGGTGATTGGCTGAGCAGAGAACGCCTGTTGTAGGAAAGTAATTAGTTCTTGAAGTTGCAGTTTCATCACATTGGAAACCAGGAAAAATGAACTTGAATGAGAATAACTTTGCAAGGCGATTTCATAGTAAAATAATATTACAAGAAATGGAAACAAAAAAAATATTTATGATTTTCCAAGTACAAAAGTCCTTCCCGGGTGGACTCACACAAACACAGGTTTGTTGTGTGTAAAAGAGAGGGATGGAGAAAGAGAATCAAAAACCTGTAAATTGCCATCATGTCAACTCCACCAGATGCAGCTTGAGTACTTGCTGCTGTAGGATTTATCCTGTCATCTATGAAACTATCATCATGTGAATTGTTGTCATGGTCATCTTCTTCATCATCAGATATTTCAACTTCTGAAGACACCCTGAGAAGGCAGAAAAGAAATTTCAGACTATGTTGCTATCAAAATTTTAAAAACTATCATTTGATTTCTTCATATAGTAGAGTTTTACTATCATTACCCAAGCAGGAGATTTTGAGTAGAAATCCTCGCTTTGTGTTAGCTTATAAACAAAAATTAACAGGTATAATTTTCAAAATTACAGAACAATTGCAACAATTAGTGGGACAAATGAGTATAAACTTACTCGGCTTCCTCCTCAATGAATGTTCGTACATCTTCTGTCAGCCTCTTGTTACCTGAACAGAATAACAGGCACTTGGTATTACAAACATAGTTCATATACATAGTACGGTTCCAAAATGATATTGGATAACTGATAGACTGCATAAACATGCTTCTTTAAAGCAAAAACATGGGTAGTAGTAGTACAATTCAATTTGAGGAGAGGCTGACCTCAGAAAACAAAAAAAAAAAGGAAGAAATAAAATACCAAACAAAAACACTAACACGGCACAAATTCTGGTTACCTCTTCCGTGTTTATTTTGGATAGAACTGGTACCAGAAAAAGAACTGGCATGTTTCACCCCAGCAACTGCAGTATTTTCATTCCTGTTGAGAGTATTCTTATTTTTTCCATGATCTACAGCTCTGCACAGCCTTTTAAATTTGCACACAGGCTCAACATTCTCTAACTTGTCTCCTGGACTCAAAGGCCTATCTCTGCTACAACTACTATTTCTGAAATTTGTCAAGGAAGTTTCGGGTTCTTCAGTGACTGGAGAAAGAAAGGTGCATCCTCTTGAACGTTTCATCTTGATTAAAGGAGTTTGAGTTTCTTTATTAACAGGAGAAACAGAGACATTCCTTCCAGTTGCACCATCATTTGTACTGCTCCTTTTCAATTCCCCCAGATTTGGGGACTTAGTTAGCTCTTCAGTACACAATTTAACTAGTGATTCAAGATCTTGGACAAGAAATTCATTTATTTCGTCATTGTTTAGCAGCCCTGCAAAATTAAAGATTATTCAGCATAGTTCAGTCACCCAAATACAAGTTCTCCGAACTTCAGAATGTACAAAAACATGTTATTTTGGGGGGACTATACTGACCACCACTTTCGTTAATAGGAGACTCCGGAACAACACCACCCTTGATCAAATTAGTTAGCCTGGGACTTAGATCAGTATCACTGAGAACATCGTTGTATTCATCAGCTAGCTGTGTTAGTTCCTTTATTTCCACTACATCAAGTGTCTCACTAGAGATATCTCCTTCATTTAATTGTTTTTTATTCACAATTGGAGTCTCCAAGATTTTCTCAAAGCCATCAAGCCTAGATATTGGAAGAGCACCATTGTTTATGCATGTTGTCTGGGAAGAAGTTACTTCTGCAATAGCATTAGCTTGCATAGTAAGTTCATTGCAGTTTCCAACAGAATCATTTAGATGGAAAGAATCTTGCTTCATATGATTTAGCAGCAGTGTATTGTTAGCTCTTAAACACTTGGACTGTGATAGTACTTTAAAAGGTAGTGCAGGGAGAGATACAATTACGACATTTCCCAGAGCATCAACGGAGACGAAATCTGAACCAAAAGGGTAAGAGTGGGCTGTAGGACTTTTTCCATCGAAATGAGGCACATTATGCTTTTCCTTGGTTCTCAAGGTCCCTATAGGTGATAATTCAGAATATGTTACTTTTTTCAGGGATTTGAAGCCTTGAATATCATCTGAAATAAGTGAATCTGCAGCAGAAATTTGAGCTTAGAGTTACAGAGTTATCAAAATATAAAATTGTAGTATTGCACGAGTCTTCTAGACATATACTGTCAAAAAAATATCAGGAAGCAGAAGATAACTCAAGCTAAGAACCAGGAATATATATCCAATGCGTCTATTACCTAGAAATTTTAACGAGATGGGGCACTTAAACAAACTAAAAATTATATAAAAAATAATGAAAAATTTTAAATCATAATAAAATGTGTATTTTTATATAAAAAAATCGATAGTCTAATGAATTTAAAAAAATTGAACATTTATTCGATATGAACTAAATAATATTACATTGAAAAGAACTAAAAACAAAATACACAATATTATAAAAATAAATAATAACAAGAAAAACAACATGAACATGAAATATATATATATATATATAGTTTTATAATAAAAAAAATTGTTTTGTATTTATAATGAATTCACTTTAAATTTATACAAAAATAATTGATTAATAAATATTACTATAAACTTTAATGAGATGGGACACGGGCCCCACCTGGGCCCCACCTGGGTCTGCCCTTACATCTATTTTACTTAGATGAATGTCTACTAACCCAGAAAGAAAGAGAGAGAGAGAGAGAGAGAGAGAGAGAGAGAGAGAGAGAATTGCATAAAATCTTATTACAAAAAAGTTCCTCTTGCAATGCTTCGGTATATATGATGTAAAAGTTCTAAACCGAACAAACCTTGGAGATTCTTCAATAACAATTCTGTAGGTAAGCCATTTCAGAAGTTAAAAGATAAATTACCTTTTTCATCCTTTTCACATTCTGTTTGAACTCCTAAGAACTTGCTTGAAGAGACTTCATCCTGAATCCCTTAAACAAAAGCATAAGTTATCACAATAGGTTACGTGGAAATTGCTAAAAATGACCACATCTAACATAAAAAAAAAAAATCTAACCACATACGAAAATTTAATTGTTAATAACCAATTTTTTTTAAGAAATTCAGTATATATCCGTATATTATAAAAATACCCCTAAAATCAATTTTTCTATTTTCTTTTGTTTTTTCTACCGTCTTCTTCCCTCTTCTCTCTTCCTTCTCCTCATCAAAATAAATTTTTTGTTTCTACAAATCGAATGACTAAAAGAACCACATTGTTGTTGCAACAAATCGACCCACTAGAGGAAGGTTTGATGTCAGAACTGTGTAGAAGATTTGAAGAAGTTATTGAAGAAAAACTTTTCCGATTTGCTCTAAATCGGTTTAAGGTGTAAATATCTTTCATTTGTTCATTAATAGAGTTGGAAACAGTTACTTTAACATGGTTTTAGAGTTATTGCATCACTTTTGAGTGTTTTGTGAAGAATCGAATTAAATTGCGTTTCAAGTTTTTTCCAAAAGATTTCAAGATTCCAAGATTCATTGGTACAAAAACTTGAAACTTTTGAAAAAACTTGAAATGTTGACAAAACTTGAAATCTTCTATAAAAAAAAAAATCAAATATTGACATCAAAAGTGAAATCATTAGTAAAAACTTGAAATCTTCTATTAAACTTGAAATGTTAACAAAAATTGAAATCTTTCGTATGGGTATTCAAGTAATTTCTAAAAAATGTGGTTATTAACAGTTAAACTTTTGTATGTGGTTAGAAACAAAATTCTAATATTTTGGATTGCTACTTTTGATTTTGTCATAGGATAATGTAGCACAAAACTAATCTCAGTTAGAGATAGAGGGCAAACCTCAACAAAAGAAATTGTACCGTCTCCGGAAAAGGTTAGCCCTTGCAAATGTTGCATAATGTCAATCAGCATCCCTGTTCTATAAGAATGCATTACTTTATGCACTCTAGAGGGAAAGGCTTGAAAGTGAGGAAACGCAATCAGTGATGGTCTCATACTATTCCTGGTGGGGTGGAAATACTTGGCAATTATTTCAGACTCAGCAACAGTTAACTTGTCTTTAAAAACAGGTGTCTCGATAGCCTGATCACCTTTTACTTTCTTTACACGGGTAACAAATCGGTCAATTGACAGCTCAACAAGTTGGACTTCAGGTTTGATAATATGCGGAACCTACAAACAAACACATTATTTATAACCTAACAACTCCAAGTAAAGGATATCACCAAAAAACTTCTTTTAATAGATCTCACCATTCTTGGACTAGGATGAAAATTGAAGCTATTCATCCCCCCATCTCGCATATGTTTGTTGATAGCCTTGCTGCTCGCTTGCTTTCGCATATAACCCTTCAATTCAGACCCCTCACAGGCTAAAACTAGTAAAACTTGTCAAGGAACCCATTGAATAAGCATTAAGAAAATTGTGGTTGTTAAGTGGTTAAATACTATTTTTTTGGGAACTTACCTAAAGTTTAAGCTTTTGAATCCAGCATTTAACTAAGTTGGTATTAGAGTAAGCTTTACAAGGAGTGTCTAGGTTCAACCCCTCAATGTGATTATACTTGCATTTGTTATGCATTTGTAATTAATCTTGATTACGCTGTTGATGTTGAATGTAAGTAGTTAAATATACTTTTAGGGATGAAAAAAGGATATCAACTGCATTTGTAATTAATCTTGATTATGCTGTTGATGTTGAATGTAAGTAGTTAAATACACTTTTAGGGATGAAAAAAGGATATCAACTCGCCCATCATGCTTCCTTCCAGTTCTCCCCATTCGCTGGATCATTCTTAAAGGAGACACATTAGCATCAAAACATATTACAAGGTCTACTTCCATGATATCCAGACCTTCTTCACCAATTGACGTGGCAACAATGACGTTGTATCCACCAGATCGAAATTTCTGTGAGAGAATGAAGTAAGCCAACACAAGAAGCTGAGAAAATCAACAAAGAGTAGGATAGTTACCTCCAGAACAGCCTGTTGAACCTTCTGCGACTGGCCTTTCATTGTTTTACCTGAAAGAAATTAACAAATATTTCCTGAAAGAATTCTACAAATTTAACATTCTGCTTACCAAATGCTAATAGATTTTACCAAACATAAAATTACATTGTGTTTTTCTTACCAAGAATAGAAAATTATGAAATAAAGCTAAAGAGCAGAAGTACAAACCTGAGCTTTGACCAATAAATTCAGTTGCCTTAACTATATTCCCAATGTTTGCTAATGTACTCATTATGTCCCTGATGTGAAAATATCATTAGGCCAAGGAAAAATTTTTAAGTTCAAACATCATGCACTGAGATGATAAGAATCAAAACTGTGAGTTAAAGAAGTATTTACGCACCTGACACTTCCTCTAAAATTTGAGAAAATGATAACTCTTGAAAGTTTTGGACCCTTTGTTTCTGCAGACAAACATTTCTCTATTACTTTTAACCACGATTGATTATTAGACCTTAGAAAAAAAATTCTACACATCAATTTATAGCAATATACATAGTTCATGGATTGAAGATTTGATCATTTCAACCAAATGATGTTCTGCATCAGTAACAATCAAACTCTCAACCCTTAAGAAAAAAATCTACAATAATCCACGAAACTGAACAGCTGAATAGTCATTTCTTCATATTAAAAATAAAAATGAACAAAATCAAGACCAAAGCCATGTAATGCAATTTAAAGACAAATCAAGGATTGGGAGTCAGTTGAATCCTTAAGATGCTGAGTTTTCAGAACCATGCACCATTATTGGCTGGTCCAACAACTGGTAAACAGCACTATTGTAGTTATGACATTCCATAATCGATTGCATGAATTATATGACTCATGACTGCAATGGTAAAGTTCCACAAGCTTTAAGATGCAAACCATAATTCAGTCACAACTCAAAGTCTCTCATCAAAATACATGGTGAAGAATAAGACAAAATTAACAAGACATGGTTTGAGTTATGATGAAAAGAAAAACTTAAGGGTTGTTTAGTATGGAATTTAAATACAATTATTTATTTCCTAAAACGAGAGATACAAAAAATAAAAAATAAATAAACAATGTTTGGTTGGACTTTTTGGATACAATCCAAAAATGGTATATGGAAACACTTTAAAAACTGAAGTGAAAATTAGAAAACAAAAACTGTAATAACCTTCTTTTAACCCGAAAGGGCACCTCATTCTCACTCATTACCCTTATATTTCCCAAAAGCCACACCTTTCTTTTCTTTTTACTTTTGATGACAAACTTTACTTCCAAATCCAAACATTAGCTCTTTCTGTTGATTTTCTTTAACTCTAATGTTCAATCATATTTTAGTTTTCTTATTTATATAAAAATATATATATATATATTAGCAATATTTATTTTTTTTAGATATGTAAATAAGTTCCTACTCATATTTTAATGTAAACAAAAATCAACAAAAAATTATAATAAATGAACTTATAGTATTTCATAGATAAAAATTTTAAAAAATATGTTACCAAAACATATATCTCTATTTTTACTGTTTAAACACATTTACCAAATATGCTATAGTCTATACTAATATTTGCAAACACTTTTAAATTCCTATATTAAACACATTTCCGAATACAGAGAATACAAGTCCAATTTACTCAAAGTACAACTCAAATCCTAATTTTTTTTTAAACTGTGATCAAATCAAACACAATATATTTCAAGGAAGCTAAATGACAACAAAAAAGTATCAAGCATGGTTATTTGAAAAAGAATGCAAACAATGCAATTAGTAGGGTGGTCAAAAGGTACTTAAAATTCGAATGTTCAACAGAACAGTGATCCCATTTTTTTTCAGTTTAATTGTCATATTGTCTGTAATCATTAAATGCAAAAAAATATTTCTACTTCAGTCGGTAATAAGGATTTAAATTTCAAGTTCTCAATGTGATCAACAAAATAATATCAGAATTAAGTAGCAGCAATAAGGAAAAACTAAAAAATTTGTCAAGCAAATCAACATCATTCAGGGAAAGAGAAATAAGACATGTTACTTACTGAAATGATCAACTAGTACTTCTAACATTTTTGACAATTTGGGACTTGGTGCACCATGAGATAAACTTTGCTGCATAAGGAGCTTCACTTTCCTAATGATTTCATTTTTACTCGTAAATCTCGCAAATGACCTGTGATAGTTAAGTGCAAACACATTAGAATGTTAAAAACCTGAATCAGCATGTGAATATCATCACCCTTTAATATAATGTACGTGACACTAGATATAATTACGCCAGATCCCAACTCCTATACAATTTGTGCACTATTATTTGAAAACTATTAATATAGTTAATATATTTTTAAAAGAAATGAAAAATTTTATTTCCAAAGCTACTAAACAAAGCAAAAAAGGAAAAATAACACCCAATCCTAGATTCACATAACAGCCACTTCCCAGTTCTGAAGAATTAAGAATAAAGAAACTTCTTAAAATTCAGAAGAAACTAATGCCCATAAAGAAGCTCAAAACCTAACTTTTTAACTCATAATGGATAAACTATCTCCTGAAGAGAATTATCAAGGATCCTAGAATTCCTTTACTTCCAGAAACCCCACATAACAGCCAGCACAGTACACTTCCACAAACCGGCAGCTTTCCTTCCTCAAGCAAAAGCACAATGATGCTCAATCAATTAGTTATTAAAAAAAAAAATCCCAAGTAGCTGAATTAAATTATTGTAAAGAGAGAGAGAGACAACAGTTCAAAAAAAGAAAAAAACTTTGGTCCAGTTGTGATTCTAAGAGCCGACAATTCTCAGGATTGAGAAAATGACTACCAACATCGAGAATGTAAATAGCCAGGGTTGAGAGAATGATCCACTTAACCTTCGTTTTAGAAACAAATCGTTAACGCTCTCAGCAACTTTATTGCAGATAATACATTAAACATATACAAGCAAATTTTCATAGTCTCCCTATTTCAACCTTTTAATCACCCCTCAACTCTCCACGGGTAGATTAGAGAAATTCAAGAGCAGTGATATCCCCTAAAGGAAGACCCAATTTCAGGGGGCAAATCCCACTCCACATCTAGAAAGGAGAAAAAGGACCGGCTTTCTCTACTAAGAGTCAATCCCCATCAAAAACTCTTAGCCAATTAGCCTGCAACCCAGAGATTAATCAAAAAGTCTCAACTACCAAGACAGTAATGACAATTATCTATTCATTATCAAAAGAAAAGAGAATGGTGTTAACCAAAAATTCGTTCGGGGTCAGGAATTACAGGTAACACCCTCGCGACCACTACCACAGAGGTGGTGACCGGGGTAGGTACCTCGTACCGGGAGAGATCTTGTATGAATATGGAGGATGGAGCGGTAGGTAGGAGAGGAGTCATCCCACCTGCGGGGCTTCGTGGAAGGTAGGAGACGAGTCATCCTACACGTCGGACTTCGTGCATAAGGTGGAGATTCGGGGAGCTCGAGGTTCCCTTGCTGGTGTAAAGGGGCTGATCTTGGTCCATGGGCCTTGGTCCCTGATCTCCTCTCTAGACGTCTCTGATCCAGATAGCCAATAAGGCAGAGGGCTCATCTAGCTACGGTGTTGGAGAGCTCGATTTCTTCCATAGGGAGGATGCAGGAGAGCTCCTTGACTCCCTTCAAGCTGGTCTGGGTAGTTTCTCCCATCTCGATGTATGACTTGGCATGTAGATAAAAAGAACAAGGATGCTAGGTCCAACGGGGTAGGAGCTAAATCCAGTTCCCTAGATCTTCGTTGTAGTTTCCCGATCTCATATAAGAAGGATTAGAGAGCTAGGACCAATAGGGTCAGTACCTAGCCCGCATACACACATGCATGATACAATAGATAAAAGGAAAAACTAAGTCTTTTGTAGAGGGAGGTGGACTGACCAAAGGGGAAAAAAGCATCACGAATGATCACATGCTGAAAAACCCCAAGTCAGTAACCAAAGGAAGGGAAAACACCCTTCCATATATATATCAAAGAATGCTCCGGGGAGCTTACAAGATTGGTGAAATAATCAGTGATATATATATATCAAAGAATGCTCCGGGGAGCTTACAAGATTGGTGAAATAATCAACGAAGTCGCTCCGAAGAGCTTACAATGGTAACATAATGTGAACCAATCCCGATATATTTCAGGGAGAGGTAATACATGTAGCAATCATGTAGAGAGAACTTATACGAAGTGTATAGACTTGTCTTGGGCTGGTCGATTTTAGGATTAGAGATCCCATATGCAATTAGGTGTTCAGTTCTCGAGTGTCGAATCTCCAGTCACTTTTAATGTCCTTTTACAGGTGTATTTATACACGGTGACTACCTCGATTAATACGGTTGACCTCATTAATGGTAATCATGAAAGTCAACCCTCTCTCTTGGAGGAGAACTCTGGTTCTATATTCTGGCGGCACAGTACCTTACTGATATCATTCTTCCTATCTTGTGGAGGAGGCGTACCCCGGATGGGTCTCGAAGCTGGTATCCCAATACTCGGGTATCGACCTGAGGGCGAGATACCTTAAGGTACCAGTCTGGTTGTATGGAGCTTGATTCGACCTTACCAGGCTTTCAGTGGATCTCGATTTGACTGTGCTGGAGTCCGACGGGGTAGTGAAGTTTGGCTGGAAAGTCTGGGTAAGGTGTTCGCCATAAATAGGCGGCCTTGGCTTGATTCTGGAAGAGTTGGAGAGGTACACTCGAGTACTGCTCTTGCTTTCTGATTTAACCATGTCAGGATCTAAAGTGGATCTTGGCGCTTTTTGGTGATTATGGGGCTTTGAAGGCTTCTTCCTTTTCTGCTCGGACAGGTCGAGATTATAACTCAACGAGGTATGAGGGCATTTGCAAGACAAGTTCAGCACCCTGAAGGTCTCTTGGTAAAAGTAGAGATGGTGGTATGCTCCAGAAGAGTGTCACCAGATACCTCGACCTCGGGGAACCCAGGTTCTCCTACATCTACCTGGCTTTGGGCTTCTATCCTGGTATAGAGAGCTTGATGTGGTCACATCGGCCTTTATTTGGCGATCCTGGATACGTGTGAGATGCTCAAAGGGTATGGGCGGCCTCGCCTTGCACCTGCAGGTTCGTGTGGTAGCTCGATCTCGGGGACCTTATTACCCTGTTACATGAGCCAGAATTTGGACCCTTGCATGAGGGCTGGGAAGTGGAAAATTCTTCTTTGGTTCCTACCCAAATTTTGCTAATAACAGAAGTTTCCTCTGACTTGAACACCGGTATGTAGTTGGGGTTTGAGTCAGGATCTTGTACTACATGAAGAATTTTGCTAATCACTTCTTACTAGTAACCAAAACCGTTCCCAGTGCTTGCCTTAGCGAACCGGGGTGCTAGTCAATCCTGCTTTAGGAATCTTGGTACATTTGGTGAAGAAGATCCTGGTAGGCAACTAAGGCCACTTTCTCACCGGGTCTTTATACATAGGCAAAACCTAGGTGAATCCAGCATACCTGCAAAATAAATGAGCAGTGGCGGACCACAGAAAGGGATATTCCCTTGGTGGAATTTTCGACGCCCTAGTCAGTGTAAAATTTGGTAAGTGAGAAAGGTCACATACTGTACTGCTCGATCATGTCGGATGAAGCACCTGTGGCTAATCTAAGAGCCTGATATTCCTGTTCCCAGAATCCTGGTACTTAGGCTAAATTGATCCTGGAAGGCAACCATGCCATCCAGACCCTTCCTGGTTTGGTTCGGCAAAGGTAGCAAGATTGCCATTCGGATGTTCTGGTCTCGTGATCTAACAGACAACTATGCTCTTACGCTCAGATCCTACTTGAGAGAGGTCACCCGACGAAGGCATCGAGAACGCTAGCTACCCTGGTCTTGTGATCCGGATGGTAACTATTCACTTACACTCGGATCCTTCTTAGGGACGGTAGCCAAACCAAGGCATCAGGAGGGCTATCTAGTTATTTCCCGATCCTGTGATCTAGATGGCAACTATGCTCTTACACTCGGATCCTTCTTAGGGGTGGTAGCCCGACCAAGGCATCAGGAGGGCTATCTAGCTATATCCTGGTCTTGAGATTTGGATGGTAACTATGCTCTGGCACTTAGATCCTTCTTAGGGGTGGTAGCCCGACCAAGGCATCAGGAGGGCTATCTAGCTATATCCTGGTCTCGAGATCTAGATGGCAACTATGCTCTTACACTCGGATCCTTCTTAGGGGTGGTATCCCGACCAAGGCTTCAGGAGGGCTATCTAACTATATCCTGGTCTCGAGATCTATAGAAACTATGCTCTTTCACTCGGACCCTTCTTGGGGGTTGTAGTCCGACCAAGGCATCAGGAGGGCTATCTAGCTATATCCTGGTCTCGAAATTTGGATGGCAACTATCCTCTTACACTCAGACCCTTCTTAGGGGTGGTAGCCTGGCCAAGACATCAAGGGTAATGAGGGGGCTTCCCCGGATTATCCCTGGTCTTGAGATGATCATTGTCTAAATACCATGGTGATCCACCTGGAGGGATTAATCCATTCCAGAACATCATGAGGGCTATCTAGCTCTCCTAGTTAAGGCGATCCTTCTAGATGGATTTGATCTGGTCCAGGGCATCAGATGGCGATCCTTCTGGAGAGATTAGATCTGGTCCAGAGTATCTTGATCATAGGCGAATGGTGATCACAGGAGAACTTTGATGGATACTGAAATCGAAGGAGATGCAAACTCATGTCGAGCCGATACGAAGTTGTATCAATGCAAGGTGGTATCGGTTGAAAACTAGTCTCGATCTAGGAGCCTTTTCACGAGTAGAATCACTTGAGAATATCTACGTTATAGGTGTAGATAGTAGAATGACTTTCTGCAAAAGACGTTTTTTATTGCGAACTAGGGAAATTGTCTCACACTGGGGTCATCGCCCCTCTCACTGAAGTACTGAGAAAATATTGAGTTTCTAGTCCCCAAGTGATGTAACCGGTTTGGAAGTCCACTTGGGGTAGATGAGAGTCTTCAACAATCGTAATTTAGCTCGAGACCCACTGTGAACGAATCAGGGTCTCTGGATATTCCTTAAACAGATCGGGACATCGATGGCTCACTATGGCATTAAAAGACCCAGTACAAATGGAGAGGAAGCATCGGTGTGATAATCTTCAAAAGCAAGCTGATGTTGTCGATGTCGAGCTCGGGCAGGTCAAGGAGGATGCCCGCTTCTTCACAGCCTGCCAGGTAGAGCTGAATCGACCTCCCCCCTTTAGTGTCAATGATGGATAGAAAAGGGAGGAGATCAGAAGAAAGCTACCAAGATGGTTGTGTACGCTTCCACTGTGGCTGGCCAGTCTTGGGTGATGCAGACCCTGGTGCAAAGTCCCATATCACAGCAGAGGATCTATCCAAAGGAGAAGCTTCAAACCATTCTACCTCTCTACCTCCGCTAAGTATGTACTGGACCAGACTGAAACTACAAATGAGGGGGAGGTTTAAACTGGTTTGGTTAAGGAGGGAGATACCCGAGTTGATCCTACCCTGAGGAGGGTGGTGGTCCAGGCAGACATAGCCGAGGTGGTGGACATACTTGTTGGTTCCGCTCAAATAAAGGCCACAGCTGAGGCGATTGCATAAGTGGCATATGAGCCCCTAGCTGATCTAGAGGTAGGTGCTTTGGGTAGGGAAGCTGCCTTTTCAAAGGAGGTCAAACAAGGAGTATAAGGAATTGACCAAGGTAGCGGAGGGTGCAGTCGTCCTGGATGAAGCCCTAACCAAAGTTGGGTTAAACGCGGCTGAGGCACAGGTAGATGGAGAGTTGATGCATATACCATGCCTCACAATGATTGCTCTGAAAGAGGAAATAAAATCTCGAGGACGTGGTCTAAACTCGGTATAGCAGTGTGGCTGCCTTAGAAGCCAAGGTGGGTGCTTCATTTGCTGAAGGATGCTTCTACGCTGCTTTCTAGGTAGCTCGAGCTCTTCTTCCCTCTAACCTGATCATCATTGGAGGATGGAACCAGGAGGGAACCATGGAGCAAGCTGCAGAGTTAGCTCGGTCAGTCTCTACCGAAATCGGTCCTTCTTAAGCCGCTAGGATCGCAGGTGATAGGAGGACTTGGCACCCATCAATGCTTTCATGTCTAGTCGTGCTAGGGTAAGAACTACCTCGAAATACCCAACTAACGTAGGACCTTAGGATGTAGGATGAGCTTTAAACCCGCCTACCTCTCCACCTGAACCCGGTCAAAGAGTTAGAGGTCCAGATCGATCATACCAAGGAAGGTGAGGTCTGAACTGATCTAGCAGATGCAGGCTGCTGCAGAAGTTCGGGATGCAGGTTGAGCTTCAAACCTAAGTATCTGTCCGTTTGAATCTATCAAGGGGGTAAAGATCTAGATAGCCCTTACCAAGGAAGGGGAGGTCCAACTGAAGCCATAGTGATGGAAGAGGTCTCGATCAATCCAGCTGAAGAGATAATGGACCGAGCTAATTCAGGCTGACACGACCAAGGTGGTGGAGCTAGCTCCGAGGTAGTAGTGTTAGGGGATGATGGTTCTTCCTCTATCTAAGCAGCAGAACCAGGGAGGAAGGAGCTGCCACTGTCGATGAAACTAACCTAGGAGGTAGATCGGGACCACGGTGGCTCGCTAGGGCGTTGAATAGCCTGGCACAAATGGAGAGGAACCATCGGCCTGGTACTAGATACAAGGAGGCTCCAGGACTTACAGCAGTGCTGCTGCTGCTGCTCCTGCTTTAGAGGCTTGCTCAGGCACTAGGAGGCCTCATTGAATATGGGAAGCCTCCGGGTTTATCTCGAATGAACCGAGAATCCGGTAGCTTGCTTGGGCGTTGAATGACCCGGTATGAATGGTGCAGAGCCATCGGTATGATGCTCTTTTAGGAGCAGGTTGTTGCTGCTAAAGTCGAGCTTGATCAGACCAAGGAGGAGATGATCAAGATAATAAGGGGAGCGATCGTCCTGAGCAAAGCCATGACCAGAGCTAAAGCAACCACGGCTAAGATGCAGGTAGACAGAGCGGATGCAGTGTGCATATGATAAGGAGAGACTCGAATCCGTGCTCCGTGCCTCGTAAGGACCGCTCTGAAGGAGAGCATAGAGAAAGCCGAGAGTTTATTAGATCCACTCTCACTGAAGCCGGTCCATCTCGAGCCACAGGGTGCACTAATGATGAGGACATGGTGCCCATCTTCACATTCATGCTAGACCGTACTAGGGTAGAACCTATCTCAAAGTCCCCTGCTACAAGGTAGGTGATGCATAAGGAGCTTCAAGTCTGCCTACCTCTCTATCTGAATCTGTCAAAGTAGAGGTCCAGATTGGTGTTACCAAGGTAGGAGAGGTAGGAGAGGTAGGAGAGGTTGGAGAGATCCCGATTGATCCAACTGTGGAGATAGAGGTCAAGACTGATTGAAGCTTATCCAACCAAGGTGGTGGAAGCTGGCTCCGAAGTAACGGCATTCTGGGATGATGACCTGTCCTTCAACCAAGCAATGGGACTAGGGGGGAAGGAGCTGCTATTGTCGAGGAAACTAACCATAAAGGTGGATCGAGACCAAGGTAGCTCGCTAGGGCGATGAATGGCCCTATACAAGTGGAGAGAAGGCACCAGCCTAGTAACTATCCAGAGACACGCTTGGGATCCTAGAAGTTACCCGAGACTGAGAGAAGGCTTTGGACCCCTCCGATATGAGTAGGAATCATGGTTACTCACTTGAGCATTGGATGGCCTAATATTAATGGAGAGGGGCTAACTGTCTAGTACCGGTCCAAAGGCATACTTGGGATCCAAGGAGCCCCTAGAAACTGAGCGAAGGCTCTGGACCACGCCAGAATGAAACAGGAGCTCAGTGACTCTCTTGGGCGTTGACCGACTAGGTATACGAAGTGAGAAGCCACTGGGCCTTGCAGCGGGGCTGCTACTCTAGAGGCTTGCTTATGCATGAGGAAAGCCTTACCAAAATGTGGGAAGCCTCTGTGCTGTCATTAATCAGATCAAGCTTTGGTGGCTTGCTAAGGCGATGAATGGCCCGGTATATATATCAAAGAATGCTCCGGGGATCTTACAAGATTGGTGAAATAATATAACATAGTCTCTCCGAAGAGCTTACAATGGTAACAAAATGTGAACCAATCCTGATATATTTCTAGGAGAGGTAATACATGTAGCAATCGTGTAGAGAGAACTTATGCGAAGTGTATAGACTTGCCTCAGGCTGGTCGATTTTAGGATTAGAGATCCCATATGCAGTCAGGTGTTGAGTTCTCGAGTGTTGAATCTCCAGTCACTTTTAATGTCCTTTTACAGGCTTATTTATACATGGTGACTACCTCGATTAATACGGTTGACCTCATTAATGGTAATCATGAAAGTCAACCCTCTCTCTTGGAGGAGAACTCTGGTTCTATATTTTGGTGGCACAGGACCTTACTGATATCATTCTTCCTACCTTATGGAGGAGGCGTACCCCGGATGGGTCTCGAAGCTGGTATCCCAGTACTCGAGTGTCGACCTGAAGGCGAGATACCTTTAGGTACCAGTCTGGTTGAATGGAGCTTTATTCGATCTTACAAGGCTTTTGGTGGAGCTTGGTTTGACCGTGCTGGAATCCGACGGGGTAACGAAGCGTGGCTAGCAAGCCCGGGTAAGGTGTTCGCCATAAACAGGTGGCCTTGGCTTGCTTTTGGAAGGGTGGAGAAATACACTCGAGTACTGCTCTTGCTACTTGGTTTAAGCATGCCAGGATCTACAATGGATCTTGGCGCCTTTAGGTGATGATGGGGCTTTGCGGGCTTATTTCTTTTCTGCTCGGACAGGTCGAGATTATACCTCGACGAGGTAGAAGGGCATTTGCAAGTCAAGTTCAGCACTCTGAAGGTCTCTTGGTGAAAGTAAAGATGGTGGTATGCTCCAGGAAAGTGTCACGAGATACCTCGACCTCAGGGAACCCAGGTTCTCCCACGTCGACCTGGCTTCGGGCTTCTATCCTGATATAGAGAGCTTGACGTGGTCACATCAAGCTTCGTTTGGCGATCCTGGATACATGTGAGATGCTTAGAGGGTATAGGCGACCTCGCCTTGCTCCTGTTGGATCGTGTGGTAGTTCGATCTCGGGGACCTTGATACCCCGTTACATGAACCAGAATTTGGATCCTTGCATGAGGGCTGGGAAGTGAAAAATTCTTCTTTAGTCCCTAACCAAATTTTGCTATTAACAAATGGTATTATCAGAAATTGAAGGTCAGTATTATCCTTGTTTATACATAACTTTCCCTAATTGAGCTTCCCCAACCTTCACAATATTGACCATCATTAATTATAACAAAAAAAAAAATCATCAATTTAACATCTGTGTATCAAATTCTCCATCTACCAAATCTTTTTAGCTTGTAACATATAATCCACAAATCCCCAATTCCCAACGCACATGAATCATGACTGCAGACAGTTTCAAAATCTGCTAAACGATAATAGCCTCTTCCCTCCTTATACACTCCACCTCATTAGTCGCTACAACAGCATCTAGAATTTGTCTCTTTTAGATGGAAAGCTGCTTGAGATTCCAAAATAGTATCCTCCAGCACCTCATTCAACCTTGAAGAATGGAATTTGGCTACCACCTTACACAAACTTGAAATGAGACTCATTGGCCTAAAATAGCAGTCTCAAAGTGTTGGTGATTTTTTTTTTTAGAATAATACAAATAAAAGTACATTTGGTAATTTTATCACGCACCCCTTTATGAAGGACCTCTAGAACACTTATGTTGAATCATCCTTAACCAACTCCCAAAAATTATTAAATAACGCAAAAGTAATGCCATTAATAGACTACGAATTTACATTGCAACACTCAAATATATTATTCCTAACTTTCTCTTTAAAAGGACTTTCGCAGTTTGTGGCACTCTGTTGTTCAAATCAAATTTTGATGCCACTACCAACTCAACCTACAATGCAATCAAGTGCTGTGGGTTCATAAATAGTATTGGCTTCAAATTAACCAATATGCCTAAAATTTTAAATCTAAATTGCAAAAATAACATAATTCAGATTTTGTACCAGGTCCTGTTTATTGGAATTTTCTGACCCCATATAAGTAAAACCATATGCATACAGCCTCCCTGTAAAGGGAAAAAACCATAGAGCCTCCACTCTAACATCAGGTTTTGGAGCTTCAGTCAAAAGCTAGATAACATAATCTTTTGGTAAAGAGTTTTTGACTCATTGACTGTTAAACTGATTCATGAATCATGATAACTAACAAGAAGTTTAATGCAACATGGTCGCATAGTGATAACTAGATCAGTAGGAACAGTTTTTGGAATCTCCATCTTTACTCTGATCAAGAGTGCTAAATTAAAGGTGCAAAAGAACATACCCATGTTTCAGCTTCTCTTCCAACATCTCATATGCTGGTCGTATTCCATGGCTTGAAAGAAGCCTACGAATGTGGTAAAGAGTAATAAGTGTTCCAAAATAAGCTTCCACTTCTCCAAATTTAATGTGCGGAAGGTCTGGGGGAGGTGCTTGGCGAAATTTTTCCCTAGAACTGAGTATATCAATTGGGCTCAACTGCAAAATTTGTATGTGAAATGTAATGAGGAAACAGAAAAATCATAATTTCATCTAGCTATAAGTAGAAACTTGTTCTTTTAGAAATAAATGAGAATGTGCAATCAGAGAGAAACTAGCTGTTCGCAGCCAAAAACAAAACTAACAAAGCTAAAACAAAAAGATATGTAATTCTCAAACACAAACACCCTGAGTTTGTAGTAGAATCAGCATCTTGAGTATGCAATACCGGGGACAATGCTCTTCCCAAGTCCCAACTGACAAAAATAATAAAGGGATCAGTGTCTTATTTCGGTGAAGGCCTTCAGAACTCAGAAACATATCATATCAGACACAGACGATGAAAGGAAGCTGAACATTTGTCTGGAAAGACCCAATCCCAGAAGATAGTTCAACCCAAAGCACAAATCTTTCATTGACATAAACTTTTTTCCCCATTTTCCTCTTCTGGAAAGAAATCTACTATAACAATAAAAGTGTTTTTGGACTCCTATCAAACAATGAAATATTGATGCAGGTTCACTGAATTTCGACTAATCAGACAATTTCCAAGAAGTGACCTAAAAAGAAAACAACCCGGTGTTGGTCTCCCATCTAGAACTTGAAAGCAAGATAAAGGACCAATATGCATACATGTCAGTGAGTTTGAAATGGAGAAGGTGCACATAAATTAGCTGTATTTTTATAAGATTTTGCAATTATACTTTATCAAAGGATTTAAATATAATCTGTCACGTAAAGCTTATGACAATTACTTTCATAGAAATGCACAATACTACAAGACCAGGTGAAACAGAAGGCAATACATATACACCAAATGTACCTGAACTGAACATCAAAATGAAAAGTAAAGAAATTCACAATATAGAAAACCATACAGTCTGGCAGTCTCTGTTCTGGAGAAGTCCACAAGTTGAAAGCTTATTCACATATGGACGTATTATATCCAATAACAGATTACTTATCTCAGCAGCATCTTGTCCCATTCCAACCTATGAAAATTTCAGTTATTAGAAAATACAGTTGTGAGGTAATAGATTCTAGGCAACATACACTAGTACACACCTCCATTAATTCTGTCTTCCTATTGTGAACATAGGGGCTGACATCATCATCATTTTCATTGCGATATTCAAGTGTTGATATATGTAAGTTATCGATAACAAGCTGGATAGTCTGCTGCTTAGCTGAATAATTACATTTAACTTCAGGATTTAAGTTATACGAGATAACTTCGTAGCACTCTAGTAGATGCTTGTAACTTACATCCTGGTGTTGCAGTCAGAGCCAATATCCTCAGCTGCACTGGTACAGACATCAACTACAAATTGAAATAATCACTAGTATAATGGACCAACAAAAATATCCAAAACAAACAAGTGTGATAAAGAAAAACCAGAAACATTTGGTACAACAAACCTCACGAACTGCCATACAATACGAATAATTTCCCAATGCTCGATGAGCCTCATCAATGACCAAGCATACCAGGTATTTCACTAAACATGTGCCTACAGCAAGTTTCTTCATGAGCAAAATGTAATGGAACACTCAACAGAAGGATGGTGAATAATATAGTGCATCACAAAAAAGAAAACAATTTTCATATGTTATCAAGTTAGAAGTTAAAGAATCACCAGATTGAATATCCTTTTCCAGCACTTGTGGAGTGACAAAGAAAACTCGTTTAGTTTTCCAAAAACATGCTCTTCTTGTAGGACTTATCTGACCTGTCAAATCAATTGTCCATTCCTGCAATTTTAGTATGACCATGTTCTTAAAAGTAAATTAATAATTCTGTTGAAGTAAATCGACCAAAAAAAAGTTGAATAATTAAGCAAATAACTCCAGTGATTAAAAAAGAAAAGAAAAAGGTAGCATCTTACTTGCGGTATTCCTACAATATTATGGCATGCTTCTATTTGTTGCATGACAAGCGGTCGAGAAGGAGCAGCAAAGACTATTTTTCCTGTCATGAGGAGACCAATCAGAGCTGCAGTTTTTGAGATACAGCTTCCAACTAAACAAGAGAAATCAACAGAATAGGATATCCATGTTTTGGACAAACATAAAGAAACAATGACACTGAAGATTTGTATAGAGTGATATGTGAATCTAAATCTGAATTTTAAATTTTAATTAATGTTACGGATTCTGAACATGACGTCGATTAGTAATTGTAGAACTTAAATTCATAATTGGTAACAGGTATCAAGTTAGTGCTTCGGGTTCAATATCAGGCCCAAAGCAAGGAACTTAAATAAATACTCAGACAGGATTACATGTGCTGGTTGTGTATAGAAGTAGCAAATCGAGACAAAATTAAGAACTTTACAAAAACTGCAAGAAAGAATGATGACATGTCCAGTGGAGTAATAGAGTTTACAGTTTAAGGCACCACACAGAAAGAAAATGGGTAAAACACTGAGAAACTGCATGGTGATCACTGATCCATCTAGGTAAGGAAAAAAAAAAACTAGGATCAGAGATCTCATTATAGAATAACATTGAAAAACTTTAGCAACATAATGATGAGCACGAAGACAATAAGCTTATGTAATGAAAATTCTGTAACTACAAAGTCCAAAGACCAAATTTCCTTTTCCTAGAGCATGAGAGCAATGACTACTATGGCCAGTCGGCCATATGGTAAACACCTAAAAGCAACGGAATTTAGAAATTTACAATACGCAAATAAGACTTTAAGGAGCACCCAATTGAGGGTATAACTTCAGCTCTGACTTATGGAGCCTTGAAAGTGCTTCAAATTTTACTAATTTATGACATAGAATGACTAACGACTACTAATAGAAACATAGGTTGAAATGAGCTGAACTTATAATGACATAAATTTGTGCTACCATCTGGAAACCATCTGAAGTAGTTATACATAACAACAGCAGCAATAAGTGTTTTCCCAAGCCCTGTTGGCAATGCCACCAATGTATTTGCAAAGAGTGCTGTCTTGGTTATATTGAATTGATAGTCACGAACAGGAACATTAACTGCACCAAATATCAAAAAAAATAAAAAAATAAGAACAATTGGAACATCTATTAGTGGTGATCAATTTACACATGAAGCAAGATAGTTTAATACTCCACATAAAAAGGGCAAAAAACGAAACAGTTAAAGTTCAAACATGATCACTAAAACTAATTTCCACTCATAAATTGCCTTGAATTCACATTTTTAAACAAACAAGAGAATCAATGCAAGAAATACAACGAAAATTAACTTGTGAACCATTACAAAACGAGAATTACGAATACATAGCAACAAATTTTACACTCTACATCGTGAAAACTACTTACAAAAACAAAAATGTGACGAAGAAAGGTCAAAATCAACCTGGGTAAATCCAGGTTTTAGCTGCATCAGTATCGATTTCCAAGTAACACATCTTCTCATCGCCCTCGTCAAATTCCACATTGAATTGAGGCCCAGGACCCAACTGAGGTGTCGGACCCACTTGAGGTTTGGGATCCACATTTCCGAAAAACTTATCGAGCTTAGATTGCTTAGAAATGGAAGGTTTTTTCTTCTGATCGTTTGAAGAGAAAATGGTTGAAGCGTTATTCGAAGTAGAGGAGGGCTTTGTGGTTTCGCATGCGACTTCGATTTCTTTAACGGCGGCTTCCCAATCGAACTCCTATAATATAGTTTAGAGAGGAAAATTTGAAGTAAAAAATAAATAAAATCGTTATATATGATAACAGAGAAAGAGAAACGTGAAGTGAAGTAAAATCAGGCCTACGTCGTCGTCGTCGTCGACGATTTGGAGAGGATTGTCGAATGAAGTCATTTTAATTTATTTTTTTTTTTTGTGGAAAGAGATCGGAGAGTCGAGAGTGGAGAGAGGAAGAAACCCTTGTGTGATAGACAGAGTTTGGGCGGCAAAACTTGAAAAAAAAATGCAATTTTTCCTATATATAGGGGTGTTTGTGCAATTAATAAAAAAATTGGATTAAAAGCTGCTGTAATTGGGCCTAATCGAAAATGATCATCAACAGGCCCGCCCGAATCCACTGCCACGTGTGCGCTCTTCGCTCGTGAAAGCGTAACTGTGCCTTACAGAAGCGAAGAAGAAGAGATAAAATATCAATCGAGTTATTTCTGTTTTTTTATATTTTACGATTACGATTTCTGTGTACAAAAAGAAGAAGCCATGGCATTGAACAATGGTCTAAGATCAGCTTCAAAGCTCCTCACATCTTCCCAGTCGCTTGTCTCCAAGTCGGGTCAGTTCTCGTTTACTCGAATTTTTTTGGGTTTGTTTCTTTAATTTCATATTTCTCTTGTTTTGTTTGTTGTCTGATTAAATCAAGGTTCTGGGTCTTTAATAATCGGTCTGTTTAGATCTGATTAGAGCTTGTCTATTTTGTGGGTTTGTATCGATGTTAGATTGACCGTTTCAGTCTGGAATTTAGTAAATTTACGAAATGGGTCTCCAGTTTGGTGATGAGTTTGTTTATGTCTGCATATGTGTGGAGCATACTTTTTATCGAAAATTCTTTTTCGGTTGCAGTTGAATGTAGATTTTTTAAGTGGAGCCCATACTTTTTATCAACTCAGGACTTGATTTAGATTCAACGTTTGTAATGTTTGTTTTCTATGATTTTTTACTTGTAAGTGTCTTACCTTGATATACTTATATTATATATATATATACATATTCCGCTTCAGATTGACATGCACATTTGATGTTATGTTTCCGTATCGATAAAAAATGACTTAAGTTGTTGTCAATTCACTTGTAGCTTTTCTTTTTCTTATCAGATGAGGTTTGGAATCGAAATTAGTATACCTGGTGAACAATGTAGTGTGTGTGACTCTCCAAATAGCTTGCATTTTGTCTCCTGGGGACAAATACTGTTTTTTTAATATTATTTTGTTTTTTTAACCTAATTATAGTGTATGTGCTAACACGGTTGTGTAGATGGTTTATCTTGATGACACAAAAGTTCATTTTCTTAGGGCTGCAGACAAAGTGAGTTGAGCTGAGCTATTGATATTCCTTAATATGGTAGTTTTAAAAAACTTTAGAATGTGTAGGATCGCCAAGAACTGAGATAGTGCTTCTAGATGGAATTTTTGTGTGAATGCACTGACTTGATAAGTACTCATATAAATATAAAGACACAGACACACAGTTAATTAATAGGGTTCTGTTTGCTAACCACAACTGGAGTAAAGCGGTTTGTGATTTGTATGAGGTTTTTAAGTTTGGTAACTATGAGTTAAAATTAAAACATAAAATAATTCGCATGAAATTTTTTATGCAATTTTTTTAGCAATGCTTGTGAAACATAGGATAACTGTTTAAGAAACTTGCTATCATGACCAACTAGTTATATCTTGCCTTCTGAAACATTTTAAGCTGTTTCGCCATCAAAGTTTGTGCATCAAATATTCAAAAGTATCAAGGATTAGCAGTTGGCACACTATAGTTTCTGCTGTCATACAGTGATTGTGAATCTTCGTTGTATATTATATTGTTTTTCTTATTAGTGCTACAATGTATTTCTGAAATATTAGTTAGCTGTATTCCACCTAAGCATTCACAAATTATATGCCTAAAAGTATGCTTATGACCTCTAGCTCCCTTTTCCCTTTTTTTCACACAGATAAATGCACTTTAAATCATTACTCTTCACTAAAATTCCATGTTTTCAGTTGTGGTATTACAATGCCATATGAAGGAGTGCACTTCTATTTGTAATTGCAAAATCTGCGTAACAGTGTGAAGAGCAGATTAGTGGTCCTTGTCAGCAAGTGATTCATAAATATACTTCTAAGCATGAAAAGAAATTTTGAATTAGCTGATGTAAAAAATTTACTTATGCTCATTAATAGTTGTCTGTAAACCAAATTTGTGATTTCCCTTTTTGGTATTGCTCCTTTTATTGTTTGGTTTGATTTATGAACTCCTGAAATGGGTTCCTGTTTGGCAGTGAACCGGGGTTTTCATTCAACGGTGGTGAAAAGGATGGGAGGACATGGCCATGATGAGCCATATTACCTTCATGCAAAACACATGTATAACTTGGATAGGATGAAGCATCAGAAGCTAAAGATGTCTCTTGGCGTCTTCATTGCCTTCAGTATCGGTGTTGCTGTTCCTGTCTATGCTGTTATTTTCCAGCAGAAAAAGACTGCTTCTGCCTAAGTCGGGTCTCGTGGGAGCATCCAATACAGGCATGCGCACAAGTAGATTGAAATGGTTAAAATTTTCTTATAAAAAAACTGCTTATGACTAAGTCATTATATTTCTTGGTTTCAATAATTGAAACAAATGATGGAATGGTTTTGTAGCACTATTGCTACAGGGTTTTAATTCGATGATGGTTTTGCAATGTCGGGTTGTATTTTATTTTCCCTGTTATTGGTTTTGTTTGCTGCTTGTTTTCGCTCTCAAGTCTTAAATAAGAATCATGTCTAACTATGCAAAAAAATTATAGCTGCTAAAGTGATTTTGTTTTTTGCTCCCATATATAATATTTTCTGGATTATTTTTGGGGTGTCGAACAGCAATTGAGACTGAGATTGTTCGATGAACTGATCTTTGTTTTGAGCTGATCTTTGTTTTGATCAGCAGTTAGGGATCTACTGTGCTTGAGAAAAACGATTGGTATCATGCCAATTTGTTTACAAATTAAAAATAACCGTTGGATTGAGAAAAACCTCATCCAATGGTTGAAAATAAATAAAAATTGAAGAGAGAGGGTTGACCCTCTACTTGTTTCACCGGTTTTTATCTGTTTCTCTTTCAATTGAAGAAGATGATGAGCACTCCTTTCTCTTTCATTAGAGAAGAAGACGAAGCTTTTGAGAAGCAACCGAGCTCTGTTTCAAAATCTAAAAACTCTCTCAAAATACATACAAATTTCATACAAATCAAATCCAAATATTACCTCAAATCTATGACACTAATTTTATTTAGAGAAAACCTAAATCCAATTCTAAAAAAAAGAAAATTTTGGATTTTGGAATTTGAAATTGAGCAAATCTCGGATAGAGCGGTGTTCCGTCTGTAATAGATGGAGACTCATCTGTGATGGAGTACGAGCTCTTCATCTTCAATGGAGCTCCATCGTAGATGGGAACTCATCTGTGATGGAGATGAGTTCTATAGCAGATGAATCCCAATCTTCTCCATAAGCAAATTTTAGAATGTCTTTTTTTTTTTTTTGAAGCACATTCAAGAGGATTTTGATTGATGAAGGTGTGTTTGTATCTCGATTTTTTTTAGATTATTGTCTGTTTTTGTTCTTTTTCTGTTTTTGGAATTGTTGATGATCGATGAAGATGATATGAATTCTTGAACAATGATCTGGCACTCGATCATATGCCTCACTTCATTTTGCTCCATATCCTTCATCTGATTGATGAGATTTGTATGGAATTTTTTTTCCAGGTCATCGATGAAGATGATATGAATTTGTGGATTTTTTTATTATTATTAATTTGTGTATTTTTTTTGGATTATTGATTTACGATTTTCTTTTGGAATTGATTGAAGAAGAATATATGAATTATTGAATGAGATTTAGCGATTTTGTTTTTGGGATTGATTTGTTATTTTCTTTGGAATTATTGAATGATATGAATTAATGAAGAAGATATGATTTTTTTTATTTCGTTTTTTATTTCTAATTTTTTTATAAATTGATCTCCCCAGCCCACCGGGTTTCTATTTGGAGGTTGATGGATGTTTTTGAATTGTTCTTTACAGTTTGTTCAACTTCAAGCAATTCAATTACAGATTTTACAAAATTTAATTTCTTTATTAGGATGGGATTTCTTTTAAACTAAATATACCAATTAACATAAAAGTATACTCATTTTGTGTTTACAAACTTGGTGTTTATATAAACTTTCTTTTGGCGTGACTTTTGGATCTTTTTATGTGTGGTGGACTTATAATGGTGTTGTATATACTTGAATGAAGGTTTGGTAGCTAAATGGTGTAAGTCCTTGAAAAATAGATACAACTTTGTTATAAATTCCATCGGTTGTAATGTTTAGTCAGTTTTTTTCGGTGACGATAATATTTTGTATAATATTTTATGAGAAATATAAATATGTAGGAGTTAAGAAAATTTAGATGTTTTTTTCTTTATCAGAACGATTCAACCAATTTTAAGTTTATTTTTGTTAATGTCACAATTCGGGAAAAAATAGAAACTCTTTAAGATGATTAGTAAGTATTTATTTTTTTGAACCAATCATTTTTCTTGTCTTATTAATTAATTATTGAAATTTACACATTAAAATTATTCATTATTTTTGTTATATATACGTGAGGATGTATTGTTTTTTTATTAAACTACTTGGAGATGTAATGTTACCATAACTATATTTGTCAGATTTTTAATTTATTAAAATTAAATTTTTAAGAAGTTTTGAAGTTTATTATTAATTATTTAAGTTTATAATTGATTTTTGGAAATATTATTATAAATTTTATGTTCATTTGTAAGTGGAAATTATTAATACCAAATATTTAGTTTACAATTGGGAAAAAATCGAAACTTATGAAACTCTTCAAGATAATGAATAATTGAGTATAACAATTTGGGATATCCATAATAATTGAATATATTAATGGGATAATTTTATAAGTCTTCTAAAATAATATCATATAAATATTAGATAAATAGTTTAATGTCTGTTTAAGAGATTTTATGATAACATGACAAGTCAGCATGATCACCTGAAAACACGGTGATAAGATATGCCAAGTCATAAAAGTCAACCATGGAAGATTAATCCAAGACAATTGATAGATGATCTTAAGGCCTAATCAAGATTACCCAATATGGTTGGGAAAACCAACCGATCGGACATAAATAACCTGGTCAATGAAACCAACCGATCGGGTAGAGACAACTTGGTCGGGACCATCCGATCGGGATAAAAGAAGTCTGGTCAGAACTAGACAATTTGTTAGTTGGACAACACGTAGGAGACATTAAAAGCAACTACAACTCAAATACGAAGAAGAATTGTCTTACTTAAACAAGGAATCTAGAATCACACTCCAATAAAGAAATATCCTTATTTTCTCTTCAGTGTCAGAGAATTCTATTCAGGAAAGAACTCAAAACTTCCAGAATGATAAACACCAAACAGGAAACGATTCCAAATCAAGCAATAACTATACTCTTCTAGAAGACTGCACACCGATCGAGAAATAAGTCTAAAAAAGACTATTCAACTAGAATCCTACGAAGACTCTAATTCAATGCACAAGATCTCCGAAACAGGAAAGAAGGAAAAGACGACTTCAACAAGTAACCAGTTCTAATTCAACATTATCACCTTTCCTTATTTGTGTAACAAGGATTAAGGTTCAATACACATATAAATAGACTCATAATCTCATTGTGAAAGAGAGACATATACATATACGAGAACACATATAAAATATACAAGAAAAAGATAGGTACGCCAAAAAGGAGAGATTGAGTGTGTAATCATTATAATATAGTGAATTCTTCTCGCCGTCACCAAGTAACTGTGGATGTTTCCTTGTCTTGGGGTTTTACCACGTAAACTTATGTGTGCATGTTTTTCTTCTTTTTTCTATTCTCCTCCATAATATCTTCAACAATCTACAAAAACCTGTTAGACAAGTGATCAATCATATACGATTCAAAAATCATCGTCAACAATGGCATACAATTATTAAATGGGTATAGATATGGCTTTACATAAAACTAATTAATACACCCATATCTAAATTTTAAAAATTAGATATTGTATAAATGATTATATAAGGAGTCAAGAGATTTTCAATATAGAAAACTCAAAATTATTTTGTTCAGTGATAGAATTCATACTAGATATAAAAGAAAGACATAAAAAGAGTAAAATAATATTTACTTTTTTATGATAAGAGTTTTCTGAATTAGATATCAATCCATTTTACTTTAGCAGTCACATTAAATATCAATCCATTTTATTAAAAATAAGTGTGGTAGAACAAATGCATGCTAATTGCTAAGGATACGTTGAGTAAATTAGATTTAAATGCACTATTCTCATGTTTGAGCCATAGGTCATTGCTAGACTTAGTCACCCAACATCATTCTCCGAATCTATTTGCTGTTCTTCATGTGAAACCTGTAGATATTTACTTTTTATCATAAATCATGAGCCGAGATATGATATTGTTTTTATTTACAAAATAACTAGTTAACCATTTATAAAGTAAACCTTAAATTATCTTTTATTTTACAAAAATAGCATTAAATACCAAAATCTACATCAATTCTTTTCAACTTTTTTTTTTATCATAGCTTAAACTTCTCAGCAAGATTGCCTCTTTTTTTTTTCTATTCAAAGAAAAATAGACATAAAAGAATCAATCCACTTTACCTCTGTATGATCAGAGTTCATAACTGACATAAAAAGAAAGACAAAAAAAAATGTAAAATAATACATACATCTTTATGATTAGTCTTCTAAATTAGATATTAATTTATTTTGCCTCAGCACCCATATTAAATATCAATCCATTTTTTTTATATAAATCAGTGTGGCATAACAAATGCATATTAATGATACTTTGACTAAGTTAGATTTAAATGCACTATTCTCATGTTTGAGTCATACGACGGTACGAGGTATTAAAATCATATCTTATTGTTTATTATTTGGGATATGATTCTTTTGTCAAATTATTATTTCAATTATAATAATATGAAAAAAAAAGTTTACAGTTAAAAAAATTCTCAAACTTTTTTCATTGAATTTTACATCCATACAAAAATCAACATAAGAGGAAACAAAATAAAACAAAAAATACTATGCGTAAGAAATACGAAAAACAATTTTTTTTTTTATGACTTTTGACTTTTTTGTGTGTGTATTCAGGTGGACTTATAATGGTGTTGTGTATAAGGTTTTATAACTAAAGGATGTAACTCCTTTAAAAGAAAAAAAAACAATTATAAATGTCACTAGTTATAATGTTAAGTTGATATTTTTTAGTGATGATGAAAATTGACATATTATTTTGTGAGAAATATGGATACATAAGAGTTAAGAAATTTAAGGTGTATTTTCTTAACAGGAATGATCTTACCAATTTTAATTTTATTTTTACTACTGTCATAATTTGGGAAAAAATAGAAACTCTTAAGATTATTAGTAAGATTTTTTGTTGAACCAATCCTTTTTCCTGTTTTATAAATTAATTATTGAAATTTATATACTAAAATTATTAATTTTCTTATATATATATATATATATATATATATATATTGTTGACGTCGATTTCTGAATTATGTCAGAAAAGCCAACAAGGATTGGATTTCGGCTATTGATTCAAAGAGAGAGATTTAGATAGAGTAACGAAGACAAGTTTTACGTGGTAAAACTCCAATGACCGGAGAAACGTCCACGGGTGGTTGAAGGATCAACCAAGCCAAAATCCACTATGAAAATATGATGTTTACAAGCTCTCGATCTCTTTTTTTTCTCTCTGTATTTGCTATGATTGTTGTATACTATATTGCCTATATCTTTTCAAACCAGATTATGGGTCTATTTATATGCTTATAGAACCCTAATCTGCTTTGTACAAGTAATACAAGTAATACAAGATCTTTGTATTTAATTGTGATTCGGTTACTTGTTTGAGGTTGATTTGTCTTCTTTCCTGTTTCGGAGTCTCTTATGGAAATCAAGTGGGATTCTAGTAGTGCTATTCAATTTGGACTTGTTTCCTTATAAGAATGTAGTCTTCGTAAAGTAATCAAGTTATTTCCTGATTAGGGACTCTTCTAACTTAATGTTCCATTTTATTTGGGATTCCTTCCTGATGGATATCTTCGCGTGTTTAATGACTTAATCCGTGTGAAATAAGCACCAAGTTCTTACTCGAGTCGTATTTTATTCCCGAGTAAGAGTAATACCTGATGGTCCCGAGTAGCGCCGTTTGAGCCCGAGTGGAAGCATTGTTTAACCAATCCCGAGTGTTGTTAACTGATCCCGAGTAGGTTTCATTCAATATATGCTTACTCGGATTTTCTTCTCTTTAATGATGCCTCGTAGGATATTTTCTGAGTGCCCATTTGGGCGTCCACCTAGCTATTTTCTCCTTCCTGTCAATGACGTGTATGCTTGGTAAAATTCACATACGACAATACCCCCTTAAAATATTTTTGCCAAGTAAATTTCATTTCGGGCAAGAGTATTTCAATCGTCTTAATTTTCACTCGTCAGAATAGCCGTTTTGTCATAATGGCGTGTCTTAATGGTGACCCTGTAATTTCGATTCGCTTCATCACACGAGATCTTAAATGATGGTGATGTTTTGAAGTTCTGACGGTCGAGAGCTACTTCCTGTTTTGACAGGTGTCCCTCGTCTCTTCGCTTTTCAATATCATTTATGAGAAATGATTTTTGTGTTTCCTCAAACGCCGCCTACGTCATCAAGTTTCGTCATAAGTTTTTTCCCTCCTTAAAATCCTAGGGTTTCGTGTTGTCTCGTCTTTAAATTCTTTGCTGAGAGACATTGTTGGTTTATTCTCAAAAAATTTTAGCAGAAATTTTTTTAAACTCAGATTTCTTTGTCCAGAAGTTCCCAATTCTCCGTTTGAAGATCTTGCATCAATCTCAATTCAAGGTTAGTTTTAATAGGGCCATCTTCCCTCCATCGTCTCTTTAAAATTGCTTTTGATCCATTAGAACGTGGGAATTTCCAGTTAGTTTCTTGCATTAAACGATTACTGGGGGATATCCCAATAGATGAACCTCCATTCTTAGAGGTTGATGTTTTTGGGCTTCACCCTGACTTCACTTTCAGCCTTGTATCGAGTTCTCCATCTAGTTCTGATTCTGATATTTTTGATCACAAGGTATCTTTTCGAAGGATGGGTATACATCAGAGCAGAAGTAAGGTATACAAGCACGGCTCGAGCAGCGTTCAGACCAGGGAACATACTGTTAACGAGGGTGACGTTGATGAAGTGTACAGGGCGTCTCGCCTTTCATTTTCTGATACTTGCCCGAGTGGCTTTGATACTGAGCCGAATGTGATCGGGCCAGCTGAGATAGAAAAATACCGCTCCCGATTCGACTTACCCGACTCAGTCACTCTGGTTCCTGCTGGGGATAGAGCCGTATGGAATCCTCCTAAGGGTATGGTCGCGATTTATGGATCCATGCTTTGCTGCGGCGTCACACTTCCCTTTCAACCATTTATTGCCTGGTTTTTGGTTGAAGCAGGGATTGCCCCAGCTTAATTGGCCCCGAATAGTTACAAAGTCTTGATGTGCATGTGGCACATGTTCAGTCGAATGAACCTTTCGCCGCCTTTCCCGAATGAAATCAGGCATTTCTTTACGCTAAGGCAGGTTAGCAAAATAGGGACCTATTTTCTTGCATTTACTCCATCGGACGGTTGGGTCCCCAAAGAGGCAAAGGTGAATCGGGAGGTCGATGCTTCGGATGACCCAAAAAATAAGGGTTTTATATGGGGATTCCCTACATCCAACAAATTCTGGAATAACAGTTGGTTTTTTGCTGGACGGGCTCTCATGCTCAACGTCACTGTTAGATCTGGGGATTCCCGAACGGTGTTGAGTGTTCCCAGTTTCTTCTGTTCCCCCGAAGCGTGGAACAGAATAATAATTGATTATAATGATTCTGAGCTGAAGAGGTTGACTCGGGCAGCTGTTCATACTCTGGAGAAGAGGAGCAAGAGCTATCTTTTTAAAGAGGAGGATTTGATAAAGCTCGGCTTCTTCAGACAGATTTCAGGCCATCGCAGGCGATGTAAGTAACCCGGTGCCCTTTCTGTTGTATTTTTCTGCTTTTCATTTTCTTTTCTAACATGTATTTTTTTTTAATAGTGTTCGATACGGACGTCGTCAGCGATCTTCAGGCTCGCCAGGTGAAGGCGATTCTGTAAACGAGTAGAAAGGAAGCTTCCCTTCAGGGCGACGAAGGTATTGCTCCACCCGAGCCTGATGAGGAAATCGACACTGCTGAGGAACGAATTCCAGAGTGCGTTGTTCAGGGTACTCAGCCTCTTACTCAGGATTCTGCTGGTCCAAGTGGCCAGAGTGAAGGCCCGTGTAAAGAGCCTGTTGGACGGTTTGAAGCCGGCGACGGTGGTAACATCTTGATGAATCAAGTGCATGCAGGTGCCGAATTCTTTGAGTCTTTTCGGGACCATCTGCAGGAAGATCCTGCTGCTGATCTTAACTTTCACCGTTCTCGGGGTGAGAAGCGAAAGGCAGTTAGTTCGCTGTCTCGTCCTCTCAAAGTTCCTCGGGTAGTCTCATTTATTGACTCCAGTGACGAAGATGCTGCAGATGAGATTGCCCTGAGTGTTGGCTCTGGAGCATCAGTAGATACAGCCGCTTCAGAACTGAGTAGGGCTTCTTCTATCCCCGAAGTTGGAGATATGGGGGCTGAACCTTCGGGGATTCCTTCTCCATCCTTAAAACCGAACAGGGTTTCTCCTGCCCCTGAGTTTGGAAATCTGGGAGCTGAACCCTCGGGGGTTTCTTTATTCCTTTCTCCCCAGGATATGCTACGGGAGATGTCCTCCGTACGGGCTTTTATCGGGGAAAACCGTTGGAGCGGCTTTCAGGATGGTTCCCTGACCGAACGTCTCCAAAATGTTTTTAACGGTGCATCTTATGTAAGTTTAATCTGGCTCTTTTATTGTTTTGCTTCTGTCAGATTTCTAAGTATATTATTTTACAGATGGTGGCCGAATTCGTTGAGCTTATTCAGACGCAGCAACATCAAGCCGATCGAATAAGGCGTTTAGAGGCTCAGCTGAAGGCGAGTGAGGAGGGTCGTGCTCGAGCCTAGAAAGCTTACCAGCAAGAGGTCGGTTCTGTACAAATATTTACCGACCATTATCTGGCGAAGCAGGTTGAAGCTGAGGATAAGGCATCTCTTGCAGAGGAGAAGGTTGCATCACTTCAAAATCTTCTACCTTCTGCTGAAGAATCCATGCTCAAGGTCGAGCAGGAGGCAGAGCAGGCGAAGTCGGCGTATGACCAAAAAATCGAAGATCTGGAGCGCCAAGTGCTGACAGTTGAATCCCTTTCCCGAGAGGCCAGGTTGGAACTTGAAGTCCAAAGGGTGGATCGTTTTAACAGATCCCCAGCTTACGATGCCCTACTTCTTTGGGAATTTCAACGTGGGCTAGTTTCGGCCGGCGAGTTCTTCGAGGTCAAGAATAGGGCGACTGAGAAAGCCCGAGCTAATTGGGAGCTGTCAATCAAACATCACGTGGACCGGTCCTTGGAATCTCTTTGGATTCAGATAAAGGAATAGAGAGCCTACTGCCGTAGTCAACGCAAATAGCCTCATCCCATGCATTTAGAGATTCCGTCCGAGCATTCTCTCTCAACCTTTTATGCAAGTCAGGAGTCGGTGGATGGTGTAGTCTCGGACGTCGAGCCAGTCCCGGGTGAGGATTACAGCCAGTGGATGGATGATACTGTCGACGATATAACTTGGCTGTCTAATGAGAGTCTGCTTCGTGAGTACGAGAAGGTGCCAGATCCGAGTATTGGCAAAGGCTCGAAATCCTCGCAACCTTAATTTTGTAGAATTGTAGAAAATTCTGATTATTTTTTACTTGTAACCATTCTTTTAGGAGCAATAAATTCCCCTTTTTTATTTTGAATTGAATGGTCTTGATCTGTTTATTGCTGATTGTTGCCGAGTACTATATTAAACTGGCTAATGTTCGGGTAGCTTAACCGAGCATCTTATTTAACCGGTTGTTACCCGAATGACTTCAATTGCCAAGTATCTTATTAAACTGGCTTCTTCGATGTTCGGGTAACTTAATCGAGTATCTTATTAAACCGGTTGTCACCCGAATGACTTCAATAACCAATTATCTTATTAAACTGGCTTCTTCGAGGTTTGGGTAACTTAACCGAGTATCTTATTAAACCGGTTGTTACCCGAATGACTTCAATTGCCAAGTATCTTATTAAACTGGCTTCTTCGAGGTTCGGGTAACTTAACTGAGTATCTTATTAAACCGGTTGTTACCCGAATGACTTCAATTGCCAAGTATCTTATTAAACTGGCTCTTTATTATTAACCGAGTCATCTTGAAACAGGCAAGTTTGCACTTAGTGTTTCATACCCGGTTGCTACTCGAACATTACATCAAGGCTCACCATGATCATACGTTCGAGTCCTTACGTAATACCAAGGACGTCTCCACAGTTTTTATGTGCAAGGGATTACCGAATCGTTGAGCTCTTTTTTGTTTTAAAAAAAAGAAATCGCTTCAACACAGCTACGTATTTCACCGAAATTTCTCCCGATAGCGTCCCGAACATTTTTCCAGAGTTTGGTGCATTGGGTTTGCCTTTTTGCGAAGGTCATTTTGACCCTGCTCGGCTGGCATGCTCCTACGAGCTTCTCTGCCCATTCGGGATTTGATGGTCCCGAGAATTCTATTTGCATGTTCTTATTATAATGCTCTTCTTCCATGTGTTCTTATTATCATGCTCTTCTTCCATGTGTTCTTATTATCATATGCTTTCTTTTGAAAATCCAGAGCTAGATGCTTTTCTTTCAGAAATTCCGAGTAGTTTTATTTATTACTGCAAAAATCAAAAAAGATTCAAATTACAGTTTAATATTTATCCTAACTAATATTGTCCTGACTAGAAAAAAGAACATGTAATTTTAAGGATAAAAAATCTTCAGATATTGGGCATTGCATGGTCGGGGTAAAACCTCTCCATTGGGTCGAGCAATCCAATAAGCTCCATGGTCAGCTATCCCCTTGATCTTGTATGGACCTTCCCATTTATCAGCCAGGGATCCCGCGGCTTTATTTTTTGTGTTCAATGACACCTTCCAGAGAACCATGTCTCATAGCTGGAATTTTCTGATCCGAACACGAGAGTTATAGTGGCGAGCCACTCTTTGTTGATATATTGTATTTCTTATTCGGGACTTTTCCCTCTGTTCTTATAGCTCATCCAAACTTTGTAGTAGCATATCAATATTCTGTTCTTTATCGTATAGCCTGACCCGTGGTGACGCATACGATGTTTCTATGGGAATAACAGCTTCTGTTCCAAATGCTAAAGTGTATGGAGTCTCTCCTGTTAAAGTCCTCGCTGTCGTCCCGTATGCCCATAATACTTCGGGAAGCTTTTCAACCCAGCTTCCTTTTTTGGCATCCAGCTTTGCTTTGATGGTGTGCTTGATAATTTTATTTACTGTTTCTACCTGCCCATTTGTTTGAGGGTGGGCTGGTATGGCATAGTAATAAGCAATCTGGTACTTCTCGCACAACTGTCTGAATTTCAGATTATCAAACCGGGTGCCATTGTTAGTGATTATAGTGTCCGGAACTCCAAACCTATAAAGTATGTTTTTCTTTACAAAATTTGTGGTGTTAGCTTCTGTGATATGCACCAGCGCTTCATCTTCTGCCCATTTTGTGAAATAATCGACAGCGACTATGGCGTGCTTTGCTCCACCCGGCATTGGGCCGATCAGGTCTAGGCCCCACATGGCGAATGGCCATGGGGCGGTGAGGTTTCTGAGTTTTTCTAGTTTTTGTAAAATTTGTCTTAATAGGCAATTGGTGAGAACCTGGATTATATGGGCTTGAAAATATGGTCTCAGCTTTTTTGCTGCTGAAACCAATGCTAAGGCCATCTTTTTTGCCTGTGAGTACCTGGTCTCAACCGGTACGAGTGCCTTGCTGGTATAATACACTAGTTTCTGCTCTCCATCTTCTGTTTTGACTAAGACTGAACTTGCTGCAAGCTCGGTTATTGACAGATACAGCTGGAGTATTTCCCCTTTTTACGGTTTTGAGAGAACGGGAGCCTGTCCCAAGTACTCTTTTATTTTTAAGAATGCTTGCTCACACTCTTTATTCCACTCGAGTCCTTTCCCTTTTTTGATTATCTTGAAAAAGGGTGCGCACCTGTCTGTAGCCCTTGAGATGAATCTTCCCAAGGAGGCTAAACACCCTGTCAAGCGTTGTACCTCTTTCAATGTTTTAGGTGAGGTCATTTCTTGGAAAGCCTAGATCTTCTCGGGATTAACATCGATTCCTCTTTGATGGACTTAAAAACCCAAGAATCTCCTCGAATGGACTCCGAATAAACATTTGTTCGGGTTTAATTTCATCTGGTATCTTCTCAGAACATCAAATGTCTCTCGGAGGTCCAAAGCATGCTCATCTGCCGAGACGCTTTTAGTCAACATGTCATCAATGTACACTTCCATGTTCCTTCCTATTTGCCGAGTAAAGATTTTGCTGACCAATCTTTGATACGTAGCACCTGAATTTTTTAAACCGAAGGGCATTACTGTATAGCAATATAAACCCTGATCCGTTGTGAAAGCTGTTTTTTCTTCATCAGCTTTGTTCATCCGGATCTGATTGTATCCCGAGTAAGCATCCATGAAGCTGAGCAATTCGTGACCTGCTGTGGCATCCACTAGCTGGTTTATCCTTGGAAGTGGGAAGCTATCCTTTGGACATGCCTTGTTTAGATCCGTGAAATCTACGCACATCTTCCATTGTCCATTTTTCTTTTGGACGAGGACTACGTTGGCAACCCACTGAGGGTAGCTTACTTCTCGGATTGATCCAGTTGCCAGTAGCTTTTCGACCTCTTGTTTGATTGCTTGACTTCTTTCAGGATTGAACGATGTTCTCTTTTGTATTACCGTTTTTGCATTCAGGCTAACTGTGAGGTGGTGGGATATTACTCGGGCATCTATTCCGATCATATCTTCGTGACTCCAAGCGAATACATCTTTGTACTCTCTAAGCAGATTGGTTAAGTCTTGCTTGAATTTTCCATCCAAGTTGGCCCCGATCTTGATTTTCTTATCCGATTCGTCTTCTTCAAGTACTACTTCAACCAATTCTGTTTTGTATTCATTCGAGCCCTCCCTTGGATCCAGTTCGAAAGACAAGGATTCCTTACACTGATTTGGATGCATTATGGTGCACACTTGTTCAGCATCATGTTTGTCTCTGTATACTGACATGTTTGCTCTTCAGACCATCTCTTGGGATCCCTTGACTATCCCAACCCCTTGTTCTGTTGGGAACTTAATCATTAATGTATAAGTGGCCGTCAAGGCCCTTATTTTATTTAGGAATGGCCGGCCCAATAATGCATTATACGGCCAATTATCCAAGTCAACTACCATGAAGTCGAGCAGGACAGTCCTCTATCATGGTGCCGTTCCGATCTTTACGGGTAATTTTACCGTCCCGAGTGCCCTGACCTCTATCCCTCCAAACCCTCTTAATAGAGTATGGAAAGGCTGTAAATCTTTTCAGTCTAGTCTTAGTTGGTCGTACACGGCCACACTTATGATGTCTGCTGAACTCCCATTATGTATTAAAATTCTCTGAACTTCCCTATGGCCAATCCGGGCACTTATAATTAAAGCGTCATTAGGTCGAACATCGACGCCATGGGAATCTGCCTCTATAAAGACTATTGGGTCTCATCCTTCCTTTACTCTTTTCGGGTTTGGCTCAACCGAGTTTACGTCGAAGTTATTCCTTGCTTCTATTGCTTCTCTGATTTCCTGAGTTCATTCTCGGTTGCTTATCCCAGTAGAGGGTCCTCCAAAAATTGTATGTATTACTTGATTGGCTTGGAGGCTGGTTCTTTGATTTTGACCAGGGTTGTGATCAACCTTGACTTCTCTCTTAGTTTCTGATCTCTCATCTTTTTTCAAGATTACATCCCGCAGGTGCCCTTCCTGAATAAGAGTCTCTATGTAATGTCTGAGCTGAAAACACTTTGAAGTCTCATGCCCGGTTTCCTTGTGAAACCTGCAATACTTGGTTGTTTCTCTCCGGGCGAACTGTGATTGTTGCCGCGACTCTTGCACCATATTCTTCTCTTCCAAGATGGCTAAAATTTCTTCTTGTTTCTTTCGAAAATGGGTGTAATTGGTATATCTGCCTCGGTATTTCTCTGTGGACCGCTAGGCGTTGAACCCATTACCCTCATCCTTGTTTTTCTCCTTCTCGTTCCCTTTTAGCTTTCCTTTTTGATTCTGCCTCTTGGATTCAACATCCTTCTGTTCAGGCTTTCCCCAGTGCATATAGCTTCCTCCTGTAGCTAATTCTTCTTCTTTGGCTAGTGCGTATCCTCCTACCATATCCATCATGTCAGCATACCTAGTCAGCCGTGCTCTTCTAGAATCAAAGGATAGCCGTCCATTCTGCAAGTTATTGATGAATGCAGCGATTATGGCTTCATCTTTTGCACTGCCAATCTCTGATACCCCTTGGCCGAATCTCCCTAGATATTTCTTCAGTGGCTCATTTTTCCCTTGTTTTATTTGAGCAAGGTGAGCCACTGACTTTTTCCTGTGAACGTTACTCAGGAATTGCCTTGAAAAGCTCCTGCTTAGTTCACTGAAACTGTTGATGCTTGCTGAAGGTAACCTTCCGAACCACCTCGACCCCATGTCTCCCAGAGTTTGTGGGAAATTGATACATAATAAGGGATTGTTATGGGCATACTGGGCCATGGCACTTTTATAGCGTCTCACGTGCTCTTTCGGGTCCGTGTCTTTCTTAAACTGCTCCACGTGCGGCATCCTGAACCTTTCTGGGAAAGAGGTCCGCAAGATTTCCTTGGTAAATGGGCTGTTTGAGTCGTCGTCAGATAAATCGTTATAGCCATAACTTCTGACCAACGCATCCATCTAACGCCTATTGTTCTCGACTTTTTGAGTTAGGCTCTAGATCATGACATCTATGTCCCCCACCGAGCTTCCTCGACGGTTGAACCGTTGGGTAACTGTCATTTTTTCTGGCTTTTCACTTTGATGCCGAGATTCTCGCATGATTCCGTAAGGACGTTTGCTATGAGGTCGATCGTTATCTTCTGATGATGACCGATCCCTGTGCCGATCATTTTTACAGTGTCTAGTGCGTACTTTTTGATTGTGGTCCAGCCTCTGGTGATGTCCCTCTTCAAGTGTTTCCTGTCCAGCCGGGTTGATTGGGGAAGAGTTCCTTCTGGTTCTGGGCATAGTTATTCCTGGCCCAACCACCACCGAACGGAGCCTTACGGGTGGAGAATTGGAAGTATGTGCTCCTGCAGCCAGTAAATCAATCCCTTCCCTTGCTGCGTCTGTAACCAATTGCTGCAGGGCCTCTTGGAAACGCATCGTAAGATCTCTGTTAGTCGGAGGAACTTGCTGGATCCCTACCAGGTGTGCAGGCTGGTTTTCTGTGTTTACTGCAGGATCTTGTGACGTGTTGCCAACATGGAAATCGCCTGGTGATTTGTGGCCATTCCCTGAACTGCCTCTACTTCCTGCCAATGCTTTTAACAAGTTCGGAGGTTTGACCCCTTCTTCTATCGTCAATTGTTGACATCGATTTCTGAATTATGTCAAAAAAGCCAATAAGGATTGGATTTCGGCTATTGATTCAAAGAGATAGAGATTCAGAGTGAGTAACGAAGACAAGTTTTACGTGGTAAAACTCTGATGACCGGAGAAACGTCCACGGGTGGTTGAAGGATCAACCAAGCCAAATTCCACTATGAAAATATGATGTTTACAAGCTCTCGATCTCTCTTTTTTCTCTCTGTATTTGCTATGATTGATGTATGCTATATTGCTTATATCTTTTCAAACCAGATTATGGGTCTATTTATATGCTTATAGAACCCTAATCTGCTTTGTACAAGTAATACAAGTAATACAAGATCTTTGTATTTAATTGTGATTCGGTTACTTGTTTGAGGTTGATTTGTCTTCTTTTCTGTTTCGGAGTCTCTTATGGAAATCGAGTGGGATTCTAGTAGTGCTGTTCAATTATAAGAATGTAGTCTTCGTAAAGTAAAGTAATCAAGTTATTTCCTGATTGGGGACTCTTCTAACTTAATGTTCCATTTTATTTGGGATTCCTTCCTGATGGATATCTTCGTGTGTTTAATAACTTAATCCGTGTGAAATAAGCACCAAGTTCTTACTCGAGTCGTATTTTATTCCCGAGTAAGAGTAATACCTGATGGTCCTGAGTAGCGCCGTTTGAGCCCGAGTGGAAGCGTTGTTTAACTAGTCCCGAGTGTTGTTAACTGATCCCGAGTAGGTTTCATTCAATAAATGCTTACTCGGGCTTTCTTCTCTTTAATGATGCCTCGTAGGATATTTTCTGAGTGCCCATTTGGGCGTCCACCTGGCTATTTTCTCCTTCCTGTCAATGACGTGTATGATTGGTAAAATTCACATACGACATATATATATATATATATATATATATATATATGTATGTGTGTGTGTGTGTGTGTGATGATGATGATGATGATGATGATGTGCTGTTATTTTTTTAAGCTAGTAGGAGATGTATTGTTACCCCTTACTATATTTGACTGTATATTAATTTATTAAAATTAAATTTTTAAGAAGTTTTGAAGTTTATTATTAATTATTTAAATTTAAGATCATATAAATATTAGATAGATAGTTTAAAACCATACAAATATTATCTGGGTGCGGATATTGCTACACACAAAACTAATTAGTACACTCATGTCTAAAATTTAAAAAATAAATATTACTATAAGCACCCATCCAAATGTCGATAGTACCTTTTTTTAAAATAAATATATTAATTTTAATACATTTTCTTTATAAACCCTCTTAAATTATTAACACACCTAATTTATAAAAGAATCATATTATTATGTAAACAAAATCATTATAGGGAATTCAAGATAGTTTTAATTCATCTTCAGTGCATATACAAAAAGAGAGGAATAGATTAATTTATGTTATTACAATTTATCATGTTAAAGTGGATTCCATCAATGTTGAAGTTGTTCTTGGGAAATACTTTGACGTTCACTTCAATGTTAAAGTGGTTTCCATAACGTAAAAGTTGTTCCCTTTTGTTAAAGATAAGTGGTTCATAGAAACGACTACAACGTTGGTTTATACCGTTTGGGGATCAAACGACAATTAACAATTCAAGTTCATCACTTTAAGGATAAGAGTATCACCACCTTAAAGATAAGAACTCAACTAAGCTCACCAATAAAAAAAATCCACCTTAGAGATAAGAACTTTGAGAGAACACTCAAGAACAAGGTTAATTTTTGATTATCTGAAAACCGTCCCTTTCAAATCTGAAAATAGGGGTCTTTATTCTTGGAACAACTCTTCAAGCATGGGAAACACAACATCAATAAGGCCTAGCCTTGAACAACCCTCCAAGCATGGGGAAAACAACAGACTTAAAACCTAGTCTTGGAACAACTCTCCAAGCATGAGAAACAAAGAAAATAATAACAACTTCCAAAGAGTCATAATTAGACTAAATTTCTTTTCTCTAAGGAGCTAAGTGGCTGGTTGAGTAATTAAACCACATAGTGGGCTAATCAAATGTGAAATCTTGGACTTAATTACCTCTTGAACAATAAAATCGAATTGGACTAATTCCTTATTAAAAGAGTTTATGTTGGGCACATTTGCATCTTTAAGTGGTTTCATATTAGGCTACCCACATTCATCAATCATGTTGGGTTGCTCACATGCATCATTATTCCCAGATGAAAGGGAATCGTCCTCAAGTCCAGTGGCTCATCGGCATGATATGGAGATAGATCCGAGATATTGAAAGTTGTTGAAACTTCATAATGTAGGAAAAAAATGCGCTGCAGAAGCGGAAAAAGGGTTTGGTATATTTTAAAAAAATTCATTTAAAAGAAAGAACATTAGCCCTTGATTAATTAACATATAATAATAGTATCGTACCTTTTTCTCGTGACGATTGAAGTTCTGCCGAATCAAATTCGTAAGATCTTCCAATCCAATCAAGTATGTGAATCACCTATGAGTGTGGACTCCCTTTATTTGAATTGTATATCTGAGGATGGAAACAAACAAAAATATTTTCTTTTGTTAGTCACAATAATCCTCCAAGAGAAAACCTAAGAACGTTTTTTCACTTTTGAATTATTGATCTATTTTATTGAAATTTGCATGAACCCGATTCGATTTTTGTACACAAAACCCTTTTAATGTAAATGATACTAGTGCACTATCGAAAACACAAACGTTCCCTCTTTTTTCTATGCTAGGCCAAATTCTACACATATCTATCTTAGAGTTGGACAAATTTATCTAGAGTAAGAACCGAATTTTCTTTACTCAAACCTCTCTTGGCAAAAATCTCTCTTGGATTTCTTATGGCTTGGCCAAATTCTACATATTCATATATACAGGTGTCCAAATCCTCTCCTAAGAAGGATTTAATTGGTGGGTAAGAATCCTACCTCTAGATGGATTTACTTGGTGGCCAAGAATCCCTACTCAAAGAAGAATTCTTTTCCACACCAATACTTATATTCCAACTCAACAGTGTATTATCCAATAACAAATTATTGAATATAAATTAAATTGTGACTTTATCAATGTTGACGTCAATTTCTTGACGGTCAAGAAAGTCAACAATGTTGATTTGATTATGACCTGTTAAAAGAGAAGTGAAAGAGAATGCAATTAATATTGTTATGACACGAGTATACGTGGTAAAACTCTGGTGACAGGAGAAACATTCACGGGTGGCTGAATGCACAACCAAGCCAAATCCATTATTAAATATTAAATTACACCACTCGATCTCTCTTGCCTCTCTTTTACAGTGATTTCTACTCTATTTTCTAGTTTTTTTACGATGAGATTATGGGTCTATTTATATGTGTATAGAACCCTAATCCTTGTTATACAAGTAAGGAAAGGTGATAATGTTTAACTAAAACTAGTCGCTTGTTGGAGTCATATTTATCTTATTTCCTTGTTTTGAGACATTGTGGATCGAATACGAATCATTATGGGATTCTAGTTGCACAGCCTGTCCAGGACTTCTTACCTAATCGGTGTGCAGTCTTCTAGAAGAGTAGTTGTTGCTTGATTTAAACTCGTTTCATCCTTTGATACGGGGGATGGAAATTAGGATGTTTCCGTATTGAAGTATGATTCTAGATTCCTTCTTGAGCTTATTTTATAATGGATCACATTTTTGACTTCTTCACTCGGGATTCTTATGTTGTCCCGAGTAATGCCAAGTGTGCTGAGTATTTGTAATTGGCCTTACTCAAGTTTTTATGTTTCGGTGACACCTCCAATGGTGGCTTGGATGCTTATCTGGCAATCCTCTTGGGGGGTAGTCTTATCTATCAGTGACTTGTACATTTAATAAAATATACATATAACAATACAAAATGCTTCTACCGCCTAGAATTCATTTTGGCAGAAGTATTTTAATCGCTTGAGATCCTGACTTGCTTTTTGTCTTGTCTTTCATTAATGTTCTATTAAAGTAAGAATAATAATCCTTAAATCAGTTCGCATCATTAATGACGTGTCTTAATGGCAACCACATATGTGCAATTTGTCTCTTTATGCGAAATCCCTATGACTGTGACGTTCTAAAATTCTGACGGCTTGATCTATTTTCTTCTCAACATGTGTCCTTCTATCGTTTGGTATATCTGCTAGCATTTATGATATATGACTCTCTGATTATCTGATACGCCGCTTATGCCACCGAACATCCCCTTTTTTCAATCTTCTCGCCTTTCCAAACCTAGGGTTATATGCTTTAATTATTGAGTGGCTTATTTAATTTGACGGGAGCTTTCTTATCATTCATTTTTACAGAAAAAGGCAAAGACCCAGGCTCTCTTTTCACACACTGATTCGTTTTGGTTCTTTACTGAAGCTTTTTCCTGTTTCTCTACGTCTGCTTTTAAGGTCAGTTTCCATGGATCCTATTGCACGCCACTATCTTTTTGTTAAGGCCTTTGATGCACTTGAGTGCAGATATACTTATTTAGTCTCTTGCATTTATAAATTATTAGGGGAATCTCCCCTTAACCAACCTTATTTTTTGAATGTTGATGTTTCTGGGCTTTATCCTAGTGTTCCTTCTAGCCCCATCCTTGAGTCTTCTAGCTTTGAGTCTTCTGTTTATAATCGTCACACGGTTCCTTTATGAACTAGGATAGGGAAGCATCGAAGTAATCGCACGGTTCACAAACATGGCTCAAGCGATATTCAGATTGAGAGGCAAGTGGTTAGTCAAAATGATGTTGAAGAAGAACATTGTGCCTCTCCGATTCTCTTTTCTATTGATTGCCCAAGTGCGTATGATGCCGAACCGAACGTGGTCAGGGATATGGAGATCGATAAATATCATGCTCTGTTCGATCTAGATAATTCTATCTCAATGATGGCTGCTGGTGACAGGGTCGCGTGGAATCCTCCTCTAGGTATGGTTACAATTTATGGGTCTATGTTTAGCTATGCGGTTACTATTCCCCTTCAACCTTTCATTGCTTGGTTCTTTACAGAGGTAGGGATTGATCCAGCCCAGCTTGCCCCAAACAGCTACAGGATTCTGATATACATGTGGCACATGTGGAGCCGGATGAAGTTGTCGCCGCGTTCCCCTTGTGAAATAAGACAATTTTATAGCCTTAGGCAGTTTGGTAAGACTAAGACTTATTTTATTTTATCCAACCATCCGGATAACTGGATCTCTGAAGGAATGAAGGTGGGTCGGAGCGTTGATACTTCTCTGGATGTCAAGAAAAAGGGTTTCATCTAGGCTTTTCCCAGTTCAAACAAATATTGTAAAAACAGTTGGTTTTCCATAGGAGGGAACCGGTGAAACCAGGTCGAGCTTTCAGTCGGTGAAGCTTGGGAAGTACTGAAGGTTCCTCGCTACTTCTGCTCTCCTGATGGCTGGAATAAAACACCGCCCATTTTCACCGATGCTGAATTGACTAACCTTGCTCAGGCGGCTATGCGTACTTTGGAAAAAAGAAGCAGGTCCTACATTTTTGATGAGAAGAAAATGATGGATCTTGGCTTCTTTGCTTAGATTTCTACTCGTCGCAGACGCTGTAAATGAACTTTATTATTGCTTTTATTGAGTGTTTTTTACTATCTGCTCTTCTAACTCCTTACCCCTTCTAGATTTAGTATATGATATGGATGTCATATGCGATGCTCAAGCCTGCTAGGTAAAGCCAATTATTTAGGGGAGTCACAAGGACGCTTCTCGTCAAAATGAAGAAGGGATTATTCCACCTGATGATGAATCAGATGAGGATTCTGAGGAAACGGATGAGCAAGTTCCTGAATATGTTCCTAAAAAGGCTGTTCAGCCGATCGTAGGGGAATCCAGTGGTCTGAGTGGCCCTATGAGACCTGATAACGACCAGCGGTTCGAGAATGAAGGTAGACAAGGTGGGCACCCTGGTGGTGTAACATCTGATGATCCTAGTTCTTCTGTTGACGAGTTGCCAGCTGAGTAGTCTGTTGATAGAGGTGGAGTTAGGGAACCCTCTGATGAACAGGTTAACCTTCATCCTGATCTTTTTAAACCCTTCCAAGATATTATAGAAGATCAAGAAGACCCTGCAGCTGACTTCGACTTTCATCGCACTAGGGTTGAGAAAAGGAAGACAGATGATTCTCCTGCTCAACCTCCTCTAAAAATTCCCTGAGTGGCATCGTTTATTGAATCGAGCAATGAAGATGCAGATATGAGGGACTCCCTAGGTGCTTAAACAACGACATCTTTAGGAAGAGAAGATCTTCTAGAAAGTTTGAATAGATGAGAATTCCCCCCCCCCCCCCCCCCCCCCCCCCCCCCCCCCGGGGTTGAGGATGCAAGAGTGGGATCCTCGGGAAACCTTACATGTCTCATCCCCTAGGATATTCTGAGGTCCATGTCGTCTGGCCGAGCTTTTATCGGTGACAACCATTGGAGTCGTTTTAGGAGTGGTTCCCCAAGAGAGCGTCTTCATAACATTTTCAATAGCGCGACCTACGTAAGTTTCGAACTGCATTTCACATTATTATGCCTTAATTTGGATATATCTAACCTACTTCCCTACAGGTGGTTGCTGAGTTTACTAAGGCTGTTCAGACGCAACAACACCAAGCTGATTGGATAAGGTGTTTGAAAGCTCAATTAAAGGAGAGTGAGGATAACTGTGTCTGGATTGAGACGGCCTATCAAAAGGAGGCGAGTTTTGTCCAGAAGTTCATCGATCGCTGTTTGGCGAAGCAAATGGAGGCCGAAGAGAGGGCTTCTGCTGCAGAAGAGAAGGCTAAATCTTTTCAAGACTTGCTCTCTGTCGCCATGTAATCGATGATTAGGGCTGAACAAGAAGCTGATCGAGCAAAGTCATCTTATGAGCAAAAAAATGAAGACCTTGAGCGTCAGGCCCTGACAGTTGAATCTCTTTCAAAGGAAGCCAAGCAAGAACTTGAAGTTCAAGGGGTTGATCGCTTTTAGAGGTCCCCGACTTATGATGCTTTGCTCCTTAGGTAGTTTCAGTGAGGGCTGGTTTCGGCTGGTGAGTTCTTCAAGGTCAAAATCTGGGTGACTGATAAGGCCCAAGCAAATTGAGAATTGTCAATCAGAAATCACATGGACTGATCCTTTGAGGCTCTTCAGAGGGAATGGAGGGCTTATTGCCAAAGCAAAGGTAAAGAACCTCATCTTATGCATCTGGAAGTCCCGTCCGATAGTCAGGAAACTGTTATGGACGGGTCAAAGCTTGATGTTGGATCGGTCTCCGGAGTGGATTATAGTGCTTGGATGGATGATCAGGTTGATACGATCACTTGGCCTTCGAACGAAAGTCTTCTCCGTAAATATGAAATGGTGCCTGATCCGAGCATTGGCAAGAACTTGAATTCCTCTACTCCGTCTTAGACGAACTTGATGAATCTTGTAATATCCTGCGTAATTAATAAAATTCCATATTCCATGTGTGACTGCTCTTAGCCGTGAATTAATTATGAATATTCTGAATAGAGTATTGCAAACCCAATGAGAAACGCCCAGTATCTTTTTTACTGATCATTATCTGAGTAGATCTGCTTCGTTTTAAATACTGAGTATCTTATTAACTGCTAACTTTGTTTCCCGAATTTCTTTGTCTTAAATGCCAAGTATGTTATTAACTGGCTAATATTAGTAACCAAGTAATCTTGAAACAAAGGCAAATAAACTTGCACTTGTATTTCGTACTCAGTTGCTACCCAAACATTGCATTGACGCTCACTGCGATCATACGTTTTGAGTCCTTACACATGTCACTAGGGACATCTCCTAGTTTTGTCTGTGCAAGGGTTTGCCAAATTGTTAAGCTTAGAATTGCTTAACACAGCTGTGTAACTCACTAAAGTTTATCCGACAGTGCCCCGAGCCGTTTTCCAGAATCTGGTGCATCAGGTTTGCCTTTTGGCTAAGGTCTTGGTTGACCTTGCTCGGCAGCCATGCTCTTTTTGAGCTTCTCCTCCCATTCGGGATTTTCACCAAATTAATGGCCCCGAGCATTTTATTTATTGTCAATTCTCAAATCTTTTCATATGTTCTTATTATCATATGCTCAAATTTCTTGGAATCCCGTGTCAGGTTTTTATTTTTAATTCTGCAAAACTAACAATATGGAAAAAATCTCAAAAAAGGTTGCTAAAAATTAAAAAATATCTTGCTTAAAAAGTGATAAAAGAGAATTTCAAGGATAAAAAATCTTTAAATATCGGGGTATTGCATGGTCGGGATAAAACCCTTCCTTCCGATCGGGCAATCCAATATGCTCCATGGCCAGCCATCCCTTCAACCTTGTATGGGCCTTCCCATTTGTCAGCTAATGAGCCTGCGAATTTATTTTTTATGTTCAACGATACTTTTTTGAGCACTAGGTCTCATACTTGGATTCTTCTGACCCGGACATGAGAATTGTAGTGCCTCGCCGCTCTTTGCTGATATGCCGCATTTCGCACTCAAGACTTTTCCCTTTTCTCTTTTAACTCGTCCAGGCCATGCAATAACATATCAACATTATGATCTTCATCATATAACCTGACTCTGGACGACATATATAATGTTTCCGTCGGGATGACAACCTCTGTTCCGAATGCCAAGGAAAAACGGTGTTTCTATAGTAGAAGTCCTTACTGTCGTTCGATAAGCCCATAATACTTTAGGAAGTTTTTCGACCCCAACTGCCCTTTTTAGCATCAAGCTTTGCTTTGAGCATGTGCTTGATGACTTTGTTCACTGCTTCAGCTTGTCCATTTGTTTGAAGGTTGGCAGGTATGGTGTAATAATTTGCAATCTGATACTCGTTGGACAACTGCCTGAACTTTTGATTATCAAGTTGGGTGCCGTTGTCAGTGATAATAGTATTCGGGACTCCAAACCCGTAGAGTATGTTTTTCTTAACAAATTTTATGGTGTTTGCTTCTGTGATGTGTACTAGCGCTTCAGCTTCCACCCACTTTGTGAAATAATCAACATCCATAATTGCATGCTTAGTTCTACCCCTTGCTCCTGCTGGCATCGGACCGATTAAGTCCAATCTCCACATGGCGAATGGCCATGGGGATGTAAGGCTTCTAAGTTGTTCAGAGGGCTGTTGAATGTCATTGGAGATCCTTTAGCAGGAATTGCAACTTTCTGAATATCGTTGTGCATCAGAGAACAAAGAAGGCCAATAAAAACCTTTCCTGAGTACCTTGTGAGCCAAAATTTTGCCTCCTGTATGATTCCCGCATACTCTACCATGGATTTCCTAAAGTATCCGGTGTGCCTCCTCCTCTGACACGCACCTTTGGAGTGTTCGGGAGAACCCTTTTTTATACCGTTCTCCTCCAATCATAGTGTATCTTGCTGACCTATACCTGACACGTTTTGCTTGTCTTCTGGGAGTATATCTTCTTCCAAGTACATTTTTAGTTGAGTCATCCAACCGTTTGATAGTGTTTGGATTTTCGAGACTTCAAAGTCCCTTGGCTCAACTATACTTGGCCTAAAAAGATGTGCGATTGGGATATTCTTTGGCCTGATTGTGGTTGTTACTGATGGTAGTTTGGATAGAGCATCTGCTTTTTCTTTTTCTTCCCGAGGGATCTGGACAATCCTATATTCCTTGAATCAATAAAGGAATTGTTTTGCGATGCCTAAATAAGCCATCATACTCTCATCCCTAGCCTGATATTCTTCTAAAACTTGGTTTATGACTACATGTGAGTCACTAAAAATTTCAACTTCGTCTGCTCCTATTGCGATACAAACTCTAAGTCCTGCCAGCAGTGCCTCATACTCGGCTTGGTTATTTGTTGCTTTGAAGTCGAATCTCATGGAAAACTCGATATCATCTTCTTTTGGGCACAATCCCTGCCCCGCTGCCATGAGTGTTCGAGGAGCCGTCAACATATAACTTCCATGAGAAGCTTCTGCCCAATGTCCTTTTGGCTTCTAGGTCAGGTTCTGTGAATTCCGCTACGAAATTTGCCACTGCTTGACCCTTGAGTGATGTCCTGGCACATATTTAATATTGAATTCACTCAGCTATATCACTCATTTGGTTTATCTCCTTGAAATCTCAAGTTTCTGCAGAATTAACTTAAGCGGGGCAATCGGTGAAAACCCTGATTGCATATGCCTGAAAATACGGCCTCAACTTATTTGCTGCCAAAACTAATGCCAGAGCTATCTCTTTTGCTTGAGAATATATGGTTTCAGTTGGAAGAAGAGCCTTGCTGGTTTAGTATATTGGCTTATGTATTCCATTCTCTGTTCGGACTAGGGCTGAGCTTACTGCTAATTCTGTAAGTGACAAGTACAGGTAAAGTATTTCTCCGTCCTTCGGTTTCGAGAAGATGAGTACCTGTCCTAAGTACTTTTTTAACTTCTAAAATTCCTGTTCACATTCTACGTTTCATTCAAGTCCCTTCCCTTTTTTGATTATTTTGAAAAATGTAGCACATTTATCTGTGGCCTTTGAAATGAACTTACCAAGGGAAGCTAGGCATCCCGTCAAATGTTGTGCCTCCTTTAAGGTTCTCGGAGAAGTCATTTTCTGGAGGGCTTCAATCTTCTCGGGATTTACTTCGATCCCTCTTTGTGTAGGGAAAATTGCGCAGCGGAAGCGTGAAATTAGGGTTTGGTGTAAATAAAAAAAATTCCTTTTAATAACAAGAACCTTAACCCTAGATTAATTGATGTATATAAGAAGTGTCGTACATTTTTCTTGTAATGATTGAACAAGCACCAAATTGAATCCGCAAGATCTTCCAATCCAATCACGAACGTGAATCACCTAGGAGTGTGGGCTCCCTTTCTTTAATTGTATACCTAAGGATGGAAACAAACTAAATATTCTTCTTTGTTAGTCACAAGAATCCTCCAAGAAGAAAAAAAAGAAGGTTAGCTAACTTGTGAATTATCAATCAATTTGATTGAAGCTCGCGTGAAACTTGATTCGATGTTATACACAAAATCTTTTAATATAAAGGCTATTAGTGTACTATCGAATACAAAACATTATTTCTTCCTTTTTCTCTATAACGATTTTTCACGCACCAATCTTTATAGTTGGATGAATTTATCTAGAGCAAGAACTGAATTCTCTATACTCAAAAATCTATGGTGGCCGAAAACCGCTTTAGTAAAATTTAAGTAGACACTAATGAATACTTAAAGTTAAGATTTAATATCCAATACCTCAAAACATCCATATGATGATATTCCACTCTCATTTAATAAATAGAGCTACGATGTTCATATATATAAATGAAGTCCTCTTTCGATTAACAAATGAATACCACCAAACTATCGAGGATAGACTATGCTATATAATCGTAATCATTGATAGCTCAAATGATAACACTTGCAACCATAAGTCATTCATTTATCTCAAGATTGAGAAAGACTCTTCGATTGTCTTCGAGTGAAGAATTTTTTCCTTTCACGGTTCTGGATAAAACATTTCACTGTGATCCAATTCAATACACCTAGTGCACTAGATTCTTTTTCCCAAAGACACCACACTTTGATGATTTTAGACTCATCATAACACATTTGTTCCCAATCAAACGCTAGCAAAAAAATCTACAACTTTGACAAGACAAAGGCATCTAACCTTCATCTTAAGTTGTGAATATCATTCAAGACTAACTAAAGAATTGTGTCTACCTCATACATATCTAGATGTATGAACAATTCTTCTTTTCTCATAGTCTTTTGACCTTATGATTATTTACTTTTGACAATTATAATAATTAAACTATAAATGCTATAAGATTTGTTAAACTAGAAATCACTTTATTAATATGAAAAGATTGTCAAATACATTATTATACTCTTGCTATTGAGCATAATCCCAACACTTTGGTGCATTAGGAAACCGAGGAATTTTCCCGAATGAATCCCGAATAGGCACTTGTTCAAATTCAACTTCATCTGGTACCTTCTCAGGACATCAAATGTGCACGCAGGTCCTAAGCATGTTTGTCTGCCACGATACTTTTGGTTAACTTTTCGTCTATATAAACTTCCATGCTTCTTCCTATTTGGCGGGCAAAAATTATGTTGACCAATCTTTGATATGTGGCCCCAACATTTTTTAGCCCAACGAGCATCACTGTATAATAGTACAAACCCTGATCGGTCGTGAATGCTGTTTTATCTTCATTAGCTTTGTTCATCCGGATCTGATTGTATCCATAATAAGCATCCATAAACCTGAGTAGTTCATGACCTGATGTAGCATCGACTAACTGGTCTATTCTGGGAAGTGGAAAACTATCATTTGGGTAGGCTTTGTTCAAATATGTGAAATCCATGCACATTCTCTATTGACCAATTTTCTTCTGGACTAATACTACATTTGCTACCCACTGAGGATAGTTGATTTCTCTGATTGATCCTACAAAGAGTAAGTTTTCTACCTCCTGCTTGATTGCCCGACTCCATTCGAGGTTAAAAGATCTTCTTTTTTCGATCACAGGTTTTACGCTCAGATCCACCGCCAAATGATATGATATCACTCGTGAGTCTATCACCACCATGTCTTCATGACTCCACGCGAACACATCTTTGTACTCTTTGAGTAAATTGATGAGATCTGTCTTGACATTTTCTTTTAGATTAACTCCGATTTTAACCTTCTTTGCCGATTCATTTTCCTTTAAGACTACTTCCTCTGTTGGCTCCTCTGATGCTTTAAGTTCCTCCATTTGGTCGAACTCGGACATTAATTATTCTCCATGTTTAGTTTGATCAGATTGGGTCAAAGTACACACTTGGTGTTCACTGTTATCTCTATCCTTGTAAACAGACAGATTAGCTCTTATGGTCATTTCCTGCGAACCCTTGACCATTCCTACCCCCCATTCTGTCGAGAATTTGATCATTAGGGAGTAGGTTGCCATTACTGCTTTTGTTTTATTTAGGAAAGGTCGACCCAGTAAGGCGTTGTAAGGCCAGTTCTCCATATCCACCACAACAAAGTTGAGTAGCACAGTTTTCTGGCAGGGCACCGCTCCAATCTTCACTGGCAATTTCACCGTCCCAAGATACCTGACCTCAACTCCTCTGAATCCTCTGAGCTGGGTATGAAAGGGTTGCAAGTATTTTCGATCTAACCTTATTTGATCATAAACAGCCACACTGAGGATGTCTGTTGAGCTACCATTGTCCACTAGTATCCTCATAACTTCTTTATGGCTAATTAAGGCACTAATTACAAGTGCATCATTTGGCCGGACATCGACCCCATATGAGTCAGCTTCAATGAATATTATCGGGTCCCATCCTTTCTTTATTCTATTCGGATCAGGCTCGATGGAATTGTCATTGAAATTCTATCTTGCTTTCATTGCTTCTCTAATTTCTTGAGTCCGCTCTCGGTTACTTATCTCAGTCGACGGTCCTCCAAAAATGGTCTATATCGCACCACTGGCCTCAGGATTGACCTTTTTATTCCGACCTGAGTTATGATCTTCTGGCTTGGTTTCCTTATAAGTTTTTGTCTTCTCATCTTTCTTTAAGATTATATCTAGCAGATGTCCTTCTCGGATGAGGGTTTCTATATAGTCTCTGAGTTGGTAACATTTGGAGGTCTTATGACTGGTTTCTTTATGGAATCTGCAATACTTTGTCGTATCTTCAGGCAAATTTTGACTGCCAACGTGGCTCCTTTACCAGATTATTCTCTTCTTGTATTGCCAAGATCTCTTCCAGTCTTTTCTGAAGCGGGGTGTAGTTCGTATATTTTACTTGGAATTTTTCCTTGGCTTGTTCAGTATTACGTCCGCTTCCCCCATCTTTGCTTCTTTTTTGTTATTTTCTTTCTGTTTCCCTTTATGATTCTGTGACTTTGATTCGACATCTTTTTGCTCGGGTCTCCCTTCATGCATGTAACAACCTCCTGTCCCCAATTCTTCTTTTCAGCTAATGCATATCCTCCAGCCATATCCATCATGTCTGCATATCTCGTTAGTCAAGCTCTCCTTAAGTCGGAGGACAACCGCCCATTCTGTAGGTTGTATGTGAATGGAGTGATTATTGCCTCATTATTTACACTACCGATTTCTGAGACTGCTTGGCCGAATCTTCCCAGATACTATTTTAATGACTCATCTTTTCCTTGTTTTAGTTGGGAAAGGTATGCCACCGATTTTTTCCTGTGTACGTTACCCAGAAATTATCTTGAAAAGCTTTTGCTCAACTCACTGAAACTCCTAATACTTGCCGGAGGAAATGTCCCAAACCATCTTGAGCCTGTATCCCCAAGAGTTTGTGGAAAGTTAAGACACAACAGAGGATCGTTGTGGGCATACTAGGCCATGACGCTTTTATATCATCTAACATGCTTCTTCGAATCTTTATCTTTTTTGAATTGTTCCACGTGGGGCATCCTGAATCTCTTTAGGAATGGCGTTTACAGAATGTCTTAGTGAAAGGGCTATCAGAATCGTCGTTAGACAACTCATTGTATCCATACCGCCTAATCAGTGCGTCCACTTAGCGCCTTTTATTCTCGACTTCTCGGGTCAGGCTCTTGATTATGATATCTCTATCTCCCACTAGCTCTTCTCGATGGTCGACCCATCAAATGACTGTCATACATGTCACCATAACCTCTTCATCATGCCCTTAAGTCTCGTGAGTTAATCCTTGTAAGCCTATGGTACCACGGTGACATTTACAATTATGACGGTCACTGTCTTCTGATGTTGACGTTCGATCCCTTCACCGATCGTACTTGCGGTGTCTACCATGCCCTGTTTGATCATGGCTTCATCTTCGGGGAGGTCGTTCTTCTATGGGTATCTCAGGATCCTGTTCACGCGATGTACCCCCAGTTTGATTGACAAGATCTGAACTCCTGATGGGCGCTAACGTATCTGGTTCTAGCCCGACTATAACCGATCGGAGCCTAGGAGGTGATGGTGGGTTTGGAGGATTCGCCTATCCAGCAACTAGTAGATTTATTCCTTCCTCATTTGCATCTGCCACTAACTGTTGTAATACGTCTCTGAAACGGCATGCTATGTCCTCGCTGGTCGGAAGGGCTCACTGAATGCTAGCCAGGGATACCGGTTGATTCCCGGTGGTTGTTGTAGGATCCTGAGTGGTTTCGCTCGTGTAAGCATTATCAGGAATTTTTTGGGTATCCCTAGAACTGTCTTTACTACCGTCAACAGACATCGTTTAAACAGATCGGAGGTTTGACCTCTTCTTCTAGCGCCAATTGTTAACGTCAATTTATTGGCGGTCAAAAAAGTCAACAATGTTTGATTTGATTATGATCTGTTAAAAGAGAAGAGAAAAAGAATGCAATTAATATGGTTACGACACGAGTATACGTGGCAAAACTCTAGTGACCGAAGAAAAGTCCACGGGTGGTTGAATACACAACCAAGTCAAATCCACTATTAACTATTAAATTACACCTCTCGATCTCTCTTGCCTCTCTCTTACAATGATTTATATTCTATTTTATAGATTATGAGCCTATTTATATATGTATAGAACTCTAATCCTTGTTACACAAGTAACAAAAGGTGATTACGGGCCTATTTATTTATATAGAACAATTTTTACATTGATATCAAGGTTAAGTGGTTTCCGTAACATAAAACTTGTTCTCTTTGTTAAAGTTGATGTAGGGAAAAACCCACGCAAAACGCAACAGAAGCGTGAAAAAAAAAATTTAGGGTTTGTGTATAAATAAAAAAATTTCCCTTTTAATAATAAGAACCTTAACCCTAAATTAATTGATGTATATAAAAAGTATCGTACTTTTTTTTTTCGTGACGATTAAACTAACGTCGAATTGAATCCACAAGATCTTCCAATCCAATCACGAACGTGAATCACCTAGGAGTATGGGCTCCCTTTCTTTAAATTGTATACCTGAGGATGGAAACAGACAAAATCTACCTCTTTGTTAGTCATCATAATCCTCCAAGAGAAAAACCAAGAACGTCCTGTCACTTTTGAATTATTAATCAATTTGATTGAAACTCGCGTGAACCTTGATTCGTTGTTGTACATAAAACCCTTTTGATGCAAAAGATACTAGTGTACTATCGAAAACAAAAACGTTTCTTTTTTTCTCTATGCTTGGCAGAATTCTTCACACATTGAGTTGAATGAAGCCGTATTCTTCACACATTGAGTTGGATGAAGTTTTTTTTACAACAATAAAGAAATAAATAAAAAACAAATTCTCACCCCAAAAACTAAGGCTTGGTCGAAATTTATAGGTAGTATATATAGGAGGCCAAAGTCTCTCCTAAGAAGGATTTACTTTGTGGGCTAGAATCATTTCCTTAGGTGGATTTAATTAGTGACAAAGAATCCTTTTCCAAAAAAAATTCTTTCCTACACCAAGACTTCTAAACCAACTCATTAGTGTATTTGTGACCATATTAAAGACTTCCTAATTTGACTAGATAAATAGTTTCTTTTATTTATCTACTTATCAAATATGGTCTTTAATATTAATTATACTACCAACAATATTATAATATTAGAATGCCATCTCCTATTAGGAATTTTTTTGACTTTTAATTAAATAATTAATTAATTACCAAATTAATTAATTTCCATTTAATTAAATAATAAACTAAAAAACAATATAATTAAGCAAAAATATTTAGCACTTCCCGCCAAAGACCACACATGGGCATATATATTATTTTTCTTATTTTATTAAATCCATTGGACCTTAATAAAAAGTCCACATGTGAACTAAACCCATTCTTACAAAAAGAAACAAGTTCACATGCCTTAATACAATTCTAAATGGACCTATAAATTGGTTGGGTAGAATATATAAAGTGATCCATGCAATTTCGTGTGGATTGGGGATCTTGGTAGACAATCTAAATTTAAACTCCAATAGACATAACCTAATCAAAATCAACAAATGATTCACTTAGGTCAAATCTATTAATTTTAGTTCATTCCACAAAAGAACTAAAATTGAACTCTTAAATACCGATAAAATAGGTTAATATTGCTCATTCATACCCTAGACAATCTTAATGGAGATACTGTATCCTTGTGAAGAATACCAATAATCACCAAGAGCTCATAGACCACCTATAGCTCTCCAAGTTATCATATTTACTCATATGACCACATTTTGAACTTGGATATTTTGACTTGTCTCAAAGCCATGTTTCAATAGACACTAATGAAAACTTAACGTTAAGATTTAATATCCAATACCTCAAAACATCCATATGATGATATTCTACTCTCATTTAATAAATGGAGCTACGATGTCCATATCTATAAATGAAGCCCTCTATCGATTAACAAATGAATACCGCCAAACTATCGAGGATAGACCATGTTATATAATCGTACTTATTGATAGCTCAAATGATAACACTTGCAACCATAAGGCCATAATTTATCTCAGGATTGAGATAGACTCTCCGATTGTCTTCTAGTGAAAACTTTTATCCATTGACGGTTCTAGATAAAGTATTTCACTGTGCTCCAATTCAATGCACCCAGTGCACTAGATTCTTTTACGTAAAGACACCACACTTTGATGATTTTATACTCATCATAACACATTTGATCCCACTCAAACGCTAGCAAAAGAATCTACAACTTTGACAAGATAAAAGCGCCCAACCTTTATCTTTAGTTGTGAATATTATTTAAGACTAACTAAAAAATTGTGTCTACCTCATACATATCTAGATATATGAACAATTCTTATTTTCTCATAGTCTTTTGACCTTATGATTATTTAATTTTGACAATTAAAATAAATAAACTATAAATGCTATAAGATTTTTAAACTAGAAATCACTTTATTAATATGAAAAGATTTTCAAATACATTATAATACTCTTGCTATCGAGCATAATCCCAACAATCTCCCGCTTTCTCTATAGAAAATGTGTCATATCTCTCTTCCCCATGTTCTCTAGATGTCCATCAAAACTCTTTTGTGGAAGAGCCTTTGTAAAGGGATCCGCTAGATTATCTGATGACGGGTTCTTGGTAATCGTCAGTCGCCCCTATGCACAATTTCCATCAGAAAGTGATACTTTCTTTCAATATGTTTCCCTCTTTTATGACTTCTTGTTTCTCTCGAATTATCCACTGCTCCACTATTGTCGCAATATATAGTGATATACTTATTCGCTTCAGGAGCCACATCCAAGTCAATCAAGAATTATCAGAGCCCGACAGCCTCTTTAGCAGCCTTGCTTGCGGCAACATACTCGGCTTTCATGGTGGAATCAATAATATAAGATTGCTTGATACTCCTCCATATGACTGCCCCTACTCCAAGTGTAAACATAGATCCTGATGTTGATCTTCTGAAGTCAGAATCCGATTGGAAATCAGAATTTGTATACACAACGGGAATTAAATCCCCTCCATAGTATACAAGCATATAATCTCTCGTTCTCCTGAGATATTTGAAAATATGCTTGACTGCTGTCCAATGATCATGACCATATTTCCATTAAAACCTATTAACTATACCAACAACAAAACAAATATCTGGTCTAGTGTAGAGCATTGCATACGTGAGACTTCCAACTGCTAAGGCATATGGAACCCTACTCATGATTTGCTCTTCATACTCATTCTTAAGAACTTGTTCCTTAGAAAGTTTAATTCCATGTCTTAAATGTAACATACCTTTCTTGCAATCTTGCATAGACTACCTAGACAAGATTTTATTTATATATGAAGCTTGGGATAATGCAATCGTTCTATTATTTCTATCCCTCATGACTTGGATACCAAGAATATAATTTGCTTCTCCTAAGTCCTTCTCATCAAATTATTTTGCTAACCATTCTTTTACTGATGTCAATGTATCTACATCGTTTCCGATGAGTAATATATCATCAATGTAAAGAACTAGGAAAACCAACTTGTCACCTTTAATCCTTTTGAATACATATGGTTCGTCAAGGTTTTGAATAAATCCAAAAAATTTCACGGCTTGATCGAACCTTATGTTTCAGGATCTAGATGTTTGCTTCAATCCATATATGGATATTTGCAACTTGCATACCCTTTCCTCTTGGCCTTTTTCAATGAATCCTTTTGGTTGCATCATGTAGATGCTTTCATCAAGACTTCCATTTAGAAAAGCTATCTTGATGTCCATTTGCCAAATCTCTAGGTATAGAGATGCCGCAATGGATAAGAGTATCCTAATGGATTTAAGCATGGCCACAAGAGAGAAGGTTTCCTCATAATCAATATCTTCATTCTTTGTACAACCTTTAGCTACAAATCTAGCTTTAAAGGTTTCCACCTTTCCATCCATTCCTCTTTTCTTTTTGTATACCTACTTGCACCCGATGGGTTTTATCCTTTTTGGCAAGTCTACAAGAGACCAGACTTTGTTTTTGAACATAGATTCAATTTCGGATTGAATTGCCTTTTGCCAATGGCGACAATCAACATCTTCCATTGGTTCCTTGTACGTATAGGGATTATCATCATCTGGGAGATTCTCTACAGATTCTCCTAGACTGGTGTATATCTCGGATTGTCTACTAACCTTCCCACTAGAACGAGGTATAGTAGATTGTTGATCTTGTGTTGGTATGGAACTTTCAATTGGGCTAGGTTGTGAAACCTCTTATGAAATTGTATCTTCTTAAAGCTCATTCCAGACAATTCTACTTTTAGGCACAAAATTATTCATATAGTCCTCTTCCATAAATTTAGCATTTGTCGAAACAAATACTTTAAGATCTAAAGGACTATAAAAATAATATCCTTTTTTTTTGGAAACCCTATAAATATGCATGTTTCTGAACGAGACTCCATATTTTGTCTTTTCTTTTAACACGTGCACAGGATATCCAAATATCCTTAAGTGACTAGGCTTTCGCCTGGTCCACAACTTATGCGGTGTTTTAGGGACCAACTTAGATGGCATATCATTTAAAATATACATGGCTGTTTGTAAATCATATCCAAAAAAGGAATTAGGAAGCATTGAATAACTCAACATAGACCTAACGATGTCCAAAAGAGTTCTATGTCTCCTTTCTACCACCTCATTTTGTTGAGGTGTACCTGGTGCAGAAAACTGAGAAATTATTCCATTATCAATAAGATATTGCTGAAACTCACCAGATAGATATTCTCTACCACAACCAGACCTCAAGATTTTTATGCTTTTCTCAAGCTGATTATATACTTCAGCTGTAAATGCTTTGAACCTGTCAAAAGCATCTGACTTATGTCTCATGATATACACATAGCCAAATCTTGAGTAATCATCCATGAAAGTGATGAAGTACTCATATCCACCTCTAGCTTGAATGCTCATTGAACCACACACATCAGTGTGTATCAATCCTAAACATTCGATGGCTCTTGCGCCTTTGGTCATGAACGACCTTTTGGTCATTTTACCTTCCAAATAAGATTCACAAGTTGGTAGATCATCAACCTTTAAGTCACTTAGAGGTCCGTCACTAACCAATCTTTTAGTCCTATTTAGGTTAATATGACATATGCGCAAATACCATAGGTAGGTTTCATCTTTTGATAATTTTACTCTTTTATGATTAAGTTATGTTGATTCTGTGTCTAACAAGTGATAGATATTTCTATGCAAATAGAATAAATCGTTTTCCAATGTGCCTTTGCAAATAATTTTATCATTCTTACTAATAATAAAAGCTTTAATAAAAGTAACCGAATAACCAAATTTATTTAAACAAGAAACTGAAATTAAATTCCCATAAATTGAGGTACATAATAAACGTCTATTAAATCTAAATGCCTATAAGAATCTAAACTAATTCTAATATCTCCCACTGAACTAACAGACACCAATGCTCCATTTCCTTAACGGAAGTTGAATTCGTTCTCATTAAGCCTTCTCCATTCTTTGAAACCCTATAAGGAAAAACAAACATGATTAGTGGCTCCCGGAGTCTATGATCCAAGAATCCATAGAATCCACCAAAAAATATGTTTCAAGATAATAAATATTACCTTCTTCCTTCATGTCTTAAGACTTTGGGAAATTTCTTTTCCAATGTTCCTTTTCACCACAAAGAAAGCACTTCACTTTGATCTTGGCTACTTTCTTTGTCTCCTTCTTAGTAGCCCCTAGTTGCTTTTTCTTATGTTGTTTCTTGACCTTCTTACGGGTTTTAACAGTAGCAACTTTACCTACGGTATGAATCTCTTGTACCGTGCATTTCACAAGGATTTTCTCGGCACTTTGAACATCTTGCTTCTGGCCTTGCAAGGTGTATTCCTTATTATTCAAGGTGTAGTCCAACATGTGACTCTTCCATGCTGTGTCTCAGGAACCTTTTCAATGTGGTCTGGATTGCTAGCTTGAAACAGAATGGTATTCAAAATTGGGCACCAAAGCCGGGTTTGATATCAATCAGTTCAGTTCCTCCCACCCGCGTGCATGTCTTGGCTTTCTAGAATCTCTTTACTTTTCTAAATTCCATACCATAGGTAGGCATGCTCCTCCATTTCGTAGTTGGGACATGATGGCTCCATTGAAAGCTCCTGACATGGCATCGCCGGTAAATCCTTGATCGTGAGCTCTACAGCTTTCCTAACCCATTGGGCCGCTGACTTAAGCTACTACCTACTCCATTCAGATTAGATCAATTTATAGCCAAAGAGCCCTCACTCAGGCATACAAGAACTGATCGATGGAATCCAATAGTGAATTGATGATCATGTCAATTTTTGTCTCACCATCTATCTCAGCACCATTCAGTTCAACAATGTTGAGATGTGCTATGACTTTCATCATGTGATCTTTCATAACCTGTCCAGGTTTCATCCTAAGATTCATGAAAGCATTCAGTACCTCTCTCTTAGTCATCCTATACCTCATAGCAAACATCTCCCCTAGAGACATCATTATATCGGCAGTAGTCTCCATTCTTTCATATTACTGTTGCAACACATTGGAGATGGTGGCCATAAAGTAACATTTAGCAATCTCATGTGAAGACTCTCACTGCTGATACTCATCTCTTTGCTCCTGAGTAGATTCATTAGTAGAAGTGGGTGGTTGAGGAGTGAACAGAACGAACTTATGCTTTTCGGATTGCAACAAAAGCCCAATTTTCCTTTTCCATATGATATAATTATCACAAGTTAAAGTATTTTCTTTTAGGATGTTGATTAGGGATGGGGGTCATGATTTCCAAACAATAACAAAAATTATATAAGTAAATAATCATGATAAAACACTTTCGAATATTTATCTTGAATTATATAAAATAATTCAATCGTAAAATTCAACGGTGATCCAACACCCGTAAATGTCACGCCTCATTTGGAAGTTCATACCATTTACTAGTTGGATTAGGTCCCACCTAATTGTTAACATAACAACTAACGTTTTCAATTTTAGCCTTGCAGTTTTATTAACAAGACCTCTTAGGAGGATATTAATAAAATCACATTGAGTGTGTTACCATGTTATCGACCTTCAATAAAATCCCTCACAAATATCCCTCTGGGAGTAGATATCGTTTGGATTAATTGTCTAGTCTATCCTTATAAGGAAGTATCTTGCTAAATTCCATTCATGAATACCTCTTGGGAGGTTATTACACGAAACATAAAGCTCAACTAAACTTGGAGGCCATAAGCGTTCCAAAACACGTTCTCCCGCTCAATTATTTAAAGCGTCTGATCGAGTTCCAAAGAATGATTTACCAAGTTATCTAGATGCCAATTAGATACCTAAACCATTCAATGCATGTTCATACCAAAAGAGATATATAAGTGGCACTCCTATTCTATATAACATGTTATCATACAACAACAAATATTGTAATATTTACGAAAATATAAATAGCTACAATTTTTGTCCATCCTAGAAAAACAAGTAAATTACATATGTCTTGGAATACAAAAACTCCTTTCTTGGCGAACAAGTCTTCACGTGACCTCCGTCGTTTGGACTCCCTCAGCTGCCTCCCATGGGCGTGCGCACCCTTGGCCCCTTCCCATGGGCGTGCGCATGCCACAACCCCATAGAGGGCTGCCATGCGCAACCCATGGTTTCCATATGGATGCCGTGTGTAGCCTATGTCATAACAATCGTGGCTGCATGCTTTTCGCACGCACGTTTGTTGTTATGGCTCACACGGTCCCAAACTTGTTCCGATTGCTTCCAATTCTTCAAACCTTTGAGTCTTCAATACTTGAAGGTATTACAGAATAATTTTAAATTAAAAAAAATACTGCCATTTTTTTATTACAATACAGTGCAGTTTTTTTTTATTACAACAACAAAATAAAAAAAAAAACTTAGCAACTACCAAGAAGAAAATTATGGCGATGATAGGCCACCCTTCTTGTTACAATCCCAAAATAAAAATACATTGAAATTCTAGGACCAAAATTAAGCAATAACAAACCACATATAAAACATATATATATATATATATATATATTCAATTACCCAATATCCAACAAAATAGCATCTGTAAGAAAAAACTTCTGGATTTTAGAACTTTGTTGGGACAAAAGACCAAGGAGATTAATGTGAAATTCTAAAATAATACTTTTTTGACAAATCTTTTAAATAAAAATAGTTTGACTCTCATTACAAGAAAATTGGTTTTAATGACCTACACATTGGCAGTGTCCAAGTAGGTGTTAAACCCCTTTCAAAAATTGGTTTAAATAATTCTTTATTAATTGTTTTAATAGACAAAAGAATTACAGATTATAAAAAATCCATTCTTGGAATGGCTGAAACTTCTTTAACTTATGGACCTATTTATTTCCAAGTTTACCCAAATTTTACCATTGCTTTAAATACTGATGAACATAAAGAAAAATGTTTGGTTATTGATATTCAAACTCATAATTACAAATTCCTTGAAAAATCAAGCCCTTATAAGCTGGTTTGTAGAGTCCATTATCGTGTTTTAACCTCTGGACTTATACCTAGTTATATACCCCCTTCTGTTCCAGTTGGACAAACTATTTGTTTCAATACATCCCCTTCAGTTAATGTCCTTGTTCCTGTACCAGTAAAATGGGAAAACATTAAGTTTCCAGATGACTAGGTCAAAGAAAAAATTGACCAACCCACATATAAACCACCTATGAGGAGCCTTCATAACTGTGTTACTGAGCAAGATGGAACCCTTAGGATATCTTTTAAAATAGGCCTGTCTCTCACAGACAATGACAGTGACCACTCTAGATCCCTAAATGACTTCCAGTCAGCCAGAAATTCACTTTCTAGCCTCTCTAGACAAAACATAGCCAGGCAAATACCCAGTTTAGCTCCTAGACAAACCAGACATACAACTAACCTTTCACTTAGCCCAAATTATGACCCAGAAGATGACTCCAGTGAGCCAGTTAACTTAGTACATAGAAGAAGAAGGCCTAGGCCCAGATCAGAAGATCCCACACATGTAAACCATGTCTAAAAAACCCCAGAACAAATAGCCCAACCTATTCATTCTTATGACCAAGGGCAAACCTCACCTACTCCTTCCCAGGTCATGACAGAAATTTCTGAACCTGAACCCCTGGTCAGGACCATTAATGTTTTAAGTAGTAGCAAATTTGATTTCCTAATTGTTGATTACTATTCTTCCCAGAACCAATCTTTAAGAGAAAAATATGAAAAGAATTATTCTGAAAATAAAAAAAACCATTTCCATAAAAGGTGGATAGAATGCCTTAACCATTTTGACCAAGACATTCCTTTCTTTGATTGGTATGTGAATAGGAAAAACTATGAACAAAACTGCTCTGTGATTAATTGGCAAAATCTTAGAACTTATAAAACAAAAAAGGGAGAAGAAAAACAATTACACCCTCCTCCAAGAGATTTTGAAATCAATATGCCTAATGATGACATTCCAACAAGAACAGAAACGACAAAATGTACACCTTTTATTCTTTTTGATGAACCTATATCCCAAAGTACACCTTCATCATCACACCAAATTGGATTGGTTATGAAACAAGGCAACTACACTAATTTTTTCCTTAATTCCATTGGAGAACAATTAGAAAAAATTGACCTTAACCTCTCTCCGTCTTTGTTCCTTATGAAACCCTATTTCCTCTTCATCCAATAAAGGAAAAGAAAAACTTATTAAATCAGAACTTTTATTATTTTCTGATCATACTGGAATAGAAAAATGTTTTGATAATATTATTGATGAGACAGAACTTCTTAAAGCCTTAGATGAAAGATTAAGGAGATTACCAAGCGATCATATCCAAACTATTGACAAAACTGTCCTACCCTCTGATTCTTCTGATCACGACCGCGAAACCCCTAGTTTTTAAGATTATATTCAAAGAATTACGACCAATGAAAAAGCTGACAGCTATAATAAAACAAAGTATTTTCATAACACTAAACCTTATTAGCCAAAACCTACACCTCGAGATTTGCAATATGAAGAAACTGTCCCATATAGAGCTTATACGGGAAATGCTTGCTATCAATTCAATATTGACGGTTTATCTGAATATCAAATTATCACAGTATTAAGATAAATGCATACCATTGGATATATTTATATTAAAAAACAAAACATGACCAACTCTGATGCTGTCACATCATTAACTACGGGTTTTGAGGGCCAACTGTTTGGATGGTGGACTCACACCCTTAGTAGCCTTGCAAAAAAATCTATTATAGGACACACCAAAACTATAACAACTTCTACTCCTGTCCAGACAAGTGATCCTACTACTTTTGAATCAACTTCCACACAGACACAAACCACTACTACTACCTCTGAACCAGATGGCATAGATGTGTTATGTTATACCATTTTAATGCACTTCGTAGGAAACCCTAACATTAACAAAGGAAAAGAATTTTCCAAAATTCAAAATTTAAAGTGCAAAAAATTAAGTGATTTTAAATGGTATAAAGATATTTTCTTAACTAAAGTTTTCCAAAGACCTGACAATGCTAATTCATATTGGAAAGAAAAGTTCATTTCAGGCCTTCCAAAATTATTCTCTAATAAAGTCAGAGATGAGATAATAAGACAAATGGGATGGTCTGACTGGTCCCAAATTGACTTAAACACTTGGACTTATGGCGAAATTATTGCTGCCATTAACATTGTAGCACTTCAATTATGTAATGATCATAGACTTAAGAGCCAACTCAAACAACAAAAGCTAACAACTAGAAAAGAGCTAGGCTCTTGGTGTGAGCAATTTGGTTTCGACAAATTACCTTATCATAAAACTAGAAAACATCCTAAGATTAATTATGAATGGGCAAAACGCTATCTTACAGGATAGATAAAGATCACAAAGCTAACAAAAAAGGAGAAACCATATGGTCCCCAAAAAAGTCCAAGAAATTCTCCCCTAAAAGAAAAACTTATTACAAAAAGACAAACAAGTGTTTTAAATGTGGCAAAGAAAGACACTATGCCAATAAATGTCCTGACCAAAAGAAAAGGATTAACAACTTAGACTTAGACAACCAAGTTAAAGTAAAAATCCTACAAGTCCTATATATGGATTCTGACCATTCTACATCTTATATATCTGATAACGAAATTCTAATAATCAATGAGTCCTCCTCTGATTCGGAAACTTCTTCATCCTCTGAGTCTGAACCAGGAACCCAACCTTATTTTTGTAAAGAAATAAATGTCCTCGACAAACAAGATTATTCATTAATGATTAGCATGATTGACAGCATTGAAGATCCTATTCAAAAAGCCCAATATATCAAACAATTACAACAAAAAATTACTAGTGAACCAACTTCTTGTAACAACAATAGTAACCTCTCTAACGAAACCTCTCTAACGAAACAAAACCTTTTAAAAATGCCCCTTTTGAAACTCCTGATTTCGAACAAAATGTTTTAGGGAAATTCCAAGCTAAATCCAGAAAGGTGACCATCGCTGATTTACAAAAAGAGATTAGTGATATTAAAGGAGAAATAAAAGCATTAAAAGCCCAAATACAAGATCTACAAATCAAAGGAAGTTTAGAAAAACATTTTTCTAAAAAACCTCTTGAAAAACAACCAAGCTTTAACAGCTCTGACGAATCTGTTTAAGAACAAGATATTGATCAAAATCTTTTAAGTATAGACCAAATTAATACTATCCAAGAGGTCAGGATACAAAAATGGTTTGTTGAAATTGACATCAGAATTGCTTCTAATTACAATATTAGGGCTACTGCTCTTATTGACACAGGGGCTGACTTAAATTTTATTATTGAATCTTTTGTTTCTACCAAATACTTGGATTCAACCACAGATACTTTATATGGTGCTAACAAAATTAAATTAGACATTAAGTATAAACTCACTAATGCCAAAGTTTGCAATAATGGAGTTTGTTATAATAATGATTTTATTGTGGTCAAAACTCTTTCTCAAAATGTAATTTTAGGTTTACCTTTTCTATACCTAATTTCTTCCTTCAAAGTCGTTGATGAAGTAATTATTACAGAATATCTAGGAAAAGAAATTACATTCCCTTTTATTTTCCCCGTCCTAGTAAGAGACTTAAATGTCTTAAGAAACAATAATATTTGTACAGAAAACCCTAAAGCTATTGATAACTGCATTGCTACATTAACTAGAAAACAAAATCAATTAAACTTTCTAAAAGATGATTTAGGTTTCCAAAGACAAGAAAGCAAATTAAAAGAACCACTCCTTCAAGAAAAAATAAATAATTTTAGAAAAAGATTAGAAAAAGAAGTTTGTTCTTCCATACCAAATGCTTTTTGGGATAGAAAAAGACATATTGTTACCCTTCCCTATACCAAGGATTTTAATGAAAAGGGAATCCCTACCAAAGCTAGACCTATTCAAATGTCTGCCAATCTAATTAATTATTGCAAAAAATAAATACAAGATTTGATAGAGAAAAACCTAATTAGACCTTCTAAATCCCCTTGGAGTTGTCCTGCCTTCTATGTTCAGAAAAACGCAGAAATAGAAAGAGGCGTTCCTAGGTTCGTTATTAACTATAAATCTTTAAACGATGCTTTACAATGGATTAGGTATCCCATGCCTAATAAATCAGATTTGTTAAAAAAGACTTTATAATTCCATTATTTTTTTAAAATTTGATATGAAATCAGGATTCTGGCAAATCCAGATTGCTGAAAAGGATTGTTATAAAACTGCTTTTATAGTTCCTTTTGGACAATATGAATGGAATGTTATACCATTTGGTCTCAAAAATGCTCATAGTGAATTTCAATGTATTATGAATAATATATTCAATCCTTATTCAGAATTTTCAATTGTCTACATAGATGATGTACTGATATTTTCAAAAAATATTGACCAGCATTGGAAACATTTAGAAACATTTTTTAAAACAGTTAGACATCACGGGTTAGTAATTTCAGCCCCAAAAATTACTCTTTTCCAGACCAACATTAGATTTTTAGGGCATAATATCAAAAGAGGAACAATCATTCCCATCCAGAGGAGTTTAGATTTTGCTGACAAATTTCCAGACGAAATAAAAGACAAAAAGCAACTACAAAGATTTCTAGGATGTCTAAATTACATTTCCAATTTTTACAAAGAACTCAGTATTATTTGTAAACCTCTTTTCCAGAGACTAAAACAAATCCTCTTCCTTGGACCAATGAACATACTAAAGCTGTCCAACATGTAAAAAATTATGTTAAAAAAATTCCATGTATGACAATTTTCCACCCTACTACCCCAAAAACTGTTGAAACTGATGCTTCATATATAGGATATGGTGGTATTTCAAAACAAAATATTAACAACAAAGAATGTCTTGGTAGGTATGTTTCAGGATCCTGAAATGATACTCAAAAGAAATATTCAACTGTCAAAAAAGAAATATTAGCAATTGTTTTGACACTTCAAAAATTACAAGATGATTTGATAAATCAAAAATTTGTTGTAAGAGTAGATTACCAATCGGCAAAATTCATTTTGAAAAAAGATGTGAAGAATCTTGCCTCTAAACAAATATTTGCTAGGTGACAAGCCCTTTTATCTGCTTTTGATTTTGATATTGAATATATTAAAGGGTTAGACAATAGTCTCCCAGAATTTCTGACCAGATAATTTTTACAGGGTGACAAATGACAAGTTTGAACAGGGGGCGTGGTGGCCGAAGCCCTGGTGGCAGAGGCTCCATTAGACTTGAATCTTCTGACAAAAGCATTGACTTATCAGTATTGACTTATCATTTCTCCCCAAGAGGGAGTCATAAAGACAAGTATGCAATCTCTCTAATATCTCAGCCCATATCACCCCATCAACTACATATCCATTTCCCTCATTTGCCTTCTGCTGGGCCTTCCTCCAGTAGAAGCCCAAGTCAAAGCCCTATTCATACAACAAATACTTTTTCTCCTTTGACAAGTGACAACAATTCTTTTAAAACCATTGCCTCATCCAAGATCAGCCCTCATTCTATTAAACAAGAAAAAATATTAGCCCAGACACAAAGCTCACAATCAGCCTTACCAATCAAAAATTACCCGACTTATTCTTATATCAACAAACCTTCCTTTGATCGGTTTTGTGCTATGGAAAAATGTTTTCTTCATGACCAATATTTTAAGGAGCCTAAAAAACTTACGGATGTTATTATTAACCCGCTGTTTGGCAGGATTCCTGAAAACTTATCTAAGAGACATATATTTTATGAATTCATTTTAGTTGACACTAATTCAATTTTTATATCAGACGTTTTTGACAAAATAGACAAAGAAAAACTCATTTTCAGAAAAATAAAGATTTGCAAAATCATTTCCCTTGAACAATGGGGTGGTGACCCCAATTCTACTAGAAACTTCAGTAGAATTTTCCATGTATCTGATTTTTCCTACTGGGATTATATTGATGCATGGTCTAAATTCCTTTATGGATAAAACCCAGGAAATTCCCTTTCCTGGTTTATATATTTTGACAAAAACTTTAAAAGCAACCTACCAATTTGGTTTCTTGAATGGTGGGATAAATTTGGACCTATCATTGAATTTTTTACCAGTCCAGGTTAAGGAAGGCTATTCTTTTTGGATTGCTAACCTTAACAAACCTTATGATTGGGAAATTTGTCCAGACTTATTCTTATTTTTTGTAAACTTCAATTTAACATGGATCCTTATGCTGGAATATGCGATCCAAGACAAAATTATTGGAAATACCAAGATCTCATATTTTGGAAGACAAATAAAGATCAAATGGTGGAGTGGGATGAATCTCACCAACCTTGGAAAGGAAAGAGTGACCAAATGGTTCAATGACAATCCTTCTCTCCACAATAAAGTTCCAGACCAATCAGACTTCTTAATGGCCAAATCTCAGAATCAGGCTAGGATTGCTGCTGCATCCACACCTGAAGAATTAATGAAGATAGCTGAAGAAATGAAGAATTCTATGTTCAGTATTTCACAGGCTGGCACAAATTTTGAAAAAAGTGACAGAGACAATGATGATGATGATGACAATTATGCTTTTGACAGCGAGGATCCAACCATTATTTTGGGTCACGATCCATAACTTATCTATGCTTTATTCCTTAACCATAGTTTGCCGACAAAAGTAACTAGAGTTTAGTGACCATGGTTTGCCGACAAGGGTTACCAGAGTTTATTGACCACGGTTTACCGACAAAGTAACCATAGTTTGCCGACAAAGTAACCAGTGTCACATTTCCCTTTATAAATATGTTTGGTTTGTTTAGAAAAGGCAGACTCAAGTTTTTCAGTTTTTAAGTTTTATTTCTGAATGCTCTGCAAAGCATAACTATTCCCTATTTTCTCACTTTGTAAATTTCTGAAATCATAAATGAAGTTTGTGCTTATTTCTGTAGATCGACTTTGTTGTCAGACATATATTTGCTTAAACACTGTAAGCACATATCTCTCTATCTTTTTATGCATCATTATCCTGTTCTGGTCTAAAAGTATATAGGTTGGAATACCTTGACATATCCGTATCCAGAGTGGTGCTGGCCAGGGTAAACTAAGGTTTAACAACGCCAAGTACTTGACCAACAGTATTTTTATAATGTATTTTTAAATAGTTAATTGCCTGCCTATTTTATCTTTGATTCTCTGAATGTTTTTAGAATTTCTATATATTGTCTTGTGTTTCTTATTTTATATTATCTTGCTCCGTTTTGGTATCAGTATATATATATATATATATATATATATATATATATATATATATATATATATATCCATACATTCCAATGTAAATATATATGCGAATACCTAGAGTGTCATCTCTTTCTAAAACATGCATATATACAATAAAAATAAAAAGATTCACGTACAACTAGGCTCTGATACCAATTGTAGGGAAAATAGCACAACGGAAGCGTAAAAAAAAAATAGAGTTTAGTATATTTAAAAAAATTTCCCTTTAAAAGAAAGAACATTAACTCTAGATTAATTGATGTATAAAAGTGTCGTACCTTTTTCTCATGACGATTGAACTAGTGTCTAATTGAATCCGCAAGATCTTCCAATCCAGTCTCAAACATGAATCACCTAGGAGTGTGGGCTCCCTTTCTTTAAATTGTATACTCGAGGATGGAAACAAACAAAATCTTCTTCTTTGATAGTCACAATAATCCTCTAAGAGAAAAAACCAAGAACGTCTGGTCACTTGTGAATTATCAATCAATTTGATTGAAACTCGCATGAACCTTGATTCGATGTTGTACACAAAACCCTTTTGATGCAAAGGATACTAGTGTACTATCGGAAAAAAAAATGTCCCCTCTTTTATCTATGCTTGGCTGAATTCTTCACACAATGAGTTGGACGAAGTATTTTTTTTTATTACAATAAAAAACAAATTCTCAAACCTAAAATTATGTCTTAGTCAAAATTAATAGGTAGTATATATAGAAGACCAAATCCTCTCCTAAGAAGGATAAACTTGATGGGCAAGAATCATTTCCTTAGGTGGATTTACTTAATGACCGAGAATCCTTTTCCAAAATGAATTATTTCCCACCAAGGCTCCCAATCCAACTCATTAGTGTATTTGTGACCATATAAAAGACTTCCTAATTAGACTAGATAAATAATTCATTTTATTTATCTACTTATCAAATATAGTCGTTAATATTAATTATACTACCAACAATAGTATAATATTAGAAGACCTTCTTCTATTAGGATATTTTTTTTTACTTTTAATAAATTATTAATTAATTACCAAATTAATTAATTTCCATTTAATTAATTAATAAAATAAAAAATAATATAATTAAGCAAAAATATTTAGCCTTTCCCCTAAGACCACACATGGGCATATATATTATTTTTCTTATTTTATTAATTCAATTGGACCTTAATAAAAAGTTCACATTTAAACTAAACCCATTCTTACAAAAAGAAACAAATTCACATGCCTTAATACAATTCTAAATGGACCTATAAATTGGTCGGGTAGAATATATCAAGTGATCCATGCAAGTTCGTGTGGATTGGGGATCTTGGCGAGCGATCTAAATTTAAGCTCCAATAGGCATAACCTAATCACAATCAACAAATGATTCACTTAGGTCAAATCTATTAATTTTAGTTCATTCAACTAAAGAACTAAAATTGAACTCTTAAATAACGATAGAATAAGTTAATATTCCTCATTCATACCATAGAAAATCTTAATATAGATAGTGTATCCTTGTGAAGAATATCAATAATCACCAAGAGCTCATAGACCGCCTATAGCTCTCCAAGTTACCATATTCACTCATATGACCACATTTTGAACTTGGATATTTTGACTTGTCCAGAATCCATGTTTCAATAGACACTATTGAAAACTTAGCGTTAAGATTTAATATTTAATACCTCAAAACATCGATATGATGATATTCTACACTCATTTAATAAATGGAGCCACGATGTCCATATCTATAAATGAAGCCCTCTATCGATTAACAAATGAATACCACCAAACTATCGAGAATAGACTATGCTATATAATCGTACTCATTGATAGCTCAAATGATAACACTTGCAACTATAAGTCCATCGTTTATCTCAGGATTGAGATAGACTCTCCGATTGTCTTCTAGTAAAAACTTTGATCCATTGCCGGTTCTAGATAAAGTATTTCACTATGATCCAATTCAATGCACCCATTGCACTAGATTCTTTTACCCAAAGACACCACACTTTGATGATTTTAGACTCATCATAACACACTTGATCCCACTCAAATGTTAGCAAATGAATCTACAACTTTGACAAGATAAAGGCGCCAAAACTTTATCTTAAGTTGTGAATATTATTTAATACTAACTAAAGAATTGTGTCTACCTCATACATATATAGAAATATGAACAATTCTTCTTTTCTCATAGTTTTTTGACCTTATGATTATTTACTTTTGACAATTATAATAATTAAACTATAAATGCTATTAGATTTTTTAAACTAGAAATCACTTTATTTATATGAAAACATTGTCAAATACATTATTACACTCTTGATATCGAGCATAATCCCAACACATTGGACTTTAATAAAAAGTCCACATGTAAACTAGACTCATTCTTACTAAAAAAGAAACAAGTCCACATGCCTTAAGTTAATACATTAATATAATTTAAACAACCCATTTAATTAAAATGTGCAAATTATATTCTTAATGTATTAATGGAATGCTAATCGCACCCCATAAGGGCTGCCTAAGGAATCTCATATACTTAGCTGTCCAATCCAGGTATCTTAAAGAGTTCTCGTGTGTCCTGATCACATACGGCCGCACCTCTTCAAAGATTTTGATCCTGATATCCAAAACAATTCTAGATGGACCTAGAAATTGGTGTGGTAGAATATATCAAGTGATCCATGCTTTTTCATGTGAATTGGGGATCTTGGGGGTGCTATTTAAATTTAAGCTCCACTAGACACAACCTAATCAAAATCAATAAATGATTCACTTAGGTCCGATCTATTAATTTTAGTTCAGTCCACTAAAGAACTAAAATTGAACTCCTAAGTAAATATAGAATAAGTTAATGTTCCTCATTCGTACCCTAGACAATCTTAATGGTGATAATGTATCCTTGTGAGGAATACCAATAATCCTCAATAGCTCATAGGCTGCCTATAGCTCTCCCAGTTACCATATTTACTCATATGACCACATTTTGAACTTGGATATTTTGACTTGTCTCGAAGCCATATTTCAATAGACACGATTGAAAACTTAATGTTAAGATTTAATAACCAATACCTTAAAATATCCATTTGATGACATTCTACTCACATTTAATAAATGGAGCCATGATGTCCTTATCTATAAATGAAGTCTTCTATCGGTTAACAAATGAATACCACCAAACTATCGAGGATAGACTATGCCATATAATCATACTCATTGATAGCTCAAATGATAGCACTTGCAACCATAAGTTGATCATTTATCTCAGGATTTGAGATAGACTCTCCGATTGTCTTAGAGTGAAGACATTTTTCATTGACGGTTCTGGGTAAAATGTTTCAATGTGATCCCATCCAATGCACCTAGTGCACTAAATTATTTTGTCCAAAGACACCATATTTTGATGATTTTAGACTCCTCATAACACATTTGATCCCACTCAAATGCTAGCAAAATAATCTACAACTTTAACAAGGTAAATGTGCCCAATCTTTATCTTAAGTTGCGAATATTGTTCATGACTAACTAAAGAATTGTGTCTACCTCATACATATCCATATATATGAACAATTTTTTCTTTTGTCATAGTCTTTTGACCTTATGATTATTTACTTTTGATAATTATAATAATTAAACTATAAATGCTATTAGATTTGTTAAACTAGAAACCATTTTATTAATATGAAAAGATTGTTAAATACATTATTGCACTCTTGTTATTGGACATAATCCCAATGCATAATCACTAGGAAGCTCCACCTTGTATTCATTATCATTAATCTTCTTAACAATATTGAAAGGTCCATCTGCTGGGGGTTAAAGTTTTGTAAACTTTCTGTTTGGAACCTTTCCTTTATTAAATGAATCCATACTAGATCTCTTTCTTTGAACACAACTTTCTTTCGATGCTTATCATCTTGCTTCCTATACTTTTCAGTTTACTTCAAGATCTTTTCTCTGACTTGCTTGTGAATCTTCTTGATGAATTTAGCTCTTTCATCAGCTTCCTTACTAAAATGATCATTGATGTGAATATGAGATAAATCTAAAGGGCCAATCAGATTCATACCATAAACAGCTTCAAAAGGAGAACAATTGGTAGTTTGACTTGTAGAATGATTGTAAGCAAACTCGACATGAGGCAACAAGCTTTCCCATTTTCTAACATTCTTCTTCTTCAAGCTTCTAGGAATAGCTCCTGAAGATCTGTTAACAACTTCAGTTTGTAGGTGGTGAGATAGACTGAATTGGAGATGAGATGAACTGAATTGGAGCTTAGTTCCTAACTTCTTTCAAATGGTTCTATAAAAGTGACTTAGAAATTTTGAATCTCGATCAGAAGTGATTGTTTTTGGAATGTTGTGGAGCTTAACAATCTCCTTGAAGTAGAGGTCAGCAACATAAGTAGCATCTAAAGTCTTGTTGTGAGGATCCATTTTAGAGAATCTGTCCACCATCACCATAATTGAATCTTGATCCTTTTGAGTTCTTCGCAATCCCTCAATAAAGTCCATACTCACATATTCCTATGGTGAGGTTGGAATTGGAAGTGTAATGTATACTCCAGTTTACTCCCATGCATCTTACCTTTGTGACAAGTAACACATCTCTTCACAATCTTCTCAACATTTTACAGAAGCTTAGGCCAATAGATTTTTTCTTGCACCATAATCAATGTCTTGCCTTCACCAAAGAGTCCAGCAAACCCTCCACCATGAGCCCCACCATCAGCCTATCGAATTATGGCTTCTATAAGTGAACAATTTGGAATAAAAAGCTGCTTGCCCCTGAATAGATAACCATCATGAATAAATAATGGGTTCTTTGGTCCACTTAAACAAGCTTTCCAAAGATTTCCAAAATCAGAATCATCTTCATAAAGGGTTTTCACAATCTCAAAACCAACCACCACAGATTAAATAGTATTCAACAAAGCAAGCCACATACTTAATGCATTGGCCACCTTGTTCAATTATCCAGATTTATGTTTAAGAACAAATTGAAAGTTTGTAGGAATTCCACCCATTTTACATGTCGTGCACTTATCTTGTGTTGAGTGCTTAAGTATTTCAAGGCTTCATGATCTGAATAGAGAACAAATTCCTTTGGCAGTAAGTAGTGACTCCAATAACTTAGAGCTCAGATGATGGCATAGAACACTTTGTTATATGTCAAATACATCATCTTTGCATCATTAAACTTTTCACTAAAGAAAGCAATGGGTCTTCCTTATTGGCTAAGAAAAACTCCATCTCCCACATTGGATGCATTACAATCCACTTCAAATACTTTGTTGAAATATGGAAGTGTTAGAACCAAGGCCATGGTCATCTTTTTTTTGTTAGATTCAAAGCTGTCTTGAGCATTTTTAGTCCATTTGAAAGTTCCTTCTTTGATGCATTCAGTGATAAGAGCTACTAGTGTGCAGAAATGCTTAATGAACCTCTTATAGAAAGAGGCCATTTCATGGAAGCTTCTTACATCATGAATGGATTTAGGAAATGGCCACTCTATAGGTTCCACCTTGCTATGGTCTATCTTGATACTTTCACTAGGAACCATAAAACCCAAGAAAACAAGGTTATCTGTAAAGAAGTGACAGTTTTACAAGTTACCTAAAAGTCTTTTCTCTCTCAAAGTTTGGAAAACACTTCTTAGGTGTTCCACATTTTTCTACTCAGATTTACTATAAACTAAAATATCATCAAAGTAAACAACAACAAAATTTTCCAAGAAAGGAGTAAAAATATGTGTTATAAGCCACATAAAAGTACTTGGGTCATTGGAAAGCCCAAATGGCATCACAAGCCATTCATAAAGCCCTTTTCCTGTTTTGAAGGCAGTCTTCCATTCATCTCCTTCTCTCATTCTTATCTCATGATATCCACTCTAAAGATCAATCTTGGAAAACACTTGAGCTTCATAAAGTTGGTCAAGTAAGTCATCCAGCCTTGGAATAAGAAACTGGTACTTGATAGTGATCTTGTTGATAACCATACTATCAACACGCATGTGCCAAGTCTCATCCTTCTTTGGAACTAAAAGAGCTAGGACAACACATGGACTCATGCTTTCATGAATCAAGCCTCGAGCTATATATTCATCAACCTGCCTTTACAACTCAGCTTATTGCATTGGGTTCATCCAATAAGTAGCCTTGTTAGGAAGTGTAGAACCTAGAACATGATCAATTTGATGTTGAATATTCCTCGTTGGAGGTAAACCAATTGGAATCTCATTAGGTACAACATCCTTGAACTCCTCCAATAGTGGCAACAATAGATCATGAAAAAGATGCTTGTTTAGTAGCCATAACATCCACAACCAAGAGAGCATAAATCTCATCTTGCTTAGTCAAAACATGCTATAGTTGTGAACCTGTTAATAAATAATTTCCAATCTTCTTATAAACTTTCAATTTCTGTCTTATAAGGGCCAACACAATCCGAACACCACATTTGAAGAAAGAATGTGTATTTTTAAAACTATTATAAGAAACCTTTCGACCATACTGACATGGTCTTCCAAGTAACAAGTGGCATACATCTATTTTTGCAACATCACACTAGACTTCAACTTTGTAGTTTTTACCAATGTAGAAAGAAACCAAGCGTTTCTTTGTAATTTTCAATCCAGCACCCTTTTGAAACCATTGAATTTTAAATGGTTGAGGATGAGGTTTCGTTTTCAAATTTAGTTTAGTCACCATCTTCTCGGCCACCACATTAATACAACTTCCACTATCAATGATCACATTACATACTTTTCCATGACTAGTGCATTTTGTGTGGAAAATGTTATCTCACAACCATGACTCTTCATTTTCTTGAATCAAGTTGTGGCTCCTCCGAATCACCAAAACTTCTCCTTCATCTGCATATTCAATGATTTCATTAGTTTCTCCTTCTTGGTTCAATTCATCCTCTTTTTCTTCAATCACATCCTTCCTAATGGTCACTACCCTTTGATTGGGACATTCAGAAGCAATGAGACCATACCTTTAGCACTTATAACACTTTCGGGAAGAATTGGAATTGCTTGATTTTTGCACCGTACTTCCATCTCCCTTGATTTCATTCTTACTTGCAGATGAACCTTTGACAAGATGCTTGTTGGAATTAGAAGCAACATTCCCTTGGTTAGAAGAACTTACTTTAGGGGTTGTTTTGGATGAGTACTTCGTTCGTTGCAGTTCAACAGTGATAGCAAGTTTTCTAACATCATTTAAAGTCCAAAATCGCTGCAATAAAATGGCATCAGCAAAATCCTTTTTAAGGCCACCCAAGAATTATGCAATTGTCTTCTCATCTAGTTCTTTAATATCACATCTGAGCATCAGATACTCAAATTCTCTTATATACTCCTTCACAAACAGATTGCATTGCTTAAAATTATAGTTCTTTGTGTAAATTTATTGTCTATAATTTTCAGAGAGAAACCTCTTCTTTAACTCCCGCTTTATTTTCTCCCAAGTCTAAATAGGCCTCATTTCTTCTCTATGCCTTTCCCAATTCAAATTCTCCCACCAATGTGAAGCATGACCCTTCAGTCTAATAGCAACCAATTTCACCTTCCATTCCCTAAAAAATTCTTTAAATTTAAAAATTCTTTCAACAGTGTATAACCAATCTAAAAAGGCATCTCCCTGTATTATTCCATTAAATTCTGGAACTTCAACCTTCATAGCACCTTCATAGCACCTTCACATCTCCTTGGCTACCTTCTTTGCCTTTGGTTGTTAAGATATTCATCAGTAGAATCATCATCAATGGCAAAGGGATTCAAATCTTCCACTTCCCTACGCGCTTCACGTTGATTTCTTCTAGGTTGGACATTATGTTGTTGTTGTACCAATTGTGTTTTCAACATCTCAACTGCCCTCCTCGTTTCTGTAATCTCCAATTCACGTTCATAGTCATTCATAACTTGAACAACTGTAGGAATAGGATTTCCACACCTTGCTATGATGCAACACAAGAACTTAAATTGCTGAATCAAAAGATAACAAGAACCGAGGCTTTGATACCAAATGATACCGTTTGGGGTTCAAACGACAAGTAACGCTTTAAGGATAAGAGTATTACCACCTTAAAGATAAGAACTCAACTAAGTTGTGAATCCCTCTTAGAGATAAGAACTTTGAGAGAACACTTAAGAACAAGGTTAATTTTTGATTATTAGAAAACAACCCCTTTTAAATCCAAAAATAGGGACCCTCAAAGCATGGGAAACACAACATCATTAAAACCTAGCCTTGGAGCAACCCTCAAAGAATGGGAAACACAACAGAATTAAAACCTAGTCTTGTAACAACCATCCAAACAAAGAAAATAATAACAACTTCCAACAAATACAACTTTCAAAGAGTCATAATTAGACTAGATTTCTTATCTCCAACGAACTAAGTGGCTGGTTGAGTAATTAAACCACATAGTGGGTTGATCAAATGTGAAATATTAGAATTTAATTACCTCTTGAACCCTAAGACCGAATTGGGTTGATTCCTTATTAAAAGAGTTAATGTTAGGCTCAATTGCATCTTCAAGTGGTTATTTATTTGGCTGCCCATGTTCATCAATAATGTTGGGCTACTCACGTGCATCATTAGTTAAAACATAAAAGCAATTTCCATCAACAACTGTTCCAATGAACAAAGTTGACGTTGATTTCAATGTTGACGTGGTTTCTGTAACATAAAAGTTGTTCCCTTTGTTAAAGTTGAGTGGTTCACGAAAACTATTACAACATTGGTTAAAACGTTAAAGCGATTTCCAATTGTTTCAAACGAGTAATTATTCCCCGGGAACAATTTTGACATTGATATTAACTTTAAAGTGGTTTCCGTAAAGTAAAAGTTATTCCTTTTGTTAAAGTTGAGTGGTTTCTAGAAACAACTACAACGTTTATTGGAACATTAAAGAGGTTACCAACAACGTTGAAGTTGTTTTAAACGAGTAATTGTTCCCGGGAACAATTTTGACATTGATATCAACGTTAAAGTGGATTTCGTAACGTAAAAGTTGCTCCTTTTGATAAAGTTAAGTGGTTCTCGAAAACAACTACAACGTTGGTTAGAACGTTAAAGCGGTTTCCATAAACGTAGAAGTTGTTTCAAAATGATTAATTGTTCCCAGTAACAATTTTGACATGAAATCATTGTAAAAGTTTTTCTCCTTGTTAAAGTTAAGTGGTTCTCGGAAACAACTACAACGTTGGTTAGAAAGTTAAAGCAGTTTCCATCAACGTTGAAGTTGTTTAAAAAGAGTAATTGTTCCCGGGAAAATTTGTGACATTGATATCAACGTTAAAGTGATTTTCGTAACGTAAAAGTTATTCCACCTACTAAAGTAAAGTGGTTCTCAGAAACAACTACAACGTTAGTTGGAACGTTAAAGTGGTTTCCCTAAATGTTAAAGTTGTTTCAAACGAGTAAATATTCCTGGGAAATTTTTTGACGTTGATATCAAAGTTAAAGTAGTTTCCGTAAAGTAAAAGTTGTTCCCTTTGTTAAAGTTGATTGGTTCCTGGAAACAACTACAACGTTGGTTAGAATGTTAAAGTGGTTTCCATCAATGTTGAAGTTGTTTCAAATGTGTAATTGTTCCTAGGAAAATTTTTGACATTGAAATCAAGGTCAAAGTGGTTTCCGTAACATAAAACTTGTTCTCTTTGTTAAAGTTGATGTAGGAAAAAACCTATGCAAAACGCAACAGAAGAATGAAAAATCAAAAATTAGGGTTTGCGTATAAATAAAAAAAAATCCCTTTTAATAACAAGAACCTTAATCCTAGATTAATTGATGTATATAAAAAGTATCGTACCTTTTTTTTCGTGACGATTGAACTAACGTCGAATTGAATCCGCAAGATCTTCCAATCCAATCATGAACGTGAATCACCTAGGAGTGTGGGCTCCTTTTCTTTAAATTGTATACCTGAGGATGGAAACAAACAAAATCTTCTTCTTTGTTAGTCACAATAATCCTCTAAGATAAACACCAAGAAGGTCCGGTCACTTTTGAATAATCGATCAATTTGATTGAAACTCACGTGAACCTTGATTCGATATTGTACACAAAACCCTTTTGATGCAAAGGATACTAGTGTACTATCGAAAACAAAATCGTTCCATTTTTTCTCTATGCTTGGCCGAATTCTTCAAACAATGAGTTGGATAAAGTTTTTTTTATAGCAATAAAAAAACAATTAAAAAACAACTTCTCACAGCAAAAACTAAGGCTTGGTTGAAATTTATTGGTAGTATATATAAGAGGCCAAATCCTCTCCTAAGAAGGATTTACTTGGTGGACAAGAATCATTTCCTTAGGTGGATTTACTTAGTGACCAAGAATCCTTTTAAAAGAAAAATCTTTCCTACACCAAGACTCTTAATCCAAATCATTAATGTATTGGTGACCGTATTAAAGACTTCCTAATTTGACTAGATAAATAATTTCTTTATTTATCTACTTATCAATTATAGTCTTTAATATTAATTATACTACCAACAATAGTATAATATTAGGAGACCTTCTTCTAATAGAAAAAAGATTTTGAATTTTAATTAAATAATTAATTAATTGCCAATTTAAGTAATTTCTATTTAATTAAATAATAAAATAACAAATAATATATTCAGGCTTTTATATATTAGCCTTGCCGCCCAAGACCACACATGGGCATATATATTATTTTTCTTATTTTATTAAATCCATTGGACCTTAATAAAAAGTCCACATGTTAACTAAACCCATTCTTACAAAAAGAAATAAGTTCACATGCCTTAATACAATTCTAAATGGACCTATAAATTGGCCTGGTAGAATATATCAAATGATCCATGCAAGTTCGTGTGGATTGGGGATCTTGACAGACTATCTAAATTTAAGCTCCAATAGACATAACCTAATCATAATCAACAAATGATTCACTTAGGTCCGATATATTAATTTTAGTTCATTCCACTAAAGAACTAAAATTGAACTTTTAAATAACAATAGAATAGGATAATATTGCTCATTCATACCCTAGACAATCTTAATGGAGATAGTGTATTCTTGTGAAGAATACCAATAATCACCAAGAGCTCATAGACCGCCTGTAGCTCTCCAGGTTACCATATTTACTCATATGACCATATTTACTCATATGACCATATTTACTCATATGACCATATTTTGAACTTGGATATTTTTACTTGTCAAGAAGCCATGTTTTAATAGATACTATTGAAAACTTAACGTTATGACTTAATATCCAATACCTCAAAATATCCATATGATGATATTCTACTCACATTTAATAAATGGAGCCACGATGTCCATATCTATAAATGAAGTCCTCTATCGATTAACAAATGATTACCACCAAACTATCGAGGATAGACTATGCTATATAATAGTACTCATTGATAGCTTAAATGATAACACTTACAACCATAAGTCCATCATTTATCTCATGATTAAGATAGACTATCTGATTGCCTTTATATGAAAACTTTTATCCATTGACGGTTCTAGATAAAGTATTTCATTGTGATCCAATTCAATGCACCCAGTGCACTAGATTCTTTTACCCAAAGACACTACACTTTGAAGATTATAGATCCATCATAACACATTTGATCCCACTCAAATGCTAGCAAAAGAATCTACAACTATGACAAGGTAAATGCTCCCAACCTTTTATCTTAAGTTGTGAATATTATTCAAGACTAACTAAAGAATTGTGTCTACCTCATACATATCTAGATGTATGAACAATTCTTCTTTTCTCATAGTCTTTTGACCTTAAGATTATTTACTTTTGACAATTATAATAATTTAACTATAAATGCTATAAGATTTGTTAAACTAGAAATCACTTTATTAATATGAAAAGATTGTCAAACACATTAGTATACTCCTGCTGTCGAGCATAATCCCAACAATCTGCCACTTGCTCTATAGCAAATGTGTCATATCTCTCATCCTCATGTTCTCTAGATGCCCATCAAAACTCTTTTGTGGAAGAGCCTTTGTAAAGGGATCCACTTGATTATCTATTGACGCGATCATGGTAATTGTCTTGTCACCCCTATGCATAATTTCTCTCAAAAGGTGATACTTTCTTTCAATGTGTTTCCCTCTCTTATGACTTCTTGGTTCTCTCGAATTAACCACTGCTCCACTATTGTCACAGTAGATAGTGATCTGCTTATTCGCATCAGGAACCACTTCCAAGTCAATCAAGAATTGGGGAAGCCAGATAGCCTCGCTTGCTGCAACATACTCAGCTTCCATGGTGGAATCGGTAATACAAGATTGCTTGATACTCCTCCATATGGCTGCCCCTCCTCCAATAGTAAACACAGATCCTGATGTTGATCTCCTCGAGTCTGAATCTGACTAAAAATCAGAATATGCATACCCAACGGGAATCAAATCCCCTACAGAGTCTACAAGCATATAATTTCTCGTTCTCTTGAGATACTAGAAAATATGCATGACTGCCGTCCAGTGATCAGGACTAGGTTTTGATTGAAACCTGATAAATACGCCTACAACAAAACAAATATCTGGTCTAGTACAAAGCATTGCATACATGAGACTTCCAACTGCCGATGCATATGGAACCCTACTCATTAATTGCTCTTCATGCTCATTCTTAGGAACTTGTTCCTTAGAAAGTTTTTTTCCATGTCTGAAAGGTAATATACCTATCTTAGAATCTTGCATGGAAAACCTAGACAAAATTTTATCTATGTATGAAGCTTGGGATAAAGCAATCGTTCTATTCTTTCTATCCCTTATGACTTGGATACCAAGAATATAACTTGCTTCTCCTAAGTCCTTCATATCAAATTGTTTTGCTAACCATTCTTTTACTGATGTTAATACACCAACATCGTTTCCGATAAGTAATATATCATCAACGTAAAGAACTAGAAAAATCAACTTGTCACCTTTAATCCTTTTGTATACACAAGGCACATCAAGGTTTTGAATAAATCCAAAAAATTTCACAGCTTGATCGAACCTTATATTCCAGGATCTAGATGCTTGCTTCAATCTATATATGGATCTTTGAAACTTGCATACCCTTTCCTCTTAGCTTTTTTCAATGAATACTTCTGGTTGCATCATGTAGATGCTTTCGTCAAGACTTCCATTAAGGAAAGTTATCTTGACATCTATTTACCAAATCTCTAGGTCTAGAGATGCCGCAATGGATAAGAGTATCCTAATGGATTTAAGCATGGCCACATGAGATAAGGTTTCTTCATAATAATTGACACCTTCCTTCCTTGTATAACCTTTAGCTACCAATCTAGCTTTAAAGGTTTCCACATTTCCATCCATTCCTCTTTTCCTCTTGTATACCCACTTCCACCTAATGGGTTTTATCCCTTTAGGCAAGTCTACAAGAGACCAGACTTTGTTTTTGAACATAGATTCAATTTTGGATTGCATTGCCTTTTGCCAATGTCGACAATCAACATCTTCCATTACTTCCTTGTACGTATAGGGGTCATCGTCGTCCGAAAGATTCTCTATAGATTCTCTTAGACCAATGTATCTCTCGGGTTGTCTACTAACCCTCCCACTACGATGAGGTATGGTAGATTGTTGATCTTGTGTTGGTAGGGAACTTACAATTGGGCTTGGTTGTGAAACCTTTTGTGGAATTGTATCTTCTGAAAGCTCATTCAAGACAATTCTACTTTTAGGCACACAATTATTGATATAGTCCTTTTTCGGAAATTTTGTATTTGTCGAAACAAATACTTTAAGATCTAAAGGACTATAATATCATTTTGTTCCTTTTGGCTACCCTACAAATATGCATGTTTCTAAACCGGATTCCATCTTTTCTGTCTTTCCTTCTAACACGTGCGCAAGACATCTAATTATCCTTAAGTGTTGTAAATTTGGCTTTCGCCCGACCCATAACTGATGCGGTATTTTAGGAACCTTCCTAAATGGTACATCGTTTAGAATGTACATTGCGGTTTGTAAAGCATATCCCAAAAAAGAATTAGGGACCGTTGGATAACTCAACATAGACCTAACCATGTCCAAAAGAGTTCTATTTCTCCTTTCTGCCACCCCATTTTATTGAGGTGTGCCTGGTGCAGAAAACTGAGAAATTATCCCATTATCAATAAGATATTGCTGAAACTCACCAGATAGATATTCTCCACCACAATCAGACCTTAAGATTTTTATACGTTTCTCAAGCTGATTTTCCACTTCATCTTTAAATGCTTTGAACATATCAAAAGCATTTGACTTATGTCTCATGAGATACATATAACCAAATCTTGAGTGATCATCCGTGAAAGTGATGAAGTACTCATATCCACCTGTAGCTTGAATGCTCAGAGGTCCACACACATCAGTGTGTATCAATCCTAAACATTCGATGGCTCTTGTGCCTTTGGTCGTAAACGACCTTTTGGTCATTTTACCTTCCAAACAAAATTTCATAATTTTGTAGATCATCAACCTTTAAGTCACTTAAAGGTCCGTCACTTACCAATCTTTTAATCCTATTAAGGTTAATATGACCTAGGCACAAATGCCATAGGTAGGTTTCATCTTTTGATTTTTTTACTCTTTTATGATTAGGTTTCTTTGATTCCGTGTCTAACAAGTGAGATATATTTCTATGCAAATAGAATAAACTGTTTTCCAATGTACCTTTGTAAATAATTTTGTTACTCTTACTATTAATAAAACCTTTTATTAAAAGTAACCGAATATCCAAATTTATTTTGACAAGAGACCGAAATTTAATTCCTCTTGAATTGTTGTACATAATAAACTTTTATTAAATCTAAATTGATTCTAATATCTCCCACTACACTAGTAGACACCAATGCTCCATTGCCTAAATACAAGTTGAATTCATTCTTATTCAGTCTATTCCTTTGACCCTTTTCACCACAAAGGAAACACTTCCCTTTGATCTTGGTTACGATCTTGGTCTCCTTCTAAGAAGGCTCAAGTTGCTTTTTCTTTTGTTGTCTATTGACCTTCTTACGGGTCTTTAACAGTAGCAACTTACCAAGCATATGAATCTCTTGACCCTTGCCTTTCATAAGAATTTTTTCCGCGCTTTGAACATCTCTCATCAGGCCTTGCAAGGTGTATTCCTTATTATTTAAGGTGTAGTCCAACTTGAATTGATCAAAGGAATCCGACAGTGAGTTGACAACATGTCAATTTTTGCCTCATTATCTATCTCAGCACCAATGAGTTCAGCAATGTTGAGATGTGCTATTACTTTCATCTTGTGATCTTTCACACCCTGTCTAGGTTTCATCCTAAGATTCATAAAAGCAGTCACTGCCTCTCTCTTAGTCGTCCTATGTCTTATAGCAAACATCTCCTCCAAAGACATCATTATATCGGCAGCAGTCTCCATTTCTTCATGTTGTTGTTGTAACAAGTCGGAGATGTGGCCATAATGTAACGTACATTTAGCCATCTCATATGAAGACTTCCACTACTAATACTCATCTCTTTGCTCTTGAGTAGATTCATTAGTTTGGTGGTTAAGTAATAGACATAACGAATTTATGTTTTTCAGCTTGCAATAACAACCCAATTTTCCTTTTCCATGTGACATAATTATCATCAGTTAAAGTATTATCTTTTAGGATGTTGATTAGGGATGGGGTCATGATTTATTTATAATAACAAAAATTATATAAGTAAATAATCATGATAAAGCACTTTCGAATATTTAACTTGAATTAAATAAAATAATTCTATCGTAAAAATTCAACGGTGATCTAACACCCATAAATGTCATGCCTTCTTTGGGAGTTCGTAACATTTACTAGTTGGACTAGGTCCCACCTAATTGTTAACATAACAACCAATGTTTTCAATTTTTGCCTTGTGATTTTATTAACAAGAACTCTTAGGAGGATATTAATAAACTCACATTGAGTGTGTTACCAAGTTATCGACCTTCAATATAATACCTCACGAATATCCCTCCTTTGGGAGTAGATATCGTTTGGGCTAATTGTCTAGTCTATCCTTGTAAGGAAGTATCTTGCTAAATTCCATTCATGAATACGTCTTGGGAGGTTATTACACGAAACATAAAGCTCAACTAAACTTGGAGGCCGTAGGTGTTCCAAAACATCTTCTCCCACTCAATTATTTAAGGTGTGTGATCGAATTCCAAAGAATGATTTACAAAGTTATCTATATGCCAATTTAGATACCTGAACCATTCTATGCATGTTCATACCAAAAGAGATATATGAGTGGCACTCCTATTCAACATGACATGTTATCAGACAATGACAAACATTGTAATATTTACGAAAAATATAAATAGCTACAATTTTTGTCCATCCTAGAAAAGCAAGTAAATTACATGTCTTGGAATACAAAAAATTCCTTTCTTGGCGAACAAGTCTTCACGTGACCTTCATCGTTTGGACTCTCTCGGCTGCCTCCCATGGGCAAGGGGACCCTTGGCTCCTACCCATGGGCGTGCACATGCCATAACCCCATGAAGGGCTGCCATGCGCAGCCCATGGCTTCCATAGGGTTGCCGTGTGTAGCCCATGCCATAACAAATAAGATCGCGTGCTCTTCGCACACACGTTTGTTGCTACGGCTTGCACAGTTCCAAACTTGTTCCAGTTGCTCCCAATTCTTCAAACCTTCGAGTCTTCGATGCTTGAATGTATTAAAGAAGAATTTAAAATAAAAAAAATACTGCAGTTTTTTTTATTACAACAAGTGCAGTTTTTTATTATTACAACAAGTGCAGTTTTTTATTATTACAACAAGTGCAGTTTTTTTTTTAATTACAAAAACAATATAAAAAAACTTAGCAACTACTAAGAGTAATTATGATAATAGACCACCCTCCTGTTACAATCCCAAAACAAAAACACATTGAAATTCTAGGACCAAAATTGAACAATAACAAACCACATATAAAATATATATATATATATATATATATATATATATATATATATATATATATCCATACATTCCAATGTAAATATATATGCGAATACCTAGAGTGTCATCTCTTTCTAAAATATGCATATATACAATAAAATAAAAAGATTCACAAACATATACAATAATTAATCAAGGGTACAACTAGGCTCTGATACCAAATGTAGGAAAAAAAACCACGCAAAACGCAACAGAAGCGTGAAAAATAAAAAATTAGGGTTTGTGTTTAAAAAAAAAAATGTTCCTTTTAATAAAAAGAACCTTAACCCTAGATTAATTGATGTATATAAAAAGTATCGTACCTTTTTTTTCGTGACGATTGAACTAACGTTGAATTGAATCGGCAAGATCTTCCAATCCAATCACGAATGTGAATCACCTAGGAGTGTGGTCTCCATTTCTTTAAATTGTATACCTGAGGATGGAAACAAACAAAATCTTCTTCTTTGTTAGTCACAATAATCCTCCAAGAGAAAAACCAAGAACGTCCGGTCACTTTTGAATTACCAATCAATTTGATTGAAACTCGCGTGAAGCTTGATTCGATGTTGTAGAAAAAACCCTTTTGAGGCAAAGGATACTAGTGTACTATCGAAAACAAAAACGTTCCCTTTTTTCTCTATGGTTGGCCGAATTCTTCACACAATGAGTTGGACGAAGTTTTTTTTTATAACAATAAAAAAACAAATAAAAAACAACTTCTCACCCCAAAAACTAAGACTTGGTCGAAATTTATAGGTAGTACATATAGGAGGCCAAATCCTCTCCTAAGAAGGATTTACTTGGCGGGCAAGAATCCTTTCCTTATGAGGATTTACTTAGCGACCAAGAATCCTTTTCCAAAAAAAATTCTTTCCTACACCAAGATTCATAATCCAGCACATTTGTGTATTTGTGACCATATTAAAGACTTTCTAATTTGACTAGATAAATAATTTCTTTTATTTATCTACTTATCAAATATAGTCTTTACTATTAATTATACTACCAACAATAATATAATATTAGGAGACCTTCTCCTAATAGAAAAAAGATTTTGAATTTTAATTAAATAATTAATTAATTAAGAATTTAATTAATTTCCATTTAAATAAATAATAAAATAACAAATAATATATTTAGGCTTTTATATATTAGCCTTGCCACCCATGACAATATATAGGCTTATATATTATTTTTCTTATTTTATTAAATCCATTGGACTTTTATAAGAAGTCCACATGTGAACTAGACCCATTCTTACAAAAAAAAAACAAGTCCACAAGCCTTAATACAATTCTAGTTGGACCCCTAAATTTGTCTGGTAGAATATATCAAGTGATCCATGCAAGTTCGTGTGGATTAGGAATCTTGGCAGGCTATCTAAATTTAAGCTCCAATAGACACAACCCAATCACAATCAACAAATGATTCACTTAGGTCCAATCTATTAATTTTTGTAAGTTCCTCGGTGTTTGATTGACTTATTTTGTTGACAACCACATTTGAGGATCTATATGTGAGGGTAGTTTAGGGCTTCATTGTTCGTAACCAAGCTCATGCATCAAAGGTAAAATCACTTGCTTAACTTTTATTGAAGAGGTATTAGTGCACACACACACTCATGCATTTTCTTTTAATTATCTTGCTTGCATGCTTATTTTCCATTTTGTGTGCCTTGTGTGTCTTATTTTTATTTGAGTGTTGAATGTATGTCTGTGCCTTAAAAAGAGGATTTTTTCCTCTATACCGCGGTTTAGACCGCTCTCTGTGCAGTACTCTCGCCGCGACCTGTGCAACGGTGTTTACCAGAGGATGCACGCTATGGCTACCGTGGTTTGTGCTTGTTGCATACACCGCAGTCTCCCAAACGGAGTTTCACAGACATTGCATGCTGTCCTGACCACGGTTTGTGCACACTGCATGCACAATGGCCTACAGAACGATGTTGTCCAGGTGATACACCGCTCTCTGTGCCACGGTCTGGACACTTACCTAGACCGCGGTACAGCCAGCGGTCCTGACCGGATTTGGTTGCTTTTCACCCAAAACAATGCCATTTGGTGTAGGTCACCATATGTATTTGTTCTATTCTCTTCTCCTTGTTCTTAAGAGTCCAAAAAGACATTTTTATGTGTTCTTAGTTTTTCTAGAGAGAAAGGGACTCCCAAACACTCATCTTTACTCAACCCAACTTCATCTCATGATCATCTAGCTTCATTCTAGGATCATTCAAGCATGAAGCAACATCTTCTTCTTGACTAGGTAACTTCTACATGCTCTAGACCTCATAGTTTCATTGCAAAAACATGTATGCCTAGAGTTTTAGTCTTTATTGCATATTAAATTCTTGTTTGAATGTTTAATTACTTTCATGATATGTTTTTGTAATGATTGTTTGTTGAGATGCATTAATTTGTAATAGCTAGAATTTAGGACTGTTTTACCCTTCTAGCTAATTCTTCTTGCCTTTGCATTTAGAACATTGATATCTAGGATTTGCTTTAATTGTCATTATTAATCCTAGATAAGCATGAATGTCTTGGCCTAGCATTTTTGCATATAGAATATTCTTTCATATTCACTTAGGTTGCTATTATCTCTTCATTGTTGGTAAAGCTTGTGGCTATGTGATTAGTGCACAAGGTTTGTGATCCAAAATCACTATTAAGGCCCGTTGGGTAGAGTGAAAGGGTTAGTAACTGGAGGGTTAGACCAGAGGTCAACCTAGGTTGTAAACTTTTACTCAATAGTGAATTTTGAGGATCAAGGGTGGTGCTCTAAACAGCCCGTGGTTTTTTCCATTTGAGGGTTTCCACGTATATATTGCGTGTTGTTATTGTTTTATGTTTGTTGTCTTTTATTTGAACATTTAGTAGAATGTGGTAGAATTGTTAATATTGATTAATTCGCAAAATTGGTAATCTATCGAATTAATACCTATTCACCCCCCTCTAGGTTATAGACACACACTTTCTAGGGAATTTCAAATTTAGTTCATTCCACTAAAGAACTAAAATTGAACTCTTAAATAAAGATAGAATAAGTTGATGTTACTCATTCATACCCTATACAACCTTATTGGAGAAAGTGTATCCTCGTGAAGAATATCGGTAATCGCCAAGAGCTCATAGACTGCCTATAGCTCTCCAAGTTACCATACTTACTCATATGACCACAATTTGAATTTGGATATTTTGACTTGTCTAGAAGCCATGTTTCAATAGACACTATTAAAAACTTAACGTTAAGATTTAATATCCAATACCTCAAAATATCCATATGATGATATTCTACTCTTATTTAATAATTGGAGGCACGATGTCCATATCTGTAAATGAAGTCCTCTATCGATTAACAAATGAATACCACCAAACTATCGAAAATGATAACACTTGCAACAATAAGTCCATCATTTATCTCCGGATTAAGAAAAACTCTCCGATTGTCTTCAAATGAAAACTTTTATCCATTGACGGTTCTAGATAATGTATTTCATTTTGATCCTATTCAATGCACCATGTGCACTAGATTCTTTTGCCCAAAGACACCACACTTTGATGATTTTAGACTCATCATAACATATTTGATCCCACTCAAATGCTGGCAAGAGAATCTACAACTTTGACAAGATAAAGGCGCCCAACCTTTTATCTTAAGTTGTGAATATTATTCATGTTAGGATTATGCTCGATAGAAAGAGTGTAATATTGTAATTGACAATCTATTCATATTAATAAAGTGATTTCTAGTTTAACAAATCTTATAGCATTTATATTTTAATAATTATAATTGTCAAAAGTAAATAATCATAAGGTCAAAAGACTATGAGAAAAGAAGAATTGTTCATACATCTAGATATGTAAGAGGTAGACACAATTCTTTAGTTAGTCTTGAATAACATTCACAGCTTAAGATAAAAGGTTGGGTGCCTTTATCTTGTCAAAGTTGTAGATTCTTTTGCTAGCATTTGAGTGGGATCAAATGTGTTATGATAAGCCTAAATCATCAAAGTGTGGTGTCTTTGGGCAAAAGAATATAGTGCACTGGGTGCATTGAATAGGATCAAAATGAAAGACTTTATCTAGAACCGTGAATGGATAAAAGTTTTCATTTGAAGACAATCAGGGAGTCTATCTCAATCCTGAGATAAATGATGGACTTATGGTTGCAAGTGTTATCATTTGAGCCATCAATGAGTACGATTATATAGCATAGTCTATCCTCGATAGTTTTGTGGTATTCATTTGTTAATCGATAGAGGAATTCATTTATAGATATGGACATCGTGGCTACATTTATTGAATGAGAGTAGAATACCATCATATGGATATATTGAGGTATTGGATATTAAATCTTAACGTTAAGTTTTTCAATAGTGTCTATTGAAACATGGCTTCTGGACAAGTAAAAATATCCAAGTTCAAAATGTGGTTATATGAGTAAATATTGTAACTTGGATAGCTATAGGCGGTCTATGAGCTCTTGGCGATTACTGGTATTCTTCACGAGGATACACTTTCTCCAATAAGGTTGTCTAGGGTATGAATAATTAACATCAACTTATTCTATCTTTATTTAAGAGTTCAATTTTAGTTCTTTAGTGGAATGAACTAAAATTAAATAGATTAGACCTAAGTGAATCATTTGTTGATTGTGATTGGGTTGTGTCTATTGGAGCTAAAATTTAGATAGCCCGCCAAGATCCCCATTCCACACGAACTTGTATGGATCACTTGATATATTCTACCGGACCAATTTAGGGGTCCATTTAGAATTGTATTAAGGCATGTGAACATGTTTCTTTTTGTAAGAATAGGTCTAGTTCACATGTGGATTTTTATTAAGGTCCAATGGATTTAATAAAATAAGAAAAATAATATATGGCCTATATATATGTGTTGGGCGGCAAGGCTATTTAGAATAGCCTAATTATATTATTTTTATTTTATTATTTAATTAAATGGAAATTAATTAATTTGTTGGTTAATTAATTTGTTGGTTAATTAATTATTTAATTAAAAGTTAAAATCTTTTTCTATTTGGAGATGATCTCCTAAATATTATACTATTGTTGGTAGTATAATTAATATTAAAGACTATATTTGATAAGTAGATAAATAAAAGAAATTATTTATGTAATCAAATTACGAAGTTTTTAATATGGTTACAAATACACTATTGAGTTGGATTATGAGTCTTGGTGTAGTAAAGAATTCCTTTTGGAAAAGGATTCTTAACCACCAAGTAAATCCACCTAAGGATAGGATTCTTTACCACCAAGTAATCCTACTTAGGAGAGGATTTGGTCTCCTATATATATGCTTGTAAATTTCGACCAAGTATGAGTTTTTGGTGTGAGAAGTTGTTTTTTATTTGTTTTTTTATTGTTATAAAAAAAACTTCGTCCAACTCATTCTGTGAAGAATTCGGCCAAGCATAGAGAAAAGAGGGAACATTTTTGTTTTCGATAGTACACTAGTATCCTTTGCATCAAAAGGGTTTTGTGTACAACATCGAATCAAGGTTCACGCGTGTTTCAATCAAATTGATTGATAATTCAAAAGTGACCGTACGTTCTTGGTTTTTCTCTTGGAGGATTATGTGAACAACAAAGAAGAAGATTTTGTTTGTTTCCATCCTCAGGTATACAATTTAAAGAAAGGAAGCCCACACTCCTAGGTGATTCATGTTCGTGATTGGATTGGAAGATCTTGCAGATTCAATTCGACACTAGTTTAATCGTCACGAAAAAAAAGGTACGATACTTTTTATATACATCAATTAATCTAGTGTTAAGGTTCTTGTATTTAAAATGGAATCTTTTTATATATACGCAAACCCAAATTTCTAATTTTCTCACGCTTCCGTTGCGTTTTGAATCATTTTTTTCCTACAATTGGTATCAGAGCCAGGTTATATCCCAGATTAATTGATGTATGTGTTCGTGAATCTTTTTCTTTTTTTGTATATATGCATGTTTTAGAAAGAGATGGCACTATATGTATTCACATATATATTTACATTGGAATGTATGGATATATCTATGCTTTATATGTGGTTTGTTATTTCTCAATTTTGGTCCTAGAATTCCAATGTATTTTGTTTTGGGATTGTAACAAGAAGGGTGGTCTATCATTGCCTTAATTTCCTTCTTGGTAGTTGCTAAGTTTTTATTTTATTTTGTTGTTGTAATAAAAAAAAACTGCACTATTGTAATAAAAAAAAACTGCAGTATTTTTTTTATCTATAATTCTTCTGTAATACATTCAAGTATCGAAGACTCGAAGGTTTGAAGAATTGAAAGCATCCGGAACAAGTTTGGGACCGTGCGAGCCGTAGCAACGAACGTGCGTGCGAAGAGCGTGCAACCACATTTGTTGTGGCATGGGCTGCGCACGGCAGCCCTTTGGTAGCCATGGGTTGTGCATGGCAGCCCTTTATGGGTTTGTGGCATGCGCACGCCCATGGATAAGGGCCAAGGGTGTGCACGCCCATGGGAGGCGGCCGAGAGAGTCCGGACGACGAATGTCGCGTGAAGACATGTTCGCCAAGAAAGGAATTCTTGTATTCCAAGATATATGTAATTTACTTGTTTTTCTAGGATGGACCAAAATTGTAGCTATTTATATTTTTGTAAATATTGCAATGTTTGTCATTGTTTGTTAACATGTCATATAGAATAGGAGTGCCACTCATATATCTATTTTGGTATGAACATGCATTGAATGGTTTAAGTATCTAAATTGGCATCGAGATAACCTGGTAAATCATTCTTTGGAATTCGATCAAACGTCTTAAACAATTGAGTGGGAGAAGGTGTTTTGGAACACCTACGGCCTCCAAGTTTAGTTGAAATTTATGTTTCGTGAATAACATCCCAAGAGGTATTCATGAATGGAATTTAGCAAGATACTTCCTTACAAGGATAGACTAGACAATTAGCCCAAATGATATCTACTCTCAAAAGAGGGATATTCATGAGGGGTTATATTGAAGGTCGATAACTTGGTAACACACTTAATGTAGTTTTATTAATATCCTCCCAAGAGTTCTTGTTAATAAAATTGCAAGGCTAAAATAGAATTCGTTGGTTGTTATGTTAACAATTAGGTGGGACCTAGTCCAACTAGTAAATGGTGAGTACTCCCAAAGGAGGCGTGACATTTATGGGTGTTGGATCACCGTTGAATTTTTACAATTGAATTATTTTATTTAATTCAAGATAAATATTCAAAAGTGTCATATCATGATTGTTTACTTATATAATTTTTGTTATTAAAAAGAAATCATGACCCCATCCCTAATCAATATCCTAAAAGATAATACTTTAACTGATGATAATTATGTCACATGGAAAAGGAATATTGGGTTGTTGTTGCTAGCTAAAAAGTATAAGTTCATTCATTATATTCCTTAACCACCAAACTAATGAATCTAACTCAGGAAGCAAAGAGATGAGTATCAATAGTGGAAGTCTTCAAATGAGATGGCTAAATGTACGTTACATTATGACCATCATCTCCGACATGTTGCAACAACAAGATGAAGGAATGGAGACTGCTGCCGATATAATGATGTCTTTAGAAAAGATGTTTGCTATGAGGTCTAGGATGACTAAGAGAGAGAAGCAATAATTGCTTTTATGAATCTTAGGACGAAACCTGGACAGGGTGCGAAAAATCGCATGATAAAAGTCATAGCACATCTCGACATTGCTGAACTGAATGGTGCTAAGATAGATGGTGAGACCAAAATTGACATGATTGTCAACTCACTATCGGATTTCTTTGATCAATTCAAGTTGGACTACACCTTGAATAATAAGGAATACACCTTGCAAGGCCTGATGCAAGATATTCAAAGCACCAAGATAATCCTTGTGAAAGGCAAGGGTAAAGAGATTCATATGCTTGGTAAGTTGCTACTATTAAAGACCCGTAAGAAGAACAAGAGACAAAAGAAGAAAAAGCAACTTGAACCTTCTTAGAAGAAGACCAAGAAAGTAACCAAGATCAAAGGAAAGTGTTTCTTTTGTGGTGAAAAGGGTCAAAGGAATAGACTGAATAAGAATGAATTCAACTTGCATTTAGGCAATGGAGCGTTGGTGTCTACTAGTGTAGTGGGAGATATTAGAATAAATTTTGATTCTTATAGGCATTTAGTTTTAAAAAAACGTTTATTATGTACCACAGTTCAAGAGGAATTTAATTTCGGTCTCTTGTCTAAATAAATTTGGATATTCGGTTACTTTTAATAAAAGTTTTATTATTACTAAGAATAACAAATTTTTTTGTAAAGGTACATTGGAAAACAGCTTGTTCTATTTGCAAGGAAATATCTGTCCCTTGTTAGACATGGGATTAACAGAACCTAATCATAAAAGAGTAAAATTATCAAAAGATGAAACCTACCTATGGCATTTGTGCCTAGGTCATATTAACCTTAATAAGATTAAAAGATTAGTATGTGACGGACCTCTAAATGACTTAAAGGTTGATGATCTACCAACTTGTGAATCTTGTTTGAAAGGTAAAATGACCAAAAGGTCGTTTGCGACCAAAGGCACAAGAGCCATTGAATGTTTAGGTTTGATACACACTGATGTGTGTGGACCTATGAGCATTCAAGCTAGAGGTGGATATGAGTACTTCATCACTTTCACGGATGATCACTCAAGATTTGGATATGTGTATCTCACGAGACATAAGTCGGATGTTTTTGACATGTTCAAAACATTTAAAGCTGAAGTTGAAACTCAACTTGAGAAACGCATAAAAATCTTGAGGTCTGATCATGGTGGAGAATATATATCTGGTGAGTTTCAGCAATATCTTATTGATAATGGGATAATTTCTCAGTTTTCTACACCAGGCACACCTCAACAAAATGGGGTGGCAGAAAAGAGAAATAGAACTCTTTTGGACATGGTTAGGTCTATGTTGAGTTATTCAACGCTCCCTAATTCTTTTTGGGGATATGCTTTACAAACTGTAATGTACATTCTAAACGATGTACCATCTAAGTCAGTTCCTAAAACACCGCATGAGTTATGGACCGGGCGAATGCCTAGTTTACAACACTTAAGGATATTTGGATGTCCTACGCACGTGTTAAAAGGAAAGACAGAAAAGATGGAGTCCTGTTCAGAAATATGCATATGTGTAGGGTATCCAAAAGGAAAAAAGGACATTATTTTTGTAGTCCTTTAGATCTTAAAGTATTTGTTTCGACAAATGCTAAATTTCTGGAAAAAGACTATATGAATAATTTTGTGCCTAAAAGTAGAATTGTCCTGAATGGGCTTTTAGGAGATACAATTCCATAAAAGGTTTCGCTACCAAGCCCAATTGTAAGTTCCGTACCAACACAAGATCAACAATCTACCATACCTCATCGTAGTGGGAGGGTTGTTAGACAACCCAAGAGATACATCGGTCTAAGAGAATCTATAAAGAATCTTTCGGACGACGATGACCCATATATGTACAAGGAAGCAATGGAAGATGTTGATTGTCGTTATTGGCAAAAGGAAATGCAATCCGAAATTGAATCTATGTTCAAAAACAAAGTCTGGTCTCTTGTAGACTTGCCTAAAGGGATAAAACCCATTGGGTGCAAGTGGGTATACAAGAGGAAAAAAAGAATGGATGGAAAGGTGGAAACCTTTAAAGATAGATTGGTAGCTAAAGGTTATACACAGAAGGAAGGTGTCGATTATGAAGAAACCTTCTCTCCTGTGGCCATGCTTAAATCCATTAGGATACTCTTATCCATTGCGGCATCTCTAGACCTAAAGATTTGGCAAATGGACGTCAAGACAACTTTCCTTAATGGAAGTCTTGACGAAAGCATCTATATGATGCAACCAGAAGGATTCATTGAAAAGGGCCAAGAGGAAAGGGTATGCAAGTTGCTAAGATCTATATATGGATTGAAGTAAGCATCCATATCCTGGAACATAAGGTTCAATCAAGCCGTAAAAAGTTTTGGATTTATTCAAAACCTTGATGAACCTTATTTATACAAAAGGATTAAAGGCAACAAGTTGGTATTCCTAATGCTTATGATATACTACTCATCGGAAACGATGTAGGTGTATTGACATCAATAAAATAATAGTTAGCAAAACAATTTGATATGAAGGACTTAGGAAAAGCAAGTTATATTCTTGGTATCCAAGTCATAAGGGATAGAAAGAATAGAACGATTGCATTATTCCAAGCTTCATACATAGATAAAATCTTGTCTAGGTTTTCCACGCAAGATTCCAAGAAAGGTATGTCACCTTTCAAACATGGAATCAAACTTTCTAAGGAACAAGTTCCTAAAAATGAGCATGAAGAGCAATTCATGAGTAGGATTCCATATGCTTCGGCAGTAGGAAGTCTCATGTATGCAATGCTCTGTACTAGACCATATATTTGTTTTACTGTGGGCATAGTTAGTAGGTTTCAATCGAAGCCTGGTCCTGATCACTAGATGGTAGTCAAGTATATTTTCAAGTATCTTAGGAGAACGAAAGATTATATGCTTGTATACTCTGGAGGGGATTTAATTCCCGTTGGTTATACAGATTCTGATTTTCAGTCAGATTCTGTCTTCAGGAGATCAACAACAGGATCTGTGTTTACGATTGGAGGAGGGGCAGTCATATGGAGGAGTATCAAGCAATCTTGTATTGCCGATTCCACCAAGGAAGCCAAGTATATAGCCGCATGCGAGACTGCTAAATAGGTTGTATGGCTCCGCCGTTTCTTAATTGACTTGGAAGTGGTTCCTGATGCGAATAAACAGATCACTATCTATTGTGACAATAGTGGAGCAGTGGCTAATTCGAGAGAACCAAGAAGTCATAAGAGAGGGAAACACATTGAAAGAAAGTATCACCTTCTAAGGGAAATTGTGCATAAGGGTGACGTGACGATTACCAAGTTCCCATCAACAGAAAAACTAACGGATCCCTTTAAAAAGGCTCTTCCTCAAAAGAGTTTTGATGAGCATCTAGAGAATATGGGGATGAGAGATATGACACAATTGCTATAGAGCAAGTGGGAGATTGTTAGGATTATGATCGATAGCAAGAGTGTAATATTGTAATTGACAATCTTTTCATATTATTAAAGTGATTTCTATTTTAACATATCTTATAGCATTTATATTTTAATGATTATAATTGTCAAAAGTAAATAATCATAAGGTCAAAAGACTATGAGAAAAGAATAATTGTTCATACAACTAGATATGTATGAGGTAGACAAAATTCTTTAGTTAGTCTTGAATAACATTCACAACTTAAGATAAAAGGTTAGGCTCCTTTATCTTGTCAAAGTTGTAGATTCTTTTGCTAGCATTTGAGTGGAATCAAATGTGTTATGATGAGTCTAAAATCATCAAAGTGTGGTGTCTTTGAGCAAAATAATCTAGTGCACTGGGTGCATTAAATAGGATTAAAAAGAAAGACTTTATCTAGAACCGTAAATGGATAAAAGTTTTCATTTGAAGACAATCGGAGAGTCTATCTCAATCCTAAGATAAATGATGGAATTATGGTTGCAAGTGTTATCATTTGAGCCATCAATTAGTACGATTATATAGCATAGTCTATCCTCAATAGTTAGGTGGTATTTATTTGTTAATCGATAGAGGACTTCATTTATAGATATGGACACCGTGGCTCCATTTATTGAATGAGAGTAGAATACCATCATATGGATGTTTTGAGGTATTGGATATTAAATCTTGACGTTAAGTTTTCAATAGTGTCTATTGAAACATGGCTTCTGGACAAGTCAAAATATACAAGTTCAAAATGTGGTCATATGAGTAAATATGGTAACTTGGGGAGCTATAGGCGGTCTATGAGCTCTTGGCGATTACTGGTATTCTTCACGAGGATACACTTTCTCCAATAAGGTTGTCTAGGGTACGAATGAGTAACATCAACTTATTCTATCTTTATTTAAGAGTTCAATTTTAGTTCTTTAGTGGAATGAACAAAAATTAAATAGATTGGACATAAGTGAATCATTTGTTGATTGTGAATGGGTTGTGTCTATGAGAGCATAAATTTAGATAGCCCGCCAAGATCCCCATTCCACACGAACTTGTATGGATCACTTGATATATTCTACCGGACCAATTTAGGGGTCCATTTAGAATTGTATTAAGACATGTGAACTTGTTTCTTTTTGTAAGAATAGGTCTAGTTCACATGTGGACTTTTTATTAAGGTCCAATGGATTTAATAGAATAAGAAAAATAATATATGGCGAATATATATGTGTTGGGCGGCAAGACTATTTAGAGTAACTTAATTTTATTATTTTTATTTTATTATTTAATTAAATAGAAATTAATTAATTTGTTGATTAATTAATTATTTAATTAAAAGTCTAAATTTGTTTCTATTAGGAGATGGTCTCCTAAATATTATGCTATTGTTGGTAGTATAATTAATATTAAAGACTATATTTGATAAGTAGACAAATAAAAGGAATTATTTATCTAATGAATAGGAAGTCTTTAATATGGTTACAAATACACTATTGAGTTGGATTATGAGTCTTGGTGTAGGAAAGAATTCCTTTTGGAAAAGGATTCTTAACCACTAAGTAAATCCACCTAAGGATAGGATTCTTAACCACAAAGTAAATCCTTCTTAGGAGAGGATTTGGTCTCCTATATATATACTTGTAAATTTTGACCAAGTATGAATCTTTGGTGTGAGAATTTGTTTTTTATTTGTTTTTTTATTGTTATAAAAAAGGAAACTTCGTCCAACTCATTGTGTGAAGAATTCGGCCAAGCATAGAGAAAAGAGGGAACGTTTTTGTTATCGATAGTACACTAGTATCCTTTGTATCAAAAGGGTTTTGTGTACAACATCGAATCAAGGTTTATGCGAGTTTCAATCAAATTGATTGATAATTCCAAAGTGACCGGACGATCTTGGTTTTTCTCTTGGAGGATTATTGTGACTAACAAAGAAGAAGATTTTGTTTGTTTCTATCCTCAGGTATACAATTTAAAGAAAGGGAACCCACACTCCTAGGTGATTCACATTCGTGATTGGATTGGAAGATCTTGCGGATTCAATTCGACGCTAGTTCAATCGTCACGAAAATAAAGGTATGTTACTTTTTATATACATCAATTAATCTAAGGTTAAGGTTCTTGTTATTAAAAGGGATTTTTTTTTATATACGCAAATCCTAATTTCTAATTTTCTCACGGTTTTGTTGCGTTTTGAAGCATTTTTTCCCTACAATTCAAGACTAACTAAAGAATTGTGTCTACCTCATACATATCTAGATGTATGAACAATTCTTCTTTTCTCATAGTCTTTTGACCTTATGATTATTTACTTTTGACAATTATAATAATTAAACTATAAATGCTATAAGATTTGTTATACTAGAAATCACTTTATTAATATGAAAAGATTGTCAAATACATTATTATACTCTTGCTATCGAGTATAATCCCAACAGTTGAGTGATTCTTGAAAACAACTACAATTTTCGTTAGAACATTAAAGCGGTTTACATAAACATTGAAGTTGTTTCAAACATGTAATTATTCTCAGGAACAATTTTGATGTTGATATCAATGTTAAAGTGGTCTCCGTATAATTTTTTTTTTCCTTTGTTAAAGTAAGGTGGTGCCCGGAAAAACCTTTAAGGTTAGTTAGAACGTTAAAGTGGTTTCCATCAACATTGAAGTTGTTTCAAATGAGTATTTGTTCCCGATAACAATTTTGACATTAATATAAAAGTTAAAGTGGTTTCCGTAATGTAAAAGTTGGTCCCTTTGTTAAAGTTGAGTGGTTCTTGAAAAAAACTACAACGTTGGTTAGAACGTAAAAGGGGTTTCTATGAACTTTGAAGTTGTCTGAAATGAGTAACTGTTCCTTGGAAAAAATTTGACGTTGATATCAAAGTTAAAGTGGTTTCGTCATGTAAAAATTGTTCCCTTAGTTAAAGTTAAGGGGTTCTCGAAAACAAATTCAATGTTTGTAGAATGTTATAGCGGTTTCCATAAATATTGAATTTGCTTCAAACGAGTTATTGTTCCCGAGAACAATTTTTACGTTGATATCAACCTTAAAGTGGTTTTTGTAACGTAAAGGTTGTTCCCTTTGTTATAGTTGAGTGGTTACCGGAAACAAATGTAACGTTGGTTAGAACGTTAAAGTAGTTTCCATCAACCATGATGTTGTTTCAAATGAGTAGTTGTTCATGGGAACAATTTTGATGTTGATATCAACGTTAATATGGTATCCGTAACGTAAAAGTTGTTCCCTTTGTTAATATTGAGTGGTCATCGGAAACAACTACATTGCTGGTTAATCGTTAAAGCTGTTTCTATGAACGTTGAAGTTATTTCAAACGAGTAATTGATCCCTAGAATAATTTTGACGTTGATATCAACGTTAAAGTGGTTTCCATAATGTAAAAGTTTTTCCCTTTGTTAAAGTTGAGTGGTTCCCAGAAACAACTACAACGTTGGTTAGAACGTTAAAGTTGTTTCCATTAATGTTGAAGTTGTTTCAAACGAGTAATTGATCTTGGGAACAATTTTGACGTTGATTTCAACATTAAAGTGGTTTCCGTAACGTAAAAGTTGTTTTCTTTGTTAAAGTTAAGTGATTCTCGAAAACAACTACAACATTGGTTAGAACGTTAAAGCGGTTTCCATAAACGTTGAAGTTGTCTCAAACAAGTAATTGTTTCCGAGAATAATTTTGACGTTGATATCATCGTTAAAGTGCTTTTCATAATGTGAAAGCTGTTCCATTTGTTAAAGAAAAGTGGTTCCCGGAAACAACTTTAACGTTGGTTAGAAAGTTAAAGTGGTTTACATCAACGTTGATGTTGTTTCATAAATTGGTTTACATCAACGTTGAAGTTGTTTCAAACGTGTGATTGTTCTCGGGAACAGTTTTGACATTAATATCAACGTTAAAGTGGGTTTTGTAACGTAAATATTGTTCCCTTTGTTAAAGTTAAGTGGTTATTGGAAACAACTACAACGTTGGTTAGAACGTCAAAGCGGTTTCCATAAACATTGAAGTTGTTTCAAACGAGTAATTGTTCTCGGGAACAATTTTGACGTTGATATCAACGTTAAAGTGGTTCCCATAACTTAAAAGTTGTTCCCTTTGTTAAAGTTGAGTGGTTCTCAAAAATAACTTTAACGTTGGTAGAATGATAAAGCAGTTTCCGTAAACGTTGAAGTTGTTTCGAATGAGTAATTGTTCCCGGGAACAATTTTGACGTTGATATCAACCTTAAAGTGGTTTTCATAACGTAAAAGTTGTTCCCGTTGTTATAGTTGAGTGGTTCCTGAAAACAACTACAACGTTGGTTAGAACGTTAAAATGGTTTCCATTAGCGTTGAAGTTGTTTTAAACGACTTACTGTTCCCGAGAACAATTTTGACGTTGATATCAACGATAAAGTGGTTTCCGTAATGTAAAAGTTGTTCCCTTTATTAAAGTTGAGTGGTTCTTGGAAATAACTACAACGTTGGTTAGAACATTAAAGTGGTTTCCATCAATGTTTAAGTTGTTTCAAATGATTAATTGATCCCGGGAACACTTTTGACGTTGATTTCAAGGTTAGAGTGGTTTCCGTAACGTAAAAGTTGTCCCCTTTGTCAAAGTTAAGTGGTTCTCGAAAACAACTACAACGTTGGTTAGAACGTTAAAGCGGTTTTCATAAACGTTGAAGTTGTTTCAAACAAGTAATTGTTCCTGAGAACAATTTTGACGTTGATATCAACGTCAACGTTGTTTCCTCAATGTAAAAGTTATTCCCCAAAACGACAATAACGTTGGTTAGAACATTAAAACGATTTCCACCAACGTTGAAGTTGTTCCCAGAAACAATTTTTCTTTTTCTTTTTTCATAATTTTCATTATTATTTTTACTTCTCAGCTACACATAAACAGTATATATATTGTTCCCAGAAATGACTACAACGTTGGTTAGAACATTAAAATGGTTTCCCTCAACGTTGAAGTTGTTCCCAGAAACAATTTCTCTTTTCTTTTCTCATAATTTTCATTATTATTTTTACTTCTCAACTACATATAAACAGTATATACCTACATACAAATATATGTATATATATATAATGCTTGCTTAATATATTACAAATAATTATTTATTTTCACTGTTTTAATTATATTATTTATGATAATTGTAATTTTATTGCATATTAATATCATTTTAATTATATTTTCAAATTTTCAAATTACAAATTTAGTAATATTTCGACAAATATATACAAGTCTACATTTTAATATCATTTTATTATTTGTTAACTTTATAATAATAGTGTTCAATTTTTTCTATGTTTAATATAGTTTTATTATTTAATTAATATATAGTAATAATATATATATATAAATAAACTAAATTTCTATATAATTTTTTTTATAATTTTTTTTAATGATTTTTGGGGAAACCGGTTTCAACCGGTTGTCCCAAATCCCAAACACAATTTGGCTGCCGGTTGGAAGCAAAAGTGAATTGCCATGATATTCATGATAGGCATATGACAAGCAATTATGATGACAGATTCTGCTGCTGATAACATATGACAAGTAGATAATTATCCATTATATCTCATAGGTCTCTTTCAAACCGACGGCGGTGGTATTCGGTGTAGTGAAAAATCGATTCAAAAAGTGGCAGTAGTGTAAAAAATGGTTTAAGTATATTTTAAACAAATTCGATTAAAAGAAAGAACATTTATCCTAGATTAATTAACATATATTAAAAGCATCGTGCCTTTTTCTCGTGACGATTGAAGTTGGCTGAATCGAATCCGTAAGATTTTCTAATCCAATCACAAACATGAATCACCTAGAAGTGTGAGCTCACTTTCTTTGAATTGTATACCCGAGGATGGAAACAAACAAAAACTTTTTCCTTTTGTTAGTCACAATAATCCTCTAAGAGAAAACCAAAAAAACGTTTGGTCACTTGTGAATTATCAATCTATTTGATTGAAACTCGCGTGAACCCGATTCGATTTTTGTACATAAAACCCTTTTGATGTAAAGGATATTAGTGTACTATCGAAAATAAAAACGATCTCCATTTCTCTTCTCCTTGGTCGAAATCCACACACAATGGTTGGATGAAGTTTTTTTTTTGTAACTATATAAGAAAAAAAAAAAATTCTCTCAAGTCACCAACAAGCCTTGGCCGAATTCTAGAGTATTGAATTATTAGTTTGGCCGAATTCCTCTATATAGGTGACCAAATCCTCTCCTTAGGAGGATTTACTTGGTGACCAATAATCCTTTTCAAAGAGGAATCATTTTCAAAGAGGAATTCTTTTCCACACCAATACTTCTAAATCCAACTCAATAGTGTATTTATTGAATAACCAATTATTGAATATAAATTAAATTGTGACTATATCAAAACTTCTTAATTTGACCAATTGTCAATTTAGAGTTTTAATAGAAATCAAATACTTTCTAATTTGACTAGATAAATAAATTCTATTTATTTGTGTACTTATCAAATATAGTATTTGATACTTATAATATTACCAACAATAATATGACTCTTGGAGACCTTCTCCAACTAGGAAAAATATTGACTTTTAATTAAACAATTGATTAATTGATAAATTAATTAATTTTCATTTAATTAAATAATAAAATAAAAAACAATATATATGGCTATTATATAGGCTGTTGCCGCCCAAGCTATATAAATATAGGCCAAATATTATTTTTCCATTTTATTAAATCCATTGGACTTTAATAAAAGGTTCACATGTGAACTAGACTCATTTTCACTAAAAGAAATAAGTCCACATGCCTTACCACAGTTCTAAATGGACCCATAAATTGGTCCGGTAGAATATATCAAGTGATCCATGCAAGTTCGTGTGGATTAGGGATTTTGGCAGGCTATCAAAATTTAAGCTAGAATAGACATAACCTAATCACAATCAACAAATGATTCACTTAGGTCTGATATATTAATTTTAGTTCATTCCACTAAAGAACTAAAATTGAACTCTTAAAAAATTATAGAATAAGTTAATATTTCTCATTCATACCCTATACAATCTTAATGGAGATAGTGTATCCTCATGAAGAATACTAGTAATCGCCAAGAGCTCATAGACCGTCTTTAGCTCTCCAAGTTACCATATTTACTCATATGACCACATTTTGAACTTGGATATTTTGACTTGTAAGCTATATTTCAATAGACCCTACGGAAAACTTAACGTTAAGATAATATCCAATATCTCAAAACATCCATATGATAATATACTACTCACATTTAATAAATGGAGCCACGATGTCCATATCTATAAATAAAGTCCTCTATTGATTAACAAATGAATATCACCAAAGTATCAAGGATAGACTATGTTATATAATCGTACTCATTGATAGCTCAAATAAAACTTTTATCCTTTGACGGTTCTAGGTAAAGTATCTCACTATGATCCTATTTAATGTAACTAGTGTACTAGATTCCTTTGCCCAAGGACACCACACTTTGATGGTTTTAGACTCATCATAACACATTTGATCCCACTAAAATGCCAGTAAAAGAATCTACAACTTTAACAAGGTAAACGTGCCCAACCTTTATCTTAAGTTGTGAATATTATTCAAGACTAACTAAAGAATCGTGTCTACCTCATACAAGTCCAGATGTACGAACAATTATTATTTTTTCATAGTCCTTTTACCTTATGATCATTTGCTTTTGACAATTGTAATAATTAAACTATAAATGCTATAAGATTTGTTAAATAAGAAATCACTTTATTAATATGAAAAGATTATCAAATACATTATTACACACTTGGTATTGAGCATAATCCTAACATTTGGTTGGTGGAATCAAGCTTCAAATGGGAAAAAGAATTGTTCAAAATGCCGTAGAATGAGGATTCCATTCCATGGTGGATTAGGATTCCTACCTCTTAAGATTGGGATCCGGATCCCACCATCACTCAACTGTTCAATTTACCACTTTCTCCTCAAAGTAAAAATTAAAAATAAAAAATCAGAATTAAAAACATAATTAAGAAAATAGAGCAGGCCACCAGTGATGGCCTCATTCGTAACCATGACAGCGAGGCCAACAGTAAAAAAATGAGTGAACTGAATGGCTAGCTAAAGTATTTCTTCAGCGGCCGATGAGTGGTGAGTGCTCCTCGAATATTTGGGTCAACCAAAGTGCAATTTTGAAAAGATTCATGTCTATCGCTGCTTGGAGAAATCGGAGGTGAGTTTGGATTTGGAGGATTTTAGAGGAGATAATGAATGGAAGGAATTAGGGTTTTGGGTGGAAGTGGTTGAAGTAGGTGCCGATTTCAGTGCATTGCGCGGTGAGGGTGCGAGAGGGGGCTTGGTGAGAGAGATCTTATGAGCCAGTGAGGGTGAGCATTCTATTGGTGGAGATCCATTAACCTCCAAGACGGAGTCGGAGGAGGCAACCAAAGGTGGTGCCTCCTCTAGCAATTTCGTCTCGGTGGCCATGGTGGTCGTATCATCGATGACATTTTAAATTTGTTATTATTATTTTTTTCTTTTTTTAGATATTTTTTCTTTTTCTAGTAAATTAATTTATATATATATTTAAAAAAAAATTACAACTTTTAAATTATATTTTTTATGAAAATTTACAAATTATTATTCATAATTATTTGGAAAATAATTTAAAATTTATTTATTTATTATTTGAATATTATAATAATATTTTAATTTTAAAAATATTTTTTTAATAAATCAAACGTATAAATGGAATTTTGGTCAAAACATTATGGATTCACTAATTGATTCCACATTGAAACCAAACAAAGGAATCCATCTAGGAAATGGATTCCTTTCCTATAAGGATTCCTGCCGTAGAACTAGAAGGGAAAAGAGAAAAGTTATTGGAAAAATATAGCTATTGGAAAAAGATAGTAACAAGAAGTCCTGATAATAACAAACTACTCAAAGATAATGAAGGAGATAATAACCTAAAAATAAACAAACAAGTGGGATAATATTCCCAATTGACTAAATTTTTTTCTTAAATAACGTCTAACATAAGTTCTCAAATCTCTAACTACATCTCTATCATTCTCCCACGGTTGTAACGAACTTATCTCCAACGAGTTGTGCTGTAAATAATCCCCCAACAAGGACGGAGCAAGACTATTAGGTTTTAGATTTGTGTTGGCTTAATTCCATAACAAAACTTCATTTCTTTGTAATGCTTAGTTGCTTAGGTGGTTCGTGATAATAAGAGCTTCAAGGAAGAAAAACAACTTCTCATGATACAAAGTTCATCTTCAAGAGGATTGGCACTATTCTTGGATGCTAAAGTATCGAGATTCTTCTACCTCTTGCAAGCCGTAAGTGCACACACACTCAACTCATACATATGTGTCCCTGCATAGTCGTGCACCATTAAATGCGCACACACACACAACTCACACATATGTGTCCTTGCATAGTTGTGCACCATTAAATGCGCGCACACACACATATCATACATTTGTGTCCCTGCATCGTTGTACATCATTTGGTATAACACATTCACACACTTGATTTATTGAATGCTCATGCATTGGAATGAAAGTGCCGTGTTTTGGAAAATGCGTGTAGTGAGACTATCTCTTTATAGTTTGCATTCTTGTGTGAAATGTATTTGTTTGTTTATAAATTTGTATAAAATGGATCATAAACTTGATTTTAGTCTTGGATTTTTCATGATTGAGTTTCGGTCATTTTGGTTACTCATACTATTGATTTCGAGTTCTAAGTCAAAAGATACTACACTTTCAACTCATGTTGCATACATTGTCTTTGTCTTCATATATCAAGTTGAATTCCTATTTTTTGGGTTGAGTATCTTATACATCCATATTCCTGAGGGAGTCCCAGTTCATAATCTTCAAACAGATTTAAATTTAGAGTTCCGATGCCAAAGAACGGTCGAAGAATACTAGAGGAGTGCAAGGGAAGATGTGCGATGGCATAAGCCATCACTTGGGCACCTTCCCGAGATGGTGCGTGGCCATCTTTGCCCCAAGATGCTCACGTGCCATCTCGGGGAGGCACTAAGGCATGAGGGTAATTTGGTCTTTTGGTTCTTTTCTCTTCAAAAATCTCTCCTTCCCTCTCATTCATTACAAGTTGAGAAAATTGAAATCGAAGAACAAGTGCAGAATTTTTCTCTCAATGATTTGATTTTTATTTTTGTGATAACTTCTTCATTTCTACTCCGAATCACTTGATTCAAAAATAGATTTCGAGTGTCTTGAAGAGATCTAAAAATACCAAGCATTTCCAGAACTAAAGTATGTCTAGATATTTCGTAGATATCAGATCTTCGGTTCGTGATTTTCATCCTTGTTGGTGAAATCATCTTCTTCTTAGTTTTCTTCTTTTATCTTCTTATTGATTGATGCTATTTGATTAAGAAGAATGTCTAGGATGATTTTGATATCATCTTTTGGTTTGTTCATTTGATTTTCAAGTTTAGTTGGATTTGTAATAGATTGAATGATTTGTGCTAAACTTGATAAACATGAAATTGCTTCTAGAAATCTTTTGTTCTTATGCTTGATTGACTATTTCTAGATTTAATTTCATTTTCTAAGAAATAGGCTATATGAATTGATATATTCATTTGATTGATTTGGTTCTTAGTTGATAACATGCTTAGGTTGTCTAGATACATTTGTGATTGTTCTTTGAAAGCATAATCTAGCTTTCTAGTTTCATGTCCATAGAATTTGTTGATCATCATTTTCGATGTTGCGTGCTTATTTGCATTTTGTATTCATGATCACTTAGATGCCGTGTGAAGAGGTAAGAAGTCTCATATCTTAGAATGATTCTTTGATTTGAGCAATTGGAAGTCTTAGCTAGAGTCGGGGAGTACACAGATAGCTAAGTAAGTGGGAGTCTCAACAAGAGGTAGGAGACCTCGGATTGTTGAGCAAGGAAGTCTTAGGTAGAGTCGGGAGGACTCGAATAACTAAGCAAGGAAGTCTTGCCTAGGGTCGTGAGGATCCGGAAGGGTGAGCAAGGAAGTCTTACCTAGGGTCGAGAGGATGGGGAAAGGTGAGCAAGGTGGCAATAAGTTCTTTGAGTATGATAGAAGGGTAGTTTCTAGGTGAAGGGGTCACTTGAGAGATTGTACTCGTTTTATCTACTAGTGGATTTCCTTTTACCGGTGGTTGCTAACCCGTGGATGTTTCCTCTTCGGAGGTTTACCACGTAAATATCTTGTGTCATTGTTTGCAGTTTTCTTTTAGCATTATTAAAATTGCATTTTTTAAAAAGAAGACTAAAATTCGAGCATATACCTATTCACCCCCACTCTAGGTATGTTATATGTATATTTTGTTGAATGTACACGTCATTGATAGGTAGGACAATCCTTTAAAAGATTGCCAGATGGGCATCCGAGTTGGCATGTAGAGGATACCATTCAAAGACAATACAAAGGAATAAGAACCCAAGCAAGTTTGAACACGGATATTCGGCACGTTGTGTCCTACTCGGGACAGAGTACTTATTACATTATGTTCTACTCGGGACAATACAAGAAACCCGAATAAAGAAATCCAGCAAACGATTCACACACGGGGTAAACCAAGAATCATACTCTAATATGCAAGACATCCGTATCGAAGAAAATTTCTAGAAGGATAAAACACCAAACAGGAAACAGATTCCAAATCAAGCAACAACTCAGTTATTCAAGAAGACTGCACGCTGATAAGGAAATAACTCTTAAAGAGTTTATGCCACCGGAATCACACCAAGATTCAAACTCGATCTTTACAAGGCTTCCGAAATAGGAAGGAAGATAAAGACGACTTCAATAAGTAACTAGTCTTAAGTAAAATACAATTCCTGTTTCTTACTTGTACAACAAGGATTAGGGTTTTATGCACATATAAATAGGCACATGATCTCATTGTATAAAAGAGAGGAAAAAAGTATAGAGAAATTCAAGAGAGAAGAAAGATAGATCAAGTGGTGTAATTCTTTGTTTAAATGGTGGATTTGGCTTGGTTGTATATTCAACCACCTGTGAACGTTTCTCCAATCACTAGAGTTTTACCATGTAAACTCTTGTCATTATTGCTTTAATTGCATTCTCTTTATCTTTCTCTTTTGACAGGTCATAACAAAATCCAATGTTGTTAACTTTGTCATCCATCGAGAAATCGACGTCAACAATTGGCGCTAGAAGAAAGGGTCGAACCTCTGATCTATTTAATCAATGGCTGGTAACGGAAGCAAAGACAGTTCTAGGGATATCCAGAAATCTCGAGATAATGCTCATATATGAGGGACCACACTAGATCCCACTACAACCACCGGGAACCAACCAGCACCCCTGGTTGGTATTCAACAAATCCCTCAAACCAGTGAGGACATAGCACGTCATTTCTGCGATACACTACAACAGCTACTAACGGATGAGGCAAGAGAAAGAGTAGACCTGTTGGCTATAGGACAGGCACACCTGCTAAGTCCTCCACCACTTTCTAGGCTCCGATTGGTTGTAGTTGGGCCGGGACCAGATGCATCAGTTGCCGTTGAGGATTCAAGTCCAATCAACCAAACTGAAGGTACAACACCCAATCAGGGTAAGGATCATGAAACGCCTGCAGAAGAACGGCCATGCCGAAGGTAAAGCCACAGTCATACGAGCCATGATAGGCACCGTAAATATGATTGACATAGAGATCAGTCACCGTTATCGGAGGATAGTGATCGATACCATTATAAACATCGCCGCGGGACCATATGCTTACAAGGGTTAGATCATGAGGCTCAGAGGCAAGATGAAGAGGAGATGGTGACAGTTATGACAGTCACGCAAAGAGTTGAACATCGAGGAGAATCGATGGGCGATAAAGATATCGTAACCAGGAGCCAAAGTGGAGAACAACAGACACCAAATGGATACGTTGATCAGGAGATATGGATACAATAAATTGTCCGACGATGATTCTAACAGTCCTTTCACCAGGGACATTCTACAAACCCCCTTCCCAGAGAGATTCAGGATGCCACACGTGAAACATTTTAAGAAGGATACTGACCCTAAAGAACACGTCAGACGATATAAAAGTGCTATAGCCCAGTATGCGCACATCAACCCTTTGTTGTGTCTTAATTTTCCACAAACTCTTGGAGACATGGGCTCAAGATGGTGTGGGAGATTACCTCTGGCAAGTATTAGGAGTTTCAACGATTTGAGCAAAAGCTTTTCAAGACAATTCCTAGGCAATGTCCACAGGAAGAAGTCAATAGCTTACCTTTCTCAGCTAAAGCAAGGGAAAGACGAGTCACTAAAAGGGTACCTAGGGAGATTTGGCCAGGCGGACTCAGAAATCGGCAATGCAAATGACGAAACAATAATTGCTGCATTCATAAATAACTTACAGAACGGGTGACTGTCCTTCGATTTAAGGAGAGCTCGATTAACGAGATATGCAGACATGATGGATATGGCTAAAGGATATACATTAGCCGAGGAAGAGAAGTTAGCAACAGGAGGTTGCTACATGCATGGAGGGAAACCCAAACAAAATGATTCCGAGTCAAAGTCACAAAACCATAAAGGGAAACAAAAAGGAAATAGCAAAAAGATGAGCAAGGACGGGAGAAGTGGGCGTAATATTGACCAAACAACATAAAGGTTTCGAGGAAAGTATAAGAACTACACCCCACTTTGGAAAAAGCAAGAAGAAATCATGGCAATATTAGAAGAAAAAAATCTGGCGAAGGAACCACATAGGCAATCCCAATTCGCTCGACGAGACACAACGAAATATTACAGGTTCCATAAGAAAACCGGACATGAAACTTCCAAGTGTTACCAGCTCAGAGACTATATAGAGACCTTCATTCGGGAATGATATCTACAAGATATAATCCTAAAGAAAGATGAGAAGTCAGAAATTCAGAAAGGAACCAAAACAGGAGATCATAATTCTGGTTGGAACAAAAGGGCTTGTTCCGAGGCAAATGAAGTGATACAGACTATCTTTATAGGACCATCAACTAGAAGAAGTAACTGAGAGCGGACTCCAGAAATTCGAGAAGCGGTGGAGGCAAGACAAAATTTTGATGTGAACTCCATCGAGCCCAACCCAAAGAGAATAAAGAAAGGATGAGACCCAATAATATTCACTGAAGCTGACTCACATGGGGTCGACGTCCGACCAAACGATGCTCTCGTTATTAGTCCCTAAATTGGCCATAGAGAAGTCAGGAGAATTTTAGTAGACAATGGTAGCTCAACAGACATCCTCAACGTGGCAGTTTATGATCAGCTCAAATTGGATCGAAAGGATTTGCAACCTTTCCATACCCCGCTCAGAGGATTTGGAGGAGTCAAGGTTAGGTCTCTTGGGACAGTTAAACTACCTGTGAAGATCGGAGTAGCACCCTATCAAAAAACGGTGCTACTTGACTTTGTAGTGGTACATCTGGACAACTGGCCTTATAATGCGCTGTTAGGTCGACCTTTTTTGAACAAAACAAAGGCAGTAACAACTACCTATGCATTGATGATTAAGTTCCCAACTGATTGGGGAGTAGGAACAATCAAAGGGTCACAGGAGATGGCCAGTAGAGCTAATCTCTCAGTTTACAAAGATAGAGACAATAGTGAACAAGTATGCACTATAACACAACCAGATCAGATCAAGCAAGAATCACTGTTGTTCGAGTTCGATCCAAGGGAAGAACCAGAGGTATCTAAAAGTGAACCAATAGAGAAGGTTGTCTAAAAGGAAGATGAACCAGATAAGAAGATCAAAATTAGGGCCAACTTAGAAGAAAAGGTTAAGCTGGACCTTATTAATTTTCTTAGAGAATACAAAGATGTGTTCGCTTAGAGTCATGAAGACATGGTGGGGATAGATGCCCAAGTAATATCATATCATTTGGCAGTGGATCCAAATGCGAAACCAGTAATACAAAAGAGAATATCTTTACACCTCGAAAGAAGTCGGGCAATTAAGAAGGAAGTGGAGAAGTTACTCGATGTAGGATCGATCAGAGAAATCAGTTACCCTCAGTAGGCAGAAAATGTGGTTTTTGTCCAGAAGAAAAATGGCCAGTGGAAAATGTGCATGGACTTCACGGATCTGAACAAGGCCTGCCCAAATGACAGTTTTCCACTTCCGAGAATAGACCAACTGGTCGATGCTATATCAGGCGATGAATTACTCAGTTTCATGGAAGTTTACTCGTGATACAATCAAATCCGGATGAATAAGGCTGATGAAGAAAAAACAGCATTCACGACTGATCAAGGATTGTACTGTTATACAATAATGCCTTTTGGATTAAAAAATGCTGGGGCAATATACCAAAGATTGGTCAATAAGATTGTTGCTAGTCAAATAGGAAGAAACATATAAGTTTATATAGAGGACATGTTAACTAAAAGTGTCTCGACAGACGAACATGATTCGGACCTGCAGGAAACATTTGATGTCTTGAGAAGATATCAGATGAAGTCAAATCCGAACAAGTGCCTATTTGGGGTTCCTTCAGGAAGGTTCCTTGATTTCCAAGTTCACTAGAGGGGAATCAAAGTGAACCCTAAGAAGATCTAAGCCCTTCAAAAAATGACTTCAACAAGAACGCTAAAACAAGTGCAACGCTAAACGGGGTGCTTAGCTTCCTTAGGCAGATTTATCTCGAAGGCCACATATATATTTGCTCATTTTTTTAAAGCGATCAAAAAGAGGAAATGACTCGATTGGAATGAAGAGTGCGAGCAGGCATTCTTGAAAATTAAAGAATACTTAGGGCATGCTCCCATCCTTTCAAAACCTAAAATGGGAGAAATACTCACCTTATACTTATTACTTACAGAGTTAACAGCAAGCTCGGTTCTAGTCAGGACAGAAGACGGAATATAGAGGCCAGTGTACTACACCAGCAAATCTTTTCTTCCAGCTAAAATCACGTATTCACAGTAAGAAAAAATGGCTCTAGCTTTGGTTTCGGCAGTAAGGAAGCTGAGGCCGTACTTTTAGGTACACACAATCCAGGTTTTCATCGATTGACCGCTTAAGCAAATTCTGCAGAAATCAGAAATTTTAGGAGATTAACTAAATGGTCGATCGAGCTGAGTGAATTCAATATTCAGTACATCCCCATGACATCACTCAAAGGCCAAGTAAGAGCAGATTTTGTAGCAGAATTCACATAACCAAATCTGGAAGCAAAAATAATGTTGGGCAAGAGTTTCTTATGGAAGTTATATGTCAATGGTTCCTCGAACACTCATGGAAGCGGGGCAGGGATCGTGGTATGCACTCTAGAAGGAGATGATGTTGAATGTGCCATGAGATTCGATTTCAAATCAATAAATAACCAAGACATATATGAGGCAATGCTGGTAGGACTTAGAGTTTGCATAGCTCTAGGAGCAGATGAGGTCAAGATATTCATTGACTCACAGATAATTGTCAACCAAGTTTCAGACGAGTATCAGGCCAGAGATGAAGGTATGATGGCTTATTTGGCATAACAAAACAACTCCTCCAAAAATTCAAAGAATAAAAGATTTTCCAAATCCCTAGAGAAGGAAATGAGAAGGCAGATGCTTTGTACAAAATAGCATCAGCAACAACCACAATCAGGCCAAAAAATATTCAAGTCGCATATCTTCTCAAACTAATTATAGTTGAGCCGAAAAACTTTGAAGTCTCAAAAATCCAAACACCGTTAGGCGGTTGGATGACTTAGTTAAGAAGATACCTGGAAGAAGGTATACTCCCGGAAGATCCCTTAGAAGCCAAACGCATCAGGTACCGATCAGCAAGATACACACTGATTGAAGGAGAACTATACAGAAGAGGGTTTTCTTGAACACTCCACAGATGTGTATCAGAGGAAGATGCATATCGGATACTATAGGAAACCCATAGTGGAGTATGCGGAAACCATACTTGGGGCAGAAGTTTAGCACACAAGGTACTCAGGCAAGGTTATTATTGGCCTTTTTTACTCTCGGATACACAGTAATGCTCAGAAAGTTGCAATGCTTGCCAAAGGATCGCTAACGATATTCAGCAGCCCCCTGAACAACTTAGAAGCCTCACATCCCCATGGCCATTTGCCATGTGGGGACTAGACTTAATTGGTCTAATGCCAGCAGGAACAGGGGGTGGAGCTAAGCACGCAATTGTGGTCGTTGATTATTTCATGAAGTGGGTAGAAGCTGAAGCGTTAGTACATATCATGGAAGCAAAAACCACAAAATTTGTGAAGAAAAATATACTCTACAGATTTGGAGTCCCAAATACCATTATCACTGACAACGACACCCAATTCGACAATAAAAAATTCAGGCAGCTGTGCAACGAGTACCAAATTGTAAATTATTATGCCACACCTGCCCACCCTCAAACAAATGGACAAGTTGAAGCAGTAAATAAAATCATCAAGCACACACTCAAAGAAAATTTAGATGCCAAGAAAGGCAGTTGGGTTGAAAAACTTTCTGAAGTATTATGGGCATATCAGAAGATAGCAAGAACTTCTACAGGAGAAACTCCGTTCTCTCTAGCATTCAGAACAGAAGTTGTCATCCCTGTAGAAACATCGTATATGTCGCCTAGAGTCAGGTTATATGATGAAGATCAAAATGTTGGTATGTTGTTACAAAGCCTAGATGAGTTGGAAGAGAAAAGGGAGAAATCCCGAGTACTAAATGCGACATATCAGCAAAAAGTGACTAGATACTATAGCTCTCATGTTAGGATTAGGAAGTTTCAGCTAGGAGACCTGGTGTTCAGAAGAATATCGCTGAACACAAAGAACAAAGCTGCAGGATCATTGGTTGACAAATGGGAAGACCCATACAAGATTGAAGGAATAGCTCGTCACAGGGCATATTGGATTACCCGACAAGATGTAGGGGTTTTACTCCGATCGTGCAACTCCCAATATAAAGATTTTAATCCTTGAAATTTGTTTCCTTTTTTCTATTCAGGATAATTTTGTTAGTTAGAATATTTCTTAGCTTGGGATTTATCATATTGTTAGTTTTACAGTTATGAATAAAAGCCCGATAAGGGATTTCAGAAATCTGAGCACATGATAATAAGAACATGTGAAAGATGAGCGTATGTTAATGAGAACATAAAGAAATTGATTAGAGAATAAATAAAATGCTCGAGGCCATTAATTTGGCAAAAATCCCGAATGGGTGGAGAAGCTCAAAGGAGCATGCCAGCCGAGCAAGGTCAGCCAAGACCTTAGCCAAAAGACAAACTCGATACACCAAATTCCAGAAAATGGCTCGGGGCACTGTCATGAAAATCTAGATGAGATGCGCAACTGTGTTGAGAAATTTAAAGCTTAACAATTCAGCAAACCCTTGCACAGATAAAACTAGGAGACGTCCTCAGTGACTTACGTAAGGACTCAAATATATGATCATGGTGAGCCTCGATGTAACGTTCGGGTAGCAACCTGAGACAAATATAAATCTACTTGCTTTTGTCTCAAGATGACTCGGTTAATAATATTAGCCAAGTTTAATAAGATACTAGGTATATGAAATCACGTTAGCCAAATTAATAAGATACTCGACGCATGAAATCACATTAGCCAGTTTAATAAGATACTTGGCATTTTAATAGTATTAGCCAGTTTAATAAGATACTTGGCATTCCAAACAAGGCAGTTGGCCAAAATATGGAACTTTTATTGATCATAAATTTTACTAAATACAATTTACACCTTATGGAGCTGAGGATTTTAAGCTCTTGCCGATGCTCGGATCAGGCACCATTTCATACTCCCAGCGAAGACTTTCATTAGAAGGCCAGAAAATCGAGTCGACCGAGTTATCCATCCATTCACTATAATCCATTCCAGGGACAAGTCCAACATCAGTCTTCGACCCATCCACACCAATTTACTGACTAGCCTAAAAGGTCAAAAGAGAGTGCTCAGATGGAGCTTCCAGATGCATAGGATGAGGTTCTTTTCCTTGACTGCGACAATGTGCTCTCCACTCCCTCATCGAGTCCAAAGAGAATCTAAGGATCGGTCCATATGGTTCTTGATGGATAATTCGCAATTAGCCCGAGTTCTATCAGTTGCCCGATTCTTGACTTTGAAAATTTCACCGGCTGAAATCTCTCCTGTTAGAACTCCCTAAGGAGTGGGGCATCATCGGCTAGGGACTTTTTGAAATGGTCCACCCCTTGGACTTCAAGTTCTAGCCTAGCCTCCTTATAAAAGGATTCAACGGCCAGGGCCTGACGCTCAAGGTCTTCAACTTTCTGTTCGTAAGACGATTTGGCTTGCTCAGCCTCGTGTTCAGCCTTGAGCATTGACTCTTGGGCGGTAGAGAGTAAATTTTGGAAGGACATAGCCTTCTCTTCTGCAGTAGAAGCTCTTTCCTCAACCTCCGTTTGTTTAGCCAAATAGTGATTGACAAACTCTTGGGCAGAACTCGTATCCCTTTGATATATCTCTTCAATCCTAGCACAATTGTCCTCACTCTCCTTTATTTGAGATTCAAGATGCCTTACCCAATTCGATTGATGTTGTTACATCTGAACAAACTCAGCGAACTCAGCAACCACCTGTAGGGAAGAATAAGTTAAAAATTCAAGTCAAGGAGCACTAAGGCAAGGGTCAGGATAAAAGACTTACGTAGCTCGCGCTGTTGAAAATATTTTGAAGATGATCAGTCGAGGGAACCATCCCTGAAGCGGCACCAGTGGTCGACCCCGATAAAAGCCCAACCAGCTGGCATCAACCTCAACATATCTTGGGGGGTGGAACACGTAAGATTACCCAAGGATCCTACTCCTGTATCCTCAACTTCAGGAGGCAAAGAATACTTGTTCAAATTGTCCAAAGATTCTACTCCTCCTAAATGCATCTTATTCTGGGCACTCAGGGAAACTCTAACATCAGCGTCATCGTTACTCGATTCAACAAATGACAACACCTAAGTAACTTTTTGAGAACGAGTGAGAGAATCAACTGCCTTCTTTTTCTTGACCCAGGAACAGTGGAAGCCGAGGTCAGCCGTGAGATCTTCTTCATCCTTAGTAATATCTTAGAAGGATTCAAAAAGATCAGGATAAAGGTTAACCTACTCATCAAGCGGTACCCTGACCCCTTCCTCATTCCCTACAGCGATCTATTCATCAGACACTTCATCAATGGGGAACTAGGCTCGCCAGACACTGTACCACTGGGATGCCCACCCTGTATGCCTTCATCCTTGGACACCCTCGGGGCACTATCAGTTCCAAGAGGACCGCTCAGACCTCTTGACTCCCCCGCGGTCGGCTGAACAACTTCAGGAATATACTTAGGAATTAACTCATCAGCTTTGTCAAAATCCTTATTTGACTCATCATCAGGCGGTGCAACCCCTTCCTTATTTTGGCTAGAAGTTTCCTTATGACTCACTTGAACAATCGATTTCACCTAGCGGGCCTACATCGCAAACGATGTCTACATCATACATTGAATACAAATGAGTTAGGAAAGAGAACAAGATGAATAAAATAAAGAACGAGAAAGTTCTACTTACGTCGTCTGAGATAATCTAAAATCTGATTGAAAAAATTGAGTTCTAGCATTTTCTTCTCACTAAAAAGATAGGATCTGCTTATCTATTTCAGGCTATGCACGGCCGCCCGAGCAAGTCTAGTCAACTCAGTATTAGTGAAAATAGGTTGTGACTTATTCCAGCTATCAGAAGAATAAAAGAAACGGGGAACCCTCGGTACTTCTCGATTTCCCCCAACTGAGAGCTCGATTTCAAGTCCAGAGTTCCCTCCAGCTAAAAACCAATAACTTTTCCAGTATTTGTTGGAGGTAGGGAAACCCCACACAAAGCCTTTCTTTGTGGTGTCCGAGGAAATGTCGACTCCCCGGTTCACCTTTGTCCTCTCAGAAATCTAGCTATCTGGTTGGCTGAATATAAGAAAGTAAGTTCCATTCTGACCAGAATACCTTATAGTATAAAAGCACCTAATTTCTCGAGGTGAAGGCGGTGGCAAGTTCATCTGGCTCCACATGTGCCCCTTCCAGCAAGAAACCAAGCAATAAAAGGCTAAAGGGGAAGAGTCACACCACAACAGAGCATGGATCCACAAATTGCTACCATACCCGGGGAAGGGTTCCACGTGGCTCTATAACCAGCAAGAGCTAGTAAAACCGAGTCGTCCAGAACAAATAGAGCGCGATATTTTTCGATTTCTTCTTTCCTGACCACATTCGGCTCGATACCATACGCACTTGGAAAATCAAGGGAAAAGGGGATCCGAGAAGCTCGATGCACTTCATCGACGTCATTCTCGTTAATTATTTGCCTTCCAACCTGAATATTGCCTGAACCATGTTTGTGAACCATACGGTTACTCCGATGCTTTCCTATCCTAGATCGTAAAGGAACCTGTGATCATAAACAAATTACTACAAGCTAGAAGAAGATTAAGAGCTAGAACTGAAATGAACATCAAGATAAAGACCAGAAACATCAACATCTAGAAAATCAGGTTCATCAGCAGGGGTTTCCCCCAATAATCTATGAACACAAGAAACCAATTGAAAATCTCCATACTCAAGCGCTTCAAAAGCGATAACAAAAATGTGTCATCGTGAAACAGGGATCATCCGAACTGACCTTTTAAACAGACATGAAGCAACTGGGAAAAGCCTTAGTAAAGAGCCAAGATGCTTTCGTGAAAACCTAGGTTTTCTGGAGTTTTTTGCTTCTGTAAATATGAACAAAAAACAAATTGGGATTTTGCTTCTGATGAACAACAAAAACTACCTTCTTCAGTTTAAATAAACTATTTAAAAGGTCAAAGACACGAAACCCTAGGGTCTCAAAAAGCAGGAAAAATCAAAAGAAGGATTTGGTGACATAGGCAGCGTATCTGATAGACGACGAGTCGCGTCTCATAAATGATATCTGAAACCAAATGTTTAGAGGACACATGTCATGGGAAGAATAGATCAGGGCGTCAAGATTTTACAAAGTCACAATCATTAGATTTCACGTGAAGAGACAAACCGCACATACATGGTTGCCATAAAAACACGTCATAAATACGGGGAATTGTTTAAAGATTATTATTCCTACATTAATGAGAAATTAGGAAGGGAAAGACAAGTCTAGTCGGAAGCTCGATTAAAACACTTATGCCAAAACAAACCTCTACTCAGCAAAAGTAGTTTACGGGTGTATTGTTATATATATATTTTATTGAATGTACATATCACTGGCAGGTAGGACAATCCCTTAAAAGATTGCTAGATGGGCATCCGAGTGGGCATCTAGAGTATACCATTCAAATACATCACAAAGGAATAAGTAACCGAGTAAGTCTGAACATGGGTATTCGGTGCGTTGTGTTCTACTCGGGACAGAGTACTTACACATTATGTTATACTCGGGACAGAGTACTTACACATTATGTTATACTCAGGACAATACAGAAAACTTGAATAAAGAAATCCAACAAACGATTCACACACGGGTAAACCAAGAATCATACTCCAGTATGCAAGACATCTGTATCGAAGAGAATTTATTGAAAGATAAAACGTCAAACAGGAAACAGATTCCAAATCAAGCAACAACTCAATTATTAAAGAAGACTGCACGCTGATAAAGAAATATGTCTTAAAGAGATTATGCCATCAGAATCACACCAAGATTCAAACTCGATCTTCTCAAGGCCTCCAAAACAGGAAAGAAGATAAAGACGACTTCAATAAGTAACCAGTCTTCAGTAAAATACAATTCCTTTTTCTTACTTGTACAACAAGGATTAGGGTTCTATGTTAGCATTATGCTCGATAGCAAGAGTGTAATATTGTAATTAACAATCTTTTCATATGAATAAAGTGATTTCCAACTTAACAAATCCTATAGCTGTTAGGTTTTAGATTGTGTTGGCATTAATTCCATATCAAAATGATGTTTACTTGTAATGATTTAGTTGTTTAGATTCGTGATGATTAAAGCTTCAAAGAAGAATGAACAACAAGTCAATGCAAGTTCTAAGTCTTCATAGAGAAATGATGCAATATGGTTATACAAAGGTATACTAAGACCTTATCTTTCTCTTACAAGGCTTAGGCACACACATACAATTCATTAATATGTGTCCATGTATCATTGTGCACCATGTATAACACATTCACACACTTGAAGATGAATGCTCATGCATTGGTATGGAAATAACATATTTTGGAAAGTGCATGATTGGAGACTATCTCTATGTAGTTGCATTCTAGTGTGAATTGTGTTTGTATGTGTATATGTTTGTATAACATGGATATTGAACTTGAATTTAGTCTTAAATCATTCTTGATTGAGTTTCGGTCATTTCGGTTACTCATACTGTTGATTTCAAGTTCTAAGTCAAAAGATACTACACTTTCAACTCATGTTGCATACATTGTCTTTGTCTTCATATATCGAGTTGAATTATTATTTTTTGGGTTGAGTATCTTATATTTCCATTTCTGTGAGAGAGTTATGGTTTGTAATCAGTAAACGGATTCAAATTCTGAGTTTGGAGACCGGAGAACGGTCAAAGAATGCGAGGGGAGCGCATAAGGAAAAGAAGTGCAACCAAGCACTCTTTCCCGAGATGGCGCGTGGCCATCTCGGGCAGCAAGCATGCTTGGTGCACTTAAGGGCATTTTGGTCTTTTTGCTTCATTATTTCCCTTTTCTTTATATTTCTCTTCCCTCTCCATTTCATTCTAAGAAGAAATTTAAAAACTTGAGCGCAGAATTTTCTCTCTACATTTTCTCACCTTCCAAAGACCACAACTTCTTCATTTGAACTACGATTTGAGTGATTCAAAGTTGAGAGTATTTGTCTATTCATCCTTCATTTTTTCTCTGAAGGTTTGAGTGAGTTTTATTGCTTTTGTTTTGGAGTCTAAACTCATAAAAACGGGACTGCACCAAAATCAACTAAAGTATTGATTTTCTCTCAATGTTTTCTTTTAAAACTTGGTCAATTTCCTTGGGTTTTTTCTTTTTCAACATATATATGTGTCTTGTGATTGTATTTATTTAAGTTTTGAACTCATTTAAAGCTAGGTTGAGTTTCAATTGAAATCTCACATGTTGAGTTAGGTTTTGATTTTGCCTATGTTTTCACATGTTTGGGATTGTATTGTGCTACCTTTTATTTTAGGACTATTTGATGATCTTTGATTGATTGATTTTGTGAAAAATAGTCCTCACATGTATTAGGCTCTCTTTGGCCAATTTCTCACAATGATACATGTGCTTAAGTTCTTTTGAGCTATTCATGTGTTTTGTTGAATCTATGTATAGGAATATGCTCTAGAACTTTAGCATTAATCTAAATGACTTTGTCATATGATTTTAGCCTATTTTTGGTTGATGAGATTTAAACTTGATTATGTGTTAATTGAACATATCTTGCTATTCAAGTTTTAGATCTATGCATGTATCTAGGTCGTAATTAATGTTGAACATATCTTACATGATCTAGATGGATTAAACATGCATGATTGACTAGACTACATCTGTTTTGTGCCTTCATGCTCATATCTAGTATTTTCCATAGGATGTGTTGATCATAACATTCTATGTTGTGTGCTTGTTTACGTTTTGCATTCATGATCACCTAAATGCCTTGTGAGAATGAAGTATTGACAATAGGTGTGAGACCTATGTTGTTGAGCAAGAAAGTCTTGGCAAGAGGTGTGATACCTTGGATTTTCAAACAAGGAAGTCTTGACTAGAGTCGGGAGGACTCGGATAGTCGAGCAAGAAATCTTGCCTAGAGTCATGAGGATCAAGAAGGGTGAGCGAGGAAGTCTTGACTAGTGTCGGGAGGACTCAGATAGTTGAACAAGAAGTCTTGCCTAGGGTCGTAAGGATCCGGAAGGGTGAGCGAGGAAGTCTTAACAAGAGGTGTGAGGTCTCGGATTGTTGAGCAAGAAGTTGACATCTTTATGAGTAGGATAGGAGGGTAGTTTCTAGGTGAAGGAGTCACTTGAGAGATAGTACTTGTCTTATCTACTAGTGGATTTTGTTTACCAGTGGTTGCTAACCCGTGGATGTTTCCTCTTCGGAGGTTTACTATGTTATATCTTGTGTCAACTTTTCTCTATCCTGTCTCTGTTATATTTGTATTTGTTATTTGAATACTATGGATAAAACTCTTTATGTAAGTTGACTTCCTTTCTATAATATAGATTGTGTATGTGTTACAATTACTTGTTTGTATCACACTTTACTTGTTTTATATATTGATTAAGAGTCTTTAATTGATATATATATATATATATATATATATTGTGATACAAGCAATCTAGAGGGATAAACTATTGTTTGTTTCTAAGGGAGACGAAAAAGGTGTCCAACCTTTTCACCCCCCCTCTAGGTTAGCCTTGAGCATTTAACAGTGTTTGTATTTTTAATTGGTATCAAAGCAGGACACTAGATTGTACTTAGTGAGAGTCCAGTTGATACATTCACGGTTTTTGCAAAGCTTTTGAAGTCATGGGTTTACAAGATGATGTAATGGCAAAAAGATCCTCAAATACTAGGCCACCATTACTTTGAGGCACTAACTATGGGTATTGGAAGTTGAGGATGAAAGCCTACATCCGCTCTATTGATGAAAGGGCTTGGATGATAGTGGAAGAAGGTTATAGTCCTCCTACCAAGGTTCAAGAGGATGGAACCATGATACTCAAGCCAATGAGTGAATGGATAACAAATGAGTTTGAGGTTGCTAAATGGCACCATCGTCCTATGAATGCCATCTTTAGAGGAGTTGATGGGCATCAATTCTCCTGCATTCAAAATCTTGAATCTGTAAAGGAAGCTTGGGATACTCTCCAAGTTACTAATGAAGAAACCTTAGTGGTGAAGAAATCGAGACTTCAAATGTTGGCATCACAATTTGAAGGTTTAAGTATGCGTGAGGAAGAAAAGTTCCAATATTCCAGCTTCTTAACATTGCTAACCAATGTCAAGCACTTGGAGTACAAATCTCAAAAGTGCATTTAAATTGGAAAATCCTTAGGTCTCTTCCTAAGAGATTTAAATCAAAGGTGATGGCCATTGAGGAAAGCAAGGATGTGGATAGTATGAACATTGATGAGTTGCTTGGGTCTCTCCAAACTTATGAGATGTGCTTGAAGCCAAAGATTAAGAGTAAGGGAATCGATCTCAATGCTATAGAGGAGGAAGGTGATGATGTAAATGAAGAGATATCTCTTTTGGTTAGAAAGTTCAAGAAGTTTCAAACGAAGAATGCCAAGCCTAGAGGCAAGTCTTCTAAGGAAAAGGGAGTTAAGAAAACATCATCTCTAAGGAATGAGAAGAATAGTCAAGCCATGAACAAGAAAGATGTTCAATGCTATAATTGTCATGGTTTCGGTCACTTTGCTAGTGAGTGCACCAAGAAGCCATCTAAAAAAGACAAGAAAGGCAAAGTGTTGGTAGCTACTTGGAGTGACGATAACTCTAGTGACAATGAGAGCTCTAGTAGTGAGTCTTCAACCGATGAGGAGTTGGTGAGCAACTTTGTAGCTTTACGGCTTCTCATTCTCCACTAGATGTTGAATGTACAATATCTTTGAACAAGAACTTTGATGCAAATCATCATGGAAGCTCTAGTTCCATTCCTACAAATCTTGAGTTGTTGGACAAGATAGAAAAGCTTGAAGAAGCTAGAGATAATGCTCTAAGAGAGGTAGTTGAGAAGGATGATTTGATCAAGAAACAACTAGATGAGTTTGTGATTGTCACTCGTAGACTTCTTGGTGAGAAAGGTGATATTATGAAGAAGTTTAGAGAACTTGAAAAGATAAACCTTTAGAAGGATAATGTGATATTCTCTTTGAAGAAGAGAAAACAAGAATTAATGGAAGAGATAGACACGGCTAAGGAGGCCATCAATGACTTAGTGAATGATTCGGTAAGTGTGTCTAGTGTTAGGAATCTTGTTAACTCTCATAGTGGTGAGGATGATTTGGTAGTTGAAGAGGAGCTCTTGGAAGCACCACTTTCTACTCACTTGGATGAAGTCGTGATTGATAAGAAACCACACAAGAAGAGAAGATCAAAAGCCAAGAAGAATTTGGCGAACAAGGTATCTTTGCAAACTCCTAGTGAAGCTAGTTCAACTCCAAAAGGTATAATCTCATCTTTTATTCCAATTTGCCATTATTGCAACACAATAGGTCACATTAAGCCTAGGTGTTATAAATATATTGAAAAATGAAAATTAGGGAATGAATCTAGAGATAAGGAGATTAAACTTCAACTTGAACATGCTAAGGATTTGAAAGTTGAAAAACATGATAATTTTGCTAAGCATGAAAAGAAGTTTTGGAGTAGAAAGAAAACTAATCTTGTTCAACTTGACAAAGCTTGTGTTGAAAATGTTAAGGAAAAGTGTGTTAGTGACATTCTTGTTAATCAAGTCATTGAAGGACTTTACTATAGATTTAACATTGTTGTCAAGGATGATATTGGAAATGTTTGTGTAGGTACACCCAAGAACAAGTGGTTTAAGGGTGAGTGCTCTTATCACTAATATAAGAAGCACATGTGAGATAACTTTGAGGCAATATATCAATTGTGTTGAGAATTCTTGCTTGCTAGCTTTGAATACTCCATGTATTGATATGAACTTGGTTATCTCACATCATGTTTGTTATGATGGCCAAAATTTGTTGATTAACTTTAGGAAAGTTCTTTTGATATATGTGTTGATTGAGTTGAGATATTATGTTATTTATACTCTTGTTGTGAAACATCGTCAACTTGGTGTCATGAGGACATTCAAGGCAAGAGTGCTCATAAAAAGGGCGGAAGTATGATATTTGGTGAATATAATGTGCAAAAAGGTATCTCTATACTCTAATCCATGTTCTCTTAGATATTCATTTTTTGACTTAATTTTTGATATACATCTCATAGCATGTCATATTAGCGAATTTTGTATAACATACATATGGTTCTCATTGACATTTGCTATTTTAGGATCTAATAGTGATATTGTTCACATTGATCTTAACTTTGATGATTGTTTGTGTATAGTATATTGAGTGGCATTACTTTTGAAAATATGAGCTTCATATTCTTTGAAAGCTACTCATTAGAGAAGTAATGATCTTGAATAAGTCTCTACTTATTGCTCTTAGATCATGTGCTTATGAGCCATAAAATCTTGGTTTTCTAAAATTGCACCTTGCTTCTCTTATATGTTTTGCTAGTAGGTTGAGTTTACTAATATGTAAACTTTGGATAAACCTTGAAGTTTTTGTGCTTAAGTACATTTAAAATGACCTATGGTTAGTATCCATTTTGCTTTGGAAAATACATAGAACTCAACGAGGACCTTCATGGAAAAGGCTATACACATTGGTTGTGAAAGCTACCCGATGTTGGAAAGAGCTACACCATTGTGATGACTGAAAGCCACCATGAAGTGAATTTTGTTTATGTTAAAAAATGGAAAAATCAAAGAAGTGTTGAAATGGAATCATAAAAAATTTCTTTGATTCAAAGCCTAAAAAGAAAAGGAGGAAGGCTTAAAAAGAAGTATAGTCTAAAATCAAATGAGCTCGGGTTGAAAAATAGAAATGGGATGACGAGCCACATGCACACACACGCTTATATGTTGAAATCTATTTTCTTAAAAGCAAAAAATTCCAGATGATAATCGGTTTGACTTTTTATGGAAAAAGCTTAAGACGAATAGTTATTGGAAATTGTTTGCATGTTGATTATCAAACTACTTCTTGATGTATATTTGAATCATATCTCTCACACACATTTTGTTTATGAGTATGATGATATTTTAGCAATTGTTGAAGAATTATGAGAGAACTAGAAAAATCTTCGTGTATCTCTCTTAGCATATGAAGCTTATTTTGTTGATATTTCTTCAAATTTCTTGAATGTGTGATTGTGTGAACATCTTTGTGAACTTTATGCTATCATTGATTTTAGTTATAACATTTATCAAGGGGGAGCATTGTATGCTAGACATTGTTCTCTTTTATGATGTGTTCACATGCTTCATTTTGTTACATGTTGGCATATTTTTGACTTAATAATACTTGTAAGATACTACTCACTATCTTTGTCTTGCATGATGATTCATTCTTAAGTCATATGTCTTTGTTTTTATATATTTGTGACTAATATGCTTGTTTTGTCTTTCACTCACTTTTGTTGTATGTATATAACATCTTATATCACAAGAACAAATGGGAAGAACTAAGATTACCGAAAGTGGAAATCAATTGAATCCCGTTGTGAAAGCCAAGTCTACCTCAAAAGGATCCAAAGCTTCAAGGACAAAATTTTTAGGGATCTGTGGAACAAAGAAGATATTTCAAGAGAGAGGCATTGACTTAGGTAAGTGTAAAGATTCTTATGTTCTTAAGTGCTTAAAGGATAGAAATTGGGAATCTTGGGTGAGCATGTTAGGAATTGTGAATGATACTCTTGTTAGAGAGTTTTATCTTGAATATAGAGAAAGTGCCACCTTATTGGGATGCATTGATGGAGATTAGGGGTGTTGTGTTTAGAGTTAACCCGAAAAACATTAACAAGTTTCTAGGCTATCTAATGATATAGATTCTAGTTTTCTAGATGTGGATGTCATTGAGAATCTTAATATCATGGGTAGAACTCTTTGTGACAATGCTTCTTTTGAGTGGAAAGGTAGAGCATATATTAGTCAACATGAGTTAACTAAGGCTAGTGCATTTTGGCATCTATTCATTTACACTAACATTATTGGATCTTCGAATTAAACCGAGTTGAATAAGGACAAGATCAAAATAGTGTATGCCTTGGTGACTAATCAACCTATACACCTTGGAGATCTTCTCTTGTATTATATAGATAGTACGACTTTCTAATCTAGAGGTGATAAAAATCTTGCATTACCAGAGTTTATAACTTCATTATGTTTAGGTCGTGGGGTTAAGAGTAGAGAAGATGATGTGTTAGTTCAACCCTTGGAAAAGTATTGTGATAAACGTGTGTCATACATGTCATATAAGAATAAGGGTAAGACTTGTGATACTTTTGGACTATTTAGTAGTTCTCAAGTTGATAGTCATGTGATTAGCACAAATATTCTTCCGGATTGGGCTATACAATTGAAGGAGAAGGTTGATGAACTTAGTGCTATAGATGTCCAATAAGATGCTAGGATAAAAGAGTTGGAGGAATGTATTGCTTCAAGTTCAAGACCACCTCTCAAGCATTATGCTAGATCAACTACTCACACAACTTTCTTTGGTGGACTAAGTAGCTAGTATTTGAGTCTTGTGGTATATTTCTTAACTTTTGGCATCATTTCATGTAAACAAAGGGGAGAAAGAGATGCTAGTTACTTAGTTTCTTTTTATGTTATTTTTGTGAACTTTTGAACTTTCAATGACATGTAATAATTAGTCTTAAGATTTGGTTAAGAATTCTTGTGTTTTGGCATGTATTGAGGAGGAGATACATGTATTTATGGACTTAATTGTATATTCTCATCCATATTATATGTTGCCATTTGTTGTTGTTCTCTTGTATATGTATTGTGCTTTGAGATGATTTATAGGTTGCTTCAAGAGAAGATCAAGATGAAGTTCAAGAGTTGATGAAGATTAGTTATAGTAATCTTACTCATTGTAATGTGAGGGAGTGATTTTGTGACATATCTTCATTTTTATATTTGTAGTAAATGTATAGGTGTTTTTACATGGAATTTACCAAAGGGGGAGATTGTTAGGTTTTAGATTGTGTTGGCATTAATTCCCTATCAAAAATGATGTTTACTTGTATTGATTTAGTTGTTTAGGTACATGATGATTCAAGCTTCAAAAAAGAATGAACAACAAGTCAAAGCAAGTTCTAAGTCTTCATAGAGAAATGATGCAATATGGTTCTACAAAGTTATACTAAGACCTTATCTTTCTCTTACAAGGCTTAGGCACACACATACAATTCATTCATATGTGTCCCTGCATCGTTGTGCACCATGTATAACACATTCACACACTTGAAGATGAATGCTCATGCATTGGTATGGAAATAACATATTTTGGAAAGTGCATGATTGGAGACTATCTCTATGTAGTTTGCATTCTAGTGTGAATTGTGTTTGTATGTGTATATGTTTGTATAACATGGATATTGAACTTGAATTTAGTCTTAAATCATTCTTCATTGAGTTTCGGTCATTTCGGTTACTCATACTATTGATTTCAAGTTCTAAGTCAAAAGATACTACACTTTCAACTCATGTTCCATATATTGTCTTCGTCTTCGTATATCGAGTTGAATTATTATTTTTTGGGTTGAGTATCTTATAATTCCATGTCTTTGAGAGAGTTATGGTTCATAATCGACAAACGGATTCAAATTCTGAGTTCGGAGGCCGAAGAACGGTCGAAGAACGCGAGAGGAGAGCGTGAGGAAAAGAAGTGCAACCAAAACAGTCTTTCCCGAGATGGAGCGTAGCCATCTCATGATAGAATGCTTGCTGCCTCAAGATGTCCACGCTCCATCTCACGCAGCAAGCTTGCTTGGTGCACTTAAGGGCATTTTTGTCTTTTTGCTTCATTGTTTCCCTCTCCTTTATATTTCCCTTCCCTCTCCATTTCATTCTAAGAAGAAATTTAAAAACTTGAGTGCAGAATTTTCTCTCTACATTTTCTTACCTTCCAAAAACCATAACTTCTTCATTTGAACTCCGATTTGAGTGATTCAAAGTTGAGTGTGTTTGTCTATTCATCCTCCATCTTTCCTCTGAAGTTTTGAGTGAGTTTTGTTGCTTTTGTTTTGGAGTCTAAACTCACAAAACCGGGACTGCACCACAATCAACTAAGGTATTGATTTTCTCTCAAAGTTTTCTTTTAAAACTTGGTCAATTGCCTTGGGTTTTCTTCTTCAACATAGATATGTGTCTTTTGATTGTATTTATTTGAGTTTTGAACTCATTTAAAGCTAGGTTGAGTTTCAATTGAAATCTCACATGTTGAGTTAGGTTTTGATTTTGCCTATGTTTTCACATGTTTGGGATTGTATTGTGCTAGCTTTGATTCTAGGACTATTTGATGATCTTTGCTTGACTGATTTTGTTAAAAAATAGTTCCTCACATGTATTAGGCTCTCTTTAGCTGATTTCTCACAATGATACATGTGCTTATGTTCTTTTGAGCTATTCATGTGTTTTGTTGAATCTATGTATAGGAATATGCTCTAGAACTTTAGCTTTAATCTAAATGACTTTGTCATATGATTTTAGCATGTTTTTCATTTTTGAGATTTAAACTTGATTATGTGTTAATTGAACATATCTTACATGATCTAGATGGATTAAACATGCATAATTGAGTAGACTACATTTGTTTTATGCATTCATGCTCATGTCTAGTATTTTCCATATGATGTGTTGATCATAACATTCTATGTTGCGTGCTTGTTTGCGTTTTGCATTCATTATCACTTAGATGCCTTGTGAGAAGGAAGTCTTGACAATAAGTGTGAGACCTATGTTGTTGAGAAAGAAACTCTTGGCAAGAGGTGAGAGACCTTGGATTGTCAAGCAAGAAAGTCTTGACTAGAGTTGGGGGGACTCGGATTGTTGAGCAAGAGGGCGACATCTTCATGAGTAGGATAGGAGGGTAGTTTTTAGCTATAGGGTTCACTTGAGAGATTGTACTTGTCTTATCTACTAGTGGATTCTGTTTGCCGGTGGTTGCTAACCCGTGAATGTTTCCTCTTCGGAGGTTTACCACGTTATATCTTGTGTCAACTTTTCTTTATCCCTATCTCTCTTATATTTGTCTTTGTTATTTGAATACTATGGATAGAACTCTTTATGTAAGTTTACTTCCTTTCTATAATATAGATTTTGTATGTGTTACAATTACTTGTTTGTATCACACTTTACTTGGTTTATATATTGATTAAGTGTCTTTAATTGATATATATATATATATTGTGATACAAGCAATCTAGAGGGACAAACTTTTGTTTGTTTCTAAGGGAGTCGAAAAAGGTGTCTAACCTATTCACCCCCCGTCTAGTTTAGCCTTGAGCATTTAACCGTGTTTATATTTTTAATAGCATTTAAAATTCAATTATTATAATTGTCAAAAGTAAATAATCATAAGGTCAACAGACTATGAGAAAAGAAGAATTGTTCATACATCTAGATATGTATGAGGTTGACACAATTCTTTAGTTAGTCTTGAATAATATTCACAACTTAAGATAAAAGGTTGGGCGCCCTGTCAAAGTTGTAGATTATTTTGCTAGCATTTGAGTGGGATCAAATGTGTTATGATGAGTCTAAAATCATCGAAGTGTGGTGTCTTTGGGCAAAAGAATCTAGAGCACTGGGTGCATTGAATATGATAAAAATGAAATACTTTATCTAGAACCGTCAATGGATAAAAGTTTTCATTTGAAGACAATCCTGAGATAAGTGATGGACTTATGGTTGCAAGTGTTATCATTTGAGCTATCAATGAGTATGATTATATAGCATAGTCTATCCTCGATAGTTTGGTGGTATTCATTTATTAATCGATATAGGACTTCATTTATAGATATGGACATCGTGGCTCCATTTATTGAATGAGAGTATAATACCATCATATGGATGTTTTGAGGTATTGGATATTAAATCTTAACTTTAAGTTTTCAATAGTGACTATTGAAACATGGCTTCTGGACAAGTCAAAATATCCAAGTTCAAAATGTGGTCATATTAGTAAATATGGTAACTTGGAGAGCTATAGGCGGTCTATGAGCTCTTGGCGATTACTGGTATTCTTCACGAGGATACACTATCTCCAATAAGGTTTTCTAGGGTATGAGTGAGTAACATCAACTTATTCTATCGTTATTTAAGAGTTCAATTTTAGTTCTTTAGTGGAATGAATTAAAATTAAATAGATCAAACCTAAGTGTATCATTAGTTAATTGTGATTGGGTTGTGTCTATCGGAGCTTAAATTAAGATAGCCAGCCAAGATCTCCATTCCACACGAACTTGCATGGATCACTTGATATATTCTACTGGACAAATTTAGGGGTCCATCTAGAATTGTATTAAGGCATGTGAACTTGTTTCTTTTTGTAAGAATATGTCTAGTTCACATGTGGACTTTTTATTAAGGTCCAATGGATTTAAAAAATAAGAAAAATAATAAATGGCCACTATATATGGTATGGGCGGCAAGGCTATTAAGAATAGCATAATTTTTTTTTATTTAATTAAATGGAAATTAATTAATTTGTTGATTAATTAATAATTTAATTTAAAGTCAAAATCTTTTTCCTAGTAGGAAATGGTCTCCTAAAACTATACTATTGTTGGTAGTATAGTTAATGTTAAAAACTATATTTGATAAGTAGATAAATAAAAGGAATTATTTATCTAATTAAATTAGGAAGTCTTTAATATGGTTACAAATACACTATTGAGTTGGATTAGAAGTCTTGGTGTAGGAATTTTTTTTTTTTGAAAAGGATTCTTGGTCACCATGTAAAACTACTTAATGGTAGAATTCTTCTTTGAAAAGGATTCTTAACCACCAAGTAAATCTACCTAAGGATAGGATTCTTGTCCATCAAGTAAATCCTTCTTAGAAAAGAATAAACTCTCTTAATCTATATCAAAGAGAAATTCGGCCAGCCCATGTGTATATAGGAGAGGATAGATTTCCTTTTAGATAAGGATTCTTAACTACCTAATAAATCCACCTAAGAAAAGGATTCTTGCCTACCAAGTAAATCCTTCTTAGGAGAGGATTTATGATCCTATATATATGTGTATAAGAAATTTGGCCAGCCCTAAGGCAATTAAGAGGAGAATTTCGGTCATCCCTATTTTTCTAAGAGAAGAATTCAGCCATCATAGGAATTTTGAGGGAGAAAAATCTGATTTTACTCTAAACAAAATTCGATCATCTCTAAACAATAGTGTGTGAATTCGGCCAAGAAGAAAAAAAGGGGAAATTTTTGTTTTCAATAGTACACTAGTATCCTTTACATAATAAGGGTTTTGTGTACAACATTGAATCAAGGTTCACACGAGTTTCCATCAAGTTGATTGATAATTCACAAGTGACCGGACGTTCTTGGATTTTTTCTCTTGGAGGATATTTGTAACTAACAAAGAAAAGATTTTGTTTTGTCTCCATCCTCAGGTATACAATTTAAAGAAAGGGAGCCCACACTCCTAGGTGATTCACGTTCATGATTGGATTGGAAAATCTTGCGGAATCAATTCAGCACCTGTGTTGGGGTTTATGCCCTAAGCATGTAATTTGTAAATGGATTTATGAATTAAATAAAAGGAAAGGTTCAATTCATTCTGTTATGTTATTTATTTTATAAACTTGTGTACATATTAACATCCTGGATTGCCGGATGTAATCTCGAACTGTGTATATGAGTGTTATATACGGATGGATACAATAAGAGACGTGCAATCTAAAGAGTCCATAGATAGCAAATAAAACTGGGTACTTTATTTGTGGTTAATCTATAGCTGTGGTCCATTCCGCAATGTATAGTGATTCTATCCTGAATCATTCATATGAGATATGGGAATGGAGGCACCTTGTATGATGTGATCATATAGAACTGGGCCATGATCTATATGAATCTCACACAAAGATCCGTTTACCGATGAGATTCATATATATCAACTAATGATGGCTATATATGGGTGATCTTAATCCTGAGTGTCTTATCGACTCCTTCAGGTTAGATCGTGGTCTTTGATATACCATGGGTGAGGTCAGATGTATTTTCTGATCAATATACTCCGTATGTTGGGATTACGGTTTGAATTGTGGCTGGGAAGGTTTGTACACAATAGTGGAATCCACTCATTCTTGTGAGAAGTAGATAGTAGTTCCATTCAAGGTTGATTCGGGGATTGGACAATATGAGCGCTCTCCTAATTCCGTGAGGAAGTAGGATTTATTGTCCATTAGAGAATCAATGGTACTTAAAGGACATATGTAATTAGAGGGTTATAACGGACATTATGACCCAGCTCTAATTATGAACTATTTTGGAGGATCACACCATATGTAATAGCTATATCGATGGACACCGAGTTGTATCAGGTCTGTGTAAAAGCGTCTGCAGTTGAGAGAGTGCAGCTTCGGGTTTTTAGTGGAATAAAACCGGAGTTAATAATCAAGGAATATTAATTAAAGAGTTTAATTAATGATTCTGAGGATTATTGGAGCTCAAAATACTGTGGGTCCATTAGGTCCCCTTGCTAGCCCGATCGATTTAGGTAACAAGGGTCACGGTTAATTAATTGGATTCTCCAGTTAATTGTGTTACGAAAGTGACACGTATTTATTCGGAAATTAATTAAATAATGAGATTATTTAATTAATAGATAATGGTGATTAAATAAACTTAAATAATGAGATTATTTAATTATGTTATTAATCACTAAATGGAGGGTGTATGTTGATATTTATTTTTGAATAAAATAAGATAAAATGATTATTTTATTTTATTAAATTAAATATTTTATTTTTGAATTTAAATAGTTTGAATTTAAAAATTAAAATCAAATAAAAGATATGAGATGTTTTTTATTTGAAAGTTTTTAAAAATCAAATAAAAGATATGAGATATTTTCTATTTGAAAGTTTTTAAAATTTAAATATTATATATGTGATATATATTATTTAATAATACAAAAAAAAATACAAAAAAAATAGAAAAAGGTGCTACGCACAGCACAACACACATATATATAATTTGATATATTTTGAAAAAGAAGAAAAGAGGGTTCACGCACAACAACATACTTTTATATATATATATATATAAAACAAAAGACAAAAATGGTGGTTTTTTTGTTGTTGGTTTTTGGTCAAAGGCATTTACTGGTGCGTGAACAAAAATAAGTGTTTGCACTGTGAAAGTTTTTTTTGTGAGTTATTTTGTGCAAGTGTGTGCATGAACAAACACCACAAAGAGAGAAAAGGTTTTATGTACAAGTGTTGTTCATTAATATAAAGAAAGAGTTTCTTATTCTTTTCTCTTCTACACCATCCATCCTAAGTTCCTGAGAACCGTGACCCGTCCACACGCAGTTACCAATCCCGGGAATAGCTAGGAAGATCAGTGGTACAGACCAGCAGCAAATCGAAAAGTGAAGGAGCCTCCAAATGTTGGTATGGTTCTATTTTTTTTATTACTGATTACAATTTCCTGTATTTACATATATATTTTATTAGTGTAATAAATTTTATATGTATTTGTTTCAAAAATAATTACGATCAAAAGTTCACTGGTCCCAAATACAGATTACGATCTGTATAAAAAAAATTTAAAACCCGTTTCCGCTACACGATCGGTGAACGGGGTTCCAACAATTGGTATCAGAGCCTGGTTTTATTTTCGGAACATGAAATTGTTTTCGATGCTCCTGTATGTATGATTGTGTAAGCACGATTTAAATTGACTGTATGATGTTTTTGTATGTATATTTTTTTTTATTTATAAAAACAAGATTGATTGTTAATTATATGGTACTGTGGATTTAGGGTTTATGGGTTGTAGAATTTTTTTTATTATATATTTTTTTAACTATTATTTGATTGTAAAAAAAAATTGTAACCTATGTTGAAGACCTGGAAAAATCGCGAAGAAAGATTCATGAGATGAATCGAGGTTACCTGAAGAGACTGGAAGACTTGGAAATTACAAGAAGACCAAGGAATGCCTTGGGGGTATTTTTGTAATTTTATATTCCAAATTTTTTATGTTAAATAATCCACAGTACTCGGTCAATTCATGTATGCTTTATATTATGTGATGATAAAAAGCATTGTCATGCATACATATGTCATTTAGATTAGAAGTGCCTACACAAATATATTTGAAATGTCATACATGCATCATAGCCTATATTTTATGTATTTTTTTAATGTGATTAAAATGGATAAATACATAAATTGGGTATGAAAATGGGATTAGTTTTTTAATTGTTAAAAAGCTTGGTAATTCTCATTAATATTAATCTAGTTATTAAAGAGTTTAATAAGTTAGATTAATAGGGTCATTTATAGTAATTAGGATTAATTTGATTAATTGCCTAATTATAAATGAACCAAAAATTGTGTTAGAGTTTTAATAGTTAAACCTTGGTAAACACTTTCATAATAATCTGAGCTTAGTAAATAGTTTACAAAGACTTAGATTATTCACTAATAGATTAGATTTTTAATTGTTAAAAATCATTAATAATTTATTAGTTATTTAGAAATTGTTTCTAATAATGAATTAGTCAATGCACTAAATAACTTGATTAAAGTTAACCGTTTGATCATGTAGAGTCTAGGTGCATTAACGGATAATAGAAAACCCTAGATTTAAAATAGTGACTGGGAGAGGGATATATGACATATATATCCCGTGATTTCCATCATTAGTTCAACACCGTGAGATCCGAGTGGGGCCTCGTGACGACTTTGCTTTCGTCCTCCCTAAGGAGGGTTTCCACAAAGGTCAATACCAAGGTTGACTTCCTAACAGATAGGATTTCTGAGGTTATTTCAGGATTGACCGACCCTAAGGCGGCAATTCTCGAGTAAAGCTCATGAGATCTGAAATGGTGGGTTAATAAACGATGGTTGAGTGATATGGAATAAGAGTTATTCTAGAATATCATTTGATTGAGAATGTCTCGGTCCAACATGCAAAGATTTGACCGACCTTAAGGTGGCACTTTTTTGTGGTATGTTGGATTGTCGTGGTATAGTAACTATTTTTAGGGTAGTTCTAGTTCATTAAACATGTTCATGCATCATGTTTAAATTTATACCAAAGCACCCGCACTTGTTTTAAATAAATGACTGAATGAATGTTTTATTTATTTATTTCAGTAATGTCTTCTGCATTACTTCAAATTCTCGCAAATGACAAATTAACTAGTGATAACTACACAAAGTGGAAACTTAATATTGATGCAATTTTGGTCACCAAAAACCTCAAATTTGTGCTTACGGAGGAATGTCCTCCAGCGCCTGCTGCCAATGCCACACGAACTGTTCGTGAGGCATACGAGCGATGGGTCTCATCTGATGAGAAGGCCCCAACATATCTGTTGGCTTCTATGACAGATGTGCTTGTCACAAAGCATGAAGCAATGACTTCAGCATTCGAAATCATGGAGTCATTACAAGCCATGTTCAGGCAGCCCTCCAAGCAAAAGCCACACGAAGCCATTCGTTCTGTTATGCTCGCTCGTATGAAGGAAGGAACGTCAGTTTAGGAACATGTCCTGAGCATGATGTCCTACTTCAACACGGCAGAAGTCAATGGCAGGGCCATTGACGAACCCAGTCAAGTGAACATCATACTGACAACTCTTCCGAAGAGTTTTTATCAGTTTAAAAGCAACTACGGGATGAACAAGTTAAAGTTCAGTGTTACACAGTTGCTCAATGAGCTCGCTACCTTTGAGTCATTGATTAAGGACAACAAATGGAAGACCGGTGAGGCAATTGTTGCCGAACCATCTTTCTCTAATAATAAGAAGAGGAAAAGGTCTGCTGGGAAAGCAAAAGGAAAGCCTAAACCCAAGAAAGCCCAAAGCAAAAGAAGGGCACCTCCACTGACCATGACAAAGGAAACTGTTTCCACTGTAACAAGGTCGGGCACTGGAAGAGGAACTGTCCTCAGTATCTGGAGGAGATAACCAAGAAGAAAAAGATGAAAGATAAATATGATTTACTTGTTCTTGAATCTTGTTTAGTGGAAGATAATTCTTCACCCTAGATAGTTGATTCAGGGGCCACTAATCATGTTTGTTCTTCTTTGCAGTGGACTGATTCTTAGACACAGCTAGAGGGGGATGTCGTATCGGCCAAAGCCGTGGGAGCAAAAAGATTGCAATTCTGTAATAATAATAGTTTTTTTTTATTAAACAATGTTTTTTATATTACTTGATTTACACGGAATTTAATTTCTGTTTCTAAGTTGTTAGAACAAAAATATTCTGTTTCTTTTAATAATAAGTATGTTATTATAGAAAAGAATGGTCTGAATATTTGTTCAGGAATTAATGAAAACAATTTGTATGTGTTAAGACCGTTAATACGTACTACATTACTCAACACCGAAATGTTTAAGGTTGAAAAACCAAAAACTAAACGACATAAGATTTCTTCAGATAATGACACGTATCTCTGGCATCTAAGGCTTGGTCATATCAACCTTGAACGGATAGACAGTTTAGTAAAAAGCGGACCTTTAAGTGAGTTAATGGTTGGCACCTTACCTGTCTGTGAATCTTGTCTGGAAGGTAAGATGACTAAGAGACCTTTTACTGGAAAATGGCTTAGAGCTAAAGAACCGCTAGAGCTTATACATACAGACGTCTGCAGACCGATGAATATTAAAGCTAGGGGTGGTTATGAGTATTATGTCACCTTTATAGATGACTACTCAAGATACGGATATGTCTACCTGATGCAACGAAAGTCTGAAACATTTGAAAAGTTCAAAGAATTCCGAGCTGAAGTTGAGAATTAATTAGGTAGGACTATCAAGTCACTACAATCGGATTGTGGAGGTGAGTACCTTGACCAAGAGTTTGAAGACTTCATGGTCGAGCATGGGATAGTTTCCCAACTCACAGCTTCTGGTACACCTCAGCAAAATGGTGTAGTGGAGAAGAGAAATAGAACCCTAATGGAAATGGTGAGATCTATAATTAGTTTCTCATCATTACCAAATTCCTTCTAGGGATATGCGTTACAAACAGCGGCATACATTTTGAATGTAGTGCCATCCAAATATGTTCCTAAGACTCCCTTAGAGTTGTGGAATGGTCGTAAAGCTAGTTTACGACATTTTCATATATGGGGGTGTCCAGCACACATGCTGAAGAACAGAACTGGAAAGCTAGACTCCAAGTCTGTTGTCTGCCTGTTTATAGGATACTCCAAGGAGACCAGAGGTGGACATTTCTATAGTCCCGAAGATAACAAAGTATTTGTATCGACAAATGCAACGTTTCTTGAGGACAATTACATTAGTGACCATAAACCTCGTTCTAAGATTGTATTAAATGAGTTGGAGCCCGGTAAGACTAGTGCTTCATCAACAAGAGTTGTTGATCCACAAACATCTGAGAGTCAGATGGTTCCTGATCAGGATACACTACCACCTAGATGTAGTGAGAGGGTTGTGAGACGACCTGAACGCTATTTAGCTATAGGTGAGAGACAAGGTGTTATCTTTGCTAATAGTATGGATGATCCATTGACATTTAAGAATGCAATGGAAGATCTTGATAAAGAGGAATGGCTTAAAGCCTTGAATCTCGAGATGAAGTCCATGTACTCTAACTCAGTCTGGGATCTTGTAGACTTACCGGATGGGGTAAAACCCATTGGGTGTAAGTGGATCTACAGAAGAAAGAGAGGAGTAGATGGGAAGGTAGAGAGACCTTCAAGGCAAGGCTAGTGGACAATGGTTATACCTAGAAAGAGGGGGTCGATTATGAAGAGACCTTATCGCTAGTAGCCATGTTTAAGTCTAATAGGATTCTCTTATCCATTGCTGCCTATTTTGATTTTGAAATTTGGGAAATGGATGTCAATACTGCATTCTTGACTGGCAATCTTGATGAAAGCATCTATATGATGCAACCAGAGGGATTCGTGTCTCCAGATCAAGAGCAAAAGGTTTGCAAGCTGTAAAGGTCCATCTATGGACTTTAGCAAGCATCTAGATCCTGGAACATTAGGTTTGATGATGTGATCAAAACCTATGGCTTCGAGCAAAATGTTTATGAGCCTTGTGTCTACAAGTGCATCATTGATAAAAAAAGTAATTTTCTTGGTCCTATACGTAGGTGATATCTTACTCATTGGGAATGATGTGGGAGTGTTGTCCAATATAAAGAGCTGGCTGGCTAGCCAATCCAAATGAAAGATTTGGGAGAGGCAAATTATGTTCTAGGGATCCAACTTATAGGGGATTGTAAGAACAAACTTATAGCACTGTCTCAGGCATCATATATCGACAAGATTCTTGTATGATTTTTGATGCAAAATTCCAAGATAGGTGATTTACCTTCCAGGCATGAAGCTCACTTGTCTAAGGAACAGTGTCCTAAGACACCTCAAGAAGTTGAGGATATGAGACGTGTTCCCTATGCATCAGCAGTAGGTAGTCTCATGTATGCTATGTTATGCACAAGACCGGACATCTGCTATATAGTGGGAGTAGTCAGTAGATACCAGTCCAACCCAGGATTGGATCATTGGGTTGCTGTCAAAACTATTCTCAAGTATCTTTGGAGAACGAGAAATTATATGATAGTGTATTCCGGTTAGGATTTGATCCCATTAGGATACACGGATTCTAATTTTCAGTTAGATAGAGATTCTAGAAAATCCACGCCTGGATCAGTATTCATCCTGGGTGGTGGAGCCATTGTGTGGAGAAGTATCAAGCAATCTTCCATTGCTGACTCCACCATGGAAGCAGAATATGTAGCTGATTGTGAAGCTGCTAAAGAGGCTGATTGGCTCCGTAAGTTCTTGAGTGATCAGGAAGTTGTTCCAAACCTGAATAAGCCCATCACACTTTATTTAGATAACAGTGGTGCTGTGGCTAATTCCAAAAAACCAAGAAGCCACAAGAGAGGGAAGCATATAGAGAGAAAGTATAATCTCATCAGAGAGATAGTACAGAGAGGAGATGTGATCGTCACCAAGATAGCCTCACAAGACAATCATGCTGATCCATTTACGAAGACCTTACCAGCTAAAGTGTTTTCGGGTCACCTAGATGGTCTAGGGTTACAAGATATGCCTTACATGCTTTAGTGCAAGTGGGAGATTGTTGGGGTTTATGCCCTAAGCATGTAATTTGTAAATGGATTTATGAAGTAAATAAAAGGAAAGGTTCAATTCATTCTGTTATGTTATTTATTTTATAAACTTGTGTACATATTAACATCCTGGATTGCCGGATATAATCTCGAACTGTGTATATCAGTGTCATATACGGATGGATACAGTAAGAGATGTGCAATCTAAAGAGTCCATAGATAGCAAATAAAGTTGGGTACTTTATTTGTGGTTAATATATAGCTGTGGTCCATTCCACAATGTACATTGATTCTATCCTGAATCATTTATATAAGATATGGGAATGGAGGCACCTTGTATGATGTGATCATATAGGACTGGGCCATGATCTATATGAATCTCACACAAAGATCAGTTTACCGATGAGATTCATTTATATCGACTAATGATGGCTATATATGGGTGATCTTAATCCTGAGTGTCCTATCGACTCCTTCAGGTTAGATCGTGGTCTTTGATATACCATGGGTGAGGTCAGATGTATTTCCTGATCAATATACTCCGTATGTTGGAATTGCGGTTTGGCTTGTGGCTGGGAAGGTTTGTACACAATAGTGGAATCCACTTCTTCTTGTGAGAAGTAAATGGTAGTTCCCTTAAGGGTTGATACGGGGCTTGGACAATATGACCTATCTCTTAATTCCGTGAGGAAGTAAGATTTATTGTCCATTAGAGAATCAATGGTACTTAAAGGATATATGTAATTAGAGGGGTATAACGGACATTATGACCCAACTCTAATTATGAACTATTGTGGAGGATCACACCATATGTAATAGCTATAACGATGGACACCGAGTTGTATCAGTCTGTGTAAAAATGTCTGAAGTTGAGAGAGTGCAGCTTCGGGTTTTTAGTGGAATAACACCGGAGTTAATAATCAAGGAATATTAATTAAAGAGTTTAATTAATGATTTTGAGGATTATTGGAGCTCAACATACTGTGGGTCCATTAGGTCCCCTTGTTAGCACGATCGATTTAGGTAACAAGGGTCATGGTTAATTAATTGGATTATCCAGTTAATTGTGTTACGAAAGTGACACGTATTTATTCGGGAATTAATTGAACAATGATATTATTTAATTAATAGATTATGGTGATTAAATAAACTTAAATAATGAGATTATTAAATTATGTTATTAATCACTAAATGGAGGGTGTATATTGATATTTATTTTTGAATAAAATAAGATAATATGAATATTTTATTTTATTAAATTAAATATTTTATTTTGGAATTTAAATAGTTTAAATTTAAAAATTAAAATCAAATAAAAGACATGAGATTTTTTTTATTTGAAAGTTTTTAAAAATCAAATAAAAGATATGAGATATTTTTTTTTTGAAAATTTTTAAAATTTAAATATTATATATGTGATATATATTATTTAATAATAATAATAAATAAATAAAAAATAGAAAAAGGTGGTGCGCACAACACAGAACACATATATATATAATTTGATATATTTTGTGCAAAAAGAAGAAAAGAGGGTTCGCGTACAGCAACATACTTTTATATATATATATTAAACAAAATACAAAAAGGGTGGTTTTTTTGTTCTTTGTTTTTGGTCAAAGGCATTAACTGGTGCGTGAACAAAAATAAGTGTGTTCACTGTGAATTTTTTTTTTTGAGTCATTTTGTGCAAGTGTGTGCATGAACAAACACCACAAAGAGAGAAAAGGTTTTATGTACAAGTGTTGTTCATTAATATAAAGAAAGAGTTTCTTATTCTTTTCTCTTCTACACCCTCCATTCTAAGTTCCTGAGAACCGTGACGTGCCCACATGCAGTTACCAATCCCGGGAATAGCTAGGAAGATCAGTAGTACAGACCAGAAGCAATTCAAAAAGTTAAGGAGCCTTCAAACGTTGGCATGGTTCTATTTTTTTTATTACTGATTACAATTTCCTGTATTTACATATATATTTTATTAGTGTAATAATTTTTATATGTATTTGTTCCGAAAATAATTACGATCAAAAGTTCACTGGTCCTAGATACAGATTACGATCTGTATAAAAAAAATTAAAACCCGTTTCCGCTGCACGACTGGTGAACAGGGTTCCAACAACTTGTTCAATCGTTACGAGAAAAAGGTACGATACTTTTATATACGACAATTAATCTAGGGTTAAGGTTCTCGTTGCATAAACGGGAAATTTTTTTATTTATACACAAACCCTAATTTTAGTTTTCTCACGCTTCCGTTGCATCTTGAACCATTTTTTTCCCTACAGTTTATGCACATATAAATTGGCCCATGATCTCATTGCAAAGGAGAGCGTAAAAAAGTAGAGAGAAATTCAAGAGAGAAGAAAGAGAGATCAAGTGGTGTAATTCTTTGTTTAAAAAGTGGATTTGGCTTGGTTGTACTTTCAACCACCCGTGGACGTTTCTCCGATCACCAGAGTTTTACCACGTAAACTCTTGTCATTATTGCTCCAATTACATTCTCTTTCTCTTTCTCTTTTTACAGGTCATAATAAAATCAAACGTTGTTGACTTTCTCATCCATCGAGAAATCGACGTCAACAAGGTATATTTACACTATAAAGATGAAGGGAAATTCGTAGACCATGAATCATAGACTCTGATGTCCAAGTGTCTTTGGTCGAAGAATGTCCATGCAAACGAACCAAGAATTGTCGACAACCACCTTGAGTAAAGGTAAAACAGCGATCATCCAAAATATTCTAAACCTAATCTATTGGGTTTATGCTCGATAGCAAGAGTGTAATAATGTATTTGACAATCTTTTTATATTAATAAAAGTGATTTCTAGTTTAATAAATCTTATAGATTTTATAGTTTAATTATTATGATTGTTAAAAGTAAATAATCATAAGGTTAAAAGACTATGAGAAAAGAAGAATTGTTCGTACATCTGGATATGTATGAGGTGGACACAATTCTTTAGTTAGTCTTGAATAATATTCACAACTTAAGATAAAGGTTGGGCGCCTTTATCTTGTCAAATTTGTAGATTCTTTTGCTAGCATTTGAGTGGGATCAAATGTGTTATGATGAGTCTAAAATCATCAAAATGTGGTATTTTTGGGTAAAAGAATCTAGTGCACTGGGTACATTAAATAGGATCACAGTGAAATACTTTATCAAGAACTGTCAATGGATAAAAGTTTTCACTTGAAGACAATCTGAGAGTCTATCTCAATCTTGAGATAAATGAAGGACTTATGGTTGCAAGTGTTATCATTTGAGCTATCAATGAGTACGATTATATAGCATAGTCTATCCTCGATAGTTTGGTGGTATTCATTTGTTAGTATTCATTTTTTAATCGATAGAGGACTTTATTTATAGATATGGGCATCGTGGCTCCATTTATTAAATGAGAGTAGAATATTATCATATGGATGTTTTGAGGTATTATATATTAAATCTTAACGTTAAGTTTTCAATTGTGTCTATTGCAATATGGCTTCTGGACAAGTCAAAATATCCAAGCTCAAAATGTGGTCATATGAGTAAATATGGTAACTTGGAGAGCTATAGGCGGTCTATGAGCTATTGGCGATTACTGATATTCTTCACATGGATACACTTTCTCCATTATGATTGTCTAGGGTATGAATGAGCAATATTAACTTACTCTATCTTATTTAATAGTTCAATTTTAGTTCTTTAGTAGAATGAACTAAAATTAATAGACCGGACCTAAGTGAATCATTTGTTGATTATGACTAGGTTATGTCTATTGGAGCTTAAATTTAAATAGCCCACCAAGATCCCCAATCCACACGAACTTGCATGGATCACTTAATATAATCTACCGGACCAATTTATGGGTCCATCTAGAATTGTATTAAGGCATGTGGACTTGTTTCTTTTAGTAAGAATGGGTCTGGTTCACATGTGGACTTTTTATTTAAGTTCAATTGATTTAATAAAATAGGAAAAACAATTTTTGGCTCATATATATTGGCTTGGGTGGCTAAGGCTATATATAATTGCTTAATATATTGTTTTTTATTTTATTATTTAATTAAATGGAAATTAATGAATTTATTAATTAATTAATTAAAAGTCAAAATCTTTTTCCTAGTAAGAGATGGTCTCCTAGAGTCATATTATTGTTGGTAATATGATAAGTATCAAATACTATATTTGATAAGTTGATAAATAATAGAAATTTATTTATCTAGTCAAATTAGGATGTATTTGATTTCTATTAAAACTCTAGTTGACAATTGGTCAAATTAGAAAATTTTAATTTAGTTACAATTTAATTAAATAATTGGTTATTGAATAAATACACTATTTGAGTTGGATTAGGAGTCTTGATATAGAAAAGAATTCTTCTTTGAGAAGGATTATTGGTCATCAAGTAAATCATCCTAAGAAAAGGATTCTTGCCCACTAAGTAAATCCTTCTTAGGAGAGGATTTGGTCTCCCATATATATTACCTATTAAATTCGGTCAAGGAAATAAGTTTACTAGAAAAAATGGGCCAAGGCTAGAGTTTATACAAGGGTAAAATTCAGCCAATAGAGAATTTTGAGCGTACAGAATTTGGTTATTGCTCTAGATAAATTCGTTCAACTCTAAAGATTGGTGTGTGAAAATTCGGCAATGAGGAAAAGGAAGAAAGAAAGTATTGCATTTGATAGTGCACTAGTTGCCTTTACATTAAAAGGTTTTGTGTACAACATCGAATCTAGGTTCACACGAGTTTTAATCAAATTGATTGATAATTCACAAGTGACTTAACGTTATTTGTTTTTCTTCTTAGAGGATTATTGTGACTAACAAAGAAAGAGATTTTGTTTGTTTCCATCCTTAGGTATACAATTTAAAGAAAGGGAGCCCATACTCCTAGGTTATTCACGGTAGTGATTGGATTGGAAGATCTGACGGATTCAATTTGATGCTAGTTCAATCGTCACGAGAAAAAGGTACGATAATTTGAATATACGTAAATTAATCTAGGGTTATGGTTCATTCTATTAAAGGGAAATTGTTTAAATATATCAAACCCTAATTTTATGCTTCCGCCGCGTTTTGAATCGATTTTTCTCTGCATAATCAACATGATTGTTTGTAACAGACTAATGGCAAGGCAGTAAGCTAGTTGAAGGACCAGCAGAGACATCAGAAGAAATAATAGTAGGCTCGAGAGTACTCCAGCAAAGATATAAGTCTACCACATTAAACACTTGACTAATGGTTAAAACAACTTGAAAATCTAGTAAATAAGCATTAGATCCTTGCCGTTTGAGTACACAATGTGACCAAATGGCACGAGCATACAATTTTTTTATATAATGTGGGGGTAATCGAGCAAGACACAGGCGAACTATAACAAAGTCACTCTCGGCAAACTCTAAAGGTCTATGGTGCACATTAGCAGCCAATTTATAGTTATCATTAATTAATGAAATTAGTCGACACACTTCATTTAGTAAGTCACACATATTAGTGGCAAAATAAGTAGCAAATTGAGAAGAACATGACTTAAGCGGTCATAGTGCAAGGTTAACAAGCTGATGAAGGGAAATGCCGTGAATATTATAAATGGGCTTTTACCAATGGTTTGATGGACTGAATTATTGTAAGCGATTTCAACCATAGGATGAAAAAGGTCTCAATTACTGATTTTATCACCCACCACAGATCTAAGAAGGCTTCCTAAGCTACGATTAACAACCTTTGTTTGGCCATTAGTTTGAGGATGAAAGGCAGAGGAGAACTTAAAACCAAATAATTTCCATAATGTCTTCCAAAAATAACTTACAAAACACACATCATGATCAGACACTATAGTAACCGGTAATCCATGCTGACGTACAATCTCCCTAAAAATACAATCATGCTACATGCGTGGCATCAACAATTTTAGAATAGGGGATGTAGTGGGCCATCCTAGAGAATTTGTCAACTGCGACCAATATAGAATCATGAGCACACACTGTCTTAGGTAACTCTAGCAAAAAAAATCCATGCTCAAATCTATCTAAAGGGTGTGGCCGGTGAAGATGGGACCATTGTAAGAACAAGACTAATGGCATCTGCAAATAGACTTGTCGTCGGTTCCATTTCCAGTTCTGAACCAGCGGTTCTGGTTATGAATCGACGATTCCGATTTGGGAAGAACTTGAACCAGAATCAAAACCAGAACAGGAACCGGTTCTGCCAGTTCTGGTTTCAATTCTTGAACCGTCGGTTCCGCCGATGGTCTGGTTTTTTGTGCTACAGACGGTTCAGTAATTTTTTTTTAAAAAAAACTTATTTGTTAGAACCGTTCAGTTTGAATCAGACAGGAACTGGCAGTTTCGATCCGGTTTGAACCGAACAGTTCCAACAAATCAGTAACCTGAACTAGAACCGCTACAGTGCACAGTTTTTTTCAGGTTCTGGTTCTGAACCTTCAAAAACGGTTCAGTTTTAGTTTTCGATGGTTCGGTTATGGTTCAGTTCATCGGTTCTAACCGAACCGCCGACATGTCTATCTGCAGCCTTGCTATCTACCCCAAGACGGTGTCTAATAACAAAAGTGACTGCCTGAAGAAATTTAGACCATTTAACATGTATATGGTTTTTTTTTTGTAGATGACACAGAGCCTGGTGGTCAGATTAAAGGATAAACTTGTTAGGAAAAAAGTAGTACTTCCAATAATGAAGATCCCTAATACTAGCATAAAACTCTTTTAACATAAGTAGAATATTTTTTCTTGGCTAAGTTTTGTTTTTCCCTTAAAAAAATAAGTCATTGGGTGTAACTCTTGGGTAAGTATGCCATATACCCCCTTCACTCCAAATTCCTACCCTAAATGCATCACATGAAACCTCATAGCCTTTGGAAAAGTTAGGGTGGGGTAAGAAAAGACGTGTCGGTCATTTTCTGTTTAATCTCAAGAAATGTCTTTATGGTTGTCGAGTCCCATTTGAACTCACCAAGTTTTAGACAATTCGAGATCGATTCCATGATGGTGCTAAAGTGTCGAATGAATAATCTCATATAAAGGATGCTAGGCCATGGTAGTTACTGGCCATAGTTAGGGTCTCAGGTGTGGGACATTCCTGAATAGCACTAACCTTAGCAAGATCTACACTGATACTTAAGGCGAAGACAACAAATCCTACGAAGAGGACCTAAGGTTGAAAAAATGATCATTTTGAAATAAACAATCACATTTAAATTGCCTACAGATAACCTAGAGGGGTGTGGATAGGTTTTTACACCTTTTCAATCCATTGAAACAAACCAATGTTTGTCTCTCTAGATAGCCTTTATCACAACATTTTAAACAAATGAAAGCACACATAGACTATTGACAAGCATTCTCAAATAATCAAATCAAGTCAAAAGTATATAACTTGAAAGTGAAGTACCAATACTAAAAACAAAAATCAACAAGTACTTGTATTCATATATACATTAATAAAGTGAACAAGTACTAAAGAGTAATGTATCATGTACACAATGTTTAATTTACAAACTAAAGATATAAACAACTATGATCAAACGAGTTGTTTGCATATCATAGTTTTACAAATCTTGTTATACTAGGATATCTAGAACAAATGCTTCAAACAAAATTCATAAAAACACATATATAAATATGAAGAGATAGAGATAGAGACATTTGAAACATGATTTTTACTTGGTAAAACCACTGAAGAGGAAACATCCACGGATTGAATCCATAACCACTGGTGAACCATAATCCACTATGATGAATAAAAGATACACACTCAAAGAAATGACCAACCCTATGATACTCTCTCCAAGCTTTCAACTTCTATTCTACCCTCAGGTCTAGTGATTCACTTTGCCTACTTCCTATCCAAGAAGTGACTATCACACCTCTAGGAAGAAACTTCCTATCCAAGATGCTCACGCCTCTATGAAGATTCCATGCATGACTATCTGGATCCTCCCGATCCTACTCAAGACTTCTTGCTTAGCTATCCAGATCCTCCCAATCATAGCTAAGACTTCCTTAATTGATTATCCAGATCCTCCTGATCCTAACCAAAACTTCTTCCTTAGCTAACTGGATCCTCCCGATCCTAGCCAAGAGTTCATGTCTTTTACAAGGACTTTCTTAGTGTGATCATGAAGCGAAGCGTAAAGAAGCACACAACATAGAACATGATGATCGACATATTCTATAGAAACTAGAAATAAAACCATGAGCACACAATGTATGATTTTCTAGTTTGCAATCCTAAAACAATGCAATCATAGAAATGATGAATGTACATACGAAATGTATGGATTAAGTACACTTCATAAGAAACTAGACATAGGCATCAAAGTACACAAATCAAAGTTGTCTAGTTGTCATATGTGAATAATATTCTAGAACATGTGAAACACCAAAAACACATTTAATTCCTATATATATTCATGCAACTAAAACTTTAATCAAAGTATGTAAACTAAGAATATATTCAAGGTTTTAGTAACAAACAAAAACATGCTAGATTCACAAAATATGATCAATTAAAATCAAGCAAATATTTATAGCATATTTTTCTCACAATAGTCAATTAAAATCAGAATAGCTCTAAATCAAATATGATAATCATAGATGTTCAACTAAAATGACCCAACACATGTAGAGACTATTTATCATAAAAAAAATCATTCAATTAAAACATAAATAGTCCTAGATTGATAGCTAGCACAATACAAAACACAAGTGTAAGTTCCTCGGTTTTTGATTGGCTTATTTCGATTGAAAAACCATAATTGGGGATTAACATATAAGGGTAGATTAGGTGATCTTTGTTCGTGACCAAGCTCAAGCTTCTAAGGTATATCACTTGCTTAACTCTTTGAAGAGATTTAGTTGCACACACACACTTCATGCATGTTTTGTTCACATTGCATTTGTGTTTCTTATTGAAAATATATGTGTGCGTCATTTACACATTGCACACACACACTTACATGCATTTGTATTGACATACATTTATTCCTTGTTTCTCATTGCTCATGTGTGCATTCCTTCACAATCACACTTGCACTTCATGTATGTTTTTTTGTTAATGCATTTCTATGATTACATTTGTGTTTCCATGATCATGCATTTCTTTTAATCATATGATAACTTGTTGGGTGCATTGGGTTAGATTTGGTTTGGTTATTTTGAGTCATTTGTCTAGTTTCGAAAGATTGATTTTCAATGATTTAAGTGTTTTTCAAAACTGACCTTTGTATGGTCTTATTACCATAACATTTTATACATTATTTCAAAATATGTTTTGAAATTTTTTATACAAACTTGACACCCATACCTTTCTAGTTGTATATTATTGGTAATATTTCATGACCGTTTGGATTGGTTTTGAAATCTCCAAAGTGACCATAAACATAGAGCATCTCTGTTGTTGTCCTTTTTCTGACCTGTAGGAACTCATTTGACCATAACTTCTTCTAAAGTCATCCAAATCACATTTTGTTAATTGGAGTAGAAATTATACTTCTATACCTTTCCAATGGTATATTATACGAAAGGTTTCAATGGTTATGTTTTGATCTACTTGAATTTCAAGCTGGTGTGTTGAAAGTGCAATTCATGCAAGCCTCAAGCGAAAATGGCCCCGAAAATCATGGCAGAAATTTTTGCTTCCAAACATTTCACCCCCTCCACATGAAAAGATGGCCACAAAAAACTTGACAGTAATTTTCACTTCCAAACCTTTCGCCCCCTCCTGGTGCGAAATCTATAGCGAAAAACTTAATTTGGGCAAAAGCGTTTTTTCTTGTGCAGCTCATTTTTACACATTATATTTATCATCTTCTTCCCAAATCACACCTAGAGCTCTGAAATTAAATCCTCAAGAGTGAGAAATTGACTCCTAGAGAGCGAGCTCCGAGAACACTTTTTTACTCAACCAAACTCCCATTCATGCACATCTATCATCATTATTCATCTTCCAAGCATGAGTATTCATATGTTTCTTGACTAAGTAACTTTTACATGTTCTAGATTGCTTATTTTCATTCTTATGACATGTATGCCTAGGTTTAGCTTTTATTTCAAATTAAATGCATGCTCTTTTGATTAAAAGCTCTTATGACATGCTTTTGATGTTGGTTGTTAGTTGAGAATATTGTTTTGTGATAGCTAGAAATTAGGATGATTTTACCCTTCTAGCTAAATCTTTAAGCTTTGCATTTAGATATTTTTTAGGTCTATTTGATTGCATTTGTTAATTGCATTGATTGTTCCTTGCCATATTCATGACAACTTTTGTTGATTGTCTTTTGTTTAATAACTAGATATTAGTCTCTCATAGATATATCTAGTTAGGTTTTCTTGCACTTGCATTTAGATATTGATATCTAGGAATTGCATTTATTGACATCTTTGAATTTCTAGATAAGCATTTAGTGTAGCCTAGCACTACTTGCATGTTTGAATATTTCATCATATTCACTTAGGTTGTTTGTGACTCTTTATTGATGTTAAGTCTTGTGACTAATTGGTTAGTGCACAAACATGTTGATCAGGAATCACTATTAATGCCTTTTAGGTAGAGTAAAAAGGTTAGTAACTGGAGGGTATGATGGGAGGTCAACCTAGGTTGTAAACATTCATTCATTAGTGGATTTGAGGATCGGATGTGTGGCACACATATCAGCCTGTGGTTTTTCCCATTTGGAGGGTTTCCACGTAAAGATCAAGTGTTCATTTTATTTTTCGCACTTTACACTTGATGTTGTATGTTTGTTTTATTGGGTGAATTTTGAATATTGACTAATAAAAAAAATTGGTAAATGACTTGATTAAAACCTATTCACCCCCCTCTAGGTTATTAGACACACTTTAGGGACCTTTCAACAAGTATGTGAAAACATAGGTTTTAAGAAAATCTAACTCAACATACATGTTTCTAATAAAGATCATTAAGCTAAAATAGAGTCTCTAACTCTAATCAATGTTTACACAGGTAACATACACATATAGAAGAAGGTAATTGAAAGATTTGAAGATCATAACTCAAGAGATAAATCAATACCTTATGAAAAGCGTGTAGTATCGGATTTTCATGAAGAGCCACCAAAAATCTTGAACAAATGACCTCAAAATATCTTGAAGATGATAAAGGACTCTCCTACAAAGATTCTCTAACTTGAATCACTAGAATCTGACTCCGAATGATAAAGTTATGGTGTTTGGAATGTTGGGAAAATTGAGAGAAATGTTTTGCACTTGATTTTTTCAAGATTTCTTCATGGAAATAAATAAGAGGGAAGGAGATATTTAAAAGAGAGGGAAAAAAGAGGAAAGAGAGGACCAATGGCCATGTAACACCTCAGCTCCACGGGGAGGCATGTGGCCATCTTGGGGGCAAAGGACCTCTCTCCTCGAGATGGCCACGTGCCTCCTCGGGGATGTGTGGCAAATGGACTTTGCCATTTGCTTCCTCCCTTGCACTCCTTTGCATCGTTCGACCGTTTTCCAGCCTCCAAACTCTGAATTTGAATCCATCATTGGATTACAAACTAGAACTCTCTCACGCTTGTGGATGGCTATAAAACTTTGACCAAAAGATGAGAATTCAATTTGATACATGAAGACAAAGTCAATGCATGGTAAGTGACAAGAAAGTTTCGTAACTTCCTACTCGAAACTTGAAAATTAATGAATGAGTAACCGAAATGATCGGAACTTAATAAGGAATAATATAAGACCAAATTCATGTCTGAAGTCCATAAAGCATAAACAAAGAATCACATGAAATTTCCTATATATAGTCCTAGAACATGCAATTTACAAAATTTGTCAATTTAAGTCTAATGCATGAGCATTTAATATCAAGTATGTCAATGTGTTATACAAATTTAGCACAACATTGTAGGGACACATATGGATGCAATTTGTATGTGTGTGTATCTAAGGCTTGTAAGAGGAATAAGGTCTCAATATACCTTTGTTAAGCAATGGAGCTCGTTCCTTTTGAAGACTTCTCTTTGCTTGATATGTTGTCCAACTTCCTTGGGCTTGATAAACCATGAATCCTTTACAACTAATCGATACAAAGGAAATGTTGTTTTGGTATGGAATTATGCCAACAAGACTTAATAACCTAACAATCTCCCCATTTGGTGAATTACATGACAAAACACGTATAAAAATACTAAAACATACAACATAAAGATTTGTCATAAATACACACCCTCACCCTACAATGAGTTTGAAAAGGTTGGACTAATCTTCAATAACTTCTTGTACTTCTTCTCATGAAATCACCTAAAATCAACTTGAAAGCACAGGAATATACAAGAGAATATATGGCAATATACTTGACAAGAATATAGCATTTAAGTTCAAAGCGATACATGTAATCTTCTACTCAATACATACATATCCAAAATAAATTCTAATCAAGTTCAACAGTTACATGCCAAGTTCAAGCTAATATCAATTTAAAATCAAATACATAAATATGAAAAATAAAACTAAGAAAGCTAGATATCATGTGTATTTCTCCCCCTTTTTGGACATGAACTGAAGTCAAAAGGTAAAATAAAATGATAACTCAATATCATGTGAATCTTTGCTTGCCACCTGTGCCATCAAAGAACTTTGACCAATTGGTTAATCTCACATAATTCTTTTGAGTAGATCATTTGCTAGAGGAGATGATTTCCTCCAAGACATTGATCTTAGCATTTAACTCCTCAATCTTCCTTTATGACTCTTTAACTTCTTCTTTTAATTGCATAGCCAAATCTGGTAGACAAGAAGAACTTGAAACATTTCTTGAATCTGGATTTTTCACCAGAAAGCTTAAATGCATCATATGACCTTTCATTGTTCTTGTATGACATGAATGCCATATATTTGTCACTAAATTTCTCTAAAGGAGGTAGAAGTATATCTTCTTCAAGTCTCTTAACCTCAAGAGCCAAGCACAATTGAGAGATAACCTCCAAAAATGCCAAATTTTTATCTAACCAAGTTGAACAAGCCCCACTCTCGATATGTTCTATTAAAACGTCTCCATGGTTCAGAGGTTTGTTAGTCACCAAGGCATACACAATCTTGATAGTCTTCAATAGCAAAAGAAGATCGAACAAGATTGGAACATACAAACAAATGCCAAAAGGCATTAACCTTAGATAACTCACTTTGGGTAATATAAGCTCGTTTGGAAAAATCCTTATCATCACATAGAGTTCTACCCATCACATTGATATTCTCAACAATTTCAACATCAAGAAAATCTAACTTAATATCATTGGGAAACCCGAGAAACTCATTGATTTTCTTCGAGTTAACTCTAACAACAACACCTCTTACATCCATCAAGGCATCTTCATTGGTAGTACTATGCTTATATTTATGGTAGAATTCTCTAACCATTCTTTTTAATTGACAATTCCAAGCATATTAATCTAAGTACTCCATTGCCTATCCACTATAATCTGATGAACATAAGAGCCCTTACAATCATACAAATCAATACCTCTCTCCTGCATGATCTTCTTGGTTCACATAACACCGAAAGGTTTCAACCGATTGGATTTGGATTTCTTGGTGGTAGATGGAGTGGATTTGTGTTTGTCCATGGGTTTTGGAGGATTACTAAGTTCAGATTTCTTGCTTCTTCTCACAGCTTGTGTAGAGTATCATTAAACACAAAAAGAAACATGAGTGGAAACATTCAAAGCAAGTTAGTGTTCAAATACAAAAGGGCAAATAATGAAACCTTGAATCTTTAAACATATCAAGGGAATAGAAGTTAAGAACCATGTAACATGTGTGTGTGCACCTAAGCCTTGTAAGAGGAATAAGGTCTTAATATACCATTGTTAAGCAATGGAGCTCGTTCCTCTTGAAGACTTCTCTTTGCTTGATATGTTGTTCAACTTTCTTGAAGCTTGATAAACCATTAATCCTAGAAAACTAATCAATACAAATGAAATGTTGTTTTGGTATGAAATTATGCTAACAAGACTTAAAAACCTAACATATTTCTTAAGGTTCACATATAATTTCTTCCTTAAATGTGAGGAAAACCTACCTAAAGTGAGCTAGATGTTCAATCTCGGTCTTACTATAGATGAGAATGTCATCGAAGTAGACAATTAGAAACCTATCAATAAAGAGGTAGAACATATGTATCATCATTATTATGAACATACTAGAGGCACTGGACCATTCCAATAGGCATAACTATGAATTCAATTTTCCACTCATCTCCTAGTCAAATTCGAATTTGGTGATACCTACTACTTAGGTCTATTTTGGAATACCATTGAGCACCAACTAACTCATCTAACATGTTCTTAAGTTTAGGAATGGGAAACCTTCACTTAATTATGAGTAGGACGGGGACAATGCAAGGGATAAACTATGGCGGACAAAGCCTTTATCTAAAAGACCCCCTATCTGTTTGTTCTATTCAGCTCATTTTGTAGGGTTCATTCAATAATGTGGAAGGTTGTGAAGTTAAGAATTTGAGGCCAGGTCTTTGGCATGTTTGATATCTCGTATATGTGGTAACTCTGTTGGTGTTTATGCCCTAAAGCTTGTAATATGTAAATGTCAAAAAAATGAATAAAAGAAGTTAATTTTTCAATCTGTAAATATTGATTTATTAGCATCTGTACGCTTATAGTATGTGTGCAAAACATTTAATATTGCATGATGTGATCTCAAACTGAGTATATGAGTGTTATATACAAAAGGATTCAATTTGCGAAGTGCAATCAAAAGAGTTCGTAGAGAGTAAATAAAGTTGGGTACTTTGTTTGTGGTTAATCTATAGTTGTGATCTATTTCGTAATGTATGGTAATCTTATCCTAGACTACTCATGTAGTGACGTGGAGATAGAGGTACATTATATGATGAAATCAGATAGAAAAGAGCCACGATCTATATGAATCTCTCACCAAGATCCATTAAATGAAGAGATTCTTGTAAATCGTCAAATGATGGTTGCACATGGGTGATCTTAATCATGAGTATCTTACTAACTCCTACAAGTTGGATTGTTGTTGTAGACATACCATGGGTGAGATCGGAGTAATATTCCTGATCAATAATTCCGTATCTTTGAGTAACGATTTAGCTTATGGCTGGGAAGGTTTGAACACAATAGAGGAAACCTCTCTTTCTTGTGAGAAGTAGAGGAGTAGTTCCCTTAATGGTTGATTTGAGGCTTGAACATTTACGAGCACTCTCCTTCTTCCATAATGGAAGACATGATATAATTGTGTATTAGAGAATCAATGGTACTTAAAGGAAAAGTTATAATCAGAGAGGTATAACGAACTTTATGATATGACTCTAATTATGAATTATTTGTAGAGGATCACACCATATGTAATAACTATATCGATGGACACCAAGATTACAGTCTGTGTAATACGTCTGCAGTTTCGAGAGTGCAGCCTCATGTTTTTAGTGGAGTAATTCCAAGGTTAATAATCATTGAATATTAATTGAAGAGTTTAATTAATATTTCTAAGTATTATTAAAGCTCCAAATTGTGGGTCCATTAGGTCCCCTTACTAGCCCTTTATGATTAATGATAATAAGGTCATGGTTAAATTAATTGGAAAGTACAATTAATTGTGTTACAAAAGTGACACAAAAAAATTCATGGAAGTAATTAAATAATAAGATTATTTGATTTGTTTATTAATAATCGAATTATATTAATAATTAATAATTATTAATTATTTAATTATTAATAGGAGGTTATAGATTTGGACCATGACTAATACAAAAGGATTAAAATATAATAAAGATTATTTTAATCCTAGAGATCATAGGTTCAAGTCCTAGTGGTGATCAAATTAAAATAGGATTTAGAATCCTATTTAGACTTGGATTACTAAACCTTAGGATCCTAATATATATAAATTGATACATATCAAAAACAAAAAGAAAAAAGAAAAGAAAGCAACCTAAAACCAAATACAGAGAGAGAGAGAGGGTGTGACTAAAAGCAAAAAGAAAAGATTTTCTTTTGTATTTCTTGTAGAAGCCGGTAGAACTCAAAAGGAGAGGACAAAGTGTTGTCTTCTTGTTCTTCTGTATCTTCTGTCTACTCCTTTCTCTATCCGTAACATGTCCAAACACAAGTTATCAAGTCACGGGTCATTGCTCGGAAGGCTTGGTGGTGAAATCGATATCAAAGTTTGTAGAGAACAATCATGTATACTTTATTTTTTTTTATACGTGTATGTACAAAGATCAGTTCCGAAAGTATGTTTTCTAAAGGAAAAGTTTCGAAACATATATATATATATATATATATATATATATATAGATATATATATAGTCCGCTGTTCAATTTTGTTTTCTCTTGATTCCGTTATGTGTGATATGTGTAGGCACAATCTTGGTTTGTGTGATAGTTGTATATATATATATATATATATATAAGTATTTTGACGTTGATTTCTGGATATGCCAACAAGAATTGGATTTCGGCTATTAATTCAAAGAGAAAGAGATTAGAGAAAGTAATCAAGACACAAATTTTACGTGGTAAAACTCCGATGGCCGGAGAAACATTCACGCGTGGTTGAGTGATCAACCAAGCCAAAATACACTATGAATTTATGATGTTACAAGCTCTCGATCTCTCGTCCTTCTCTCTGTATTTTTTCTATTGATTGCTGTCTATCCCTTTTTTGACGAGATTATGGGTCTATTTATATGTTTATAGAGCCCTAATCTGCCTTGTACAAGTAATAGATCTTTGTATTTAATTATAATTATTTGTTTGCTTGAAGCTGATTGTCTTCTTTCCCATTCGGAGTCTTGTATTGAAATCGAATGGGATTCTAGTAGTGCAGTCTGATTTGGACTTGTTTCCTTATAAGAACGTAGACTTTTTAAAGAAATAAATTTGTTGCCTGATTGGGAGCCCTTCCAGCTCAGTATTTTGTTCTCTTTGGGATTCCTTAATATGTATATCTTCATGTATCCTTATGACTTGATCCACGTGAGCTACGCACTGGGGCTTTTATTTGATTTTCATCATGCTTGTCCCGAGTAAGAGCAATACCTGTTGGTCCCGAGCAAGAGCAATACCTGATGGTCCCAAGTAGCACATTTTGATCCCAAGTAACATCATTTGATCCCAAGTAGAAATGTTATTTAACCAATCCCGAGTGTCGTTAGCTGATCCCGAGTAATATATGATATCGATTGACCCTGAGTGGGTTTTGTTCAATATCTGCTTTCTCAGGTTCTCTTCTTCGATGATGTCTTTATAGGATATTTTCTGAATGCCTATTCGGATGTCCACTTGGAAATTAATCCTCTTTTTTTGGTTACGTGTTTATGCGATAAAATTCACATATGACAATACCCCCTTAAAAATTTTTTGCTGAACAAGGTTTGTTCGGGCATAAATATTTTAATTAGTTATCAATTTCTTTTCAGTATCAGAGTAAATATATTGTCATAATAACCTGTTTTAATGACGACCCTGCAAATTCAATTTGCCTCCTTACGCAAGATCTTTAATGACGGGGACGTTTTGGAGTTCAGACGGCTAAAGCTAGTTCTCTTTCTGACACGTGTCTCTTGCCTCTTCGTTTTTCGATATCATTTATGAGAATTGACCTACTCGCTTTCCCGTGCACCACCTACGCCATCAATTCTTATCTTTTTTTTCCGGCCTTGAGATCTAGGGTTTCGTGCTTTGATTTCTTTAAATTCTTCACTCAGCAAAAGAAATTATTTAAACCCAGATTTCTCAGCAGAAAAAATTTCTTGAACCCAGATTTCTTTACGTAGAATGTCATGACTTTTCATTGAAGATCTTGCACTAGAATTTATTCAAGGTTATTTTTTAATGGAGCCATCTTCCCGTCATCGTCTTTTTAATATCGCTCTTGATGCATTAGAACGTGGGGATTTTCAGTTAGTTTCTTGTATTAGAAGATTACTGGGGGAAATCCCTGTAGATGAACCTTCATTTTTAGAAGTTGATGTTTTGAGGCTTCACCCTGACGTCACTTTTAGCCCTGTATCGAGTTCTTCATCTAGTTCTAATTATGAAATTTCTGACCACAGGGTACCTCTTCGAAGGATGGGAAAACATCAAAGTAGAAGTGAAGTCTGCAAGCACAACTCGGGCAATATTTTGATCAGGGAGCAGATTGTCAACGAAAATGATGTTGAAGAGGAGTTCAGGGCGTCTCGTCTTACTTTTCCTGCTGAACACCCGAGTGGGTTTGACACGGAGCCGAATGTGGTCGAGTCAGATGAGATAATGAAGTATCACTCCCGATTCGATTTGCCTAATTCGGTCACTCTGATTCCAGCGGGTGATAGAGCTGCATGGAATCCTCCCCCGGGTATGGTGGCGATCTACGAATCCATGCTCTGCTGCGGCGTCACTCTTCCCTTCCAACCATTCATTGCTTGGTTTTTGGCTGAAACAGGGATTGCTCCGGCTCAGTTGCCCCGAATAGCTATAAAAAATTTATGTGGCTGTGGCACATGTTCAGCCGGATGAACTTATCGCCGCCATCTCCGAATGAAATCAGGCACTTCTTTACGCTGAGGCAATCAAGCAAGTCGGGGACTTACTTCCTCATGTCTAATTCTCCAGATTGCTGGGTCCCTAAGGGGACAAAAGTGAGTCAGGAAGTTGATATCTCTGATGACCCTAAAAAGAGGGGTTTTATATGGGGGTTTCCTACGTCCAACAAGTTCTGGAAGAACTGTTGGTTTTTTGCTTGAGGGAGTCTCAAGCTAGAAGTCACTGTTTCAGCTGGGGATATTCGAACGGTGTTGAAGGTCCTCCGTTTCTTCTGTTCCCCCAAGATTTGGAAAAAGAAGAAAATCGAGTACAGCGATGCGGAGCTGGCCAGAATAGCTCGGGCAGCAGTTCGTACTTTGGAGAAGAGGAGCAAGCCTTATCTCTTCGTTGAGTCGAAGATTATTAAGTTCGGCTTCTTCGAAAAGTTTTCAGGCCAACACAGGAGATGTAAGTGATTTTTTTAATCTTTTCCTTTCATTGTTATATATTTTTCTTGTTTTGCCTTCTGACGCGGTTCATTTTTTCTTTTTTTTTTAAGTGTTTGTTATGGACTTCGTCTACGATCTTTAAGCTCACCAAGTGAAGTCAATTATTCTGGCGAGTTGGAAAATGGCTTCTAGTCAAGGCAATGAAGGCATCGCCTTGCCTGAATCCGACGAGGAGACTGATGCTGTTGAAAAACAATTTCCCGAAGATGTCCCAGAGGATGTTTTTCAACCAATAGCTGAGGAAACTAGTGGTCCAAGTGGTCGGACCGATACTCAGCTGCCTGGCGACCGGCAATGGCAAAGTGAAGGTCTCGGTGAGAAGCCTGCCGAGCGGACTGACGCCGGTGATGGAGGTAATACCTCTGCAGGACAGGTACCCCTAGGTCCTGGATTTTTTAAAGCCTTCCGGGATGATACTCGGGAGGATCCCGCAGTTGATCTAAGCTTCCACCGTTCTCGGGGTGAGAAGCGAAAAGCAGTCAGCTCCCCGACTCACCCACTTAAGGTCCCTCGGGTGGTCTCATTTATTGACTCCAGCGATGAAGATGTTGCTGATGGGATTCCCCTGAGCGTTGATGCTGGAACGTCAGCGGATGTGGCGGCTTCAGAACCGAACAAGGGTTCCCCTACCCCCGAGGTTAGAAATCTAGGGGTTGAATCCTCGAGGGTTCCTTCATATCCTTCTCCCTAGGATATGCTGCGAGAGATGTCTTATGGTCGGGCTTTTATCAAAGATGACAGTTGGAGCTATTTTTGAGATAGCTCTCTGACTGACCGTCTTCAGAATTTCTTCAACGGTGCATCTTATGTAAGTTACCCTTTATTGTTTTGCTAGTTTGCCAGATTTTCAGGCTTTTAATTAAACCTTTTTGGTAGATAATGGCCGAATTCGCTGGGTTAGTTCAGACCCAGCAACATCAAGTTGATCGAATAAGGCGTCTAGAAGCTTAGCTAAAGGAAAGTAAGGATCGGTGTGCTCGGGTCGAAACGGATTATAAATAGGAGGTTGGTTCTGCACAGGTTTTTACCGACCATTGTCTAGCAAAGCAGATGGAGGCCAAGGAAAGAGCTTTTTCGATAGAAGAGAAAGCAATATCACTTCAGAACTTATTGTTTTCTGCCCAGGAATCAATGATCAAGGCCGAGAAAGAAGCGGAGCAGTCTAAGTCGGTGTCTTAGTCTAGAGCGCCAAGCGTTGACAATCAAATCCTTATCCCGAGAGGCCAGGCTGGAACTTGAAGTACAAGGGGTGAATCGTTTCAAAAGATCCCCTGCCTACGATGCTCTTCTCCTTTGGGAGTTTCAACGAGGGCTGGTTTCAGCTGGCGAATTCTTTAAAGTCAAGAATCGGGCAACTAAGAAGACCCGAACCAATTAGGAGTTGTCAATCAAACATCATGTGGATCGGTCCTTGGAATCTCTTCAAACTCAGATGAAGGAATGAAGAGCTTATTATTGTAGCTGAGGCAAAGAGCCCCATCCTATACATTTAGAGATTCCATCCGAACACTCCCTTCCGACCTTCTATGCCAGTCAAGAGTCGGTCGTGAAGGGTATGGAGCTTGATGTTGGGTTGATTCCAGGAGAGGATTACAGCCAATGGATGGATGGCTCAGTCGACACAATTTCTTGGCCTTCTAACAAAAGTCTACTTCGTGAATACGAAATGGTGCCTGATTCGAGTATTAACAAGGGCTCCAAATCCTCACAATCCTGATTTTTGTAGATAGGATTTTTGTAGATTTAAAAATTCTTTGTAAAGAATACTGTAATAATTCTTTTGAAAGATTAATAAAATTCCGAGTAGCTTTTCTGTATCTGGTGTTTTGATTCTATTGCTCGCAAAATTTCAACTTGCCTATGATTGCTGAGTATCTTATTAAACCCGTTATTTCTGATGTTCGCGTACTTAACCGAGTATTATATTAAACTAGCTAACTTTGATGTTCGGGTAACTTCACCGAGTATCTAATTAAACCGGTTGTCACCCGACTAATGCTAAGTATCTTATTAAACTGGCTAACTCTGATGTTCAAGTAACTTCACCAAGTATCTTATTAAACCGGTTGTCACCCGAATAATGCCAAGTATCTTATTAAACTGCCTCTTGTAATCTTCATGCCAAGTATCTCATTAAACTGGCTAGCTCTGATGTTCGTGTAACTTCACCGAATATCTTATTAAACCGGTTGTCACCCGAATAATTTGAATGCCAAGTATCTTATTAAACTGGTTCTTTGTATTATTAATCGTGTCATCTTAAAACAGACAACTTTATACTTATGTTTCATACACGGTTGCTATTCGAACATTACATCATGGCTCACTATAATCATATGTTCGTGTCCTTACACATTACTAAGGACGTCTCCCCAATTTTTATGTGGTTTGCCGAATCATTAAGCTTTTTGAATTGCTTAACACAGCTATGCATTTCACCAAAATGTTTCCCGATAGCGTCCTGAGCTAGTGCATCGGGTTTGCCTTTTTGTAAAGGTCATTTTGACCTTGCTTGGCTGGTATGCTCCTTCGAGCTTCTCGGCCCATTCGGGATTTAATAGTCCATAGTATTCTATTTGCATGTTCTTATTATCAAGCTTGTCTTCCATATGTTCTTATTATCATATGCTTGTCTTCAATATGTTCTTATTATCATATGCTTTCTTTTAGAAATCCCGAGTTCGATTTTTTATTTATAACTGCAAAATCAATAAAGTTATAAATTCCAGCTAGTATTTATCCTAACTTAAATTGTCTTGACTAGAAAAAAGAACAAAAAACAATTTAAGGTTAGAAAATCTTCAGATATTGGGCATTGCATGGTCAAGGTAAAACGCCTCCATTAAGTCGTGCAATCCAATATGCCCTATGGCCAGCTATTCCTTCGACTTTGTACGGGTCTTCCCATTTATCAGTCAGGTAACCTGCAGCTTTATTTTTTGTGTTCAATGACACCTTTCTGAGTACCAGGTCTCTAGCTGGAGTTTTCTGTCCCGAACATGAGAGTTGTAGTGGCGAGCTACCCTTTACTGATATGCCATATTTCGTATTCGGGATTTTGCCCTTTTCTCTTCTAGCTCATCTAGACTTTTTAATAGCATATCAACGTTCTGCTCTTCATCGTATAGCCTGACCCCGGGGTGACGTATGTGACGTTTCTATAGGAATACCAGCTTCAGTTCCAAACGCTTAAGTTAATGGAGTTTCTCCTGTTGAAGTTCTCGTTGTTGTCTAATACACCCATAACACTTCATGAAGCTTTTCAACCCAGCTTCCTTTCTTGGCACTGCTTGCCCTTTGAGAGATGTCCTGGGATGTAGTGGATATCGAATTCACTTAGCTCGATTGCCTATTTGGTTAATCTTTCTGAAATCTCTGGTTTCTGTAAAATCTGCTTCAATGGGCAATCGGTGAGAACCTGGATTGTATAAGCCTGAAACTATTGGCCTTAGCTTTCTTACTGCTGAAACTAGTGCCAGGGCCATCTTTTCTACCTGTGAATATCTGGTCTCAGCTGGTAGAAGTGCCTTGCTGGTGTAGTACACTGGCTTTTGTACTCCATCTTCTATTCTGACTAGAACTGAGCTTGCTGCCAGTTCTGTAATTGACAAGTACAATTGGAGTATCTCCCCCATCTGAGGTTTTGAAAGGATGGGAGCATGTCCTAAGTACTCTTTAATTTTTAAGAAAGCATGCTCGTACTCTTCATTACATTCAAGTCCTTTCCCTTTTCTAATTACTTTAAAAAAGGGTGCACATCTGTCTGTGGCTTTTTTGAGATGAATCTTCCTAAGGAAGACAGACATCCAGTTAGGAGCTGTACTTCTTTGAGAGTCCTCTGTGAGGTCATTTTCTGCAGAGCCTGGATCTTCTCACGGTTGACTTCGATTCCTCTTTGATGGACTTGAAAACCTAGGAATCTTCCTGAAGGAACCCCGAATAAACACTTGTTCGGATTTAGCTTCATTTGGTATCTCCTCAAGACATCAAATATTTCCCTCAGATCTGAAGTATGCTTGTCTGCTGTGATGCTCTTGGTCAGCATGTCATCAATGTATACTTTCATGTTCCTTCCTATTTGCTGTGAAAAGATTTTGTTGATCAACCTTTGATAAGTTGCTTCTGCATTTTTCAATCCGAAGGGCATCACAGTATAGCAGTACAAACCCTGATCAGTTGTGAATACTGTTTTTTCTTCGTCAACCTTGTTCATCCTGATCTGATTATATCCCGAGTAAGCATCCATGAAACTGAGTAACTCATGGCTTGATGTAGCATCCACCAACTGATCTATCCTCGAAAGTGAAAAACTATCTTTCAGGCATGCCTTGTTCAGATCTATGAAATCTACACACATCCTCCACTGTCAATTCTTCTTTTGGACGAAGACTATATTAGCCACCCATTGAGGGTAATTGACCTCTCTAATTGATCCTACAGTGAGTAGCTTCTCTACTTCCTGTTTGATCTCCTGACTTCTTTCAAGATTGAATGATCTTCTCTTTTGTATCACCGCTTTTACATTCGGGTATACTGTGAGATGGTGAGATATTAGTCGGGCATCTATCCCGACCATGTCTTCATGACTCCAAGCGAACACATCCCTGTATTCTTTAAGTAGATCAATGAGCCTTTGTTTGACTCTTCCTTCCAGGTTAGCCCCGATCTTGACCTTTTTGTCTAGTTCATCTTCTTTCAGACTTATTTCTTCAACCGGTTCAGTTTTGGATTCATTCGGCTCCTCTCTTTGATCGAATTCGAATGATAGTGGCTTTTCGTTCTGACACGGCTGTGTTATAGTGCAAACCGTTCATTCTTGTCCTTGTATACTGACAGGTTAGCTCTTTGGGCCATCTCTTGGGATCTCTTGACTATCCCGACCCCCTGTTCGGTCGGGAATTTCATCATTAAGGCATAAGTGGCTGTTACGGCCTTAGTTTTATTCAGGAATGGTTGTCCCAATAGTGCATTATATGGCCAATTCTCCAAGTCTACCACCATGAAGTCGAGCAATACAGTTCTCTGGCAAGGTGCTACTCCAATCATTACAGGTAGCTTTACCATCCCGAGTGACCTGACCTCAACTCCCCCGAATCCTCTGAGTTGGGTATGGAAGGGTTGTAGGTCCTTTTGGTCTAACTTGAGTTGATCGTAGACGGCTATATTGAGAATGTCTGCTGAGCTTCCATTATTTACCAGGATTCTCCTGACTTTCCGGTGACCAATCCGGGCACTTATGACCAATGCGTCATTTGACAGAACATCGACGTCATGTGAGTTTGCTTCTGTGAATGTTATTGGGTCCCATCCTTCCTTTACCCTCTTTGGGTCTGGCTCGACCAAGTTTATATCAAAGTTATTTCTTACTTCTACTGCTTCTCTGATTTCCTGAGTTAGCTCTCGGTTACTTCTTCCAGTGGATGGTCCTCAAAAGATCGTATGTATTACTTGATTGGCCTCTGGACTGGCCCTTTGATTTTGACCAGAGCTGTGATCGACCCTGATCTCTTTCTTTGCTTCTGATTTTTCATCTTTTTTTAAGATCACATCTTATAAATGTCCTTCCCGAATACAGGTTTCTATGTAATCTCTGAGCTGGTAACACTTGGAAGTCTTATGATCGGTTTCCTTGTGGAACCTGCAGTATTTGGTTGTGTCTCATTGAGCAAACTGAGAATGACGGCGTGGCTCTTGTACCATATTCTTTGTTTTTATAATGGCCAGGATTTCTTCCTATTTTTTCTAAAGAGGGGTGTAGTTGGCGTACCTGCCTCGGTATTTTTCCGTGGTCTGTTCGGCGTTACACTTATTACCCCCATCCTTGCTCTTTTCTTTGTTGTTTCCTTTCTGTTTTCCCTTCTTGTTCTGTACCTTGGACTAGGTGTCTTTCTGTTCGGATTTTCCCCCATGCATGTAGCATCCTCCCGTGGTTAACTTTTCTTCTTCGGCCAATGCATATCCTCCCACCATATCCATCATGTCTGCATATCTGGTCAGTCGGGCTCTTCTTAAATCAAAAGATAGTTGTCCATTCTGCAGGTTGTTGATGAATGCAGCGATTATTGCTTCATCATTTGCACTGCCAATTTCTGATACTGCTTGGCCGAATCACTCTAGGTATTTCTTCAGCGACTTATCTTTCCCTTGCTTTATTTGAGAAAGGTAAGCCACTGACTTTTTCCTGTTAAAATTGCTCAGGAATTACCTTGAGAAGATCCTACTCAGTTCACTGAAACTTCTGATGCTTGCTGGGGGTAATCTCCCGAACCCCCTCGAATCCATATCTCCAAGAGTTTGTGGAAAATTGAGACATAGTAAGGGATCACTGTGGGCATACTGAGCCATGGCACTTTTATAGCGTCTCACATGCTCATTTGGATCTGTATCTTTCTTAAACTACTCTACGTGTGGCATCCTAAACCTTTCTGGGAATGGGGTCCATAAGATTTCCCTGGTGAATGGACTATCAGAATCATCGTCAGATAAATCGTTATACCTATAACGTCTGACCAATGCATCCATCTGTCGTCTATTGTTCTCGACTTCTCGAGTTAGGCTTTGGATTACGACGTCTCTGCCACTGGACTTCCCTAATGATCGAACCGCTGGGTGATTGTCATCCCTCTGTCTGGTTCTTCACTTTGTTACCAGGTTTCACGTAAGATTCCATGATGACTCTTGCGATGGTGCCGATCGTTATCTTCTGATGACGACTGATCCCTGTGCCGATCATGTTTGCGGTGTATAGTACGGACTGCCTGATCCTGGTTTTGCTTCTGGCGTGGTTGTTCCGCTTCAGATGTTTCACGTCCAGCCTGTTTGATTGGAGTAAGGTTCCTTCCAACTCCTGGTGTATTTATTTCTGGCCCTACTACCACCGAACGAAGCCTTGCAAGTGGGAGGTTAGGAGTTTGTGCTTATGTGGCTAGTAGATTAACTCCTTCCTTTGCTGCGTCTGCCACCAGTTGCTGCAACGCTTCTCGGAAATGTTGAGTCAGATCTCCACTAGTTGGAGGAACTTGTTGGATCCCTGCCAGGAATGTAGGTTGGTTTTCTGTTGTTGCAGTGAGATCCCGCGAGGTTTTTGCCAACATAGAAGTTGTAAGGAGATTTTTGGACATCCCCAAAATTGCTTCTGCTACCTGCCATTGCTTTTGATCAAGTCGAAGGTTCAAGCCCCTCAACCTAACGCCAATTGTTGATGTTGATTTCTGGATACGCCAACAAGGATTGGATTTCAGCTATTAATTCAAAGAGAAAGAGATTAGAGAAAGTAATAAAGACACAAATTTTACATGGTGAAACTCCGATGGCCGGAGAAACATCCTTGGGTGGTTGAGTGATCAACCAAGCCAAAATCCACTATGAATTTATGATGTTACAAGCTCTCGATCTCTCTTTCTTCTCTCTGTATTTTTTCTATTGATTGTTGTCTATCCCTTTTTTGGCGAGATTATGGATCTATTTATATGTTTATACAACCCTAATCTGCCTTGTACAAGTAATAGATCTTTGTATTTAATTACAATTATTTGCTTGGTTGAAGCTGATTGTCTTCTTTCCCGTTTCAAAGTCTTGTATTGAAATCGAATGGGATTCTAGTAGTACAGTCTGATTTGGACTTGTTTCCTTATAAAAATGTAGTCTTTTTAAAGAAATAAAGTTGTTGCCTGATTGGGAACCCTTCCAGCTCAGTATTCTGTTCTCTTTGGGAATCCTTGAAATGGATATCTTCGTGTATCCTTATGACTTGATCCACATGAGCTACTCACTGGGGCTTTTATTTGTTTTTCATCATGCTTGTCCCGAGTAAGGGCAATACTTGCTGGTCCCGAGTAGCTCATTTTTATCTCGAGTAACATCATTTGATCCCGAGTAGAAATGTCATTTAACCAATCCCGAGTGTCGTTAGCTGATCCCGAGTAAGATATAATATCGATTGGCCCTGAGTGGGTTTTGTTCAATATCTGCTTACTCGGGTTCTCTTCTTCGATGATGTCTTTGTAGGATATTTTCTAAATGCCTATTCATATGTCCACTTGGCAATTTATCCTCTTTGTTTGGTGACGTGTTCAAGCGATAAAATTCACATATGACAAAGTATATAAAAATGTTAATGGTTATTATATGATCCGATGGTTTATAGGTTTATTTTCTTTTATTCATCTCTATAATCAAGAAAGATAATTTGTTTAATGGTTGTTCTTGATATTTGTTTTGTACGTACGTATTTTTTTAAGTATATGTTGTGAAGGAGATTGTGATGTTCGAAAGGATTCAAAGAAAAAAAAACTACCATATGTACGCAAACGGCAGCAGCACGAGACAAGCTGCGCGTACCATGTGTGTGCGCTTCTATCTCTACTGTAGCTGCGTTTTTGGAAGTGCAAGGGAAATTTTAGGCTCTTCTTGGACCTCGGTTACGTGTTAGGGTAACACTTGGACCTTGGTACAGTAGGTGACAGCCCATTGGAAGCCAAATGGACAGCTTTGAAGCATCCAAGGCTGCTGTGTACGTTTTCGCGTGTGTGCGGACTTGAAGAATATTAAAGACCCTGAATTTACAAGAAGACCAAGGAATGCCTTGGATTATTTTTTGTAATTAGAATTGTTTAAGATAGATACCCCATTATACTCGGTCAACTTTTGTATATTTATTTTTAAGTCATGGGATGATTTGTATTTTTTAGTATTGTCATACATAAGAATGCCATATAGATTAGGTGTGCCTACACTTGCATTATAACATATCATACATATATAATTGCCATGATTTATGTGTTTCTTTTAATAAGATTAAAATAGGGTTTTAACATAATTGGCTATTAAAAATGAGATTAGTTTTTAGGAGTAAAAAATTGGCAATTCTTATTAATAACTAATCTATTTGTTAAAGAGTTTAATTAGTTAGATTAGCTAGGCCCAATACATTATTGGGATTAATTCGATTAAGGCCGTAATAATAATTGGACCGAATAATGTGCATTTAATTTTAACAGTTAAAACTTGATAAATTTCACATTTAATTCTATTCTATTTTAAATAGTTTACATAGATAAGAATTCCAATAATAAAATAGAATATTTTTCTAGAGCATTTTGAAAAGTTCTCCATCAGCTCAACCTCCATATGAGACCATACAACTAGTAAGAGGTACCACTCTAATGGGAGCCCTATGCATCCCTCATCTAAACTCTATTTCCTTTTGGACTTGTGCTATTTTCTACACTATATGAGAGTGTTCTCCAGTAACCTCACCACCAAAGAAACCCTCTACACGTGGTGGAGGGACCTCTCCCAAGGGAAGCCCTCATGAACTGGAATGCTACTATTAGAAGACTGGTTTCCTATAGAAAACCCATCATTGGCCTTCATGCAACTTAGTTATTTATCTACTGAAACCCCCTACAATAAGTTCTAGGGAGGCATTGTAAGCTCTCCAGAGTACTTATGTTGTAACACTTTGCGTTTGTAAGCTCCCCGAAGCACTTCTTATTGAAATATATAATGAATGGCAACTCTCCCTCCTCTTGATGCTGCCTAGGGATTTTTCCACACATGATCACTTAGGATACTTTTTCCCCCTAGACCAGTTTCATTAAATAAGGACTAACGATTCCTTACTTATCGTATTGGGCCTCTCACACCGTTCAAGTGAGCCACTAAGGTCCTGATTCGTTCGAGTTGAGACTCGAGCCTCATTACAATTATTGGAGACTTTTATCTACCCCAAGTATGCCTCTAAACAAGCTCCATTACTTGAGGACTAGAGCTCACCATTCTATCTAGTATTCATGTGGGACAAGTAGTGACCTATACATGAGAAGACTTTTCCTAGCGAACGGTCCACAATAAAAAGTGCATTTACAGAATATTTGATCTTCTGATCGATCTATGATAAAGTGCCTAGAGACTGGGATTCCTGGTACAGGAAGGCGCGATGCCTTTGACTGGAACTAGACCCCATCCAAGAAGTGATTGTGTTGATAAAAGGGCCATAGTTGCCTACCATGATCATCACCTAATCGGGATTCCTAGTGCAAAAAAGCCTGATGCCTTAGACTAAAACTAGACCCCCCTCCAAGAATCTGGTGCTAAAGTGGCCTTAGTTGCCTACCATGCTTATCCCCTAACCAGGATTCCTGGTGAAGGAGGGCATGATACCTTGTCCTGGGACAAGACCCCCTTCAAGAAGTGATTATGGTGCTAAAGTAGCCCATGTTGCCTACCATGATCATCATCTAATGAGGATTCCTGGTGTAGGAAGGCCTGATGCCTTAGACTTGAAACGTACAAACATGGTTAATTTGCCTTAAGCTAACCTGGAGGGGGGGAGGTTGGGGGGAATAGGTTAGTACACCTTTTTCATTCCCTTAAAACTAACTTATGTTTGTCCCTCTAGATAGCTTGTATCACAAATTTTATTAATCAAGCACAAGCAAAATCACTTCATTAAAGACATGCTTGATCAAACAAAGTTAATATTGATAACAACTTGTTGTAGGGTAAATCGATTAAAAAATGGTGGAAGCGAAAAAAGAGGTTTGAGTATATTTAAAAAATTTCCCTTTAAAAGAAAGAACCTTAACCTTAGATTAACTGTCGTATATTAAAAGTATCGTACCTTTTTCTCGTGACGATTTAAGTTGCACCGAATCGAATCCGTAAGATCTTCCAATCCAATCATGAACATGAATCACTTAGGGGTGTGGGCTTCCTTTCTTTGAATTGCATACCTGAGGATGGAAACAAACAAAAACTTTTTCCTTTTGTTAGTCACAATAATCCTCTAAGAGAAAACCAAAGAACGTTTGATCACTTGTGAATTATCAATCTATTTGATTGAAACTCTAGTGAACTCGATTCAATTTTTGTACACAAAACTCTTTTGATGTAAAGGATATTAATGTAAGAAAACAAGAAATGATCATAGCTTAATGAGGATTCTTATTGCAGAAAGGCCCGATCCCTTGGATTGGGAATAGACCCCCAAAAAAAAATGATTATACTGCTAAAGTGGCCAAACTTTCCTACCATGGTCATCACTTTGCTGGGATTCCTAGTCTAGAAAGGCCTGAGGTCTTAGAATGGGACTAGACCCTCTCGAAGAAGTGATTATGGTGCTAAAAGAGCCATTGTTGCCTACCTTGATCATCACCTAACCGGGATTCCTGGTGCAAGAAGGCCTGATTTCTTGGATTGGGACTAGAACCCCTCCAAGAAGTGATTGTGGTGTTAAAGTTGCCTTAGTTTCCTACCATGATCATCGCCTAACTGGGATTCCTGGTACTGGAAGGCCCGATGCTTGGACTGGGACCTGACCCCTTCCAATAAGTGATTATTTTGCTAAATTGGCCTAGGTTGCCTAACGTGATCATCGCCTAACTGGGATTCGTGATGCAGAAAGGCTTGATGCCTTGGATTGGGATTAGACCCCCTTTAAGAAGTGATTATAGTGCTAAAGTGGCCATACTTGCCTTCCATGATCATCACCTAACCAGGATTCCTGGTACAGGAAGGTTTGATGCCTTGTACTGGGACTAGACCCTCTCCTTGAAGTGATTATGGTGCTAAAGTGGCCTTAGTTGCTTACCATGATCATCGCCTGTCCGAGATTCCTGGTTCTTGAAGGCGGAATACCTTGGACTGGGACTTAACCCCCTCTAAGAAATGATTGCGGTGTTAAAATTGCCTTAGTTGTCTATCATGATCATTGCCTAACCCGGTATTCCTAGTGCAGGAAGTCCCATTGCCTTGGACTGGGACTATACCCCCTCCAAGTTGTGTTTGTGGTGCTAAATTGGCCTTTGTTTCCTAGCATGGTCATCGCCTAACCGGGACTCCTAGTGTAAGAAGGCCCGATGCCTTGGACTTAGACAAGACCCTCTCCAAAAAGTTATCTAGTGCATAAGTGTTCTTAGTTGCCTTCCTTGATCATTGTCTAAAAATGGAAAAAATATTTCTCGTGGCTCTCGGGCAACGCTTCACAAGCATTCTCAAAGTTCAAGACTAGTGGACTACTGTTAATCGCCAAAATGGCCATAAATTAAAGAATCATTTTTCTCAATGTCTATATCGGGACCTTGACTAGACCCGATCTATATCAAACTCAAATCCCTCATATAGCTTATCTCTACTGAGGTACCATGATACCGGGATACTAGAGTAGCAAATCCTCACCTGAGAAACGCGTCCACACAAGTGCATATCCTTCATGTTAGGCCATCAAGGCCGTCGAAGCAGCTAGGGTACCAAGGTACTAAAATATTTTAGCGTCAGGTTATCGTGGTACCGGTATACCATGGTACCAGTATACCAAGGTAATGGATCCCTCCAAGGGAGTAACGCCTTCCACATGAAGAAATCTAAGTTAAATTACACCTCACTAGTTGGAAATGTCAACCAAGGTATTGGTGTAACAAAATGCACATAACAAGACGATATGACAACTTAGAATCAAAGCCTTTTGACCAAGTAATTATTCAACAGTGAGGGGCTGAGCTAACACAACTTAATAGAAGATAAATGAGTTGTTCTCCATGAGAAAATAGGGGTCAAATGAATCAAGACCCGTCTGATTTGCATATGGGGCAATAAGAAATGTCACATTGGATTTTTTCACCAATTTAGGGGGATATGAGGGCCTATCAGCCTATAGCTTTTTAGAAGCCTCCCAACAACATTTATTACTCTCTAACATCCTCATGTGATGGTCATTTGATCCAAGAGCCACCTAAGCACCTCCTTCCAATGGAAAGTCACCAAAATGACACCTAATCGCCTTGTCATCGCCATATATGCCTTACTTCCATTTGGCAAGACCTAAACCAAAATAGGAGTGTGTTTACATGTGGGAACAATAAGCCCCCATTTTCCAAATACGTGCTCTCCATATCATAACCAAAACTCACTATATATGTGAAATCTTAGGTCTCACTTAAAGGACTTTTGGAACCTACAAGAACTGCCTCTATTCCAGACCATTTTACAGTGTTCTCCAGTAGCTCAACCTCAATGAGAGACCATACACCTAGAGGAGGTACCACTCCAATGGGAGCCCCTATGCATCCCTCCACCTAACTATATATCCCTCCACTTAGTAGGAGTGTTCTCCAGCAACCTCACCTCCAAAGAAACCCTATTCACATGGTGGATGGACCTCTCTAAAGGGAAGCCTTCATGCTCCTCTTTTGAGACAAGCGGGAATGCTATTATAGGATGACTAGTTTTTTAGAGAAAACCCCTCACTGGCCTTCATGCTATTTAGTAATTTATCTTCTAAAACCGCCTACAATCAGTTCTAGGGAGGCATTGTAAGCAATCTAGAGCTCTTATGTTGTAATACTTGGCTACTTGTGTAAGTTCCATGGAGTACTTCTTGTTTCATAAATAATTAATGGCCTCTATCCCTCCTCTGGAAACTGCTTATGGGTTTTCTAGTACATGATTACTTAAGATGCTTTTTTCCCCTAGGTCAGTCCAATTCAATCAAAAGAACTGTCATTCTCCCCTCTTTCTCCTTATTATGCATGTATGGGAGCTAGGCTCCAATAGTACTGGTCCTAGCTCTCTTATCCACCAATTTACATATCAAGTAACACATTACACATATGAGGTGTGTCCTCGGGTCTCTTTGTTGCACGGGTTGTGCATGAGTCCCTACTCGTGTAGTACCCTTGCACTAAGGTTAGTATCCTCGGGTTTGTATGTTGTACAGGTTGTGTACTGGTCCCTTACCCGTGCAGTACCCGTGTACTAGGCATTATCTTTCAAACCAATGTCATTTCATTATAGGTATAATATATATGTCAACTTCTTCCTCATTCATTTTTAATGCTTCAAAACCTATTTTTAGAGAAAGAAGAACACCCTTAGACAGAGAAGCTCAAAGACTTGTTTTTTAACTCTCCAAAACCCAAATCCATGAGCATCTAATCATAGTCATACATTATCTCATCATGGATCTTCTTCATTGAGTGATATAATAACTTCAACTTTCATTAATTGTTCTATCTACTCAAGATTTAGGCTTTATTGGATATTATTTGCAAAAACTCATGCTTTAATTATATATTTACATGAGTTATGACTTGATTGGGTTTTGTTTGTTGATATCTTTCCTTTAGCTCATATATGCCCTCTAGCTAAATCTATATGCTTTGCATTTAGATATTATAGATTAGGACTTATTGATTGCATTTGTTAAGTGCATTTACTGCCCTTGCTTTATTATGAAAACTTAGGTTAATTTGGCTCGTTTGATAATTAGATTGTTAGATTTGCAATATAACTATTTTCATATAATTAAGCATTCAGTGTTGCCTAGCATTAATTGCATTTAGAATATTTTCATATATTCACATAGGTTGTTGATCTCTTCTTTGAGAGTTAAGTCTTGTGACTACAAGGCGTAGTGCACAAGAAAATGAAGTCTTACAACCAAGGTGTGGTTGGCAAGCATTGATCAAGAATCACTATAAAGGCCCATTGGGTAGTAGTGGTGGGTTAGTGACCGAGAATGGTGTGACTAAAGGTCAACCTAGGTTGTAAATGTTGGGATTATGCTCGATAGAAAGAGTATAATAATGTATTTGACAATCTTTTCATATTAATAAAGTGATTTCTAGTTTAACAAATCTTATAGCATTTATAGTTAAATTATTATAATTTTCAAAAGTAAATAATAATAATGTCAAAAGACTATGAGAAAATAAGAATTGTTCATACACCTAGATATGTATGAGGTAGACACAATTTTTTAGTTAGTCTTGAATAATATTCACAACTTAAGATAAAAGGTTGGGCGCCTTTATCTTGTTAAAGTTGTAGTTTTTTTTGCTAGCATTTGAGTGGGATCAAATGTGTTATGATGAGTCTAAAATCATCAAAGTGTGGTATCTTTGGGCAAAAGAATCTAGTGCACTGGGTGCATTGAATTGGATCACAATGAAATACTTTATCTAGAACCGTCAGTGGATAAAAGTTTTCATTTGAAGAAAATCGGAGAGTCTAACTCAATCCTGAGATAAATGATGGACTTGTGGTTGCAAGTGTTATCATTTGAGCTATCAATGAGTACGATTATATAGCATAGTCTATCCTCGATAGTTTGGTGGTATTCATTTGTTAATCGATAGAGGACTTCATTTATAGATATGGATATCATGGCTCTTTTTATTAAATGAGAGTAGAATATCATCATATAGATGTTTTGAGGTATTGGATATTAAATCTTAACGTTAAGTTTTAAATAGTGTCTATTGAAACATGGCTTCTAGACAAGTCAAAATATCCAAGTTCAAAATGTGGTCATATGAGTAAATATTGTAACTTGGAGAGCTATTGGCGGTCTATGTGCATTACTGATATTCTTCACTAGGATACACTTTCTCCAATAAGGTTGTCTAGGGTATGAATGAGTAACATCAACATATTCTATCTTTATTTAAGAGTTCGATTTTAGTTCTTTAGTGGAATGAACTAAAATTAAATAGATCGAACCTAAGTGAATCATTTGTTGATTGTGATTGGGTTGTGTCTTTTGAAGCTTAAATTTAGATAGCCCGCGAAGATCCCCAATCCACACGAACTTGCTTGGATCACTTGATATATTCTACCGGACCAATTTAGAGGTCCATTTAGAATTGTATTAAGGCATGTGAACTTGTTTCTTTTTGTAAGAATAGGTCTAGTGCGCATGTGGACTTTTTATTAAGGTCCAATGGATTTAATAAAATAAGAAAAAAAAAATATGGCCCATATATATGTGTTGGGCGGCAAGGCTATTTAGAATAGCTTAATTATATTATTTTTATTTCATTATTTAATTAAATGGAAATTAATTAATTTGTTGATTAATTAATTATTTAATTAAAAGTCAAAATCTTTTTCTTTTAGGAGATGATCTCCTAATATTATACTATTGTTGATAATGTAATTAATATTAAAGACTATATTTGATAAGTAGATAAATAAAAAGAATTATTTATCTAATCAAATTAGGAAGTCTTTAATATGGTTACAAATACACTATTGAGTTGGATTAGGAGTCTCGGTGTAGGTTATAATTGCTTTTAGAAAAGAATTATTAACCACCTAAGGAAAAGATTCTTGCCCACCAAGTAAATCCTTTTTACTAGAGGATTTAGTCTCCTATATATATATATATATATACATATACTTGAAAATTTCGACCAAGCATGAATTTTTGGTGTGAGAAGTTGTTTTTTTATTTGTTTTTTATTGTTATATAAAAAAAAACTTCGTCAAGCTCATCGTGTGAAGAATTTGGCCAAGCATAGAGAAAAGAGGGAACGTTTTTGTTTTCGATAGTACACTAGTATCATTTGCATCAAAAGGGTTTTGTGTACAACATCGAATCAAGGTTCACGTGAGTTTCAATCAAATTGATTGATAATTCACAAGTGACCGGACGTTCTTTAGTTTTTTCTCTTGGAGGATTATTGTGACTAACAAAGAAGAAGATTTTGTTTGTTTCCATCCTCAGGTAAACAATTTAAAGAAAGGAAGCCCACACATCTAGGTGATTCACGTTCGTGATTGGATTGGAAGATCTTACGGATTCAATTCGACGCTAGTTCAATCGTCACAAAAAAAAAGGTACGATACTTTTTATATACATCAGTTAAACTAGGGTTATGGCTCTTGTTACAAAAAGCAACAATTTTTTTTATACGCAAACATTAATTTTATTAAATTTTATCACGCTTTCGTTGTACCCTTGGTATCAGAGCCTGGTTGTACCCTTGATTAATTGATGTATGTGTACGTGAATCTTTTTCTTTTTATTGTATATATGCATGTTTTAGAAAGATATGACACTCTAGGTATTCGTATATATATTTACATTGGAATGTATGGATATATATATATGTTTTATATGTGGTTAGTTATTACCCAATTTTGGTCCTAGAATTTCAATGTAATTTTGTTTTGGGATTGTAACAAGAAGGGTGGTCTATCATCGCCATAATTTCCTTCTTGATAGTTGCTAATTTTTTTTTTTTGTTGTAATAAAAAAAACTGCACTATTGTAATATTAAAAAATAAACTGCAGTATTTTTTTATTTATACTTCTTCTATAATACATTCAAGTATCGAAGATTCGAAGGTTTGAAGAATTGGAAGCAACCGGGACAAGTTTGGGATCGTGCGAGCCGTAGCAACGAAAGTGCGTGCAAAGAGCAAGCAGCCACATTTGTTGTGGCATGGAAAGCGCACGGCAGCCCTATGGAAGCCATGGGCTGCGAAGGACAGGCCTTTATGGGTTTGTGGCATGCACATGCCCATAGGTAAGGGCCAAGGGTGCGCACGCCCATGGGTGGCAGCAGAGAGAATCCGGACGACGAAGGTCGCGTGAAGACTTGTTTACCAAGAAAGGATTTTTTTGTATTCCAGGACATGTAATTTACTTGCTTTTCTAGGATGGACCAAAATTGTAGCTATTTATATTTTTTGTAAATATTGCAATGTTTGTCATTGTTCGATAACATGTCGTATAGAAAAGGAGTGCCACTCATATATCTCTTTTGGTATGAACATGCATTGAATGGTTTAAGTATCTAAATTGGCATCTAGGTAACTTGCTAAATCATTCTTTGGAAATCGATCACACGCCTTAAACAATTGAGTGGGAGAAGGTGTTTTGGAACACCTACGGCCTCCTAGTTTAGTTGAGCTTTATGTTTCGTGAATAACCCCCAAAGGGGTATTCATGAATGGAATTTAGCAAGACACTTCCATACAAGGATAGACTAGACAATTAACCCAAACGATATCTACTCCTAAATGAGGGATATTCGTGAGGGATTATATTGAAGGTCGATAACTTGGTAGCACACTCAATGTAATTTTATTAATATCCTCGCAAGAGTTCTTGTTAATAAAATTGCAAGGCTAAAATAGAAAACGTTGGTTGTTATGTTAACAATTAGGTGGGACCTAGTCCAACTAGTAAATGGTGCTTACTCTTAAAGAAGGCGTGACATTTATGGGTGTTGGATCTTCGTTGAATTTTTACAATTGAATTATTTTATTTAATTCAAGATAAATATTCAAAAGTGCTTTATCATGATTATTTACTTATATAATTTTTGTTATTGTTCAGAAATCATGACCCAATACCTAATCAACATCCTAAAAGATAATACTTTAACTGATGATAATTATGTCACATGGCAAAAGGAAAATTGGGTTGCTAATGCAAATTGAAAAACATAAAATTCGTTATGTCTATTCCTTAACAACCAAACTAATGAATCTACTTAGGAGCAAAGAGATGAGTATCACTAGTGAAAGTATTTAGATGAGATGGCTAAATGTACGTTACATTATAGCCACCATCTCTGAAGTGTTGCAACAGCAACATGAAGGAATGGAGACTGATGCTAATATAATGATGTCTCTAAAGGAGATGTTTGCTATGAGGTCTAGGATGACTAAGAGAGTGGCAGTGACTGCTTTTATAAATCTTAGGATGAAACCTGGACAAAGTGTAAAAGATCACATGATGAAAGTCATAGCACATCTCAACATTGATGAATTGAATGGTGTTGAGATAGATGGTGAGACCAAAATTGATATGATTATCACCTCACTATCAAATTCCTTTGATCAGTTTAAGTTGGACTACACCTTAAACAATAAGGAATACACCTTGCAAGGCCTGCTGCAAGATGTTCAGAGCACCAAGAAAATCCTTGTAAAAGGCAAGGGTCAAAAGATTCATATGCTTGGTAAGTTGCTACTGTTAAAGACCCGTAGGAAGGTCAAGATACAATAAAAGAAAAAGCAACTTGGGCCTTCTTAGAAGGAGACCAAGAAAGTAACCAAGATCAAAGGGAAGTGTTTCCTTTGTGGTGAAAATGGTCAAAGGAATAGACTGAATAAGAATGAATTCAACTTGCATTTATGCAATGGAGCGTTGGTATCTACTAGTGTAGTGGGAGATATAAGAATCAATTTAGATTCTTATAGGCATTTAGATTTAATAGACGTTTATTATGTACCTCAATTCAAGAAGAATTTAATTTCAGTTTCTTGTTTAAATAAATTTGAATATTCGGTTACTTTTAATAAAGGTTTTATTATTAGTAAGAATAACAAATTTGTTTGTAAAGGTACATTGGAAAATGGTTTATTCTAGTTGCATAGAAATATCTCTCACTTGCTAGACACGGAATCAACGAAACCTAATCATAAAAGAGTAAAAATTTTAAAAGATGAAACCCATCTATGGCATTTGTGCCTAGGTCATATTAACCATAATAGGATTAAAAGATTGGTTAGTGACGGACCTCTAAGTGACTTAAAGGTTGATGATCTACCAACTTGTGAATCTTGTTTGGAAGGTAAAATGACCAAAAGGTCGTTTACGAACAAAGGCACATGAGCCATTGAATGTTTAGGTTTGATACACACTGATGTGTGTGGACCTATGAGCATTCAAGCTATATGTGGATATGAGTATTTCATCACTTTCACGGATGATCACTCAAGATTTGGCTATGTGTATCTCATGAGACATAAGTTGGATGCTTTTGACATGTTAAAAACATTTAAAGCTGAAGTTGAAAATCAGCTTGAGAAACGCATAAAAATCTTGAGGTTTGATCGTGGTGGAGAATATCTATCTGATGAGTTTCAGCAATATCTTATTGATAATGGGAAAATTTCTCAGTTTTCTGCTCCAGGCTCACCTCAACAAAATGGGGTGGCAGAAAGGAGAAATAGAACTCTTTTGGACATGGTTAGATCTATGTTGAGTTATCCAACACTCCCTAATTTTTTTTTTGGGATATGCTTTACAAACCGTAATGTACATTCTAAACGATGTACCATCTAAGTCGGTTCCTAAAACACCGCATGAGTTGTGGACCAGGCGAAAGCCTAGTTTACAACACTTAAGGATATTTGGATGTCCTGCGCACATGTTAAAAGGAAAGACAGAAAACATAGAGTCCCGTTCAGAAACATGCATATTTGTAGGGTATCCAAAAGGAACAAAAGGATATTATTTTTATAGTCCTTCAGATCTTAAAGTATTTTTTTCGACAAATGATAAATTTATGGAAGAGGACTATATGAATATTTTTGTGCCTAAAAGTAGAATTGTCCTGAATGAGCTCTTACGAGATACAATTCCATAAGAGGTTTCACAACCAAGCCCAATTGTAAGTTCCATACCATTACAAGATCAACAATCTACTATACCTCATCATAGTGGGAGGGTTGTTAGACAACCCGAGAGATACATTGGTCTGGGAGAATCTATAGAGAATCTTCCGGACGACGATGATCCCTATTCGTACAAGGAAGAAATGGAAGATGTTGATTGTCGCCATTGGAAAAAGGCAATGCAATTTGAAATTGAATATATGTTCAAAAACAAAGTCTGGTCTCTTGCAGACTTGCCTAAAGGGATAAAACCTATCGGTTGCAAGTGGGTATACAAGAGGAAAAGAGGAATGGATGGAAAGGTGGAAACCTTTAAAGCTAGAATGGTAGCTATGGGTTATACACAGAAAGAAGGTATCGATTATGAAGAAACCTTCTCTCATGTGGCCATGCTTAAGTCCATTAGGATACTCTTATCCATTGCGGTATCTCTAGACTTAGAGATTTGGCAAATGGACGTCAAGACAACTTTCCTTAATGGAAGTCTTGATGAAAGCATCTATATGATGCAACCATAAGGAATATTGAAAAGGGCCAAGAGGAAAGGCTATGCAAGTTGCAAATATCCACATATGGATTGAAGCAAGCATCTGGATCTAGAACATAAGGTTCAATCAAGCCGTGAAAAGTTTTGGATTTATTCAAAACCTTGATGAACCTTATGTATACAAAAAGATTAAAGGTGACAAGTTTGTTTTCCTAGTTCTTTACGATGTTGATATACTACTCATCGTAAACGATGTAGGTGTATTAACATCAATAAAAAAATGGTTGGAAAAATAATTTGATATGAAGGACTTAGGAGAAGTAAGTTATATTCTTGGTATCCAAGTCATAAAGGATAGAAAGAATAGAACGATTGCATTATCCCAAGCTTTATATATTGATAAAATATTGTCTAGGTTTTCCATGCAAGATTCCAAGAAAGATATGTTACCTTTCAGAAATGGAATCAAACTTTCTAAGGAACAAGTTCCTAAGAATGAGTATGAAGAGCAATTCATGAGTAATGGAGTAGTGACTTCTTCTAAGTCCTGATGCGAATAAGCAGATCACTATCTATTGTGACAGTAATGGAGTAGTGGCTAATTCGAGAGAACCAAGAAGTCATAAGATAGGGAAACACATTGAAAGAAAGTATCACCTTCTAAGGGATATTTAGAGGTGATGTGACGATTACCAAGATCATATCAGCAGATAATCTAACAGATCCCTTTATAAAGGCTCTTAAAAAAAAGAGTTTTGATGAGCATCTTGAGAACATGGGGATGAGAAATATGTAACATTTGCTATAGAGCAAGTGGGAGATTGTTGGGATTATACTCGATAGCAAGAGTGTAATAATGTATTTGATAATCTTTTCATATGAATAAAGTGAATTCTATTTTAACAAATCTTATAGCCTTTATAGTTTAATTATTATAATTGTCAAAAGTAAATAATCATAAGGTCAAAAGACTATGAGAAATGAAGAATTGTTCGTACATCTGGATATGTATGAGGTAGACACAATTCTTTAGTTAGTCTTGAATAATATTCACAACTTAAGATAAAAGGTTGGGCGTCTTTATCTTGTTGAAGTTGTAGATTCTTTTGCTAGCATTTGAGTGGGATCAAATGTGTTATGATTAGTCTTTAATCATCAAAGTGTGGTGTCTTTATGCAAAAGAATCTAGTGCACTGGGTGCATTGAATTGGATCACAATGAAATACTTTATCTAGAACCGTCAGTGGATAAAAGTTTTCATTTGAAGACAATCGGAGAGCTTATCTCAATCCTGAGATAAATGATGGACTTATGGTTGCAAGTGTTATCATTTGAGCTATCAATGAGTACGAATATATAACATAGTCTATCCTCGACAGTTTGGTGGTATTCATTTGTTAATCAATAGAGGACTTCATTTATAGATATGGACATCGTGGCTCCATTTATTAAATGAGAGTAGAATATCATCATATGGATATTTTGAGGTATTGGATATTAAATCTTAACGTTAAGTTTTCAATAGTGTCTATTGAAACAGGGCTTCTGGACAAGTCAAAATATCCAAGTTCAAAATGTGGTCATATGAGTAAATATGTTAACTTGGAGAGCTATAGGTGGTCTATGAGCTATTGGGGATTACTGATATTCTCATGAGGAAACACTTTCTCCAATAAGGTTGTCTATGGTATGAATGAGTAACATCAACTTATTTTATCTTTATTTAAGAGTTCAATTGTACTTCTTTCATGGAATGAACTAAAATTAAATAGATTGGACCTAAGTGAATCATTTGTTGATTGTGATTGGGTTGTGTCTATTGGAGCTCAAATTTAGATAGCCCGCCAAGATCCCCAATCCACACGAACTTGCACGGATCACTTCATGTATTCTATTGGACCAAATTAGGGGTCCATTTAGAATTGTATTAAGGCATATGAACTTGTTTCTTTTTGTAAGAATAGGTCTAGTTCACATGTGGACTTTTTATTAAAGTTCAATGGATTTAATAAAATAAGAAAAATAATATATGGCTCATATATATGTGTTGGGCAGCAAGGCTATTTAGAATAGCTTAATTATATTATTTTTATTTTATTATTTAATTAAATAGAAATTAATTAATTTGTTGTTTAATTAATTATTTAATTAAAAGTGAAAATCGTTTTCTTTTTTTGAGATGGTCTTTTAATATTATACTATTGTTGGTAGTATAGTTAATATTAAAGACTATATTTGATAAGTAGATAAATAAAAGGAATTATTTATCTAATCAAATTAGGAAGTCTTTAATATGGTTATAAATACACTATTGAGTTGGATTAGGAATCTTGGTGTAGGATAGAATTCCTTTTAGAAAATAATTCTTAACCACCAAGTAAATCCACCTAAGGAAAGGATTCTTGCCCACCAAATAAATCCTTTTTAGTAGAGGATTTGGTCTCCTGTATATATATACTTGTAAATTTCGACCAACCATGAATTTTTGGTGTGACAAGTTGTCTTTTATTTGTTTTTTATTATTATAATAAAAAAAACTTCGTCCAACTTATCGTGTGAATAATTCGGCCAAGCATAGAGAAAATAGGGAACGTTTTTGTTTTCGATAGTACACTACTATCCTTTGCATCAAAAAGGTTTTGTGTACAACATCAAATCAAGGTTCACGCGAGTTTCAATCAAATTGATTGATAATTCACAAGTGACCGGACGTTCTTTGGTTTTTTCTCTTGGAGGATTATTGTAACTAACAAAGAAGAAGATTTTGTTTGTTTCCATCCTCAGGCGTACAATTTAAAGAAAGAAAGTCCACACTCCTAGGTGATTCACGTTCATGATTGGAAAATCGACGCTAGTTCAATCGTCACAAAAAAAATGGTACGATATTGTTTATATACATCAATTAATCTAGGGTTAAGGTTCTTGTTATTAAAAGGAAATTTTTTTATTTATACGCAAACCCTAATTTTATTAAATTTTATCACACTTCCTTTGCGCGGGGTTTTATTTTCCCTACAGTAAACATCGTTACAATATTGGATTTGAGGATCGTAGTGGCTAATTGGTTAGCTTGTGGTTTTTCCCTTGTTGAAGGGTTTCCATGTAAAAATCAATTGTTATTTATATTTCTATATTTTATACTTGATTTTATATATTTGTTTATGGGGTAAATTTTAATATTGAATAATCAAGAAAAGTAGGTAATTAACTCGATTAAAATCTATTCACCCCCCATCCCTTTAGGTTGTTAGACACATGTTTAAGTTTATTTTCAATTGGTACCAGAGCGGGTTCCTAGACCTAATTTGGTGATCCAAGCTCTTGTTTGTGTGTCTAGTATTTGTTTGCATTTTTTATTGTTGCATTCTTTTGTATTCATCTCATTCATTAAACACTACGAATTTGAGATATGTTAGAGGGTGATTTGACCTCCAAAGTTGAGAGGGAGGAAAGTGACTCTGATTAAAAGATGACTCTTTTGATAAAGTGATTTAAGAGATTCATTAAATCTCACAAGAAGGGTATAACCTTCAAAGTGAAGGAGGAGAATAATTTGACCATACTAAAGAAGGATTAAGCAAGTAAGGATAAATCATCAATGGTAGATTACCAATGCCTTGAGTGTGGTGGATTTGGCCATGTTGACTCCGTGTGTGATAACTTGAAGAACAAGAAAAGAGAAGAAGCTATGATCATTACTTAGAGTGATAGAGAAGTTCAAGTAGTTGAAGGAAGTTTCACAAGCTCGGTTGAGTCTAAGAACAACTATTGTGCCTTTCTGGTCTCTTACCATGAAAAATCTAAAGCCGTCACCAAATGTTTGTCACTTGATGGATTCAAGAAGGGTGACTTAGAGAGTGGAGACCAAAGAGAAGCAAGCTTGAGAGAAGCTAACCTTGATGATATGACCCACGAAAGCACATGTGGGAGAAGCTTTGATCAAGAAAGCACTTGCTCCGGAAACTCATGTGTTAATGTGGTGAATTTTCATGAGTTCATTGACTACCTTCAAAAATGTTTGAAGGAGAAACATGATGAAGTTCTAAGGTTGATGGAAGAAAATCTCCAACTAAGAACAAAAGTGACTAACTTAGATGATGAAGTGTCACTTGTTAAAGTGACTAAGATGATGATGGAGAAAGAACTTGAAGAGGCATGAAATACAATTGCTAAAGTGACTTCAAGTTTGGAAAAACTTGACCACATGTTGAGCATTGGAAAGAAGTTGAATGACATGAGAGGGCTTGGCTTTGTAGATGATGGGTCCACACCATCATCGTATAAGATAACTTTTTTGAAGGAATGTATCCCTAAGTTGCCTCCTCCATCTCAACTTCCGACGAAGACTTCCATTGATAACTTCTTTAAGACAGACATGATTGATGTGTCCAAATAAGAGAAAGAGATTGAAGATTGCCACTAAAGGATGAAGATAATGAAAGATGAGCTTGCTGACAAAGAAAACTCCTTGAAAATTGTCAATGATAGAGTGATGAGGTGCCTTGAAGAATCAATGAAGGCCAAGGTCAAACAACCTTAAGCTCAAGGTAAAAGGATAGCCTTATCCAAGCAATCTTCAACTCAAGGAACGTCCTCACAAGCCTTGGCAACTCAACCAAAGCCTAGGCAATCCAAGAATAAAGGACAAGCCCTTAAGAATTCAATCACCACCTCTAACAAGCCAACTATGAGGAAAGGAGGTGATCACAAGAAATGTGTTAAACCAAGAAGGCATGATTAACTGACACAACCAACTCAATAAGATAGACCACAAATATGCCACCAATCGGTTCAAGCACCAAAGAGAAGGAAACCAATGCACCATCAAAGACAACCTCATCAACATGGCATGGCCTCGATGAGATCTTAATGTTGTGGTATGATTGGTCACTTAAGCCCAAATTGCATTAAATACATTAATAGGTGTAGGTTAGAGAGCCTTAAAGAAAACAGTTGAAAAGGAGGGCAAGTTTGCATGAACCTAGGAAATTTAGAAACATAACAATGACTATTAGAAATGGTAAAGTGGAACTTAGGTGGGTTTGAAAGAATGAACCCACTTGCCTTACTGCCCATGTGACACCCATAGACTCAACTAGGTCTCATGGACTTGGTAGGTCTATAGGGACTCATACCTCTGATCGTGCCAAAATTGTCATACATTTTTGCCCTTAATTCTATTTCCCTTGTCTAATTTTTGTGCGTTTTTATGTATCTTATGGGTCTTTTGATATGTTTACAGGTAATTAGGTGCAATTTCAGAATAAAGGAAGGAAAACGTGAAGGTTGTGCATAAATAGGTCAAAATCAATGAAGAAAAAGGGTCAATGTATGGGTCCTTACCTGAGAACAAACAGTGCAAAAACCGTGCACATGAGCATGACCAAAAAAGCAGATCATTGGCCATCAGGTCACTACAGGGGTTACTGCATGGGTCAGTACATGTACAATTTAGAGAGAAGAAAAGGGAAGCATCAGGGCACTGCGCGGGTGCCTACCCTGGCACTACCCATGCAATTTGCACATCAGAACTGCCATATCAGTATTTTCAGACCTAAATTTAGAGCCTTATAAATATAACTTGTTCATATTTCGAAGGACATTTCCACACAGACTTCCACACTCTTGCAGACTCTCTCACACTCTTTCTCACATCTCTAATCACTAACCTAGATTTAGGAATCATCTCTTACCCAATCTAACCATCTTTCATCCTCATCTACTCAAGGACACTTGAAGATTTGGATTCAAGTTTTAAGGACCCCATTTTATTATTGGCTCATTTCATCACAAATCACATTGGGGATGTTTGTGTAACTGGTATCATAAGTTCTATAAGTGTGTTTTCTTGAAGACATGTTTCCAGTCATCTCATGAACTTCAAGAGGTAATTCACTTGTGCTTAATTCTCTTTGAAAAGGTTTTAGTTGCACACACTAATATCTCATGCATTTGTATAGACTTGCATTTGTTGTTGAACACACACTTACATGCATTTGAGTTGTTATGCATTTGTTTCTTATTGCTATTGTGTGCATTCCTTCACAATCACACTTTCACTTCATTTCTAGATTGAAGTGAGGTTTTGCGTAGTGTCTAAATTTGCATGATGGTGTTCTTGTTTTAGTGCGTTAATTGACCATTTAAGAAGGTCTCATTCTTCTCTTGTTTTGGTCTTTGGTCACATGGTTGTTTTCATGAGTTTGGACATCTATGTTGTTGTCCAAATCTGACATTTGGTGACTCATTTGACAATAACTCTTTTTATAGTTATCCAAATCATGTTTTGTTGATTGAAGTAGAAAGTAGACTTAAATACCTTTCCAATGGTATAATATACGAAAGGTTTGGATGTCTTTTGGTCAAGTTTTGAACCTCTTGAAGTTATCTTTTGCACAGGTTATGCACAAGTCCATACCCATGCAGTACCCGTGCACTGAGGATGTGTGTCCTTAGGTCTCTCTATTGCATGGGATGTGAACGAGTCCCTACCCATGCAATATATGTGCACTGAGGTTGGTATCCTCGGGTTTGTATATTGCACGGGCTGCGCACGGGTCCCTTACCATTTTAGTACCCGTGCACTGGGGATTATTTTTCTAAACAATGTCATTTGATGTGTGTGTATATATATATATACATGTCATTTTCTTCCCCATTCATTTTTAGAGATTAAAAACTATTTTTAGAGAGAGGAAGAATCCCTTTAGAGAGAGAAGCTCCAAGACTTTTTTTTAACTCTCCAAAACCCAAATCCATGAGCATCCAATCATAGTCATGCATCATCTCATCATGAATCATCTTCATTGAGTGACTTGGTAAGTAAAACAAACTTCTATAGGGAAAAATCGGTTCAAAAATGCGGCGGAAGCATAAAATTAGGGTTTGATATATTTAAAAATTTTCCCTTTAATAAAAAAAACCTTAACCCTAGATTAATAGAAGTATATTAAAAGTATCGTACCTTTTTTCTCATGACGATTGAACTAGCGCCGAATTGAATCCGCAAGAACTTCCAATCCAATCACGAACATGAATCACCTAGGAGTGTGGGCTCCCTTTGTTTTAGTAGTATACCTGAGGATGGAAACAACCAAAATCTTTTTCTTTGTTAGACACACCAATCCTCCAGGAGAAAGTCCAAGAACGTCCGGTCACTTGTGAATTATTAATCTATTTGATTGAAACTCATGTGAACCCGATTCGATTTTTATACACAAAACCCTTTTGATGTAAAGGATGCTAGTGCACTATCGAAAACAAAAACGTTCTCTTTTTCTCTTCTCTTTAGCTGAATTCTAAACACAAAAGTTGGATGAAGTTTTCTTTTTAACTATATAATCAAAAAAAAAAAAAAACTTCTCTTAAGACACCAACAAGCCTTGGCCGAATTCCTCTTTAGAAATATATATAGGTGTCCAAATCCTCTCCTAAGGAGGATTTACTTGATGGGCAAGAATCCTCTCCTTAGGTGGATTTACTTGGAGACAAAGAATCTTTTTCAAAGAAAGATTTCTTTTCCACACCAAGACTCTTAATCCAACTCAAATAGTGTATTTATTCAATAACCGAGTATTGAATATAATTAAGTTGTGACTAAATTAAAACTTCATAATTTGACCAACTGCCTTTAATAGAAATCAAATACTTTCTAATTTGATAAGATAACCAAATTCCTATTATTTATCTACTTATCAAATATAGTATTTGATACTTATCATATTACCAATATTAATATGACTCTAGGAGACCATCTCCTACTAGGAAACAGGTTTTGACTTTAAATTAAATAATTAATTAATTAATTAATTAATTTCTATTTAACTAAATATTAAAATAAAAAAAATAATATATTAAGCTAATATATTAAGCTAATATATATAGCCTTGCCGCCCAAGACCACACATGGGCACATATATATATATATATATATATATATATATATATATATATATATAAATTTTATAAAATCCATTGGTCCTTAATAAAATGTCCACATGTGAACTAGACACATTCTTACAAAAATAAAAACAAGTCCACTTGCCTTAATACAATTTTAAATGGACCCGTAAATTGGTCCGGTAGAATATCAAGTGACCCATGCTAGTTTGTGTGGATTGGGGATCTTGGCAGGCTATCTAAATTTAAGCTCTAATAGACATAACCTAATCACAATCAACAAATTATTCACTTAGGTCCAATCTATTAATTTTAATTCATTCCACTAAAGACCTAAAATTGAACTCTTAAATAAAGATAGAATAAGTTAATATTACTCATTCATACCCTGGACAATCTTAATGGAGAAAATGTATCATCGTGAAGAATATCAGCAATTGCCAAGAGCTCATAGACCACCTATAGTTCTCCAAGTTACCATATTTACTCATATGACCACATTTTGAACTTGGATATTTTTACTAGTCCATAAGCCATATTTCAGCAGTCACTATTGAAAACTTAACATTAAGATTTAATATCCAATACCTCAAAACATCCATATGATGATATTTTACTCTCATTTAATAATGGAGTCACGATGTCCATATCTATAAATGAAGTCCTCTATCGATTAACAAATGAATACCAACCAAACTATCGAGGATAGATTATGCTATATAATCATACTCATTAATAGCTCAAATGATAACACTTGCAACCATAAGTCAATTATTTATCTCAGGATTGAGATAGACTCTCCGATTGTCTTCAAGTGAAACTTTTATCCATTGACAGTTCTGGATAAAGTATTTCACTATAATCCTATTCAAGGCACCCAGTGCACTAGATTCTTTTACCTAAAGACACCACACTTTGATGATTTTAGACTCATCATAACACATTTGATCTCACTCAAATGCTAGCAAAAGAATCTACAACTTTAACAAGATAAAGGTTAAAGGTGCCTAACATTTATCTTAAAGTGTGAATATTATTCAAGACTAACTAAAGAACTGTGTCTACCTCATACATATCTAGATGTACGAACGATTCTTCTTTTCTCATTGTCTTTTGACCTTACAATTATTTACTTTTGACAATTATAATAATTAAACTATAAATGCTATAAGATTTGTTAAATTAGAAATCACTTTTATTAATATGAAAAGATTGTCAAATACATTATTACACTCTTGATATCGAGCATAATCCCAACAACCTCATCTTTCATTAATTATTCTATCTTCTAAAGATTTAGTCTTTATTGCATATTACGTGCAAATACTCATTCTTTAATTATATATTTACATGAGTTATGACTTGGTTGGGTTTTGTTTGTTTATATCTTGCATTTAGGTTATATTTGCCTTCTAGATAAATCTATATTCTTTGCATTTAAATATTATTGATTAGGACTTATTCATTGTATTTGTTAATTGCATTTATTTTTCTTGCCTTATTATGACGACTTAGGTTGATTTGGCTTGTTTGATAATTAGATTGTTATATTTGCATCTCAACATCTAATTAAGCATTTTGTTTTTCCTAGCATTAATTTTATTTAGAATATTTTTATATATTCACATAGGTTGTTAATCTCTTATTTGAGAGTTAAGTATTGTGACTACAAGGTGTAACGTCTAAGCAAGTGAAGTCTTGCAACTAAGGTATGGTTGGCAAGCATTGATCAAGAATCACTTTAAAGGCCCGTTGGGTAGTAGTGGTGGGTTAGTGACTGAGAATGGTGTGACTAGAGGTCAACCTAGATTGTAAACATCATTACTATAGTGGATTTGAGGATCGTAGTGGCTAAACGATTAGCCCATGGTTTTTCCCTTGTTGAAGGGTTTCAACGTAAAAATCAAGTGTTATTCCATATTTTATACTTGATTTTGTATGTTTTTTATAGGGTAATTTTTTTTATATTGACTAATCGAGAAAATTTGGTAATTAACTTGATTAAAACCTATGAACACCTCTTCTAGGTTGTTAGACACACATTTAAGTTTTATTTTCAGAGACAGAGGATGCTATCGCATATGAGGAATGACCAGGATGATGAGAGCGAAGACAAGAAGGATCCTGGTGCAATGCCTACTTCAGTCACAAAGCCAACCCCGGAGTAGAGGCTAGCTTGTTTTGTTACTTGGGAAACCGAGTTCTCTCAGCAAATGCCCCCATGGGTTACAAAGATATTAGAGCAGGTGGCTAATCCGAGGAAGCACTGCATGATAATACGTTGATAGGTAAGAAATGATTTGGAGGAGTAGGCCCTACCTCAGAGCAACAACCTGGTCCCACTCGTTTCTACGAGCGTTGCTAACCTCCCCAATCATAGCAGTAACAGTAGGATGAGGAGATACCCTTAGACCGTGACAGAGATGCCACTACAATTTGAAACCTCTTCATGCATTTTACATACTAGTTACATAGTTTATTTTTGTATTTACTTTCTTACGTTACTGAACTTTTAGTATTTCGGCATTTTACTTTACTAGTGGTTTAGTTTGATAGATTACTTTTACTTCTCTTTGTCTTTTCCTTAGTTGCTGGATTATGTTTTGTTTTTGTTTGTTTTACACATTTTTTAAACTTAATCATTGTTTTGGGGATTTAGCAACTTTTGGAATCTTTTATCGAATTTTTAGCTATTGTTAAGTGTGGTTTTTGTTGTGCTTAGTGCCTAGGAATACCTGCTAGTGGATCAAGGTATATTTAATTATATTTTATTTTCACATTTTTTGAAGCGCCTAGCTTGCCGGGTTTGCATTGTCCATGCTCAAAATGATGAATATTGAGGGCAATGTTGAATCTAGGTTTGGCGTATAGGCGCCTCTAATATGCATAATGTGAAATTTTAGGATTTCAATTCTGCATGCTTTGTTTTTGTGAGTCATTCAAAAATTCAAATTCAATTTTTTTATGAAATAGGCCATAATTGTGCATAATTTTCTTGGTTTGATGCCTTTGTCATGTACTCATTGACAATCTAAGAATGCATGCATGACATGAGTTAGTCCCATAAGCTCATAGTTTAAGTAGAGGTTGCCATTCTTTTGAGTGTGTAGGTCTATTAGTGGAGACTTCCCTTAGTAAGAACCACAAACACGAGCCTTAAAAAGCTCATTCATGAGGGATCTATTTTTATACTCCTAGACATGCTTCACATTCTCTTGTGCACCATATGCACCATTAATAATAGAACATTCTTAAATTGTGGATATAATGTCATTTGTTTTCACTTTTTAGTGGTTAGCCTACTTGAAGGGATGATAGGACTGTTATAGAATATGTCTAAACACTTTCACCCAATTCCAATCCAATTTGTGTTTCAAAGGTCTAACAATGGTGGCCAAGCACCTAAACCAAACACTTTCCCAAACAATAACGAACCTAAACACAAGCCATACCTTAACTTTCAGATCTTGCTTTACTAATTAGTGTCAAAGTCTTATTTAGCATTTATCTCAAGCCTTAGCAAATTATATTCAGGAATATTCTGTAAATAATTATGATCTTGTAACTTTTTGAATGGTTAAGGTTCTCTTGAAGGAAAAAAAAGGGAAAAAATAAAAAAATTGTATATATATAAAAATAAATAATTTTGAGCCTTGTATATGTCTAGTTGTAAAGCTGCTCAAATTGAGCTTATTTAGAAATTTGGTTTTGAAACTTTTAATAGCTTAAATTTAGCTCATTTTTCTTGAGTCGCAATATTGATCGGAAGTCTTCCCACGTCTTCCCGTAACCACCCTTCACCACGAAACACCCCCATCCCTATCAATTTGTAGGAAAAGTAAATTTGATCTTGTATGACTCCCACTTGAGAGTGCAAACTTTTGTCAGGCTCTATCACATTCAAGGTTATTGGTTCCTTTCATGAGACACATTCACTTAAAAAAAGAGTGTTCAATTCTTGAATACATGTATGCTCCTTAATTTGTTTCCATTTTATAAACTCATTCATGTACACATTTATTTGTGATAACATAGGTTTTGAGAAGAAAAACTAGAGTGAATCTTGTAAGGACCTAGTGTCGAGGTGAAATATGTCTAAAGTGCTTATTTGAGTGGTCACCAAAGCAAGGACATTTCAATGTGGGATTCATGAGCTGCATTTGCATTCATTGGATTAATTTTGGGTTATTTCAATTATAGTATATCTCTCATGGTATCTTATCATGATTGGCATTCGCAGTTTGTTTTGTTTTGTTTTGTTTGTTTGTTTTTTTTAATCTATGCTTATAGGGGTATAGTTTACAAATTCCTTTTCTGATTTTTGGTTTGCTTGATATCCATGTTTTTTTTTTCATTTTGCTCGCAGATGAGCAATGGCTAGGTTTGGAGGTGTTTGATCGTATGAATTCAATACCAGATTTTATCCCCCATTTCCTAACCTCTCGATCGTTTCTTAGGTAAAATTCGGTGTTTAATATTGCTGTTAGAGTAATTTTGGGTTTTAGGTGACATATGAACCTTCTGGGCCCAAGTTACGAATATGGAGTCAAATGTGAAGAAAATGACATCAACCATTAGAAGAAGAAGGATTCAGCGGTTGTGGTGGCCACCGGTACAACCGTTGTTCAAACTCTAGAATTCACAAAATGACTAGGTTCATTTGGCGGTGACCTTGACCGCCGTTATAACTGTAGATTTTACTCTAAAAAGTACAAGACTATTTAGCGACAGCATTCAACCGTCGTGGTGGCCGCCTTTCATCTCCCTGAATGTCCACCTTCATTCAACGGGAACATGGCCGCTGAATCCAACCACCATTTAATGCCACATCAGCAAAATGAGATTTTTCCCCAATATCATGTGATTCCCATATAACTATCCCTTTATCTTATCCTCAGAAGGGGATCCCACCATTCTTTAAATCCCTAAGCACTCTCTTTAAACCCACATTAGCCAAATCTTCACATTTCCCACACGCACTCACTTCCGACCACCAAATACCTAACTTTCCTGCCAAAACCCATTAATTCATCCACATCTCGGGATTCATTAAAGGGAGTATAAGAGTTCCACCAAGGTAAAGGGGAATCTAAAACATTAAAGAAACTAGAAGATTTCTTGAAGGCTTTCATGGGTCTATTCTACAACTTTGCTCCCTTTATTTGTATTTCTAATCTGTGTAACTAAACCTTCTTATTGGGGAATAGATGACATAACCTATGTGATAATTCTATGTACGTGAACTAGTCATATGTTATTATGAATCCTCTCTTGGTATATTCCATTTTCATTGCTTTAAAGTTACCATTTTATTTGTATTTATAATCTGTGTAACTAAACCTTCTTATTGAGGTTCAATTAGTTGTTTGTAAAGTGGTTCACATATATGAAGATGGTGGTTTAGAGTTAGAATGGTTTTCAACTCATTCTCCAACCTCAAGCATTTATGAATTGGAATATATGATTTGAATATTTTACATATGATGAGTCTTTGAATGTGTTCTTAAGAATTTGTTTAGGTGAATACTCATAGTGGGGTTCACTTTAGTGGAACTTGAAGTTATATTCTTACTAAGGCTCGTAGTAGGGTTTACTTGAGTTAAGGTTTGAATTTGGATTATAAATGATTTACATAACTTTTTGAACAAACCTTGATTTGGATTGAAGCACATAATTGGACTTGTTCACTACATTAGGAAACATGTTGGTTGTTAAATCATTTCCCAAACATCCTTTCCCATACCTTCACATTCACTCAACTTTAATCGTTTGCTTTTAGATTAACTTTGTTTAGTTTAATTTAGTTCTCAAAACAACTTCCAAACCAAAAATGAAATTTAGTTTTTGGCACGTAGTTTAGATTAGTGTAAATATGTTAGCTATAGCCAAATATCCTACAATTTGTGCATTCCAAGCGTTGAATTTTTGGTACTTGCAAAAGTTCGATCAATAAGCTGTCTGAAACTAACGCGACGCTTGTGGATGCATTGGAGAGACTCGGTAAGCTATTGATGAACTTGTTATCCAGACCCAGGGTGAGCTCATGCAATAAAACTTGTTTGGTCACACTGATTACTAGAATCCTGATAAGGATATCGAGGTGTAGGAACTGTGGAATGAGTTGAAAGCACTTGATACAGATGATGACAAGAACAAGGATAAAGAGAGAGGATCAGAAACTGAGTTGGAGAAGGAAGTTGCTGAGAGCAATGATAAGGATGACTTAGAAGTGGCCAGCCAAAATCAAGACCAAGACAGTTGAACAGTCTCTTTTTTATGTAATTTGATTTTGATTGAAGGGGTGGACGATATGTTGCCCCCTTCGAAAGTTATAATATGTTTAACATTTATTAAATATTTTGATAATTTGCTTAGTACTTTTCATATATTGTATTTTGATATGCATTAAACTCTTACGCTAATGGTGTCTACAAGGATCATGAGCATTTGTAATTGACAACCTTCATTAACGAGGATACTTTACTATATGGTGAGCTTAGATTGCAATTATTTGCGCTTTGGTTATTATCATTGGTTTGGTCATGAATGTTAGTTTCAAATCAAAACAATGGGCCAAATAAGAAAGCGAACAATTTAGAAGTAGCACCATTTTAGATGCACTAACCATACAACTATTGTTGATTTCACACCCATCTTGAGTTCGAAGTTTGTAAATGTTTTTACTTTAACCAATAACTTTCGGTGTCCAACGATATACCTATTACACATGGTATGATCCTCCACACATAGTTCATAATTAGAGCTGGGCCATAATATCCGTTATACCCCTCTAATTGTTGAGATTATGCTCAATAGCAAGAGTGTAATAATGTATTTGACAACTTTTCATATTAATAAAATGACTTCTAGCTTAACAAATCTTATAGCCATAATAGTTTAATTATTATAATTTTTAAAAGTAAATAATCATAAGGTCAAAAGACTATGAGAAATGAAGAATTGTTCGTACATCTAGATATGTATGAGGTAGACACAATTCTTTAGTTAGTCTTGAATAATATTCACAACTTAAAATAAAAGGTTGGGCGCCTTTATCTTGTTAAAGTTATAGATTCTTTTGCTAGCATTTGAGTGGGATCAAATGTGTTATGATGAGTCTAAAATCATCAAAGTGTGGTGTCTTTAGGAAAAAGAATCTAGTGCACTGGGTGCATTGAATTGGATCACAATGAAATACTTTATCTAGAACCGTCAGTGGATAAAAGTTTTCACTTAAAGACAATTTGAGAGTCTATCTCAATCCTGAGATAAATGATGGACTTATGGTTGCAACCGTTATCATTTGAGCTATCAATGAGTACGATTATATAGCATAGTCTTACACATGGAAACTCTTCAAAATACCTAGAATTAGTGGCCAAGGATGTGGGAATCCTTTGACGACCCTAATGGGGTGCGATTAGCATTCCATTACTACATTAAGAATATAATTTACACATTTTTAATTAAATGGGCTGTTTAATTAAATTCATGTATTAATTTAAAGCTTGTGGACTTGTTTCTTTTTCAGTAAGAATGAGTCAAGTTCACATGTGGGCTTTTTATTAAATTCTAGTGGATTTAATAAAATGGAAAAACAATATGGCCCATATAAATGGTTTGGGCGGAAAGGGCTAAAGTTTATTGGCCTAAAATATTGTTTTATTTTATTATTTAATTAAATGGAAATTAATTAATAATTTAATTAAAATTCAAAAAAAAATTCTTACTAGGAGAAAGTCTCCTAGTGTCATACTATTGTTGGTAGTATGATAAGTAACAAACACTTTATTTGATAGGTAGATGAATAAAAAGAATTTATTTTTCTAGTCAAATTCGGAAGTAGTTGATATCAAAAGATTGAGAATTCACAAGTGACCAAACTTTCTTTGTTTTTCTCTAGGAGGATTATTGTGACTAACAAAAGGAAAAGATTTTGTTTGTTTTCCATCCTAAGGTATACAATTCAATGAAAGGGAGCCCACATTCCTAGGTGATTCACGTTTATGATTGGATTGGAAGATCTTGCGGATTCAATTCGACGCAATTTCAATTGTCACGAGAAAAATGTACAATACTTTTATTATATGTTTACTAATCAAGGGTTAATGTCCTTTCTTTTAAAGAAATGTTTTTTGAAATATGCCAATCAAATATTTTCACTTCCGCCACGCATTTTTTCCTATAATTGGTATCAAAGCCTAGTTGTACCCCTGATTAATTGATGTATATATACGTGGATCTATTTCTTTTTACTGTGAATATAAATGTTTTAGAAATAGATGACACTCCAGTTATTCGCATATGTATTTTCATTGGAATGTATGGATATATATATATATATATATATATATATATATATATATATATATATATATGTATATATGTTTTTATAATGTTATTTGTTATTGCTCTATTTTGGTCCTAGAATTTCAATGTATTTTTGTTTTGAAATTGTAACAGAAAGAGTGGTATATCATCGCCATAATTTCCTTCTTGGTAGTTACTAAGTTTTTTTTTTAATTTTATTGTTGTAATAAAAAAGAATTGTTGTAATATATTCAAGTTTCGAAGAATTAAAGATTTGAATAATTCGAAGCCAAAAAAGTAGCAACATAGTAACTTGTGGTAGCAGCACAAGGCTTCATGCGTGCAAGTGCCTAGACATGAGACCTTTGGACGGTGTCGCTTGATGACTTGTTCGCCAAGTTAGGATTAGGGTTTTGTATTTCAAACAAATGTAATTTACTTCTTTTTCTAAGACGGACCAAAATTGTGGCTATTTACTTTTTCGTAAAATACTGCAATGTTTGTCATTGTTTGATAACATGTCATATAGAATAGGAGTGTCACTCATATGTGTCTTTTGGTATGAACATGCAATGAATGTTTTAGGTATCTAATTGACATCTAGATAAATTGGTAAATCATTCTATTAAATTTTATCACACGCCTTAAACAATTGAGTGGGAGAGGGTGTTTGGAACGCATATGACCTCCAAGTTTAGTTGAGCTTTATATTTTGTGTAATAACCCCCCAAGGGGTATTCATGAATGGAATTTAGCAAGATACTTCCTTACAAGGATAAACTACACAATTAACTCGAACGATATCTACTCTCAAAGAAGGGATATTCGTGAGGGAATATAATAAAGATCGATAACTTGGTAACACACTCAAATGTGATTTTATTAATATTCTTCCAAGAGTACTTGTTAATAAAAGCGCAAAGGTAAAATTGAACACACTGGTTTTTATGTTAACAATTAGGTGAGACCTAGTCCAACTAGTAGTTGGTACGAACTCCCAAAATAGGCGTGACATTTACAGGTGTCAGGTCACTGTTGAATTTTATGATTGAATTATTATTTAATTCAAGATAAATATTTGAATGTGCTTTTTCTTCATTGTTTACTTGTATAATTTTTGTTATTATTCAAAACTCATGACCCCATCTCTAATCAACATCCTAAAAGATAATACTTTAACTGGTGATAATAATGTCACATGGAAAAGGAAAATTGTGTTGTTGCTGCAAGCTGGAAAGCATAAGTTTGTTCTGTGTACCCCTAAACCACCAACTCCTACCAATGAATCTACTGAAGATCAAAGAGACGAGTATCAGCAGTGGTAGGCCTCAGATGAGATGGCTAAATGTTACATTATGGCCATCATCTCCAACTTGTTGCAACAACAACATTAAGGAATGAAGACTGCTACTGATTTAATGATATCTCTGAAGGAGATATTTGCTATGAAGTCCATGATGACTAAGAGAGAGGCGGTGACTGCTTTCATGAATATTAGGCTGAAACCTGGATTGGCTGTGAAAGATCACATGATGAAAGTCATAGCATATCTCAACATTACTGAACTCAATGATGCTGGGACAAAAATTGACATGATAGTCAACTCACTGTCAGATTCCTTTGATCAGTTCAAGTTGGACTACACATTGAACAATAAGGAATACACCTTGTAAGGCCTGGTGCAAGATGATCAAAGCACCAAGAAAATCCTTGTGAAAGGTAAGGCTTAAGTGATTCATACGGTTTGTAACGTTGCTAATGTTAAGACTTGTAAGAAGGTCAAGAAACAACAGAAGAAAAAGCAACTTGGGCCTAACTAGAAGGGGTTTCGGGAAATGAAAAGACTGAATGAGGATGAATTCAACTTGCGTTCAGACAACAGAGTGTTCGTGTCTACTAGTTCAGTGGGAGATGTTAGAATTAATTTAGATTCTTATAGGCATTTAGATTTAATAGACGTTTGTTATGTACCTAAATTCAAGAGGAATTTAATTCTAGTTTCTTGTTTAAATAAATTTGGATATTCGTTCACTTTTAATAAAGCTTTTATTATTAGTAAGAATAAAAAATTTGTTTTCAAAGGTACATTGGAAGACGGTTTATTCTATTTGCATAGCAATATCTCTCACTTGTTAGACTTGGAATCAATGCAACCTAATAAAAAAGAGTAAAATTTTCAAAAGATGAAACCTACCTATGGCATTTGCACCTAGGTCATATTAACCTTGATAGGATCAAAAGATTAGTTAGTGATGGACCTTTAAGTAACTTAAAGGTTGATGATCTACCAACTTGTGAATCTTGTTTGGAAGGTAAAATGACCAAAAGGTCATTCACGACCAAAGGCACAGGAGCCACTGAATGTTTAGGCTTGATACACACTGATGTGTGTGGTCCGATGAGCATTCAAGCTAGAGGTGGATATGAGTACTTTATAACTTTCATGGATGATTGCTCTAGATTTAGCTATGTGTATCTCATGAGACATAAGTTGGATGCTTTTGACATGATCAAAGCATTTAAAGCTAAAGTTGAAAATCAGCTACAGAAACACATAAAAATCTTGAGATCTGATCGTGGTGGAGAATATCTATCTGATGAGTTTCTTATTGATAATGGAATAATTTCTCAGTTTTCTGCGCCAGGTACACCACAACAAAATGGTTAGATCTATGTTGAGTTATTCAACGCTCCCTAATTCTTTTTGGGGATATGCTTTAAAAACCACTACGTACATTCTAAACAATGTACCATCCAAATCGGTTCCTAAAACACTGCATGAGTTGTGGACTGGTCAAAAGTCTAGTTTACAACACCTAATGATATTTGGATGTCCTGTGCACATGTTAAAAGGAAAGACAAAAGATGGAGTCCCGTTTAGAAACATGCATATTTGTAGGGTATCCAAAAGGAACCAAAGAAAATTATTTTTATAGTCTTTCAGATCTTAAAATATTTATTTCGACAAATACTAAATTTCTAGAAAAGGACTATATGAATAATTTTGTGCCTAAAAGTAGAATTGTCCTGAATGAGCTTTCAAGAGACACAATTCCACAAGAGGTTTCATAACCTAGCCCAATTACCTAGCCCAATTGTAAGTTCCGCACCAACACAAGATAAACACTCTACCATTCATCATCGTAGCGGGAGGGTTAGTAAATAACTCGAGAGATACATCGGTTAAGGAGAATCAGTGAGAATCTCCTGAATGACGATGATCCCTACACGTACAAGGAAGCCATGGAAGATGGTTATTGTCGCCATTGGTAAAGGGCAATGCAATCCGAAATTGAATCTATGTTCAAAAAAAAGTTTGGTCTCTTGTGGACTTGCGTAAAGGGATAAAACCCATTGGGTGCAAGTGGGTATACAAGAGGAAGCGAGGAATGGATGGAAATATGGAAACCTTTAAAGCTTGATTAGTAGCTAAAGGTTACACACAGAAGGAATGTATCGATTATGAGGAAACCTTCTCTCCTGTGGCTATGCTTAAATCCATTAGGATACTCTTATCCATTGTGGCATCTCTAGACCTAGAGATTTGGCAAATGGAAGTCAAGACAACTTTCCTTAATGGAAGTCTTGATGAAAGCATTTACATGATGCAACCAGAAGGATTCATTGAATAGAGCCAAGAGGAAAAAGTATGCAAGTTGCAAAGATCCATATATGGATTGAAGCAGGCACCTAGATCCTGGGACATAAGGTTCATTCAAGTTGTGAAAAGTTTTGGATTTATTCAAAACCTTGACGAACCTTATGTGTACTAAAGGATTAAAGATGACAAGTTGGTTTTCCTAGTTCTTTACATTGATTATATACTACTCATCAGATACGATATAGGTGTATTGACATCAGTGAAGGAATGGTTAGCAAAACAATTTGATATGAAGGGCTTAGGAGAAGCAAGTTATATGATGCAGATGTTCAAAGCACTGAGAAAATCTTTGTGAAAGGCAAGGGTCAAGAGATTCATACGATAGGTAAAGTTGCTACTATTAAGACCCATAAGAAGGTGAAGAAACAACAAAAGAAAAAGCAACTTAGTCCTACCAAGAAGGAGACCAAGAAAGTAACCAAGATCAAAGGGAAGTGTTTGCCCAAAGTCTCAGGACAAGAAGGATTAAAGTAATATTAATTATCTTGAAACATGTTTTCTGGCAGATTCTATAGATTCTTGGATCATAGACTCTAGAGCCACTAATCATGTTTGTTATTCCTTATAGGGGTTCAAGGAAAAGAAAAGGCTTGATAAGAATGAATTCAACTTGTGTTTAGGTAACAGAGCATTGGTGTATGCCAGTGTAGTGGGAGACATTATAATTTATTTAGATTGTTGTAGGCAATTAAATTTAATAAACATTTATTCTATACCTCAATTCAAGAGGAATTTAATTTCTGTTTCTTGTTTAAATAAATTTGGATATTCGGTTACTTTTAATAAAAGTTTTATTATTAGTAGGAATAACAAATTTGTTTGGAAAGGTATATTGGAAAACGGTTTATTTTATTTGTATAACAATATCTCTCACTTGTTAGACACTAAATCAATGGAACCTAATCATAAGAGAGTAAAATTATCAAAAGGTTAAACCTACCTTGGCATTTACGCCTAGGCAATAATAACCTTCATAGGATAAAAAGATTGGTTAGTGATAGACCTTTAAGTGACTTAAAGGTTGATGATCAACCCACTTGTGAATCTTGTTTGGAAGGTAAGATGACCAAAAGGTCGTTCACGAACAAAGGCAAAAGAGCCACTGAATGTTTAGGATTAATACACATTGATATGTGTGGTCCTATGAGCATTCAAGCTAGAGGTCAGTATGAGTACTTTATCACTTTCACGGATGACTACTCGAGATTTAGCTATCTGTATCTCATGAGACATAAGTCAGATGCTTTTGACATGTTCAAAGCATTTAAAGCTGAAGTAGAAAATCAGCTTGAAAAACACATAAATATATAGAGGTCGTGGTGGAGAATATCTATATGGTGAGTTTCAACAATATCTTATTGGTAATTGGATAATTTCTCAGTCTTCTATGCAAGGTACACCTCAACAAAATGGGGTGGAAAAAAAAGGAGAAATATAACTCTTTTGGACATGGTTAGATCTATGTTGAGTTATTCAATGCTTCCCTTGAAAATTCCCTAAAGTGTGTGTCTAATAACCTAGAAAGGGGGTGAATAGTTTTAATCAAGTCCATTGCCAATTTTTCTTGATTAGTCAATATTCAAAATTCACCCAATAAAACAAACATACAACATCAAGTGTAAAGTGCGAAAATATAAATAACACAATATGTATACATTTAAACCCTCTAAATGGGAAAAACCACGGGTTGTTAAGTGAGCCATAGTCGATCGCAGAAATCCACTATATGAGTAAAAAGTGACACCCTCAAGTGATACTCGGACTCTCACTCTTGACAACCTCAGGCTATGGCCACTACCACTCACAACTCACTACTCTTGGCTTGAGCACCTCCTACTCTACCCCTCGGGCCTTTTACAGTTGATACCCGACCAATTGCTTGCCAACCTACTCTTGGTTGCAAGACTTGACTTGCTTGTGCAACTTCATAAGTGAACAATCAATGAATGCTCAATATAAAATATGTTAGACCAAACATACAATGCTTAACTAGGTATAGATAATGCAATACAATAACCTAGTTATCAAATAATGCCCACATGCCCATACATAAGGACTCAATTAGATGCAAAAGAATTCTAGTAACCTAATTGTCAATAAAAATCCAACCAACACAAGTTGTCAGAATATATAATCAATGGCAATATTTTGCAATCAATAAATGAAATCAATAAGACATACATATAAATGTTTAGAAAATAGACTAGATGCACAAAGTCAACCTAATCATCAATTATGTATATACGAACATTCATGGATTAGCTATTTAGGCATAAATGACCTAATAATGCAAGCTAGCACAATACAAACCCCAAACATGTCATAACTTCAATGAATATGCAATTAATATAAAGAAATGCTAATCTAAGTAATAAATGACATGTCTTGGTAAGGTAGAACAATAAATGAACATTAATGGAGGTTCTACTTACCAATCAAAGGAAACCCATGCTTTGAATAATTCTTGAATGCAAGATGAAGGTGGGTTTTGGGTTTGGAGAGTCAAAACAAAACTTGAAGCTTTCTCTCTCTAATGGAGGTTATCACTCTAAAAATGTATTCTTTGAGCTCTAAAGAGGCAAGGAAGAAGAAGAGAACATATATGTAAAAGCCCTAGACAAAACGGCGTTGTTTTGGACTTGGGAAACAAAATCCCGTCATGACCGCTGTGCATACCGCTGGCCAGGTAAGTGTTTAGGCAGCTGTCCAGGCAACATGGCACTAGTGGACATTATCGCTGTCTCGGTTGCTGGCTAGGCATGTGCACCAAAAGCGGTCGTACACTCCTGCCATCACAACAGCTCAAGCTTTGAGCGACCCAAAATATGACCAAACGACATCCAAACCTTTCGTATATTATACCGTTGTAAAGGTATGGAAGTCTACTTTCTACTCTAATTTACAAAACATGATTTGGATTTCTGTAGAAAAGGTTATGGTCATTTAAGTGACCAAAAGTCAGAAACGGACAACAACAGAGATGCCCTATTTTTGTGGTTACTTTGGAGATTTTAAAACCAATCCAAACAGTCATGAAATATTACGAATAAAATACCGTCGGATAGGTATGGGTGTCTAGATTGTAAAAATTTTCAAAACTCATTTTGAATCATTGTATAAAAATATAAGGTCACAAGACCATACAAAGGTCAGTTTTGAAAAACATTTAAATCATTGAAATACACTCTTTTGAAACTAGACACCTTACTCCATATAACCAAACCAAGAGAAGAATGAGACCTTCTCATATGGTCACTTAACACGCCAAAACAAGCACACCATCGTGCATGCGCGAACACAACACAATACCACACTTAAATCTATAAATGAAGTGCAAGTGTGATTGTGAAGAGATGCACACATAAAAACAATATCAACACAAATGCAAGATCAACAAAGCATGCTTGAGGTGTGTGTGTGCACCTAAACTCTTCAAGAGGTAAAGTCAAGTGAATATACCCTTTGCTCTTGAAGTCATGGAGATGCTTAAGCTTGCCAGTGAGGACCTAAGCTACCTATTACACAATCATCCCCAATGTGGTGTGGTTTGTCATGAAATAAGCCAATCATAAAATCGAGGTCCTTACATCCATATTCCTTTTGGGTATATGCTTTACAAATTACAAAGTACATTCTAAATGATGTACCGTCTAAGTCATTTCCTAAAACACCGCATGAGTTGTGGACTAGACGAAAGCCTAGTTTACAACACTTAAGGATTTTTGGATGTCTTACCCACGTGTTAAAAGGAAAGACAAAAAAGATGGAGTCTAATTCAGAAACTTGCATATTTGAAGGATGCCCAAAAGAAACCAAAGGATATTATTTCTATTGTCCTTCGAAACTTCAAGTATTTGTTTTGACAAATGCTAACTTTTTAGAAAAGAACTATAATTTTGTGCCTAAAAGTATAATTGTCCTGAATGAGCTTTCATGAGATACAATTCCATAAGGAGTTTCATAACCTAACCCAATTGTAAATTCTGTACAACCTACCATTCCTCACCGTAATGGGAGGGTTAATAGACAACCCAAGAGATACATCGGTCTAGAAGAATCAACAGAGAGCCTTCTGAACGATGATGATCCCTACATATAAAAGGAAGCAATTAAGGATTTTGATTGTCGCCATTGTCAAAAGGCAATGCAATCCAAAATTGAATCTATGTTCAAAAACAAAGTATGGTCACTTGTAAAATTGCCGAAAGGGATAAAGCCCAACGGGTGCAAGTGGGTATACAAGAGAAAGAGATGAATGGATGGAAATGTGGAAACCTTTAAAGCTAGATTGGTAGCTAAAGGTTACTCAGAAGGAAGGTATCGATTATGAGGAAACCTTCTCTTATGTGGCTATGCTTAAATCCATTTGGATACTCTTATTCGTTGCAGCATCTCTAGATCTAGAGATCTGGCAAACGGACATCAAGATAACTTTTCTTAACGGAAGTCTTGACGAAAGCATCAATATGATGCAACTAAAAGTATTCATTGAAAAAGGCCAAGAGGAAAGGGCATGCAAGAAAAGATCCATGTATGGATTGAGGCAAGCATCTAGATCCTGGAATATAATGTTCGATCAAGCAGTGAAGAGTTTTGGATTTATTCAAAACCTTGACGAACCTTGTGTATATAAAAGGATCAAAGGTGACAAGTTGGTTTTCCTAGTTCTTAACGTTGACAAGTAGGTATATTGACATCAGTAAAAGAATGGTCAGCGAAACAATTCGATATGAAGGACTTAGGAGAAGCAAGTTATATTCTTGGTATCCATGTAATAAGGGATAGAAAAATAGAATTATTGCAATATCTCAAGCTTCAAACATAGAAAAAATGTTGTCTAGGTTCTCCATGTAAGATTCCAAGAAAGGTATGTTACCTTTTAGACATGGAATCAAACTTTTTTAAGGAACAAGCTCCTAAGAATAAGCATGAAGAGCAATTCATGAGTAGGGTTCCATATGCCTCGGTAGCTGGAAGTCTCATGTATGCAATGCTCTGCACTAAACCAGATTTTTGTTTTACTGCTAGCCAACATATGTAATTCAGCCAACATATGTGATATATTTTGTGCAAAGAAAAGGTGCATGCATTAATGACATGCAAAAAGGTGTGCGTGAGTTCTACTAACAAAAGAAAAAAAGATAGTTTTTGTTTGGTTTTCAAAAAAGCGTGCATCAGGTCTTTTGCTTAAAAAAAAAATAGGCGCAGATCAATTTTGCTATTGAAGCAATTAATGTGTGCCTAAAACACATATCAACATATATATCAGAATTTGTATGTGATGCAAATGGTGTAAGTGTTGCATTGTAAAAATTAAGAAAGTGTTTCTTAGTTTTCCTACATCCTCCATTCTAAGTTTCTGAGACCGTGACTCGCCCACACGCAGTTACCAGTCCCGGGGAATAGTTAGGAAGATCAATGGTACAGATCAGGAGCAAATCGAAAAGTGAAGGAGCCTCCAAACGTTGGTAAGCTTATTAATCTGCTTTTTTATTATTGATTACAATTTCCTGTATTTACATATATATTTTACTAGTGTAATAATTTTTAAATGTATTTGTTCCAAAAATAATTACGATCCCAAGTTCACTGGTCCTAGATATAGATTATGATCTATATAAAAAAAAATTAAAACTCATTTCCATTGCGTTACCGGTGAACAGGGTTCCATCAATTGGTATTAGAGCCAGTTTTATTTTCGAAACAGAAAATTGTTTTCGATACTCATGTATGTATGATTGTGTAGGCACGATTTAAATTGACTGTATGATGTTTTTGTATGTATATTAAATTTTTTAATTTACAAAAACATGATTGATCATTAATTATATGGTACTGTGGATTTAGGATTTAAGGTTTATGGGTTGTATTATTTTTTTTTTTGTTTATTATTTTTTTTACTGTAATTGTATTGTCAAAAAAAATTGTAACCTATATTGAAGACCTGGAAAAATCACGAAGAAGGATTCATGAGATGAATCGGAGTGACCTGAAGAGACTGGAAGACTAAAAAATTACAAGAAGACCAAGGAATGCCTTGGGGGTATTTTTGTAATTTTAGATTCTAATTTTGTTTAGGTTAAATAATCCACAGCACTCAGTTAATTCATGTATGCTTTATATTATATGATGATAAAAGCATTGTCATGCAGACGTATGTCATTTAGATTAGATGTGCCTACACAAATATATTTGATATGTCATACATGCATCATAGCTTGATATTTTATGTATTTTTTTTAATGAGATTAAAATGGGTAAATACACAAATTGGCTATGAAAATGAGATTAGTTTTTTAATGGTTAAAAAACTTGGTAATTCTCATTAATATTAATCTAGTTATTAAAGAGTTTAATAAGTTAGAATATTGGGGTCATTTTTGTAATTAGGATTAATATGATTAATGAACCAAATATTGTGTTAGAGTTTTAATAGTTAAAACTTGGTAAACACTTTCATAATAATCTGCGCTTAGTAAATAGTTTACAAAGATTTAGAATATTCACTAATAGATTGGATTTTTAATTGTTAAAAATCATTAATAATTTATTAGTTAATTAGGACTTGTTTCTAATAATGAATTAGTTAATGCACTAGATAACTTGATTAAAGTTAGCCGTTTGATCCTGTAGAGTCTATGTGCATTAACGGATAATAAAAAACCCTAGTTTTAAAATAGTGAGTGGGAGAGGGATATATGACATAAATATCCCCGTGGTCTCCATCATTAGTTCAACACCGTGAGATCCGAGTGGGGCCTCGTGACGGCTTTGCTTTCATCCTCCCTAAAGAGGGTTTCCACAAAGGTCAATACCAAGGTTAACTTCCTAACGGATAAGATTTCTGAGGGTATTGCGGGATTGACCGACCCTAAGGCGGCAATTCTCGAGTTAAGCTCGTGAGATCTGAAATGGTGAGTTACGCTCACGAAGGTTTTGATTAAGTTTGTTAATTAAAAACCTAACTGAATAAACGATGTTTGAATGGTATGGAATAAGAGTTATTCTAGAATATCATTTGATTGGGAATGTCTCGGTCCAACATACAAATATTTGATTGACCCTAAGATGGCACTTTTTTGTGGTATGTTGGATTGTCGTGGTATAGTAACTATTTTTTAGGGTAGTTCTAGTTCGTTAAATATGTTCATGCATCAGGTTTAAATTTATACCAAAGCACTCGTACTTGTTTTAAATAAATGAATGAATGAATGTTTTATTTATTTCAGCAATGTCTTCTGCATTACTTCAAATTCTCACAAACGACAAATTAACTGGTGATAACTACACAAAGTGGAAACTAAACATTAATGCAATTTTGGTCACCAAAGACCTCAAGTTTGTGCTTACGGAGGAATGTCCTCCAGTGCCTACTGCCAATGCCACACGAACTATTCGTGAGGCATACCAGCGATGGGTCTCATCTGATGAGAAGGCCCGAACATATTTGTTGGCTTCAATGACAAACGTGCTTGTCACAAAGCACAAAGCACAAAGCAATGACTTAATCATTCGAAATCTTGGAGTCATTGCAAGCTATGTTCGGGTAGCCTTCTGAGAAAAACCGACACGAAGCTGTTCATTCCGCTATGCACACACGTATGAAGGAAGGTACGTCAGTTCGGGAACATGTCCTGAGCATGATGTCATACTTCAACATGGCAGAAGTCAATGGTAGGGCCATCCGCCATTGACGAACCCAGTCAAGTGAGCATCATACTTTCGAAGAGTTTCGATCAGTTTAAAAGCAACTACGGGATGAACAAGTTAAAGTTCAGTCTTACACAGTTGCTCAATGAGCTCGCTACCTTTGAGTCCTTGATTAAGAACAACAAAGGTAAGACCGGTGAGGCAAATGTTGCCTAACCATCTTCTTTTAATAATAAGAAGAGGAAGAGGTCCGCTGGGAAGGCAAAGAATAAGCCCAAACCAAAGAAAGCCCATAGCAAGGGCACCTCCACTGACCAAGGCAAGGGAAAATGTTTCTATTGTGACAAGGTCGAACACTGGAAGAGGATTTGTCCTCAATATCTGAAAGAGGATGCCAAGAAAAAGAAAATGAAAGGTAAATATGATTTACTTGTTCTTGAATCTTGTTTAGTGAAAGATGATTCTTCACCCTGGATAATTGATTCGGGGGCCACTAATCATGTTTGTTCTTCTTTGAAGTGGACTGATTCTTGGAAACCGCTAGAGGAGGGAGCCTTCTTAATGAGTGTGGGGTCAGAGGATGTCGTGTCGACACGAGCAGTGGGCATAATAAGATTACGTTTTTGTAATAATTATATACTGTTAGACAATGTATTTTATATTCCTTGATTTACACGGAATTTGATTTCTGTTTCTAAGTTGTTAGAACAAAAAAATTCTGTTTCTTTTAATAATAAGTATGTTATTATAGGAAAGAATGGTCTGAATATTTGTTCAGGAATTAATGAAAACAATTTGTATGTGTTAAGACCGTTAATACGTACTACATTACTCAACACCGAAATGTTTAAGGTTGAAAAACCAAAAACTAAACGACATAAGATTTCTCCAGATAATGACACGTATCTCTGGCATCTAAGGCTTGGTCATATCAACCTTGACAGGATAGACAGATTAGTAAAAAGCGGACCTTTAAGTGAGTTAAAGGTTGGCACCTTACCTGTCTGTGAATCTTGTCTGGAAGGTAAGATGACTAAGAGACCTTTTACTGGAAAAGGGCTTAGAGCTAAAGAACTGCTAGAGCTTATACATGCAGACATCTGCGGTCCGATGAATGTTAAAGCTAAGGGTGGTTATGAGTATTATGTCACCTTTATAGATTACTACTCAAGATACGGATACGTCTACCTGATGCAACGAAAGTCGGAAACATTTGAAAAGATCAAAGAATTCCGAGCTGAACTTGAGAATCAATTAGGTAGGACTATCAAGTCACTACGATCGGATCTTGGATGTGAGTACCTTGACCAACAGTTTGAAGACTTCATGGTCGAGCATGGGATAGTTTCCCAACTCACAGCTCCCGGTACACCTCAGCAAAATGGTGTAGCAGAGAGGAGAAATAGAACCCTAATGGAAATGGTAAGATCTATGATTAGTTTCTCGTCATCACCAAATTTCTTATGGGGATATGAGTTACAAACAGCAGCATACATTTTGAATGTGGTGCCATCCAAATCTGTTCCTAAGACTCCCCTAGAGTTGTGGAATGGTCGTAAAGCTAGTTTGTGACATTTTCGCATATAGGGGTGTCCAGCACACGTTCTGAAGAACAAAACTGGAAAGCTAGACTCTAAGTCTGTTGTCTGTCTATTTGTAGGATACTCCAAGGAGACCAGAGGTGGACACTTCTATAGTCTCGAAGATAACAAAGTATTTGTATTGACAAATGCAACGTTTCTTGAGGACAATTACATTAGTGACCATAAACCTTGTTCCAAGATTGTATTAAATGAGTTGGAGCATGGTGAGACTAGTGCTTTATCAATAAGAGTTGTTGATCCATAAATATCTGAGAGTCAGATGGTTCCTGATCAAGATAGACTACCACCTAGACGTAGTGAGAGGGAGACAACCTGAACGTTATTTAGCTATAGGTGAGGGACAAGGTGTTATCTCTGCTGATAGTGTGGATGAACCATTAACATTTAAGAATTCAATGGAAGATCCTGATAAAGAGGAATGGCTTAAAGCCATGAATCTCGAGATGGAGTCCATGTACTCTAACTCAGTCTGGGATCTTTTAGACTTACCGGATGGGGTAAAACCCATTGGGTGTAAGTGGATCTATAAGAGAAAAAGATGAGTAGATGGAAAGGTAGAGACCTTCAAGGCAAGACTAGTGGCCAAGGGTTATACCCAGGAAGAGAGGGTCGATTATGAAGAGACCTTTTCGCCAGTAGCCATGTTTAAGTCTATTAGGATTCTTTTATCCATTGCTGCTTATTTCGATTATGAAATTTAGAAAAAGAACATCAAGGCTGCATTCTTGAATGGCAATCTGGTTGAGAGCATCTATATGATGCAACCAGAGGGATTCGTGTCTCCAAATCAAGAACAAAAGGTTTGCAAGCTACAAAGGTCCATCCATGGACTTAAGCAGGCATCTAGATCTTGGAACATTAGGTTTGATGATGTGATCAAAACCTATGGCTTCGAGTAGAACGTCGATGAGCCTTGTGTCTATAAGTGCATCATTGATAAAAAAGTAGTTTTCTTGGTCCTATACGTAGATGATATCCTAGTCATTAGGAATGACGTGGTAGTGTTGTCTGATGTAAAGGGCTGGCTGGCTAGCCAATTCCAAAAGAAAGATTTGGGAGAGGAAAGTTATGTTCTCGGGATCCAACTTATAAGGGATCGTAAGAACAAACTTATAGCACTATCGCAGGCATCATATATCGACAAGATTCTTGTGCGATTTTCGATGACCTTTCAGGCATAAGGTTCACTTGTCTAAGGAACAGTGTCCTAAAACACCTCAAGAAGTTGAGGATATGAGACGTGTACCCTATGCATCGACAGTAGGTAGTCTCATATATGCTATGTTATGCACGAGACCGGACATCTGATATGCAGTGGGAATAGTCAGCAGATACCAGTCCAACCTAGGATTGGTACATTGGGTCATTGGGTCATTGGGTTGCTGTCAAGACTATTCTTAAGTATCTTCAGAGATTGAGAAATTATATGCTAATGTATTTCGGATAGGATTTGATCCCGTTAGGATACACAGAGTCTGATTTTTAGTCAGATAGGGATTCTAGAAAATCCACGTCTGGATCAGTATTCACCATGGGTGGAGGAACCATTGTGTTGAGAAGTATCAAGCAATCTTGCATTGCTGACTCCACCATGGAAGCCGAATATGTAGCTGCTTGTGAAGTTGCTAAAGAGGTTGTTTGGCTCCGTAAGTTCTTGAGTGGTCTGGAAGTTGTTTCAGACCTGGATAAGCCCATCTCACTTTATTATGATAACAGTGGTGCTGTGGCTAATACCAAAGAACCAAGAAGCCACAAGAGAGGGAAGCATATAGAGAGAAAGTATCATCTCATCAGAGAGATAGTGCAGAGAGGAGATGTGATCGTCACCGAGATAGCCTCACAAGACAATCATATTGATGCATTTACGAAGACCTTACCGGCTAAAGTGTTTTCGGGTCACCTAGATGGTCTAGGGGTACGAGACATGCCTCACATGCTTTAGTGCAAGTGGGAGATTGTTAGGGTTTATATCATAAACATGTAACTTGTAAATGGATTTATGAAGTAAATAAAAAAAAAGGTTCAATTCATTCTGTTATGTTATTTATCTTATAAACTTGTGTACATATTAACATGCTGGATTGCCGGATGTAATCTCGAACTGTGTATATGAGTGTCATATACGGATGGATATAGTAAGAGACGTGCAATCTAAAGATTCCATAGATAGTAAATAAAGCCGAGTACTATATTTATGGCTAATCTATACCTTGTATGATGTGATCATATAGACTGGGCCATTACCTATATGAATCTCACACCAAGATCCGTTTACCGATGAGATTCATATATATCAACTAATGATGGCTATATATGGGTGATCTTAATCCTGAGTGTCTTATCGACTCCTTCAGGTTAGATCGTGGTCTTTGATATGTCATGGGTGAGGTCATATGCATTTCCTGATCAATATACTCTGTATGTTGGGATTACGGTTTGGCTTGTGACTGGGAAGGTTTGTACACAATAGTGGAATCCACTTCTTCTTGTAAGAAGTAGATGGTAGTTCCTTTAAGGGTTGATTCGGGGCTTGGACAATATGAGCGCTCTCCTAATTCTGTGAGGAAATAGGATTTATTGTCTATTAGAGAATCAATGGTACTTAAGGATTGTTAACGAGAAATTTGTTTAGGATGAGAAATCCTTATTAACGCCCTCGAGACCACTACCGTAAAAGTGATGGCCAAGCCATCCCGCCCGCCGGGCTTAATGCTTATGAAGTAGATCTGGGGAGCTTGAGGTTCTCTTGCTGGTGTGAAGGGGTTGATCTTGGTCCTAGTCCTGGTCCTGGTCCTCGGTCAGGGTCGAAGCCCGTCATGGTACCTGGAGCCCGGTTCTGGAGCCTGATTCCTTTCTGTAATTCCCCGACCTAGATAGCAAGTAAGGAGGGGGGGCTTATCTAGCTCCAGTGTCAGAGAGCTCGATTTCTGCCACAGCGATGATATGAGAGAGCTCATCGACTTCCTTCAAGCTGGTCTGGGTGGTTTCTCCTCATTTTGACGTGCAACTTTAGCGTATAGATGAGAGGATAAGAGCGCTAGGTCCAGCGGGGTAGGAATCTAGCTTCGTTTCCTTAGGTCATCATTGTTGTTTCCTGATCTCATGTAAGAAAGATTAGAGAGCCAGGACCAATGAGATCGGGAAAAAACATATGTGTAACACAGTGTGTAACACAGTAGATAATAGAACATCCAAAGTATTTTGTATAGGGAGGTGGACTAACCAAGGGGGAAAAAGCATAACGAATGATCACAGGCTGAAAAACCCTAAGGCAGTATCCAGAGAAAGGATGAATACCCTTTCTTATGTATATATCAGAGATTGCTCCGGGGAGCTTATAAGATTGGTGAAGTAATCCAACGTAGTTGCTCCGGAGAGCTTAAAATGGTGGTCGAATGTAGACCGATACCGGTATATTCTAGGTAAAGGTAATACATACATTGATGATGTCGAGAGATCTTTAAACGAAGCATGTCTGTCTTCTGTCATTGATCGGATCCGATTCTATGCCTTTTACAGGCATATTTATAAATGGTGACTACCTTGGCGTGCAAGTCCAGGATTCTTCAATCTCACTCTCCTTATTGAGTACGATTCTTCCTTTAATGTAGTTGATCGGATCGTGGCTAATATCTCGGAGGGGATATGATTGTTTCCTCTTCGGACTCTTCCTTCCTTGATAGGCGGGATTTTCTGTTATAGTTGACCCCCAATAATCGGTTGTGGAGGATATCTTGGAGGAATAGGTATTTGTTTCCTCTTTGGAATATTTCACTAATGATGGCCATTAAATAGTTGACTATTCTCTTATTAATGGTGTTGATCATGTCATTAATTGGGTTGACTGCCTTCATTAATACGGTTGACCTTATTAATGGTACTTTAAATGTCATGGAAATCAATCCTCTCTTCCTACGTTGCCGAGATGAGATCTCTAGTTCTACATGTCACTTTAGAGAGGTACTTCATGGAGGTTACATGAGGTGACATATGATATTCCTTGAGGGCGAGGTACCTTAGGATCCAGTACACTGGCGGGGTCCCCCGGGAACCTCTCGATTGTCACGGAGCAAGATGCTAGTTTTCCCATGGAGCTTGTGCTAACCATTTTAGGGGCAAAATATCCCATAAGTTTCCAACCTTGCAGCTGGGAGCTTGGTTTAGCTACGTCGAGCTTTATCATGAAGCTTGACCTAATTATGCAGTGTTCCTAACGGGGCAGCGGGCTTGGCTAGCAGGCTCTGGTAAGGTGTTTGCCATAAACAGGTGACCTTGGCTCGCTTTTGGAAGGGTGGAGAGGTACGCTCGAGTACTGTTATTGCTACTTGATTTAACCATGCTAGGATCTATAGTGGATCTTGGCGCGCTTTTGATGACGATGAGGCATTACGGGCTCCTTCCTTCAATGCTCGGACAGGTCGAGATTATACCTCGACGAGGCAGGAGGGCCTTCGTAAGACAAGTTCGGCACCTTGAAGGTCTCCTAGTGAAAATAGAGATAGTAGCAAGCTCTAGGAGAGTGTCACAAGATACTTTGATGTCGAGGAACCCAGGTCTTTTCAAGTCGACCTAGCTTCAGGCTTTATCCTGGTATAAGGAGCTTGATGCGGTCTTGTCGGGCTTTATTTGGTAAGACTGGACACGTGCAAGATGCTTAGATGGTATAGGCGGCCACGGCCTTGCTCCTGTAGGATAGCTTGGTAGCTCGACCTCGGGGACCTTGATACCCCGTCTTACAAGCCGGAATTTGGACCCTTGCGGGAAGACTGGGAAGTGGAAAATTCTTCTTTGTTCCCTAGCCAAATTTTGCTATTAACGGAAGTCCCCTCTGACTTGAACAACGGTAAGTATTTGGGGTTGGAGTCTGAATCTTGTACTATATGAAGAATTTTGCTTGTCGCTTCTTACTTGTAGCTAGAATTGCTCCCAGACTTAGAGAACCGGGGTACTGTTCATTCCTGTAAAATAAATGAGCGTATTGCTCTATCATATCGGATGAAGCTTCTGTGGTTAACATGGGTACCTAGAATTCCTTTTTCAGTAATCACGGTACTTAGATAAGCTGGCAAAATAAATCTGGTAGGCATTTATGCCATCTAGATCCTTCCTAGTGGGATTAGCCTGGCCAAGGCATTATGAGCGCTATCTAGCTATTTCCTGGTATTTTGATCTGGATGGCAACTATGCTCTTACACTCAGACCCTTCCTTGGGGTCGTAGCCCAACCAAGGCATCAGGAGCGCTATCTAGCTATTTCCTGGTCTTTTGATCCGGATGGCAACTATGCTCTTACACTCAGACTCTTCCTTAGGGTCGTAGCCCAACCAAGGCATCAAGAGCGCTATCTAGCTATTTCCTGGTCTCGAGGCGATCATTGTCGGAATACCATGGCGTTTCTCCTAGAGGGATTTATTCAGTCCAGGGCATCAGGAGGGCTATGGAGCTCTTTTGGTGATTGCGATCCTCTTGGAGGGATTTTATCTGGTCCAAGGCATTAAGAGTGCGGTGTAGCTCTCCTAGTGATGGTGGTCACATAAGATCTACTACGGATACCGAAATTAAAGAGATGCAAAATCATGGCAAGCTAATACGAAGTTGTATCAATGCATAGTGGTATCAATTGATAACCAGTCTCGCTCTAGTAGTTCTTTAACGAGTAGAATCTCTTGAGATGATGCTAGGGCCATCGCCCATCACACTGGAGTACTAGGAAAATATTGAGCTTCAAGTCCCCAAGTGATGTAACCGGTTTGGAAGTCCGCTTAGGGTAGATAAGAGCCTTCAACAATCGTAATGGGAGCTCGGGACTCCATTTTGAACTAATCGGATCCTCTGGGTGCTCCCCGAATGGATCGGGACCTCGATGGCTCACTAGGGCATTGGAAGGCCCATTACAAATGGAGAGGAGCTATCAGTATGATAATCTTTGAGAGCAAGCTGGTGTTTGCTAAGGTCGAGCTCGTGCCAGCCAAGGAGGATGGTTTCTTCTTCACAACCTTCCAGGAAGAGCTGGCTCTACTTCCCCCCTTTGACTTAAGAGTCATTGATGGACGGAAAAGGGAGGGGATTAAGAAGAAAGCTGTTGAGATGGTTGTGTATGTTCTCCTCTTAGGTAGCAAGTGGAAGCAGACCTGGGCTCGAAATAATGGTACAGTAGATGATCAATCCGAAGAGGGAGCTTCTCCCTTAAATAAAGACCACGGTTGTAGTGGTTTTTTATATGGCAGGTGAGCCTTGGTTGATCTAGAAGTAGATGTTTCGGATTGAGAAAACTACTCTCTTAGGTGACGTCAAACCAAGAGGTGGAGGAGCTGACCATGGTAGTGAAGGGTGCAGTTATTCTGAATGACCAGATTTGAGGCAACCATGGCTAATAAGCAGGGAACCTGGAAGTGGATCCAACATGCATATGATGTGGAGAGACTCCGGTCCATGCGTCGTGCCACACGAGGATTGCTCTGAAGGAGGAGGTAAACTCTTGAGGGAGTGGTTTAAACTCTACATGGCAGTGCGGCTACCTTGGGAGCCAAGGTGGGTGCATCACTTGCTGAAGGACGCTTATGTGTTGTTTGCTATGTAGCTCGAGCTCTTCTTCCCTCTTACCTGATCATCATTGGAGGACGGATACCTTGAGCAGATGACAGAAAAAGTTGAGAGTTACCTGGGTCCACTCCGACTGAAGCAAGACTTTATTGAGATGATGGATGGCAGCTGATAAGGAGGACTTGGTTCCCATTTCTGCTTTCATGTCTAGTCGCGTTTGGGTAGGAACTACCTTGAAGTCCTCTCCTGTTGTAGATGCATAGGGGGCTTCAAGTCTGCCTACCGCTCTATCTGAATCTGTCCAAGTAAAAGTCCATATTGGTGTTACCAAGGTAGGTGGGTGCTGGCTCTGAGAGGTAGATCAAAACCAAGGTAGCTCGCTAGGGCGATGAATGGCCCCAAACAAGTGGAGAGGAGACACCAGCCTAGTAATTGCCTGGAGACATGCTCAGGATTCTAGAAGTTTCCTGTGACTGAGAGAACACTTTGGACCCCTCTGTGATAAGTGGTGACCTACTTGGGCATTGGATGACCCTATAAGAATGGAGATGGGCTACATGTCTGGTACTGGTTCAGAGGCGTACTTAGGATTTCAATGAGCCCCCAACAACTAAGAAAAATCTCTGAACCCTCCAAGAGTGGGAAACCTCTGGGCTCTCCTCGATCATATCGGGCTTCTGTGGCTTACTAGAGCAATGAATGGCCCTATAAACATGGAGTGAAGCCACCGAAGGCACTAGTCCAGATGCATGCTTGGGATCCTAGAAGTCCCCAGTATTTGAGAGAGGGCTCTGGACCCTACTGGAATGAATCAGGAGCACAGTGGCTCACTTGGGCGTTGACAGGCCCTGTATAAGAAGTGAGGAGCCACTTGGCCTTATAGTGAGGCTGCTAGTCCAAATATTTACTTAGGCATATAGGAGGCCTACCAAGAGTGGGAAACCTATGGGCTCTCATCGATCAGATTGGGCTTCGATGGCTTGCAAGGGCGATAAATAGCCCGATAAACATGGAGCGAAGCCATCGGTCTTGTAGCGGTGCTACCGGTCTAGAAGCTTGCTTAGGCACGTAGGTGGCCTTACCAAATGTGGGAAGCTTCTAAGACCTCCTTGATCGGATCGGGTTTTGGTGGCTGGCTAAGGCGGTGAATGGCCCGGTAAACATGGAGTGAAGCCACCGGTCTTGTAGCGGTGCTACCGGTCTAAAAGCTTGCTTAGGCACGTATGTGGCCTTACCAAAGGTGGGAAGCTTTTGAGACCTCCTCGATTGGATCGGACTTCGGTGGCTTACTGGGGCGGTGAATGGCCCGGTAAACATGGAGCAAAGCCATCTGTCTTGTAGCGGTGCTATTGGTCTAGAAGCTTGCTTAGGCATGTAGGTGGCCTTACCAAATGTGGGAACCTTCTGAGACCTCCTTGATCGGATCGGGCTTTGATGGCTTGCTAGGATGATGAATGGCCCGGTAAACCTGGAGCGAAGCCACCGGAGGTACTGGTCCAGATGCATGCTTGGGATCCTAGAAGTCCTCAACAACTGAGAGAGGGCTCTGAACCCCGCTGGAATGAATCAGGAGCTCAGTGGCTCACTTGGGCGTTGACAGGCCTTTTATAAGAAATGAGGATCCACTTGGCCTTACAGTGAGGCTGCTAGTCCAGAGGTTTATTTAGGCATGTATGAGGCCTTAAAAAGAATGGGAAACCTCTGGGCTCTCCTCGATCAGATCGGGCTTCGGTGGATTGCTAGGGCCATGAATGACCCGGTAAACATGGAGAGAAGCCACATGTCTTGTAGCGGTGCTACCGGTCTAGAAGCTTGCTTAGGCACGTAGGTGGTTTTACCAAATGTGGGAAGCTTCTAAGACCTCCTCGATCGGATCGGGCTTCGGTGGCTTGTTGGGGCGGTGAATGGCCCAGTAAATATGAAGCCACCGGTCTGGTACTGGTCCAGAAGCATGCTTGGGATCTTTGGAGTCCCTTGCAATTGAGAGAAAGCTCTGGACCCTCCTAGAGTGAACCGAGAGTTCAATGGCTCACTCTGGCATTGACTAGCCCGGTGCATGAGGCGTGGAACCACTAATCTTCTACTGGTCGTGCTGCTCTAGAAGCTACACAGCTGAGTTGGCTTTTTTTGATTCATGAGTCGACCTGCTACCTCTGCCTAGGAGCTTCTAAAGAGCTGACCCGGAGGCATGAGGGGATCCGTATGAACAAGTCGAAGCCTAGTGGATCTGCTGGATAAGTAATACACTGGTGGCGGAGCGAATCTGCTGTAAAAGAGCAGTAGAGGTGCAGTTCTACTGTATACGAGCTCTCGATGTATCAGAATGGTTCAGCCATATAGGAGATCTTTAAGCCGGGAGCTACTGTATTGAAGCTCTCGATGTATCAGAATGGTTCGCTTCATGGGAGTAGCATAACGAAGTGATTCCACCAGGAATCCCACGTACCATATTTGCTCCACAATGAACGAAACTCGTTAAATGATAAAATGAGCACAACATGCGATGCATAGGTGATATAGACAATTATGGAGAAAAAACATCGTATATAGTAAATGATATTCCATGAATAGTGAATCTATTACCTCGATAGTATAATGATACTCATGTAGAGACATAGAGGCTTTCAAAAGGGGTATGGAAATTTCCCACAGACAGTGCCAGAAAGTGTTAACGAGAAATTTGTTTAGGATGAGAAATCCTCATTAACGTCATCGAGACCACTACCGTAAAAGTGGTGGCCGGGGTCGGTACTGTTGATACCTGACCTGATCTTGTATGAATATAAAGGAGGATGAAATTGTAGGTAGGAGATAAGCCATCCCGCCCGTCGGGCTTCGTGCTTATGAAATAGATCTGGGGAGCTTGAGGTTCTCTTGCTGGTGTGAAGGGGTTGATCTTGGTCCTGGTCCTGGTCCTGGTCCTGGTCCTGGTCCTCGGTCGGGGTCTGAGCCCGTCATGGTACCTGTAATTCCCTGACCTAGATAGCAAGTAAGGAGGGGGGGCTTATCTAGCTCCAGTGTCAGAGAGCTCGATTTCTGCCACAGAGATGATGCGGGAGAGCTCATCAACTTCTTTTAAGCTGGTCTGGGTGGTTTCTCCTCATCTTGACGTGTGACTTTGGCGTATAGATGAGAGGATAAGAGCGCTAGGTCCAGCGGGGTAGGAACCTAGCTTCGTTTCCTTAGGTCTTCGTTGGTGTTTCCCGATCTCATGTAAGAAAGATTAGAGAGCTAGGACCAATGAGGTCGGTTCCTAGCCCGCATAAACACATGTGTAACACAGTAGATAATAAGACATACACAAGTCTTTTGTAGATGGAGATGGACTGACCAAGGGGGAAAAAGCATCACAAATGATCACATGCTGAAAAACCCCAAGGCAGTATCTGGAGGAAGGATGAATACCCTTCCTTATGTATATATCAGAGAATGCTCCGGGGAGCTTACAAGAATGGTGAAGTAATACAACGTAGTTGCTCCAGAGAGCTTACAATGGTGGTCGAATGTAGACCGATACCGGTATATCCTAGGTAAAGGTAATACATACATTGATGATGTCGAGAGATCTTTAAACGAAGCATGTCTGTCTTCTAGCATTGATTGGATCCGATTCTATGCCTTTTACAGGCATATTTATAAATGGTGACTACCTTAGCGTGCAAATCAAGGATTCTTCAATCTCTCTCTCATTATTGAGTACGATTCTTCCTTTAATGTAATTGATCGGATCGTGGCTAATATCTCAGAGGGGATGTGATTGTTTCCTCTTCGGACTCTTCCATCATTGATAGGCGGGATTATCTGTTATAGTTTACCGCCAATAATCGGTTGTGGAGGATATCTTGGAGGAATAGGTATTTGTTTCCTCTTTGGACTCTTTCACTAATGATGGCCATTAAAGAGTTGAATATTCTCTTATTAAAGGTGTTGATCATGTCATTAATTGGGTTGACTACCTCAATTAATACGGTTGACCTTATTAATGGTACTTTAAATGTCATGGTAGTCAATCCTCTCTTCCTACGTTGTCGAGATTAGAGCTCTAGTTCTACATGTCACTTTAGAGAGGTACTTCATGGAGGTTACCTGAGGTGACATTTGATATTCCTTGAGGGCGAGGTACCTTAGGATCCAGTACACTGGCGGGGTCCCCCGGGAACCTCTCGATTGTCACGGAGCTAGATGCAGGTTTTCCCATGGAGCTTGTGCTAACCATTTTAGGGGTGAAATATCCCATAAGTTTCCAACCTTGTAGCTGGGAGCTTGGTTTAGCTACGTCGAGCTTTATCATGGAGCTTGACATAATTGTGCAGTCTTCCTAGCAGGGTAGTGGCTTGGCTAGCAGGCCCTGGTAAGGTGTTTGCCATAAACATGCGACCTTAGCTCACTTTTGGAAGGGTGGAGAGGTACGCTCAAGTACTGTTCTTGCTACTTGATTTAACCATGCCAGGATCTACAATGGATCTTGGCACTTTTGGTGACGATAAGGCTTTACGGGCTCATTCCTTTAATGCTCGGACAGGTCGAGATTATACCTCGATGAGGCAGGAGGGCCTTCACAAGACAAGTTCGGCACCTTGAAGGTCTCCCAGTGAAAGTAGAGATAGAAGCAAGCTCTAGGAGAGTGTCACGAGATACCTTGATGTCGGGGAACCCAGGTCTTTTCACGTCGACCTAGCTTCGGGCTTTATCCTGGTATAAGGAGCTTGATGCGGTCTTGTCGGGATTTATTTGGTAAGCCTGGACACGTGCGAGATGCTCAGATGGTATGGGCGGCCTCGCCTTGCTCCTGTAGGATCGCGTGGTAGCTCGACCTCGGGGACCTTGATACCCCGTCATACAAGCCCGAATTCGGACCCTTGCGGGAATGCTGGGAAGTTGCAAATTTTTCTTTGGTCCCTAGCCAAATTTTGCTATTAACTAGGATATATGTAATTAGAGAGGTATAACAGACATTATGACCCAGCTCTAATTATGAACGACTGTGGAGGATCACACCGTATGTAATAGCTATATCGATGGACACCGAGTTGTATCGATCTATGTAAAAATGTTTGCAGTTGAGAGAGTGCAGCTTCGGGTTCTTAGTAGAATAACACCGGAGTTAATAATCAAAGAATATTAATTAAAGAGTTTAATTAATGATTTTAAGGATTATTTGAGCTCAAAATACTGTGGGTCCATTAGGTCCCCTTGCTAGCCCGATAGATTTAGGTAACAAGGGTCACGGTTAATTAATTGGATTGTCCAATTAAATATGTTACGAAAGTGACACGTGTCAGGAGTTGATTGAGTAATTAGATTATTCAATTGATTAAATTGACAATTATGACAATTAAATAATAAGATTATTTAATAGTGTAATTAGTCATGAATGGAGGGATTCAATTGTTATTTATTTTTGAATGATGAGATAATATGATTATCTCATTTATTAAATAAAATAAATTATATATATTTGAATTTGAATTGTTTAACTTTATATATATATATAATATCTTATTTGATAAATAAAATATAGATTTATTTTTAAATAAAGATATGATCAGTTTTTTTTTAAATTTTAAATATTATATATATATATATGATATATATTATTTATATATATATATATATATATTGTGCTTGAGAACGCACAGCAAAAAAAGATATATATGATATATTTTGTGCAAAGAAAAGGTGCACGCATTAATGACATGCAAAAAGGTGTGCATGAGTTCTACTAACAAAAGAAAAAAACGATAGTTTTTGTTTGGTTTTTAAAAAAGCGTACATCAGGTCTTTTGCTTAAAAAAAAATAGGCGCAAATCGATTTTGCTATTAAAGCAATTAGTGTGTGCGTAAAACATATATCAACATATATATCAGAATTTGTATGTGATGCAAATGGTGAAAGTGTTGCATAGTAAAAATTAAGAAAGAGTTTCTTAGTTTTCCTACATCCTCCATTCTAAGTTTCTGAGACTGTGATGTGCCCACACGCAGTTACAAATCCCGGGAATAGATCAGTGGTACAGATCAAGAGCAAATCGAAAAGTGAAGGAGCCTTCAAACGTTGGTAAACTTATTAATCTACTTTTTCATTATTGATTACAATTTCCTGTATTTACATATATATTTTATTAGTGTAATATTTTTTATATGTATTTGTTCCGAAAATAATTACGATCCCAAGTTCACTGGCCCTAGATACAGATTACGATCTGTATAAAAAATTTGAAAACCCATTTTTGCTGCGTTACCGGTGAACGGGGTTCCATCAGATCTAACCTGAAAGAGTCGATAAGACACTTAGGATTAAGATCACTCGTATATAGCCATCATTATTTGATATATATGAATCTCATCGTGAAACGGATCTTAGTGAGAGATTCGTAATGATCGTGGCCTAATCCTTTAAGATCACATCATACAAGGGGTCTCCATTCTCATATTACAATCTGAATGATCCAGGATAAGATCACCGTACATTACAAAATGGGCCGCAACTGTAGATTAACCTCAAATAAAATACCCAACTTTATTTATTATCTATAGGCTCTTTAGATTGTTCATTTCAAATTGAATCCATTTGTATATGACATTCATATGTAAAGTCCTCATTTGTTGATTGGCGTATTTCGTGAACAAACCGCATTTTTAGGGTTTATGTAAGGGTAGCTTAGGCTCTCAAGACCTCAAGAGAAGAATAACCAAAGGTAAAATTCTTGTGCTTACTTGCTTTGAAGAGATAGTTGCACACATTCACAAATTCATGCATAACTCTTATTCATAAATGTTGTGTGTTTATACTTGTGTGCATTTTGGTTTAAATGACTCTTGTTGATATATTTGCATCTTGTAATTAAAGTTTTATGTCATGTTAGGCATTAGTATAGGGCGCATCTTCATCATTCTAGGACTTGTTGAAAATATGTGTTTAAGTGTTGAAAAAGTGGGCAGTGCGCTGGTGGTGCGCTACTCGACTAACGCAGCCTCACTAGAGTAACATTCCAGTGGATCACCGCTTGTCATGCGCCACTGAGCTGCGCCACTGCACCTGCGTAATGTTGAAAAAGTGGGCAGTGCGTAAGTGGTGGCTACTCAACTAGCGCAGCCTCACCAGCGCAACATTCCTGTGGATCGTCACATGTCATGCGCCACTGTTCTGCGCCACTCCACCAGCGCCTATTGAAAATTTAGGTTGTGCGCTGGTGGTGCGCTACTCAACCAGCGCACCTCACCAGCGCACATAGTGGAAGCTGGAACATTTTTTTCAAAACGACCTCACTTTGGTTGAAACTCATATATATATATAACTCTTTGTATTCAGGTCGAAAAAGAGTTCAGAACATCATATCTTTTCCTTAGAACACATTTCAAAAGGAAAACTCTCCCAAAAACTCATCTTTAAACACTCAAAGTATTCCCATGTGCATAAAAACTTCATCTTGCATCATCTAAGATCATTTAGAGTGCATCAATGGATAGTTTTGCTTCATCATATCTTGTTTGGTAAGTTATTCACTATCTTCTTACAAGTTAAGTGTTTTGCTTGCTAAGCCATCTCTTTAATTATTTGTATGCTCGTAGAACATATTCTAGATACAAATTAGAGATTGTTGTGATGACATGACTGAGTGTTGTATTGTGATAGCTTCATAGGATTGTTTGATCTATGTTTAGCTAAGCTTTTTGAACATCTCATTTAGCTCTCTTGATATCTAGAATTTCATTAATTGCCATCTCATTATCCTAGATAAGCATATAAGGTTTTCTAGCCTTGTTAGTTCTTTGAATATCACCATATATTCACATACGCCATTTTATCTCTTCATTGAGAAGTAAGACTTGTGTTGCTTCCGGGAGTAGGTAGCTTAAATCGCAAGCAAGATGGACTAGGTTCACTTATACCGGGATTAGGTAGTGGTGGTGGATTTTAAACCGGGATTAGGTTGTAATTCATTTTCCATTAGTGGATTTGAGGTTCGAGTGTGGCACACTTATCAGCCCGTGGTTTTTCAATTTTGGAGGGTTTCCATGTATATCTCAAGTGTCTTTACTATTTCGGCACTTATTACACTTGTTATATTATTGTAACTAGCTAGGGGTATTTTCATCAACTTGTCCATTAACGAAAATTTGGTAAAATTGTTTAAAATCTATTCACCCCCCTTTAGATTAATATTATACACACCATAATATTTGTTTCATCATATACTCAGTTCAAAATTACATTCGGTAATACTAGATGTTAAGTACACATGTTATATAAATTTATGAGACAATTTGAATGAATAAATTGCTTCTTTTATTTATATTCAATTCACATTTACAAATTAAAAGCTTTAAATCAAAAACCCCAACAATCTCCTAGTTGCACTAAAGCATGTGAGACATGTCTTGTAAACCTGGACCCTTCAGGTAACCTGTAAACACTTTATCTGGAAAGGTCTTCGTAAATGGATCAACATGATTGTCCTATGTCGCTAACTTGGTCAGGGTCATATCTCCTATTTGCACTTTCTTTTTGATCAGATGATATTTCCTTTCTATATTCTTTCTTCTCTTGTGGCTTCTTGGTTCTTTGGAATTAACCACAACACCACTGTTATCATAATAAAGTGTGATGAGCTTATCCAAATCTAGAACAAATTTCATATCACTCAAGAACTTGTGGAGCCAAACAACTTCTTTAGCAACTTCACAAGTGGCTATATATTCGGATTCCATGGTGTAATCAGCAATACAAGATTGCTTAACACTCCTTCACACAATGGCTCCACCACTAAGGGTGAATACTGATCGAGACGTGGAGTTCCAAGAATCCATGTATGATTGAAAATCAGAATCCATATGTCCTAACGGAATCAAATCCTGTCCAGAATACACTAGCATATAATTTCTCGTTCTCCGAATATACTTGAGCATAGTCTTGATTGCCACCCAATGATCCAATACTGGGTTGGATTGTTATCTACTGGCTACTCCACTGTGAGGTAGATTTCCGGTCAAGTGCATAACATAGTACACATGAGACTACCTATTGTTGACGTATATGGAACACGTCTCATATCCTCAACTTCTTGAAGTGTCTTAGGACACTATTCCTTAGACAAATGAACTCCATGCCTGGAAGACAAATTACCTTTCTTGGAGTTCAGCACCAAAAATCACATAAGATTCTTGTAGATATACGATGCCTAATACAATGCCATGAGTTTGCTCTTACGATCCCTTATAAGTTAGATCCCTATAACAAAACTTACTTCTCTCAAATCTTTCATTTGGAATTGGCCAGCCAGCTAGCCTTTACTTTCAATAATACCCCTTCATCATTCCCAATGAGTTTGATATCATATACGTAAATAACTAAGAAAACTACCTTCTTATCAATTATGTGCTTATAAACACAAGGCTCATCAACGTTCAGCTCGAAGCCAAGCCATAAGTTTTGATCAAATCATCAAACTTTGTGTTCTAAGTCCATAAATGGACATTTGTAACTTGCAAACTTTTTACTCTTGATCTGGAGACACGAATCCCTTTGGTTGCATCATATAGATGCTCTCATCAAGATTGCCATTCTAGAATGCAGTCTTGACATCTTGCCAAATTTCATAATTGAAATAGGTTGCAATGGATAAGAGAATCCAAATAGACTTAAACATGGCTACTGGCGAGAAGGTCTCTTTATAATCGACCCCTTATTTCTGGCTATAACCATTGTCCACTAGTCTTGCCATGAAGGACGCTACCTTCCCGTCTACTCATCTCTTTCTTCTGTAGATCTACTTACCAATGGGTTTTACCCCATCTAGTAAGTCTACAAGTTTCCAATTTGAGTTAGAGTACGTGGACTTTATCTCGAGATTCATGGTTTTAGGCCATTCCTATTTGTTAGGATCTTTCATTGCTCTCTTAAATGTCAATGGATCATCCACACTATCAGTAGATACGACATCTCGTCCCTCACCTATACCCAAATAGCATGCAGGTTGTAGTATAACACTCTTGTTGACTGAGCACTAGAGTACCAGGCTCCATTTCATTTATTACAATCGTACTTTGAGGTTTATGATCCCTAATATAGCTATCCTCAAGAAACATTGCATTTATCAACATAAATACTTTGTTCTCTTCAGGACTATAGAAGTATCCACCTCTAGTCTCCTTGGAATATCCTACAAACAAGCATACCATATGTGTTGGACACCCCTTATATACGAAAATGTCACAAACTGGCTTTACGACAATTCCACAACTCTAAAGGAGTCTTAGAAATAGATTTGGATGGCACTACTTTCAAAATGTAAGCCGCAGTTTGTAACGCATATCCCCAAAAGGAATTTGGTAATGACAAGAAAATAATCATAGGTCTCACCATTTCTATTAGGGTTCTATTTATCCTCTCTGTGAAACCATTTTGTTGTGGTGTACCAGGAGTTGTGAGTTGGGACACTATCCCATACTCAGCCATGAAGTCTTCAAACTCTTGGTCAAGCTACTCACCTCCACAATCAAATCATAAAGACTTGATAGTCTTTCCTAACCGGTTCTCAACTTTAGCTTAGAATTATTTAAACTTTTCAAAAGTTTTTCACTTTCGCTGTATTAGGTAGACATATCCGTATCTTGAGTAGTCATTTATAAAGGTGACATAATACTCATAACAACCCCTTGCTTTAACATTCATCAGTCCACAGACGTCTGAACGTATGAGATTTAATGGTTATTTAGCTCTAAGTCATTTTCAAGTAAAAGGTCTCTTAGTCATTTAACCTTCTAAATAAGATTCATAGATAGTTAAGGTGTCAACATTTAACTCACTTAAAGGTCCACTTTTTACTAGTCAATCTATCCAGTCGGGGTTTATATGGCCAAGTCTTAGAAGCCATAGTTACGTTTCGTATTCAGGAGAAATCTTATGTCGTTTTGTTTTTGGTTTTTTAACTTTAAACTTTTTAGCCTTGAGAACATACAAAAAAATTTCGTTTAATCCTAAACATATATTCAAACCATTCTTTGCAATAATAACAGACCTATTAATAAAAGAAATAGAATATAATTGTTCCAACAACTTTGAAACAAAAATCAAATTTCATGTGTATCAAGGAATAGAAAGTACATTGTTCAAAACAATAAAACAATTTCCAAAATGTAGTCTAACTACATTCACTGCTCTTGCTGACACGACATCCACCAACCCAACACGTATAGAGAATGCTCCCTCCTCTAGTTGTGTCCAAGATTCAATCCATTGCATAGAAGAACAAACATGGTTAGTGTGTTGGGGTTTTTTCGCTAAAGCTTATAATTTGTAAATGTGAATTGAACATAAATGAACGAAGTAGTTTATTCATTCAGATTGTCTCATACATTTATATAACCTTTATACTTAATATCAAAGACTATCTGATTTCATTTCGAACTAAGTATGTGAATGCTATATACAGATGGAGTCAGTTTGAGATGAGCAATCTAAAGAGTCCGTAGATAGCAAATAAAGTTGGGTACTTTAATTATGGTTAATCTACAGATGCGGTCCATTCCGTAATGTACGGTGATCTTATCTTGGATAATTCATATGGTGATATGAGAATGGAGGCACCTTATATGATGTGAACATATAGGTTTGGGCCTCCAACTATATGAATCTCTCACTAAGATTCGTTTCACGATGAGGTTCATATATATCTACTAATGATGGTTATATGTGGGTGATCTTAATCCTGAGTGTCTTATCGACTCTCTCAGGTTAGATCATGGTCTTTATTATACCATGGGTGAGGTCAGAGTTACATTCCCGATTAATATGCTCCGTATGTTGGGATCACGGTTTGGCTTTTGGCTGCAAAGGTTTGTACACAACAGTGGAATCCACTCTTTCTTCCGAGAAGTAGATAGTAAGGGTTGATTTTGGGCTTCAGCAATATGAGTGCTCACTTAATTCCGTGAGGAATGTAGGATTTATGGTTCATTAGAGAATCAATGGTACTTAATGAAAAAGATGTAATTAGAGGGTATAACAAACATTATGACCCAGCTCTCATTATGAACTACTTGTGGAGGATTATACCATATGTAATAGCGATATCGATGGAAACCGAAAGTTATTGGTTTGTGTAAAAACATCTACATTTGTGAGTACATCTTCAAATTTTTTATGGAATAACACTGATATTATTAATCAAGAAATATTAATTAAAGAGTTTAATTAATTATTTCTAATGATTATTCGAGCTTGAAATACTGTGGGTTCATTAGCTCCCCGCTAGCCCGATTGATTAAAGGTAACAGGGTCATGGTTGATTAATTGGATTGTCCAATTAAATGTTTAACGAAAGCTACATGAGTTTATTTTGGAATTAATTTAATAATAAGATTATTTAATAAATAAATATTAGTGATTAGATTGATTAAATAATAAGATTATTTAATTATATGATTAATCATTAGTTGGAGGGTGCTGATATTTATGTTTGAATAAAGATAAGATAATTTGATTATTTTATTTTTATTTAATTAAATATCAAATTTGAATTTAAAAGTTTTAAATTCAAAGTTATTAATTATCCTTATAGATATTAGATATTTGAAGCGATTTATTAATTAAAAGTTATCAGTTAAAAAGATATAGATATATGAGATATATTTTGGTTTTCTAAAAAAACTTATTAACAAAAACAAAATTAACACACAACTCACATTTAATGAATGTGATGGATCCAATAAAATAAATCAAGTTGGACTTGATATTCCAGAAGATGCAAAAGATATTATAGATGGACTTGAAGATTTTTGAAATTACAAGAAGATCAAGGAATGCCTTGGATAATTTTTATAATTAGATTTTTAAAAAAGTTTGATAAACCCATCATACTCAGTCAATTCATGTACGTTTTTATTATATGATAATTAAAGCATGGCCATGCATATACATGTCATTTAGAATAGGTGTGCCTACACATAATGTTGATATGTCATACATGCATTATAGCCATCTATATTATGTGTTAAATTTTAATTTGATTAAAATGGGTAATTCACATAATTGATTATAAAATAATGGGATTAGTTTTTAGGAGTAAAAACTTGGTAATTCTTATTAATAACTAATCTATTTATTAAAGAGTTTAATTACTTAGATTAATAGGGCCCATTATAAATATTAGGATTAATTCGATTAAACCACTAATATTAATTGGACCTAATAATTTGTTTAGTTTTAATAGTTAAAACTTGGTAAATACACATTTAATTATTCTAGTCATAACAATTAGTTTACTTAGATTAGAATCATTATTAATGAATTAGATTTTTAAGAGTTAAAAATGAAATTAGTTTGTTAGTTATTGGAATAAGATTCTAATAATTTATGATTAATGCACTAGACGCTTATGTTGAAATTAGCCATTTAATCTAGTTTAATCTAGGTGCATTAATAATAATTGAAAACCCTAATTATAAGATAGTGAGTGGGAGAAGGGTATATGACATTATATCCATCAGTCTCCATCATTAGTTCAACACCATGAGATTCGAGTGGGGTCATGTGACGGCTTTGCTTTCATCATCCCCAAGGAGGGTTTCCGTATATTTTTAAAAAATTCATTTAAAAGAATGGACCTTAACCCCTGATTAATTAACATATAATAAAAGTATCGTACATTTTTCCATGACAATTGAATTTACGTCTAATTGAATCTACAATTTCTTCCAATCCAATCACAAAAGTGAATCACCTAGGAGTGTGAGCTCCCTTTTTTTTTAATTGTATACCTGAAGATGGAAGACAAACAAAACCTTTTACTTTTGTTAGTCACAATAATCCTCCTAGAGAAAAATAAAGAACGTTTGGTCACTTGTGAGTTCTCAATCTATTGATTGAAACTCGCGTGAACCCGATTTGATTTTGTACACAAAGCCATTTGATGGAAAAGCTACTAATGTACTATTTAAAACAAAAATGTTCCTTATTTTCTCTATGAAGTATTTTTTTAACTGTATAAGCAAATAACTTCTCACACAAGAACTAGGGTGGTGGCCGAATTCTCTCTTCAAGATTTTAATCTTGATTGAATTCTCACTCTAGAAAACTTATGTTGGCTTAATTATCACTTAGAAAATCTTAGGTCATTGTCGAATCCTCTACTAAGGAGGATTTATGTCTTGTGTCCAAATCCTCTAAAAAGAAGGATTTGTAGATTAGCGAAGAAGCCTCACTCAAAGAAGAATTCTTTTCCACACCAAGTTTATTATTCCAACTCCCTTAGTGTATTTATCCAATAACTAATTATTAAATATAAATTAAATTGTGACTTTATCAAAAACTTTCTAATTTGACCAATTGTCAATTAGAGTTTTGATAGATATTAAATACTTCCTAAATTGACTAGATATATAAATTTCTTTTATTTATATACATATCAAATATAGTGTTTGATACTTATCATACTACCAACAATAGTATGACATTAGAAGACCTTCTCCTACTAGGAAAAAGATTTTGACTTTTAATTAAATAATTAAATAGTTAATAAATTAATTAATTTTCATTTAATTAAATAATTAATTAAAAAACACTATATTAGGCTATAATATTAGCCCTTGCCGCCCAAGCCATATATATGGGTCATATATTGTTTTTTTTTTTTCATTATATTAAATCCATTGGATTTTAATAAAAAATCCATATGTGAACTAAACCCATTATTACTAAAAAAGAAACAATTTCACATATCTTAAATTAATACATTAATATAATTAACACAACCCATTTAATCAAAATGCGTAAATTATATTCTTAATGTATTAATGGAATGGTAATCGTACCTCATTAGGGCCGTCCATGGATTCCAACATCCTTTGCCGCCCATTCCATGTATTTTGAAGACTTCCCGCATGTCTTGATCACACATGACAGCACCTCTCCAAAAATTTTAGATTCCGAAATTCAAAACAATTCTAGATGGACCAATAAATTAGTCCGGCAGAATATATCAAGTGATGCATGCAAGTTCGTGTGGATTAAGGATCTTGACGAACTATTTAAATTTAAGCACCGATAGACATAACCTAATCACAATTAACAAATGATTAACTTAGGTCCGATCTATTAAAATTGAACTCTTATAAAGAAGAATAAGTTAATGTTCCTCATTTGTACCCTAGACAATCTTATTAGAGATAGTATATCCTAGGGAAGAATACCTGTAATCACCACAAGAGCTCATAAACCGCCTATACATCTCCTAGTTACCATATTTATTTATATGACCACATTTTGAACTTGGATTTTTTGAATTGTCCAGAAGCCATAATTCAATAAACAGTATTGAAAACTTAATGTTAAGATTTAATATCAAACACCTCAAAATGAATACCACCAAACAATCGATGATAGACTATGCTATATAATCGTACTCATTGATGGCTCAAATGTTAACATTTGTAACCATAAGTCCACCATTTATCTCAAGATTAAGATAGACTCTCCGATTGTCTTCAAGTGAAAACTTTTACCCATTGACGATTCTGGATAAAGTATCTCACTGTGATCCTATTCAATGCACCTAGTGCACTAGATTCTTTTGCCTAAAGACACCACATTTTAATGATTTTAAACTCATCATAACACATTTGATCCCACTTAAATCCTAGCAAAAGAATCTACAACTTTAACAAGATAAAAGCATCTAACATTTATCTTAAGTCGTGAATATTGTTCAAGAATAACAAAACAATTGTGTCTACCTCATACATATCTAGATGTACGAACAATTCTTCATTTCTCATCATCTTTTGAACTTATGATTATTTACTTTTGACAATTATAATAATTAAACTATAAATGCTATAAGATTTGTTAAACTAGAAATCATTTTATTAATATGAAAATATTATCAAATACATTATTACACTCTTGCTATTGAGCATAATCCAACAATGATCGATGTCAACGTGTTTACTTTCACACGATGTGGGTCGATCGGGAGTTGGATTAATTGAATTTGTGGTCAGTTAGATCGACCTCGATTAGATGGTGGATCTGTTATTACTGTGCAAATGAGGGCCATAATAATTGTTGAATATTTGAAAAGATGTTGAGATAAAGTGGTTTTCCTATGAATTGAAGGGGAGAATTATAAGAAGAGGTCTAGTTATTTATAGTGAAGTCCCAGGGTCCTCAACGTCTTGTCTATTTATACAGGGGCATGGATCACGTTATTTGTCCATTTTGATTTGTTAAAATATGACAATAAGGGCCTTGTCAAACGGTAGGATCCTTCTACCACGATTACATGTCAAGGAACATTTGACCACACGCTTTGACTTGGTCCGATGGTTCGTGGGCCAAGTTTGGACTTTGATAAAGTTGATCTCCACATGCTCAAGGCCTATTTTCAACTTCTATGAAATTTTGGACCTGTTAGTTGAGCTGTACATATTTTTCCCACTACACATGGTGGTTTCTTTTGGTGACTAGATTCGAATCTTTGGTTGGCAATAATGGCTTGAATAGAGAGTCTTTTTGTTTAAATATTTCTTTTTTATTTTTTTTGTTGTGGCTTGGGTGCCTCTCTCTCTTTTGTTGTTAGGTCTGCTTACCTTTGCCATTTTTGGCTTGACTTTTGTTTTTCGTTTTTTTTTCCTTTATTTTTATATATTTTAATTAAAATTGGACTGACTTAAAGAGAAAAAACATCACAAGCGATCATATACTGAAAAACCCCTAAACAATATCCATATATATAAAAGATAAAAGAAACGTAGAGAGTGATAAAAAGCAATAAAGAACAAAAAAACAAAGGGGAAAGCAACCCTAAACAGAAAGAGGCATGCTGTTCAAACCAAACAGGAGAAAAAGCATCAAGAAAAATGAAAAGACTCCTGGTCCATACAATCATTTTATATATACGTAAATATATATATTCGAGCTCAACAACTAGAATACATAATCAAGTAGACATCATAAGCTACAAACCGACATACATTTTATTAAGCATAGAACAGACTCTGAAACTTATTATACATGCAATAACAACAAACAAGTAGAACAAGACCAAACACAGTAGAGAGGAACCTCACGACTTATTCTTACTTGGAATGAAACCTTTCTCAATCGATATTTTGACAGTATCCAGTATCAGCTGTGTCTTCCTATTGATGATAGGCAACTTCGACTCGGGCTTTGAACCATTTTTAACATCTCCGACCAAGCGTGAGAACTCTCTTACCATGCAAACTTCCCGAGGAATATCTATAGTTACAGTGTGCTCACTTGGAATTGGTACCCAGCTAGTCACAACATATATACATATACTTCTGTCGGTGGGTTTTTCAATATATGTTCTTTTGTAATGTTTTGTCCTCTTAGATGGATCGTTTTTTCAATATATGATTTTTTGTATGCTTTTTCCTCTTAAGCGAATCCAATTTTAGTGAAATCAATAAAGAACGTTACTACTGTTGCACTTTTATTGGAGGTCAACGAAGTAATAAAATAGTATGCTTATACAAAGTGTACAAGTTTGATTCACCATTGCCCATCGTAGCTGGGTGGTAAAAAGATGCTCATCGTTCAATAATATCATAAATTCGAGTTATTACCATTTTATAGGGTTTATAAAAACAAAGCATCTTTGATTCTAACCAAAAACTTATAAATAATTAATAATTAGATTTCCAACTAATGAAAACTCAAAACAAGAAAAAGATATAAGTAACCACTTTGTTGTTGGGCTTTTCAACTCTAATAATTTAAAGCCAGCAAATATCTACGTTCATAATTTTTGTCATGGGTAACATGATGCAACATGAACATGTACTCTACAACTACTGCACATCAATTATGCATACGAGAAAAGATTGAATAAATAAATAAATAGATAGAATATTATGCTACCAAATCACAGATCTACCAACCCTATGTTGTTTATTCTAACAATTAAAGGAGCTATCTTGTCCACATCAATTTGTTTTCGGTCTTCTTTACTTCATTTCTAAGATTATTAACAATTGAAAACAAAATCATAGTTCCCTATATATCATCTTCTTTCTTTTCAAGCTACTCCTTTATTTATGCTTAACATTGAATAGGAGCTGTGTGGACCATGGCAACAGTTGAAGTAAACAAAATTCACAACCCCTCCTTTGAATGATAATTTAGATACAACATCTCACCAAATTCAGAAGAGTTTTTTTTTTTTTTTTTTCTTGCAATATTTCAATAATTCGAAATTTGAAAAGCGAGATAGACTCGAACACGTAGTTAACTGCAACACTAATGGAAGGAAACAGGTTATAAATATCAGTAATTACTGATCGCACAACACAGAGGCTTGGCTCTCATCTTTGATCCATCCTACCACAACTGATGCATCGGATATAGACTAATTCAACCAACACTGGCTCTAAACCAGAATAAACTAGAGGCCTTGTCGGATAGCTACCGCCTCCACAACTTGGGGATATAATTTGCGGTATTCCAACTTTATTTATATTTTGTCCGTAATTAAATTATGGTCAGAAATTGATATTTTGTCCATAATTAAATTATAGTCCGAAATTGAGGAGTCCAGGGTATATCGTTCATTTAATAGAATTATTACGTAAGCTAAAGTCATATATATATATATATATAAGAGGTATTATCATTGAAGTTCTTACTTTTTAACGAATTGTTATCTTTTTAAACGTTTTTGATATATTAGTCACTTTAGTTCCTTATTTTTTCAAAATACATCATTTTAGTCCATTTGATAAAAACTATCGGTCAACTATAACTGAATAAAAATACTATTTTACCCATATTTTTATTTTTAAAATTTTATCTTTTAGTCCCTTTAGTTTCAATAATAAGTGGTCAACCCCTTAAAAAATTTAAATGTCTTCATTAGGGTTTGAACCATGGTTAAAAATCATAAAAACACAACCTTTAGTTGGCTAAGCTATATTAACTTATTGTTGAAAATTTGCTTATTAGATTTGTTTATTTAAATGCATATACATAGTTATATAATTTGTTTAAACTAATTTAAATCTATTTAAATAATTTAAAATAAACTCTGATATATAATTTAAGCTAAACTCATATTTAATAAATACTATATAAAAATATATTTATGAAAATAAAAAAGAAAATAATAAAACGAAAGGAAATTCAGAAAATCCAAAAAATCAAAGTCTGTAATTATTTTTCTTTCTTTTTTGGATTTTTTTCCTTTTCAAAAAATATATTATTTCAATTTGATAAAAAATAAACCCAGAAAATCAATGTCTATAAATTTAAAATGGAAAAAAGCAACAAAAAAAATGTTTTTTTTTTCGTTTGTTTCTTTTATTTTCTTTTGTTTTGTTATCTTCTTTTTCATTTTCATAAATGTTTGTATATATTATTATTATATATGATTTTATTTTAAATGATATGACAAAGGATTTGTTTTTTGTTGGTTTTTTTTCCCTCTTCAATTTATGGGCATTGATTTTATGGGTTTTTTTCATCAGATTGAAATAATATATTTTTTTGAAAAGGGAAAAAATCTAAAAAATAAAATAAAATTTACGGGCTTTGATTTTTTGGATTTTCTTTTCTTTTGTTATTTTTATAAATATGTTTTTATATATTATTATTAAATATGCGTTTAATTGAATATATATAAATATGAGTTTATTTTCAATTATATAAATTGATTTAAATTAGTTTAAACAAATTATATAACAATATATACATTTAAGTCAAGAAATCTTCAACAATAATCTAATATAGCTCAATTAACTAGAGATCGTGTCTTTATGTCTTTCAACCATGGTTCAAATCTTGATGGAGGGATTTTTTTAGAGGTTGACCAGCTATTATTAAAACTAGAGGGACTAAAAGATAAAATTTTAAAAATAACAATAAGGGTAAAATAGTATTTTTACACATTCTGTAATAGTTGACCGTTAATTTTTGGTCAAATGGACTTAAATGATGTATTAAAAAAAAAAAACAATTGACAAAAGTGACTAGTATAACAAAGACGTTTAAAAATATGATAATTCATTAAAAAGTAGAGGCTTTAGTGATAATACCCCTATATAAAATACATGAATGACATAATTTTATTAGATGATATAATTGTCCAGTCTGACATTGTTGTGCTGTGAAGATAAGTGCTTTTAGAATTGCTTTTGAAATTACTGCAGGAAGAATCAGTCAAGTGCTTGGTAAACTGATTTTCAATGGTGCTGTGAGAATTAAAAGCAATTTCAATGTGTTTAGTAAACTGAATAAAAAGTGTTGTGAGTGTATAAAATTACTAAAATGATATAGACATCTAAATGGTGTTAATGTGCTATACTTTGCATTTTTCTTGTTTATTTGTATTTAATGTTAAGTGTTATATAATTATAGTACTTTATTGAATTAATTAGCTCCATTTTTTATTCTACTTTATTGAATTAATTAGTCCAGATTTTTTTATTTCTTTTTTTATTTTAATTTATTTCTTTTTTATTCTACTTATTGAATTAATTAGTCTCGTTTTTTTTTGTACAGTTATGATAACAAAATTTTGGTACAGCGATGTAAATTGAATTTTTTTTAGTAAATTTTGTTAAAGGTAAGGAAAATGTTGGAAAGTTTGTAAAATTTCATTTAATATCACTGTAACGTGTTTTCTAAAAGTATAAACCAAAATCCAGAATATGTATTTGTAACTTCTCAAAAACTTAGTTATGAGAAGTTAAAAGTGACTAAAAGCACTTTCCGATAATTTTACCAAAACACTATTTTTTATCCGGAATCACTTTTGACCTCAAAAATAGTTGGAGAAGTAATGTCAAACCGGGCATAAGTTGGAATATAAGGCAGAGTGATTTTAGAATCATGATTCTCGCCTCGTATGGTCAGGGGTGGTGGTGCATGATACCTTACGATGATGGTGACAGTCGAAGATTATAACTCTCCACCAGCTACCTATGACTCACACAAACTCAAATCTCACTCTATTTCTGTCACCATCTCTCTGTTTCTTAAAGAAAAAAAGAGAAACAAACACTACCAAATTCTCTTCTCTCCAACATAAAATCTGATCACAACTGATCAACTCTCTCCATCCATAACCATAACCAAGTTTGATCAATGATGAGGTCCAAGACTAGTCAATATTTTTCCATTAACATCAAGTTTATTCTCATATGTGCTTTCTTCCTCCTCCTCATTTGCATACTCATAACAAACAGCCCATCATCTTTTTCTTCCCAACAAACCCCAGAAATCCACAAGATAGCAAACTCATCAGAATCCACCAAAGAACCAAAACCAGAATCAGCAACAGTACTAGCTTGTGATCCATCTCTAGATTCCTTAACAATACAAACTTGCACCAAAATCCCACCTTCACTAGCGCATGCCTTGGTCCATTACGCGACCACAAACATCACCCCACAACAGACCCTCAAAGAAATCTCAGTCTCACTGAGAGTACTCGAAAACAAAGCGCCTTGCAACTTCCTGGTCTTCGGTCTAGGCCACGACAGTCTCATGTGGACAGCTCTCAACCACGGAGGTCGCACAGTCTTCCTCGAAGAAGACAAGTCATGGATCGACCAAATACAAGCCAAACTACCCACATTGGAGTCCTACCATGTCGATTACGACACTAAACTCACTCAAGCCGATGAATTGATGGAGATTGGAATGGGAGAAGAAGATTGTAAACTTGTTAGTGACCCCAGATTCTCTAAGTGTCAACTCTCGTTGAAGGGGTTTCCTAGTGAAATTTACGACATTGAATGGGACTTGATCATGGTGGATGCTCCCACTGGATACTTCGAGGGCGCTCCAGGGAGGATGAGCGCCATATACACGGCAGGGTTGATGGCGAGGAACAGAGAAAATGGTGAGACCGATGTGTTTGTGCATGATGTGGATAGGAAAGTGGAGGATCAATTTTCAAACGCATTTCTATGTCAAGGTTATTTTAGAGAACAACAAGGGAGGATTAGGCATTTCACCATTCCTAGTCATAGAGCTCGTCTGGGTAGGCCTTTTTGTCCTTAATTACTTCTTTGTTTATTTTTTTTTGGATTAAATAGGTATTAGATTTGGAAATTTAAAAGGGTTTTTTTTTATATCCATTCATGACTGGTAAACGCTTTTATTATTATTATTTTTGTTTTAATTATTGTTCTTTAATTTCTTTTTTAAAGGACTTTCAACATTATGTATGTTTACAGTTTACTAGCTAGCTGGAAGTCAATTTTTAAGAATGTGTTTGAGGTTCCAGAAGTTAATTAAGCTTCTAAATTCAGAACAAAAGAAAAATATCATAGCATATATTTGTGAAAACTGTAGAATTAGTCTTGAATATAGAGAAAGTTAATTACCATAAACATTATTATAATGGTTTAAAAAAGAAGGAAAAGGTCGTTAAGAAAGGACAACAATGAAAGAGAAAAGCATGTGAATCTTTACTCCTAACTCCAATTGAAAGGATATATTTTGTCATTAAACATGCTAAATGGTCAAAACTAATGGTTCAACGGGGTTGGCTGCTGTGCAGCTGGCTGTATGATACAGCCAGCAACAGTGCCCCATTAAGATTTTAAAAATGAATGGGGCAACCGGTTGAAAACCGGTTGCCACCAAAAACACTTTTTTTTTTTAATTTTACAACACCTTAACATTTGTATTTATTAAATTTTAACAATTACATTAAAACCTATTTAAAAAAAACTTATGTAATTAAAAATCATATTTAATAAAGATAAATAAATTAATTATACATTTGTATATAATTTTTGATATTTTGGTTTGTAACCATTTTTACGGTAATGGTAACCATTTTAACGGCTTATGTAACCATTTTACGGTTTTGGTAACCACTTATTGATATTTTAAATTTTAAATTGTAACCATTTTCACGGTATTAGTAACCACTTTCACATAAGTTGTAACTATTTAACGGATTGGGTAACCACTTTTGTTTTTTCAATATTTTGAGTAGTAACCAATTCCACGGTAATGGTAACCATCTATACGGCTCCAGTTACCAATTTATGGCCCTGGTAACCAGTTATTAATTTATGAAATTTAGACTTGTAACCATTTTCACGGCAATGGTAATAATTTTCACGGATCTAGTAACCATTTTACGGATTTGGTTACTACCTTTTGATTTTTACAAATTTGACTGGTAACCATTTTCACGGCACTAGTAAGTACTTTTACGGCTTTTAGTAACCATTAATACGGTATTGGTAACCATTTTCACGGAGATGGTAACAATTCTAACGGATTCAGTATCCATTTATGCCTTTGCTAATTACCTTTTGATTTTTACAATTTTGACTTGAAACCATTTTCACGGTGCTAGTAACCACTTTTACGGATTTTAGTAACCATTAATACGGTATTGGTAACAATTTATTATTTTTTAAATATTTTATCTTGTAACTATTTTCACGGGGATGGTAACGATTTTAACGACCTCTAGTAACCATTTTTCGGCTTTATTGACTATCTTATAATTTTTTTAATTTTCACCTGTAACCATTTTCAAGGCACTAGTAACGAGTTTTACGACTTTGAGTAACCATTAATACTGCATTAGTAACCATATTTTTATTTTTCAGATTTTATCTTGTAACCATTTTCACGGAAATTGTAACCATTTTAACGGCTTCGGTAACTGTTTTACGCGTTTGGTAACTACCTTTTGATTTGTACAATGTTGACTTGAAACCATTTTCACGGTACTAGTCACCACTTTTACGGATTTTAGTAACCATTAATACGGTATTGGTAACCATTTTGTTTTTCTTCAGATTTTGTGTTCTAACCATTTTCACGACGATGGTAACCATTCTTACGGCTTCAGTAACCATATTACTCATTCGGTAACTACTTTTTGATTTTTACAATTTTGACTTGAAACCATTTTCACGGTACTAGTAACCACTTTTACGGATTTTAGTAACCATTAATACGGCATTGGTGACCATTTTGTTTTTCATCAAATTTTGTGTTCTAACCGTTTTCATGACGATGGTAGCCATTCTTACGGCTTCAGTAACCATATTACTCGTTCGGTAACTACCTTTTGATTTTTACAATTTTGACTTTAAACCAATTTCACGGTACTAGTAACCAGTTTTATGGATTTTAGAAACCATTAATACGGTATTGGTAACAAGTTTTTTTTATTTTTCAGAATTTATCTCGTAACCATTTTCACGCCAATGGTAACCATCCTAACGGCTTCAGTAACCGTTTTACGCATTTGGTAACTACCTTTTGATTTGTACAATGTTGACTTGAAACCATTTTCACGGTACTAGTAACCACTTTTACGGATTTTAGTAACCATTAATACGGCATTGGTAACCATTTTTTTTTGTTTCAGATTTTGTCTTGTAACCATTTTCACGACAATGGTAACCATTCTTACAGATTCAGTAACCATATTACTCCTTCGGTAACTACCTTTTTATTTTTACAATTTTGGCTTTAAACAATTTTCACGGTACTAGTAACCACTTTTACGGATTTTAGAAACCAATAATACGGCATTGGTAACCATTTTTTTATTTTTCAGATTTTGTCTTGTAACCATTTTTAACGCCTTCAGTAACCATTTTACGCGTTTGGTAACTACGTTTTGATTTGTACAATGTTAACTTGAAACCATTTTCACGGTACTAGTAACCACTTTTACGGATTTTAGTAACCATTAATACGATATTGGTAACCATTTTTTTTTTCAAATTTTGTCTTGTAACCATTTTCACGGCGATGATAACCATTTTGACGGCTTCAGTAACCATTTTACTTCTTTGGTACCTTTTGCTTTTTACAATTTTGACTTGATACCATTTTCACGGTACTAGTAACCATTAATACGGGATTGGTAACAATGTATTATTTTAAAAAATAAAATTCTTGTAACTATTTTCACGGAGATGGTAACAATTTGCACGACCTCTAGTAACCATTTTACGGCTTTAGTGACTACCTTTTATTTTTTACAATTTGGACTTGTAACCATTTTCAAGGCACTAGTAACTAGTTTTACGGATTTTAGTAAACATTAATACGGTATTGGTAACCATTTGTTTATTTGTTAATATTTTATCGTGTAACTATTTTCACAGCAATGATAACAATTTTGACGGCATTAGTATCCATTTTTACGGGTCCAGTAACTATTTAATGACTCTGATAAGCAGTTTTAATTTTTAATTATTTTTTAACTTGTAACCTTTTTCACAGTATTGATACCCACTTTTAGGGCTCCAGTAACCATTTTTACGGCATTCTTAACAGTGTTTTATAATTTATTTTTTGAACTATTTCATGACAATTGTTATTTCAGAATGCTATTAGGCATATGAAAACGATTCCAAAGTATAAGTTTGATTATGAGGTAAGTATATTGTTTTTTTTTGTTATATGAATCAATTTCCTCCATAGCATTGAATTTTTGTTTTGTTTCAAAAGTCCATACTAATAATAATAATAAAAATAATAATAAATATATAAATAATAATAATAATAATAATAATTGTACTAAACTATCGTACTGTGCTTAAGCATGTAACATGTGTTACATGTGTTATACATGGTTATCCACTTTTAGGGCTCCAGTAACCATTTGTACGGTATTCTTAACAGTGTTTTTTTTTAACATTAAACTATTTCACGACAATTGTTACTTAAGAATACTATTAGACATATGAAAATGATTCCAAAGTATAAGTTTGATTATGTGGTAAGTATATTGTTTTTTTTACATGAATCAATTCCGTCCATAGCATTGCTTTTTTTTTCAAAAGGCCATAATAATAATAATAATAAAAAATATATAAATAATAATAATAATAATAATAATAATAATAATAATAATAATAATAATAATAATAATAATAATAATAATAATAATAATAATAATAATATTGTACTAAACTATCGTACTCTGATTAAGCATGTAACATGTGTTACATGTGTTATACATGGTTACCTACTTATAGAGCTCCAGTACCCATTTTTACGGCATTCTTACAAATTTTTATTTTTTTTTACATTTAACTATTTCACGACAATTGTTATTTGAGAATGCTATTAGGCATATGGAAACGATTCCAAAGTATAAGTTTGATTATGTGGTAAGTATATTGTTTTTTTTTACATGAATCTATTTCCTCCATAGCATTGAATATTTTTTTTTTCAGAAGTCCATAATAATAATAATAAAAATAATCATAATAAATAAATAAATAATAATAATAATAATAATAATAATAAAAATTGTACTAAACTATCGTACTCTGATTACATAAGAGAAAATAAATTTGCTTATATTCTACTTTGTGTAAATATCGTCTAATTAAATTGTACAAGGTTGTAAATAAGCTATATCCATTCTGTTAAACTATTAATCAAATGTGAAGTTATATTTACACAAAGTTGTATACTCTAATGGAAAAATGAACCACTTTGTAACTAATTATACTATGGTGCTCAGTACATTGTTTTTTTCTTAAACTAACATATAATCCATTTTACCAACAATTTGGAGCATTAATTTTTTACTCAAACAATTCATTTACTTAAATTGAATTATTGGTAGTCTCATGGTTGGGCCTAGTTAACTATGTTGCAGGAGGTAACACTGTTTTCATTCAACTGGCTTTACTTCTCTCCACCAACTCTACCCACCTCTTCACTGTTAACACCACCCCACCATAGTCTGTGTATCCCATGTTAACAGTCAGGCGTTTCAGGTGGTTTTATTTTGGCTTCTTTGAGGATTGATTCGGCTTCAGCAGGAAGCATTTGTACTGAAATAAACACATGTTAACAATTCTGGTCAAACATCAGTAATTTCAGAAGTTTGCATGCTGCGTTTACCTCTGCCTTCAACATGTAGTTGCTACTCAAACATCCGAAATTGAACCTATCTCTGCACTTGTGTTTTTGTTTATTCTTCAAGATTTTGGAGCTCCTCAAACATCACAATTTTCGATGCTCAGAAGGTGCTGAATTGTATTTCCTTCTTGAAGAACAAAAAGCTGCTCAAACATCTATATTTCAATGTAACTTTAGCTATTTGTTGCCTTCCTTCATGAACAATTAGCAGCTGTTCAAACATCACAAATTGAAGGTAACAATAGGTGCTGCGTTTTCCTTCCTTATTGAACAATTAGCAGCTGCTTATTCCTTTACCTTCAACATTTACATTGATGTGTTTCCCATTGTCTTCTACATTTAGGTCGTGCTTTTTCCTTTATCTTACACATTTTGTGAACACAAACATCTGTATTTGAAATATGGAAATCTTCTCTGTAAATATATGTATTTTTCCTTTGTTTTACCTGTGTATATTACATTTGAATTAAATTGAACCGAAGGTTTCAGTAATAGAAAAAATGAGCAACTTAAACAATCGGTGGTCTATTGTGTTGTTGACAAATGGATCCTGACTCATACTTTGGTAGTATGTCCAAAACAAATTTTGATTTGAAGCAAGGGGGGCCTTCAGCTTGGGATAACGTAAACACAGTTGACAAAAACTACCATTGTGGCGGTTCCAGTTACAGCATGAACAACCTGGATGAACATGATTCCGACCATTCACTTTTCACCGATCCGATTCTCTCAACCACACCTGTTTCTACTTCAAACATTTGTAATCTCCCAAAGTTAACAGAGTTGGATGAGCCTGGTCAATTTCTAAGCTTGCAACCTACTGATGTAATCGGTAAGGAGTTTGGTTCAGTTGAAGACGCTGAGTCTTTTTACAACAACTACTCCAAGGCTGTTGGGTTTAGCATCAGAAAGGATGAAATGAGGCGTGATAGGCAAGGTGTTATTACAAGACGAAGGTGGTTATGCTCTAAGCAAGGGTACAGAGCACAAAAGTATATTCAAAGAATCGAAAAAAAATGTGAACCCACTGCTGAAACTCGAGAAGGATGTTGTGCATCGTTAAAAGTTCAGTATCAACGAAATAATAAGGTATGGGTTGTTAAAGAGTTTGTTACTCAACATACTCACGGTTTGGTGTCACAAAATCACACCCAGTTCCTACGATCACATCGAAGTCTCAAAGAATCTGATATTGCACAATTAAAGTCATGGCGCACAGTTGGTGTGAAGACCGCTCAAGTGATGGACCACTTTGTGGATCAAGCCGGTAGCTTTTCAAATGTGGGGCACACAAAGAAAGACTTGCAGAATCGTTTAGATGCAGTTCGTAAAAATGAGCTTCAATCTTCTGATGCCGATTGCGTTATATCCTACTTGACTGCAAAAACGGTAATTGATCCAGAATTCTTCTTTGAATACACTACTGATGAAGATGATCGATTCGGCAACTTGTTTTGGGCAGATTCGACGTCTCGTTCTAATTATGGTTGTTTTGGAGATGTATTAGCATTTGATGCAACGTACAAAACAAATGTGTATCGAAGACCTCTTGTAATGCTTGTTGGTGTTAATCATCACAAATCAACAACCATATTTGGTTGTGGGTTGCTAGGGGACGAAACCGTTGAGACATACACTTGGTTGTTACGAACGTACTTGATTGCAATGCATGAGAAGATGCCTCAATCCGTTGTTACCGATGGCGATAAAGCCATGCATAAGGCAATAAAGACAGTGATGCCTAAATCTGTTCGTCAGTTATGTTGTTGGCATCTTGAGCGTAATGTTCAGACAAATGTACAAGACGAAAACTTTACACAAGCATTCTGTAGTTCCATGTTGACTTATATGACACCCGAAGACTTTGAACTGAAGTGGAAAAACATGGTTCTCAAATATCGGTTGAACAACAATGACTGGGTAAATGCACTGTATTGTAAACAAAAACTGTGGGCAGAAACTTATCTTAGACAAAGTTTTTTTGGTGGTATGCGAAGCACACAACGTTGCGAAAGTATGAATTCATTCCTGAATAGATTTGTTCATTGTCGGATTAAGCTGTATGAGTTCATGCAAAACATCGATAGAGCATTGGAGCGCATTCGACATACAGAAACATTTAATGATTACCAATGCGGTAACACCACACCAGTATATTCTACCCATTTGACAAGCCTAGAGAAACATGCTGCAACCATATACACTAGGAATTTATTCTTCCTTGTGCGGGATGAAATTAAAGAAGAAACTTCATTTAGCATATGCAATTTTGTATAGGATGTGGATAGGTTTACTTATACATTGAAAAGGTTTGGTTTCGACAATCTGACATGGACAACCTGTTTCATACCATCGACCAACCAAATTCAATGCTCGTACAAATTGTTTGAGACCTCAGGTATTCCTTGTAGCCACGCATTCAGTGTAATGAAAACCATGAATGTACAAAGTATATTGTCATCACTTATATTGGCTCGATGGACCCTGGGTGCAAAACATATGACAAATATTGATTGCTCTCGTGAGGTAACACTGACACCAACAATGGAACTGGCCAGGTATGGATTACTTAGTGCTAAATGCAACAAATTATGTTACTTTGCCTTAAAGTCGAATGATGGATTTAAAGAGGCCGACAGACATATTGAACAACTAACAGTACGCATGCAAGAGTTGATGCCATCCTCTCCCCTGGCTTCAGTAGAAATTGTGTTGTGTCCCAAAGATAAACATGTTCACATTGTCAGAGATCCTGTTATCGCCGCAACCAAGGGTTGTAGTGCACGTAAAAAAATGGCCAAAGTTAAGTCACGTAAATGTGGCAACTGTGGCAAAGCTAGCCACACTGTCAAGACATGTCATAAAACTCAGCTGCACAACAACAGTACAATTGCAAGCAACACACTTCACATGTTGGATCCATGTTGTACAGAAAACAGTTCCAATAGCATTGCCACTCCTTCAAGTCGTCCATCATATGATTTCACGTTTCCAATTAACGATGGTGGTATGGGGTATATGAGTCCAACAATCTACCCAGATATTGAAGGTTTCACTCTTTCATCTTCGACATTCGACTTGCATGCTAATCTTTGGTGGGGCTCCGCACAACGTTGATATCTTGGGTGAAATGGTAATTCTACTATATGCTTCTTTATTCAATGGTAATTCTACTATAAATCTTTGTTTACTGTGTATGAGAAACATTTATATTCTGATACTGGATGATTGCTTCTTTACTTATATATTTATTTTTAACATTTTGTATTTCTTCTCAATTTTTAATTTATTTATTATTATTTCTTTCCTTTTTTTATTCATGCACAGATTCTCAATAAGGAATAATTCTGCCTGTAATTTTTCTTGTCAATGGATATTATCATTATAAGTTCCTTCCTCTTCATTCTTGATGTTGACGAGTTTCTGTGGACAACAAGTACCACATAGTTCTCTGATGCAAATAGGGAAAATGTGTCATTGAGATTGCATTGTCTTACATTTATATTATTCATGATTGCTCAACAAAATTTTTTTTGTTTCCTTTCTGTTTCTGATGATTGAGCAACAAACAATTGAGAATACAACTGCTTCTTCTGTTATTTGTTCTACAATTGTCGTTAAAAGTTTAGAAATTCTTTGCATCTTTTTTTTTGGTAATGATAAATGGTTGTAATGAAATTGCATATATGTCTTCTGTAGGAGGAACCTCGTGCGTCTCACATGAATTGCAATGTGTCTGTGACAGAATAGTTTTGAGTTGTTCGCTCAAATCGGCCAACAAATTCAATGCTTTTGTGACATAATAGTTATGCTGACATGTGCATTCACATCTTCAACCATTCTAAACTGTGATGTTCAGTGCTTAATCAATATATTTCCATGCAATGTTTTTAGTAGATAACAATATATACATATCCCAGATGTCACTCACTTGGTCAATATATACATTTTCTAATCTTATGATCTAATTTCTTGTGATGAAAGAAGATGTTTTTCAGACACTGATTTGTGTACATTGATTTAATGTCAAGAGTTAAAACTCAATTGTGTTCTAAGTGGGAGATTATATTACAGCCTTGTTTAATTGTATCAACATTTCTATCCCCTAAGAAGCTTATAAATATGTTTTTTTGTATATGCTCTATTGGCGCTATGTATATGTGATTGACAACAATATACAGTTTTCCCATATATAGGACCTGCTGGCTGTTTATAATGTGATAGATTCATTCATATTTTCTATATTTTATGGACAGTAAAAAAAGGGAAACAGAGGTGCCAATTAACACAATAATAACGGTATTGTATGAATTATCCAATTGTTTACGAACTATATTTCAATACACAAGTCTGAAGGCTTCTCATTCAAACAGCCAAAGAAACTCATCCTCATCCATGCTATTAAATGAGATCACAACATCCATCTATTTGTTTTACTAGTTTCAGAAACCAGTTAATGTCCTTAAAAAAAAATAGAACAGAAACATGAGGCCATTCAATTCAACATGTATGTTCATTACTATAATCATCAACACCACAATATCTGAAATGACTTCATCAAACCAAAATTTGTGTACATGTTTGTTGAAGTCAAACCGACTAACTTCATGTCCAAATCTCTATCTACAAGTCATGCTTTACAAAAATATGTACATAAGGTTTTGTTTCATCATGAGAAGTCCCAACAATAAACTAGGAATCAATGGCTTTATGGTCACAAAGTTGGTTATCAAAAATGGCCAACAGGAGAACAGGGATGACCAGCAATAAACGCCCTCCACAACCATTCACCTGCACACACCAAGATTATTTAAACGAGACCAAATTCAAACTTGTTGTACAAATTGGAGACAGAAAATATCAACACATTGTTGCGAATAGGTTGAAGGGAAAATTGACCATGGTTTCCTTTATACAAATTTCAATGATTGTATACCAATCCTGTTAGATAATCGAGTGTAGTTAGGGACTACTTATAGTGAGTTGCTAAGACAATGACTTCTTGACCTTTGCTCGGTCGTGCTTCAATGGAGGAGGCTGTCTTTTTTTCCTAATGGTATCCAACTATCCACCTTGCATGGTAGAATACTCGATAACATTTTGTTGTAATTGCCCCAGGAGGTCATTAGTCGGAAATGTTGCCAGCTAGCGGGCCAATAAAAGACGCTCAGCAACAGAGTTGAACTGCAACAATGATAGACAATTTTGTTGGAAAGTTACATTGTATGGTACACACACATAATACTAGAAAATAATCAGATCACTTACGGTATTTGTAAATTTTTGAGAAGTGGCATTGGTTCGTTCATTCATAAACATGCAAACGAAGACCCCACAATCATAAAAATTCGGTTGTGTGGGCACATCTTCTGACCAGGCAATGCTAAATCTTTGAAATGAAAACGATAAACCAAAACAACTTTTTATTTCTGTGGCCAGTACATTATCCAACGAAATCATCTGGGAATACATTATAGTTTAACAAACATTCTACTTCAGTAAACAAAGTAACAAAACCAATGTTAAACAAAATCATTTAGTGCAAAATGTTTACCAATCTTTGCACTTGTTTGAGTCGACTTTGGTCATTTTTCCTACGACTAGGAAGAGAGTCCCAAATCTCAACCTTTGATTCTTTAATGTGCACAAGGGCAAGGTACCAATGATCTTTCAAATTGTTGATAGGAATATAAATCTAGAAATAAACAAAGTTGTGTCATTAAAGAAGATAATGGTTGTAATTTGACATGTCATAGTACTATAAATGTAAGCTATCTTAAGTTACATGCTTCAAACAAGTTTGGATTAAAATTATACATGCAAACCGAGATAGGTACACACCTTGTGACAGCGTGGCAAATCATACATGTAATCAGCTTTGAACGTGCTATGTATTTCACTCAACCTCTTCATGTTTCCATCTTTACTTGTCAACGAAAGATACTAAGCATATATAAGAACGGGATAATTGTTATGTCAATGGAGCAACATAATAAAGGTAAATGCGAAATTAAGATTTAGTATAAAGATTATAAACCATTAAGCATAAATAACAAATGGGATAATTGTTATGTCACTGGAGCAACATAAAAAAGAAAACTGTGAAATTAAGATTTAGTGAAGAGATTATAAACTATTACCGCAAACTGTGTTGGCAGGTACCAGTACAGATGTGATCTTTTTTTGTTGGCAACATGAGTGTTGTTTTCTGCGACCAAACTAATAATATGTGCATGTTGAAAGCATTAATCAATACAGTACACTAAGATGATTACTACATAATATAAAAAATCAGTTTAGAGCAAGGAAAGAAAATGTTACTGTATGGATCAAAGGACTGTTAGGCTCGAACCTCACTGTCAACCCACACTTTTGGCTCAAGGGTACGAAAACTACTACGGTTGACAATAATTCTAGCCGTGGACACAATCGTTTCACTACAAAATTAACATAACAAAAAATAATGTAACCATTTATAGTGAATTAATTCAACAATGTCATAACATGACTTCAAATAAAAGAAAAAAAAATTATCCCTTCAATTTAACATTCCGCTTCAACTAAAAAAATTACTGACCATGCCGTGGATGTTAACTAAAAAATATCAACTCCAGTTTCCATTTAAATCATTAAAAAATAGCAACATTCCATAATCACCATACTCATTCTAATGTAGACTTACCTAGGTGGTAAATCTTCAGAAAACACATAGTTGATTACTTGCGCATCCAGTGCATTTAGAGAGACGGATATGTGAAAAGGCCCATACCAAAACATGGAAGACTGTTGTACACGATGAGTGGACTGATATGGTGAGAGTTTGTAGTGACTCAGCTTCCGCATCTTCGATGTGCGAGTTGTTCTTACATTTATACCAGTGGAAGACTGCTCATCACTACCTTTTGCAGTGGTGGTTCTGTTTTCCTGCGATATAGTTAACATAATTATTGTTATGGTTACAATTAGCCAAGGTAAGTAATGAAAAACAACTATATATAATGTAATGCTAAAGATGTTCAACCTCATCAACTAGTATTGGAATTGTATTATAGTCAGCAGGATGGGCATCATCAAAAGCACCCTCTTCGGGAGTTGGTTCCATATATTTTTCCCAGGAACGGGTGGGACTGTTGTTTCCCAAAGCATCTTTGGAATTTAATGGACTGTCTTTAGAGGAGACTTCGACAATGTGTGTTTGAGTTGTTGGAGATGGAACCGTTTCCGTACGATGACTCTTTGGTGGTGGGTTCTGTTGTTCTCTTGTGGGGAAAGAATTGCCTTTGTTATGAACTAAAAGTTCGTACAAACTATCCACCTTTTCTTTAATTGCAGCTTGTTCTATACGTAAATGTTGAATCTCTTTCAGGAGCACATGAAACCCGTCATCCTTGAGAATATCACCTTTTTGATTGTCTGAATTATCACCATAGGCAGCCGGTGGAGTATATTCTTTGATGCACACCTTCGAGAAATGAGAATGTTAAATCAGCTATAATTTTGATAAGTTATTAATATTTTCAGTGAAATAAAGAAATGATGAAGTAAAGACCGTACCTTGATATTAGTACCATAGGAACCTTGTTCTCGTAACTGTTTCAAACATTTAGTAATATGCTGACTGGTCCAACTAACAATTGGGATGGCTAATTTATCAACAACGGATGGCTGCCAATCTATAACATGCAAGTAGAAAAGCTGGAAACATAAAATGATAAGTATGTGAAACCATTTTGAATAACATGTTGATATTATGATCAAAAGAAAAAACTACGACTACGAAGAAAGTACCTCAAGGAAAAGAACACAACCACCAATATGTCGTGCACTTTTACACTGAAATTTCTTTATGCTTGTCACTAACTGATCGAAGCCCCACCTTGCCCAATTTTTCCCCTTTATGCGAACCACATCTGAAAGTCAAGTACCTCGCATAGACATACTCTCCTGCTGCTGGTGCAAGAACAGTGCCCACCATATGTAAACAAAATGTGACCTTGAAATCATCATCGGCTGTCTTGTTATTCTTTAGAAGATTATCAAGGTGAACGAGCTTGATGCCACGGCTCGTAATGGAAAACTTACTCCGCCAACTCTCAAGAATAGGCCCATCAATGGAAATTCTCTCCCCTCTGTTTGAAATGCCCATGACATGAGAAAAAAATATCAGCATCTAATTTGAAGGACTTCCCGTGCAGTTCAATTGACAGGTTTGATGTGTCAAACTTGTCAACAAGCCAGGAACACAGTTCTCGCCGAAGAAATCCACAGTTTTACATGAGTAGGTTCCCGAAACCTAATTCCTGGACAACATCCTTTTGCAAGTCTGAAAAGGTAGCCATCATCTGAGAAAAATGTGTAGGGGTGCAGCGAGTGTGAAAGGACAGAGTCATATTTTCCTTCAATGTGTCACCGACACAGAACTTATCTTCAACCGCCTCATTCTTATGCATTGTGTAGTGCGATTTCTCTTCCCTAGACAGATTAGACCACGATGTACGTATCTCATGCATTGACTGAAAATAAAAAATGGTATTGACGATTACAATTCATGCAACTTAAATATAAAGTATGTATTGTGTAAAGTAATTGCAAAGCAAGGACAAAAATATGTAACAATTGAAAACCTTTTTTGTCCCCCCTGGATTTGTAATCTGACACTCCTGTTTGCTGAAAAAATAACACAACACCATCATAATATAATAAGCAAAAACTGTTTCTTTACAAATACATGATGGAAAGAAAACAAACTTCAAAGAACATTCATATAGTTTTAGGGTTGAACATACGACACGGTTTTTCAAACAAGGTATGTAGATGCTAAAGAAATGCATTTAGTTTTAACTTCAAGTATAGATTTGCATCCAATCTACGGAAACTTACTGAATTAGTCAAATTGGTTATGTTTAAAACCCGAGTAAGTCATTTTTTATTTTAGTTATTATCAAGAATGTCATTCAACACAAATTGGATAAGCAACATATGAAAACGGGTCCAAATACACATAGAGGTTGTACGAAGAAACTTATAGTGAATTTTCCATTATATCAAACCTATGTGGAATGTAAATACGGCAAAATTTAAATGGACTCTATATTGGGGTAAACATGATTTCGTTTATAAGTCAACAATGCAAAGCAAAAGGAAATAATCTATACTTACTGAAAATTTATCCACGCCATATTATCAAGCTTGAACTTCGACCCAGTTGACGACTTAATGCCGCCAGTATCAGAGATTGTTTCCTCACCAACAGTCTTTCTCCTCTTACGGATTGCATGCACCATTCTAAACTCTAATAGTTAGTTGAAAACAATAAGCATAACTGGAACGAAGTCTAGATTATAAAGTTGCAAACACAAATAGTTATAGAAGGCATCTAATGCAAAATACATGGAACGAAGTCCTAAGTTGTTACTTGTTACTCCTTAATGTAGACTCAAAAATTCGAAGATGTAATTACTTTTTCAATTAGCATGTACCAAGTGCAATCCAATAGGTATAAGTCAGTCATCGTACAAACATGTAAAGACTACAGCTATTTTATATTATTCATATCATTTAAATATAGATGGCGGGCCAATAAAAAAACATGCACAGACACGTATATGCAATTATAGCGTTGTGTGTTTTTTAATTTTAAAACCACAATAACTTACAATTCTCATAAGGCGTTGTGACATGCATATGACTGAAACCAATAAGAGGCTCCCACATGCCAAACTCAGTCAAAAAGATTCGTACACGTGGAAAAATGGACTACCAAGTACAAACTATCATCACTGTTGTAAAAAATATATATAAACAAAATGTCTTTTGAACAATGAATTAATGAATACAGATTAATGCTACACATTAACACACAATTTCCAATTATTGAATACATTTCCTGAACTATATAAATCCTATGACAAATGAATAAATTCCTTTCTAGATTCTGTTATGTTGCACAAATAAAGTTTTAATTGAAACAATAATATTTTGGTAACCAAATGCTAAAGATGAACTTCTTATCAGTTCTATAGTAAACATAATTACATAACGAAAAATCAACAGCAGAATTACCACAATCTAAAAAGTCTACTTCTATGAATATATATATCGACAAACCTACCTCATTACCAAATAATGTTCTAAATAATCAATTGACACAACCAACCAAATGACCTCACTTCTTACACAATAACTTAAATTTCAGGATAAAACAAAAGGAGAAAAAAAACGCGACCAAAATTTTAGCAATAAAACCAACACCACAACACATTCTCTACCACTAAAAAGGTGTAGAGTGGAATTTAAACCAAAGGAAAAATTCATGAAAATTAGATTATAACCAAAAAAACAATAAGTCACAATCTGACTAAGACTTGGTGAACTTAGTAACCAAAAATGTTCAATGACAAATATAACTTGCTAAATTCAACTTATACAATTTCCCCTTGAAATCAATATAAAATCCTTATTTTTAAGGTTCTTTAGGATATATAACAGTATATGACTATAAATAGGTCAAAGAGAAATATATAATTACTGAAAGAACAAGATATATCTATCTAGGAAAAAACATGAAACACAATATACATATAGAGGAAGATGTCTCCTTCATAATTTATGGTAAAGTGTTAAAGTATCTGCATGGTACTAATACTATCAAGCACTAGTGTTATATGTTTAAAAAATTTAATAATAAAAGAAAAAAGCAAGCAACAATTAATAGCTGCCAGCTACCATAAGTAAAAACCGAATAAACACCAAAACATACAACAATTACCGGCAATTTCATATATGAACATATACGAACAACATTTCTCTTTTAGTGTCTAATGGTTTACAATTAAAAATGAACACTATTTTAGAATTTTTATTCTTATTCGTTTATTACCCAGTAATGACTATTGAAGAAGCACGGATATAGTAACGCATTCAATCTCTGGATTTTACACTCTAACTTTAAACAAAATTAGAAATTAACTTGGCCTCAAATCCAATCAAAATTTGACATGTCAAAAATTTTTACACATATAATTATCCCAATTATCAGCTCTATGTGCAACAATGTAATCAACATTGTACACAAATTCAATCTCAAAAAACCGATCAATGTGTTTCTTCAACAATCTAACGCGGAAAGAATGAATCAATCCATTGACATTCTTCAACTACAACGTATTTATGAGTTTAAAACATTTCCAGCATAATCACGCGGTAAACAAACATTGTAGTAAACAAATGATCAACATGTTCCCAATAAACCCACCACAATTACCACATATACAGTACAACCAAATCATTAAACCAGTGTCAAGCCCACAAATTTCACCTCCTAACATAAATAAACCAAGCAAAAGCTCACAACTACTGAAATCAAGTGTCACGCCTATAGCACCCTAGCAAACGGCAACAACCTATAGAACTACAGACTTTTGCACCTACAGATTGTCACTACTATTGTCTCTAACAAGTCAATAGGCTCTGATACCAAAACGGAAGAGGATAATATAAAAGAGCATGCACAATACAAAATATAGCAATACTAGAAGCATATTACAAAGCATATATTTTGTAATCAAAGACAAAATAGATTAACAGTCGATATGCCACCGGTACAAGTATAAATACAGAATGAAACTGATCTGTACGTGGCGTTGTCTCACAAGTGTACTCTACCGACACAATTTCGGGTATGAGTAAGTCAGTGTATTCCTACCGATATACTTAGACCAGGATACAATAAAATGTCATAAAATATAAAAGATAGGTTAATAGTTGCATAAAGAGAAAAATAAAACCGGATCTCATCAAACAACACATTTTCTAACAAAAATCGATGTTCCAAAGTATACTCAAACTATGTCACCAGTACAATTATAAATACAGAATGAAACTGGTCTGTACGTGGCGTTGTCTCACAAGTGTACTCTACCGACACAATTTCGGGTATGAGTAGGTCTGTGTATTCCAGCCGATATACTGAAACCATGATACAATATAATGTCATAAAATTAGTAAAAGATAGGTGGATAGTTGCTTACAGAGATAACAAAAAATGGGATCTCATCAAACAAAACATTTTCTAACAAAAATCGACGTTACAAAGTATACTCAAACTATATGTCACCAGTACAAGTATAAATACTGAATGAAACTGGTCTGTACGTGGCGTTGTCTCACAAGTGTACTCTACCGACACAATTTCGGGTATGAGTAGGTCTGTGTATTCCAGCCGATATACTTAAACCAGGATACAATATAATGTCATAAAATTATTAAAAGATAGGTGGATAGTTGCTTACAGAGATAAATAAAACCGGATCTCATCAAACAACACATTTGCGAACAAAAAACAATCTTCATAAGTATGCTCACACTATATCTCACCAGTACTCTAACCAAGTTTGAACATTAAAGAAAAATAATTAAACAAAGAAAGTCAAATTTCATTCCAAGCATGCTCAAATCATCAAAACTAAATTGCAAACATAAACCAAAACAATTACAAAAACCCAGAAGCAAAAAAAAAAACAGAAAAGCAAAAAAAGAGTAACTTTTTCAGCTTTAAAATAACAGATTTACCTAACAAAATAATCTTTTTGGGCCACAAATCTTAATTTTCGTTGGCATAACTTCCTAATTACAAACCTAATTCTATATTTTTTACCAATGATTGTGATGAATATTATCAATATTTAGAGGAAAGAGGCAAGGACATAGGAATTTACAGTTTGCAAGACGATAGCATCACCCCTTATTTCACTGATACATCATTTCACCCTATGAATCCACCCATATGGATTGAACAATATTTTATTTATATCAGGTTTGATCGTTTTTGTTTCGATTTTGGATTCTCTATATTTATTTTGCAATGCTTTTCGAATGTGACATTTTTGTTGGTTAATGAAATACTATATCTATTATGTTTCGTTATCTTTTATTAGTTAATTTATTAGACTTTGCTTGTCTGATGTATTGGTTAGGGGAACGACTGCTAAGAACATTAGCATAAACAACTACAACAATTACAACAATCCAGAAGCAAATAAGACAGAAAAAGGAAAAAAAAAACACCGTTTTTTAGCTATAAGGCCAACAACACAACACATTTACAACAACTCAGAAGTTATAAATTCAATTTTAAACCAAACAAAATATTTCTTAAAATTAAATTATAATCAAACAATACAGAAGTCAGCATCAAATCGATACAATAATTATGCATCAAATTCAAGCCAGCAATTCCTGGTGTGTCTTTGACAAACGATACTGAGATTTTAGACAGTCCTTTTCCACTCATGCCAACATGTATTTAATTATCATCATGTACATGCACCTATGAGTTCAATTTTTTCAATTTATTATATGTATGTATGCCTCCAATTAACATCATAAAGTAAATGTTTTTTTTTATTCAACCTGAAGACTGAATTGCCATTGAGTTTAGAAGCATACATTTGAATCACCGTGTGTACTTGGAGGAGCCGATAGATCTTCACCCCCACCAGGAGGGTCTGGGACAGCCTTCCTTCCTTTTTTTTCCTTCTAGGCTTTCCTTAAATCAGCAGCTTTCCAAACTGCATACTTCTGCTTTTGTTCAAGCTGTGAATAATATAAATAAAAGTATTAACTACACAATAATGCCAATCACAAATACAAAATCTATCAAATATCAATAGAATTTTCTGATGCTCTAAACCTAAAAACTCTATTAGGTAATCAGAAATGATATGAAACTCTGTTAAGTATGACTAATCATAATCACATAGTGATCAGAGACATTCCATGATGAATCATTTCCTTTAGCATCTACTGACCATTTTTAACAAGATCCATAATTAGATACCAATCAATAGTTCCCAAAATCCATCGTATTTTAAACTCTTGATCTAAGAACCAATTTTGTTAAAAGGGAACTTGAAGACATGACATTTTTTCCATGACAGACTGCCTCTTAGACAAGAGGACATCAAGGAATGTATGTATGTGGTTAAGGTTATAGCTACAAGTGAGTAGTTAGACATAAGTATCAAAACCAAAATGATAATACTACAATATGAAGAAAAAAATTGCCATACAAGTCTGCTCGTCCAGCACGATCTTGCTTGTCTGCCTTCGTAAAAACATTGAAACCAAATCCTCTAGATGTAAACCATATTCCAGCTCCAACTTCAGGGTGCTAGCATCTTATCTAGGACTATTTTGTGCTTTATTTTCATGATTAATAGTCTTATCATGTGCTAGAACTCATTTGTTGAATAGATCTAGGATTAGCACATTTGATTTTATATTTAGAGTCTATTAGAGTTTGATTGACTATTTTGTGAATATATGCTCTAAATGATTGCTAGAGATTTGATTGTGTTAGGATTATGCTCGATAGCAAGAGTGTAATAGTGTAACTAACAATCTTTTTCATATGAATAAAGTGATTTCTAGTTTAACAAATCTTATAGCATTTATAGTTTCATTATTATAATTGTCAAAAGTAAATAATCATAAGGTCAAAAGACTATGAGAAAAGAAGAATTGTTCATACATCTAGATATGTATGAGGTAGACACAATTCTTTAGTTAGTCTTGAATAATATTCACAACTTAAGATAGAAGGTTCGGCGCCTTTATCTTGTTGAAGTTGTAGATTCTTTTGCTAGCATTTGAGTAGGATCAAATGTGTTATGATGAGTCTAAAATCATCAATGTGTGGTGTTTTTGGGCAAAAGAATCTAGTGCACTGGGTTCATTGAATAGGATAAAAATGAAATACTTTATCTAGAACCGTCAATGGATAAAAGTTTTTATTTGAAGACATTTGGAGAGTCTATCTCAATCCTGAGATAAATGATAGACTTATGGTTGCAAGTGTTTTCATTTGAGCTATCAATGAGTACGATTATATAGCATAGTCTATCCTCGATAGTTTGGTGGTATTCATTTGTTTATCGATAGAGGACTTCATTTATAGATATGGACATCGTGACTCCATTTATTGAATGAGAGTAGAATACCATCATATGGATGTTTTGAGGTATTGGATATTAAATCTTAACGTTAAGTTTTCAATAGTATCTATTGAAACATGGCTTCTGGACAAGTCAAAATATCCAAGTTCAAAATGTGGTCATATGAGTAAATATGGTAACTTGGAGAGCTATAGGCGGTTTATGAGTTCTTGGTGATTACTGGTATTCTTCACGAGGATACACTTTCTCCAATAAGGTTGTCTAGGGTATGAATGAGTAACATCAACTTATTCTATCTTTATTTAAGAGTTCAATTTTAGTTCTTTAGTGGAATGAACTAAAATTAAATAGATTGGACCTAAGTGAATCATTTGTTGATTGTGATTGGGTGTGTCTATTGGAGCTTAAATTTAGATAGCCTGCCAAGATCCCTAATCCACACGAACTTGCATGGATCACTTGATATATTCTATCGGACCAATAGGGGTCCATCTAGAATTGTAATAAGGCATGTGAACTTGTTTCTTTTTGTAAGAATAGGTCTAGTTCACATGTGGACTTTTTATTTAGGTCCAATGGATTTAATAAAATTAGAAAAATAATATATGGCCTTTATACTAGGTATGGGCGGCAATGGCTATAGATAATAGCTTTAATATATTATTTTTATTTTATTTTTATTTAATTAATTGGAAATTAATTAATTTGTTGAATTAATTAATTATTTAATTAAAAGTCAAAATCTTTTCCTATTAGGAGATGGTCTCCTAAAACTATACTATTGTTGGTAGTATAGTTAATGTTAAAGACTATATTTGATAAGTAGATAAATAAAAGGAATTATTTATCTAATCAAATTAGGAAGTCTTTAATATGGTTACAAACACACTATTGAGTAGGATTAGGAGTCTTGGTGTAGGAAAGAATTCTTTTTGGAAAAGGATTATTGGTCACCAAGTAAAACTACTTAGTGGTAGAATTCTTATTTGAAAAGGATTCAAAACCACCAAGTTAATCTACCTAAGGATAGGATTCTTGTCCATCAAGTAATCTTTATTAGGAGAGATTAAACACTCCTAATCTACTTCAAACAAGGGAATTTCGTTCATCACATGAATAATATAGGATAGGATAGATTTCCTTCTAGATAAGGATTCTAACTACCAAATAAATCCACCTAAGGAAAGGATTCTTGCCAACCAAGTGAATCCTTCTTAGGAAAGGATTTATGAACCTATATATATGTGGATGATAAATTCAACCAGCCCTAAGGCAATTAGAGGTAATTTCGGCCAAGCTTTATTTGAGAAAGAAAAAGTTTTGGCCATCACAGGAATTTTGAGGGAGAAAAATCTGATTTTACTCTAGACAAAATTCGATCATCTCTAATCAATAGTGTGTGAATTCGGCCAAGTAGAGAAAAAAAGGGAACGTTTTTGTATTCGATAGTATACTAATATCCTTTACATCAAAAGGGTTTTGTGTACAACATCGAATCAAGGTTCACGCGAGTTACAATCAAATTGATTGATAATTCACAATTGACCGAACGTTCTTGGATTTTTCTCTTGGGAGGATATTTGTAACTAACAAATAAAAGATATTTGCTTTGTCTCCATCCTCAGGAGTACAATTTAAAGAAAGGGAGCTCACACTCCTAGGTGATTCACGTTCGTGATTGGATTGGAAGATCTTGTGGAATCAATTTGGCGCTTGTTCAATCGTCACTCAAAAATGGTACGATACTTTTATATACATCAATTAATCTAGGGTTAAGGTTCTCGTTGCACAAAAAGGAAATTTTTTTTATACGCAAACCTTAATCTCATTTTTTTCTCACGCTTCCACTGCGTTTCTAAACCATTTTTCCCCTACAGATTGATCATATCTTGTGTTTCTAGCATTTTTTGTTTTATATCTAAAGTCTTGAATATGTGCTTCATGAACATGTTTATTTCAAGCTTTAGTAACTTTAATAAAATCTAGGTTTAAAGTGTGTGTTTGGAAATTTGGCATGCTCTAGATTTTTAATCATGCATAAGATCTAGACAATCTTGTTTTGTGAACTTTAATGTCTATGTCTAGATCTTCATGGAGTGTACCTAATCCATACATTTCATATGCTCAGGCATCATCTTGTGTGGTTTCCTTTTTGGATTATAAACTAGAAAATATACTTTGTGTGCTTTTTGATTAATTCTAGTTTCCATAGAATTTGTTGTTCATCATATTCTATGTTCCGTGCTTGTTTGCATTTTGCATTCATGATAATTTAGATGCCTTGTGAGAAGGAAGTCTTGACAATAGGTGTGAGACCTATGTTGTTGAGCAAGGAAGTCTTGGCAAGAGGTTGGAGTCCTCATAATGTCAAGCAAGGAAGTCTTGCCAAAGGTCGTAAGGATCCGAAAGGGTGAGCAAGGAAGTCTTGACAAGGGGTGTGAGGCTTCAGAATGTTGAGCAAGAGGGTGAAATATTCATGAGTAGAATATGAGGATAGTTTCTAGGTGAAGGGGTCACTTGAGAGATTGTACTTTTCTATCTACTAGTGGATTTTGTTTGCCAGTGGTTGCTAACTCGTGGATGTTTCCTCTTCAGAGGTTTACCACGTTATATCTTGTGTCAACTTTTCTCTATCCCTATCTCTCATCTATATGTGTGTGTGTGTGTGTGTGTGTGTGTGTATAATTGATATTTTGTATATTGTCATATTTTTAATTGACTTCCTTACACAATATTGTTTGTATATGTTAGATAACTTTGTATCTTGTGATATTCCATTCAAGTTGTAAAGTACCACATTGTAATACTCTAAGTACAAGTTATGGAATTTTGTTTTACATTGAATATATTTGTTCATAAGATACAATGATTCTTGTTGTATGTTTTGTGGACTAAGAGTGGAGATTTGAGCATACTTGAATATATTATTTTCTCATAACAATCATGTTGAATGTTAATTTGTATGCTTATCAAGGTTTTGTCACTAGTCTCGAAAGATTTGTTAAAAGTGAGAGACAACCTATTCACCCCCCTCCCCCCCCTCTAGGTTGTTTAGTATAACCTTGTACGTATTTTTCACACGCATTAACCTGATGCCTGAATTCTCACTCTCAGGTTTGGTGAAATGTGTAGACAAATGCACGGACAATGCATTAGTTGTGCATGGGTAAGGACCCGCGCAGTGACCCGCCAAGTGGGCTCATTTCCATGACAAATTATGCTTGTTTGCTCCTAAAACTCCCGGTTTCTGCCTCCAGCAACTGAAATCCATTGAATGCCTGCAATCACTAAAAAATGAGTCATTAGACACCAAAATTTGCTCAGAAACAAGCTAAAGGAACTAGAATTGAGGGCCAAAATATATGACAATTTTGGTCCGATCAAATACCCTCAAATCAAACCTTTGCTCGTCCTTGAGCAAACAAAAAGACACAAGACAACAAACATGACTTTATCAAAAAATTTCATAACACAAAGAAAGCAAATCAAACATCGCATTTCCAACTAGTAGTGGGATGCAAGGATGTGTGATAGAGAAGAGTAGACACATGCAAAATGTTCTAAGGCAACTTGAAGGCACTCACGGGGAGCTTGGACAATCACCAATCTCAGACCTACATGTGCTCTCATATTAGGACCTCAAGCGTAATATCTTTTCTTTCCGCACGGAGTCCTAAGTTAACACTCATGCAAGGTATGCAAGAGAGAGTTTATGCACTGGAATCTAATGCATTGCATACATTTATCATCTAAAGAACGCTAATGTCTTGGTGAACTAGCCTAGGAAAAGAATCAAATGCCATGAACGTGGAAGATCATGCTTCAACAAACATTCCCAATTTAGATTTCTTCGTACATCAATTAGGAATTTCCTTGGTTGTAATGGGGTCATGGGGTGAAATTTGGTGAACAAAAGAAATAGGAAAATTTCGAGTTCAAAGGTCTCTAACCATGCTAGATTCAATATAATATACACCCACACCCCTTACTTGAACTCTACTTGCTTCCCACTTATGAACAATAGCGTCTAGGCTTAACTTTCACATACATTATGCTACACATGAGTACTATACCTGTGAGTACTTGACATTTAACATTCAAGACTCTTTGTGCATTTTTTTATTTTTTTGCACATTTCACATTTTTTCAGTTTAAGCTTATAAGTGCACATTTTTTCACTCTTTTACATTTGTGAGCCATTTGCCTTGCACATTTACAAATATTGCCTATGTACACACTATATTTATATTTTAGAGCTTTTCACCTTTCAACCACCACACCTACACATCCTTATATGATTGGTAACAAGGGAAGGCATGTGTTTGGCTATGGGCTATATGGTTATATTATGGTACCAAATGAAAGGGATATGTGTTTAGCCTTAAGTTTGACTTTGGAGCACACAATAGAGACTTGGAAATGTGTTTAAGGTATATAGGTAGTTAATGCACACAATGCCTAAGATCATTTCCACAATTCAATCTATCACTGGAATGTAAGCATCCATCACGCATTCCACACAAATATAATGAAATGTAATGTCCTATGGCTACTGATGCGCATGACGAGAAAAGTGTTTAAGATAAAACAATGATAACACTCAAATACGCTCTTTAATGCTTGTGTTTGTGAACTCTGTAGGTAGTCTCCACTATTAGAACCGGGTGCTTGAGCACCGAGTCCCCTCAACTTGAACACTAAAAGGATGAGACTAGCCAATGATGTGCAAGTTAGACCCTAGAGTGACTAAAAGCTACAACATGCACACAAAGCAAAAATAAACTCGCTACAAGCACAAACTCAAGGCATCACACCCAAGCTATTTAAAGCTCGAAAATTTTGTTCATGCGACAGTTTGAAAAAAATTATCACTAAAAAGACTCAAGACATAAAAAAGACAACTAAAAAAGCCATCAACACCCCAAAGCCAAAACTCAACATCGTCCTCAATGTTGGACATGAGAGTCCGACCTAGTGGTGCGCACCTAACACAACTCAAACAAGGCTCAACATATAAAACAAGGCAAACAATGCACCTAGCAATAAAGAATAAGGGCATAAAATAATGCTCAAACCTACATCATACATTTACAAAATTGAAGGAATCGGGGCATAACAACCCCCAAACCGAATCTAACTATATGCATCAAAATCTCTACAAAAATAATGCATGCAAGCAAAACCCCTAGACAAAATTGGGCTATATATGTCAATTAATTATGTACACTCCCATGCAATCATCCATAAGAGTCTTCGATTCATTCAATCAACAAAAGAATAAATCAGTTAATCCAAAAATCAAATATCATCATTTACAAGTGATCTATCAAAATTGTAAATAAGAGCCTTCTGCTCATTCGTCATGAAAAATAATCCTTAAAATCAAGAATATATCCCCTAAAAATATACAATCATGTACAAGTATACCACCCACACAATATTCATAAAAATATTCACCAATTATTTACTAAAGTAAATAAAAAAATGAAACGGATAAAAAGGGAATTAGAAATGCAAACTTAGGTAGATTGCCTCCCACAAGCACTCTATTTACTGCTTGGGCAAGATGTTGATGTGGTACATCGACTTCTGAACTCCACATTATGGCATCCCTTCATAAGATGAGGTTCTTGCTCTTTGTATGAGCACTTTTGCCTTGCTCGTCCATCCCAGACACGCAAGTGGATGGTGTGTCGATTATAAGAGATAGAGAAACCTCTCTCTAAGCACATCCTACAAAAACATGCTTCCTAAAGAAGCTATAGACAATTTACACACTCATAGCTCCACTAGAATGTTTAGGCAACTAAGAATCAATCAATGCATGTAGTTGCCAACAAGAGCTCGAAATACCCCTTATTATAGAAAAATAAACTCAATTCCATAATAGATTTTTCCCCCAAAACCTAGGTCTTCCCATACATTGAAACATATAATAAAAATTTAAGGGATAAGAACTTAGTTTGCAAGAGAAAAAATCATTTTTTAGGAAGAAGCTTACAGAGATACCACCTCTAGCTGTGCTATGAAAACTTTTCACTTGATGCTTTTCACGGCTCTACTAGCGTCCTTCGTTGTATCAACAACATAGGTCATCTTGGCACTACTGTTTCACTTGGTGAAGTTGTCGTTGTGCAATAAATGCACTCATTGTTCACCTAAGTTGTTGGTTTTGGCATCTTTGATTGTTGGTCCCTACTCGAACATTGAGTGATAGCTCACCAACCTGAAAATTTGGTGGAAGCTAATTTGGTGGAAAAGATGATGTTTATGGATGAATGGATGATTAGGTTGATTAATTGGGTTAGATCCCAGGTCTTGTGGCAAAAGTGATGTATTTATAGGTTTGAGAGGCAAGCGCATGAAATAGTCATGAAAAGATAGATTTGCCTTTCTAAAAACGAGATATTTGCTCAGCCGGAATGTGCAATGCACTGGTTGTGTGTGGGTAAGGACCCGCATATTGACCCACCCTCTGGGCTCATTTCCATGACAAATTATGCTCGTTTGCACCTAAAACTCTCGGTTTCAACCTCTAGCATTTGAAATCCATTGAATGCCTTCAATCACTATAAAATGAGCCATTAGACACCAAAATTTGCTCAGAAACAAGCTAAAGGAATTGGAATTAGGGGCCAAAATATATGACAATTTTGGTCCGATTAGAAATGTTAATATATGGTATCATACAAAATGTTTTGGCTAGGCTGCTTTTATTTGTTGTTGCTAGTAGGCACTTTTGTGATTTTTATGGAGCCCTATGTGATATGTGATTTGTTATATGTGTGGTATACGGGGAAATGTCTCTAGAGAACTCTACGGACTAAAGAGTCTTCACATTTGTGTATCGACGTATTAGTGCTTGTGGAGAACTCGTTGATGATCACAACGAGGGTCTAGCTCTTACCTTTGGGCATGAGTGTTTTGTTTTTAAAAATAAAACCTCACTTGCATCGTTCTTGTATACATTTGTTGTCGACGGGTAACTTTGGATCCGATATGTGATATGTGCTCAAGGCTAACATATAGAGGGGAGGGGGGGGGGGGTAAATAGGTTAGACACCTTTTTCGACTCCTTTAGAAACAAACAAAAGTTTGTCCCTCTAGATTGCTTGTATCACAATATATATATATATATATATATATATATCAATTAAAGACATTTAGTCAATATATAAAACATGTAAAGTGTGTTACAAACAAGCAACCATAACACATACACAATTGATATTATAGTAAGGAAGTCAACTTACATAAAAAGTTCTATCATTAGTATTCAAATAACAAATACAAATATAAGAGAGATAGGGATAGAGAAAAGTTGACACAAGATATAACGTGGTAAACCTCCGAAGAGGAAACCACTGGCAAACGAAATTCACTAGTAGATAAGAAAACTACAATCTCTCAAGTGACCCCTTCACCTAGAAACTACCCTCATATCCTACTCATGATTATATCACCCTCTTGCTCAACATTCTAAGGCCTCACACCTCTTGTCAAGACTTCCTTGCTCACCCTTTTGGATCCTCACGACCCTAGGTAAGAATTTAATTTCTTGCTCACCCTTCCGGATCCACAACACCCTAGGCAAGACTTCCTTGCTTGACATTCTGAGGTCTCCCACCTCTTGCCAAGACTTCCATGCTCAACAACATAGGTCTCACACCTATTGTGAAGACTTCTTTTTCATAAGGCATCTAGGTGATCATGAATGCAAAGCGCAAGCAGGCACGCAACATAGAATGTTATGATCAACACATCCTATGGAAAACACTAGACATAAGCATGAATGCACAAACCAATTGTTGTCTAGTTAAAATGTATGTCTAATTCATCTAGTTCATACAACATATATGACAAGTTAATTTCAACCTAGATACATGCATAAATCTAAACTTGAACTCAAAATATATTCAATTAATCGTATAATCAAGTTTAAATCACGTAAACCGAAAACAAGCTAAAATCATATGACAAAGTCATCTAGATTAAAGCAAAAGTTTTGGAGCATATTTTATATTCATGAAATCAACTAAGCACAAGAATAGCTCAAAAGAACACAAGCACATGTATCATAGTGAGATTTCGGCCAAAGAGAGCCTAATACATGTGAGGAACTATTTTTCACAAAATCAAACAATTGAAGGTCATTAAATAGTCCTAGAATCAAAGCTAGCACAATACAATCCCAAACATGTGAAAACATAGGCAAAATCAAAACCTAACTCAACATGTGAGATTTCAATTGAAACTCAATCTAGCTTTAAATGAGTTCAAAACTCAAGTCAAAACAATCATAAGACACACACACACACACATACACACACACACATAAATATATATATATATATATATATATATATATATATATATATATATTGAATAGGAAAACCCAAGGCAATTGACAAAGTTTTAAAAGAAAAACTATGAGAGAAAATCAATACCTTAGTTGATTTGGCGCATTCCTATTTTTGTAAGATTAGACTCAAAATACAGCAATAAAAATAACTCAAACCTTTAGAAAAAGGATGAAGGATGAATAGACAAACACTCTCAACTTTGAATCACTCAGATCGGAGTACAAATGAAGAAGTTATGGTGTTTGGAAGGTGAGACAATTTTGGGAGAAAATTCTGCACTCAAATTTTGAATCTCTTCTTAGAATGAAATGTGAGAGGGAAGAGATATATAAAGAAGAGGGAAAGAATATAAATGAAATGAGAAAAAAGGGCATGAAGCACATCAAGTGACCTTGCTGGCCGAGATGGCACATGGGCATCTTGGGGCAGCAAGCCTTCTTGCCCGAGATGGCCAGGCTCCATCTCGGGAAAGAAGCACTTGATGCTTGCTTCTTTTCCATGAGCTCCCTTCGTGTTCTTCCACCGTTCTCCGGCCTCTGAACTCTGAATTTGAATCCGTTTGTGGATTATGAACTAAAACTCTCTCATGGACATGGACATATAAGATACTCAACCCATAAAATAAGAATTCAACTCGATATAAAACGAAGACAATGTATGCAACATGACTGGAAAGTATCATATCTTTCTACTTAGAACTTGAAATTTAAAGTATGAGTAACCAAAGTGTTTGAAAATAAATAAAGAATTATTTAAGACTAAAATCAAGTTCAATATCCATGTTTTACAAACATATGCACATACAAATGCAATTCAAATTATAATGCAAACTACATAGAGATAGTATCCAATCATGCATTTTCCAAAACATGTTATTTTCATACCAATGCATGAACATTCATCTTCAAGTGTGTGAATGTGTTATAAATTGGGCACAACAATTCAGGGACACATATGAATGAATTGTATGTGTGTTCCTTTAATGGTGCACAACTATGCAGGGACATAAATGTATGAATTGTGTGTGTGTGCCTAAGCCTTGTAAGAGAAAGATAAGGTCTTAATATACCTTTGTAGAACCATATAGCATCCTTTCTCTTTAAAGACTTTGTACTTGCTTTGACTAGTTGTTATTCCTTCTTTGAAACTTGAATCATCACGATATGGAATTAATGCCAACATAATCTAAAACCTAACAATCTCCCCCATTGGCAAATTCCATATCAAAACACCTATACATTTACTACAAATATAAAAATGAAGATAGGTCACAAAATCACTCCCTCACATTACAATGAATAAGATTCCTAGAACTAATCTACATCAACTCTTGAACTTCATCTTGATCTTCTCTTGAAGCAACCTACAATTCATCTCAAATCACAATGCATATACAAGAGAAAACAACAAATGACAATATATAATATGGATAAGAATATACAATTAAAGTCCACAAATACATGTATCTCCCCCTTAATACATGTCAAATCATAAAAATTCTTAACCAAATCTTAAGACTAATTATTACACGACATTAAGTTCAAAAGTTCACAAAAACAACTTAAAAAGAAACTAAGAAACTAAGCAACTGCTATATACTCTTTCTCCCCCTTTTTGACATGAAATGACGCCAAAAGGATAAGATATGTACCTCAAAGATAAAGTACTAGCCACTTGTTCCATCAAAGAAAGTCGTGTGAGTAGTCGATCTAACATAATGCTTAACTAGTGGTCTTGAACTTGAAGCAATGCATTCCTCCAACTCTTTAATCCTAGCATCTTGTTGAACAACTATTGCACTAAGTTCATCAACCTTCTCCTTCAATTGTATAGCCCAATCCAGAAGAATACTTGTGCTGATCACATGACTATCAACTTGAAAACTACTAACTAGTCCAAAAGTATCACAAGTTTTACCCTTATTCTTTTAGGACACACGTTTATCACAATATTTCTCCAAGGGTTGAACTAACACATCATCTTCTCTACTCTTAATCCCACGAGCTAAACACAATGAAGTAATAAACCCTGGTAATGTAAGCTTTTTATCACCTTTAGTAGAGAAAGCCGCACTATTAATGTAATACATAAGATGATCTCCAAGGTTTGTTGGTTGATTAGTTACCAAGTCATACACTATTTTGATCTTGTCCTTACTCAACTCGGTTGAATTCGAAGATCCAATAATGTTAGTGCAAATGAATAGATGCCAAAATGCACTAGCCTTAGTTAACTCATGTTGACTAATGTATGCCCTATTTTGAGCATTGTCACAAAGAGTTCTACCCATGATATTTAGATTCTTGATAATATCCACATCAAGAAAATTAGAATCTATATCATTAGATAGCCCAAGAAACTTGTTAATATTTTCCGGGTTAACTTTAAATACAATACCCCTAATTTCCATCAAAGCATCTAACAAGGTGGCACTTTCCTTATATACAAGATAGAACTCTCTAACAAGAATATCATTTACAACTCCTAACATTCTCACCCAAGATTCCCATTTTCTATCCTTTAAGCACTTACGAACATAAGAATCTTTACACTTACCAAACTCAATGCCTCTCTCTTGAAATATCTTCTTTGTTCCAAAGATCCCAAATCTTTTGTCCTTGAAGCTTTGGATCCTTTTAAGGTAGACTTGGCTTTCACAATGGGATTCAATTGATTTCCACTTCCGGTAATCTTAGTTCTTCCCATTTTCTTGTGTGATAAGATGCTATAGACATAAAACAAAAGTGAGTGAAAACAAAACAATCACATTAGTCAGAAAAATAAAAAAACAAAAACATATGACTTAAGAATGAATCATCATGCAAGATAAAGATAGTGAGTAATATCTTACAAGTATCATTAAGTCAAAGTATGCCAACATGTAACAAAATAAAGCATGTGAACACTTTATAAAAGAGAACAATGTCTAGCATACAATGCTCCCCGTTGATAAATGCTATAACTAAAGTCAATGATGGCATAAAGTTCACAAAGATATTCACACAATCACACATTCAAGCAATTTGAAGAAATCTCAACAAAATAAGCTTCATATGCTAAGAGAGATACACAAAGATTTTCAAGTTCTCTCATAATTCTTCAACAATTGCTAAAATATCAACATACTTATAAACAAAGTGTGTGTGTGAGAGATATTCTTCAAATATATATCAAGAAGTAGTTTGATAATCAACATACAAACAATTTCCAACATCTATTCATCTTAAGCTTTTTCCATAAAAAAGTCAAACCGATTATCATCTAGAATTTTTTGCTTTTAAGAGAAAAGATTTCAACATATGAGCTTGTGTGTGCATGTGGCTCGTCATCAAATTTCTGTTTTTCAATCCGAGCTCATTTGATTTTTCAACTATACTCCTTTTTAAGCGTTCCTTCTTTTCTTTTTAGGCTTTGAATCAAAGAATTTTCTTATCATGATTCCATTTCAACACTTTGATTTTTCCAAACATAAAAAAAAATCACTTCATGGCATTTTTCACTCATCACAATGGTGTAGCTCTTTCCAACATTGGGTAACTTTCACAACCAATGTGTGTAGCCCTTTCCATGAAGGTACTCGTTGAGTTCTATGTATTTGCTGAAGCAAAATGGATACTAACCATAGGTCATTTTAAATGTACTTAAGCACAAAACTTCAAGATTTATCCCAAGTTTACATATTAGTAAACTCAACCAACTAGCAAAATATATAGGAGAAGCAAAGTGCGATTTTAGAAAACCAAGATTTTATGGCTCAAAAGCACATGATCTATATGCAATCAGTAAAGACTTATTCAAGATCATTACTTCTCTAATGAGTAGCTTTCAAAGAATATGAAGCTCATATTTTCAAAAATAATGCCACTCAATATACTATACACAAACAATCATCAAAGATAAGATCAATGTGAACAATATCACTATTAGATCCTAAAATAGCAAATGTCAATTATGTATGCTATACAAAATTCTCTAATATGACATGCTATGAGATATATATCAAAGATTGAGTCAAAAGATGAATATCTAATAGAACGTGCATTAGAGTATAGAGATACCTTTTTCACATTATATTCACCAAATATCATACTTCTGCCCTTTTTATAAGCACTCTTGCCTTGAATGTCCTCATGATACCAAGGTGACGATGTTTCACAAAAAGAGTATAGAAAGCATAATATTTCAACTCAACCAACACATATATTAAAAGAACTTCTCAAAAGTTAACCAATAGATTTCGACCATCATAAAAAGCATGATGTGAGATAACCAAGTTCAAATCAATACATGGAGTATTCAAAGCTTTGCAAGCTAGAATTATCAACACAAATGATATATTGCCTCAAAGCTACCTCACATGTGCTTCTTACGTTAGCAATAAGAGCACTCACCCTTGAACCACTTGTTCCTGGGTGTACCTATACAAACATTTCCAATATCATCCTTGACAACAATGTTAAATCTAGAGTAAAGTCCTTCAATGACTTGATTAACAAGAATATCATTAATACTCTCTTCCTTAACATTTTCAACACAAGCTTTGTCAAGTTGAACAAGATTAGCTTTCTTTTTACTCCATAACTTCTTTTCATGCTTAGCAATATTATCATGTTTCTCATCTTTCAAAGCCTTAGCATGTTCAAGTTGAAGTTTAATCTCTTTATCTCTAGATTCATTTTCTAATTTGCAATTTTCCATAAATTTATAACACCTAGGCTTAATGTGACCTATTGTGTTGCATTAATGGAAAATTGGAATAAAAGATGAGATTGTAAGTTTTGGAGTTGACCTAGCTTCACTAGGAGTTTGCAAAGATACCTTGTTTCCCAACTTCCTATTGGCTTTTGATTTTCTCTTATTGTATGGTTTCTTGCCAATCACAACTTCATCCAAGTGAGGAGGAAGTGGTGCTTCCAACGACTCCTCTTCAACTACCAAGTCGTCTTCACCACTATAAGAGTTAACAAGATTCCTAACACTAGACATTCTTATTGAATCATTCACTAAGTCCTTGATGGCCTCCTTAGTCGTGTCTATCTTTTTCATTAATTCTTGTTCTCTCTTCTTCAAAGAAGATATCACATTATCCTTTTCAAGGTTAATCTTTTCAAGTTCTCTAAACTTCTTCATAATATCTCCTTTCTCACCAAGAAGTCTACGAGTAAAAATCACAAACTTATCTAGTTGTTTTTTGATCAAATCATCCTTCTCAACTACCTCTCTAAGAGCATTATCTCTAGCTTCTTCAAGCTTCTCTATCATAGTCAACAACTTAAGATTAGCAGGAATGGAACTAGAGCTTTCATGATGATTTGCATCAAAGTTCTTGTTCAAAGATATTGTACCATCAATATCTAGTGAAGAATGAGAAGCCGTTAGAGCTATAAAGTTGCTCACCAACTCTTCATCACTTGAAGACTCACTACTAGAGCTCTCATCATCACTAGAATCATCATCACTCCAAGTAGCCGCCAACACTTTCCCTTTCTTGTCTTTCTTGTCTTTCTTAGATGACTTCTTGGTGCACTCACTAGCAAAGTGACTGAAACCATGACTATTGTAGCATTGAACACCTATCTTGTTCATGGTTTGACTATTCTTCTCATTCCTTGGAGATGATGGTTTCTTAACTCCTATTTCCTTAGAAGACTTGCCTTTAGGTTTGACATTCTTCTTTAGAAACTTCTTGAACTTTCTAACCAAAAGAGCCATCTCTACATTTTCATCATCACTCTCCTCCTCAATAGCATTGAGAGCGATTCCCTTACTCTTAATCTTTGGCTTCAAGCACATCTCATAAGTTTGGAGAGACCTAAGCAACCCATTGATGTTCATGCTATCCATATCCTTGCTTTCCTCAATGGACGTCACCTTTGATTTAAATCTTTTAGGAAGAGGCCTAAGGATTTTCCAATTTAAACACTCTCTTGAGATAGGTACTCCAAGTGCTTGAATTGGTTAGTAATGTTAAGAAGCTGGAATTGGAAGTCTTTGAACTTTTTTTCTTCACCCATACTTAAACCTTCAAATTGTGATGCCAACATTTGAAGCCTTGATTTCTTCACTGCTAAGGTCCCTTCATTAGTAACTTGGATAGTATCCCAAGCCTCCTTTAATGATTCAAGATTTTGAATGTAGGAGAATTGATGCCCATCAACTCCTCCAAAGATGGAATTCATAGCACAGTGATGTCATTTAGCAACCTTAAACTCATTCGTTGTCCATTCACTCCTTGGCTTAAGTATATTTGTTCCATCCTCTTGAACCTTGGTAGTGTTGGAATCCCATTCACCGGTCACGCAGTGAAAATGGGTTTTAATTTTTTTTATACAGATCGTAATCTGTATCTGCGACCAGTGAACTTGGGATCACAATTATTTTCGGAACAAATACATATAAATATTATTACACTAATAAAATATATATGTAAATACAAGAAATTGAAATCAATAATAAAAAAGAAGATTAAAATAGAACCATACCAATGTTTGGAGGTTCTTTCACTTTTTGATATGATCCTGGTCTGTTCCACTGATCTTCCTCGCTATATCCTCGGACTGGTAACTACGTGTGGGCGAGTCACGGATTCAGGATCTTAGGAGGATGCTGAAGAGAAAAGAATAATAAACTCTTTCTTTAATATTAATGAACAACACTTGTACACAAAACCTTTTCTCTAATTTTGGTGTTATTTCATGCACACACTTGCACACAATAACTCACGCACACTTACTTGAATATATCAAAGCAGTTGCATATCTTTTTCTCACATACTGCCTTGCTTCTAATACATACTTGACTCACGCACTCACTTTAAAAAAAAAAACAAAAGCAGTCGTGTATGTGTTGGTATATAAATCAGTTGTCTCATTATTCAAATATATATCACATATATAATTTAAATAAAAAAAACTAGATTTTTTTTCAACATAATATATACCATATATATATTATTTAACTTTTAAAAAACTGATCTTATCTTTATTTAAAAATAAAATCTATTTTTTATTTATCAAATAAGATATTATATATATATATATATATTTAAATTTAAACAACTCAAATTCAAATATATATAATTTATTTTATTTAAAACAATGAGATAATCATATTATCTCATCATTCAAAAAATAAATAACAATTGAAACCTTCCATTCATGACTAATTACACTATTAAATAATCTTATAATTTAATTGTCATAATTGTCATTTTAATCAATTGAATAATCTAATTACTCAGTCAACTCTTGACACGTGTCACTTTCGTAACACAATTAATTAGACAATCCAATTAATTAACCGTGACCCTTGTTACCTAAATCGATCGGGCTAGCAAGGGGACCTAATGGACTCACATTATTTTGAGCTCCAATAATCATCGGAATCTTTAATTAAACTCTTTAATTAATATTCCTTGATTATTAATTCCGGTGTTATTCAACTAAAAACCCGAAGCTGCACTCTCTCAACTGCAGATGTTTTTACATAGATCGATACAACTCGGTGTCCATCAATATAGCTATTACATATTGTGTGATCCTCCACAGTAGTTCATAATTAGAGCTGGGGCATAATGTCCGTTATACCCCTCTAATTACTTATATCCTTTAAGTAACATTGATTCTCTAATGGATAATAAATCCTATTTCCCCAAGGAATTAGAAGATCGCTCATATTGTCCAAGCCCCGAATGAACCCTTAAGTGAACTACCGTCTACTTCTCACAAGAGGGAGTGGATTCCACTATTGAGTACAAACCTTCCCAGCCACAAGCCAAACCCCAATCCCAACATACGGAGTATATTGATCAGGAAATGCATCTGACCTCAACCATGGTATATCAAAGACCATGATCTAACCTGAAGGAGTCGATAAGACACTCAGGATTAAGATCACCCACATATAGCCATCATTTGTTGATATACATGAATCTCATCGGTAAACGGATCTTGGTGTGAGATTCATATAGATCATGGCTCAGTTCTATATGATCACATCATACAAGGTGCCTCCATTCCCATATCTCATATGAATGGTTCAGGATAGAATCATTGTACATTACGGAATGGACCGTAACTATAGATTAATCACAAATAAAGTACCCAACTTTATTTGTTATCTATGAACTCTTTAGATTGCACGTCTCTTACTGTATCCTTCTGTATATGACACTCATTTACATAGTTCAAGATTATATCCGGCAATCCAGGATGTTAATATGTGCACAAGTTTATAAAATAAATAACATAACAAGAATGAATTGAACCTTTCTTTTTATTTACTTCAAAAATCCATTTACAAATTACTTGCTTAGGTCAAAAACCCCAACGGGTAGGAGGATTATAACCTTCTTCCATTACCATACTCCCTTTCATCAATTGAGCGGATGTAGTTCATCCTCAACTTCCAATGCCCATAGTTAGTGCCTCGAAGTAATGATGGCCTAGTATTTGAGGCTTCTTTCGCCATTACATAATCTTATAAACCCAAGACTTCAAAAGCTTTGCAAATAACATGAATGTATAACCTGGATGCTCACTAAGTACAATCTAGTGTACTGCTCTGATACTAATTGAAAATACACACACGGTTAAATGCTCAAGGCTAACCTAGGGGGGATGAATAGGTTAGACACCTTTTTTGACTCACTTAGAAACAAACAAAAGTTTGTCCCTCTAGATTGCTTGTATCACAATATATATATATATATATATATATATATATATATCAATTAAAGACATTTAATCAATATATAAAACATGTAAAGTGTGATACAAACAAGCAGCCATAACACATACACAATTGATATTATAGTAAAGAAGTCAACTTACATGTAAAGTTCTATCCTTAATATTCAAATAACAAATACAAATATAAGAGAGATAGGGATAGAGAAAAGTTGACACAAATTATAACGTGGTAAACCTATGAAGAGGAAACATCCACGGGTTAGCAACCACCGTTAAACAAAATCCAGTAATAGATAAGAAAAGTACGATCTCTCAAGTGACCCCTTCACCCAGAAACTACCCTCCTATCCTACTCATGAACATGTCACCCTCTTGCTCAACATTCTGAGGCCTCACACCTCTTGTCAAGACTTCCTCGCTCACCCTTCCGGATCCTCATGACCCTAGGCAAGACTTCCTTGCTCACCGTTCCGGATCCTCACGTCCCTAGGAAAGACTTCCTTGCTTGACATTTCGAGGTATCCCACCTCTTGCCAAGACTTCCATACGCAACAACATATGTCTCACACCTATTGTCAAGACTTCTTTCTTACAAGGAATCTAGGTGATCATGAGTGAAAAATGCAAACAAGCACGCAACATATAATGTTATGATCAACACATCCTATGGAAAACACTAGACATAAGCATGAATGCACAAACCAATTGTTGTCTAGTTAAAATGCATGTCTAATTCATCTAGTTCATACAACAGATATGACAAGTTAATTTCAATCTAGATACATGGATAAATCTAAACTTGAACTCAAAATATATTCAATTAATCATATAATCAAGTTTTAATCATGTAAACCAAAAACAAGCAAAAATCATGTGACAAAGTCATCTAGATTAAAGCAAAAGTTCTAGAGCATATTTTCTATTCATGAAATCAACTAAGCACAAGAATATCTCAAAAGAACACAATCACGTGTATCATAGTGATATTTCGGCCAAAGAGAGCCTAATACATGTGAGGAAATATTTTTTTACGAAGTCAAACAATTAAATATCATTAAATAGTCCCAGAATCAAAGCTAGCACAATACAATCCCAAATATGTGAAAACATAGGCAAAATCAAAACCTAACTTAACATGTGAGATTTCAATTGAAACTCAATCTTGCATTAAATGAGTTCAAAACTCAAATTAAAACAATCACAAGACACATATATATAATGATGAAGAAAACCCAAGGTAATTGACCAAGTTTTAAAAGAAAATGTTTGAGAGAAAATCAATACCTTAGTTGATTTGATGCAGTCCCGTTTTTGTGAGAATAGACTCAAAAAACAATAATAAAACTAACTCAAACTTTCAGAGAAAAGATGGAGGATGAATAGAAAAACACTCTCAACTTTGAATCACTCATATCGGAGTTCAAATGAAGACATTATGGTGTATGGAAGGTCAGAAAATTTTAGGGAAAAATTTTGCACTCAAATTTTGAATCTCTTATTAGAATGAAATGTGAGAGGGAATGGATATATAAAGAAGAGGGAAAAAATATAAATAAAATGACCAAAAGGGCGTGAAGCACATCAAGTGGCCTTGATACCTAAGATGGCGGGTGGGCATCTTGAGGAAGCAAGCCTTCTTGCCTGAGATGGCCAGGCACCGTCTCGAGAAAGAAGCACTTGATGCTCGCTTCTTTTCTTCGAGCTCCTTTCGCGTTCTTCAACCATTCTCCGGCCTCCAAAATTAGAATTCAAATCTGTTTACGGATTACAAACCATAACTCTCTCAAGAACATGGACATATAAGATACTCAATCCAGAAAAAAAGAATTTGACTCGATATACGAAGATGAAGACATTGTATGCAATATGACTGGAAAGTATCATATCTCTCGACTTAGAACCTGAAATTTAAAGTATGAGTAACCAAAGTGTTTGAAAAACAATCAAGAATGATTTAAGATGAAATCAAGTTCAATATCCATGTCTTACAAACCTATACATGTATAAACACAATTCACACTAGAATGCAAACAACATAGATAGTCTCCAATCATGCATTTTCCAAAACATTTTATTTTCATACCAATGCATAAGCATTCATCTTCAAGTGTGTGAATGTGTTATAAATTGGGCACAATGATGTAGGGACACCTATGAATGAATTGTATGTGTATGCTTTTAATGGTGCACAACTATGCAGGAACACAAATGTATGAATTATGTGTGTATGCCTTAGTGGTTCACAACTATGCAAGGACACAAATGTATGAATTTTATGTGTGTGCCTGAGCCTTGTATGAGAAAGATAAGGTCTTAATATACCGTTGTAGAACCATATAGCATCCTTTCTCTTTGAAGACTTTGTACTTGCTTTGACTAGTTGTTAGTCCTTCTTTGAAGCTTGAATCATCATGAATCTAAACAACTAAATCATTACAAGTAAACATCATTTTCATATGGAATTAATGCCAACATAATATAAAACCTAACATCCTACTATGCAATAATGGATTAAGGGAACCTAGCAAAATTTGATAAGTTTATGATTTTAACGATTTGATAAATTCGTATTTTTGTGATATTTTGTTTATGTACAAATCATGTTTAGTATGCTTACAGAGTTTCCAAAATCACTTAGTACATTGTGATTCCAGATTCTTGAGGTTGTGATTCACACAAAACATTTATTGGCATCTCGGTGATTGGTTCCTTAGGCAATAAGAGTTTATTTATCTTTCATAATGTTGCTGATTCTTTTAGATATGATTTTTTTTGGGTTATGTAATTGTATTTGAACTTTTCAATTTTACATTTTGTAAGATATTTGTAAGAAAGTAAAGCCACGTCTTAGCTTTTGGGTTAATGAGTGACAGTTTTGGTATCAAAACACGGTTATATTATTCTGGATGCTTATAAGTAAATATTCATTTTGGGAACCTAGTGAAATGCCAAATCCATAGGATTATGTGTTTATGATATGTGTTTCTTGTCTTTCATATACATGAAAATACTTTTTGGAAGAGTTTAACTTGGTAACTTTCTAATAAGTATTTTTTCAATTGTTAAGAAAGTTACTATGGTTTTATAGCGCAACACTATTATACTTCAAGTTGCTTGCTAAAGTTATAGACAACAAAATGTGTTAGCTACATTTTATAGGAGATGACTATATAAGTTGGATTGAAATCATAATCATAAATTTTATGGTAAAGTTTGAGGAATTATTATTTTATATGTAATATATGCCTAAGTGATATCGAGTAATATTCTCATATGAATTTTATAAAGTAAATAATTTACTTAAGATATGTTGATTAATTGATGTTCTATAGTTTGTCGATAGACTTAGTATTGTCTTATAAGGCTATAAATTCATAATTTTTATTGTGAGATCAATACTTACCTTTGAGAGGATTTATAATATACTGCAATGAAATTAGTGACATGTTAATTTTAAATTCCCTTATTGATCGTGTTTTATCGATAGACTATGAAGATAAACTTATAGGATAACGATATGTGTGAAAAGTCCTCATTTGTTGATTGGCTTTTTAATGAACAACCACATTGTTGGGGTTCATGTAAGGGTAGCTTAGACTCTCAAGACCTCAAGAGGAGAAGCACCAAAGGTAAAATTCTTGTGCTTACTTACTTTGAAGAGATAGTTGCACACAATCACATATTCATGCATAACTCTTGATCATATATGTTGAGTGTTTACTTGTGTGCAATTTAGTTTAAATGACTCTTGTTGACCTATTTGCATCTTGCTATGAAAGTTTTATGTCATGCTAGGCATTAGAATAGGATGCAATTTTATCACTCTTGAACTTATAGTTCTTTTGCATTTGAGTGTTAAAAAAAATAGGTCTTGTGCTGGTGGTGCGCTACTCGACCAGCGAACCCCACCAGCGCAACATTCATAGTGGACTGTCGCTAGTCATGCGCCACTGAGGTGCGCTACTGCACCTGCGCATAGTTGAAAAAATGTGCATGCGCTGGTTGTACGCCACTCTTCTAGAGCAACCTCACCAGCGTAAACATTCCAGTGATTTTACGCTTGTGTTGCGCCACTATGCAGCGCCTATCGACCAGCGCCTATTTAAATTTTTAGGCAGTACGCTGGTCGACCAGCGTACCTCACCAGCGCACAATGAAGAAGCTGGAACATTTTTTCCAAAATGACATCACTTTGTTTGGATCTCATATATATATATATATCTCATTGTCTTAAGGTCGTGCATGAGTTCAAAATATCACATATTTTCCTTAGAACACATTTCAAAGGAAAAAAACTTCCAAGAACTCATTTTTAATCACTCAAAGGATTCCCATGTGCATCAAAACTTCATCTTGCATCATCTAATTTCATCTAGAGTGCATCTATGGATAGGGTTGCTTCATCACATCTTGTTTGGTAAGCTCTTCACTATCTTCTTACAAGTTAAGTGTTTTTGCTTGCTAAACCATCTCTTTAATTAATTGTATTCTCTTAGAATATTTCTAGATACAAATTAGAGATTGTTGTGATGACATGATTGAGTGTTGTATTGTGATAGCTTCATAGGATTGATTGATCAATGTTTAGCTAAGCTATTTGAACATGTCATTTAGCCCTTGATATCTAGGATTGCATTAATTGTCATCTCATTATCCTAGATAAGCATATAGGGTTTCCTAGCCTTGTTTGTTCATTGAATATCGTCATATGTTCACTTAGGACACATTATCTCTTTATTGAGAAGTAAGACTTGTGTTGCTTCCGGGAGTAGGTAGCTTAAAGCATAAGCAAGATGAACTAGGTTCACTTATACCGGGATTAGGTAGTGGTGGTGGATTAAACCGGGATTATGCTGTAATTCTTTGCCATTAGTGGATTCGAGGTTCTAGTGTGATGCACTCATCAGCCCGTGGTTTTTCCCATTTGGAGGGTTTATATTTCCGCATTTTTACACTTGTGATTTTATTGTAACTAGCCAGGGGCTTTTTTGTAATTTGGACCTTTAACGAAAATTGGGTAAATTTGTTTAAAAACTATTCACCCCCCCTCTAGATTAATATTAAGCACACCATAATATTTTTTTCAATGTGAATATAAGGAATAAAATAAGAATGGTAAAGAAAACACACAACACACAAACACAAAGATTTTACCGAGGTTTGGCTAACTTTGCCTACGTCCTCGTGTGATCTCTCTTGAAAAATCACTAGCACTACAGAGAAAAATGCTTGGTTACAAGTAACTTATTGAAACCCCTTAGTAAATTCCCCAAAACCTTGTTAGATCTCTCTATCACTCTTGCTCTCTTTCCCTTTCCCTTTATGCTTGCTGATTTTTCTGTTGGAACCCCGTTCATCGGTTACGTAGAACTAGGTTTTAAATTTTTTAATACAGATCATAATCTGTATCTATGACCAGTTAACTTGGGATCGTAATTGTTTTTCGGAACTAATGCATACAATATGTAATCACAAGAAATTGAAATCGATATAATCAGAAGAAGATATACTTACCAACGTTTGGAGGCTCCTTCACTTTTCGATATGCTCCTGTCTAAACCACTCGATCTTCTTCGCTATCTCTCGGAACTGGTAACTGCGTGTGGGCGCGCTACGGTCTCAGGAACTTGAATGGAGGATGTAGAGAGAATTGAAAAAACTCTTTCTTCTATGAGAAAATTAACTAGAACAATTCTAGAACAATTCTAGTTATAAAAATAATATATATATATATATATTTGTCACCATGCAGATCGCACCACTTGCGTTCAAAACCCAAAAAACAAATATATACATATTTACTTGATCTCTCTCCCTTTTTCTGTGTTTGCTTCACGCACACAAATCATTTTTTTTTTGATAAAAAAAACAATGCACTTTTCTTCAAAAGAAAATAATATATATATATATATATATATATATATATATATCAATCCTTGTTTGTATCCTATAAAAACACTTATATATATGTACACACCAATTTGCATTCAATGCAATCTCTTGTGTTATAATTGATATATATCTTTTAATTATCCTTTTAAAATATATCTAATATATTAAAAGTGATAATAAGTATTTTAAATTTAAACTTAAATTCAAAGACTTAGATAAAAGATTTAGTAAAATAAAATAATCCTATTATTTTATCTTCACCTAAATCCATATATCAACTAACACCCTCCAATTAATAGTTAATTACTAATTTTTAATTATCAATATAATTAAATAATCTAATTATTTAATTAATTTAACTATTAACATTAATTAATTAAATAATCTCATTACTCAATTAATTCCTGAATATATACGTGTCACTTTGTAACATAATTGATTGGATAATCCAATTAATTAACCGTGACCCTTGTTACCTAAATCGATCGGGATAACAAGGGGACCTAATGGACCCACATTATTTTGAGCTCCAATAATCCTCAGAATCATTAATTAAACTCTTTAACTAATATTCCTTGATTATTAACTCCGGTGTTATTCCACTAAAAACCCGAAGCTGCACTCTCTCAACTGTAGACGCTTTTACACAGACCGATACAACTCGGTGTCCATCGATATAGCTATTACACATGGTGTGATCCTCCATAGTAGTTCATAATTAGAGCTGGGTCATAATGTCCGTTATACCCCTCTAATTACATATATCCTTTAAGTACCATTGATTCTATAATGAACAATAAATCCTATTTCCTTACGGAATTAGAAGAGCGCTCATATTGTCCAAGCCCCGTATCAACCCTTAAGGGAACTACCATCTATTTCTCACAAGAAGGAGTGGATTCCACTATTGTGTACAAACCTTCCCAGCTACAAGCCAAACCGCAATCCTAACATACGGAGTATATTGATCAGGAAATTCATCTGACCTCACCCATGGTATATCAAAGGCTATGATTTAACCTGAAGGAGTCGATAAGACACTCAGGATTAAGATCACCCACATATAGCCATCAATAGTTGATATATATGAATCTCATCGGTAACAGATCTTGGTGAGAGATTCATATAGATCATGGCCCAGTCTTATATGATCACATCATACAAGGTGCCTCCATTCCCATATCTCATATGAATGATTCAGGATAGAATCATCGTACATTACGGAATGAACCGCAACTATAGATTAACCACAAATAAAGTACCCAACTTTATTTGCTATCTATGGACTCTTTAGATTGTACGTCTCTTACTGTATCCATCCGTATATGACACTCATATACACAGTTCGAGATTACATCTGGCAATCTTGGATGTTTAAGTATATGCACAAGTTTATAAAATAAATAACATAACAAGAATGAATTGAACTTTTTTTATTTTTTTATTTCATAAATCTATTTATAAATTACATCTTTAGGGCATAAACCTCAACATTTTCTATGTGTTAAAAGTAAGCTCCCAACAACCCTATTTATAAGTACATGACTTGGGTTAAATTCCTTTTTAGAACATGACTACTAAATTCTCATAGAATAAGAAAAGATAACTTATTTCTTTATTCTAGTTGATTTGGGATTCTTAAGAAAATCTAATTTCCTAATCCTTATAGGAAATTATATGCATAGTTTGGTTACTCCTTATCCAAATAGGATTCATTATTAAGCATTGATTTGGGTTTTGATGAGCCAAAAATACAACAATCTCCACCTTGGTGAGTCAAAACCAAGAAATGACTGTTGTATTCCTGAATGTCTTCGAACCTTCTTGAAACAACTCTAGAAAGCTTCAAGAACCTTCACCTTGGCAAAATTATTCTTGCCTTTATGCCCCTCAAGTGAGGGGGTGTTCCGCCCAATCATCATTATGTAATAAGATTGAGTGAGTTCAGGCAAAACTTGAACTTCTCAACTGTTAACGGTTTAGCCAAGTAATCTGATGTGTTATCCTCCGTATGAAACTTCTCTAGTGTAACTTCCTTTAATTCTACCAAGTCCCTAATTTGATGATAACGAGCCTCGATATGCTTCGATCTTTCATGAAACACTTGGTTCTTTGCTAAGTAAATAGTACTTTAACGTCACATCTTACCACCATGGAATTCTGAGTAATTCTAAACTCTCTTGCTAAACCAATAAGCCATACTACTTTCGTTCCATTTTCCACAAGTACAGTATACTCCATTTCTGTAGTTGATAATGTTGTAATTGATTGTAGAGAACTCTTCCAACTAATTAGTCCACTATCACTAGTGAAAACATAACCCGTGGTAGATCTTCTTTTATCGAAGTCCCCTGCATAGTTATCATCTACATAACTTGTCACATATTCTTCTTTCCTTTGTTTTTCAAACAAGATTCCTAGACTCTTTGTACCCTCAAGTAACATAGAATCCATTTAACTGCAGACCAATGCTCCTTTCTAGAATTCGCCATATACCTTAAAACAACACTTAAAGCTTGTGCTAGGTCAGGTCTTGTGCAAACCATCACCTACATTAGACAACCTACTACGCTTGTGTAAGGCACTTTTCTCATCTCTTCCTACTCTTTTTCTGTGTTTGGACATTGCAGAACACTCATCCGATAGTGAGCTGCCGAAAGAGTAGTCACAGGATCTTCATTCATATTGAATCACTCCAAAACATTTCGAATGTATTTTGCTTGTGACAACCAAATTTTTCACATAACTTTGTCCCTCATAATTTGTATTCTCCAAGGATTTTTTTTGTAGCCCTTAGATACTTCATGTCAAATTCCTTACTCAGTTGCTTCTTTAATTTCTGAATTCTAGACATATCTTGACATGCAATCAACATGTCGTCTACATAAAATAGTAATATTATAATCATACCATCTTCAAACAAATGATAGAAAACACAACAATCCTTTAAGCATCTTCTAAAATTGATTTTCAGCTTGTAGGAATCGAAACGCTTGTACCACTATCTTGGAGATTGCTTTAGCCCATAAAGAGACTTTTTTAACCTACAAACTAGATTTTCCTTCCCTGTTTTGACAAATCCTTATGATGAAGCCATGCATATGACTTCTTCCATATCACCATAGAGAAACATGGTTTTAATGTCCATCTGTTCTATCTCCATATCCTGCTGAGCTGCTATTGATAATAGCATTATGATTGAAGTATGCTTAACCACTGGAGAGAATATTTCATCATAATCAACTCCTTCTTTTTGTGAATACCCTTTTGCCACTAACCAAGCCTTGTATCTCATGGTATTACCTTCATGTGTCCCTTCTTTCTTTCTAAACACCCATTTATAGCCAACTATCTTTTGATCTTTTGGCTTATAAACTAACCCCCAAACAGAGTTCTTATTAAGAGATTGCATCTCTTCTGACATAGAAACCTTCTAACTTTCTCAATCATCACTTGTTCTAGCTTGTTGATACGTAGTTGAATCTCCTTGACTAATATTTAGAGCATAATTAACTTCGTCTTGATCAAACCCATACCTTTCTGGTTTCTTACGATCTTGCTTAGGTTCATCCAGTGCTATGCTTCTTTGAAACTGTTGCTCTGGATGTTGAGGAACCAGGGCGTCTTGTTCCTGCAATGATGACAACTTCTCTTGTGCCATTACTTTTGATTGTTGTTGTTGCTCTACTCTTTCCTCATTAATACCTTTGTCAAGATCCACTTGCTCATGCTCCAGTTGAGTTGGATATTCTTCTATAACCTATTTGGTTAGAAGAAATTCGGTTGCTTCTTTTACAACATCAGTTTTTTGCTCCTCACTTGTCTTGATTTTATTTAAAGGCATAGTAATTTCATCAAATATGACATGTCTGTAAGGACCACGAATTTATGATTGACTTATATCATGACAAACCACACCACATTGGGGATGATTGTATAATGGGTAGCTTAGGTCCTCATTGGCAAGCTTCCAAGCATCTCCATGACTTCAAGAGCAAAAGGTATATTCACTTGACTTTGCCTCTTGAAGAGTTTAGGTGCACACACACACACACACACACCTCATTTATGCTTTGTTGATCTTGCATTTGTGTTGATATTGTTTATACGTGTGCATCTCAACACAATCACACTTGCACTTCATTTATAGATTTAAGTATGGTATTGTGCTGTGTTCATGCTTGCATGATGGTGTTCTTGTTTTAGAGCGTTGAGTGACCATTTGAGAAGGTCTCATTCTACTCTTGGTTTGGTTATATGGAGTAAGGTGTCTAGTTTCAAAATAGTGTATTTCAATGATTTAAATGTTTTTCAAAACTTACCTTTGTATGGTCTTATGACCATATCTTTTTATGTAATGATTCAAAATGAGTTTTAAAATTTTTTGTACAAACTAGACACCCATAACTTTCCAATGATATAATATTCTTAATATTTCATGATCGTTTGTGTTGGTTTTGAAATCTCCAAATTAACCATAAAAATGGGGTAACTCAGTTGTTATCCGTTTCTAACCTTTGGTAACTTTAATGACCATTCCACTTTCTAAAGATATCCAAATCGTGTTTTCTAAATTGGAGTAGAAAGTATACTTTTATACCTTTCCAACGGTACAATTAATGAAAGGTTTCAAAGTTGTTTTGTCATGTTTTGATCCACCTGAATTTCATGTTGGTATGTTGAGAGTGGAATTCGCGTGAGCCTCCAGCGAAAATGGCCCCGAAAATCTTGGCAACAATTTCCGCTTCTAAACATTTCACCCCTACACATATGAAGATGGCCCCAAAAAACATGGCAGCAATTTTGCTTTCAAACTTTTCGCCCCCTCCTGGTGTGAAACCCGTAGCGAAAAACCTGATTTGGGTAAAAACGTCTTTTCCTGTGCAGCTCATTTTTACACCTTATATATATATCATCTTCTTCCCAAATAAGACATAGAGCTCACAAATTCAGATTTGAGTGAGAGAAAGCACCTAGATTGCTTCTTCAACTCTCTAAACCCAAACACCTATCATCCTTTCATGAAACAAACATCATCTAGCTTCATCTAGGATGATTCTTGGTATGAGTCTTCTTAAAATCATGTAACTTGGTAAGTAGATCACCATTTTCATTATTCTTGTGTTCTAGCTTAACAAGATATCTCTTGTATGACTTGTATGCCTCTAGATTAGGATTTTTGTTATAAGTAGAGATTGTTGTTGATGTTTGGGTTGTTGTATTATGAAAGCTAGCATATAAGTTATATTTACCTCTAGCTAATTAGGTCATATTGTTTGCATTTTGATGATTGCATTTAATGACCATGCCATGCTTAATGACAACATATGTTGAAATGGCTTTGTTTGATAACTAGATTGTTACATTGCATATTGACATCTAGTTAAGTCTTCATGAGCATTCATATAGACATTGATATCTAGTAATTGTACTTAGTGACATTCTTGAATTTCTAGATATGCGTTTAGTGTTGCCTAGAATTATTTGCATTTATAATATTGATATATATTCACATAGGTTGTTGATCTCTTCACTGAGAATTAATTCTTGTGGCTACCGATGTGTGGTGCACAAGCAATTCAAGTCTTGCAACCAAAGGAAGGGTTAGTAAGCTATTGGTCTGGTGCCACTATAAAAAGCCCATAGAGGTAGTGTTGGAGGCCATCACGCAACGAGGAGTGTATCAGGGGATATCACTAGAGGTTGAACCAAGATTGGTGAGTGGCAGTGGCCATAGCCTGAGGTTGTTGAGATTGAGCGTCCGAGAATCACTTGAAGGTGTAACCTTTGCTAACATAGTGGATTTCTATGATCGAGTATGGCGCACTTAATCACCTGTGGTTTTTTCCCTTTTGGAGGACTTGATGTTGTATGTTTGTTTTATTAGGTGAATTTTGAATATTGACTAATCAAGAAAAAATGGTAATTTACTTGATTAAAATTTATTCACCCTCTTTAGGTTTATAGACAAGCGTTTTAAGGGAATTTTCAATTGGTATCATAGGGGGTTTCTTGACATAATTAGGTGATCCGAGCTCTTGTTTGTTTGTCTTGTATTTTTTTGCATTTTTTTGTTGCATTACATTTGCATTCATTCATTCACTTCACCTAAACACCATGTGTGAGAGTGAAACACTTAGAGCGGGTATTGTTGTGGTGACCTCTAAAGATGAGAGGGATAAATATGACTCCGATGATTAGATAACTCTCATGATAGAGAGACTTAAGGGATTTGTGAAATCTCAAATGAAGGGCATGACCTCCAAATTGAAAGAGGACAAGAGTATGATTTCTAAGGTTAAAGGGAAAAAGAAAATCCCAAGGAAAGATGACCCTTGCCTTAAGTGTGGTGCATTTGGCCACATTGCCTCCATGTGTAGAAACTTGTAGTACAAGAATGGAGGAGAATGTATGATCGCTACTTGGGGTGATAGCGAAGTTGATGTGATTGAAAGTTGTTCCACAAGCTTGGGTAAGTGTGTGAACAACTACTTGGCATTTTCGATTTCCTATTGTGAAGAGACACAAGCCATTTCCAAATGTGTGTTACTTGAAGATTTTAAGATTGGTGACTTGGAGTTGTGAAAACGAAGAGAAGCAAGCCATGATAATATTGATCCTAAAGAAGAGGAAATTTTTTGTGTGGCAATAAATGACCAAGGCAAAGATCTTGAAGAGGAAGTTGTCACAATTAATGAGAAGCTAAGTGATGGACCCTTCTTAAAGTTTTAAAGCAAAATGAAGAGCTCTCTAAGGAGAAGGAGACTTTGAGTTTGTGGAAGGTTTCCTCGGAAGAAAAGATCCATAGCTTTGAAGAAAGCAAGAAAAAATGTTAAAATCAACTTTATCGGTACAAAGAGATCGTGGATTAGCAAAAGGAAGACATCTCCATTCTTATCTCCAAATTAAAGACTATAGAGAAGGAGACCTCCATTAATAGCTCCTTGAAGTTAGACATGATTGATATGTCCAAGTATGAGAAAGAGATTGAAGATTGCCGCCAAAGGATGAAGGCAATGAAGGATGAACTTGCCAACAAAGAGAACTCCTTGAAGATTGTCAAGGAAAGAGAGATGAGGTGCCTTGAAGAATTAAAGAAGGCCAAGGTCAAACAACCTCAAGCTTAAGAAAAAAGTAAGGCTTCATTGAAGCAACCGTCAACTCAAGGAAAGTTCAGACAAGACTTGGCAACTCAACCAATGCCTAGGCAATTTAAGAAGAATGGACAAGTCCTTGAGAAGTCAATCACCTCCTCCAACAAACCAACTATGAGGAAAGGAGTTGACCATAAGAAGCATGACCAACCAAGGAGGCAAGATCAAGCAGCTCAACCAGCTCAAGCTATACCACAAAGGTGACACCAATCGGCTCAAGCTCCAAGGAGATGTAAACCGATGCACCATCAAAGACAACCTCATCAACATGGCAATGCATAGATGAGATCACAATGCAATGGTGTGAATTCTTTCTTTGTACCTACTTGTCATTTTTATGGTATGATTGGTCACTTAAGACCAACTCCCTTTAATTACATTAAGAGGTGTAGATTAGAGAACATGAAAGAAAAACGGTTAAAAAAGAGGGCAAGTTTCCAAGAACGTAAGGATTCTAGAAAATTGTTTATGACCACTAAAAATGGAAAAGTGGAACCTAGGTGGGTTAGAAAGAATGAGCCCATTTACCTTAGTGCCCATGAGACACCCATAGACTCAAGTAGGTCCAATGGACTTGGTAGGTCTATAGGGGTTCATGCCTCCCATTGACTTGGTTGGATTTTACCCTATTTGGGGCGCTTAAGCAAAAAGAGCGAACTAGCATGATTTGCTATAAGCAAAAAGTTGATTAATTTTATGCTATTTTATTAATTGCTTGAGATTCTTGGTTGCACATATATACTTATATGTTTCTTTTAATAAGTGTGCACCATTGCTTTACTTGCAATCCATGTCATATTTATGTCTAAACCTGCATTTAGGACTAGGAGAATTAATTGGGAAAGTACATTTGAATGACCTATAATTTATCTCCATGACATGTGAACTTGCTTTTTATGATATGCTTAAAATGACATGCTTGAATTGAGTTTGATTGCTTTAATGCAAATGTGTGCGAGTGCAAATGAGAAGACTAATCAGTAAGGATCGTGTATCCATGCAATTAATAAGGATTTTTTTACCCAAATTAGTCTTCTCTCTTTTCTTAATGGTGAAACAAGACTACTATCATATGGATAATTATCCGGAAAAATCCAAAAAGGGTGCAATAGTCACTCATGTCTTGATTTGCCTTTAAGGATTGATATAGTTGCTTTATTTCAAAATTTTGAAACTATATCTTGTTTGCTTATGACAAAAGGGTACAAATTGGTTTGAATTCTTTTGGAAACCGTTTTGATGTTTGCTTTTCCAAATACCACTTGTTTTGAATTTGAATGCAACATGTCTTGCTTGCAAAGCAACAATTTCACACATTTTCTTTAATTAAAACTACTTGAATCTCTCTCAATTATTTAAGTTGTATAAAGTTTGTGTTTATGACTATACAATAAATTTATGCTAATAGATCTCTTTGCTAAAGTAACTCGATAAGGGGAGCTCCTTTGTCGATCACATGACAAAAATGGGGAGAAGTATTCAGAAATATAGGGGAAGCATTGTTTATGCTTTGAGGAGAGATCATGAGAGAGAATAACCCATTTAGGGGGAGCATTGCACATGTATTTGTTTATATTGCTTTATTTAATGCAATTGCTTTTTATATTTGTTCCCCTCACATTCATTTGTTCTTGGAAAGTGCTACTTGCTATTGTGTGTAGGTACAATGATAATTTTACAAAGAGATTGAAGATATTGAAGATGTAGATTGTAGGATCTCTTTTGTATTATAGAATTAATCTCTTGGACAATAGCTTTAATTTTGTTTTGTGACGATTTATTTGTGAGTGGTTGTTTTGTCGTGAAATAGCCAAAGGGGGAGATTGTAAGAACCTCGAATTTATGATTGGCTTATTTCATGACAAACCACACCACATTATGGATGATTTTGTAATTGGTAGCTTAGGTCCTCATTGGCAAGCTTCCAAGCATCTCCATGACTTCAAGAGCAAAAGGTATATTCACTTGACTTTACCTCATGCATGCTTTGTTGATCTTGCATTTGGGTTAATATTGTTTATATGTGTGCATCTCTTCACAATCACACTTGCACTTTATTTATAGATTTAAGTGTGCTATTGTGTTGTGTTCGTGCTTGCATGATGGTGTGCTTATTTTATAGTGTTGAGTAACCATTTGAGAAGGTCTCATTCTTCTCGTGGTTTGGTTATTTGGAGTAAGGTGTCTAGTTTCAAAAGAGTGTATTTCATTGATTTAAATGTTTTTCAAAACTGACATTTGTAAGGTTTTGTGACCATATCTTTTATTTTATGATTCAAAATGAGTTTTGAAAATTTCTATTCAAACTAGATACCTATAACTTTTCGAAGGTATATTATTCATAAAATTTCATGACCGTTTGGATTGGTTTTCAAATATCCAAAGTAACCATAAAAACGGGGCAACTCTGTTGTTATCCGTTTTTGACCTTTGGTCACTAAAATGACCATACCTCTTTCAACAGATTTCCAAATCATGTTTTATGAATTTAAGTAGAAAGTATACTTCCATACCTTTCCAAAGGTATAATATACGAAAGGTTTTGAATTTGTTTGGTCATGTTTTGATCCACTTGAATTTCAAGCTATTTATGCTGAGAGTGGAATTCGTGCGAGCCTCGAGCAAAAATGACCCCGAAAATCTTTGCAGCAATTTTTGCTTCCAAACATTTTACCCCCAACACGTGTGAAGTTGGCCTCGAAAAACTTGTCAGCAATTTTCATTTCTAAACTTTTCACCCCTTCTGGGTGCGAAACCTGTAGCAAAAAACCTGATTAGGGCAAAAACGTCTTTTTCTGTGCATCTTATTTTTACACCTTATATATATCATCTTCTTCCAAAATTAGACCTAGAGCTCACAAATTTAGATCTTTGTGAGAGAAAGAGCTCACCTAGTGAGTGAAAGCACCTAGATTGATTTTTTGACTCTCCTAACACAAACACCCATATTCTTTTCATGAACCAAACATCATCAAGCTTCATCTAGGATGTTTCTTGGTATAGGTCTTCATCAACACATGTAACTTGGTAAGTAGAACACCATTTTCATCATTCTTGTGTTCTAGCTTAACAAGATATCTCTTGTATGACTTGTATACCTCTAGATTAGGATTTTAATTATAAATAGAGATTGTTGTTGATGTTTGGGTTATTGCATTGTGATAGCTAGCATATAGATTATATTTGCCTCTAGCTCATTAGGCCATATTGATTGCATTTTGACGATTGCATTTAATGGCCATGCCTTGCTTAATGACAACATATGTTTAAATGGCTTTGTTTGATAACTAGATTGTAACATTGCATATTCACATCTAGTTAAGTCTTTATGAGCATTCATATAGACATTGATATCTAGGAATTGTACTTAGTGTCATTCCTAAATTCCTAGATAAGCATTTAGTGTTGCCTAGAATTATTTTCATTTAGAATATCGTTATATATTCACATAGATTGTTGATCTCTTCATTGAGAATTAAGTCTTGAGGCTACCGGTGTGTAGTGCACAAGAAATTCAAGTCTTGCAACCAAAGGAAGGGTTGACAAGCAATTGGTCGGGTGCCACTATACAAGGCCTATAGGGGTAGAGTAGGAGGCCATCACGCCAAGAGGAGTGTATCAGAGGATATCACTAGCGGCTGAACCAAAAGTGGTGAGTGGCGGTGACCATAGCCTGTGGTTGTCGAGAGTGAGAGTCCAAGAATCACTTGAGGGTGTTACCTTTGCTCATATAGTGGATTTCTACGATCAAGTGTGGCATACTTAACAGCCCGTGGTTTTTTCCAGTTCTGAGGGTTTTCCACGTATACATCTTGTGTTAATTTTAATTTCGCATTGATACACTTGTTGTTGTGTGTTTGTTTTATTGGGTAAATTTTGAATATTGACTAATCAAGAAAAATTGGTAATTAACTTTATTAAAACCTATTCACCTCCCCCCATCTAGGTTTATAAAAATGCGTTTTAAGGGAATTTTCAGTCTCTACTTAAAACCTTCTTCTTGTTTAAAAAATCCCATATCTTGTAGCCCTTCACTTCTTTTTCAAAACCAACGAAATTGCACTTAAGTGACTTTGTCTTAAGTTTGGTTCTTTCATCACTAGGAATATGAGCATATGCATTGTAACCAAAAACTCTTTATTTGGAATAATCAACTGGTTTTTTGGACCATAACTCTTCTGCACACTTATAATCTAGAACCTTCGAGGGTGATCGGTTAACCAAGTAGCAAGTGTGATTAATCGCTTCTGCCCTAAACATGTCGGGCATTCATGCATGAAACTGCATGATTCTTTTCTTCCCATGATAGTTCTATTCATCCTCTCTATTGTTTATTTTGTTTAGGAGTTTTCTTTACTGTAAAATGCCTTGTGATACCTTCTTCCTTACATAACTGTAAGAACTTGGTGTCTCTATATTCACCCTTATTTTTGCTTATCAGATATCTGATTTTTCTACCCGTTCGATTTTCTATTTCATGTTTCCACTCTTTAAACTTGTGAAAACATCGGATTTCTCCCTCATGAAGTAAACCCATACTTTCCTCGAAAAATCATCTAAAAATGTAACAAAATACCTTGATCCTCCCTTTGACCTAACTGGTGCAGGACCTCAAACGTCTGTATGGATATAGTATAATGGCTATTTGCTTATTTTCTCACTGTCTATAATCTTGAATAATGTCTTTGCTTTCTTCCGGAGAGTACAATACTTGCAGAATTTCAATTTGTAGAAACTAACACCTTTCAGCTAATTTTTCTTATGTAGTTCTTGCATCCCTCTTTAACTCATATGCCCTAGTCTACAATGCCAAAGGTCAGTCTCGTCCTTCTTTGCTGATGTTGCTGGTCCTCCTATTATTGTAGTCGCCCAAATCTTGAAAAACGTATTTGCCTGAATATCCTCTTTCATCACGACTAGTAACCTTTTAATAACTTTGAGTATCCCTCCTTCAGAATAACACTTATAACCGGCTTTGACTAAAGTACCTAAAGATATCAAATTCTTCTTTAGCTTAGGAACATGTCTGACGTTATCCAGTACACTAACAATTTCGTCATGCATTCTAATTTTCACTGATACAATACCTTCGATCTTGTACAGTGAATCCTCTCCCATAAAAAATTCTCCGCAACTTCTTTTGTCATATTTGTCAAACCATTATTTATTAGCACACATATGGAACAAATAACCGGTATCCAAAATCCAATGTTGGATAGTATTGAAGCTTATTGTTAGCGTAAGGAGTTCTCAATCACTTTCATCTGAAGTAACCACACTGGCTGTACTTGATTTCCTTACCATCGCCTTTGCTTTCCTTTCTTGCCATATCTTGTAATTCTTTTTCCAATGGTCAATAGTACCACATGTAAGGTAACCCTAGATCTCTTTTTCTTTTCCCTATGATTTTAATCTACCCCTTTTGCCAGAGTTATCATGTCCGCTATACGATCGACCCCTCTCTTTGCCTATAGCATACAGATCATGTGCTTGAGAGCGTTTGATATTTTCATCTAGCTTGACATATGATTGGATAGCTTCTATAACCTTATCTAGCTTTAAACTTTCATTACCAAACATGATTATGGTCTTGAAGTGCTTGAACGAAGGCGGTAGAGATCTCAATAGTAAAAGTGCCTTGTCATCATCTTCATACTTCACATCCACCTTTAATAAATTGGCAACACAATTCTGAAATCTGCTTAAATGATCTTGTAAATTTCCACCTTCTTCCATTCGAAGATTAAGAAGTTCATCTTTTAAGAAAAGTTTCTTGGATAAAGTTTTACCCCTGTAAACTTTCTCGAGCTTATCTCATGTCTCTTTAGCATATATTTCCTTGTTAACATAAATCATAACATTGTCGGCAAGATATAGCTCAATAGAGCTCTTCGCCTTTACGTCCATTCACTTCCACTGAAAATTTGTAGTTCCTTCCAGTTTCTTCTCCACTTCGAGAATAGCATGCTATTGACCTTGCTGAATCAAGAAGTTCTTCATCTTCCTATGCCATAACATGAAGTTACCTTTCCTATCAAATTATTCGATTATGATGGGCTTCACGTCATTAATCTTATCACCTGTAATCTATAAAACTCTATGACTAAGTTTTGATACCAACTTGTTGATTTTAAATTCCCTTATTGATCATGTTTTCTCGATAGATTAATGACAAACTTATAGGATAATAATATGCGAATATGCGGAATAAAATATGAACGATAAAGAAAACACACCACTCATAAACACACTGATTTTACCAAGGTTCAGCTAACTTTGCCTACGTCCTCATGTGATCTCTCTTGAGAAATCACTAGCATTGTGACGAAAAAAGGCTTGGTTACAAGAAACTTATTGAAACCCCTTAGCTAATTCCCCAAAATCTTAATATAACATCTTTAAAACTCTTTTTCTCTACCCTTTTATGCTTGCTGATTTTTCTATGTGTTAAAAATAAGCTCTGAGCAACCCTATATACAAGTATAGGACTTGGGTTACATTCCTTGCAAGAATATGACTCCTAAATCTTCGTAGAATAAGAAAAGCTAAATTTTTTCCTTATCCTAGTTGATTTGAGGTTCTTGAGAAAATCTAATTTCCTAATCCTTATAGGAAATTATGTGCATAGTTTATTTTCTCCTTATCCAAATATGATTCCTTCTTTAGCATTGACTTGGGTTTTGATGAGCCAAAAACACAACACATGTGTATAATGCCCAAAGTCGATTTATTCAATTTGGATTCATGTGACTTTGGTGTAGTCTTTGAAAAATATTATATCATTGTTTATTTTGATAGAGAGAGAACTCGTATTTCAATAGATTAGTGAATTTGAATTTTCCTTAGTCGATACTAAGTTATGGACAATACATTGAGCAATTTTTAATCTTAGGATTTTCTAAATAAATGTTGTAAGGCCTCTTTAGTTGGGATAATTGATTATGCCTTGAATTAGTGCGGATCATTACTTCAAGATAATGGGAAATTGAATCTATAGTGATTTTGCTCGAAAGTGAATTTTTAAAATATGTTATTATTTTAAAAAAAATATTGGAAAGCATAATTATAGTATTACAAAAAACGATTGAATCATTTTCAACATTCAAGTTTAATGAACAGTTTATAAAAGAAAAGGCTTTTCAATGACTTTTGAAAGAATTTTGTCTATAGATCCATTTCTTCGAAATGTTTTATGTAATTTGATATATATATTATCGTTTATAAACTATTATTTACTTCGATATTACTCATTTTATATGTGGATATTTCTAAATTAAGATTTTTCATTTTTGTCATTTTGGCTCATAGATTTCTCTTTGATATATATACTTGTTTTCAAACAATTGTATCTGCATTTATGCCATGTGTTCAAGTTATTACTAAATTTGAACTTTCAGAGTATACTACTATTTTATTAATGCGATTTTATTTTTTACCGCAATTAAAATTTCAAGATTTATAAAAGTGAATTCGATTAAGTTAGTTGTGTACTTATTTTGTTTCCATATGAATTGTTTTATTTTGTTACGACGGTATTAAACTTCTCTGCGTGAATGAGAGCTAATTTGTGATATGATAGTCTTTCCATTTTTTTGATTTGGAAATTTTGAAACGATTATCTCAGTAAAAAAATTAGTTCATTATATTTTAGCTATATCTTTTTATATACGATAAAGTTTTGAATGGTCAGCATATGTAACTTTTTTATCATCTCTAAATGATTTATGTAAAATTTTATTGATCATTGTTTGAATTTTGAATAATATTTTAAAAATTATTCGATTGTTATCTTTTTGTAATTTTCTTATTAGTTTTATATTAAACTTCTTTAACTTATAAATTTGTCATACGAAGTGAAGCATTCTATATCTCTATGATATTCAAAACAATTGATTTGACATGACGTATTATCTTAATATTTCAATTACTTACGACAATGTTTTTTCAATTTAGGATAATATATATGTATTTCATAATTTAATTTTAGTACTATTGATTTGAAACAAGTGAACCAAATATGTATTGGATTATATTTCTTTTCAACTTATTGCGATTTAATATTTTGAAGTTTTGGCGATACATTAATATTTGTTATTATAAATTAAATCTCAGAAAATATTTAGTTCCAAAATTTATGGATATATGGGATAATTAACTTTTTTTTTATTTGAATTGGTTTAATTTAAATTTTGTAAATTGTTTTAAATGTTCACTCATTCATTTCACATCAAGATGTGAGATTTGAATATTTTTCGTTTAGTGCAAATTTATATGTTTTAAATGTCACGTGCTATTTTTATAAAAAAATGATACAGGTATCATATTCCAATATATTTAAATATATTGATTTATTTGTTTAATGATTTGTTCGTATAATTTGTTTGTCGGAAACTGAATTTGAGTTGTGTTCGGAATTTTAATCTCTTCTTGGTGAAATCAAAACACTTTTGTTTTTGAGGTTTTGAACGGAGATTCTTCGGGTTTTATAACTATTTTGAAAGGAATTTCTTTGATATGCTTTTGTTTCTGTTTTGTGGTTGAAATGTTACTTTGATCAACATTATAAGTTAAATTCATAGTACAATTATTTCTTGAATTCATTCTAAGATTCACCAACTGGTTTTAACTTCACTCAAGTCCTAATGTTTTAGCCCCACTAACTTAATCATTGTGTTTGATTATGTCTTACTCATTTTACATTATTAATTTTCATATGTGATTCGAATATTATTTGAGATTTTTGAAGGACGATGGACAAATCCAAACTTTTGAAATATTTATACTAATTTCTACCAAGTGTGCTTTCAGGGTAGCAGTAGGGAAGCTCCTCATATTCATGGTCTATGAGAGAGTAATATAAGCCAATACGGAGAAGATCCTAGCTATCCTGGATCTCGAGTCACCTACCTCTCTAAAATAGGTACAGGCTTTGACAGGTCGGATAATAGCTCTCAACTGCTTCATATCGAGGTCCGACGATAGGTTCCTCCCATTCTTTAAAGCTATCAAGTAGGGGAAGAACATGAAGTGGAACCAATACAGCGAGCTCACTTTATAGTCATTTAAAGAGTATCTGGCTAGCCCATTGCTACTAGTCAAACTGGTGCTAGGAGAAGAGCTATAAATACACCTTGATGTATCTAAGAGAGAAGTTAGCGAGGCCCTGGTTAAGGAATATAGGGATGGGGTCCAGCGAACCATATACTACGTGAGCTGGACCTTGACCAAGCCAGAGTGAAACTACACTTATTTGGAAAAGCTCACCTTCGCCTTGGTAATATAGGCTAGGAAGCTCTGCCCCTACTTCTGGAGCCACTCAATTGCGATAGTTACTGATCAACCTCTCTGACAATTTCTACAGAGATCGAATGTATCGAGAAGGTTGGTCTTATGGGCCCTCGAGCTCACCCAGTATGACATCGTGCACAAGGCTATAACCAACATCAAAGCCCATGATCTAGCAAATTTTATGGTTGAATTATCCATAATGCCCGATCACGGTACCTTCCAAAGCACAGACATGGCCATCAGAAACCGGTAGATTGGCCTACTAATCAAGGAGTATGGATCATGTACATGGAAAGAGTACCCTACCTAACAGGTAGTGGAGCTAGAATTGTCCTGATTAATCCAGAAAAGGTCGAATGTTGCCACTATTTTTTATTTGAATTCAACGCCACCAACAACGAATCAGAGTATGAGGCTTTGTTTGTAAGGATGAGAGTGCAATAGAACTCTGGGTAGATTATCTTCATGTTAGAAGTGACTCACAATTGGTGGTAAATTAGGTAACTGGGCACTATCAAGCTAAATGTGACAACATGGCAGCTTACCTTGAACGGGTTCAAAACCATAAGGCCCGGTTCAAGGGCTTCAAGATAGAGCAAATACCCTGGCAGTAGAACTAATGTGCAGACACTAGTGGAGGACATGTGCTACCCAAGTGGGTACCTCTCCAGGTAATCTCCTAGTCAAGTATAGTGGAAAGAAATGAAGTCAGCCCGGTGGATCGCCTCCCATGCTGAATGGATCCGAAAGTGGACTATCTCTAAGAAGAGAAGCTTCCCGACAAACTTGATCAAGCTCACAAGCTAAAAAGGATCTCAGCCCGATTCTGTCTGGTAGATGGGTACCTCTACCGCAGAGGGAGATCCTATAGGTGCCAAAGGTTACAGATTGCACAGTGAAAGGATTTTATATATATTTTTTTATGCAATCATCAACTAACCCACTTGTAGAGTATAAATGAAAATAATAAGAAGATGATGAAACTATTTCATACCAGCGTTTGGAGGCACCTTGTTTCTTTTTCGATCAGCTTCCTCATTTGAAACATAAGATCTTCCTAGCTATGTCTCGCGATTGGAAACCACGTGTGGGTACGTCACGGTACTCAGGAACAAGGAGGATGAAGAGAAAAAGAAGAATTTTTTTTTCTTTCTAAAAACGCCTAGAACCGTTCTAGGTTTTCTCTTCTTTTGTTCTTACGCTTAAAAATTGACTCTCAGTTCTGAACGTCTATTGTGTTGTCCATGTCCAAAAAACACATATCATATATATATATATATATATATATATATATATATATATAAATTAATCAAATATTTTAAGATATTTGATATCTTTAAAGACATTAATTAATTTGTTTCCTTTTTAATTTGAATTTAAAATTTAAAAATCACATTTAAATATTAAACTAATTAATCAAATCTTTTAAGATATCTGATATCTTTAAAGATATTAATTAATTTGTTTTTTTTGTGATTTGAATTTAATCTCTTTTAAATTCAAAATTTAAGTATTTAATTATTTAATTTAATGAAAATAAAATAATCAAATTATATTATCTTCATTCAGAATTAAATATCAATCAACACCTTCAATCTAATGATTTATTACACAATTAAATAGCATAATCCATTGATATTTATTAATTAAATGAACTCATTATTCAATTAATTCCCGAATAGACACATGTCACTTTCATAACACAATTAATTGGACAATCTAATTATTCACCGTGACCCTTGTTACCTTAATCAATCGGGCTAGCAAGAGGACCGATTGGACCCACAGTATTTTGAGCTACTGTAATCCTTAGAAATAATCAATTAAACTCTTTAATAAATATTTCATGATTATCAACTTCGGTGTTATTCCATAAAAAACCCGAAGTTGCATCCTCTCAACTGTAGATGTTTTTGCACAAATCAATAACTTTCGGTGTCCATCGATATAGATATTATATATGGTATGATCCTCCACAGGTAGATCATAATTATAGCTGAGTCATAATGCCTGTTAACAATTTATTTCCTTTAAGTACCATTGATTCTTTAATGAACAATAAATCCTACATTCCTTATGGACATTGAAGAATGCTTAGCTAGTTCAAGCCCTGAATCAACCCTTATGGAAACTACTATCTACTTCTCACAAGAAGGAGTGGATTAAACTATTGTGTACAAACCTTCCCAGCCACAAGCCAAACCTCAATCCCAACATACAAAGTATATTGATCAGGAATGCAACTCTGACCTCACCTATGGTATATATGTAGGAAAAAAACACACACACAGTGGAAGAGTGAGAAAATTTATAAAATTTGGGTTTGCGTATATTTTGTTTTTCCATTTTATGCAACGAGAACCTTAACCCTAGATTAATTGATATATATAAAAAGTGTCGTACCTTTTTCTAGTGACGATTGATCATGCGCCGAATTGATTCCACAAGATCTTCCAATCCAATCACGAACGTGAATCACATAGGAGTGTGGGCTCTCTTTCTTTATCTTGTATACCTGAGGATGGAAACAAACAAAATATTGTTCCTTTGTTAGTCACAATAATCCTCCATGAGAAAAATCAAGAACGTCCGGCTACTTGTGAATTATCAATCAATTTGATTGAAACTCGCGTGAACCTTGATTCAATGTTGTACACAAAATCTTTTTGATGTAAAGGATACTAGTGTACTATCGAAAACAAAAACGTTCCCCTTTTCTATTCTTGGCCGAATTCACACTATTTCAATGAGTTGGTCGAATTTAGTCCAGAGTAAAAACCAAATTTGTTCTCCCTCAAAATTCTCTCTTCCTTGGCCGAAATTAATTATGAGCTAGCCGAATTTCAAACACACACACACACACACACACACACACACACACACATATATATATATATATATATATATATATATATATGATGATTAATCCTCTCCTAAGAAGGATTTACTTGGTTGGCAATAATCCTTTCCTTGGGTGGATTTATTTGGTAGTTAAAAATTCTTATCTAAAAGTAATTCTATCCTCCTCTTATATATACATAGCTGGACGAAATTTCATAGAATATAATTAGGAGACTTAATTCTTTTCCTAAGAAGGATTTACTTGGTAGTTAAGAATCCTTTCCTTAGGTAGATTTACTTGGTGGTTAAGAATCCTTTTCAAAAAGGAATTCTATCCTACAGTTGGTGTATTTGTAACCATATTAAAGACTTCCTCATTTGATTAGATAAATAACTCATTTTATTTATCTACTTATAAAATATAGTCTTTAATATTGATTATACTACTAACAATAGTATAATTTTAGGAGACCATCTCCTACTAGGAAAAAGATTTTAACTTTTAATTAAATAATTAATTATCAACAAATTAATTAATTTCCATTTAATTAAATAAAAAAATTAAATAATGTAATTAAACTATTCTAAATAGCCTTGCCGCCCAAACCATATATATGGGCTAATATATTATTTTCTAATTTTATTAAATACATTTGACCTTTATAAAAAGTCCACATGTGAACTAGACCCATTCTTACAAAAAGAAACAAGTCCACATGCCTCAATACAATTGTAGATGGACCCCAAAATTGGTCGGGTAGAATATATCAAGTGATCCATGCAAGTTTGTATGGATTGGGGATCTTGGCAGGCTATCTAAATTTAAGCTCCAATAGACACAACCCAATCACAATCAACAAATGATTCGCTTAGGTCCGATCTATTTTATTTTAATTCATTCCACTAAAGAACTAAAATTGAACTCTTAAATAAAGATAGAATAAGTTGATGTTACTCATTCATACCCTAAACAACCTTATTGGAGAAAGTGCATCCTCGTGAAGAATACCAGTAATCGCCAAGAGCTCATAGACCGCCTATAGCTCTCCAAGTTACCATATTTACTCACATGACCACATTTTGAACTTGGATATTTTGACTTGTCCAGAAGCCATGTTTCAATAGACACTATTGAAAACTTAACGTTAAGATTCAATATCCAATACCTCAAAACATTCATATGATGGTATTCTACTCTTATTAAATAAATGAAGCCACGATGTCCATATCTATAAATGGAGACACGATGTCCATATCTGTAAATGAAGTCATCTATCAATTAGCAAATGAATACCACCAAACTACAAGGATAGACTATGCTATATAATCGTACTCATTGATAGCTCAAATGATAACACTTGCAACCATAAATCCATCATTTATCTTAGGATTGAGATAGAATCACCACTTGTCTTCAAATAAAAAACTTTTATCTATTGACGGTTCTAGATAAAGTATTTCATTGTGATCATATTCAATGCACCTAGTGCACTAGATTCTTTTGCCCAAAGACACCACACTTTGATGATTTTAGACTCATCATAACACATTTGATCCCACTTAAATGCTAGCAAAAGAATCTACAACTTTGACAAGATAAAGGCGCCCAACCTTTTATCTTAAGTTGTGAATATTATTCAAGACTAACTAAAGAATTGTGTCTACCCTATACATATCTAGATGTATGAACAATTCTTCATTTCTCATAGTCTTTTTACCTTATGATTATTTACTTTTGACAATTATAATAATTAAACTATAAATGCTATAAGATTTGTTAAAATAGAAATCACTTTATTAATATGAAAAGATTGTCAAATACAATACTATACTCTTGCTATCGAGCATAATCCTAACATATCCTTATGTTGATCTCCTGGAGTCAGAATCTGACTGAAAATTAGAATCTCTATACTCAACGGGAATTAAATGCCCACCAGAGTATACAAGCATATAATCTCTCGTTCTTCTAAGATGCTTGAAAATATGTTTGACTGCCATCTAGTGATCAGGACCAGGCTTCGATTGAAACTTGCTAACTATGCCCACAACAAAACAAATATCTGGTCTAGTAAAGAGCATTGCATACATGAGACTTCATACAACAGAAGCATATGGAATCCTACTCATGAATTGCTTTTCATGCTCATTCTTAGTAACTTCTTCCTTAGAAAGTTTGATTCCATATCTAAAAGGTAACATACTGTAGAGAAAAAAACGGTTCAAAATGCAACGAAAGTGTGAGAAATAAGAAAATTATGGTTTGCGTATAAATAAACATTTTCCCTTTTAATAACAAGAACCTTAACCCTAGATTAATTGATGTATATAAAAAGTATCGTACCTTTTTTTCATGACGATTGAACTAGCGTCAAATTGAATCCGCAAGATCTTCCATTCCAATTACGAACGTGAATCAATTAGGAGTGTGGGCTCATTTTCTTTAAATTGTATACCTGGGGATGGAAACAAAGAAAATCTTCTTTTTTGTTAGTCACAATAATCCTCCAAGAGAAAAAACCAAGAACGTCCGGTCACTTGTGAATTATCAATCAATTTGATTGAAACTCGCATGAACCTTGATTCGATGTTATACACAAAACCCTTTTGATAAAAAGGATATTAGTGCACTATCGAAAACAAAAACATTCTCTCTTTTCTCTATGCTTGGCCGAATTCTTCACACGATGAGTTGGACGAAGTTTTTTTTAAAACAATAAAAAAACAAATAAAAAACATTTTCTCACACCAAAATATCATGCTTGGTCAAAGTTTACAAGTATATATAAATATAGGAGACCGAATCCTCTCCTAAGAAGGATTTACTTGGTTGTTAAGAATCCTTTCCTTAGTTGGATTTACTTGGTGACCAAGAATCCTTTTCTAAAAGGAATTCTATCCTACACCAAGACTCCTAATCCAACTCAATAGTGTATTTGTAACCATATTAAAGACTTCCTAATTTGATTAGATAAATAATTCCTTTTATTTATCTACTTATCAAATATAGTCTTTAATATTAATTATACTACCAACAATAGTATAATATTCGGAGACAATCTTCTAATAGAAAAAGATTTTGACTTTTAATTAAATAATTAATTAATAAACAACTTAATTAATTTTCATTTAATTAATTAATAAAATAAAAATAATATAATTAAGCTAATCTAAATATCCTTGCCGCCCAACACATATATATGGGCCATATATTATTTTTCTTATTTTATTAAATCCATTAAACCGTAATAAAAAGTCCACATGTGAACTAGACCTATTCTTACAAAAAAAGAAACAAGTTCACATGCCTTAATAAAATTTTAAATGGACCTCGAAATTGGTCCGGTAGAATATATCAAGTGATCCATGCAAATTCTTGTGGATTGGGGATCTTGGCGAGCTATCTAAATTTAAGCTCCAATAGACACAACCCAATCACAATCAATAAATGATTCACTTAGGTCCGATCTATTTAATTTTAGTTCAGTCCACTAAAGAACTAAAATTGAACTCTTAAATAATGATAGAATAAGTTGATGTTACTCATTCATACCCTAGACAACCTTATTGGAGAAAGTGTATCCTCGTGAAGAATATCAGTAATCGCCAAGAGCTCATAGACCGCCTATAGCTCTCCAAGTTACCATATTTACTCATATGACCACATTTTGAACTTGGATATTTTGACTTGTCAAGAAGCCATGTTTCAATAGACACTATTGAAAACTTAATGTTAAGATTTACTATCCAATACCTCAAAACATCCGTATGATGATATTCTACTCTTATTTAATAAATGGAGCCACGATATCCATATCTATAAATGAAGTCCTCTATCGATTAACAAATGAATACCACCAAACTATCGAGGATAGATTATGATATATAATCGTAATCATTGATAGCTCAAATGATAACACTTGCAACCATAAGTCCATAATTTATCTCAGGATTAAGATAAACTCTCTGATTGTCTTCAAACGAAAACTTTTATCCACTGACGGTTCTAGATAAATTATTTCATTGTGATCAAATTCAATGCACCCAGTGAACTAGATTCTTTTTCCCAAAGACACCACACTTAGATGATTTTAGACTCATCATAACACATTTGATCCCAGTTAAATGCTAGCAAAAGAATCTACAACTTTGACAAGATAAAGGCGCCCAACCTTTTATCTTAAGTTGTGAATATTATTCAAGACTAACTAAAGAATTGTGTCTACCCCATATATATCTAGATGTATGAACAATTCTTCATTTCTCATAGTCTTTTTACCTTATGATTATTTACTTTTGACAATTATAATAATTAAACTATAAATGCTATAAGATTTGATAAAATAGAAATCACTTTATTAATATGAAAATATTATCAAATACATTATTATACTCTTGCTATCGAGTATAATCCTAACACATACCTTTCTGGGAATCTTTCATGGAAAACCTAGACAAGATTTTATCTATGTATGAAGCTTGGGATAATGTAATCGTTATATTCTTTCTATCCCTTACAACTTGGATACCAAGAATATAACTTGCTTATCCTAAGTCATTCTTATAAAATTGTTTTGCTAACCATTCTTTTATTGATGTCAATACACCTAGTATATCATCAACTTAAAGAACTAGGAAAACCAACTTGTCACCTTTAATCCTTTTGTATACATACGGTTCGTCATGGTTTTGAATAAATCCAAAACTTTTCACGGCTTGATCGAACCTTATGTTCCAAGATCTGGATGCTTGCTTTAATCCATACATGGATCTTTGTAACTTGCATACCCTTTCCTCTTGGGCAATGAATTCGTCTAGTTGCATCATGTAGATGCTTTGGTCAAGACTCTCATTAAGGAAAGCTATCTTGACATCCATTTGCCAAATCTCTAGGTCTAGAGATGCCGCAATGGATAAGAGTATCCTAATGGATTTAAGCATGGCCACAAGAGAGAAGGTTTCTTCATAATCGATATCTTCCTTCTGTGTATAACCTTTAGATACCAATTGAGCTTTAAAGGTTTCCATTTTTCCATCCATTCCTCTTTTCCTCTTGTATACCACTTGCACCCGATGGATTTTATCTCTTTAGGCAAGTCTACAACATACTAGACTTTGTTTTTGAACATAGATTCAATTTTGGATTGCTAGTGTACTATGGAAAACAAAAACGTTCCCCTTTTTCTCTTCTTCGATGGGTTTACACTATCTCTATAAGTTGGTTGATTTTTTCTTCAAATGATTTTTTTTTATCTATTGACAGTTCTAGATAAAGAATTTCATTTTGATCCAATTCAATGCACCTAGTGCACTAGATTCTTTTGCCCAAAGACACCACACCTTGATGATTTTAGACTCATCATAACATATTTGTTCCCACTCAAATGCTAGCAAAAGAATCTACAACTTTAACAAGAAAAAGACGCCCAAACTTTATCTTAAGTTGTGAATATTATTCAATACTAACTAAAGAATTGTGTCTACCTCATACATATCTAGATGTATGGACAATTCTTCTTTTCTCATAGTCTTTTGACCTTATGATTATTTACTTTTGACCATTATAATAATTAAATTATAAATGATATAAGATTTGTTAAACTAGAAATCACTTTATTAATATGAAAAGATTGTCAAATACATTATTATACTCTTGCTATCGAGCATAATCATAACAATATCAAAGATCACAATCTAACCTAAAGGAGTCGATAAGACACTCAGGATTAAGATCACCCATATATGGCTATCATTTGTCGAAATATATGAATCACATCATGAAATGGATCTTAGTGTGGGATTCATTTAGATCATGGCCCAGTCCTGTGTGATCACATCATACTAGGTGCCTCCATTCTAATATCACCATATGAATGATCTAGGATAAGATCACCGTATGAATGTACCACAACTGTAGATTAGCTACAAGTAAAGTACCTAACTTTATTTGCTTTCTAAGGACTCTTTAGATTACTCATCTTAGACTTAATCCATCTATATATGACATTCATATACTTATTTCAAATCATTCTTGATTGAGTTCTGGTCATTTTGGTTACTCATAGTATTGATTTCAAGTTCTAAGTCAAAAGATACTACACTTTCAACTCATGTTATATCGAGTCGAATTATTATTTTCTGTTTTGAGTATTTTATAAGTCCATGTCCATGTAAGAGTTACAATTTGTAATCTGCAAACGGATTCAAATTCTGAGTTCAGAGGCCAGAGAACGGTCGAAGAATACGAGGGAAGCGAAAGGGAATTGCACCATGGCCGAAGACCATGAAGTGGTGCCAGCCCGAGATGGCGCGTGGCCATCTCGGCTGCAACACCTTGCTGCCCCGAGATGCCCACGCTCCATCTCAAGGAAGCAATATCAAAGAGGGTCATTTTTGTCTTATGGCTTCATTCTTTCCCTCTCCTTTATATTCTCTTTCCCTCTCACATTTCATTCTAAGAAGAAATTCAAACTTGTGTGCAGAAATTTTCTCTCTACATTTTCTCATCTTCCAAACACCATAACCTCTTCATATAAACTACGATTTGAGTGATTCAAAGTTGAGAGTGTTTGTATATTCATCCTCCATCTTTTCTCTGAAGGTTTGAGTGAGTTTTAGTACTGTTTTTGGAGTATAAACACACAAACACGGAACTGCACCAAAATCAACTAAGGTATTGATTTTCTCTCAAAGTTTTCTTTTAAAACTTGGTCAATTGCCTTGGGTTTTCTTCTTCAACTTATATATGTGTATTGTGAGTATTTTGATTTGAGTTTTGAACTCTTTTCAAGCTAGGTTGAGTTTCAATTGAAATCATACATGTTGAGTTAGGTTTTGATTTTGCCTATGTTTTCACATGTTTGGGATTGTATTGTGCTAGCTTTGATTCTAGGACTATTTGATGATCTTTGATTGATTGATTTTGTGAAAAATAGTTCCTCACATGTATTAGGCTCTCTTGGCCGAATTCTCATATAATACATGTGCTTATGTTCTTTTGTTTTGTTGTATCTATGATTAGGAATATGCTCTAGAACTTTAGCTTAAATCTAAATGACTTTGTCATATGATTTTAGCATGTTTTTGGTTTGTGTCATTTAAACTTGATCTTGTGATTTATTGAACATAACTTGTGATTCAAGTTTAGATATATGCATGTATCTAGGTTGTGATTAATGTTGAACATATCTTACATGATCTAGATGATTTAAACATGCATGATTGAGTAGACAATATTTGATTTGTGCATTCATGCTCATGTATAGTATTTTCCATAGGATGTGTTGATCATAGCATTCTATGTTGTGTGCTTGTTTACGTTTTGCATTCATGATCACCTAGATACCTTGTGAGAAGGAAGTCTTGACAATAGGTGTGAGACCTATGTTGTTGAGCAAGTAAGTCTTGGCAAGAGGTATGAGACCTTGGATTGTCAAGCAAGAAAGTCTTGGCTAGCGGGAGGACTAGGATAGTCGAGCAAGAAGTCTTGCCTAGGATTGTGAGGATCTGGATAGGTGAATGAGGAAGTCTTGACTAGAGTCAGGAGGACTCGGTTAGTTGAGCAAGAAGTCTTGCCTTGGGTCGTGAGGACCCGGTAAGGTGAGCGAGGAAGTCTTGACAAGAGGTGTGAGGCCTTAGATTGTTGAGCATGAGGGCGACATCTTCATGAGTAGGATAGGAGGGTAGTTTCTATGTGAAGGGGTCACTTGAGAGATTGTACTTGTCTTATCTACTAGTGGATTTTGTTTATCGGTGGTTACTAACCCGTGGATGTTTCCTCATCAGGGTTTACCACGTTATATCTTGTGTCAACTTCTCTCTATCCCTATCTCTCTAGTATTTGTATTCGCTATTTGAATCCTATAGATAGAACTATTTATGTAAGTTGACTTCCTTTCTATAATATAGATTGTGTATATGTTACAATTACTTTTTTGTATCACACTTTACTTGTTTTATATATTGATTAAGTGTCTTTAATTAATATATATTTTGTGATACAAGCAATCTAGAGGGACCAACTTTTGTTTGTTTCTAAGGGAGTCGAAAAAGGTGTCTAACCTATTGGCCCCCCCCCCCCCCCCATCTAGGTTAACCTTGAGCATTTAACCGTGCTTGTATTTTCAAGGGTGATTAAGAAAACTCCCTCTATGTTCATGTCCATGAGGTTTTTGATGTTGCCTCCTCTCAAGAGTCTTCTTCTCCATTTCCACTTTGTCAAGATGAACTATGAAGTCACATTCCTTGACCTTGGCAATTTTCAATGCTTCCTCTTTCCTATTTAATTTCTCCTTGATATCTTTCAAGACAGTTGCTTTGTGCTCCACTTTCATTAGCAATTTCTTTGTCATCCTAGTGTGTTCTTCCACGGATTCTTCTGATAATCTTTCATGCTCTTTCAACTTCTTAAAAAATGATTTTTTCACAACCTTAAGGCATTCCACTAGCTCTCCCAAGTCCTTATTGATAGTGGAGAATTCATGAACTTTCTTCTTTAGAACCCCATTTTCAGCTTTGAGGAACTTAACTTCAAGTTGTAGGTTCTTGTTCTCTTCTCCGAGTTCATACTCCCTAGCTACTTCCTTAAGCAGTTGATCACCAAAAAAATTTTCATTGACCTTCATTTCTTCATTCTTCTTAACACCATCTTGATGGCACTCTTTCATCAACGAAGCTAACTCAAATGTCTTTATTAATTTGCCAACTCTACTTCCCTTCTTTCTACACACTAGTTGGCTCATTGTCTCTTCATGCGTTCTCTTGCTTAGAGCTTCAATGATTGTCTTAAAACATGCCACCATTGTCTTAGTTCTTGTAATTGTGGTTTATCTTTCTTGATCTTCTTGATGCCACCATTGCTTTCTTTCCAAAATCAACAACTCCATCGTTTTTGAAACAAGGAAAAACAAAAATACCAGAAGAAGTAAAAATATACAAAAGAAAACTAAAACTAACTAAGACACTTAACTAAATAGATAACTAAGATTAGCCAACTAATTAATGCCTTTCCCTGGCAGTGGTGCCATTTTTTTATGTGTACAGTTTTGTCATTCAAAATCGTATGTCAAAACAAAATTTATAAAACCACAACAATGCCTACAAGAGTTTATAAAACTAGGACAATGACAAGTCAGGTGTCGTCTATAGGGAAAGGAAAATCAAATGGCTAAAACTAGTTAACTAATATTAAACTAAAAAAAAGCATGGAAAGTAAATATAAGGTTTTGGGTTTTGAAAGGTAAATTGTTAAAATGAAAAATACAATTAGGTTTGTTAATATAACATGCAATTAGTGTATGAGTTAATATAGGATGGTCAAGACTAAGGAAATGATGGATCCAACAAGTGAATTATAGGCATGTACAAACTCTGATGAAATAAGTGTACATATATTGATTGTAACCTATCTAGACGTATAATATTGGTTTTATTCCCTCATGAGCTTCCAATCTAGATGTATAGTATTGGCCACTCGCAAGTGATTGTTCATGAATGCACATCTATCAAATTAAGGGGTGAATCTCTTTATAAATTCACCAACCTAGATGTATAGTGTTGGCACGTAACCTCTTAAAAGCAACCAACGTAGATGTATAGAATTGATTACCCATTCAAGATTAGATAAAGATTGAGATTATTAGGCCCAAGTCTCACTTGAGGATATACTCTTGTTTGACCCCTCCATTCAAATGAGCTTAAGAAGACCAAATAGGTGTATACCTAGTCCACTACTCAAATAATTCCCTCAATCAATTAGCAAAGAGATGAGTGTACAATCAAAGACAACCAAATTAAGGGAAGCAATTAAAATAATGAATTAAACATAATTAATAGATTTAACATAATAAAATAGAGTTCATTACAAAGCCCAATATCCACAGGTGTTCACATCAATCCCCCAGTGGGATGTTTAGCTACTCATGACAAATACAATATTATAACAAGGAGAAATGAGATAGTGAAGACCCATGTAAAGAAACTTCTCCTTCCTTGAAAGTTGATTACAATCCTTCAAGTGTCCTTTAGTAGATGGTGCTGAAAGATAGTTAGATTTAATGAGGAATGATTGCTAAATCTAGGTTAGTAATTAGTGATGTCAGAAAATGTAAGAAAGGAGAAGATTGGTGTAAGAGATGATGAGAGATTTCCCTTTTTGTTTCATGAAAGAATATATTTATAAGGTTCTATGATTAGGTCTGAAAATGCTGATGTGGTAGATATATTGAGCCAAATGTGTGGATAGTACACGGGTAAGGACCCACGTAGTGACCCGAGCAATCCCCTTGAGCTAAATTCTTTACCTCCGATGCATAGACAAATGCGTACCTATAGCGCTGGTTCTACCCGTGCATTCTCCTTTTTTGACAAGTTTTTATTTATATACACGGGTAAAGACCCATGTAGTGACCTGTGCACCGTCCTAATAGATGCTTGATATGCCTCTCTGGTCTTGCTCATTGCATTGTTTGTATGCTGCTTGTGCGCGTGTAATGACCCATGCAGTGACCTGCACACTGAAGCCATTTCTTCCTTGATTTGTCATGTTTTCACACAATCTTTACACTTTCCAACCTTTATTCCTAAATGTATCTAATTTCCTACATACATATCAAAAGAGCCATAACTTAAATAAAATCACTCAAAAATGAGACAAAGGAATTGGATTCAAATACCAAAATGTATGGCATTTTTGGCATGAACAAGCTCTCTCCTCAAGCTGCATCTGAGAATCAAACCACTACACAGAAGAACATGTTAGGATTATGCTCAATAGCAAGAGTGTAATAATGTATTTGACAATCTTTTAATAATAATAAAGTGACTTCTAGTTTAACAAAACTTATAGCATGTATAGTTTAATTATCATAATTGTCAGAAGTAAATAATCATAAGGTCAAAAGGCTATGAGAAATGAAGAATTGTTCGTACATCTTGATATGTATGAGGCTGACACACTTCTTTAGTTAGTCTTGAACATTATTCACAACTTACGATAAAGGTTGGACGCATGTACCTTGTTAAAGTTGTAGATTCTTTTGCTAGCATTTGAGTTGGATAAAATGTGTTATGATGAGTCTAAAATCATTAAAGTGTAGTGTCTTTGGGCAACAAAATCTAGTGCATTAGGTGCATTGATTAGGATCACAATGAAATACTTTATCCAGAATCGTCAATGGATAAAAGTTTAAACTTAAGGACAATCAGAGAGTTAATCTCAATCCTGAGATAACTGATGGACTTATGGTTATTATCAATGCGTACGATTATATAGCATAGTCTATCCTTGATGGTTTAGTGGTATTCATTTGTTAATCGATAGAGGACTTCATATATAGATATGGATATCGTGGCTCAATTTATTAAATGTGAGTAGAATGTCATCATATGGATATATTGAGGTATTGGATATTAAATATTAACGTTATGTTTTCAATAGTGTCTATTGAAACATGGCTTCGGGATAAGTCAATATATCCAAGTTTAAAATGTGGTCATATGAGTAAATATGGTAACTAGGAGAGCTATAGGCGGTCTATGAGCTCTTGATGATTACTGGCATTTTGTACGGGGATACACTATCAATAATAAGGTTGTCTAATGTATGAATGAGGAACATTAACTTATTTTATCTTTAATTAAGAGAACAATTTTAGTACTTTAGTGGAATGAGCTAAAATTAATATATCAAACCTAAGTGAATCATTTGTTGATTGTATTTAAGTTATGTCTATTGGAGCTTAAATTTAGATAGATCATCAAGATCCCCAATCCACACGAACTTGCATGGATCACTTGATATATTCTACCGGACAAATTTCTGGGTCCATCGAGAATTGTTTTTGGATTTCGGTATCCAAAAGTTTTGGAGAAGTGCGGTCATGTATGATCAAGACACGCGGCAACTCTTAAAATACCTGGAATGGAAGGCCAAGGATATGGGATTCCTTAGGCGGCCCTTTAATGGGGCGCGATTAGCACTCCATTAATACATTAATAATATAATTTGCACATCTTAATTAAATGGGCTGTCAAATTGTATTAATGTATTAATTTAAAGCATGTGGTCTTGATTTTTTTTAGTAAGAATGAGTATAGTTAACATGTGGACTTTTTATTAAAATCCAATGGATTGAATAAAATGCAAAAATAATATCTTGCCCATGGTATAGGCTTGGACGGCAAGGGCTAATTATTAGTCGAAAATATTGATTTATTTTATTATTTAAATAAATGGAAGTTAATTAATTTTTTAATTAATTTGTTATTTGATTAAAAGTCAAAATCTTTTTCTAACTAGGAGAAGGTCTCTTATTGTCATACTATTGTTGGTAGTATGGCAAGTATCAAAGACTTTATTTGGTAAGTAGATAAATAAAAAGAATTAATTTATCTAGTTAAATTATGAAGTTTTGATATTTATCAAAACTCTAATTAACAATTGGTCAAATTAGTAAGTGTTTGATAAAATCACAATTTAATTGATATTCAACAACTTATTATTGGATAATACACAAATGATTTGGAATAGGTGTAGAACAAAAAATTTGGTAAGAGTTTTGGTGAAATATAATTCCTCTTTGTGAGGATTCGACCACCAATATATTCCCAACATAAGAATTTGGCCCATCCTAGTGTTGGAATAGGTGTAGAACAAAACAATTGATAAGAGTTTTGGTGAAACATAGCGATAGTGAAGACTTGGAAGAGGAAGAAAAATATTTGGATGATGAAGATAGAGTTGCAAACTTCATTGCCTTCATAACATCTCATAATGGTAAGGAAGTTGTGAGGAAGTTATGAGCAATAAGGAAGAAGTAGATGACTCTATTGATGAGAGTACATCTTCTAAATCTAGGTTTGTAATTGATGAGGAAATGGACTATGTGGACTTTTGAAGTTCTTTGAAAAGTCTAGATTGAAGAAGAAGAAATAGATTCAAAAGTTGAAAATGGAGAATCTCGAGTTGACTTCCAAGATAACTCACTTGAGTGAGAAGTAAAATATGGAAAAGAGTTAGAAAAGAGCTTGAAATTAGAGTTTTTGATCACTAAGAAGAGTGAAGAGAACTTGAAGATTGAGCTTAGGGAAGCAAAAGAATTGGTTGCCAAGATGACATCCGGAACCGACAAGATGCTATCGAGTAAGAAGAGTCCTAATGATAAGAAGGGCTTAGGATATGTTGAAGGCAATGATGCCACTTTTTTGAAGAAGACCATCTTTGTCAAGAGTCAAGAGGTTAGTGAAGTTCAAACTTCACATCAAGCAATGAGATCGGTCGAAGTTGGAGAATCATCAAAACAAGCTCATATGAAGGCTCCAACAAAGCCTCAAGCTAAAGCTCATCCATAAAATGCTAGAGCTCATCAAACAAGACCTCAACTTCTAGGGAGTTCTCAAAGTCAACAAAGGATTTTTCACCCATAACCAAGAAGGGAAACCAACTTGGCTCAACCACAAAGGGTGTTTAAAAGAAGAGATTCGACTCAACATCAAAGGGCAACTCAAATGAGAGGGAAGTCTTCAATGCTTGCACAAGAACATGGTATGAATTCTTACTTTACTCTTATTTTCAATTATTGTGGTGTTGAAGGTCACATATAGGTCGAATTGTTTTAAATTTATTAAGTTGCGTCATTTTGAAAGCATGATTGAGAATAATATGCTTAGAAGAGCCAAAATGCACGCACCTAGGAATTTTAGAGCGAATGAACCCAAGGCTCCTACAAATGACAATGTTACTACTAGTTGGACTAGAAAAAATGAGTATTTTTACCATGTGGCCCAAGTGGCCTTGAAGGCCAAAGCCTCTAATACTTGGTATCTTTATAGTGGTTTTTATAGACATATAACTAGAAACAAGAGTTTCTTTGAGACCCTTGTTATGGAGGATGGTGGATTTGTCACCTTTGGTGATGGTTCTCGTAAGAAGATTTCAGGAAAAGGAAACATATCTATCCCCGGTTTGCCCTCCTTACCTAATGCTCCTTATATAGATGGCTTGCAAGCCAATCTTATTAGCATATCACATTTGAGTGATGAAGGGCTTTCGGTTATGTTTGGAAAAGTTGATTGATCTATTCTAAAAGAAGATGGACAAGTTTTATTGAAAGGCAAGAGATCAAGTGACAATTGTTATTGTCTTGATTCCAATGACATCTCTTATAATTTGTCTAGTTGTGATCAAGTTGAATTGTGGCATCAAAGTTTAGGTCATATGAATTTCAAGGACTTAAACGTTCTTGAGATTTTGAATATTGTAAGAGGCCTTCCTAAGTTTGGGAATAGGATTGAGAGAGTGTGTGTACTTGTCAACAAGGAAAACAAACTAAAAGTATGCATAAAAAGGGTAAGTATCTTGCCACCAAGGATCCACTAGAGCTTCTTCAGATGGACCTTATGGGTCCCATGCAAACCGAGAATCCCGGTGGCAAGAGGTACATGTTTATGCATGTTGATGATTTTTCTAGATTTACTTAGACCTACTTTTTAAGAGAAAAATCTGAAACATTTGAAAATTTTAAAATGTTTTGCACTAAAATTTGAAATGAGAAGGATTCTCACATAAAATGCATTAAGAGAATTATGAGTGACCATGGGACAGAATTTGAAAATTTTAGCTTTGAAAATTTTTGTGGTAGTCTTGGCATCTCCCATGAGTTCTCGACTCCTCGAACTCCTCAACAAAATGGAGTTGTAGAGAGAAAGAATAGGGTCCTTCAAGAGATGGCTCATGTGATGTTGCTTAGCAACAATGTTCTTAGGAATATTTGGGTTTGGGCCGTTTTATATAGGAAATAGAGTGTTTTTAAGGCCCGGTACTAGGCAAACCTCTTACGAATTATAGAAGAGTAGGAAGCCAAATGTTAGCTACTTCCACTCATTTGGAAGCAAGTGTTACATTCTAAATGACCGTGATCAAATTGGAAAGTTTGATGCCAAGAGTGATGAGGGGATTTTCATTGGCTATGCCCTAAATAAAAAGGACAATAGAGTTTTTAATTTGAAGACACAAAGTGTAATGTAATCATCTAATGTTGTCACAGATGATTGAAGGCCTAAAGTTAGTAACCATGATAAGGATATTAAAGTGGTTGATGATTCTCCCTTGGGGAAGATTGGTGAGATTTCAAGTGATGAAAAGTCAAATCTTGAAAAAGAGGTCTCTAAATCTCTTGATATAGATCCTACTTTGGAGTCTAAGGAACCCGCTTCTTGGGTCAGACGTCTCCACAACAAGAGTGACATTCTTGTAAACGTGAAAGATGGTGTTAGGACTGGGCATCAATTAGCCAAACAAATTAGTTATACTTGCTACACCTCTCAAATTGAACCCCAAAAGGTTGATGAAGCCTTAAGTGATGAGTTTTGGGTTCTTGCTATACATGAAGAGCTAAACCAATTTGAAAAAAATGAGGTTTGGAATCTAGTTCCTAGGCGTAAGAACACTAATGTGATAGGCACCAAGTGGGTCTATAGGAACAAATCCAATGAAGATGGCAACATTATACGGAACAAGGCTAGACATGTAGCACAAGGGTACTCTCAAATTGAGGGTATCGACTTTGAGGAGACTTCTGCTCCCATTGCCCGATTAGAGTCCGTTAGGCTTCTCTTATCCATATCTTGTGTGCACAAGTTTAAATTGTATTAAATGGATGTTAAGAGTGCCTTCCTTAAAGGCTTCTTGCAAGACGAAGTGTTTGTTGAGCAACCCAAGGGGTTTATGGATCCACACCACCCTATTCATGTTTTTCACTTCAAGAACGCATTATATGTGTTGAAACAAGCACTAAGGGCTTGGTATGGGTGCCTCACTCTTTATCTTGTTGACAATGGCTATTTTAGAAGAAGTATTGACAAGACTTTGATCATCAAGTGCATTAAAGATGAGCTATTCATAACTCAAATTTATGTTGATGACATCAATTTTGGTTCCAGTAATAACTTGAAAGTTAAACAATTTGTTGATGTCATGACTCATGAGTTTGAAATAAGCAGGGTTGGTGAACTAAATTACTTCTTAGGCTTTCAAATCAAGAAAATGCATGATGGGATCTTCATATCCCAAGCTAATAATGCCAAGAACCTAGTGAAGAAATTTTGCCTTGAGAATGCTAAGCATTGTGACACGCCTATGAGTACCACATTGAAACATAGCATGGATGCTAGTGGGAAAAGTGTGGAACAAAGCCTATATCGGGGCATGATAGGGAGCTTGCTATACTTGATGTCAAGTAAGCCCGATATAGCCTTTAGTGTTGGTTTGTGTGGTAGGTACCAAGCTAATCCCAAGGAATCCCATCTCTCCTCCCTGAAGAGAATCATTCGATATGTGAATGGATTTCCAATTATGGGATATGGTACTCTTTTGACACTAATGCTAGCTTAGTTGGCTTTAGTGATGCAAATTGGGAAGGTAATTGTGACGATAGGAAGAGTACATCGGGCAGTTGCTTCTTCCTAGGGAACAATCTTGTGTCATGGTTTTGTAAGAAGCAAAATTCCATATCCTTATCCACAACCGAGGCCGAGTATATAGCCGTTGGAAGTGCTTGCACACAATTCCTATGGATAAAGGAAATGATTGTGGATTATGGCTTTGAGCAAGGTACTCTAACCCTTTATTATGATAACATGAGTGCCATTAATATTTCAAAAAATCTTGTCCAACATTCTAGAACCAAGCATATTGACATTAGACATCATTTCATTAGAGAGCTACTTAAGAGAAAATGCATTGCACTTGAACATGTGGGCACAAATGATTAACTAGCGGACTTGTTTACTAAACCATCAGATTCAACCAAGTTTAAATCTCTTAGTAGGTCTATTGGGATTTGTCATATGTCTTGATGAGTTTTGGTGTTTAACCCCACATGGGGGGATCAAGCAAAGAGAGTGAACTTGCATTTCAATAAGCAAATTGTTAAATTTTATACTCTTTAATTAATTGCTTGAGTATCATGGTTGCATATGCTAGTATATGATTTTTTATTCAATAAGTGTGTCTTTGCCTTGTTTGAAATTCATGTCTCATTTATGTTCAAACATGCATTTTTGGACTAGCAAATTTGATTGGAAAGTACATTTGATTGACCAAAAATTTATCTCCATGTTTATATGAACTTGAGTTTGACTTGCTTAAATATTATGCATGAAGTAATCGTGTGAAATAGTGTATGAATGCAATTGACAAAGCGAACCTCAATAAGGACCTTGTGTCCATTAAACTAATAAGGATTTCTCATCCAATTTAGCTTTGTCTCTCTTCTTAATGGTCGAACAAGACAATAATCAATAAGGATTTTATATCCATTCAATCAATAAGGATTTTATATCCATGTCTTGATTGGCCATTAAGAATTGATAATATTGCTTGTGTGATTCAAAGGCTTAATTTCCTTATCTTGTTCTAAAATGACAAAAGGGTGCAAATTGGTTTGACTTCTCTTGGAACCTCTTTTGATATTCGCTTTGCCAAATACCATTTTTGAAAGTTGATGTTGCATGTCTTTTATCCAAGGCAATACCTTCACACATTTTCTTAAAATTAAACTCCCTTGCACTTCTCTCTCACATAATTAAATTGCATAAAGTTATTGTATACGATTATGCAAATTTCTCTCGCAACTATCTATCTTTGCTAAGTGGCCTGCTTAGGGAATGCTCATTTGTCTATCTTGTGACAAAACTGGGGAGTATTGTGGATTTAGAGGGAGTTGTGGTGTTAAGAATGGCATGATTTAATGGGGTTGAGAGTTGCATATTGGGGGAGACATGTTGAGGGGGAGTTAACTAATTTAGGGGGATAATTTTCATTTGCATTTGTTATTGCATGGTGCTTGTTATTGTTACTTGCAAATGGCTTGTATTTTAATCTACCTTGATCACCTCACATAAACTTGTTTTGAAAAGTTTAGTTATATGGTTTTGTAGAAATGTTGATTCTACAGGAGATGGATGTCTTGAAGATCTAGTGTTTTGGCATCTCTTTGTATTGCAGAAACATCTTTTGTTGACCCCTTGTCTTTTATTCTGTTTATTTGTGAGGATGATATGTGAGTGGTGGTTTTGTCACTATATAGCCAGAGGGGGAGATTGTAAGTTCCTCGGTGTTTGATTGACTTATTTCGTTGACAACCACATTTGGAGATTAATATGTAAGGGTAGTTTAGGCCATCATTGTTCGTGACCAAGCTCAAGCTTCAAAGGTAAAATCACTTGATTAATTTTCATTGAATAGGTATTAGTGCACACACACTCTCATGCACATTTTGATCATCTTGCATGCTTGCTTTTTTGCCTTCTTATGTGCCTTTTGTGCCTTAACTCTTGCTTGGATGTTTGATGCTTCTTGTGTGCCTTAAAAGAGGATTTATTTTCCTCTGTACCGCGGTTCAGACTGCTCTTTGTGAATTACCTCCACCGAAGTTTGCACAACGGTGTTCTCCAGTGGTTGCACGCTGCTGCTACCGTGGCCTGTGCTATTTGCATGCACAACGGCCTCCCAAGCAAAGATCCCTGGGCACAGCGGTCACCCATGCACAGCCCGGGCTAGAGAGGATGGTAGCTAGTAAAACCCTCGGGCAGATCTTGTTCATAAAGAAGACCGGGTGGAAATCGCCAATTCATCAGAAGGATCCTATGGCGAGGAGTTTAAGGTTATCTCAAAGAAACCCGGGAACAAGAGCCTTAGAGATCAGCTGGCAAAGCTATAGAAAGAGATCCAGCAAATAAAGAGGGGAAAGCACAAGGTGGACAAGAAGGATCCTTTGAGCGAGATAAATTCTCCCTTCACTAGAAAGATCCAGGAAGCAGAGCTCCTGCCAAAATTAAAGATGCCGACAGATAAATTTTCTAGAATAGAAGATCCCTTGAGCCATCTAGAGAGCTTCGTCCAATAAATGGAAGTCGTGAATACTACTAGGGCTTCCATGTGCAGGATGTTCCCTACCACCCTAACTGACAATATAAAGACTTAGTTCAGGAGGCTACCTGCTGGTAGCGTGGATTCTTTCACAAAGCTATCAACGGATTTCTACTCACGGTTCCAAGGGATCAAACAGTGTCTAAAGGATCCCATACACCTCTAGTATGTGATCTAGGAGCAAGGTGAGACACTCCGGACATATGTGGAATGCTTCCATAAGGAAGTCATCCGGATGGGAGTCTTCGTTGAGATAGAGACTCTTGCCAACTTTCGACGAAACCTATGGGCGGGTAAGCTTTTCTGATCCTTTACCAAGTGACCTCCAGAGACCTATCAAGAGGCCTATGATCGAGCTCTACAGCAAGTCAAAATTGATAAATAACTCAAGTTCAAGATGGAGAATGACGATATGAGAATGGCGAAGCGCCAGAAAAAGGAAGCTCCCAGACTTGAGCCAACTCAGAACGCAAGAGGAGTGCAAGGGAGTTGCAGCTTGGCCAAAGGCCAACAAGAGGTGGAAGCCCGAGATGGCGCGTGGCCATCTCGGCTGTAACTCCTTGCTGCCCTGAGATCCCCATGCGCCATCTCAGGGAAGCAATAACAAAGAAGGGAAAAATTCGTCTTCTTGCTTCATTCTTTCCCTCTCCTTTATATTCCTCTTCCCTCTCATATTTCATTCTAAGAAGAAATTTAAAATTGAGTGCAGAAATTTTCTCTCTACATTTTCTCAACTTCCAAACACCATAACTTCTTCATTTGAACTCCAATTTGAGTGATTCAAAGTTGAGAGTATTTTTCTATTCATCCTTCATCTGTTCTCTGAAGTTTTGAGTGAGTTGTATTGCTGTTTTTGGAGTTTAAACTCACAAAAATGAGACTGCACCAAAATCAACTAAGGTATTGATTTTCTCTTAAAGTTTTCTTTTAAAACTTGGTCAATTGCCTTGGGTTTTCTTCTTCAACATATATATGTGTATTGTGAGTGTTTTGATTAGAGTTTTGAACTCTTTTAAAGCTAGGTTGAGTTTCAATTGAAATCTTACATATTGAGTTAGGTTTTGATTTTGCCTATGTTTTCACATGTTTGGGATTGTATTGTGCTAGCTTTGATTCTAGGACTATTTGATGATCTTTGATTGATTGATTTTGTGAAAAATAGTTCTTCACATGTATTAGGCTCTCTTGGCCAAATTCTCACATTGATACATGTGCTTATGTTCTTTGGAGCTATTCATGTATTTTGTTGAATCTATGAATATGAATATGCTCTAGAACTTTAGCTTTAATCTAAATGACTTTGTCATATGATTTTAGCATGTTTTTGTTATATATGATTAAACTTGATTATGTGATTAATTGAACATATCTTATGATTCAAGTTTTAGATCTACGCATGTATCTAGGTTGTAACATATCTTACATAATCTAGATGGATTAAACATGCATGATTGACTATACTACATTTATTTTGTGCATTCATGCTCATGTCTACTATTTTCCATAGGATGTGTTGATCATAACATTCTATTTTGCGTGCTTGTTTGCATTTTGCATTCATGATCACTTAGATGCCTTGTGAGAAGGAAGTCTTGACAATAGGTGTGAGACCTATGTTGTTGAGCAAGAAAGTCTTGGCAAGAGGTGTGAGACCTTGGATTCTCAAGCAAGGAAGTCTTGGCTAGAGTCAGGAGGACTCGGATAGTTGAGCAGGAAGTCTTGCCTAGGGTCGTGAGGATCCCAAAAGGTAAGTGAGGAAGTCTTGACCAGAGTCAGAAGGACTCGGATAGTTGAGCAAGAAGTCTTGCCTTGGTCATGAGGATCCGGTAAGGTGAGCGAGGAAGTCTTGACAAGAGGTGAGAGGCCTCAAATTGTTGAGCATGAGGGCGACATCTTCATGAGTAGGATATGAGAGTAGTTTCTAGGTGAAGGGGTCACTTGAGAGATTGTACTTGTCTTATCTACTAGTTGATTTTGTTTGCCGGTGGTTGCTAACCCGTGGATGTTTCCTCTTCGGAGGTTTACCACGTTTTATCTTGTGTCAACTTTTCTCTATCCCTATCTATCTTATATTTGTATTTGTTATTTGAATACTATGGATAGAACTCTTTATGTAAGTTGACTTCCTTTCTATAATATAGATTGTGTATATGTTAGAATTACTTGTTTGTATTACACTTTGCTTGTTTTATATATTGATTAAGTGTCTTTAATTGATATAAATATTGTGCCACAAGCAATCTAGAGGGACAAACTTTTGTTTGTTTCTAAGGAAGTCGAAAAAGGTGTCTAACCTATTCACCCGCCCTCTAGGTTAGTCTTGAGCATTTAAGCATGTTTGTATTTTCAACTGGGCGGGTACCTTTACAGGAGGGGTAGGTCCCTTCCTTTGCTTCAGTGTTTGTATCCTAATGATGGCAAATGGGCCTTATGAGAGGTTCACTCTGGGGACTATGGGAATCACATTGACGGTGAGGCTTTTTTGTAACAAGTGCTCCGTGTGGGGTATTACCGGCCAACTATTCACCAAGACCCGAAGAGTTTTGTACAATCTTGTGAACCATGCCAAAGGACCTCGAATTTGAGTCACCTCCCACCGGAGTGGCTAAATATCAGAAGAGAATATGACGAGGTTCATCAAAACCAATGTAATTTATAGATTCGGGACCCCTCTCGTCATTGTAGCCGACCTAGGCAAGCAGTTTGACAATGCCCGATTCAAAGACTTTTGTGAAGGTCTGGGAATCAACCTCACGTTCAATTCAGTAGCCCACTCTCAGACTAATGGGTTGGTTTAATCCATCAATAAGATCATTAAGAAGCTATTGAAGAGAAAATTACAACAGAAGAAAGGTAGATGGGCCAAAGAGCTTCCCAAAGTTCTCTGGGCTTACCGGATTATAAAGAGAACAACTACCGGGGAGATGCTCTAGCCTTTAGCTTTTGGGGTTGAAATAGTCCTTCCCATCCAGCATAAATAGACCTCCTTTGGGATATAACACTTTGAACCTGAAAAAGAAACATGGGAAACATGACCAGGCAGCTGAGAAAGTGGCGATTTACATGAGCAACCCGAAGGTATTTCAATAGAAAGGTTACAACCCGAAGTTTTAAGAAGTGGATTTAGTTCTTAGGAAAGTAACCTTGAACACCTGGAGAAGGTCATGCAGAGTCTAAGGACCCAACTGGGAAAGGCCATACTTGGTAAAGATAGTGGTTCGCAATGAGGCATACAAGCTCGAACATGTGGAAGGTCGACTTATTGATCTCACCTGGAATGCAGATCACTTAAAGAATTGTTATCCCAAGGTCGGTGGCTCTCGAGCAAACTACCTTCACTTAGGTTTCAGTAAAATCCCCAACAACGATGTACTCCATTTTGATCACCAATAAAGTCTACTTTATCTATCCCCAATTTTGTTCTCCATAAGCTGTAAAATTCTTCATATTCGACTAGGTTCTCCATGAATAAATTTGACATAACCGCCTCGAGACTAACTACCAAGGGTTAGCTGGGAAAGCTCCCTCGCAACTCCTGATGCCATGGCCGGGCACCACCCCCTACCATTAATAGTCTGCGTGTAAGAGTATAGTTATCATCCAAATCCAGAGACTAGGAACTAGCCGGGGAAGCCCCAGCGCTACTCTTGATGCCTTGGCCGGGCTACCACCCTAAGAAGGGTCTGAGGGTAAGAGCATAGTTGCCATCTAGATCTCGAGACTAGGAAATAGCTAGATAGCCTTTCTGATGCCTTGGTCGGGCTACCACCTCCAAGAAGGGTCTAAGTGAAAGAGCATAGTTGCCATCTTGATCTCGAGACCAAAAAATAACTAGATAGTCCTCCTGATGCCTTTGTCGGACTACCACCTCCAAGAAGGGTCTGAATGTAAGAGCATAGTTTCCATCCAGATCTTGAGACCAGGATACGACTAGATAGTCCTCATGATACCTTGGTCGGGCTACTATTCTCGAAAAAGGTCAAAATACTGATTTTTTCAACCGAGTTTGCCATGATGAGGTACCTTCTCGAATAATAGGAGAAGAGGTATCTACGTCGATTACTACACAACTTTCGCCTAAGTATCAAACACTTTGTTACTACTAACCATTGGTTTTCATGAATGTGAGATTGTTTATATCACTAGCATAAAGTTTAAACGAGGAATCATCGAGGATGCGAGGTACAATGCAAAGGGACTATCTCTCCAAAGTTATAAATCCATACCAAGTGCTGGAAATTGGAGCTAGATGTCTTCCCAGTTAGCAGGTTTACATTTAATGGTTTCTGTTTTTTGGATTTAATTAAGTCAAGGTTACTATTTAAGGTCGCATCTCTATCGAGGTCAGAAATAAAGCGAGGGATTCTCGATCAAATTTGAAACACATGATTAATCTAAGCAAGTATAGTGGAAATTGCAACTGATTTTTCATTAACAAAAAAGGGAGCATATCCCCTTGCGAAGGCTACATCCATCAAACAGAGAGCCCAACCCTCAGTTCTGGGCTACGTAAAAAGAAAGTAAATCTAATCAAGCTAGTCATGAATAAAGCGGGGTGCCCACCCCTCTTTTCGGGCAATCAAAACAAGTTATGAGTCGATGGTATCAAGCTCCAGCATCTTTCTGATTCCATCTATCTGCTCCTCCTCCGAGATGGTCTTCGTTCTCTACCTCTTCTTCTAATGGTTGCTCATCCTGGTTAGCCACCTCTGCTACTCCCTCCTCCAGAGGCTCTTCAGCTACTCGATGCTCATCTTGGTCCTCCTCCAAGACCTCATTAACTACAACTATAACCTCAGGGGTAGGATCGCCTTCGAATAGGTAGCCGCTGATTTTGTTCCATCCTCTCAACCTCTTCAGAGCGGTCTTGAATCTCCCCCCAAATTTCAAGCTGAATACCCCCAGACTGCTTTAGTTGAACCCCGCTTAACATCTTCCCGGGACCTGAGACTGGAAGGACTAGAAGAGGAAGAGGAAGATCTTCTATGGTTGGTTATTTCCAGGCACTAGCCAAGCCAGAAGGCTCTGCTCCATCACCATCAAGGTGAGACAAATCTTCAACCTTGGTCATTATCTCATCTCTATCCCAACTGATGGTAGTGGATAGGTCGAAGGGGAGAGGGAGGGCTTTAGCGACCTAGAAAGAGGTATAAACATATCCATCACTGAAGGATGCATGCACCTCCGCTTGCAGCTTGGCCACCTAAGTATGCAGAGCTTGGTTCTAGATGTCTAGCATCTTATATTCAGCTTTCTAGGAATCCCACCATTTAATCTATGTTCAGATCGGAGGGTTTCTTGATAAAGGGATCGCTCGGCTAGCTCTGCCTCCAACCTCCTCTGGCTGGAGGTCATATCTTTCACTAGATCTTGAGCCCGTGCCAACAACCTCATGGCCCGCTCAGCTTTGGCCTCAGCTTTGGCTGCCTGATCATGGAGAGAGGCTACCTGGTGGCCCGTGGCCACGTTGAATTTGAAGGCCTACAAAAGAGTTCAAGCTAGAAGGTGACTGAATAAACTGTCATAAAGACTGATGAAACATGAGGGTTACCTCGGCCAAAAGAGAGGATCCCTTGGTGATAAGGATACCTATGGGCATTGAAGCCATCATGGAAAGACTACCATCGGGGTAAGAAGTGACAAATTACCCCAAGACCTCATTAAGCATGGTCGAGCTGGACTGATTTTATGGGCGATTGGGGGGAACCCCCTTAACACCAGCCTCGAGGTCCTTCGAAGCTCGAGGGTTTAAGAGTGTAGATGAAGAGGTAGAAACATCTGGCAAGTTAACCGTGGGGATGGCAGTAGTGACAACAGCAGCAGTGGGGGCAACTAAAGAATATGCAGTAGTGATTGCTTCAGCGGTAGAGCTCCTCTTGCTCTGCACCTTGGTAGCCCGTGATACGAAGAGCGCCACCGTAGACCTCAGCTGGGAAGGAGAAAGAACAAGAGCAGATAAGGCTTCAGTTGGAATAATGGGCCCCCATTTCTTCGAGGATGCCAAAGGGGTTCCTCGATCTGACCTGATAGGGGGGAGGAGTGCGAGCTTCATGGGCTTCGCAAGAAGCTGGAGCAACAAAAAAATTGTTAAAAAATGTGTATGTTAACCAAGTTGGCCAATGAAACAGAACAAAGATGGCTCAATGCTGCTTTACTTACGAGGAGTAGCAACAAAAATTTGTAGGTATCGATTCACCCTGCGAGAGCCAAATCAAATGGATCAAAAGTTGGGAACTTCAAGTTCAAGTAATTCCTGGAGAGGATGGCCTTCAAAATTGCTTTTGACTCAGCAGGGCAAGGAATTCCGGCCCCATGATTGTTTGTCATTAAAGGCTGTGGGAACCTTTAATTCGTGCCTGCCGATAAAGATTGAGCTTTCCCAGTCATCCCCCGCCAGGATCCATTCCTCCTTCTAGGTGTGGCCTTTCTTTGACTCGCAAGGGATGATGAAGTTGAGCATGTTCTTAGCTTCTGTATAGAATTGACTGCGGGGGCACTAGACAAGCTTCTTACCTGGAAGAGTTAAGCCAGCTCCTCTGCTTCAGGCTCCCTTGTAACCTTGCTCAGCTGATACTGTTCCTTCCACAACACAAGAAAGCCAATCAGATGCCTCTAGAAATCGGGTGTTAACTGGAGAGGAGCTAGCTGCAGGGTTCTAAGAACCCTGTCGGAGGGTAGGATGAGGAGAAAGTCTGACCCAATTCTTGAGGGCCGCTACATGAAATTAGATGGAAACGCTATCGGGGATACCATACTTGGACCTCAGATGGGCGATCAAGTTTGGATCAACCATGGAGTCCGGGATGACCCTGAAGTCGTAGGGAGGAAGCCTCTCTAGAGGAGGACTAACAACTGTGACTTGACCCTTCCCAACAGTGTCATCCCTGTTCTCCTTATCGAAATCTTCATCGGCCAAATTCATGGGGGCATCAGGTTAGTTAAAAAACCTTGTCCCAATAGCTACATTCCTGTTTTACCGACATCTTATGGATTAGGTGGAGAGTCATCATTGTCGAAGTTCTATCGCATTCTATTTCCAAGGGTGAGACTAGAAACTTCATAACCATCGATAATAGAATCAATGGAATCATGGCTGGTTTTCGACATGGTAGAGGGAAACTTCTAGTTAGATAAAAGAGAAGGTGAAGGCGTTGCTCGAGAAGTCGATAGAAGAATTCCTCGTTACAAATTTGAAATTTGAAAGTGTGAGGAATACGGTGAAGCAGTCGGGCTTAAATAGGGATAAAAGGAGCAGTGACGTCGGTAAAATATTTAGCCGAGATTGCCTCGAATCTTATGGGTTGGCAAAACAGAGCTGGATTCTTTTAAGAAACGCACTGGTCTCTTTTCACCACGTCACTCGTGCATTTAATGAGAAGATTTCTACCAAGATACTGGTAGCAACGATTGGAGGAAAAATTCCCAATTAAAATAAGAAATTTGACTCTAACCTCAACTCAATCACCGGTGTTCAAATCAGATGGGGCTTCTGTTAATAGCCAAATTTGGCTTAGGACCAAAGGGAAATTTTCAACTCTTCAAGCCCAAGTATAAGCATAAAATTAACCAGTATGGAACCCCGGGTCCTGGGGTCGAGCTGTGGGGGCTACCCCGTAAAAGCGAGGAAGGGTCATCGAGCTCTGGAAGTACCTAAGGTGGAGCTCGACATGATCGGATCAAGCTCCTTACACCGAAGCATGAATTCTGGGAAAACTCGATGCGTGACGATTCAGGCTCCCCAAGGTCAGAACCACTTTATAACCTCTCCAGAAGCCCGCCATCCTCTTAATATGTAAAATTGAACCTATAATGATATTGAGCTCATGCTATAACATCACTCCACTTCGCCAAAGGAAAAAGAAAATCCACCTAGGTAGTTAAAAGGAAGCTGGTAAAAGCCATACAATCACTTACGGGCGTTAGCAGGGTCATTTCAAGCTCATAAAGGGATATGGAAAGGTCAGATCAAGCTCCTAACATCAAGGCCAGGGTCTGGATCTACCTCATTCTACGAATCACTGAACATCAGACTCGACAACCTCCATAAGGCATCATGCCATGAAGGCACACGAGATCATATCTACACTTCAACGAACATTGAAACACTACGTACGTGAAGGGCAAGAGATATAGTCTAAAGAGGAAACAAAATTATCCCCACCTAAGATATTCTCGAATCCATTATGAATCCAAAGTTAATGACATTTAAATAAAAGATCCCGCCTGATAATGAGGGAGGGGATTCTGAGTATCATGGTGGAAGAGTCACAAATTTAACCTAATTGCACTGAATATAAATATACCAAACATGAACAAAGAAAGAGATTGGAAACTAATAGAACAAGATATAGAGAGAGGGAAAGTCTACTCTAGCCTAAATTCTGACTTCAGAACACAGCCTTCATCGTTATCTACCTTTTGATAGGCACAAGGTTGCCACCTTACTATACATTAGAGAGATCGAGCGCATCAGAGTGATTTCTGTATACGCCATATAATTCAATAGTGAAATAACTCCAACATACTTGGTACCAAAAGTATCAACCCTGACCATCACCTCTGTGGTAGTGGTATTGAGGGTGTTAGCTTAAATTCCTCACCTCGAGCGAATTTTTCGTTAATAGAAAGTATCTTGCTAAATTCCATTCATGAATACCTCTTTGGGGGATATTACACGAGACATAAAGCTCAACTAAACTTGGAGGTCATAGGTGTTCCAAAACATCTTCTCCCACTTAATTATTTAAAGCATGTGATCGAATTCCAAGGAATGAATTACCAAGTTATCTTGATGCCAATTAGATACCTAAACCACTCAATGCATATTCATACCAAAAGAGATATATGAGTGGGACTTCTAATATTTATGACATGTCATCAAACAATGACAAACATTGCAATATTTACAAAAATATAAATATCTAAATTTTTTGTCCATCCTAGAAAAGCAAGTAAATTATGTCTTGGAATACAAGCACTCCTTTCTTGGCGAACCAGTCTTCACACGACCATCATCTGTTTGGACCCCTTGGATGCCTCCCATTGGTGTGCGCACCCCTTGGCTCCAAAAAAGGCTACCGTGTACAGACTATGACATCCATAGGGTTGTTGTGCACAGCCCATGGCATCCATGGGGCTGCCGTGCCAACCCATTCAACAACAATCATGGTCGCGATTGCTGTTATGGTGTTCACGATACCAAACTTGTTCCGGTTGCTCCCAATTCTTCAAATCTTCGAATCTTCGATACTTGAATATAAAACAACAGTATTTTAAACAAAAAAAATACTGCAAATTTTTTTATCACAACAATAAAATAAAATGAAAAAATCTAGCAACTACCAAAAAGGAATTTATGGCAATGATAGGCCACCCTTCAGGGTACAATCCCAAAACAAAAATATATTGAAATTCTAGGACCAAAATTGAGCAATAATAGTTCACATTATAAAAACATATATATATATATATATATATCCATACATTCCAATGTATATATATATATATATATATATATGTGTGTGTGTGTGTGTGAATACCTAGAGTGCCAACTCTTTCAAAAACATGCATATTAACAATGAAAAGAAGTAGATTCATGTATATACACATAAATTAATCAAGGGTCTAACAAGGCTTTGATACCAATTGTAGGGAAAAATTGATTCAAAATGCAGCGGAAGCGTAAAATTAGGTTTTGGTATACTTAAAAAAAATCCCTTTAAAAGAAAGAACCTTGACCCTAGATTAATTGACATATAATTAAAGTATCGTACCTTTTTCTCATGACGGTTGAACTAGCGTCAAATTGAATCCGTAAGATCTTTCAATCCAATCACGAACGTGAATCACCTAGAAGTGTCGACTCCCTTTCTTTAAATTGTATACCAAAAGATAGAAACAAACAAAATATCTTTCTTTTGTTAGTCACAATAATCCTCCAAGAAGAAAAACAAAGAACGTTAGGTCACATGTGAATTATCAATCAATTTGATTGAAACTCGCGTGAACCTTGATTCAGTGTTGTACACAAAACCTTTTAATATAAAGGATACAAGTGCATAATCGAAAACAAAACGTTCTGTTTTTTTTTCATCTTTTCCGAATTTTCACACACCTATCTTCAGAGTTGGAAGAATTTATCTAAAGTAAGAACCAGATTCTCTACACTCAAAATTCTCTCTCGACAGAATATCTCCTTAGAAAATAATACCTTGGCTGAATTTTCTCTAACCAAAAATTAGCCTTGGCCGAATTCTCTTTGAGATATATATAGTGGCCAAATTCTACATCCTTTTACTTTAGGAGACCAAATCCTCTCCTAAAGAGGATTTACTTGGTTGGCGAGAATCCTATCTCTAAGTGGATTTAATTGGTGGCTTCTTTTCCAAACCAAGACTCCTAATCCAACTCAAATAGTGTATTTATTCAAAACCAATTATTGAACATAGTTTAATTGTGACTATATTAAAACTTCCTAATTTGACCAATTGTCAACTAGAGTTTTAACAGAAATTAAATACTTCCTAATTTGACTAAATAAATAAATTCCTTTTACTTATCTACTTATCAAATATAGTATTTGATACTTATTGTATTACGAACAATAATATGACTCTAGGAGACCATCTCCTACTACAAAAATATTTTGACTTCTATTTAAACAATTAATTAATTAATAAATTGATCAATTCCATTTAAGTAAATAATAAAATAAAAAACAATATATAAGGCTATTATATAGTCCCTTGCCACCCAAGCTATATAAATATGGGTCAAATATTGTTTTTCCTATTTTATTAAATTCATTGGACTTTAATAAAACGTCCACATGTGAACTAGACCCATTCTTACTAAAAGAAATAAGTCCACATGCCTTAATACAATTCTAGATGGACCTATAAATTGGTCGGTAGAATATATCAATTGATCCATGCAAGTTCGTGTGAATTGGAGATCTTTGCAGGCTATCTAAATTTAATCTCCAATAGACATAACCTATTCACAATCAACAAATGATTCACTTTGGTCCGATCTATTAATTTTAGTTCATTCCACTATTAATTTTAGTTCATTCTACTAAAGAACTAAAATTGTACTCTTAAAAAAAGATAGAATAAGTTAATATTGCTCATTCATACTCTAGACAATCTTAATGGAGAAAGCGTATTCTCGTGAAGAACATCAGTAATCGCCAAGAGCTCATAGACCGCCTATAGCTCTCCAAGTTACCATATTTACTCATATGGCCACATTTTGTACGTGGATATTATGACTTGTCCAGAAGCCATATTTTAATAGTCAATATTGAAACTTAACGTTAAGATTTAATATCCAATACCTCAAAACATCCATATGATGATATTCTACTCTCATTTAATAAATGGAGCCAAGATGTCCATACCTACAAATGAAGTCCTCTATCGATTAACAATTGAATACCATCAAACTATCGAGTATAGACTGTGCTATATAATCATACTCATTGATAGCTCAAATGATAACACTTGCAACCAAAAGTCCATCATTTATCTTAGGATTGAGATAAACTCTCTGATTGTCTTCTAGTGAAAATTTTTATCCAATGACGGTTCTGGATAAAGTATTTCACTGTGATCTTAGTCAATGGACCTAGTGCACTAGATTCTTTTGTCCAAAGACACCACACTTTGATGATTTTAGACTCATCATAACACATTTGATCCCGCTCAGATGCTAGCAAAAGAATCTACAACTTTGACAAGATAAAAGCGCCCAACCTTTATCTTAAGTTTTGAATATTATTCAAGATTAACTAAAGGATTGTGTCTACCTCATACATATCCAGATGTACGAACAATTATTCTTTTCTCATTGTCTTTTGACCTTATGATTTTTTACTTTTGACAATTATAATAATTAAACTCTAAATTCTATAAGATTTGTTAAACTATAAATCACTTTAATAATATGAAAAGATTGTCTAATATATTATTACACTCTTGCTATCGAGCATAATCCCAACAATTGTCTTGTTCAACCATTAAGAAAAGAGACAAGACTAAATTTGGATAATACATCATTATTTATAGAATGGACACGAGGTCCTTATTGAGTTTAGCCTTGTCAGATGCTTTCACACACAATTTGACACACATAACTAATGCATAATATTTGCGCATGTCAACATCAAGTTCTCATAACATGGTGATAAATTGTAGGTCAATCAAATGTACTTCCCATCAATTTTTTTAGTCCAAAACTGCATTTTTGATTGTAAATGAAACATGGATTGTAAACAAGGCAAAGATATACTCATTGATTAAAAAACCATATAAATATATGTATATATATATATATATAACCATGATTCTCAAGCAATTAGTTAAAGGGCATAAAGTTGATCAATTTTCTATTTATTTCAACAATGCAAGGTTGCTCTCTTTGCTTGAGCTCCCTATATGCGGTCAATCACAAAGCTCATCAAGGCATGTGACAAATCCTGATAAACCTACTAGGTGTCTTGAACCTAGTTGAGTCTAAGGGCTTTGTATGCATACTGACTATATGCTTAGTCCTAGAATGCTGAACAAGATTCTATAAAATATTAATAGAACTCAAGTTAGCACAATAAAGGGTAAGAGTAGCTTGAATCCATAATCCACAAACATTTGCTTCATCCACAAGTGTTGTCTGCAAGCACTTTCGGCGGCTATGTATTCCACTTCAGTTTTGGATAGGGAGATTGAGTTTTGCTTCTTGCAAGACCAAGATACTAAGTTGTTTCAAAGAAAAAAAAAACCTTCTAAAGTACTCTTCTATCATCACAATCACCTGCCCATTCTACATCACTAAAACAAATCAGACTAGCATTAGTATCAAATGAGTACCATATCCCTTAGTTGGATGTCCCATTCACATACTGAATGATTCTCTTCATAGCAAAGAGATGGGACTCCTTGGGATCTTCTTGGTACCTAGCACAAACACCCATACTAAATGCTATATCAGGCCTACTAGCTGCCAAGTAGAGTAAGATACCAATCATGTCACGATATAGGCCTTTATCCATACTTTTTCCACTAGCATCCTTGCTAAGTTTTAAAGTGGTACTCATGGGTATGTCACAATATTTGGCATTCTCAAGGTCAAATTTCATCACTAGGCATACTTAGCCTGGGATATGAAGATCCCATCATGCAATTGCTTGATATGAAAACCTAGGAAGTAATTGAGCCCCTAACAAGATTCATCTCAAATTCATGAGACATAACATCAATAAATTGTTGGACTTTGGCTTTGCTGGTGGAGCCAAAAATAATATCATCAACATAGATTTGAGCTATGAAAAGCTCATCTTTGTTGCCTTCGATGAATAAAGTCTTGTCAACACTACCTCTAGAGTAGCCATTGTCAACAAGATGAAGGGTAAAACACTTATACCAAGCTCTCAGTGCTTGTTTCAACCAATACAAGGCATTCTTGAAGCGATAAACATGGTTGGGGTAGTGTGAATCCACAAACCCCTTGGGTTGTTCAACAAAGACTTTCTCATGCAAGTAGCCATTGAGGAATGCACTCTTAACATCCATTTGATGCAATTTGAACTTATGCACCCATGATATTGACAAGAGAAGCCTTATAGACTAAAGAGGGGTAACATGAGCAAAAGTCTCTTCAAAGTCAATACCTTCAATTTGAGAGTATCCTTGTGCTATAGGTCTAGCCTTGTTGTGCACAATGTTATCATCCTCATCTGACTTGTTCCTAAGCACCCATTTGGTGCCTATGACATTAGAGTTCTTATGTCTAGGAAATAGAGACCAAACCTCATTTTTTTTTTCAAATTGGCTTAACTGTACTTGCATGGCAAGAACCCAAAATTCATCACTCAAGGACATCTCCACTGATATCACTTTTATCATGGAGTCTTATGACCCAAGAAACAGGTTTATTAGAGTCCAAAGATGGATCTCTATTAAGTGGTTTATCATCCTCTCCACTATGATTTGACTTCACATCGCTAGAAGTCTCACCACACTTCTTCAAATATAAGTCATGAGACACATCAACCTCATCATCATGGTTACTAAACTTAGGCCTACAATCCTCTATGGCAATAATAGCTGATTCCATGACACTTCGAGTCTTTAAAGTGAAAACTCTAAAGGCCTTACTATTTATGGGATAGCCAATAAAAATCCCTTAATCACTCTTAGTATCAAATTTTCCAAGTTGATCTCGATCATTAAGAATTTAGCATTTACTCCAAAAGATTGGAAGTATCTAACATTTGGCTTTCTACCTTTCCACAACTCATAGGAGGTTTGCCTAGTACCAGGCCTTAGAAAAACTTTATTTCCTAAGTAGCAAACCGTATGAATAGCCTCGACCCTAAGATTTCTAGGCACAATATTGCTAAGAAATATCACACGGGTCATCTCTTGGAGGACCCTATTCTTCCTCTCCATAACCCCATTTTGTTGAGGAGTTCGAGGAGCCAAAAGCTCATGAGAAATGGAAACACTATTACAATAATTTTCAAAACAAGCATTTTCAACTTCCTTACCATGATCACTCATAATTCTTTTAATGCTTTTAATGTGAGAATTCTTTTCAAACATTTTAAACTTTTCAAAAGTTTCAGATCTTTCACTAAGAAAATACGTCCATGTAATTCAAGAAAAATCATTAACACAAACAAAATTGTATCTCTTGACACCGAGACTCTCGGTTTGCATGGGACCCATAAGGTCCATATGAAGAAGCTCTAATGGTCCAATGGTGGTGAGATACTTACCCTTTTTATGCACACTTTTAGTTTGCTTCCCTTGTTAGCAAGGTCTACAAACTCTCTATATCCTCTTCCCAAACTTGGGAAGGCCTCTCACAATATTCAATATCTCAAGGACTTTCAAGTCTTTAAATTTCATATGGCCAAGCCTTTGATGCCACAACTCGACTTGATCACAACTAGACAAGTTACAAAAGATATCATTGGAATCAAGGCAAAAACAATTGTCACTTGATCTCTTGCCTTTCAGTAAGACTTGATCATCTTCTTTTAGAATAGAGAAATCAAACGTTACCACACAAAACCGAAAGCCTTTCATTGCTTAGATAATATATACTATTAAGATTGGCTTGCAAGCCATCCGCATAAAGAGTATTGGGCAAGGAGGGCAAACAGGGAATGGATATGTTTCCTTTCCCTATAATCTTCTTCAGTGAACCGTCACCGAAAGTGACAAATCCACCATCCTCCATCATTAGAGTCTCTAAAAAACTCTTGTTTTTGGTCATGTGCCTAAAATGCCATTATCAAGATACCAAGTGTTAGAGGCTTTGGCCTTCAAGGCTATTTGAGCAACATAGCAAAAATATGCATCTTTTGTAGTCTATCTATCAGCAACAATTTCATTCATATAAGCCTTGGGTTCATTGCCTCTAAAATTCCTAGGTGCATGCTTTTTGGTTCTTCTATGCCTATTTTTCTCAATCATTCTTTCTATTCTACAAAAATTAATATACTTAAAATAATTCGGCCTTATGTGGCCTTCAACACCACAATAATAACAAATTGGAGTTAAGTAAGAATTCATACCACAGCCTTGTGCAAACATGGAAGGCTTCATCCTCCTTGGAGTTGTCCTTTGATGTTGAACTAAATCTCTCCTTTATAGTTGAACCAAGATTGCATCCCTTCTTGTTTGAACATGAAAAGTTATTTGTTGAGTTTGGGGTATCCTTGGATGTTGAGGCTTTGTTTGATGTACTCTAGATTGTGGTGGGTGAGCTTTAGCTTGAGCTTGAGCTTGAGCTTTTATTGCCACCATAATTTGAGTTTGTTTTAAGGACTCTCCAACTTCAACCATTTTTGTTGGTTGTTATAGGCTTTGAATTTTCTTTAACTCTTCACTCTTAACAAAAGTAGTCTTCTTCAATGATGTGGTTTCCTTGTTTTCCACATATCCCAAGCCCCTTTGTATCACTAAGGCTCTTCCCACTTGAAAGCAACTTGTCAAGTTTCTCACTTTCGGAAGTCATTTGGGCAATTAATGTTTTAGCTTCTTCAAGTTCCTTCTTCAAGCTTTCTTCCCTCCTCTTAACCAAGACTATTTCGATTTCAAACATTCCTCCAACCTCTTGCTCTCTAGACTTCCTCTCTCAAATGAGTCACCTTGGAAGTTAACTCAATATTCTTATTGTTTAACATTTGAATCTCCTTCTTCTTCTTCAATCTTGAAGTCTACATAGTCCATCTCTTCATCAATTTCAAACGTGGACTTGGATGAAATGCTCTCTTTACTTGAGTCATTTTCTTTTTCTTATTTGTCCTCGTCTTCTCCCTTATCACTCTTAGTTTCCTTTCCATTATAAGATAACAAGAAGGCAATGAAATTTGGAACTCAATTTTTATCATATGAGGACTTTTCTTTCTCTTCTAAATCTTTACTATCGCTCAAAGTAGTTGTCATTGCCTTTCCATTCTTCTTCTTCTTCTTCTTTTTTTTCTTTTTATTCTTTTTCATTTTTAGATTGGTACACTCTGGATCAATATGACAATAGCTACTATATTAATAACATTGAATGCCCTTCTTGGATTCATTCTCTTGTGTTTCCTCCACCTTCTTGAAAGGAGTCTTTTTCTTCACTTCTTTTCCCTTGGACCCAAAGACTTTCCTCTCAAACTTCTTGAACTTCTTAAACCTTTTTACCATGAGGGCTATCTCCTTATCTGAGTCTTCCTCCACCTTATCATCCTTAGAGGTTTTCAAAGCAATACTCTTTTGCTTCATTAGAGGTGTTGGTGTAAAAGTAAACCTAGACTCATAAGCTAGAAATCTTCCAATGACCTTAGTATGCTTCATATTCTTGTAGTCATTGTTCTCCTCAAGTGCCATCACTTTTGACTCAAAACTCAAATCTTGACGGAAAGAACCTCTTAATCTTTTGCTTGATTCTCCTATCCATGTAAGGGTTACCAAGTTAATTGCTTTGATTGACTATGTCTATCAACTTCACTTGAAAGTCGTTGAAGCATCCATGCTTATCCATCATAACAGTCTCAAACTACACTTGAAGGATTTAGAGATTGGAGTCCTTTACTACCTCTTCCTACATATGCCGTTTGTAGAATCTTTCATGCCTCAATTGCATTCCTAATGGTTTGGATCAACTTGTACTGATTGTCATCCAGGGCATAAAGGATGGTGTCCATGGCCTTATTGTTCCACTTGGATGCTTCAAATTCTTGTGTACTCCACTGAGACTTGGGCTTAGGAACTTCATCTTCTTCTTCGGTGGTCATTGTTGGAGGAGTGTATCTATCTTCAATTTCTATCCATGCTCAGTCAACTATTTGGCAAAGGTAGGACTCTATCTTGCCCTTCTAAGAAGCATAGTTCACTCCCGTGAGCAAGAGAGGTCTTATGCTCGCAGCTCCTGTAGTTTCTCCACCATTCTTAGTCACAATGTTTGAGGTCTATGAATGAGATGAGTGCAAATGCAATGCAGCAAACAAAATGTAAAATGCATGACACATACAAAGGACGGATCACCTAAGTATGTCTAGGCACCGGCTTTGACACCAATTAAAATTCCCTTAAAGGTGTGTCTAATAAACCTAAAAGTGGAGATGGTGAATAGGTTTTCTTTATAATCAAATCAATTACCAATTTTTTGATTAATCAATATTCGTGAAACTACCCCTTGTTATCAAGCATACAATCAAACATAAAACAATTAAAAACACAAGTATTTGATTTACGTTAGAAACCCTCCAACTAGGCAAAACTCACGGGCTAACCACTTAGCCACAAATGGTCAACAAAATCCACTACTTGAATGAAAGTTTACTGTCTAGTTGACCTTCCTTCAAACTATCAAGTTACTAACCCTTGAACTCTACCCAACGAGCCTATATTAGTGATCTTTGAAAAACAAGCTTGTGCACTAACCACTTAGTCACAAAGTTTGACAACCATGAAGAGAATACGCAACCTATGTGAATATATGGAAATATTCATAAAGTAAAAATGCTAGGTCAACACATTTTAACTTATCTAAGGATTAATGATGTCAATTAATGCAAATCCTAGACATCAATTCTATAAATGGAAGTGCAAGAAGATTTGGTTTGAAGGGAAAAATGGTCTTAAATGCTAGCTATCACAAAATTCTAATCTCAACCAACAATCAACGTTCAAAGCATGTTTTTAATGCAATTAAAAACAAAGGCATGCATTTAAAGAATAATAAAAGCTAGTCCTAGTTAAACACAGTATATGAATGAAAACAAGAAATTCTAGGACATGTAGAGATTACCTAGTCAAAGAAAAGATGAAGTCTCATACTTGGAAGATGCAAAATTGATGTTAGATGCTAATGGAATGAGGTTTGGTTGAGTAAAAATGGGTTCTTGGATCTCTCTCTCACTAGGAGTTAATTTCTCTCACTTAGGGCTTTCAATTTTTGAGATCTAGGTCTTTAATAATGAAGAAGATGATATATATATATATATATACATATATATATATATATGAGAAAAATGTCACCCAAAGGAAAGATGAAAATGCCCTAAAATACCACAGTGTACGGGTAGGACTCGTGCACTACTCACGATTGTACCCACGTACCAAGACCTGAAAAACTTTCCAAGACCACTGCGCGGGTGCCTACCCGTGCACTTACCTACACATTCTAGCCTTGTTCCAGCGTATGTGCCCATACATAGAGAGTGTCGCCAAACCTAGATGCGCGAGTGCTTTTCTGGTAGCCTACCCACACAATTACTTACGCACTGCCCTGTAAGGGGATATTAAAAAGAAAAACCAACACACTATGCACACAATACAAAAAGAACATGCAAGAATAAGAATAGAGTTTGTAAGTGTGTGTAACTAAATCTCTTCAAAAAATTAAGCAAGGTGCTAAGAGATATACCTTTGAAGTGCTCTTGAGTTTGATGATACCGTTGAAGCTTGATCTCAAGCAATAAGGCTTAATCTACCATTGCAAGATAATCCCCAATTGTGGTTTGTCAACCGAAATAAGCCAATCAACAAATGAGGAACTTATAGACGATTTTTCGGTTTCAATTCGACGCAATATTAATCGTCACATAAAAAAGGTACGATACCTTTTAATTATATGTTAATTAATCAAGGGTTAAGATCCACTCCTTTAAAGGGGAATTTTTGACATATACCAATCAAACTTTTTGTTTCCGTCATTTTTCCTACAATTGGTACCATAGCCTAGTTGTGCCCTTGATTAATTAATGTATATACAAGTGGATATAAATCCTTTTATTGTAAGTATGCATGTTTTAGAAAGAGATGACACTCTAGGTATTCACAAAGATAATTACATTGGAATGTATGGATATATATATATATATATATATATGTTTTTATATTGTATTTTTTATTGTTCGATTTTGATCCTAGAATTTCAATGTATTTTTTTTTGGATTGTAACTCGAAGGGTGGCCTACCATCGCCATAATTTCATCCTGGTAGTTGCTAAGTTTTCTATTTTATTTTATTGTTGTAATAATAAAAAAGATCTAATGTAATATATTTAAGTTTTGAAGATTCGAAGAGTTGAAGAATTGAAAGCATAAAAACTAGCAACGATGTAACCCGAGGCAACAAGTGCACACCAAAGCAACAAGTGTGCACGACCAAGTGTGCAATTCCGCTTGTTGCAGTGCGGCAGCGCACGACCTTACAATGGGTTGGGCGCATGTGCGTGCCCACGGTGTGGCAGCAAAAGAGCTGCGCACGGGGCAGCTGCTCAAGTCTTCCGGTGTGCAAGTGCCTTGACACGAGACCTTTGGACAGATGGCCGCTTGGCGACTTGTTCACTAAGTTAGGGTTAGGGATTTTGTTTTTGTCAAAATAAATGTAATTTACTTGCTTTACTATGATTGACCAAAATTGTGGCTATTTATTTTTCTTTAAATATTGCATTGTTTGTCATTGTTTGATAACATGTCATATAGAATAAGAGTACCACTCATATATCTCTTTTGGTATGAACATACATTGAATGATGTAGGTATCTAAATTGGCATATAGATAACTTGATAAATCATTATATGAAATCAGTCACTTGCCTTAAATAATTGAGTGGGATAAGGTGTTTTGGTAAACCTAAGGCCTCCAAGTTTAGTTGAGCTTTATGTTTTGTGTGATAACCCCCTAAAGGGTATCCACGAATGGAATTTAGCAAGATACTTGCTTACAAGGATAGACTAGACAATTGACTCAAATGATATATACTCTTAAAAGAGGGATTTTCGTGAGGGAATATATTGAAGGTCGATTACTTGGTAACATACTCATTTTGGTTTTATTTATATCCTCCCAAGAGTACTTGTTAATAAAATTGTAAGACTAAAATTGAAAGCACCGGTTGTTATGTTAACAATTAGGTGGGACATAGTCCAATTGATAGATGAAGACAATCGGAGAGTCTACCTCAATCCTGAGATAAATGATGCACTTATAGTTGGAAGTGTTATCATTTGAGCTATCAATGAGTACGATTATATAGCATAGTCTATCCTCGATAGTTTGGTGGTTTTCATTTGATAATCAATAGAGGACTTCATTTATAGATATGGTCATCGTGTCTCCATTTGTTAAATGTGTGTAGAATGTCATCATATGGATATTTTGAGGTATTGGATATTAAATCTTAACGTTAAGTTTTCAATAGTATCTACTGAAACATGACTTCTGGATAAGTCAATATATCCAAGTTCAAAATGTGGTCATATGACTAAATATTGTAACTAGGAGAGCTATAGGCGGTCTATGAGCTCTTAGTGATTACTGGTATTTTTTGTAAGGATACACTATTGCTAATAAGGTTGTCTAGGGTACGAATGAGGAACATTAACTTATTCTATCTTAATTAAGAGAACGGTTTTAGTTCTTTAGTGGAATGAGCTAAAATTATTAGATCGAACTTAAGTGCATCATTTGTTGACTGTAATTAGGTTATGTCTATTGGAGCTTAAATTTAGATAGCTTGGCAAGATCCTCAATCCACACGAACTTGCATGGATCACTTGATATATTTTATCAGACAAATTTTTGGGTCCATCTAGAATTGTTTTTGGATTTCGTTATCCAAAAGTTTTGGAGAAGTGCGGTCATGTATGATCAAGACACGCGGTAACTCTTCAAATACCTGGAATGGACAATCAAGGATGTGGATTCCTTGGGCGTAATTGGGTACGATTAGCATTCCATTAATACATTAAAAATATAATTTGCACATTTTAATTAAATGGGTTGTCAAATTATATTAATGTATTAATTTAAAGTATGTGGACTTGATTTTTTTAGTAAGAATGGGTCTAGTTCACATGTGGACTTTTTATTAAATTCTAAAGGATTGAATAAAATGGAAAAATAATATCTTGCCCATGGTATAGCCTTGGACAGCAAGGGCTAATTATTAGTCAAATATATTGTTTTATTTTATTATTTAAATAAATGGAAGTTAATTAATTTTTTAATTAATTAGTTATTTGATTAAAAGTCAAAATCTTTTTTCTAACTAGGAGAAGGTTTCTTATTGTCATACTATTGTTGGTTGTATGATAAGTATCAAAGACTTTATTTGATAAGTAGATAAATAAAAGGAATTTATTTATCTAGTCTTATTAAGAAGTTTTCGATATCTATCGAAACTCTAATTGACAATCGGTCAAATTAGGATTTTTTTATAAAGTCACAATTTAATTGATATTCAATAACTTATTACTAGATAATACACTTATGAACTGGAACAAGGGTTGAACTAAAAATTTGATAGGAGTTTTGGTGAAATATATTTCCTCTTTGTGTTAGGATTCGTCCACCAATATATTCCTATCATGAGAATTCGGCCAACCCTAGTTTTTAAGGGAGAATATTTTATTTTGCTCAAAAAGAAAACTTCATCCAACTCATGGAAACATAGTGTGCCAATTTGGCCAAGAGAAAGGGAGCGTATTTGTTTTCAATAGTGCACTATTAGCTTTTATATCAAAAGGATTTGTGCACAACATCGAATTTGGTTCATGCAAGTTTCGATCAAAAGAATAATAATTCACAAGTGACCAAATGTTCTTTATTTTTCTCTAGGAGGGTTATTGTGACTAACACAAAAAAAATGTTTTCTGTTTTCCATTCTCAGGTACACAATTCTAAGAAAGGGAGCCCATACTCCTAGATAATTCAAGTTCGTCATTGGATTGGAAGATCTTACGGTTTCAATTCGGTGCAATATCAATCATCACATAAAAAAGGTACCATACCTTTTAATTATATCTCAATTAATCAAGAGTTATGATCCACTCTTTTAAAGATTTTTTTTTTTAATATACTAGTCAAACTTTTTGCTTCCGCCGCATGTTTTATCCTACAAAACAAACATGGTTAGTGGCCCCAAAATCAACTATCCAGAGTGAAGAATCATCATCCACTAAAATTGACACAAAAACAGGTAAATCATATTTACCTTTAATCTTTATCTTATTGGCTACCTCTTCTAGATACTGAGGACAATTCCTCTTCAAGTGGCCAACCCTGTCGCAATGGAAACACTTTCCTTTACCTTGGCCGATGGAGGCGCCATTCTTTTTGCCTTCGGCTTTCTTGGGTTAGGCTTACTCTTTGCCTTTGTTGATGGTGATTTTTGGATCATGTAGGATTGATCACGCGTCTAACAACTTACTGTAAATTGTTAAACATGTTATGAAGAAAATAGAAAAAATCAAAGTATACAGACATATATTTACGTGGTAAAACCCCAAACTAGGGAAACATACACAATCGTAGGCAATAGCAAGAAGAAATCCACTATGAAAAGAATAATTACACACTCATTCTCACCTTTTTTTTGGTGTATCTCTCTCTTTTTTATGTCTATTTGTGCATCTTTTTTGTGTGTCCTTTACAACGAGATTATGGGCCTATTTATATATCCATAGAGCCCTAATCCTCGTTATACAAGTAAGAAAAGGTTATGGTATTTAATTAGGACTGGTTACTTGTTGAAGTTGAATTTATCTTCTTTCCTGTTACTAAGATCTTGTGCATTGAATTAGAATCTTCATAGGATTCTAGTTGAATAGTTCATTTAGGACTTATTTCCTGATTGGTGCGCAATCTTCTAGAAGAGCAGAGTTATTGCTTGACTTGGACTCTTTAATATGCAGGAGGAAAAAGTAATACTTCCTTAATGGAATGTGGTTCTAGATTCCTAGTTTGAGTAAGATCATTCTTCTTCGCAACTGAGTCGTAGTTGCATTTAATGTCTCCCACATATTGTTTAACTGGCCAATTATCTAATCCTCACTAGACCACTTGTGTCCCGATCGGATGGTCTTTACCTAATTAGGTAGTCTCTACCCATTCGGTTTGTTTTCCCGACCATCTTAGGTAATCCCGACTAAGCCCTGAGTGTTGGGATTATGCTTAATAGCAAGAGTGTTATAATGTATTTGACAATCTTTTTATATTAATAAAGTAATTTCTAGTTTAACAAATCTTATTGTATTTATAGTTTAATTATTATAGTTGTCAAAAGTAAATAATCATAAGGTCAAAAGGCTATGAGAAAAGAAGAATTGTTCGTACATCTGGATATGTATGAGGTAGAAACAATATTTTAGTTAGTCTTAAATAATATTCACAACTTAAGATAAAGGTTGGGAGCATTTATCTTGCCAAGTTGTAGATTCTTTTGCCAGCATTTGAGTGAGATCAAATGTGTTATGATGAGTCTAAAATCATCAAAGTGTGGTGTCTTTGGGAAAAAGAATCTAATGCACCGGGTGCATTGAATAGGATCATAGTGAAATACTTTATCCAAAACTGTCAATGGATAAAAGTTTTCACTTGAAGACAATCGGAGAGTTTATCTCAATCCTGAGATAAATGATGGACTTGTGGTTTCAAGTGTTATCATTTGAGCTATAAATGAGTACAATTATATATCATAGTCTATCCTCGATAGTTTGGTGGTATTCATTTGTTAATCGATATAGAACTTCATTTATAGATATGGACATTGTGGCTCCATTTATTAAATCATTTATAGATATGGACATTGTGGCTCCATTTATTAAATGAGAGTAAAATATCATCATATGATTGTTTTGATATATTGGATATTAAATCTTAACATTAAGTTTTCAATAGCGTCTATTGAAATATGGCTTATGGACAAGTCAAAATATCCAAGTTCAAAATGTGGTCATATGAGTAAATACGGTAAGTTGGAAAGCTATAGGCAGTTTATGAGCTCTTGACGATTACTGATATTCTTCATGAGGATACACTATCTCCATTAGGATTGTCTAGGGTATGAATGATCAATATTAACTTATTCTATATATATTTAACAATTCAATTTTAGTTATATAGTGGAATGAACTAAAATTAGTAGATCGGACCTAAGTGAATCATTTGTTGATTGTGATTAGGTTATGTCTATTGGAGCTTAAATTTAGATAGCCCGCCAAGATCCCCAATTCACATGAACTTGTATGAATCACTTGGTATATTCTACCAGACCAATTTATCGGTCCATCTAGAATTGTATTAAGGCATGTGGACTTGTATCTTTTAGTAAGAATGGGTTTAGTTCACATGTGGGCCTTTTATTAAAGATTAATGGATTTTATAAAATAGGAAAAACAATATTTGGCCCATGTTTATATAGCTTGGGCGGCAAGGAACTATATAATAACCTTATATAATGTTTTTAATTTTTTATTTAATTAAATGGAAATTAACTAGTTAATTAAAAGTCAAAATCTTTTTTTTTGTAGGAGATGGTCTCCTAGAGTCATATTATTGTTGGTAATATGATAAGTGTCAAATACTATATTTGATAAGTAGAAAAAATGAAAGGAATTTATTTATCTACTTAAATTAGGAAGTATTAGATTTCTGTTAAAACTCTAGTTGACAATTGGTCAAATTAGGAAGTTTTAATATAGCCACAAATAAAATTATATTCAATAATTGGTTATTGAATAAATACACTATTTAAGTCAAATTAGGAGTCTTGGTGTGGAAAACAAATCTGTCTTTGAAAAGGATTCTTTGTTACTAAGTAAATCCACATAGAGATAGGATTCTTGCCCACAAAGTAAATCCTCATTAGGAGAGGATTAGGTCTCCTAAACTAAAGACAAGGAATTCGGCCAACACTAAATAAATTAGGGTAAGGAATTCAGCCATTACATATATGGGATATAGTTTTCGGCCAAGCCTTAGTTTTTCTTTGAGAAAGATTTAGGCCACCATAGAATTTTGAGAGAGAAAATTTTGTTTTGCTCTAGACAAAATTCGGTCAACTCATAGTTATTGTGTATTGAATTCGGCCAAGGAGAAGAGGAAAGAGGAACATTTTGTTTTCGATAGTACACTAGTATCCTTTACATCAAAAGGGTTTTGTGTACAAAATCGAATCGGGTTCATGTGAGTTCCAATCAAATCGATTGATGATTCACAAGTGACTGGACGTTCTTTGTTTTTCTCTTGGAGGATTATTGTGACTAACAAAGAAAAGGATTTTGTTTGTTTCTATCCTAAGGTATACAATTTAAAGAAAGGGAGTCCACACTCCTAGGTGATTCACGTTCATGATTGGATTGGAAAATATTATGGATTCAATTCGATGCTAGTTCAATCGTTATGAGACAAAAGGTACGATACTTTTATTGTACGTCAATTAATCTAGGGTTAAGGTTCTTTCTTATAAAGGGAAAATATATAAAATATACCAAATCCTTATTTTACGCTTCAACCGGGTTTTGAACCGATTTTTCCCTACACTGAGATCATCTATTAATTGCCTTGGGTTGTGGCATATCTAATCACCGTATTTTCAAGTGATCATACTGACTTGTCATGCTATCAAAAAAATCCCTATTACAATACCCCCTCAAATCTGCGAAACGAGCCGTGGACTACTAAACGAAAGGGATTTGATTGGATTTTTCTTTGATTTTTTGACGCTCTTGTTCTTATAGCTTTAACCCAGTCAAGTATCTTATTAAACTGATCATTTTTAAAAAATTGATTTGGTCAGTGCCCCGATTATTTGTTCATGATAATTCCAGACCGTCTTTAGTCTTCAGCCAAGCAGGACCGGTCAGTGTCCAGGCTCTTTGCTTAGGATAATTCCCGACCATCTTGGTCCTTGAAGTTGATTTGGTCGGTGTCTCGATTACTTGTTCGGGATAATTCCCTACCGTCTTAAGTCTTCAGCCAAGCTGGACGGGTCGGTGTCTCTGCTCTTTACCTAGGATAATTCCTGACCATCTTGATTTTATGAAATTGATTGGGTCGGTGTCCCGATTGCTTGTTCGGAATAATTCTAGACCATCTTGAGTCTTTAGTCAAGATTCACTTTTCCTAGGATAATTCCCGACCATCTTGGTCCATGAAATTGATTTTGTTGGTGTCCTGATTACTTGTTTGGGATAATTCCTATTCGTCTTTAGTCTTCAGCCAAGCAGATCAGATCAGTGACCTAGCTCTTTACCAAGGATAATTCTCGATCGTCTTGTTTTTTTGAAATAGATTCGGTCGGTGTCCTTATTACTTGTTCGAGATAATTCCCGACCGGCTTAATCTTCAACCAAGAGATGTTCTGGGAAACTTGCCCCATTTCCCTCTGTTTTTTCCACGTATACAAGTCACCAAGGATGTCTCCCAGTTTTATTTGTTTACAACAGTTTACCCAAATCGTTAGTGCAATACTAACACAACTGAACACGTCTCACCAGGTTTTCCCTGATGGTGGACCCGAGTGTTTTCTCCCCAGTAAAATCGGTAACTCGTGGTGCCCAGATTGCTAACAGTGCTTTATATGCACCCAATAAGATCGATAGGCACGTCGGATCTTTAACACCCGACTTCTCAGCTTCTCAGGCATTTTCACCCACCATGACAGGTGTCAGTGTTACGAGTTTATCTTTGATAACAAAAATGATTATAAAAAAATTGAACACAATACTTGGCTTTTTTTCAATTGATTTGCTAATAAACAATATCAAAACACCAAAAATAATTTGAAAACTAAAAATTAAAAAAAAAACTAAAAGTATCTCAAACAGAAACTGAAAAGCAACTAAGTTATCTTTCTGAAGAGTCGGTTTTTTTTAGGACTGAGTTCCATCATCCATGAGCTTGTGTAGGGTCCTCAAAAGATAGTGTTGACTGTCCCTTCGCCTTTGCCTCCGCTTGGGCTTCGCTTCTTGTCCCAATTTCCAATTGGCTGCGCCTCAGTGGGGATCCTTCTACTGATCGTCTGTCATTTTAAGAATTCAATATTTGAGGTGAACCTCCATAATGAGTGTCTCGATGTAGTCTCTTAGTTGGTAGCACTTTGATGTGTCGTTACCACTTTTCTTAAAGAACCTGCAGTATTTTATCGTGTCTCTTCTGGCGTAGGTTAATGGTCAATAAGGATATTTGACTAGCTTCTCTGGTCTTCTATAATCATCAGGATTTCTTCTTGTCTCTTGGTGAGTGGAGTATAGTTGGTGTACTAGTCTCATAACTTTCCATCATCTTGATTGTTTCTATGATTCTCAACTCTATGACCATCTTGGCTCCTGCCACTCTCCTGGTGATCATCCTTCCATTTTTGTAAATAACCCTCTCTTGTTTTAGTGTTCTCCTCGGGGCGTCCCCTATGCATATAACTACACCCTGAGCTTGCTCCTCTTCTTCAGCCAATGTGTAACTGCCCACCACATCCATCAAGTCGGCATATATAATCGGGCATTCCCTCCTTAAATCGAAGGGAAGTCGACCCTTCTGTAGGTTGTTGGTGATGGTGGCCACCACAACCTCATCGTTGGGATTATGGATCCCATTCACTTTTTAATAGAACCTTTTCAGGTAATCTTTTAATGATTCACTATTTCCCCATTTGAAGGTGGCGAAGTGTGTTGGGATTATGGTCGATAGCAAGAGTGTAATAATGTATTTGGCAATCTTTTCATATTAATAAAAGTAATTTCTAGTTTAACAAATCTTATGGTAGGGAAAATAAAACACACAGCGGAAATGTGAGAAAATAAAAATTAGGGTTTGCGTATAATTAAAATATTCCCTTTTAATAACAAGAACCTTAACCCTAGATTAATTGATGTATATAAAAAAATATCGTACCTTTTTTTTCGTGACGATTGAACTAGCATCGAATTGAATCCGTAAGATCTTCCAATCCAATCATGAACGTGAATCACCTAGGAGTGCGGGCTCCCTTTCTTTAAATTGTATACCTGAGGATGAAAACAAATAAAATCTTCTTCTTTGTTAGTCACAATAATCCTCCAAGAGAAAAACCAAGAACGTCTGGTCACTTTTGAATTATCAATCAATTTCATTGAAACTCACGTGAACCTTGTTTCGATGTTGTACACAAAACCCTTTTGATGCAAAGGATACTAGTGTACTATCGAAAACAAAAACGTTCCCCTTTTTCTCTTCTTGGTCAAATTCACACTATCTGTAATAGTTGGTCGAATATTGTCCAGAGTAAAAAACAAAATTTTCTCCCTTAAAATTCTCTCTTGCGAGGCCAAATTCTCTTCTTGAAAATTGACATAAGTATATATATATATATATATATATATATATATATATATATAGGATCATAAATCCTCTCCTAAAAGAATTTACTTGATTGGCAAGAATCATTTCCTTAGGTGGATTTATTTGGTAGTTAAGAATCCTTATCTAAAAGGAATTCAATCCTATTATATATATGAAACAAATAATATGGTGTGTATAATATTAATTTAGAGGGGGGGGGGGGGGGGTGAATAGATTTTAAACAAATTTACCCAATTTTCGTACATGGTCAAGTTTACGAAATGCCCCCTAGCCAATTACAACAAAATCACAAGTGTAAAGATTGCAGAAATATTAAAGACACTTGAGATGTATGTGGAAACCCTCAAAATGGGAAAAACCACAGGCTGATGAGTGCGCCACACTAGAACCTCGAATCCACTAATGGAAAAAGAATTACAAACTAATCCTGGTTTAAATTCACCACCACTACCTAATCCCGGTATAAGTGAACCTAGTCCATCTTGCTTGCGATTTAAGCTACCTACTCCAGGAAGCAATACAAGTCTTACTTCTCAATGAAGAGATAAAATGTCCTATGTGAATATATGGTGATATTCAATGAACAAACAAGGCTCGGAAACCCTATATGATTATCTAGGATGATAAGATGACAATTAATGCAATCCTAGATATCAAGAGCTAAATGACAAGTTCAAAAAGCTTAGCTAAACATAGATCAAACAATCCTATGAAGCTATCACAATACAACACTCAATCATGTCATCACAACAATCTCTAATTTGTATCTAGAATATGTTCTAAGAGCATACAAATAATTAAAGAGATGGCTTAGCAAGTAAAACACTTAACTTGTAAGAAGATAGTGAAGAACTTACCAAACAAGATGTGATGAAGCAACACTATCCATTGATGCACTCTAAATGAACTTATATGATGCAAGATAAAGTTTTTATGCACATGGGAATGCTTTGAGTGATAAAAAATGAGTTCTTGGAAGAGTTTTCCTTTTGAAATGTGTTCTAAGGAAAATATATGATATTCTGAACTCATACACGACCTTAAACCAAAGAGTTATTTATATATGAGATCTAAACAAAGTGAGGTCGTTTTGGAAAAAACGTTCTAGCTTCCTCTATGTACGCTGGTGACGTGCACTGGTCAAGTAGCGCACCACCAGTGCACAACCTATTTTTACAATAGGCGCTGGACGACTGGCACAGCTCAGTAGCGCAACACATGCGATGATCCACTGGAATGTTACGCTGGTGAGGCTGCGCTAGTCGAGTAGCGCACCACCAGCGCACTGCCCATTTTTGCATCTTTGCGCAGGTGCAGCAGGGCAACTCAGTGGCGCAACACATGCGACAATCCACTGGAATGTTGCGCTGGTGAGGTACGCTGGTCGAGTAGCGTACCATCAGCGCATTGCCTATTTTCAACACTCAAACACACACAATCAATAAGTTCAAGAATGATGAAAAATGCATCCTATTCTAATGCCAATCATGACATAAAACATTTAATTCCAAGATGTAAATAAATCAACAAGAGTCATTTAAACTAAAATGCACACAAGAATAAACACACTACATATAAGAATAAGAGTTATGCATGAATTTGTGAGCGTGTCCAACTATCTCTTCAAAGTAAGTAAACACAAGAATTTTACCTTTGGTGCTTCTTATCTTGAGGTCTTGAGATCCTAAGCTACCCTTACATAATACCCCAAAAATATGATTTGTTCATGAAATAAGCCAATCAACAAATGAGGACTTTACAATCTCGCCCTTTGGCTATTTCGTGACAAAACCACCACTCACATTGATCCTCACAAAACAAAATAAAACAACGGGAAGATATTCTACATTTCAAATAGATAAACAAAAAAAACTTCAAATCTTCAATCTCTTGTAGAACTATCAACCCTAAACACAAGGCAAGCACAAATACACTTTCCAACCAAGTGCATGTCAGATGATCAAGTGAATATAAAAAAAAAGCAATTGCATTCAATAATATGAGTATGACATCGTGAAATGCTTATGCAATGCTTCCCCTCAACGGGTTACTCCCCCTACAAGTAATCTCCCCCTCAAACAAGTATTACTCCTCTTAAAGCCAACACATGCTACCAACATGCTACTCCCCTAACACCACAAAGCTAGGTCAATGCTACTCCCCCATTTTGTCATGATATAGGCAAAGGAGAAGTCCCCAACTGGGTCACTCAAGGCAAAGAAAGCAAGGAGCATACAAGATTGTTGCATAATTATATATGAGCCACATTTATGCAACTCAATTAATAGGAGAGAAACAAGGAGATTTATTCTAAGGAAATGTGTGAATCAAAAATGCTTTACATACAAGACATGTTGCATTCAAGTCCAAAAACAATGGTATTTGGCAAAGCAAATGACAAAGGTTTCCAATATAATTCAAACCAATTTCACCATTTGTCATGAGAGAAACAAGGATATAGAATTTTTTATAGATATCAAATTTTAATGGCACTATATCCAACTTTATAAGCTAAACATGGCATGAGCAACTTTGCACCCTATTTGATTTTTCCGGGAGGATACCCGTATGATGATAGCCATGTTCAACTAATAAAGAAAGAGAGACATTGATGCAACATTTTAGTCTCACTAGCTTCTTTTCACACAATATTTTGCTTTCAACAATTGCAATCAACAATTCATGCTTTATCTTTTTTCATTAGCATGTCATTAAAGAATCATCATGTCATGGAGATAATTATAGGTCATTCAATATGTACTTCCTCTGTAGATCTCCTAGTCCAAAAATGCATGTTTGAACATAAATATGACATGGATTGTAATCAAAGGAAAGTTCACACTTATTGAAGAAAATACAATAAACTATAAAAAGTGCAACCAAGCTACTCAAGCAATTAATAAAGAAGCATAAACATTTTTAAAGAATGGGATGCAACAAGTATACAATAGCTCTTTTTGCTTGAGTTCCCCTTATGGGGTCAAAGACCACAACTCATCACTTCATTAAACAAATCCCAATAGATCTACTAAGAGTCTTGAATTGAGTAGCATCTAAGGGTTTAGTAAATAGATCCACTAGTTGATCATTAGTACCTACATGCTCAAATACTATGCATTTGTTGTCAACTAGTTCTCTAATGAAATGATGACGGATGTCAATATGCTTAGTTCTAGAATGTTGAACATGATTCTTGGAAATATTAATTGCACTCATGTTATCACAAAAGAGAGTAAGAGTACCTTGAATGAATCCATAGTTGACTAGCATTTGCTTCATCCAAAGGAGTTATGTGCATCCAATCCCAACAGCTATGTATTCGGCCTCAGCCGTGGACAAGGAAATCTAATTTTGCTTCTTACAAAACAAAGAGACAAGGTTGTTCCCAAGGAAAAAGTAACCACCCGATGTACTTTTCCTATCATCACAATTTCCTGTCCAATCTGCATCACTAAAGCCTACAAGACTAGCATTAGTGTCAATAGAGTACCAAATGCCATAGTTAGATATCCCATTCACATATCAAATGATTCTTTTAACGGACGAGAGATGGGTGTCCTTAGGATCCGATTGGTACCTAGCACACACACCCACACTAAAAGAGATATCGGGCCTACTTGTGGTCAAATAGAGCAAGCTACCAATCATGCCACAATATAAAGTTTGGTCCACACTTTTACCACTAGCATCTTTGCTTAGCTTCAAAGTGGTACTCATGGGTGTATCACAATGTTTGGCACTTTCAAGGCCAAATTTCTTCACTAGGTTTTTGGCATACTTAGCTTGAGATATGAAAATCCCATCATTCATTTGCTTAATTTGTAAACCTAGAAAGTAACTTAGCTCACCAACAAGACTCATCTCAAACTCATGAGACATGACATCAACAAATTATTGGACTTTGGTGTCATTTGTAGAGCCAAAGACTATATCATCAACATAGATTTGAGCTATAAAGAGCTCATCTTTGTCTTTCTTGATGAATAGAGTCTTGTCAACACTACCCCTAGTGTAGCCATTGTCTATGAGAAATTGGGTGAGACGCTCATACCAAGCCTTTGGTGCTTGTTTCAACCCATATAAAGCTTTGTTGAGGTAATATACATGATTAGGGTGGTGAGGATCCACAAACCCTTTGGGTTGCTCAACAAACACTTCGTCTTGCAAGAAACCATTGAGGAAGACACTCTTAACATCCATTTGATATAATTTGAACTTGTGCAAACAAGAAATGGATAAACGAAGCCTAATGGACTCAATCCTAGCAGCAGGAGCAAATGTCTCCTCAAAGTCAATACCCTCAATTTGAGAGTACCCTTTGTGCTACAAGCCTAGCCTTGTTTGGCACAATGTTGCCATCCTGATCGAATTTATTTCTATATACCCACTTGGTGCCTATCACATTGGTGTTCTTGGGCCTAGGAACTAGAGTCCAAACCTCATTCCTTTTAAATTGGTTAAGCTCTTCTTGCACAACAAGAACCCAGAATTCATCCTTTAAGGCTTTATCAACCTTCTTGGGTTCTAATTGAGATGTGTAACAAGTGTAGCTAATTAGATTAGCCATTTGATGGCTAGTCCTAACACCCTCACTAACCTCTCCAATGATGTCATCTTTGTCATCGAGTTTCCTAACCCATGGATCAGGTTCTTTTGAGTTCAAGGGAGGAATCCTATCTATAGGTTGTGTTATGTCATCATCAAGGTTAGTCTTTTCAACATTAGAAACATCAACAATCTTCTCAAAAGAGGAGTCATCAACTAGATCTACCTCCTCCTCATGGTCATTAGATTTGAGCCTAGTATCATCAATGGCAACATTGTAATAGGCCATTTCTTGAAGAACCCTTTTTTTCCTCTCAACAACTCCATTTTGTTGAGGTGTTCTAGGAGCTGAAAACTCATGAGAGATGCCTAGACTATTGCAATAGTTTTCAAAATATGCATTCTCAAATTCCTTCCCATGGCCACTCCTAATCCTTTTAATGTTTTTAATTTTGGAGTTCATTTCATTTTGAATTTTGGAACAAAGCATTTTAAACTTGTCAAATGTTTCAGATTTTTCTCTAAGAAAATAAGTCCAAGTGTACCTAGAGAAGTCATCTACATACATAAAAATGTACCTATTTCCACCTAAACTCTAGGTTTGCATAGGACCCATGAGGTCCATGTGGAGAAGCTCTAGAGGTTTCTTGGTGGATAAATACTTGCCCTTTTTATGCATACTTTTGGTTTGCTTCCCTTGTTGGCAATGTCCACAAACACCATCTACCTTTTTTCCAAGCTTGGGAAGGCCTCGCACAACATTGAACTTATTTAAGATTCTTAAATCCCTATAGTTCATGTGACCAAGTATTTCGTGCCACAACTCAATTTGTTCATCCTTGGACACATTGTAAGACACACCTCTAGCCTCAAGACAATAACAATTATCACTAGATCTCATACCTTTTAACAACATTTGTCCATTAGGCAATAGGATAGAACAATCATCTTTCCTAAACAAAACGAAAAGTCCTTCATCAATAAGATGTGAAATGCTTATCAAATTAGCTTTTAAACCATCAACATACAAAGCATTAGACAAGGAGGGTAATCCGGGAATGGAATGGTTCCCTTTCCTTTAACCTTTTTTTTGGATCCATCACCAAAGGTGATATTTCCTCCCTCCTCCATCACAAGAGTCTTAAAGAAACTCTTATTTCCAGTCATGTACCTAGAGCACCCACTATCCAAATACCAAAAATCACAAGAATGAGCTTTCAAGGCAATTTGTGCAACATGGCAAAAGTTATCATCCTTTCTAATCCACCTAGGTGCAATATTTTTCTTCCTAGTGGTCAATGGTACATTGACTCTAAGTGTCCTAGGATTATGCAAAGTTGTTTCATTTTTCATAGTGACATGCATCATGGCTCTAGATGTCCTAGGATCATGCAAAAGTGTTCCATTTTTCCTAGTGACATGCATCACGGCTCTAGCCTTTTTCTTCTCTCTCATGCTTTCAATTCTACAAAATTTGATATATCTAATGCAATTTGGTCTAATATGACCATCAATACCACAAAAATAACATATGGGAATAAAGTTAGGAATTATACCATATCCTTGAGGATACATTGGAGCCTTCCCATGTCTTTGTGGTTGTCTTGATTGTTGATAAGGAGCTTTCCTTATTTGTTGTTGAGCAAGACTTAATTGCTTCCTTAGTTGAGCTTTCATGATAGGTATCTTCCCTTTATGAGCTTTCGGTTGAGTGAAGTTAACTTGAGGAGCCCTTGTAGGATGGGCTTGAGGTAGGCTTCTTGGTGCCACCTTCACTTGAGGACTACTTGAACACTCTCCTAGGTCAAGTTTCTTCCTAGGTGATTGATGAGAAGAGGATCCATTGAAATTCATGCTTCTTACAAAAATGGTCTTGCTTGGAGTAGAAGACACCTTGTCATCTTCAAACCCAAGCCCCTTCTTGTCACTTGGCCTCTTTCCAACATCTAGCATATGGTCAAGTTTGTTAGTGCTCGAGTTCATCTTAGCTAATAACTCTCAAGCATCTTCAAGCTCTTTCTTCAACCCTTCTTCACTCCTCTTAGATCTCACCAACTCTTCATTTAGTTGGTCAACTTAAGTTGAGAGGTCTAGGTTTTCTTCTTTTTATCTCTTGATTTCATTCTTGTTCTTCAACCTTGAACTCTCAAACTTAGCCATGTAGTCCTTGAGATCCATCCTATCGACACTTCCATTTATGGATTTTGATGAAGATCCATCATCACTTGAGTAGTTTTTCTCTTGACTTTAATTCTCTTCTTCACTAGCATCTTTGCTCCTAAGAGAGGATGTAAATGCTATGAAGTAAGCCATGAGTTCTTCATCATCTGAAGACTCATCTCCTTTATTAGAGTTATCACTTTCACTCCATGTGGCAGCCATCACTTTTCCCTTTCTCTCGACCTTGTGATTTGCACATTCCGGGGAAAAGTGACCTATCCCACCACATTCATATCATTGGACTCCTTTCTTCTCGGTCTTTTCTTGCCTAGGCTCAAACGTTTTGAAGGGAGCCTTTTTCTTCAAGTCTTGACCCTTGGATCCAAAACCTTTCCTTTCAGACTTGAAGAATTTCTTAAACTTCCTCATTAGCAAGGCTATTTCTTCATCTGAGTCATCACTCTCCTCCTTCTTAACTTTAGAGGCTTTCAAAGTAATATCCTTTTGCTTTTTCGATGGTATGGGGTTAGGACATTTCCTAGATTCATAAGCTAGAAGCCTTCCAATCACCTCACTTGGCTTCATATCCTTGTAACCACTATTTTCTTTTAAAGCCGTCACCTTAGACTCAAATCTATTGGGTAGAGATCTCATAATCTTTTGCTTGATCTTTCTATCCAAATAAGGATCACCAAATTGATGACTTTGGTTCATAATGTCCATCAACATCACTTCAAAGTCATTGAAGCACTTGTTCTCATCCATCTTGAGCAACTCAAATTGCGTTTGGAGAACTTGAAGCTTCGAGTCCTTAACCACATCGATTTCTTCATGTGCAACTTACAGTATATCCCATGCCTCCTTGGCTATCCTAGTATTTTGAACCAACTTGTACTGATTCTCATCCATTGCACATAGGATGGCATGCATTGCCTTCATATTCCACTTCGATGCTTCAAACTCTTGTGCATTCCACTGTGCCTTTGGATTGAGTACATCATCTCCTCCATCAATAAGAGTCATCATGGGTAGAGTGTAGCCATCTTCAATCACCATTCATGCCTTGTCATGAATTTGGCAAATGTATGACTCCATCTTGCCTTTCCAAGAGGCTTAATTCAATCGGGTGAGGAGTGGAGGTCTAGTGCTAGAAGCTCCCTCGTTGCCACCGTTTCCACTCATTGTGTTTAATTAATAAATGATATGAATGCAAATTTATGAATGATCAATACACACACAAAATGCAACACACACCAAAATGAGCAAGGATCCCCTATGTATGTCTAGGAACCTACTCTGATACCAATTGAAACAAACATTAGGGTGTGTATAATATTAATCTAGATGAGGGGTGAATAGATTTTAAACAAATTTACCCAATTTTCGTTAAAGGTCAAGTTTACAAAAATGCCCGTACCTAATTACAACAAAATCACAAGTGTAAAGATTACGGAAATATTAAAGACACTTGAGATAAACGTGGAAACCCTCCAAATGAGAAAAACCACAGGCTGATGAGTGTACCACACTAAAACCTCGAATCCACTAATGGCGAGTGAATTAAAACCTAATCTCTGTTTAAATTCACCACCTCTACCTAATCCCGGCATAAGTGAACCTAGTCCATCTTGCTTTAGATTTAAGCTACCTACTCCCGGAAGCAACACAAGTCTTACTTCTCAATGAAGAGATAAAATATCCTATGTGAATATATGATGATATTCAATGAACAAACAAGGCTAGGAAACCCTATATGCTTATCTAGGATAATAAGATGACAATTAATGCAATCCTAGTTATCAAGAGCTAAATGACATGTTCAAAAAGCTTAGCAAAACATAGATCAAACAATCCTATGAAGCTATCACAATACAACACTCAATCATGTCATCACAACAATCTCTAATTTGTGTTTAGAATATGTTCAAAGAGCATACAAATAATTGAAGAGATGGCTTAGCAAGTAAAACACTTATCTTGTAAGAAGATAGTGAAGAACTTATCAAACAAGATGTGATGAAGCAACCTTATCCATTGATGCACTCTAAATGAACTTAGATGATGCAAGATGAAGTTTTTATGCACATGGGAATGCTTTGAGTGATTAAAAATGAGTTCTTGGAGAGTTTTCCTTTTGAAATATGTTCTAAGGAAAATATACGATATTCTGAAATCATACACGACCTTAAACAAAAGAGTTATATATATATGAGATCAAAACAAAGTGAGGTCGTTTTGGGAAAAACGTTCCAGCTTCCTCTATGTGCGTTGGTGACGTGCGATGGTTGAGTCGTGCAACACCAGCGCATAAACTATTTTTACAATAGGCGCTGGACGACTGGCGCAGCTTAGTGGCGCAACACATATGATGATCCACTAGAATGTTGCGCTGGTGAGGCTGCGCTAGTCGAGTAGCGCACTGCCCATTTTTGCAGCTTTACATAGGTGCAGCAATGCAACTCAGTGGCCCAACACATGCGACAATCCACTGGAATGTTGCGCTAGTGAGGAGCGCTGGTCAAGTAGCGCACCACCAGCGCAATGCATATTTTTTAACACTCAAAACACACAATCAATAAGTTCAAGAGTGATAAAAAATGCATCCTATTCTAATGCCAATCATGACATAAAACATTTAATTCCAAGATGCAAATAAATCAACAAGAGTCATTTAAACCAAAATGCACACAAGAATAAAAACACACCATATATGAATAAGAGTTATGCATGAATTTGTGAGTGTGTGCAACTATCTCTTCAAATTAAGTAAACACAAGAATTTTACCTTCGGTGCTTCTCCTCTTGAGGTTTTAAGAGCCTAAGCTACCCTTACATAATGCTCCAAAAATGTGATTTGTTCACGAAATAAGGCAATCAAAAAATGAGGAATTTACAACATATATATGGGTTGGCTGAAATTTCATTGGATATATATTAGGATAAAAAATCATTTCCTAAGAAGGATTTACTTGGTAGTTAAAAATCCTTTCCTTAGGTAGATTTACTTGGTGGTAAAGAATCCTTTTCTAAGTGAATTATATCCTACACCAAGACTCCTAATCCAACTCAATAGTTTATTTGTAACCATATTAAAGACTTCCTAATAACTCCTTTTATTTATCTACTTATCAAATATAGTCTTTAATATTAATTATACTACTAAAAATAGTATTATTTTTGGATACCATCTCCTATTAGGAAAAAGATTTTGACTTTTAATTAAATAATTAATTAACCAACAAATTAATTAATTTCCATTTAACTAAATAATAAAATAAAAATAACATATTTTAAGTTATTCTTAATAGCCTTGTCGCCCAAGACATGTATATGGGCCATATATTATTTTTCTTATTTTATTAAATCCATTGGACCTTAATAAAGAAGTTCACATGTGAACTAGACCCATTCTTACGAAAAGAAACAAGTTCACATGCCTTAATACAATTCTAGATGGACCCCTAAATTGGTTCTGTAGAATATATCAATTGATCCATGCAAGTTCGTGTGGATAGGGGATATTGGCAGGCTATCTAAATTTAAGCTCCAATAGACACAATCCAATCACAATTAACAAATGATTCACTTAGGTCCAATCTATTTAATTTAGTTCATTCCACTAAAGAACTAAAATTGAACTCTTAAATAAAGATAGAATAAGTTGATGTTACTCATTCATACAATAGACAACCTTATTGGAGAAAGTGTATCCTCGTGAAGAATACCAGTAATCGGCAAGAGCTCATAGACCGCCTATAGCTCTCCAAGTTACCATATTTACTCACATGACCACATTTTGAACTTGGATATTTTGACTTGTCCAGAAACCATGTTTCAATAGACACTATTGAAAACTTAACGTTAAGATTTAATATCCAATACCTTAAAATATCCATATGATGGTATTATACTCTCATTCAATAAATGGAGCCACGATGTCCATATCTATAAATAAAGTCTTCTATCGATTAACAAATGAATACCACCAAACTATCGAGGATAGACTTTGCTATATAATCGTACTCATTGATAGCTTAAATGATAACACTTGTAACCATAAGTCCATCATTTATCTCAGGATTGAGATAGACTCTCCGATTGTCTTAAAATGAAAACTTTTATCCATTGACGGTTCTAGATAAAGTATTTCATTTTGATCCTATTCAATGCACCCAGTGCTCTAGATTCTTTTTCCCAAAGACACCACACTTTGATGATTTTAGACTCATCATAACACATTTGATCCCACTCAAATGCTAGCAAAATAATCTACAACTTTGACAAGATAAAGGCACCCAACCTTTTATCTTAAGTTGTGAATGCTATTCAAGACTAACTAAAGAATTGTGTCTACCTCATACATATCTAGATGTATGAGCAATTCTTCTCTTCTCATAGTCTTTTGACCTTATAATTATTTACTTTTGACAATTATAATAATTAAACTATAAATGTTATAGGATTTGTTAAACTAGAAATCACTTTATTAATATGAAAAGATTGTCAATTACAATATTACACTCTTGCTATCGAGCATAATCCTAACAATTTTCCACTTGCTCTATAGCAGATGTGTCATATCTCTCATCCCCATGTTCTCTAGATGCCCATCAAAACTCTTTCGTGGAAGAGCTTTTGTAAAGGGATCTGCTAGATTTTCTACTAAAGCGATCTTGGTAATCATCACGTCACTCCTATGCACAGTTTCTCTCAGAAGGTGATACTTTCTTTCAATATGTTTCCCTCTCTTATGACTTATTGGTTCTCTCGAATTAGCCACTACTCCACTATTGTCACAATACATAGTGATCTGCTTATTCGCATCAAGAACCACTTCCAAGTCAATCAGGAATCGACGGAGCTAGACAGCCTCACATACGGCAACATACTCGGCTTCCATGGTGGAATTGGCAATACAAGATTTCTTAATACTCCTCCATATGACTGCCCTTCCTCCAATAGTAAACACAAATCCTGATGTTATTCTCCTAGAGTCATAATTTGACTGAAAATCAGAATCTATATACCCAATGGGAATTAAATCCCCTCTAGAGTATACAAGCATATAATCTCTCGTTCTCCTAAGATACTTGAAAATATGCTTAACTGCCGTCCAGTGATCAAGACCAGGTTTTGATTAAAACCTGCTAACTATGACCACAACAAAACAAATATCTAGTCTAGTGCAGAGCATTGCATTCATGAGACTTTCAACTGCCGATGCGTATGTAACCCTACTCATGAATTGCTTTTCATGCTCATTCTTAGGAACTTGTTCTTTAGAAGTTTGATTCCATGTCTAAAAGGTAACATACCTTTCTTGGAATCTTGCATGGAAAACCCAGACAAGATTTTATCTATGTATGAAGGTTGGGATAATGCAATCGTTCTATTCTTTCTATCCCTTATGACTTGGATACCAAGAATATAACTTGCTTCTCCTAAGTCCTTCATATCAAATTGTTTTGCTAACCATTCTTTTATTGATGTCAATACACTTACATCATTTTCGATGAGTAGTATATTATCAACGTAAAGAACTAAGAAAACCAAATTGTCGCCTTTAATCCTTTTGAATAAATCCAAAACTTTTCAAGGCTTGATCGAACCTTATGTTCCAGGATCTGGATGTATGCTTCTATCCATATATGGATCTTTGCAACTTGCATACCCTTTCCTCTTAGCCCTTTTCAATGAATCCTTCTGGTGGCATCATGTAGATGCTTCCATCAAGACTTCCATTAAAGAAAGTTGTCTTGATGTCCATTTGCCAAATCTCTAGGTCTAGAGATGCCGCAATGGATAAGAATATCCTAATGGAATTAAGCATGGCCATGGGAGAGAAGGTTTCTTCATAATCGATACCTTTCTTCTGTGTATAACCTTTAGCTACCAATCTAGCTTTAAAGGTTTCCACTTACCATCCATTCCTCTTTTCCTCTTATATACCCACTTTCACCCCGATGGGTTTTATCCCTTTAGGGAAATCTACAAGAGACCAGACTTTGTTTTTTAACATAAATTCAATTTCGGATTGCATTACCTTTTGCCAATGGTGACAATCAACATCTTCCATTGCTTCCTTTTACGTATAGTGATCATCATCGTCTGGAAGATTCTTTACAGATTCTCCTAAACCGATGTATCTATCGGGTTGTCTAACAACCCTCCCACTACGATGAGGTATGGTTGATTGTTGATCTTGTGTTGGTACGGAACTTACAATTGGGCTTGGTTGCGAAACCTCTTGTGAAATTGTATCTCCTAAAAGTTCATTCAGGACAATTCTACTTTTAGGCACAAAGTTATTCATATAGTCCTGTTCCAGAAATTTAGCATTTGTCGATACAAATATTTTAAGATCTGAAAGACTATAAAAATAATATCCTTTTGTTCCTTTTGGATACCCTACAAATATGCATGTTTCTGAACGGGACTCCATCTTTTCTGTCTTTCCTTTTAACACATGCGCAGGACATCCAAATATCCTTAAGAGTTGTAAGCTAGGTTTTCACCCGGTCCACAACTCAAGCGGTGTTTTAGAAACCGACTTGGATGGTACATCGTTTAGAATGTACATTACAGTTTGTAAAGCATATCCCTAAAAAGAATTAGGGAGATTTGAATAACTCGACATAGACCTAACCATATCCAAAAGAGTTCTATTTGTCCTTTCTGCCACCCTATTTTGTTAAGGTGTGCCTGGTGCAGAAAACTGAGAATTATTCCATTATCAATAAGATATTGCTGAAACTCACCAGATAGATAGTCTCCACCACGATCAGACCTCAAGATTTTCATGCATTTCTCAAGCTGATTTTCTATTTCAGCTTTAAATGCTTTGAACATATCAAAAGCATCCGACTTATGTCTCATGAGATACACATAGCCAAATCTTGAGTGATCATCCGTGAAAGTGATGAAGTACTCATATCTACCTCTAGCTTGGATGGTCATAGGTCCACACACATCAGTGTGTATCAATCCTAAACATTCGTGGCTCTTGCACCTTTGGTCGTAAACGACCTTTTGGTCATTTTACCTTCCAAGCAAGATTCACAAGTTGGTAGATCATCAACCTTTAAGTCACTTAGAGGTCCGTCACTTACCAATCTTTAAATCCTAATAAGGTTAATATGACCTAGGTTCAAATGCCATAGGTAGGTTTCATCTTTTGATAATTTTACTCTTTTATGATTAGGTTCTGTTTATTCTGTATCTAAAAGTGAGAGATATTTCCATGCAAATAGAATAAACCGTTTTCCAATGTACCTTTACAAAAAAAATTTGTTATCTTTACTAATAATAAAATCTTTATTAAAAGTAACCGAATATCCAAATTTATTTAGACAAGAGACCGAAATTAAATTCCTCTTGAATTGTGGTACATAATAAACATTTATTAAAACTAAATGCCTATAAGAATCTAAGTTGATTCCAATATCTCCCACTACACTAGTAGACATCAACGCTCCATTGCCTAAATGTAAGTTGAATTCATTCTCATTCAATCTTTTACTTTCCCGAAACCCCTTCTAGTTAGACCCAAGTTGCTTTTTCTTCTGTTGTTACTTGACCTTCTGACAGGTCTTAACAGTAGCAACTTTACCAACCATATGAATCTCTTGACCCTTGCCTTTCACAAGAATCTTTTTGGCGCTTTGAACATCATGCATCAGGCATTGCAAGGTGTATTCCTTATTGTTCAAGGTGCGGTCCAAATTTGAACAAACCAAAGGAATCCGATAGTAAGTTGACAATCATGTAAAGTTTTCATCTCGCCATCTTTCTCAACACCATTCAATTCAGCAATGTTAAGATGTGCTATGACTTTCATCATGACATCTTTCACACCCAATCCAGATTTCATCCTAAGATTCATAAAAGCAGTCACTGCCTCTTTCTCTTAGTTGTCCTAAACCTCATTGCAAACATCTTATATAAAGACATCATTAAATCGACAGCAGTCTCCTATTCCTTCACGTTACTATTGCAACACGTCGGAGATGATGGCCATAATGTAATGTACATTTAGCCATCTCATCTGAAGACTTTCACTACTGATACTCATCTATTTGCTCCTGAGTAGATTCATTAGTTTGGTGGTTTAGGAATATACAGAATGATCTTATGGTTTTTCAACTTACAACAACCCAATTTTCCCTTTTCCATGTGACATAATTATCATCAGTTAAAGTACTATCTTTTAGAAATATGATTAGGGATAGGGTCATGATTTCTTTATAATAACAAAAATTATATAAGTAAATAATCACGATAAAGCACTTTTGAATATTTATCTTGAATTAAATAAAATAATTCAATCGTAAAAATTCAACGGCGATCCAACACCCATAAATGTCACGCCTCCTTTGGGAATTCATAACATTTACTAGTTGGACTAGGTCCCACCTAATTGTTAACATAACAACCAACATTTTCAATTTTAACCTTGTAATTTTATTAACAAGAACACTTGGGAGGATATTAATAAAACCACATCGAGTGTGTTACCAAGTTATCGACCATCAATATAATCCCTCACGAATATCCCTCATTTGGGAGTAGATATCGTTTGGGCTAATTGTCCAGTCTTTCATTGTAAGGAAGTATCTTGCTAAATTCCATTCATGAATACCTCTTGGGAGGTTATTTACGAAACATAAAGTTCAACTAAACTTGGAGGCAGTAGGTGTTCCAAAACACCTTCTCCCACTCAATTATTTAAGGCATGTGATCAAATTCCAAAGAATGATTTACCAAGTTATCTAAATACCAATTTAGATACTTAAACCGTTCAATGCATGTTCATACCAAAAGAGATATATGAGTGGCACTCCTATTCTATATGACATGTTATCAAACAATGACAAACATTGCAATATTTACAACAAATATAAATAGCTTCAAAAAACTACATGTATTGGAATACAAAATACTCCTTTCTTGGCGAACAAGTCTTCACGCGACCTTCATCGTTCGGACTCTCTTGGCTACCTCTCATGGGCGTACGCACCCTTCGCCCTTACCCATGGGCGTGCGCATGCCACAAACCCATATAGGGCTGCCATTTGCAGCCCATGGCTACCAAAGGGCTGCCATGCGCTGCCCATGCCACAACAAACGTGGCTGCGTGCTCTTTGCACGCAAGTTCGTTGTTACGGCTCGTACGGTCTCAAACTTGTTCCGGTTGCTCTTAATTCTTTAAACCTTTGAGTCTTCGAAACTTGAATATATTACAGAAGAATTTAAATAATAAAATATTGCAGATTTTTTTATTACAATAGTGCAGTTTTTTTTTATTACAACAAAAAAAAAAAAAAAAAAACTTAGCAACTACCAAGAAGGAAATTATGGCGATGATAGACCACCCTTCTTGTTACAATCCCAAAACAAAATACATTGAAATTCTAGGACCAAAATTGAGCAATAAAAAACCACATATAAAACATATATATATATATATATATATATATATATATATATATATATAAATCCATACATTCCAATGTAAATATATATGCGAATACCTAGAGTGTCATCTCTTTCTAAAACATGCATATATACAATAAAAAGAAAATGATTCACGAACACATACATCAACTAATCAAGGGTACAACAAGGCTCTGATACAAATTGTAGGGAAAAAACAGTTCAAAACACAATGGAAACGTGATAAAAATGAAAATTAGGGTTTGCGTATAAATAAAAAAATTCCTTTTTAATAACAAGGACCTTAACCCTAGATTAATTGATGTATAAAAAAAGTATCGTACCTATTTTTTTCGCGACAATTGAAATAGCATCAAATTGAATCCGAAAGATCTTCCAATCCAATCACAAACGTGAATCATCTAGGAGTGGGGGATCCATTTCTTTAAATTGTATACCTGAGGATGGAAACAAACAAAATCTTCTTCTTTGTTAGTCACAATAATCCTCCAAGAGAAAAACCAAGAACGACCAGCCACTTCTGAATTATCAATCAATTTAATTGAAACTCATGTGAACCTTGAATCGATGTTGTACACAAAACCCTTTTGATGCAAAGGATACTAGTGTACTATCGAAAACAAAAACGTTCCCCTTTTTCTCTTCTTAGCCGAATTCACACTATCTATATGAGTTGGTCGAATTTTGTCCAGAGTAAAAACAATATTTTCTCCCTCAAAATTCTCTCTTGAAAATTACTTAGCATGGCCGAAATTCATCTCATAGAAAAACTTAGGCTGGCCAAAATTAACATACGTATATATATAGGATCATAAACCCTCTCCTAAGAAGGATTTACTTGGTTGGGAAGAATCTTTTCCTTAGGTGGATTTATTTGGTAGTTAAGAATCCTTATCTAAGAGGAATTCTATCCTATTATATATATATATATATATATATATATATATATATGGGCTGGCCGAAATTTCATTGGATATATATTAGGATAACAAATCCTTTCCTATGAAGGATTTACTTGGTGGTTAAGAATCCTTTTCTAAATGAATTCTATCCTACACCAAGACTTATAATCCAACTCAATAGTGTATTTGTAACCATATTAAAGACTTCCTAATTTGATTAGATAAATAACTCCTTTTATTTATCTACTTATCAAATATAGTCTTTAATATTAATTATACTACTAACAATAGTATAATTTTACGAGACCATCTTCTATTAGGAAAAATATTTTGCCTTTTAATTAAATAATTAATTAATAAACATATTAATTAATTTCCATTAAATTAAATAATAAAATAAAAATAATATAGTTTAAGCTATTCTTAATAGCCTTGTCGCCCAACACATGTATATGGGCCATATATTATTTTTTTGATTTTATTAAATCCATTAGACCTTAATAAAAAAGTCCACATGTGAACTAGACCCATTCTTACGAAAAGAAACAAGTTCACATGCCTTAATACAATTCTAGTTGGACCCCTAAATTGGTCCAGTAGAATATATCAAGTGACCTATGCAAGTTCGTGTGGATTGGGGATCTTGGTGGGATACCTAAATTTAAGCACCAATAGACACAACCCAATCACAAACAACAAATGATTCACTTAGGTCCAATCTATTTAATTTTAGTTCATTCCACTAAAGAACTAAATATGATCTCTTAAATAAAGATAGAATAAGTTGATGTTACTCATTCATACCCTAGACAACCTTATTGGAGAAAGTGTATCCTCGTGAAGAATACCAGTAATCGCCTAGAGCTCATAGACCGCCTATAGCTCTCCAAGTTACCATATTTACTCACATGACCTCATTTTGAACTTGGATATTTTGACTTGTCGAGAAGCCATGTTTCAATAGACACTATTGAAAACATAACGTTCAGATTAAATATCCAATACCTCTAAACATCCATATAATAGTATTTTACTCTCATTCAATAAATGGAGCCACGATGTCCATATCTATAAATGAAGTCTTCTATCGATTAACAAATGAATACCACCAAACTATTGAGGATAGACAATGTTATATAATCGTACTCATTGATAGCTTAAATGATAACACTTGTAACCATAAGTCCATCACTTGTCTCAGGATTGAGATAGACTCTCCGATTGTCTTCAAATGAAAAACTTTTATGTATTGACGGTTCTAGATAAAGTATTTCATTGTGATCCTATTCAATGCACCCAATGCACTAGATTCTTTTGCCCAAAGACACCACACTTTGATGATTTTAGATTCATCATAACACATTTGATCCCACTCAAATGCTAGCAAAAGAATCTACAACTTTGACAAGATAAAGGCGGCCAACCTTTTATCTTAAGTTGTGAATATTATTCAAGTCTAACTAAAGAATTGTGTCTAAATAATACATATCTAAATGTATGAACAATTCTTCTTTTCTCATAGTCTTTTGACCTTATGATTATTTACTTTTGACAATTATAATAATTAAACTATAAATTCTATAGATTTGTTAAACTATAAATCACTTTATTAATATGAAAAGATTGTCAATTACAATATTACACTCTTGCTATCGAGCATAATCGTAACACTTATAGCATTTATAGTTTAATTATTATAATTGTCAAAAGTAAATAATCATAAGGTCAAAAGACTATGAGAAAAGAAGAATTGTTCATACATCTAGATATGTATGAGGTAGATACAATTCTTTAGTTAGTCTTGAATAATATTCACAACTTAAGAGAAAGGTTGGGCACCTTTATCTTGTTAAAGTTGTAAATTCTTTTGCTACCATTTGAGTGAGACCAAATATGTTATGAAGAGTCTAAAATCGTAAAAGTGTGGTGTCTTTGGGCAAAAGAATCTGGTGCACTGGGTGCATTGAATAGGATCACAGTGAAATATTTTATCCAGAACCGGCTATGGATAAAGTTTTCAATTGAAGACCGTAAGAGAGTCTATCTCAATCCTGAGACAAATGATGGACTTATTGTTGCAAGTGTTATCATTTGAGCTATCAATGAGTACGATTATATAACATAGTCTATCCTCGATAGTTTGGTGGTATTCATTTGTTAATCGATAGAGAACTTCATTTATAGATATGGAAATCGTGGCTCCATTTATTAAATAAGAGTAGAATATCATCATATGGATGTTTTGAGGTATTGGATATTAAATCTTAACGTTAAGTTTTCGATAGTTTCTAATGAAATATGGCTTCTGGACAAGTCAAAATATCCAAGTTCAAAATGTGGTCATATGAGTAAATATGGTAACTTGGAGAGCTATAGGCGGTCTATATGCTCTCGGCGATTATTGATATTCTTCACGAGGATACACTTTCTGCATTAAGATTGTCTAGGGTATGAATGGGCAAAATTAACTTATTTTATCTTTATTTAAGAGTTCAATTTTAGTTCTTTAGTGGAATGAACTAAAATTAATTGATTGGTCGTAAGTGAATCATTTGTTGATTGTGATTAGGTTATATCTATTGGAGGTTAAATTTAGATAGCCCGCCAAGATCCCCAATCCACACGAACTTGCATGGATCACTTGATATATTCTACCAGACCAATTTATGGGTCCATCTAGAATTGTATTAAGGCATGTGGACTTGTTTCTTTAAGTAAGAATGGGTCTAGTTCACATGTGGACTTTTTATTTATGTCTAATGGATTTAATAAAATAGGAAAAATAATATTTTGCCCATGCATATAGGCTTGGGTGTCTAGGGCTTGTAGAATAACCTTATATATTATTTTTTATTTTATTATTTAATTAAATGAAAATTTATTAATTAATTATTTAATTAAAGTCAAAATCTTTTTTCTATTAGGAGATGGTCTCCTAGAGTCATATTATTGCTGGTAATATTATATGTTTCAAATGTTATACTTGATAAGTAGTTAAATAATAGAAATTTATTTTTCTAGTCAAATTATGAAGTATTTGATATCTATTAAAAGTCTAATTGACAATTGGTCAAATTATGAAATTTTCATTTACTCAAAATTTAACTATATTCAATAATTTGTTATTGAATAAATACACTAATTGAGTTGGATTAGTAGTCTTGGTGTAGAAAAGGATTCTTCTTAGAAAAGGATTCTTGTGTGCCAAGTAAATCCTCCTAAGGAATGGATTCTTATCCATCAAGTAAATCCTTCTTAGGAGAGGATTTGGTCTTCAAAATTAAAATGATGAAGAATTCAGCCAATATATATATATGATGGTGTAGAATTCAGCCAACCTAATTTTTAGGGAAAAACATTCGGCCATTACCTTTTTCGTGGAGAGAAATTTTGACCAAGCCCTAATTTAAGGGAGAGAAATTTCGGCCAAGAGAGAATTTTGAGTATAGAGAATCCGGTTCTTGCTCTAGATAAATTCTTCAAACTTTAAAGATTGGTGTGTGAAAATTTGGTAAAGTAGAAAAGGAAGAAAGAGCATTTTTGTTTTCGATAGTGCAGTAGTAGCCTTTTCATCAAAAGATTTTGTGTACAACATCGAATCAAGGTTCACTCGAGTTTCAATCAAATTGAGTGTTAATTCACAAGTGACCTAACGTTTTTTATTTTTCTTCTTGGAGGATAATTGTGACTAACAAAGAAAGAGATTTTGTTTGTTTCTATCCTCAGGTATATAATTTAAAGAAAGGGGGCCCATATTCTTAGGTGATTCACGTTCGTGATTGGATTGGAAGATCTTACGGATTCAATTCGGTGCTAGTTCAATCGTCACGAGAAAAAAAAAGGTACTACACTTTTACATACGTCATTAATCTAGTGTTAAGGTTCTTTTTATTAAAGGGAATTTTTTTTAAATATATCAAACCCTAATTTTACGTTTCCCCTGTGTTTTGAACCGATTTTTCCCTACAAGGTGAGCTATCGATTTCCTCCTTTGTATATTTCACAAGAATTATTATAAGAATGCCTGGGTCAATTCTCAAAAATTCTTAATTGTTCCCTGGGGGAGCCTTCCAAACCATCTAGACCCTAAGTCCGCGAGCGTTTGTGGGAACGCCAAGCACAACAATTGGTTGCGTACTTCACTTTTTCACTTCAATAACGTCTTACATGTTCTTTTGGATCCGTGTTTGCTTTAATTTGCTCAACCTGAGGCATTCTAAATCTTTCTGAGAATTAAGCTTGGAGAATGTTGTTCATGAAGATGCTTTTAGAATCATTGTCCAGTAAATCTTTAAGCCCCTGGTGACCTTCTAACGCTTCTACCTTCTAGGTTAATTTCTATATCAGGATATCGTGCTTCTCTTGTAGCTCGTTAATCAATCCCAATTTCTAATGGTCAATGGGCTTTTATTGGGATCATAGAGAGGGCTTACCCCTTCAGCGTGCTTTACATAGTGGTTGGTCGTTGTCATCTAACAAACTATATCGATCTCGCCTATGAACTTTTCTGTGGATTTCTTCTGTCTCAAAATCAGCATACCCTGTCAACTACTTCTTTCATCTACCTTTTGGATACGTTTTCCCTTTCCACGGTGATCTACTTTTTCTCTACTAGTTTTATAGGGCATGTCTGGGGTCACATCCATTATTGTAGAATGCACCTTGGGGTCTTGGGCCACCATAGGTGTAGACAATTGATATGGAGAGGTTAGATTAGTCATTGAAGTTATATTGATTCCCTATCTAGCGGCGTTTTCAATGACTCTCCGTAAGGACTCTTGGACCTGCTGGAATTTGTCTTGGGAATTCCTTGGGGGATTGTTTTTGAAGGTTATCACGGCACGACCAGCTGAGGTTGGAGTTACGGAGGGCAAGCCTCTTCTACCAATGCTGGCGTTTATTAGGCTAGAATTGTTAACACCACACAGGGTGCCAGAATCCTTCGAGGATTGAATCTTATCTCTATTATCCTCTATTTCACCGCTTCACAAGTCCTTCGAGGTTAACTTATCAAAAGTTAGTTCACCAAGTCCCTTCTTCTAACACCAAATATTGACCGTGATTTTTGGACCACGTAGGATTGATCACGAGTCTAACAAGTTATTGTAAATTGTTATAGATGTTGTGAAGAAAATAGAAAAAACCAAAGTATACAGACACAGATTTATGTGGTAAAACCCCAAGGTGGGGAAACATCTACTATTAGGAAAACATCCATGGTTGCTCGGGACGGCGAGAAGAAATCCACCATGAATAGAATAATTACACACTCATTCTCTCCTTCGTTTTCGGCGTATCACTCTCTCTCTCTCTTTTTATGTATTTTTATGTATCCTTTTTTGTGTGTCTTTTAAAATGAGATTTTGGGTCTATTTATATATGCATAGACCTCTAATCCTCGTTATACAAGTCGGAAAAGGTGATGGAATTTAATTAGGACTGATTACTTTTTGAAGTTGAATTTGTCTTTTTTTTATTTCGAGATCTTGTGTATTGAATTAGAATCTTCATAGGATTCTAGTTGAATAGTCCGTTTAGGCCTTATTTCCTTATTGGTGCACAATTTTCTAGAAGAGCAGAGTTATTGCTGGACTTGGACTCTTTGATATGCAAGAGGAAATAGTAATACTTCCTTATTGGAATGTGGTTCTAGATTCTTTTTTTGAGAAAGATCATTCTTCTTCGTATTTGAGTCGTAGTTGTCTTTAATGTCTCCCATGTGTTGTTTAACTAACCAATCATCTAATTATGACAAGACCTTTTGTTTCCCGATCAGATGTTTCTTTTCCCGATTAGGCTGTGTCTAGCCGATTGTTTAGTTTTCCTGGCCGTTTTGGGTAATCCCTTCTAGGCCCTGAGATCATCTATTAATTGCCTTGGGTTGATCTACTTTGACCATTGTAACATGGTCAATCAAATCACTGTGTTTTCAGGTGATCATGCTGAGTTGTCATGCTAGCAAAAAATCCCTATGACAGTCTTACCCATAGACCTTTTCCTTTTATTATAACAGAGGAGGATGGTTCAATAACATTTGGCTCATCAGATTTATTTTATTGTCCTTAGTCAAAGACTCAAAAATTTGTGAGCTCTTTGAGCAACTAAGTGAGACTGAACATCAGCTTGTTCATCCATAGTTACTCTGGAACTTATCGAAACTCTTCGGAAGAGTCATCAGTATAATGCTCACTTGACTGGGTTCATCAATGGCCCTACCATTGATATTTGCCGTGTTGAAATAGGACATCATGTTCAGGACATGTTCCCAAACAGATGGGCCCTCTTTCATCCGAGCAAGCATTGCAGAATGAATAGCTTTGTGCCTTTTTTGCTTAGAACGCTACCCAAACATTGTCTGCAATGACTACATTATTTCAAATGCAGTTCCCGTTGATTCATGCTTTATGACAAGAACGTTTTTCATACTGGATAACAGATATGTTTGAGCTTTCTCATCTGATTTTTCCTATACCTCACGGACAGTTCATGCAGCATTGGTCGTAGGCACTGGAGTACTTCCTCCATAAGCACAAACTTTAGGTCCTTGGTGACCAAGATTGCATTTATGTTCTGATTCCATTTAGTGTTGTTATCACCAGTTAATTTGTCATTGGCTAGGATTTATAATAGTGCAGATGACCTGACTGAAAAAACATAAATTAAGATTTCATTCAATCATACATTCAAAACATGTGTGATTGTTCGGTATAAAATTAAACATGATGCATGAAAATGTTTTATAAACATAAACAACCCTAAGAAAACATTGTTTCTATGCCATGACAATCCAACATACCACAAGCAAGTGCCGCCTTAGGGTTGGTCAAATTCTTGCATGTTGGATCGAGACCTTCTCAATCAAATGATATACAAAAAATAACTCTTATTCCAACACAATTCAACCATCATTTATTTAGTCAGGTTTTTAATAAACCAATTTAATTAAAACCTTATGAGTGTAACACATAATTTCAGATCTCATGAGCTTAACTCGAGAACTGCCGTCATAGGGTCTGTCAATCCCGAAATCCCCTGATAAATCCTATTCGTTAGGAAGTCAACCTTGGTGTTGACTCATAAGGAAACCCTCATTAAGAAGTATGAAAGCAAAGCCATCATGAGGCCCCACTCGAATCTCACGATATTGAACTAATGATGAAGACTGCAGGATATAATGACATATATCCCCTCCTACTCACTATTTTATAATTTTGGTTTATTAAATTTATTAATGCACCTAGATTAAACTAGATTAAATGGTTAATTTCAATGTAAGTGTCTAGTGCATTAATAACAAATTATTAGAATCCCATTCTAATAATTAATAAACTAATTCGATTTTTAAATTAGTGATAATTCTAATCTAAGTAAACTATTTACTAGGACTAGAATTATTAAATGTATATTTACCAAAATTTAACTATTAAAACTAAACACATTATTAGGTCTAATTATTATTAGGGATTTAATCAAATTAATCCTAATACTTATAAAGGACCCTACTAATCTAACTAATTAAACTCTTTAATTAATAGATTAGTTATTAATGAGAAATACCAAGTTTTTACTCCTAAAAACTAATCCCATTAATTTATAGCCATTTTTTGTGATTTACCCATTTTAATCAAATTAAAAATGAAGCACATAAATATTAATGGCTATAATGCATGTACGATATATCAACATATATATATTTGTGCAAGCACACGTAATCTAAATGATATGTGTGTGCATGGAAATTCATCAATCATAACATAATTGAAAGCATACATGAGTTGACCGAGTATCATGGCTTATTTAACCTACACAAAAATAAATCTAATTATAAAATGTTTTCTAAGGCATTCTTTGGTCTTCTTGTAATTTCGAATCTTCCGGTCATAGTCTGTCTATCCTGTCAAAGTTATTATGGCCAAGTCTTAGATGCCATAGATACGTTTCATTATCTGGAGAAATTTTCAATAGAGGTATTTGCTCCATCTTAACCCCATTGTATGGAGCCATAAGTCTCTGGACTCGTTCAAGGTATGCTACCATATTGTCATCTTTAGCTTGATAGAGCCCAATTACCTGGTTGACTACCAGGTGTTAGTCACTCTTGACGTGGAGATAATCATTCCCAAGTTCCACAACCACCCTCATTCTTTCTAGCAAGGCCTCATACTCTGCCTCATTGTTGGTAGTGTTGAACTTAAATCTAATACAGTGGTAGGATTCGACCTTATCCAGATTAGTTAGGATGATTCCTACTCTGCTTCCTGCTTGGCTAGAAGCTCTGTCTGTATGCATGATCCATACTCCTCGATCAGTAGGCCAGTCTGCCTGTTCCCGATCTTGCTGGGGGACTAAGTCCATGCTTGAAGTGGTACGAGGATCGAGGATCGTGGATCGTGGAGTATTCAGCCACAAAGTCTGCAGGAGCCCAGACCTTGATGGTAGTTCTAGCCTTGTATTTGATATCGTACTAGGTGAGCTCGAAGGCCTATAGTACCAGTCTCCTCGATACATCCCGTCTTTAATGGTGGTTCTGGCCTTATATTTGATATTGTACTGGGTGAGCTCAATGACCTATAGTACTAGTCTCCCTGATACATCTTGTATTTGTAGAAGATGGTGTAGAGGTTGATCGGTAATGGTTGCTTGAAATCCTGTACATAAAAAACAATACTCGCAAGTGTATGAATCATAAAGAAACGTACAGTGGTGAGTAAGGATCTTTCCCACGAAGACTAGAGATTTAATGGTTGAAAAGTAGTTGTAATTAAAACTAAACTCAAAGTAACCAAGAGATTGTTGCTTGATTGAAATAAACTAAAAACTAGATTAAATTAAACTAATGAAAGCAATTGAAAAGATTGGGTTGTGATCAAGGGTGAGAAGGCACTAGGTCATCAATGATCCCCAATTATGAACACTTAAAGTTTGGAATTAATTTGTAAACAAGATTCAATCAATTCTAGGGTTCATTCTTTGTCTTTAATGTGATTATTACCGTTCGGTCACGGGTTGAGTCACATGATCCCAACCTCTATCCATTCTTTGTTCTAGATGTTAACAATGATCGGAAACCCATTAAGTGTAAGAAATAAGAACCAAATTCTATTACTTTTCCTTCGTCCAGTTAAAGATAAAATTCATTCATTCAAAATATCATTAACTAAGATCAAAATTGGTCCACTCTAACCCTAATTCTCAGATAGTATTAATCCTAAAATCATGCCAAATAATCATTCACCCTTTGGTTCATGTGTTAAAAAATTACAATTAATGAGGATTAAGTAGTTAAGAACAATGAATAAATCAAGAATTGAATTGATGAAAAAATAATTAATCCAAACATGAGCATTCACAAAATGTTCATAGTGATTCCTATGTTACAGAATTAGTTACACATCATGAAAATAAAAAGACAACAGAAAGAAATGATAAAACCCATTGATATCTTCAGGTCTTCAATTGAAATCTTCTTAGTCTTTGAATCTTCGGATGTGCAAGATGGTTAAGAAAATTATATTGTGATGTGAAGAGGTATGGAGAAGTGGTCTGTAAGTTGTGTGTATTGTCGGTGTATAAATTTCGAAGATCATGATGTGTTTAAATGGAACACTAATTTGAACGAAATCAGAAATCTATCTCTATTATGGAGTTCCCCACTGTTGTGACCACCACTGTGGGTGGCACAGTGGTCCTAACAATAGGCATACTTCTTGGGCGAAAAGCTTTGATACCGCTGTGGAACATAGCGGTCATGCAACGGTCATCGCCTGTATTCGTAGCGCTATCTCATCACTGCGATAATTCACACCGGTAATATCAGCGGTTAGGGGAAATTATAGATAAGTCCCTCAAATCTTCAATAATTTCCATTTTCATCTAAAATTCTCCAAACACCTCACTTATATCCAAGAACCTGAAAATGCTCAAACAAACAAAATAAAAACCCCCTAAATAACCCGAGAAGCAAGCAATTGATTGAAGGAATGGGGGTAAAAAACATATATATAAAATGACCGATCAAATATCCTCAAACCAATATTTTGGTAGCCCTCGGGCAAAACTAAAAGAAAAACAAAAATTAAAAACCAATCCTAGAAATAAAAATCCTAACTAAGCCACTTTCAAAGGGAACATGATAGCATTGAGCTTATGCTACAAGCCTTTAAACCTCTAAGCTGCCCTAGTATGAGGAGTTTTTCTCCAAAGGGTTTACAACTACGATGCCTACAAACGTATCCTTTAAATACCAGTCATCCAAAATACATCCGAAATTTGCCCATATTAAAACAATTCATGCAAAAGCCAATACACAAAGACTAAAGTTGAGTCACAAAATTGAATGCATTGCTCAATTGAAATGAAAAGTCCATACTCATTATGTTCAAGTTTCAAAGTCAAATTCGCTAAATACCATAGATGTAATTCGCCTTGAATTTAAATCTCACAGGATATCTCTCAATATTTCACACAACCTAGGCAAATACACTTATCAAGCATATGCGGTAGAAGTTATGCACACAAAATTATCTAGTATTGATCGCATAAGAATATATATATAAGAAAGAATGCATGACTTATCTATAAAAGATCTCACGGAAAGAATCAAGCATATGAATAAGATAAACACATGATTTACTTTTGTTTTCATAGCAAGAATAACCAGCAGATCAGTTAGACTTTCATTAAGGTTGTAACGAGGCCATGGGTGAAGGCTAAAAAAGAATGGGAATTTGGGAATTTGAAAACATAGGACCATACCATGAGAGTCTTCAATTACCTTTACGGCTTTATACAAATCCCTTGGACTTCATTGCAAGTGGAATATTGCCACTTAACTATCCATTACTTCAAAAATTCACCATTCTCTTGCATATCAATCTCTTTTTGAGTAGATATGACCTTTGCAATCTAATTGACTTAATTGCACTCATTAACAATCTATTTTCTGATTCCCTCATCACACCATTTATTTTGGTGGTAATATTTTTTGAAATACTTTGTACTCCATAATAAAAAAATTACATAAAATTTTTTAACTATCACACTTACACTTTTGGATTGAATGTTGCTCTTTCTTCATTGACCTCTACTTGAAATTTGCACAAATATTACGAGCAAAACTATCATATCTCCTTCACATTCTCAAAGCATGATCCCAAGCTATAAGGTATGGCTATAATATAGGCTACATGGGTTATAGTTATTGTGGTGAAGAAAGAAAAAGGCTTATTCAGTGTTTGGCTTCGAACAGGGCTATAGAGCACACACACAAGGGTAGAAAATATTTAAGGCCTTTCAAGTGAGTTAAAGCACACATAGTCTAATCATCACTTTCGATAGTTTGACTTACTCAAGATCAAAATTAACATGTGAATTCTTTTAAGATGAAAGTTCTATAATGTTCAATGAACAACTTATAAAGATCGAATCTAATGCTAAGAACCTATGAACTTTATGTTCACTTTTTCGGGTTTGTGAACTCTCAAGGGTAGTCTCCACTATTAATCATGGTTATCCAACCAAGCATCTTATATACTATCACATAGAAAGCATGTCATAAATTTTGAAAAATGCAATGCAATACTCTAAATGGCAAGAAGTTAGGGTAAACTCAGTGATTAATCCATATTATCTCTAGGGCATAAATCATAGTATCTCATCATGGTTAATTCACGAGAAAGAAAGACTCTAAAACAAATTTTTTTAAGCTTTTTAAAAAAATTGGAAGACTCAAGATTGCAATATTGACACCCCCAAACCTAAACCCTACATTGTCCTCAATGTAAAAATTGAAGTGTACGATAAAATGGGAAAAGAAAAGAAAGAGCAATATTATAATAAACAATTCTAATCATAAAAACTAAATCAAACAATAAAAAATTGTAATAAAAAAAAAATAAAAATTCAATGTACTAAAAACTAAAAGTGAAAGAAAAAAAAAAGAATAAAAAACATTTCAGCCCATAGACACAAGTTCGTCTACAATAACTTCCGGTAGACTCAATCATCACTATCATTGGGAAGGATCTCCGTGTCATATCCACTTGGATCAACTCCATCATACTGCCGACTTCCAATCCTATGGTCCATAGTAGTAAAACCTGTATCAGGATAAGAGTAGCAGGGTTTTAATAATTGGTGTAGAAGGCATAGCGACTGAAACAGTGGTCCCCTGAACACCATGATTGGAAAGCTCCAAAGCCCCCATCCTTGTAATATTATGGTGAACTCGTCCTTCATCGCCCCCCTTAAATCTTCAATACCTGTATCTATTTACCCCTTCATCGAGTTGAGCATGTAATCCACTCACTCGGGCCTCTACTGAGATAGTCCAGTGCTGGTATCAGGAATAGGTCTCGAAACTAAAGCATATCTAGACTGCTGGAATTGTCCCATAAGCTATTGATTCGTGGCCATAGCATCATCCATATCAAATCTATCCATATCATCCTAATCAACTGTAATACCTGAACGATGTCACTTTTAGACATTGTTCTAAGACATCAAGTTAAGCGAAGGAGTCTTGATCACTGTAGCAGTATCACCTTCAATACCCATCAAAAGTGTATCGGCTCACATATCTATAATCAAACAAGGAAAACCATCTGGAATCTATCCGTCTCCCACACCTTCAGATCTCCCCCTCTTGATAGAATAAAGCAGTTGTGCCGCTTCCTTAAAAATCTCCCATCTTGAAACAAATAGGTACCAAAAGGCCGAATCGAAAAGTAAATCCTTCAGCAACAGCTTATTCTCGTTCTATCCTACCCATCTATCAGTACGAAGCTCGCTATCTAGAAAGAAGGTGTTAGGATAGCCCTATGGTACCTACTGAATAAGTGGTAATTCAAAATGAGTATGGATATTCTCAATAGAGATCACCATATGTACCCCTCAGACAATAAGAACATTACTAGCATTGAATTGGTCTTCAACCATGCAAGCGCAAATTGTGTGAATCATACTAATGTTGGCAAGTGAGGGTTGTTGAACATATTGAGTCTATAGCCTGGAAGTTACTACCTCCGAAATGGATGTATCACTAAGGTCCACCAAATCAATTCTTCTCTTGAGTATAAATTTCTGCACTGCCAAATCTCTCATCAGTTTCCTGAATTGGCCTTTTATCTCACTTCTTGTTCGAACCATGAGAATCAACATGACCCCAGTAAGTTGTCCGTACCATTGGAAAAATACACAAACAAACATAAACAAGTAGTTAACTAGAAATACGCTTAAAGTGAGGAATTCCAGTCAACACCCTCAAGACCACTACCGATTAGGTCATAATAGAGGTAGGTACCTTCAGTGTCAGTTTTAAAGTGAGAATGTGGAGTTTGAGTTGGAGGAAATGCCAAGAGGTATCAATGAATTAAGTAGACGATATTGATATATGAATAACTCGAAAGAATAGTTACAGTGATAGTATGAATCTCTCAAACTCTCTTTTTCCCTCAAACCAGGCTGGAGATGGTGAATTTGTTCACATCGATAAGTGAAAAATCCTCTCACTTATGGGGATAATCTCACTCAATTCTGGGCACAGAATTGAATACTCCGATCGAAATCTGAAATATGCCTTTCGTGACTTAAGTTTTCGATCTCTGATTTTTTGATGCCTTGTCTTGATCCTGATGCCGCCTTTTAACCCCTCTCCATTATCAATCAAATCCTTGTAATTTAGACCAATTGATTGGCTGTGTTATCAAAAGTGATTGGCGTAGATGGAGGGAACCAAATTACGTGAATGAATGATGAATCCATTGACTTATAGGGTCCCAGTATAGCACTTTCATGGTTAAAGGGGTCAACCCTGTATTCTGTTATAGCTTGGAAGTGAATTATGACTCCGTGTGCTGATGGCTAGGTACTTCGAGGTACCGGTCCGATGGTGTGGCTCTTGATCAACCATACTAGAGCTTTCCGATGAACTTCCTCCTTATCAGATGGATAAAATATGTACCTTGGAGAGGTGGCGTGATAGAATCGAGGTCCTCGGGTACTAGTCGGACATCCTAGTATCAAGTTACTAAGCGGAAGATGCCGTGATACTAGCTTGCCTTGGTATCCAGCAGTTTCTGGAGATTTGAATGTTGATCCTCTTCTAGATAGTGATGTTGAGGTAATAGGCGAACCGGTATCTCGAGGCGGGTTGTAGCAGGTAGACCTTAGCAAGTATCAGAAGGTGCATCCTACCAGGCAAATATGGGTGGAAAATTTTCTTTGAACCCTTGCTAAAAATGGTTATTAATAGAAGTCGCCATGACTTGAATATCAGTGGTTGGATGGGGTTAGAGTTAGGTTTTCATGATCAATTAGGAAATTTTCCGTTTATGGCTATTAACTAGAATTTGGGAGGAAATCTTCACATTAAATGTGTGGGACACGTGTCGAGCTCGAGTTCATTCACCTCTTTTGAAAAAATAAAAACGTTTTTATCGTCGCACATATCTTGAAGTTGCTCTTTCTTCTGGCCAAAAATATCATCCCTCGAATCACGCTTCTGTCATCGGTTACTATTCCATTCCCTTTATTTAAGCACTCAGCCCCTTTCATCTTCTTCACACCTCAAAATTCCTCTTTTGAATTTCAAAACCAAAAATCTAGCTCACTCAATTATCTTCATCTTCGTATTTAACCTTCTATCTTTCAATCTTTAATCGATAACTACTACCATGTTTTCGTCGGAGAATGACAGTGTCGATAGAATCATCTAAGGTGGCTCCTCAAACCTTGCTTAGGGAAAGAGGGCTTGCGAAGAAGATAATGGTGGAGAGGAGGTCCTTTGCTCCAACATCGTCGTTTAAATTGAAACGCAGCTATAGCAGTCGAGTTTTTGAATAACCCTGATACCCTGCTTGAGATAGTCAATAAGGACTCAAGTGAGGCGTCAGGTAAGGTCAGGGTCGGTAGAGACCTAGCCGGAGTTACCATAAGCATGTTAGGAGAGGTGTTCACTCTTCTTTATAACTTTCGAGTCATTCCCGATTCCACTACTACGATTACCTCAATCCAGTGTCTGAGGGTGAAGTTCTTGAATCTAGACACGCTCACGATCATTATCCCACACCTGGAGTATGATGTGTACACTCTTTCTCTAGGCGAGCTTCTAATTCATACTGTTACATTTGATAGTGGAGTTAGATTTGAAATAATGTGTACAAGGTTATACTAAACAACCTAGAGGGGCGGGGGGTGAATAGGTTGTCTCTAACTTTTGATAAATCTTTCGAGAATAGTGACAAAACCTTGATTAGCTCACAAATTAACATTCAACATGAATGTTATGAGAAAACAATATATTCATGTATGCTCAAATCTCCACTCTTAGTCTACAAAACATACAACAAAAATCAATGTATCTTATGAACAAATATATTCAATGTAGACAAACTTCCATAAGTTGTACTTAGAGTATTACAATGTGGTACTTTACAACTTGAATGGAATATCACAAGATACAAAGTTATCTAACATACACAAACAATATTGTGTAAGGAATTCAACTTACATATAAAGTTCTATCCACATTATTTAAATAACAATTATCAATATAAGAGAGATAGGAATAGAGAAAAGTTGACACAAGATATAATGTGGTAAACCTCCGAAGAGGAAATATCCACGGGTTAGCAACCACCGGCAAACAAAATCCACTAGTAGATAAGAAAAGTACAATCTCTCAAGCGACCCCTTCACCTAGAAACTACCCTTCTATCCGACTCATGAAGATGTCGCCCTAATGCTCAACAATCTGAGGCATCACACCTCTTGTCAAGACTTCCTTGCTCACCTTATCTGATCGTCACGACCCAAGGCAAGACTTCTTACTCAACTATCTGAGTCCTCCCGACTCTAGTCAAGACTTCCTCACTCACCCTTTCCGGATCCTCATGACCCTAGGCAAGACTTCTTGCTCGACTATCCGAGTCCTCCCGACTCTAACCAAGACTTTCTTGCTTGACAATCCAAGGTCTCAAACCTCTTGCAAAGACTTCCTTGCTCAACAACATAGGTCTCACACCTATTGTCAAGACTTCCTTCTTACAAGGCATCTAGGTGATCATGAATGCAAAACGCAAACAAGCACACAACATAGAATAAGATGATCAACAAATTCTATGGAAACTAGAATTAATCAATAAGCACACAAAGCATATTTTCTAGTTTATAATCCAAAAGTGACACCACACAAGATGATGCATGAGCATAAGAAATGTATGGATTAGGTACACTCCATGAAGATCTAGACATAGACAATAAAGTTCACAAAACAAGATTGTCTAGATCTTATGCATGAATATAAATCTAGAGCATGCCAAATTTCCAAACACACACTTTAAACCTAGATTTTATTCATGTTGCTAAAGCTTGAAATAAAGATGTTCATGAAGTACATATTCAAGACTTTAGTACTAACACAAAAATGCTAGAAACACAAGATATGATAAATCAAATCTCTATCAATCATTTAGAGCATATATTCACAAAATAGTTAATTAAACTTTAATAAACTCTAAAATAAAATCAAATGTGCTAATCCTAGTTCTATTCAACAAATGAGTTCTAGCACATGATAGGACTATTAATCATGAAAATAAAGTCAATCAAAGCACAAATAGTCCTAGATAAGATGCTAGCACAATACAACTCACAATCATGTGAAAACATAGGTTTGATTGAAACCTAACTCACAATCAAGTTTCTAATTAAGCACAACTAGCATTTAATTGAAGATCTATCACTCATCAACATATGTTCAAGTCAAATACACACAAGTAGGAAGAAGACCCAAGGTATTTGAACATTAGAATTAAGGAAATCAAAAGATAAACCAATACCTTGTCAATTTCGAGTACAGTCACGAAAATGGTGTGATCCAACAGAAAAACTGAACAAATGACTTCAAGGTTGCTTGGATATGATAGAGGACTTCAATACGAAACTTCTCCAACTTGAATCAGTCAAATCGGATAAGAAATGAGAGAGATATGGTGATTCAAAGTTAAGAGAAAAAACCTGGAAATTTTCTGCACTACATTTTCTTTTTCCTTGGTTTCAAATGAGAGAGAGAGGAGATATATAAAGGAGAGGGAAGAGATATATGTGAAAAGACCAAAGCTACCCCTTTAAGATGCTTACCCAAGATGGTGCATGTGCATCTCGGGGCAGCAAGGTGTTGCAGCCGAGATGGCCACACGCCATCTTGGGCTTGCACCAATGCATGGCCTTTGGCCATGGTGCAAATCCCTTGCACTCCTCGCGCGTTCTTCAACCGTTCTCCGGCCTCCGAACTTGGAATTTGAATCCATTTGTGGATTACGAACCATAACTATCTCATGGACATGGAAATATAAGATACTCAACCCAAAAAATAATAATTTGACTCGATATACGAAGGCGAAGACAATGTATGCAACATGAGTTGAAAGTGTAGTATCTTTTGACTTAGAACTTGAAATCAATAGTATGAGTAACCGAAATGACCGAAACTCAATCAAGAATGATTTAAGACTTAAAATCAAGTTCAATATCAATGTTATACAAACATATACACATACAAACACAATTCACACTAGAATGCAAACTACATAGAGATAGTCCCCAATCATGCATTTTCCTAAACATGTTATTTCCATACCAATGCATGAACATTCATCTTCAAGTGTGTGAATGTGTTATAAATGGTACACAACGATGTAGGGACACAAATGTATGATATGTGTGTGTGCCTAAGCCTTGAAAGAGAAAAGAAATGTCTTAACATACCTTTGTAGAATCATGAAGCACTTTTCCCTTTGAAGACTTCAACTTGCTTGAATAGTTGTCATCTCTTCTTTGAAGCTTGAATCATCATGAATCCTAGACAACTAAACAATACAAAGGAAATGTTGTTTTGATATAGAATAATGCCAGCATAACTCATAAACCTAACAAGATTGTCTTTCCACTTTACATTTTGCTGGACGTTCAACGTTCTGCAACTAGCTCCTCTACAGCTAACACTGGAGTTTTAGAGACACTAGGTTAGCTTTGTCGTATTGTGGAGGGAGCAATACGAGAAAGATAACCTCAATAGAGAACTTGAACTAGATGAGCTGATATATGTGTTCTAGGTTACCGCCAACTCTCTTGGTCTAAGAGGGTAATTTTATACCGGCCAAGAATGATTTGAAGTTTATAGTACCGGAAGCTAAGAAGAAGAACACCTCTTTAAAGGAGGAATGGGTTGTAGTGGGTGGTGATTGGGGCAGCTTGATTCACATCGAGGGGATAGAGTTCAAGGTTCCCACCAGATTCAGTGACAAACAAGTCTGGGAGAAAGTTACCCTCTCCACAAAATCGAAGGCAATCCTAAAGTCCATCGTTGACCAATCATGATGTTCTGCTAGAGAAGGGCATCTCTTACTATAACTGGCAGGATCTTGGACCCGATTGGCACTAGTGAGTACCCGATGAATCAGTACAGCAGTGTGGTACAACAGTTATAGATGCACTGTTTCAAGTTAAACCTCTCCAAGGTGTCATTAGTGAGGATATCCATGCTGCTACCGATGTCTATGAAGACACGGTGGACCAGACAATTAGCAGTCTCTATGGTGACAACCATGGGGTCGTCATAAGGATGCATTGTGTTGTGCATATCATTTTAGGTGAATTTGATCTGGGCTGACTGGGAGGTTCCTACTAGTCCCTGGCTAACCATGAAAACGTCTCGCTTCTTCTCCATATGGGGTACCTTCCTGGAGTGGTTATTCCTAGAATTGTTTAAAGGCCTTACCAAGGTAGGACCCTCACTAATTGTGAGAATGACTTGGATCTGCTACATTAGATCCTTACCCGTCATCTTTCTTCTTTCTGTATCTTTTTTAATCTCTACTAGTACCTCTTTCCTCTTTTAGTTGCTGTCCCACACCTATTGTAGAAATTTCTTTAAGCAACCGTTTCTCACCAGAGCCTTAATTTCATTACACAGGTTGTAGCACTTCGAGGTGTTATGTCCTACATCCTAATAGAAATCGTAATACTTGTAGAGATTCCTTATGTCAACTGGTGCTTTGATAGGATTAGGCTTCCTGAGTAGCCCTTTATCTCGAATGGCGAGGTAGATCATCTCGTGAGATGCATTAATAGGGGTGTAGTGGTTGTACTCCATCTCTTCGTAGACTATCGGGGATACCTCTTTAGGAGGAGGCGAAGCTCGATGAGGGGTTCTCCTTGCTGGGTACCGCTCCCACTGAGGTTAAAAAGGTAGGGGCAGTACGTAGACCGGTTGAGAGGTATATTCTCAGCCTTCTTGACCGACATAAACTTTGGTGCTTCTTTGCCAGCCCTCAGGTCATTGTGCTCAATCTTGATCTGAAGTTGTTAATCTATCTTCACATGCTCAAGTGCCCTACCATAGGCCTCTCGATACATCTCCATTGTTCATTTGGCAAGCGATTGAAACAGCTTACCAACATAGAGATTCCTTCTGAAATTAGTCAAGGTCTCTTTTTCTGTAAAAACTTTCATCTTAATGACTTGTTTAAAGAATCTCTCCATATAAGATTGGAGCGATTCAATCTGCTCCCAGACCATGTACTGTAGGTGGATGGGGTCCTTTGGATGTGGCTTGATTCCATGGAATTGAGCACATAAATCATTAGATAGCTTTGTAAGTAAATCAACTCTCCCTACCGGTAACTTTCGGAACCAAGTCTTAGCGTAGTCTGTCAGCATGGTTAGGAACATCCTACACATGGTAGCCCGAGTTACATTCTGGGCCTCCATTTGTTGCACGAAGCTCTCTATGTGGCTTAAAGGATCCTTTGTCCAAGAGTATTTGTTAGCAGGAATCTTGAATTTGGGACAAAGGGGGCATTCATCTCACCTAACCGATCTTTCCATATTTCCTGATGCTTTCCTTTCTACAATTCCTTGACCTCCTTTACCATTCTGGCTACCTGGTCCTCCAGGCTCTTGTTCCAAGCATTCTTGGATTCGACCTTAAAGTCCTCATTACCAAACTCATTTGATGTTACAGAGGCTTCGTCTCGGTTCTCCTCCTGAGGGGGGTTTTCTTAGGTACTTCTCATCTTCCCTCCCACAGTAAATCGAGGTTGTCTTCCCACAGCTACTGGTTGTACCGATTGTACCAGTTGACGAGGTTCCCTAAGTGGGAGGTCAAGAGCTGACTTCACTTATCGAGGTTGGTAGCTCAACGGTCTATCCAGTGTTGGGGGAGCATGTCCTAACCCCTTTATAAATGAGGGAAGGGGTATTAGCCTCACGTGGACTGGTACCGGTGGTAGTGGTTCCAACCTGTCAAAGGCAGGTACCCTTGTACCTGGCCTACTAGTATCTCATCTATCCTTTAGTGGCGTGAGTTGGGGAGTTTTGCCTTCCATGGATAATCTGAGGCATACATTCTCCACAAGACCACGACTTGCTACTCCCAAATAGTTTGGCTACCACCAGGCGACTGGGACCTAGGGAGTGACCTGTGTGGTAGCAGGTGGTGCTGAAGTAGAGTTGTGGTGTTTTGATTTCTTCCCTTTCTTTTGAGCCTTCCGGATGGAGGCTCGGACTGGTGCCCTGATGCTTTGGGCTGCCCTTGGAAGGATCTAATCCTCATTGTGTTTTATACTACAAAACAAAATTTGATTTCACATGCTTTCATAAGAGGTGTGGAAACTTCTTATGAGGAATTCTAGTCAACAACCTCAAGAATGCTACCAGTTAGGTCGAGATTGGGGTAGTACCTTCGGTACCAGTTTTGATGTGAGGAGATGGAGTTTGAGATGGAGTAAATGCAAAGAGGTATCAATGGATTAAATGGACGACATTGATTTATTAAATAACTTGAAGGATTAATTACTGTGATAGTATGAATCTCTTAAAATCTCTTTTTCTCTCAAACTAGGTTGGAGATGGCGAATTTGTTCATGTCTATAAGTGAAAAATCCTCTCACTGATGGCGATAATCTCACTCACTTCTGGGGAAGGAATTGAATACAACGGTCGAAATTTGAAGTATGCATTTTGGGACTTAAGTTTTCTATCTCTGATTTTTCGATGCCTTGTCTTGATCATGGCGCCGCCTTTTAACCCCTCTCCATCATCAATCAAATCCCTGTAATTTAGACTAATTGATTGGTCGCGAGATGCATTGAAAAGAGTGTAATTATTGTATCCTTCATACTCTCTGGCTATCTGTGCTACTTCAGTAGGTGGTGGCGTTGCTCGAGATGTTATCCTTCTTGCTGGGTAACGCCCCCGTTGAGGCTGGAAAGGTAAGGGCGGTACATGGACCAGTTAGGAGGTTTGTTCTAGACCTACTGGACCGGTACAGGATTAGGAGCTTAGCATTCCTCATATCATCAAGATTTATCTTAACCTAGAGTTGTTCATCTATCTCCACTTGTATGAGAGCCCTATCATAATCCTATCGGTATGTTTCAGGCGGATGCTTTTCAAGAGATCTGAACAGTCTGTCAGGGTCTCTTTCTTAGCGAAGTCTACCATCTGGATCACCTCTTTATGAAACCTCTCCACGTATGATCTGAGTGATTCATCCCGCTCCTAGATCACGTACTCCAGATGGATGGGATCCTTGAGGTGAGGATTGATACCCTGAAATTGAGCATATAAGTCATTGTTAACTTAGTAAATGAATCTACACTACCTGTTAATAGTTCGTGAAAAACATCATGTCTTAATCAGTTAGCGTGGTTAGGAAATTCTACACATGGTGCCCCGGGTAGCGTTCTGGAGCACCATCTACTGTATGAAGCTCTCGAAGTGGATCAAGGGATCATCTGTTCAAAAGTACTTATTAGCATGCACTTTGAACTTTGAGGGACGCTCTATTTCCCTGATTCTTTTGGAGAAAAGGGCATTCATCTTGCCCAAGGTATCCTTCTGATTCACTCGGTGCTTTCTATTTTTTAAGCTTCTGGATCTTCTTTGCCATCTGAGCTACTTGGTCCTGTAGGTGCTTTTTTCCATCGTTTTTAGACTTGACCATAGAATATTTGTTGTCAGAGCCCTCTGATGCTATGGCGGCTTCATCTCGGTTCTCCTTCCGGTGGGGATTCTATCAGTCTCTTCTTCTGGTACTTCTTGCGATGGATCGAGGTTGCCTTCCAGCAGCTGCCGGGTGGGCTGGGTTATGAGGTTCTCTAGGTGGATTGTCAAAGGCTAACTTCTAAAAATACAAACACGGTTAATTTACCTTAAGCTAACGTAGAGTGGGGTGAATAGGTTAGTACACATTTTTCATTCCCTTGAAACAAACTTATGTTAGTCCCTCTAGATAGCTTGTATCATAATTTTTATAAACCAAACACAACCAAAATCAATCTAATAAAAATATGCTTGGTCAAACAAAGTCAATGTAAATAACAACTTGTATGTGCTACAAACTTATTTTTTACATAGGCTATTAAACAAAAGCCTTTAACAAGTTCAAAGTTTGATATATAATAAATATCAATTACATGACAAGATACATATATCAACACATATACAAATATGAAGAGATAGGGATAGAGATAGTCAACATATGATTTTTACGTGTTAAAACAACAAAAAAGGAAACATCCAAAGGTTGATTCCACAAACATCGACAAACACATTTCACTAGTAAGATAAAAAGATACTATCTCTCAACTAACTTACTTCACCTAGAAATCTAACCCTCAACCCTACACAATAAAACATATGCCACCTTGCACAAATCGAAGAATCACTCTCCGAAATGTGACTTCTAATGCTCAACTTGAAGAAAAACTCTCCAAATGACACTTCCAATGCACAAGTCAAAGAATCACTCTAATACATGTGACTTCCAATACACAATCCAAAGAGTCACTCTGACAAATGTGACTTCCAATGCACAACCTGAAGAATCACTCTCCAAATGTGACTTGCAGTGCACGACTTTAAGAATTTGTAGGGAAAAAAACGATTCAAAACGCAACGGGGGCGTGAGAAATAAGAAAATTAGGGTTTACGTATAAATAAAAATTTTCCCTTTTAATAACAAAACCCTAACCCTAGATTAAGTGATGTATATAAAAAGTATCGTACCTTTTTTTTCTGACAATTGAACTAAATTGAATCCGTAAGATCTTCCAATCCAATCACGAACATGAATCACCTAGGCGTGTGGGCTCCCTTTCTTTAAATTGTATACCTAAGGATGGAAACAAACAAAATCTTCTTCTTTGTTAGTCACAATAATCATCCAAGAGAAAAACCAAGAACGTCTAGTCACTTTTGAATTATGAATCAATTTGATTGAAACTCGCGTGAACCTTGATTCTATGTTGTACACAAAACCCTTTTGATGCAAAGGATACTAGTGTACTATCGAAAACAAAAATGTTCCCTCTTTTCTCTATGCATGGCCGAATTCTTCACACAATGAGTTGGACGAAGTTTTTCTTATATAACAATAAAAAACAAATAAAAACAACTTCTCACACAAAAATATCATTCTTGGTCGAATTTAATAGATATTATATATAGGAGACTAAATCCTCTCCTAAGAAGGATTTACTAGGTGGTTAAAATCTTATCCTTAGGTGGATTTACTTGGTGGTTAAGAATTCTTTTCCAAAAGGAATTCTTTACTACACCAAGACTCAATAGTGTATTTGTAACCATATTAAAGACTTCTTAATTTGATTAGATAAATAATTCCTTTTATTTATCTACTTATCAAATAGTCTTTAATATTAATTATACTACCAACAATAATATAATTTTAGGAGACCATCTCCTACTAGGAAAAAACTTTTGACTTTTAATTAAATAAATAACTAATTAACAAATTAATTAATTTCCATTTAATTAAATATTAAAATAAAAATAATATAATTAAGCTATTCTAAATAGCCTTGCCGCCTAACATATATATATGGGCCATATATTATTTTTCTTATTTTATTGAATCCATTGGACCTTAACAAAAAGTCCACATGTGAACAAGACATATTCTTACAAAAAGAAACAAGTTCACATGCCTTAATACAATTCTAAATGGACCCCTAAATTGGTCCGGTAGAATATATCAAGTGAACCATGCAAGTTCATATGGATTGGGGATCTTAGCGGGCTATCTAAATTTAAGCTCTAATAGACACAACCCAATCACAATCAACAAATGATTCACTTAGGTCCGATCTATTTAATTTTAGTTCATTTCACTAAAGAACTAAAACTGAACTCTTAATTAAAGATAGAATAAGTTTATGTTAATCATTCATACCCTAGACAACCTTATTGGAAAAAGTGTATCCTCGTGAAGAATATCAGTAATCGCCAAGAGCTCATAGACCGCCTATAGCTCTCTAAGTTACCATATTTGCTCATATTACCACATTTTGAACATGGATATTTTGACTTGTCCAGAAGCCATGTTTCAATAGACACAATTGAAAACTTAACAATAAGATTTAATATCCAATACCTCAAAACATCCATATGATGATATTCTACTCTCATTTCATAAATGGATCCACGATGTCAATATCTATAAATGAAGTCCTCTATCGATTAACAAATGAATACCACAAAACTATCGAGGATAGACTATGCTATATAATCGTACTCACTGATAGCTCAAATGATAACACTTGCAACCATAAGTCTATCATTTATCTCAGGATTGAGATAGACTCTCCGATTGTCTTCAAATGGAAACTTTTATCCATTGACGATTCTAGATAAAGTATTTCATTGTGATCCAATTCAATGCACCCTGTTCACTAGATTCTTTTGCCCAAAGACACCACACTTTGATGATTTTAGATTCATCATAACACATTTGATCCCACTTAAATGCTAGCAAAAGAATCTACAACTTTAACAAGATAAAGGGGCACAACCTTTTATCCTAAGTTGTGAATATTATTCAAGACTAATTAAAGAATTGTGTCAACCTCATACATATCTAGATGTATGAACAATTCTTCTTTTCCCATAGTCTTTTGACAATTATAATAATTAAACTATAAATGCTATAGGATTTGTTAAACTAGAAATCACTTTTTTAATATGAAAAGATTGTCAAATACATTATTACACTCTTGCTATCGAGCATAATCCCAACAATCTCCCACTTGCTCTATAGTAAATGTTTCATATTTCTCATCCTCATGTTCTCTAGATGACCATCAAAACTCTTTGTGGAAGAGCCTTTACAAAGAGATTCGCTAGATTATCTACTGACGCGATCTTTGCAATCATCACGTCACCCCTATGCACAATTTCCTTTAGAAGGTGATACTTTATTTCAATGTGTTTCCTTCTCTTATGACTTTTTGGTTCTCTCGAATTAGCCACTGCTCCAATATTGTAACAATAGATAGTGATCTGCTTATTCGCATCAGAAACCACTTCCAAGTCAATCAAGAATTGGCGGAGCCAGACAGCCTCGCATGCTGCAACATACTTGGCTTCCTTGGTGGAATTGATAATACAAAATTACTTGATACTCCTCCATATGACTACCCCTCCTCCAATAGTAAACACAGATCCTGATGTTGATCTCCTAGAGTCAGATTCTCATTGAAAATCAGAACCGGTATACCCAACGGGAATCAAATCCCCTCCAGCGTATACAAGCATATAATCTCTCGTTCTCATAAGATACTTGAAAATATGCTTGACTGTCGTCCAGTGATCAGGACCAGGATTCGATTGAAATCTGCTAACTATGTCCACAGTAAAATAATTATCTATTATAGAGCATTGCATACAAAAGACTTCCAACTGCCGATGCATATGGAACCCTACTCATGATTTGCTCTTCATGCTCATTCTTTGGAACTTGTTCCTTAGAAAGTTTGATTCCTTGTCTGAAAGCTAACATACCTTTCTTGTAATCTTGCATGGAAAACCTAGACAAGATTTTATCTATGTATGAAGTTTGGGATAATGCAATCGTTATATTCTTTCCATTCCTTATAACTTGGATACCAAGAATATAACTTGCTTCTCCTAAGTTCTTCATAATAAATTGTTTTGCTAACCATTCTTTTACTGATGTCAATACACCTACATCGTTTCCGATGAGTAGTATATCATCAACGTAAAGAATTAGGAAAACCAATTTTTCGCCTTTAATCCTTTTGTATACACAAGGTTTATAAAGGTTTTGAAAAAATCCAAAACTTTTCACGGCTTGATCGAACCTTATGTTCCAGGATCTGAATGCTTGCTTCAATCTATAAATGGTTCTTTGCAACTTGCATACCCTTTCCTTTTGGCTTTTTTCAATGAATCCTTCTAGTTGCATCATGTAGATGCTTTCGTCAAGACTTCCATTAAGGAAAGTTGTCTTGTCATCCATTTGCCAAATCTCTAGATCTAGAGATGCCGTAATGGATAAGAGTATCCTAATGGATTTAAGCATGGCCACAGGAGAGAGGGTTTCTTCATAATCGATACCTTTCTTCTGCGTATAACCTTTAGCTACCAATATAGCTTTAAAAGTTTCCACATTTCTATCCATTCCTCTTTTCCTCCTGTATACCCACTTCCACCCAATAGGTTTTATCCCTTTATGCAAGTCTACAAGAGACCAAACTTTGTTTTTGAACATAGATTCAATTTCGGATTGCATTGCCTTTTGCCAATGGTGACAATCAACATCTTCCATTGCTTCTTTGTACGTATAGGGATCATCGCAGTCCAAATGATTCTCTACAGATTCTCCCATACCGATGTATCTCTCGGGTTGTCTAACAACCCTCCCACTACAATGAGGTATGGTAGATTGTTGATCTTGTGTTGGTACGAAACTTACAATTGGGCTTGGTTATAAAACCTCTTTAGAATTGTATCTCCTAAAAGCTCATTCAGGACAATTCTACTTTTATCCATAAAATTATTCATATAGTCCTCTTCTAGAAATTTATCATTTGTCGAAACAAATACTTTAAGATCTGAAGGACTATAAAAAATAATATCTTTTTTTTCCTTTTGGATACCCAACAAATATGCATGTTTCTTGAACAAGACTCCGTCATTTCTGTCTTTCCTTTTAACACTTGCGCAGGACATCCAAATATCCTTAAGTGTTGTAAACTAGGCTTTCGCCCGGTCCATAACTCATGCGGTGTTTTAGGAATCGACTTAGATGGTACATCGTTTAGAATGTACATGGAAGTTTGTAAAGCATATCCCCAAAAAGAATTAGAGAGTGTGGAATAACTCAACATAGACCTAACCATGTCCAAAAATGTCTTATTTCTTCTTTCTACCACCCCATTTTGTTGAGGTGTGTCTGGTGCAAAAAACTGAGAAATTATCCCATTATCAATAAGATATTGATGAAGCTCACCGGATAGATATTCTCCACCATGATCAGACCTCAAGATTTTTATGCCTTTCTCAAGCTGATTTTCCACTTCATCTTTAAATGCTTTGAACATGTCAAAAGCATATGACTTATGTCTCATGAGATACACATAACCAAATCTTGAGTGATCATCCGTGAAAGTGATGAAGTACTCATATCCACCTCTAGCTTGAGTGCTCATAGGTCCACACACACCAGTGTGTATCAATCCTAAACGTTTAATGGCTCTTGTGCCTTTGGTCGTAAATGACCTTTTGGTCATTTTACCTTCCAAACAAAATTTCACAATTTGGTATATCATCAACCTTTAAGTCAATTAGAGGTCCGTCGCTTGCCAATCTTTTAATCCTATTAAGATTAATATGACCTAGGCGCAAATGCCATAGGTAGGTTTCATCTTTTGATAATTTTACTCTTTTATGATTAGGTTCCGTTTATTCCGTGTCTAACAAGTGAGAGATATTTCTATGCAAATAGAATAAACCGTTTTCCAATGTACCTTTGCAAATATTTTTGTTATTCTTACTAATAATAAAACATTTTATTAAAAGTAACCAAATATCCAAATTTATTTAGACAAGAGACCGAAATTAAAATCCTCTTGGATTGTGGTACATAATAAACGTTTATTAAATCTAAATGCCTATAAGAATCTAAATTGATTCTAATATCTCCCACTACCCTAGTAGACACCAATGCTCCATTGCCTAAATACAAGTTGAATTCATTCTTAATCAGTCTATTCCTTTGACCCTTTTCACCACAAAGGAAACACTTCCCTTTGATCTTGGTTACTATCTTGGTCTTCTTCTAAGAAGGCTCAAGTTGCTTTTTCTTTTGTTGTCTCTTGACCTTCTTATGGGTCTTTAACAGTAGCAACTTACCAAGCATATGAATCTCTTGACCCTTGCCTTTCACATGGATTTTTCCACACTTTGGACATCTTGTATCAGGCCTTGCAAGGTGTATTCCATATTATTCAAGGTGTAGTCCAACTTGAAATGATCAAAGGAATCCGACATTGAGTTGACAATCATATCAATTTTGGTCTCACCATCTATCTCAACACCATTTAGTTCAGCATTGTTAAGATGAGCTATGACTTTCATCATGTGATCTTTCACACCCTGTCCAGGTTTCATCCTAAGATTCATAAAAGCAGTCACTGCCTCTCTCTTAGTCGTCCTAGACCTCATAGCAAACATCTCCTCAAGAGACATCATTATATCGGTAGGAGTCTCCATTCCTTCATGTTGTTGTTGTAACACGTCAGAGATGTGGCCATAATGTAATGTACATTTAGCCAGCTCATCTTAAGACTTCCACTACTAATACTCATCTGTTTGCTCCTGAGTTGATTCATTAGTTTGGTGGTTAAGGATTAGACATAAAGAATTTATGTTTTTCAGCTTGCAATAACAACCCAATTTTCCTTTTCCATGTGACATAATTATCATCAGTTAAAGTATTATCTTTTAGGAATTTGACTTGTCCAGAAGCCATGTTTCAATAGACACTGTTGAATACTTAACATTAAGATTTAATATCCAATACCTCAAAACATCCATATGATGATATTCTACTCTCATTTCATAAATAGAGCCACGATGTCCATATCTATAAATGAAGTCCTCTATCGATTAACAAATGAATACCACCAAACTATCGAGGATAGACTATGCTATATAATCGTACTCATTGATAGCTCAAATGATAACACTTGCAACCATAAGTCCATCATTTATCTCAGGATTGAGATAGACTCTCGGATTGTCTTCAAATAAAAACTTTCATCCAATGACGGTTCTAGATAAAGTATTTCATTTTGATCCTATTCAATGCACTTAGTGCACTAGATTCTTTTGCCCAAAGGCACCACACTTTAATGATTTTAGACTCATCATAAGACATTTGATCCCACTCAAATGCTAGCAAAAGAATCTACAACTTTGACAAGATAAAGGCGCCCAACCTTCTATCTTAAGTTGTGAATATTATTCAAGACTAACTAAAGAATTGTGTCTACCTCATACATATCTAGATGTATGAAAAATTCTTCTTTTCTCATAGTCTTTTAACCTTATGATTATTTACTTTTGACAATTATAATAATTAAACTATAAATGATATAAGATTTGTTAAACTAGAAATCACTTTATTAATATGAAAAGATTGTCAAATACATGATTACACTCTTGCTATCGAGCATAATCCCAAAAGAATTACTCTCCAAATGCGACTTCCAATGCTCAATCCAAAGAGTCACTCTAAGGAAAGAGATTTTCAACCTTTCACAAGGCCATCTATGTGACCGTGAATGCAAAATGCAAACAAGAACGCAACATAGAATGTGATGATCAACACATCCTATGGGAACTAGACCTACGCATGAAAGTTCATATGTCAAATGTGTCTAGTTATATGCATTAATAATAATACTAGAAAATACAAAAACGCCAAAACACATTTAACTTCTAGATATATTCATGTCAATAAACTTTGAATTAATAACAGACATTTAAGCTTATAATCAAGATATATCATTTAACAAAAATTATGCTAGAATCATAACGTGTGATCAATAACATTTCTAGCAAGAAGTATAGAGCATGTATTCACAAAGTGTTCAATAGAAACATAACAAGCTCTAAATATACAATAAAATTGTGATAATCAATAAAATGGTCAATCAAGAAGACCTAGCACAAGTAGAGACTATTTTTCATAAAAATAATTCAATCAAAGTCCAAAATAGTCCTAGATGAAAAGCTAGCACAATACAAAACATAAACATGTGAAAACATAAGCTTTTACAAAAATCCTAACTCAACATGTAAGTTTCAATCAAGGTAAAACTAGCTTTAATAGAGTCTTAAATTCTAATCAAACTATACACAATATACATACATGTATTGAGAAGAAAACCCAAGGAAATTGAAGTCGAATGAGAAACCAATAGCTCAAGTTAAAACTAAGCAGTCCCGGTTTTGGTTGTGAAGCTACCATAAAACTCAATCAAATGACTCCAAACTATAGAGGAAAAGATATATGGCTGGTAGATGAGAAATCTCCAACTTGAATCACTCGAATCGGACTCCGAATGAAAAATATACAGTGTTTGGAAGATAGAAAAGTTTGAGAGAAAACTTTATGCACAATTTTTTCAAGTGTTTCTTCTTAGAAAAGAAAGAGAGGGAACAGGAAAGAGGGAAAGAGCCAACCAATAGGAGAGGACACCTTTGCTTCCCAAGGAAGCACGTGGCCCTCCACAAGGGTAGAAGGCTTTCTTTCCTGTGAGGCTCCACACTCCTTTAAGGGAAAAGGGTGTTGTCCTCTTCTTTCCTCTGTTGAATCCCTTTCCTTCTTCAGCCATATCTTCAGTCCTTGAAATTTGATTTTGAATATGTTTTCAGATTACAAACCGGGACTCCCTTATGTACAAAAGACATCAAGAAATTTTTTAAAAAGATTAGGAATTCAACTTGAAAAACAAAGATGAAAACCATGCACGATAAAATTCCTAAAGTTTCTTAACTTCATAATTTGAACTCGAAACTTAATGAATGAGTAACCAAAACAACTGTAACTCAATGAGCAATTATTTAAGCAAAAATTCAAGTTCAATATCATACAAATATAATAAAATGAACACAAGAACACACAAGTATGCAATTCCTAGATACAGTCCTAATACATTCAAATTCATAAAAATTGTCAAGATAAATATAATGCTTGTGCATACTTTATTAAGTGTGTGTTTGAGTAACACTGAATTTTGCACAACAATGCAGGGGCACATATGAATGATGTGTATGTGTGTGTACAGAGGCCCTGTAAGAGGAAAGAGGTATTGATATATCTTTTGCTATGCAATTAAGCTTTGTTCCTCTTGTAGCTACCACTTTGCTTGAAATGTTGTCCATTCTTCCTTGAAGCTCAATAATCCTCAAATCCTAGATAAATAATCAATACAAAGCAAATGTCATTTTGATATAGAATTATGCCAACACAAAACTCAAAAACCTAAAGTGCTCCCCCTTTGGCAGATTCTATGTCAAAACACTTATACATATACTAAAACATAAAAACTGAAGATTGGTCACAAATCACACCCTCACATTAAAATGAGTTAGTATTCTTACACTAATCTTCATCATGTCTTGCATTCTTCAACGTAGTCTTCTCTTGTCACCAGCTAAAATCAACTTTAAGTACAAAGCATATACCAGAGAAACATAGACATATGGCAAGATATTTAGATAAATGTCAATAATGTTCAAATGGATACACATGTCTCCCCCTAAATACATGCAAACTATCCATCAACAAAATATCATCTTCCAAATATTACAAACCAAGAACTCAATATACCAAATGATACCAAATGATACCAAATAAAAGTAAATTAAGCAATCCTAAGATTAAATGAGCATAAGTTTTTGTATCAATGTTTTTCTCCCCCTTTTTGACATAAAATGTAGCTAAAAGGTTAAGAAAATATACCAAACCTCAAGATCAAGCATGATCAAAGAAAGTTCTTCTTGTTGTTGATCTCTCATAATGCTTTGAAGTGGATGAATTGCTAGAAGCAAGTTTTTCATCGAGTCACTTGATCTTCTCATCTTATAGTTTCACCTTTGCATCTAGTACTTCCAATTTAGCATTTAGCTCTCCTATCTTGGTCATAATCCCTTCTTACAAATGCAAAGCCCATTCCGATAGACTACTTGTGCTTGACACATCACTTGGCTCATGGTGCACACAAAAAGTCCTGAAAGTGTCACTAGCCATCCTTTTTCCTTCGTATGACATGAATTCCAATCGATTTTCACAATAACGGTCCAAAAGAGGTAGAAACACATCATCATTAAGTTTCTGAACTCCTAGCTTCATGCAAAATTAAGTAATTAACCTCGGAAAAGATAACATCTTATCCAATCTTGTAGTAGTAGCCACAGTCACTATATGTTCTACCGAGAGATAACAAAGGTTCAATGGCTTGTTTGGCACCAAGGTCTACACAATCTTGATCTTCTCTTTGTTTAGCTCGGAAGCATTAGTAGATCCTACAAGATTTGAACAAATAATTAAATGTCAAAAGGTACTAACCTTGGTTAATCACTTTGGCATATGTAAGCTCTCTTGCCCCAAATCAAATCCATCATCTTCACATAAAGTCGTTCCCACAAGATTTAAATGCTCTATGTTATCCACATCAAGTAGTTTTGATGCAATTTCACTGGAATGACCAAGGAACTTGTTGATACTAACGGAGGAGATCCTAAATGTTTTTCCCCTTACATTCATTAAAGCATTTTTGAAGGTTGTACTATCTTTATACTCAAAGTAAAACTCTATAATAAGGCTCTCATTTACAACCCCAATAGTATTTATCCATGATTCCCAATGTTTTTCTTGAACACCATGATGAATGTAGGAACCCTCTACCAAATCAACACCTCTCTCTTGAATAAGCTTTTTGGTTCCCATAACTCCTAAGGTTTTCAACTTGGTGGGTTTGGATTTTCTAAAGGCTGTTGGTGTAGACTTGTTTTTGGCTATGGGTTTTGGTGGATGGATAGGATTAGAGATCTTGTTTCTTCCCATGAGTAAGTTGTCAACATTACAACACTACACATTAGAGGAAAAAGAGATCAAGTGTGTATTAGACAACAATATAAACAAAAAAATGACATATGATAAAATAATGAATAATAAATGCATAAATGTTCCTTTTAAGCATATAGGTAAGTTTTACCAAAATCAACAAATGCAATTAACAACAAAACAATCCTAAACATTTAGTAATTGGTATCAATCACAATTAATATCAACCTTAAAACATGAATGAAATTCCCTAGAAAGTGTATGTCTATAACCTAGAGGGGGGGGGGGGGGTGAATAGGTTTTAATCGAATCAATTACCAATTTTTCGATTAATCAATATTAACACAAATTACCCTGAGTAAACAAGCATTCAATAAAATCAATTATGCTTAAAACAATAACAACACAAAATATTTATGTGGAAACCCTCCAAATGGGAAAAACCATGGGCTGATATGTGCGCCACACTAGATCCTCAAATCCATTATTGAATGAAAGTTTACAACCTAGGTTGACCTCCCGTCACACCCTCCGGTTACTAACCCTTTCACTCTACCCAACGGCCTTAATAGTGATTCTTGATCTATTTTCTGGTGCCATAACCACTTAGTCACAAGACTTAACCTCAACAAAGAGTCAAACAAAACCTAAGTGAATATGATAAAATATTCAAACATGCAAGTAATGCTGGGCAACACTAAATGCTTATCTAGGAATTTAAGAATGTCACCAAGTTCAATTCCTAGATATCAATGTCTAAATGAATGTTCATAAAGACTTAACTAGATATAATTATGCAACAACATATCCTAGTCATCAAACAAAGCCATATCAACACAAGTTGTCATTAAGCATGGCAAGGACTATAATGCAATCACAAAATGCAATCAATGAGTCCTAACCAATATCTAAATGCAAAGCATAAAGATTTAGCTAGAAGGGTAAAATGGTCACAAACCCTAGCTATCACAAAATATAAATCTCAACCAACAATCAACAACCCAAGCATGTTATAAATGCAATTAAACTCAATAACATACATTTAATGAACAATAATTGCTAAACCTAGGCAAACATGTCATAAGAATTGAACAAGAAATTCTAGGGCATGTAGAGATTACCTAGTCAATGACAAACAAGAAAAACTATGCTTGGAAGATGCTAGATGCTCATTGATTGGAATTTGGTTGAGTCAAAATGAATTCTCGAGAAGCTCTCTCTCTCTCTTGGAGTCAATTTTCTCTCTCAAGAAAAACTTGGTGAGTAAAAATGGCTTCTTGGACTCACACCCACAAAGAGAAGAGAAGAGAACATATATATATATATATATATATATATTGTGCCATACACGAAATGGTGTCCTTTTGAACAAAGGCCAACTGATTCCCGTCGTGACCATTGTGAATGACGAGGCCTAGGCAAGTGTCCAGACCGCAGTATCGCGAGTGATGCATCACCTGGGAATCTCCGCTGTCTGGACCGTGGTACAGCCATTGTCCAGACCGCAGTAGAGCAAGTAGCGCATCACTGGGAAACTCCACTTGGGAGACCATTGTGCATGCAACGTGCACAGGTCGCGGTAACAGTAGCGTGCAACGCTTGGAGAACACCGATGTGCATACCGCGGCGGAGGAAATGCATAGGGAGCGGTCCCGGCAGCGGTTAAGGGGAAAATCCTATTCTAAGGGCAAAAAAAAAAGCAACAAACACCTAAGCAAGATTTATGGTAAAGAGGCACACAATTAAGGTAATTAAGCATTCATGCAAGATGATCAAAGACATGCATGAGAGTGTGTGTGTGTGCACTAAAAAATCTTTAGAAAAGGTTAAGCAAGTAATTTACCTTCTGAAGCTTGAGCTGAGTCTTGAGCAATGATGGCCTAAACTACCCTTGCACATTAATCCCCAAATGTGTTTGTCAACGAAATGAGCCAATAAAAAACTGAGGAACTTATAATCTCCCCCTTTGGTTATTTCTTGACAAAACCACCACTCACAATTCATCCTCACAAATAAACTAGATAAAACAAGGGTCAACAAAGTTTTTTCTACTTAACAAAGAGATGCTTAATAAACTAGATCTTCAAGTCATCCATCTCTTGTAGAATCAACATCCCTACAAAACAACATAACTACACTTTCCAAGACAAGTGTATGTGAGGTGATCAAAGACATAAAAACAAGAGCAATTTGCATACAATAGAAACAAGCAACATGCATCAACAATGCAAATGCAAATGCTCCCCCTAAATAGGTTAACTCCCCCTCAATAAGTCAAACTCAACTCCCCCTACATCCACACACTGCTCCCCTTTTTTTGTCATAAGATAGACAAAGGAGTATTCCCTTAAAGAAGGCATTAGCAAGGAAAGCTTATGGCACAAGACATATGCATAACCATATAACCAAATTTATGCAACTTAATTAAGAAGAGAGAATCAAGGAGTCTTAAAAAAATGTGTGAACGAATGCTTTGCATACAAGAGAAGTTGTATGGAAGATCAAAACATGGTATTTGGCAAAGCGAAATGACAAGGGTTTCCAAGAGAATTCAAACCAATTTCACCCTTTGTCATGGAGTAAGCAAGATATAGGCTGTAAAATAAATTCATTTTAAGAACAACTATATCAAACTTTACAAGCAAAACACGATATGAGCGACTATTACGCTCTTTTCGATTTTTCCGAGTGGAATACCCGTATGATAGTAGCCTTGTTTGACAAAAAAAAAGACTTTTGGATTGTAAAATCCTTGAAATGGATACAAGATCCTTATTGATTGAAGTCTCATAATTGCTTTCACACATAAATTTTGCATTCATTTTAGAGCATTCAAAAAATCTCATCATGCATATCAATTTAAAGCATGTCATATAAAGAATAAACATGTCATGGAGATCAATTCTAGGTCATTCAAAATGTACTTCCCAATCAATTCTCCTATTCCAAAAATGCATGTTTGGTCATAAATAAGACATGGATTGCATGTAAAGCAAAGTTGCACACTTATTAAAAAAAATATGTACAACCAATCATCTCAAGCAATTAAAAAAGAAGCATAAATAATATCAATGAGCATAATGCATTACCAATTTGCTCTCTTTGCTTGACCTCCCCATATGGGGTCAATCAAAACAAGTCAACAGGGGATATGAGTCTCTATAGACTTACCAAGTCCATTAGACCTAGTTGAGCCTATGGGTGAAACCTTAGCACAATGGCATGTGGGTTCATCTTTTCTAATCCACTTAGGTGACACAATATCATTCCTAGTGGTCAAGATCATCATATTACTCCTAGAATCATTAACACTAGCTTTCCTAGGCACATGTATATTGGCTCTACCCCTTTTTCTTTCAATCATGCTCTTAGTTCCACATATGTTAATGTACTTGAAGCAATTTGGCCTAATATGACCATCAACACAATAAAAATGACATAAAGGAATAAAATGAGGGGTCATACCATTCCTTTGTGAGGACAAAGGTGATTTCCCATGTCTTTGAGCTTTGCTTTGGTGTGGTATTGATTCTCTTCTCCTTTGCTATTGAGTTGGAGAAGATTGCTTCCTTGGTTGAGCTTGCTCGGCTTGCCTCCTTGGTTGAGGAAAGCTTGGAGGTGGAGATATTGATTGTTGAGGATTAGCTCCATTCTTTATTGGCCCCTTCACTTGGCCATTCTTGGATGTCTCTCCAAGATCAATCTTTCTCCTAGGATGTTGTAGAGGTAAAGCTCTTTTCTTGCCTTGAGCTTGAGGTTGCATGACCTTGGCTTTCTTCAATTCTCCAAGACACATCATCTCATTCTCCTTGACAATCTTCAATGAATTATCTTTGTTGGCAAGTTCATCCTTCATTGCCTTCATCCTTTGATGGCAATCATCAATCTCCTTCTCATACTTGGACACATCAACTATGTCCATCTTTGGTCTTTAGTTGAAGATTTTCTTCCTTCAACTTCTTGATTTCTTCATTTTTCTTCTTCAAAGACCTTAGAAAACTTTTAATGAAGTCTTCATAACCAAACTTTTCATCTCTCAAGTTCTTGGAGCTTGAACTTTCTTCATCGAAGCTTCTACCACTTGTACTCTCGTGGCAATCATCATCTAAACTAGCTTCTTCAATGTCGACCTTGAGCGATGGGTGTATTGTAGCCGCTTTGGAGTTGTCATCTTGTAAAGTGTACATGGCTATATGATTCCTTTCACATCCCTTGGAACCCAAAGAGCATTCTTCACTTTTACTAGAATAGTAGGCCTTTGATTTGCCTCTTTGACTCTTGCTCTTTGAATTTCCACAATCTGTGGAAAAGTGCCCATAGCTACCATAATCAAAACATTTAAGCTTGATCTTAGAGGTACCTAATTTTTTATGTTCTTCTTTCACGGTACCTTCATGGATGACTCTTAGAATCTCCCAAGCTTCTCGAACATCTTGAGTTGTTTGGATGAGTTTTGCGTGACTCTCACCCACTGCACAATATAAGGCATGGAGGCCTTTTGAGTTCCATTCGGCAGCCTCGAGTTCGTCAACTGTCCACTTCGACTTGGGCTTAGGCATAGAAGCCCCATTCTTTTGTGTCTCCGTGGGAGGTGAATACCCTTATTCCAGACACATCCACACATGCTTATCAATGTCACATAAAAAAACTTCCAACCTCACTTTCAAAAAGGAGTAGTTATCCTTGGTGAGCATTGGTGGTTCAGAGATCAAAGCACCCTCTAGTCTCTTAAAATCACTCATGGTGTTTTGGGTTATATGACTGCGAATGTAATACAATAAACAAATGCAAACAAATGCAAGACAACAAACAAGAGCTTGGATCACCTAAGTATGTCTAGGAACCCACTCTGATACCAATTGAAATTCCCTAGAAAGTGTGTGTCTATAACCTAGAGGGGGGTGAATAGGTTATAATCGAATCAATTACCAATTTTTCGATTAATCAATATTAACACAAATTACCCCGAGTAAACAAGCATTCAATAAAATCAATTTTGCTTAAAACAATAACAACAAAAAATATTTACGTGGAAACCCTCCAAATGGGAAAAACCACGGGCTGATAAGTGCGCCACACTAGATCCTCAAATCCACTATTGAATGAAAGTTTATAACCTAGGTTGACCTCTCATCACACCCTCCGGTTACTAACCCTTTCACTCTACCCAACGGCATTAATAGTGATTCTTGATCTATTTGCTTGAGCCCTAACCACTTAGTCACAAGACTTAACCTCAATGAAGAGTCAAACACAACCTAAGTGAATATGATAAAATATTCAAACATGCAAGTAATGCTAGGCAACACTAAATGCTTATCTAGGAATTTAAGAATGTCACTAAGTTCAATTCTTAGATATCAATGTCTTAATGAATGTTCATAAAGACTTAACTCGATATAATTATGCAACAATATATCCTAGTTATCAAACAAAGTCATATCAACACAAGTTGTCATTAAGCATGGCAAGGACTATAATCCAATCACAAAATGCAATCAATGAGTCCTAAACAATATCTAAATGCAAAGCATAAAGATTTAGCTAGAAGGGCAAAATGGTCACAAACCCTAGCTACCACAAATATAAATCTCAACCAACAATCAACAACCCAAGCATGTTATAAATGCAATTAAACTCAATAACATACATTTAATAAACAATAATTGCTAAACCTAGGCAAACATGTCATAAGAATTGAACAAGAAATTCTAGGGCATGTAGAGATTACCTAGTCAATGACAAACAAGAAAAACCATGCTTGGAAGATGCTAGATGCTCATGGATTGGAATTTGGTTAAGTCAAAATGAATTCTTGAGAAGCTCTCTCTCTCTTGGAGTCAATTTTCTCTCTCAAGTAAAACTTGGTAAGTAAAAATGGCTTCTTGGACTCACACCCATAAAAAGAAGAGAAGAGAACATGTATATATTGTGCCCTACACGAAATGGCATCGTTTTGAACAAAGGGCAACTTATTCCCGTCGTGACCGCTATGTGTGTCACGGCCTAGGCAAGTGTCCAGACCGCGGTATCGCGAGCGGTGCATCACCTGAGAATCTCTGTTGTCTGGACCGCGGTACAGGTATTGTCCAGACCACGATAGAGTAAGCGATGCATCATTGGGAAACTCCACTTGGGAGACCGCTGTGCATGCAATGTGCATAGGCCGCGGTAGCAGCAGCGTGCAACGCCTGGAGAACACCGTTGTGCATATTGCGGCAGAGGCAATGAACAGGGAGCGGTCTCTGCTGCGGTAAGGGGAAAATCCTCTTTTCAGGGCAAACAAAAAAGCAACAGACACCCAAGCAAGATTTATGGCAAAGAGGCACACAATTAAGGCAATTAAGCATTCATGCAAGATGATCAAAGACATGCATGAGAGTGTATGTGTGCACTAAAAACTTTTTAGAAAAGGTTAAGCAAGTAATTTACCTTTTGAATCTTGAGCTGGGTCTTGAGCAATGATGGCCTAAACTACCCTTACACATTAATCCCCAAATGTGGTTGTCAACAAAATGAGCCAATCAAAAACTGAGGAACTTACAATGAAGGAATTGGTTGTAACCACAACTGCTATCAATTTTAAGCAAGAATGAACTTAAGCAACCTCAAGCAAGGAGGAATTGGTCATATTCACAACTACTATCAACCACATGAATGAACGAATTCATTGTAATATCAACTACTTTCAACTTCAGTCATTGCTATATTCATTGGCAATACATTCATGCAATTATTTCATGATATATATCATGCATCTTATAATTTAATTATTCTTTTCGATCGATATGTCAAAAAGTAACAAGGAAATCTTGTGAACATATCATAATAGAGAACATGGTCTAATATGCAATGCTCCCCCTTATTAGATCCTCTATCTAAGATCAAAATAGCATATTATTCACAATGATATTCACACAATCACATACTCAAGCAATTTTAAAGAAATTAAAAAATTAAGCTCCACAATCTATGAGAGTTACACAAAGATTTTCAATCACTCTCATAATTCTTCTATAATTGCTAGAATATCAAAACACTTATAAACAAAAATGTGTGTGTAATTTTTCTCTAATTGCTTCAAATATAAGTAGATGAGTAATTTAATAATAAATATGCAAATCACATTAACATCTGTTCATCTTAAGATTTTTCATAAAAGGTCAAGCCAATTATCATCTGGAATTTTTTGTTTTAAAGAGAATAGTATTCTACATTTGAGCATGTGACTCGTCATCCCATTTCTATTTTTCAACCTGAGCATACATGATTTTCAACTATACTCCTTTTAAGCCTTCTTCATTTTGTTTACAGGTTTGAATCAAAGAATTTTCTTTTTATTTATTATTTTGAACACTTATTTGATTTGTTTTTTTCAAAAAGATGAATGTCTACACTTCATGACGGCTTTCACTCATCAGTGTGGTGTAGTCCTTTCCTACATTGGGCAGCTTTACAACCGCTATGTGTAGCATTTTTCATGAAGGATCTTGTTGAGTTTTATGCAGTTGTAGAAGAAAAATGGATACTAACTATAGGTCATCTTAAATGTACTAGTCAAAAGACTTCAAGGTGTAACCACAAACTACATATTAGCAAACTCAAGTTACTCAACAAAACATACAAGAGAATCAAAGTGCATTTTTGAAAACCAAGTTTATATGGCTTACAAGCACTTGATCTAAAAGAAATACAAGAGAATTTCTTAAGATCATTACTTCTCAAGAGAGTAGCTATCAAAGAATATGAAGCTCATATTTATCAAATCATGCGACTTAAAATTCAAACAAATATTTTACACATTAGGTTCAAGACCTTTGAGAACAATATCACTATAAGATCTTTAGAAAGTAAATGTTAATAAGAACCATATGTAAATTACACTAAGTTCTCTAACATGACATGCTATATGATGCAGTACAATCGGTGATTTGAGAGATGAAAAACTTAGAATGCAAGCATTAGGAGATAGATATACCTTAGCAAGCAATTTTCATCAAATGCAAAGTCTTCATCCTTTTTATGAGCTCTCTTAGCTTGTTAGTCTCCACGATAATAAGCTATTGGTGTGTCATCCCAAGAGAATAAAAACTATGCATTTCAACTGAAACACATAAAAAAAAAACTTCTCACAAATTTAACGATTAGATTTCAACGATCATAGCATTAAATGTGAGATAGCAAAGTTATGTAAAGTTATAAAGAAACAAAGCTAGCTAGCGAAAATTCTCAATAACTAGACACTAAACTTAAAGCTAACCCACATGTGCACCTTACACTAATGGCAAGAGAACTCACCCTTGACCCATGTGATCTTGGGTGAACTTACACATATATCATGCTCATCCTTGACTTTATTGTTGACCCTAGAATGGAGATCATTAATGATTTGATTCAAAAGAATATTTTTAATACCCATCACCTCAACATTACTAGCAATACATGCTTTATAAAGATTTTCACAAGGATTAAACTTCTTCTTCAAACACTTTTTAACATGCATTATAGGTTCATCATGCTTATCAACAACTAGAGCCCTTGCATGCTTCAAAGTAAGGTCAATCTTCTTATCTCTAGATGCATTTCTAATTTACAAAACTCTATGTACCTATAACACCTAGGTTTAATGTGACCAACGGTGTTGCGATAATGGCAAATAGGAATAAAAGATGAGATTGTACCTTGTTGTCATGAAGAAGTAAAAGAGGAGATACCTTGTCTTGCACATTACCTTTGACTTTGAGAAAATAGTCTTTTGGAGACTTTTTTACCTTTTTTATTTTAGCTTTCCATGAAGTAAGTGATGTATTTTAAAGCTTCTCCTTACCTTTCAAGTTGCTAGACTCTCCATGAAGTTGACCAACTTTTGTGACATTATTCACCTTGACTAAACCATTCACCAAGTCTTTGATTGCTTGCTTGGCTATGCCAATCTCTTCAGTGTAAGGTTGTTCTTTAACCCTCATATTTTTTACAATCTCTTCTCTATCATAGACAAGCTTCTCCACCTCTTTTAGTTTCTTCAAAATATCATTCTTTTCATGACATTCGATCACTTCACTCTTCACTTCATCTTTCTTCAAAGCTTTATCTCTTTCTATCAAGTTAAAGTCGGTGGCCTTTGACTTGTAATTCTCTTCATTGAGTTGCAAAAACAAATGTTCATTCCTAGCTTGACTGTACATCGGAAAATCCTCTTCTTTTTCTTCTTCATCAATTTCTTCTTGATGTGACATGTCACATAGGTAGTTACCAACATAAACAATATCTTCTAAGGAATCTAGTTCTTCCTCACCTTCGCTTTTGTCACTAATATTTTCTTTAAACTTATGGATAAAATTATTAGTAGACAAATACCAAGAAGAAAATTAGAACCATATTTATAAATAGCTTGAAGAATATCTTGTGTCCTTTTTGTTTCATCAACAAGAGATGGACAATAAACACAAACAATAATAGATTTAAGGATGATGTCCATAGCAAGTACTTGATCATGAGTGTAACCCTAGATTCTCACTAGGTGCAATCTAGTGTCTGATACCAAATGAAAATACAAACCCGGTTAATTTTCCTTAAGCTAACCTAGATGGGGGGTTGAATAGATTAGTACACCTTTTTAATTTCCTTGAAACAAACTTATGTTTGTCCTTCTAGATAGCTTGTATCATAATTTTTAAAAATCAAAATCAATCTAATAAAGATACGCTTGGTCAAACAAAGTCAATGGTAATAACAACTTGTATGTGATACAAACTTAGTTTTCACATAGGCTAGGCTATTAAATATAAGCATTTAACAAGTTCAAAGTTTGATATACAATGAATATCAATTACAAGTATATTAGACAAGATACATATATCTACACATACAAATATCAAGAGATAGGGCTAGAGAGAATCAACATATGATTTTTACGTGGTAAAACCTCCGAAGAGGAAACATCCACGGGTTGATTCAACCACCACCGACAAACACCTTTAACTAGTAAGATAAAAAATATACAATCTCTCAAGAGACTAACTTCACCAAGAAATCTAACCTTCAACCCTACACAATGAAAGAGATGCCACCTTGTACAAATCGAAGAATCACTCTCCAAAATGTGACTTCCAATGCTCAACTAGAAGAATCACTCTCTAAATGAGACTTACAAAGCACAAGTAAATGAATCACTCTAAGACATGTGACTTCTAATGCACAATCCAAAGAATCACTCTAAGACATGTGACTTCCAGTGCACAATCCAAAGAGTCACTCTAAGGAATGTGACTTTCAATGCACAACTTGAAGAATCATTAACCAAATGTGACTTCCAATGTGCAACTTGAAGAATCACTCTAAGGAATGAGACTTCCAACCTTTTCACAAGGCCATCAATGTGATCATGAATGCAAAACAAAAACAAGTAGGCAACATAGAATATGATGATCAACACATCGTACAGGAACTAGACCTGTGCATGAAAGTTCATATATCAAACGTGTCTAGTAACTATTCATGAATAATAATACTAGAAAACACCAAAACACATTTAACTTCTAGATTTATTCATGTCACTAAACCTTGAATCAATAATAGAAATTTAATCATATAATCAAGATTTAACATTAAACAATAATAATGCTAGAGTCATAAAATGTTATCAACAAAATTTCTAGCAAGAAATATAGAACTTGTATTTACAGTGTTCAATAGAAACGTAATAAGCTCTAAATATACAATAAAATTGTGCTAATCATGAAAATGGTAATTTAAGAAGACCTAACACAAGTCCAGACTATTTTTCATAAAAATCAATCAATCAATTTCTGAAATAGTCCTAGATAAAAAGCTAGCACAAAACAAAACACAAATATGTGAAAACATTGGTTTTTACAAAAAATCTAACTCAACATGTAAGATTCAATCTAACTTAATCTAGCTTTAATAGAGTCTAGAACTCTAATCAAACTTTACACAATACAAATACATGTATTGAAGGAGAAAACCAAAGGCAAATGAGGATTTGGAGCTCCAAAATCAAAAGCGAAATCAATACCTCAAGTGAAAACTGTACAGTCCCATGTTTGTGGGTGAAGCTACTGGAAAACTCAATCAAATGACTCCAAACTAATGTGGAAAATATAGAGGACTGGTAGATGAGAAACCTCCAACTTGAATCACTCAAACAAGACTCTGAATGAAAAATATATGGTGTTTAGAATATATGAATGTTAGAAAGAAAATTTTCTGCACAATTGTTTCATGTGTTTCTTCTTATAAATGAAAGAGATGGAAAAGGGGTATTTAAAGAGAAAAGGAAAGAAGGAAAGAGCCAACCAATAGAAGTGGAATACCTCTACATCCCATGGAGGTGTGTAGCCATCCACTAGGGAAGAAGGCCTCCTTTCCCGTGAGGCTCCATGCACCTCCACGGGAAACGGGTGTTCTCCCCTTCCTTCCTCCTTTGAATCCTTTTCGTTCTTCGGCCATAACTTAGGTCTTTCAACTCCGATTTCAAATATGTTTTCAGATTAAAAACTAGGACTCCCTCATGTACAAAAGACATAAAGAATGTTTTTTTAAAAGATTTGGAATTCAACTAGAAAAACAAAGATGAATACCATGCACGATAAAATCACAAAAAGTTTCTTAACTCCCTAATTTGAACTCGAAACTTAATGTATGAGTAACAAAAACAATCGGAACTCAATGAGGAATTATTTGAGAACAAATTCAAGTTCAATATCATAAAAATACAATATAATGAACACAAGAACACACAAGTATGCAATTTCCTATATATAGTCCCAAGAGATGCAAATTTAAAAAATTATGAAGATAAATCTAATGTATGTGCATACTTTATTATTTTTGTGTTTGTGTAATACCAAATTTTGCACAATGGTGCAAAGACACATATAAATGCTATGTGTGTTTGTTCATAGGTCTTACAAGATAAAAGAGGCCTTGATTTACCTTTCGCTATGCAATTAAGCTTTGTTCTTCTTGTAGCCACCACTTTGCTTGAAATATTTTCCATTCTTCCTTACGTTTTGGTATCAGTGCCTTGAGACTTGTTGAAGAAGTAAATAATAGTAATTTCTAGGTGCAAAAGTCAGTAGTTCTAGGGTTTGTTAGCCGCATGCTAAGAGAGCTTAGGCATTCTGTAAATCCCAAGAACATGTTGTGAGTTAAAACTTAGATTTATTATTATTTTATTTCTTTATCATGTCTTCAAGCAGTTCTAGAGCTGGAATAGAGCCAGATGACGAGAATAGTGCTTTAGGACAATCTGTGGCTAATTATGAAACTAATTGGAATGACAAAGATTTATTCAATTGGCAATTGCCCAATATTCAACAGAGTAGTATTTAGAAAAGAAAACCTTTAGATTTCAAAACTCTTCTGGGACAAAAGACCAAAGAAATAAATGTTAAATTCTAGAATAGTACTTTTACCACCAATCTATTAAACAAAAATAGTTTAAATCATTACAACAAAATTGGTTATAATGACATGCATATAGGGAGTGTCCAAGTGGGCATCAAACCTTTGTCAAAGATAGGTCTTAATAATTCTTTACTAATCGTTTTAAGAGATAAAAGAATAACGGATTATAAGGAATCCATTCTTGGAATGGCTGAAACCACTCTGACTTATGGACCTATATATTTTCAATGTTATCCCAATTTTACAATTGCCCTAAATACTGATGAACATAAAGAAAAATGCCTTGTTATTGACATACCAACTCATAACTACAATTTTTTAGAAAGATCCAACCCTTATAAACTGGTATACAGAATTCGTTATAGTGTTTTAACTTTTGGGCTTTTACCTAGTTTTATACCCCCATCTATTCCAGCAGGACAAACTATTTGTTTCAATGCTTCCCCTTCTGTCATTGTCTTTGTACCTGTACATGTCGAATGGGAAAATATTAACTTCCCTGATGATTGGGTTAAAGAAAAAGTTGACCAACCTAGTTATAAACCACCCATGAGAAATCTTCATGGTTGTGTTACTGAACAAGATGGAACCCTTAGAATATCATTCAAAAGAGGAATTTCTTGTAGAGAACATGACAATTCCAAAACCATAGATGATTTTCAAACAACCAAAAATTCTTCATCCAGTCTATCCAGACTAAACATTGCTTAGCAAATCCCTAGTCTTGTTCCTAAGCATTATCAGACCCCTAATTTGACAGGCAGATACAACCCTAGTTCTAGTGAAACATCTGAAAACATAAACCTTATCCCTAGAAGAAGAAGACCTACAAATATTGAAATTCCTACAATTCCTACTCATATTACCAGTATAGATAAAACACCAGAACAAGTGGCCCAACCTATTCAGACTTATAACCATACAGGACAAACTTCTTCTACCCCTTCCCAAGTTTTGACTGAGATTATTGAACCTGAACCCTAGGCAATATCCATTAATGTGATAGACAGAGAAATCTATATCGATTACAATCTCCTCATGACTGATTAGTTTTCCCCTCGGAACAAAATTTAAGAGAAAAATATGAGAACAATTATAATGAAAAGAAAAGAAAACAATTCCATAATAGATGGATTGAAAACCTTAAAAAATCGTTTTTTGAATGGTATTCCAATAGGAAAAATCTTGAACAACAATGCCTTGTTATTAATCAATCCAATATCAGAACTTATAAAACAAAAAGAGGAGAAGAAAAACAAGTCCATCCTCCTCCTAGACACTTTGAAATAAAATTGCCTAATGAAGACCCTGATAATGACAATAACACTACAGAATGTACTTCTTTCATTATATTTGATGATCCATTATCACCTTCTGTCTCATCCTCATCACAACAAATTGGTATAGTTATGAGACAAAACAATTATACCAACTTTTTCTTAAATTCTTTAAGGGAACAATTGGAAAGAATTGATCTCAATATTTCTAAATCAACAACTACCCCCTTTCCAAAAGAAACATCTCAAGTTTTTATCCCTCATAAGAATATTGATAGAAAATTGAAGTCTAAACTTCCTGAATATGATTTTGAAGTCCTCTTATTCCCTTATCATAATGGTATTGAAAAATGTTTTGAACATTTACTAGATTAAAAAGATTTGATAAAGCCTTAGAAGAAAGACTTCAGAATTTATCCAAGCCATAAGTCCAAACTTTAGAAAAATCTCTTGTATCTTCCTCAAGCGATTTTTTTTTGGCAATATGGTTCTAAGAATAACCTCTGCTGACAAAGTAGATAGTCACAGTTACACTAGATTTTATCAAAACATAAAACCTTATAACCCTAGACCTACTTCTCCTGATCTCCAATATGAAGAAACTGTCCCTTACCGGGCCTACACAGGTAATGCATGTTATCAATTTAACATTGATGGATTATCAGAATATCAGATCATCACAGTCCTTAGACAAATGCACACTATAGGATATATTTATATTAAAAAACAAAATATGACCCATGCTAACGTTGTCACATCCCTAGCCACGGGGTTCGAAGGCCAATTATTTGGTTGGTGGTCTCACACTCTCAGTCTAAATGGCAGAACCATTATCATAAACCATACCAAAGAAATAGTCACTAATACATCCACAAGAACTTCCATTGACCCTTCATCAATTATAGTTTCTACATCCACGACTATTACCACATCCCAACCAGATGGCATTGATGTCTTACGTTATACCATATTAATTCATTTTGTTGGAAACCCTAATAGACTCCAAGGAAAAGAATTTTCAAAACTCCAAAACCTTAAGTGTAAAAAACTTAGTGATTTCAAATGGCATAAAGATATATTCTTGACCAGAGTCCTTCAACGTACTGATAATGCCAATTCTTATTGGAAAGAAAAGTTCATATCAGGATTACCTAAGCTTTTTTCTACCAAAGTTAGAGACAAAATGATAGAAAAAATGGGTGTTTCTGACTGGCCTCAAATAGATCTTAACACCTGGACTTATGGTGAAATCATAGCCACCATTAATATAGTAGCATTACAATTGTGCAATGACATCAAACTCAAAAGCAAACGGAAAAAACAAAAACTGGCTACCAAAGCAGAACTTGGTTCATGGTGTGAGCAATTTGGTTTTGACAAACTTCCTAATCCTAGAAAAAGAAAATTCCCCATATATATTAATAAGTATAAAAAGAACAAATACAAAACAAAAAGAAAATACATACCTAGGGGAGAATCGGCTTACATACCAAGAAAAACTGGCAATTATTTTCTAGACTACGCTAAAAAGAAACAGAGGGAAAATTCTAAAAAAATTAAAAAATTGAAGAAATGTTTCAAGTGCTGAAAAGAAGGACATTACGCAAATAGATGTCCAGAACAAAAGAATAAAATCAGAAGTTTAGACATAGAAGATAACATTAAAGATAAAATAGTTCAAGTCCTTTATGAAGATTCTAATTCCAGTATTGAAACAACTAGTTGCCTAGAAGAAGTCTTAGTTTTAGAAGAATATTCAGATGAAACATCTTCTGACTCCTCTCCCGGAACAGATACGAACATACAACCTTGTGTTTGCAAAGAAATCAATGTCCTTGACCAACATGATTATTCTCTTATCCTTAGCATGATCGACAACATAGAAGATCCCATAAAAAAAATCAAAACATATCAGACAACTGCAACAAAAGATTGCTAAAGAAGCAACCCCCAGTAGTTCGACACCATCCTCTGAACATAATAAACAATTCAAAAATGCTCCATTCCAAACACCTGACTTTGAAGAAAATGTTTTGGGATATATCCAAAATTCCAAAACAAGAAAGATTAATATTACTGATCTACAGAAAGAAATCCATAACATTAAAGAAGAAATAAAAATTACAAAGAAAAATATCCAAGACATACAAATCCAAAATAGCATAAAAGACCATTCTCCTATTCCTAAACCTTCTCCTATTTCTAAAGAACCTAACTTTAACAGTTCTGATGATTCAGACACAGCCCAATCTGATCAAGAGTTGATTGCTAATCTTAATCATTCTAGCCAAGTTAATATTGCTAGAGAAGTTAGAATTCAAAAATGGTATATTGAAATAGACATTAGAATCTCTTCAGATTACAATCTTAGAGTTAATGCTTTAGTAGATACAAGATATCTTGAATTGACCACTGAAACTCTACATGGAGCAAACAAGCAAAAATTAGAAATACAATATAAACTCACTAATGCTAGAGTTTGTAATGAAGGGATATGTTACACAAATGACTTCCTTATGGTAAAATCCCTATCCCAAAATGTGATATTAGGGTTACCGTTCTTATATCTTATATCACCTTTTAAGGTCACTAGTGAAGGAATTGTTACTGAATATCTAGAAAAGGAAATTCTTTTCTCTTTCGTTTTCCCTGTCCTTGTAAAATATTTGAATTTAAAAAAAAAATTGTATTCATAAAGATAACCATGTTAGCCTAGAAAATTGTATTGCCAATCTCAATAAAAAACAAACCCAACTTTCTTTCCTTAAAGAAGACTTAGTTTTAAAAGACAAGAAAAAAAACTTGAGGATCATAGCCTCCAAAACAAGATTAGCAATTTCAAAACCAAAATAGAAAAAGAAGTATGTTCTTCAATTCCTAATGCCTTTTGGAATAGAAACAAACATATTGTCACCCTCCCTTATAACAAAGATTTCAATGATCAAGGAATTCCTACTAATGCAAGATCCATCCAAATGAAAGTTGAAATGGTTGAATATTGCAAAAACGAAATCCAATACTTGTTACAAAAACAACTCCTCTAAGTCACCTTGGAGTTGTCCTGCCTTTTATGTTCAAAAGAATGCTGAAATAGAAAGAGGAGTTCCTAGACTTGCGATCAATTATAAATCATTGAATGATTCACTCCAATGGATAAGATATCCAATTCCTAACAAATCAGACTTATTAAAAAGACTCTATAATTTTATTGTGTTTTCCAAATTTGATATGAAATATGGCTTTTGGAAAATCCAAATTGCTGAAAAAGACCGCTATAAAATATCATTTACGGTACCTTTCGGACAATATGAATGGAACGTTATGCCCTTTGGTTTGAAAAATGCTCCTAGTGAATTTCAATGTATCATGAATGAAATTTTTAATCCTTTTATAGAATCTTCAATAGTTTATATTGATGATGTTTTGATATTCTCTGATAATATTGATCAACATTGGAAACATCTCGAATTTTTTCTTAAGACTATAAAATTCCATGGTTTAGTTATTTCTGCCCCAAAAATTCATTTATTTCAAACACATATCAGATACCTAGGTCATAACATAAAGAGAGGTATTATCATTCCCATACAAAGAAGCCTTGAATTTGCTGACAAATTTCCTGATGAAATGAAAGACAAAAACAATTACAGAGGTTTTTAGGATATTTAAACTATATTGCCAACTTTTACAAAGAATTGAGACTTATTTGCAAACCTCTTTTTCAAAGATTAAAAACAAATCTATTACCTTGGATAGAAGAACATACTTCTGCTGTCCAACAAGTAAAGCAGCATGTCAAAAAACTTCCTTGCATGTTTATTTGTCATCCCAGTGCCCCAAAAATTGTTGAAACGGATGCCTCTGAGTTAGGGTACAGAGGTATCCTAAAACAAATAATTAATGAAAAAGAATGCTTAGTCAGATATGTTTCGGGTTCGTGGAACGTTACCCAACAAAAACATTCTTATAAACAAATTTCAAGAGATTTTGGCTATAGTTATGACTACAAAAAAATTGTAAGATGATCTTATCAACCAAAAATTCGTTTTAAAAGTAGATTGCCAATCTGCCAAATTCATTTTGAAAAAAGATGTTAAGAATCTTGCTTCCAAACAAATTTTTGCTAGATGGCAAGCCTTATTATATGCTTTTGATTTTGATATTGAATACATTAAAGGAACTAACAATAGCCTTCCAGATTTTTTGACAAGGGAATTTTTGCAAGAAAAAAACCCATAAATAGCAGCAGAAGAGGAAGTGGTGGCCGGAATATTAGGCCATCACTATCACCAGACCAAAAACCGACAATCAATTATGACTTATCTCCTAATACTCCAAAACCAAGTCACAAAGACAAATATGCCCTATCCTTGATATCTCAGTGTAAGTTCCTCAGTTTTTTATTGGCTCATTTCGTTGACAACCACATTTTGGGATCAATATGTAAAGGTGGTTTAGGTTATCATTGCTCAAATCCTCTTCCAAGCATCAAAGGTAAAATCACTTGCTTAACTTCACTGAAGAGATTTAGTGCACATGCTCACACTCATGCATTTTATTTTAATTATCTTGCTTGCATGCTTATTTACCATTTTGAGTGCCTTGTGTGTCTTATTTTTATTTGAGTGTTTGATGTATGTTTGTGCCTTAAAAAGAGGATTTTTTTCCTCTTTACTGCGGTCTAGACCACTCTTTATGTAGTGCCCCCACAGCGGCCTGCACAACGGTGTTTGACAGAGGATGCACGTTGTGGCTACCGCGGTCTGTGCTAGTTACATACGCCGCAGTCTCCCAAGCGGAGTTTCATAGAGGATGCATGCTGGTCCAGACCGCGGTCTGTGTACACTGCATGCACAGTGACCTACAAAGCTGCGTTGTCCACACGATACACCGCTCTCTATAATGCGGTCTGGACACTTACCTGGACCGCAGTACAGCCATCGGTCCTGACGAGTTTTGGTTGCCTTGCGCCAAAAATGATACAGTTTCACTCTAGGCTTCATATAAATGTTCCATCTTCTTCCCAACTCGTTTTTAGAGCTTCCTAACCTATTTTTGATAGAGAGAGAAGCTCCAATAAGCCATTTTTACTTAACCTTCCTTAAAATCCAAATCATCAAGCATCTTTCCAGCATGGGTTTCCTGTTTGTTCATGACTAGGTATTCTCTACATGTTCTAAACTTTATGTTTTGATTACTAATACATGTATACCTAGGGTTTTAGTCTTTATTGCATATTAATTGCTTGATTGTGTGATTAATTGCTTTTATGACATGCTTGTCTATTGATTGTTGGTTGAGATGCATTAATTTGTGATAGCTAGCATTTAGAACGTTTTTACCTTCTAGCTAATTCTTCTTGCCTTTGCATTTAGAACATTGATATCTAGGATTTGCTTTAATTGTCATTATTAATCCTAGATAAGCATAAATGTCTTGACCTAGCATTTTTGCATATTAAATATTCTTGCATATTCACTTAGATTGTCATTGTCTCTTCATTGTTGATTTAGCTTGTGGCTAAGTGGTTAGTGCACAAGGCTAGTGATCCAAAATTGCTATTAAGGCCCGTTGGGTAGAGTGAAAGGGTAAGTAACTGGAGGGTTAGACGGGAGGTCAACCTAGGTTGTAAACTTTTACTCAATAGTGAATTTTGAGGATCAAGGGTGGCACTCTAAATAGCCCGCGGTTTTTCCCATTTGGAGGGTTTCCACGTATATTTTCCGTGTTGTTATTGTTTTATGTTTGTTGTCATTTATTTAAATATTTAAAAAGAATGGGGTAGAATTGCTAATATTGAATAATTCAAAAAATTGGTAATCTATCCTATTCCCCCCCCCCCCCCCCCAGGTTATAGACACACACTTTCTAGGGAATTTCACTCAGCCTATTCATCCTCAATTTCAACAATTTACTGGATCATCATCTCGACTAGATTCACAAAATCAACTGCAAATATACAACAACTTTTCTCCCTTAAAGATAGATAGCAGCTCATTCAAGACCATCACTTCCACACATATTAGCCCACATTCTAAAAAACAAGATAAACCAACCTCCAGCAATCCTGGATATCAAGCCATCTAACCTGCTCTCCCCAAAATCAATAACTAGACATATTCTTATATTCTTAAACCCTTATTTGATAGATTTTTCCCCTTAGCAACATCTCTATTATTAGATCATTATTTTAAGGAACCTGAAAAACTTGCGGATGATCTTATTAATCCCCTATTTGGTAGAATTCCTGAAGACTTATCAAAAAGATATTTTTTATGAATTCATTCTGGTTGACAGAGATTCTATTTTAATCTCATATGTTTTTGACAAAATTGACAAGGAAAAAATAATCTTTTGGAAAATTAAATTTTGCAAGATTATTACTCTAGACCAATGGGGTGGTAATCCTGACCAAACAAGGAGATTTTTCAGGATTTTTCATGTCTCTAAATTCTCTTATTAGGACTATATTGAGGCTTGGACAAACTTTCTTTATGGTCAAAACCCCGGTAATTCTTTGTCATGGTTTTTTTATTTTGACAAAAACTTCCCACTACATATTCCAATCTGGTTCCTTGGATTTACAGAATGCCTAAGCTCTCTTAGCATGCGGCTAACAAACCTTAGAAATACTGACTTTTGCACCTTGAAATTACTATTATTTCCTTCTTTAACAAGTCTCAAGGCTTTGATACCAAAACGTAAGATGAAGATGCAAAATAAAATGCATAGAACAAAATAAAGCAAACTAAGAAACATAGGAAATAAAAGACTTACAAAAGCAATAACAGGTCTGACAACAAAGTTGATATACAGAATAAGTCACAATCTTTATTGAGATTCAAGAGATTTTTACAAGAAGGAAAGAAAGAGAAAGAGAATTACAAAAGGTTTTAAAAGCTTAAAACCAGAAAATTGAACCTGCCTTTCTAAAGGAATAAAAACCATATTTATAGATTAGAGAACAAACTCTGATAAAGTAACCTAACCATGATTATGTAACCTAACCATGATTTCTTTTGAAATATACAGATGATTCGTACATTTGTCCTTTTGTGCCTACAGTTTACTATTCTGGATCAGAAGATGATAAATCTCAGTCTGTGATTGTCAATTTGTCCTTTTATGCCTACAGCTTACTATTCTGGGTCAGAAGATGATAAGTCTTAATCCGTGATTAAAGATATTTCTATGATTGAATATATCTTTTGGGTAAAAGCATCCTTTGAGGAGATTAGTCATGACCGAAATAAGTGGTGAGGTCATCACTATCATAATTGTCTTCTTCTTTATATTCAACTTTATCTTGATTGTCTGATTCTGTATCCGCCTGGGACATACTAGTCATTGTCCTCTTCATTTCTTCAGTTATTTTCAGTAATTCATCAGGAGTGCTTGCAGTAGCAATTCTAGCTTGGTTTTGAGATTTAGCCATAAGAAACAGAGACTGGTCTGAAGATTTGTAGCAAAATGAAGGATTTTCAGAGAACCATTTAAATTCTCTTTCGTTTCCAAGCTCGAAAAGATTCATACTGCTCCACCATTTAATTTTTGTCTGTCTACCAAAGTATGGAACATGAACATTGCCAATGAGTTTGTCAACAATAGAATACTCTAACATGAGAATCCATGTTAGGTTGAAATGGACGAAATTTAGTAATAATTCGAGGATAAATTCCCAATCATCTGGCTTGGTTCATAATGGTAACCATAGACCATAACATTCTTTAACTAATTGAGGAAGAAAATCGATAGTAGGTCTAGTCCTCATAGCAAACATCTCCTCTAGAGACATCATTATATCGGTAACAGTCTCCATTCCTTCATGTTACTGTTGCAACACGTCGGAGATGGTGGTTGTAATGTAACATTTAGCCATCTCATCTGAAGACTCCCACTGCTGATACTCATTTCTTTGCTCCTGAGTAGATTCATTAGTAGGAGTAGGTGGTTTAGGAGTGCACATAACGAACTTATGCTTTTCGGATTGCAACAAAAGCCCAATTTTCCTCTTCCATGTGACATATTTATCACCAGTTAAAGTATTTTCTTTTAGGATGTTGATTAGGGATGGGGTCATGATTTCTGAACGATAACAAAATTATATAAGTAAATAATCATGATAAAGCACTTTCGAATATTTATCTTGAATTATATAAAATAACTCAATCGTAAAATTCAACAGTGATCCAACACCTATAAATGTCACGCCTCTTTTGGGAGTTCGCACCATTTACTAGTTGGACTAGCTCCCACCTAATTGTTAACATAACAACCAACGTTTTAAATTTTAGCCTTGTAATTTTATTAACAAGAACTATTGGGAGGATATTAATAAAATCACATTGAGTGTGTTACCAAGTTATCAACCTTCAATATAATCCCTCATGAATATCCCTCCTTTGGGAGTAGATATCGTTTGGGTTAATTGTCTAGTCTATCCCTACAAGGAAGTATCTTGCTAAATTCCATTCATGAATACCTCTTGGGAGGTTATTACATGAAACATAAAGCTCAACAAAACTTGGAGGCCATAGGTGTTCCAAAACACCTTCTCCCACTCAATTATTTAAGGCGTGTGATCGAATTCCAAAGAATGATTTGCCAAGTTATCTAAATGCCAATTAGATACCTAAACCAATCAATGAATGTTCATACCAAAAGAGATATATGAGTGGCACTCCTATTCTATATGACATGTTGTCAAACAATGACAAACATTGCAATATTTACAAAAATATAAATAGCTTCAATTTTGGCACATCTTAGAAAAACAAGTAAATTACATATGTCTTGGAATACAAAAACTCATTTCATGGCGAACAAGTCTTCACTCGACCTTCGTCATTTGGATTCCCTCAGATGCCTCCCATGGGCGTGCGCACCCTTGTCCCCTTCCCATGGGCGTGCGCATGCCACAACCCCATAAAGGGCTACATTGTGCAGCACATGGCTTCCATACGGCTGCCGTGCGCAGCCCATGCCACAACAATCGTAGCCGCATGCTTTTCGCACGCACATTTGTTGATATGACACGCACGGTCCCAAACTTGTTCCGGTTGCTTCCCATTCTTCAAATCTTCGAGTCTTCGATACTTGAATGTATTACAGAAGAATTTTAAATAAAAAAATACTGCAGTTTTTTTTATCATAATAAAGTGCAGTTTTTTTTTGTTTTTTTTATTTTTTTTTAATAACAAAATAAAAAAATAACTTAGCAACTACCAAGAATGAAATTATGTCGATGATAGACCACCCTTATTGTTACAATCCCAAAACAAAAATACGTTGAAATTCCAAGACCAAAATTGAGCAATAACAAGTCACATATAAAACATATATATATACATAAACGTGAATACCTAGAATGTCATCTCTTTCTAAAACATGCATATATACAACAAAAAGAAAAAGATTCACGTACACATACATTAATCAAGGCTACAACCAGACTCTGGTACCAATTGTAGAGAAAATCACGAAACGGAAGCGTGAAAAGTAGGGTTTGGTATAAATAAAAAATTTCCCTTTTTAATAACAAGAACCTTAACCCTAGATTAATTGATGTATATAAAAAGTATCGTACCTTTTTCTCGTGACGATTGAACTAGCATCGAATTGAATCCGTAAGATCTTCCAATCCAATCACGAACATGAATCACCTAGGAGTGTGGGCTTTCTTTCTTTAAATTGTATACTTGAGGATGGAAACATACAAAATCCTTTTCCTTGTTAGTCACAATAATCCTCCAAGAGAAAAACCAAGAACGTCCGGGCACTTGTGAATTATCAATCAATTTGACTGAAACTCGCGTGAACCCGATTTGATTTTGTACACAAAACCCTTTTGATGTAAAGGATACTAGTGTACTATTAAATAAAAAAATGTTCCCTTTTTGTCTTCTCCTTGGCCGAATTCTACACCCTATATCTATGAGTTGATCGAATTTTGTCTAGAGCAAAAACTAAATTTTTCTCCCTCAAAATTCTCTCTTGCTTGGCCAAATTATCCCTTGAATTACTTAGCTTGGCCGAAATTCACTCATAGAAAAACATTAGGGCTAGCCGAATTATATAAGACCTATATATATTGACCGAATTCCTTAACCTAATATATTTAAGGTTGGCTGAATTTTACAAGTATTTAGTTTAGGAGACTTAAACCTTTCCTTAGAAGGATTTACTTTGTGGGCAAGAATCCTATCCTTAGGTGGATTTACTTAGTGACCAAGAATCCTTTTCCAGAAAGACTTTTTTCCTACACCAAGACTCCTAATCCAACTGAATATTGTATTTGTGACCATATTAAAGATTTTCAAATTTGACTAAATAAATAATTCTTTTTATTTATCTACTTATCAAATATAATATTTAATTTTAATTATACTACCAACAATAGTGTAATATTAGGAGACCTTCTCCTACTAGAAAAAAGATTTTAATTTTTAATTAAACAATTAATTAATTACCAAAATAATTAATTTCCATTTAATAATATAATAAATTAAAAAACAATATATTAAGCTATTTTATATAGCCTTGTCGCCCAACACATATACATGGGACAATATATTATTTTTCTTATTTTATTAAATCCATTGGACCTTAATAAAAAGTGCACATGTGAACTAGACCCATTCTTACAAAAAAGAAACAAGTCCACATGCCTTAATACAATTCTAGATGGACCCCTAAATTGGTCCGGTAGAATATATCAAGTGATCCATGCAAGTGCGTGTGGATTGGGGATCTTGGCGGGGTATCTAAATTTAAGCTTCAATAGACATAACCTAATCACAATCAAAAAATTGATTCACTTAGGTCCGATCTATTAATTTTAGTTCATTCCACTAAAAAACTAAAATTGAACTCTTAAATAAAGATAGAATAAGTTAATATTTCTCATTCATACCCTAGACAATCTTAATGGAGAAAGTGTATCCTTTTGGCGATTACTATTGAATACCATATTTACTCATATGACCACATTTTGAACTTGGATATTTTGATTTGTCCAGAAGTCATGTTTCAATAGACACTATTGAAAACTTAACGTTAAGATTTAATATCCAATACTTCAAAATATCCATATGATGGTATTCTACTAACATTTAATAAATAGAGCCACGATGTCCATATCTATAAATGAAGTCCTCTATCAATTAACAAATGAATACCACCAAACTATCGAGGATAGACTACGATATATAATCTTACTCATTGATAGCTCAAATGATAACACTTGCAACCATAAGTCCATCATTTATCTCAGGATTAATATAGATTCTCCGATTGTCTTCAAATGAAAACTTTTATCCACTGACGGTTATGGATAAATTAATTCACTATGTTCTTATTCAATGCACCTAGTGCACTAGATTCTTTTACCCAAAGACACCACATTTTGATGATTTTAGACTCATCATAACACATTTGATCCCACTCAAATGCTAGCAAAAGAGTCTACAACTTTGGCAAGATAAAGGCACCCAACCTTTTTCTTAAGTTGTGAATATTATACAAAACTAACTAAAGAATTGTGTCTACCTCATATATACCTAGATGTATGAACAATTCTTCTTTTCTCATAGTCTTTTGACCTAATGATTATTTACTTTTGACAATTACAATAATTAAACTATAAATGCTATAAAATTTGTTAAACTAGAAATCACTTTATTAATATGATAAGATTGTTAAATACATTATTATACTCTTGCTATCGAGAATAATCCCAACACCTTTATGTCCCCTTGCTAGCCTGATCGATTTTGGTATCAAGGATCACGGTTAATTGATTGGATTGTCCAATTAATCGTGTTACGAAAGTGACACATATTTGTTCGGAAATTAATTGAATAATGAGATTATTTAATTAATGAATGTTAATAATTAAATTAATTAAATAATTAGATTATTTAATTATATTGATAATTATTAATTATTAATTAACTATTTATTGGTGGGTGTTAGTTGATTTTTGGATTTAGGTGGGATTATTTTATTTTTACTAAATCATTTATCTGAATCTTTGAATTTAAATTTAAATTTAAAATAATTATTATCACTTTTAATATATTAGATATGTTTGAAAAGTATAATTAAAAGATATATATCAATTACTAACACGAGATTGCATTAGATGCAAATTGATGTGTGTACATGAAACAATAGTCAAAAAGAAGAATTTGCAACTGATGCAAATTACATGATACACACCGATCAAAAAACGCACAAAAAGAAAATAAAAAGGTTGTTTTTCTTGGTGAGAAGCAATTGGCAATCAAGGTGTGCGTGAGATATCACACAAGAGAGAAAAGTAGGTGCAGTGTACACCATGAAAAACAAAAAGGAATAATAATAATAATAATAATAATAATATATATATATATTAAGAACTAGAATTGTTCTAGCTTGTTTTCTTTTAGAAGAAATAGTTTCTTCAATTCTCTCTTGATCCTCCATTCAAGTTCCTGAGATCGTAACATGTTCATACGCAGTTACCAGTCCCGGGAGATAGCGAGGAAGATCGGGTAGTTTAGGCAGGAGCATATCGTAAAGTGAAGGAGTCTCCAAACGTTGGTAAGATTTTCTTCTTATGATTATATTGATTACAATTTTCTATGTATACATATTGTATGTATGAGTTCCAAAAATAATTACGATCTCAAGTTCAGTGGTCCTATATACATATTATGATATGTATAGAAATTTTAAAACCTAATTTTGCTATATGACCGGTGAACGGGATTCCAACAATTGGTATAAGAGCCAATTTATTTTTCGGAAAAGGAAATTGTTTTCGATGCTCCTGTTTGTATGAATGTGTAGGCACCATCTTTATGATTTTATGAATGTTTATAATTAAATTGTTTAATTTAAACATGGTTGATCGTAATTATTTATGGTACTGTGGATTTAGGATTTATGGATTGTATAATTTTTATTTTATTTATTTTTACTGTTATTGTATTGTATATAAATATTATTGTAACCTGTAAACGAAGAACTTGAAACGCACACGACGACCATACTATTCACCTGACAATGTTCACCGTACTGTTCACCGGGATACTGTTCACAGCATCATTCACATTGTCTTGCATGGTTCCGTTGGCAAGTGTTTCCTAATGTGTTCCGTGCAAATTTTCCATTTCGGATTCATGAGATGAATTGGAGTAACCAGAAGAGACTGGAAGATATCTGAAGTTGCTAGAAGACAAAAGAATGTCTTGGGTTTTTTTTTTTGTAATTTTAGATTCCAATTTTTTAGGTTAAATAATCCATAGTACTCGGTCAATTCATGTATGCTTTATATTATGTCATGATAAAAGTATTGTCATGCATACGTATGTCATTTAGATTAGATGTGCTTACACAAATATATTTGATATGTCATACATGCATCATAGCTTGATATTTTATGTATTTTTTAAAATGTGATTAAAATGGACAATATACATAAATGGTTATGAATAATGAGATTATTTTTTTAATGGTTAAAAAACTTGGTAATTCTCATTAATATTAATCCAGTTATTAAAAAGTTTAACGAACTAGATTAATAGGGTCATTTATTATAATTAGGATTAATATGATTAATAACCTAATAATAAATGGATCGAATAAAGTGTTAATGTTTTAATAATTAAAATTTGGTAAACACTATCATAATAATCTGACCTTAATAAAATGTTTATAAAGGCTTAGATTATTCACTAATAGATTAGATTTTTAATTGTTAAAAATCATTAATAATTTATTAGTTAATTAGAATTTGTTTATAATTAGTTAATGCGCTAGATAACTTGATTAAAGTTAGTCATTTATTCTTTTAAAGTCTAGGCACATTAACTGTTAATAGAAAACCTTAATTTTAAAATAGTGAGTGGGAGAGGGATATATGGCATAAATATCCCGTAGTCTCCATCATTTGTTTAACACCGTGAGATCCGAGTGGGGCCTCGTGACAACTTTGCTTTCGTCCTCCCAAATGAGAGTTTCCACAAAGGTCAATACCAAGGTTGACTTCCTAACGGATATGATTTCTGAGGGTATTTCGGGATTGACCGACCCTAAGGTGGCAATTCTCGAGTTAAGCTCGTGAGATCTGAAATGGTGAAGGTTTTGATTAAGTTTGTTAATTAAAAACCTGACTGAATAAATGATGGTTGAATGATATGAAATAAGAGTTATTCTAGAATATCATTTGATTGAGAATGTCTCGGTCCAACATGCAAAGACTTGGCCGACCCTAAGGCGGCACTTCTTTGTGGTATGTTGGATTGTCATGGTATAGTAACTAGTTTCTACTTCGTTAAACATGTTCATGCATCATGTTTAAATTTATGCCAAAGCACTTGCACTTGTTTTAAATAAATGACTGAATGATTGTTTTATTTATTTCAGCAATAATGTCTTATGTATTACTTCAAATTCTTACACATGACAAATTAACTGGTGATAACTACACTAAGTGGAGACTTAACATTAATGCAATATTGGTCACTAAAGACCTCAAGTCTGTGCTTATGGAGGAATGTCCTCCAGCGCTTGCTGCCAATACCGCATGAACTGTTCGTGAGGCTTACGAGCTATTTGTCTCATCAGATGATAAGGCCTGATCATATCTGTTGGCTTCTATGACAGACGTGCTTGTCACAAAACATGAAGCAATGACTTTAATATAGAAACCATGGAGCCATTGCAAGCTATGTTCGGGCAGCCCTCTGAGCTAAGACGACATGAAACTGTTCATTTCGCTATGCTCGCTCGCATGAAGGAAGGTACAATAGTTCGAGAACATGTCTAGAGCATGATGTTCTACTTCAACACGGTAGAAGTCAATGGTGGGGCCATTAACGAGGCCACTCAAGTGAGCATCATATTAACGACTATGTCGAAGAGTTTCAATCAGTTTAAGAGCAACTATGAGATGAACAAGTTAAGGTTCAGTCTCACACAAACGCTAAATGAGCTCGCTACCTTTGAGTCCTTGACAAAGAACAACAAGGGTAGGACTGGTGAGACAAATGTTACTGAACCATCTTCCTCTAATAATAAGAAGAGGAAGACGTATGTTGGGAAGGCAAAGGGTAGCCCAAACAACCCAAGAAAGTCCAAAACAAAAAGAAGTCCAAGAAAGGTAAATATGATTTACTTGTTCTTGAGTCATGTTTATTGGAAAATGATTCTTCACCCTGGATAGTTGATTCGGGAGCCACTAACCATGTTTGTTCTTCTTTGCAATGGACTGATTCTTGGACACAGCTTGAGGAGAGAGCCTCCTCAATACGTGTGGTGTCAGGGGATGTTGTGTTAGCATGAGCAGTGAGCGTAATTATATTACTTTTTGTAATAATTATTTATTGTTGGACAATGTATTTTATATTCCTGAATTTACACGGAATTTAATTTCTGTTTCTAAGTTGTTAGATCAAAAATGTTATGTTTCTTTTAATAATAAGTTTGTTATTATTTGAAAGAATGGTCTGAATATTTGTTCAGGAATTAATGAAAATAATTTGCATGTGTTAAGACCGTTAATACATACTACACTGCTCAACACTGAAATGTTTAAGGTTGAAAAACCAAAAACTAAACGACATAAAATTTCTCCAGATAATGACATGTATCTCTGGCATCTAAAGCTAGGTCATATAAACCTTGATCGGATAGATAGACTAGTAAAAAGTAGACCTTTAAGTGAGTTAAAGGTTGACACCTTACCTGTCTGCGAATCTTGTCTAGAAGGTATGATGACTAAGAGACCTTTTGCTGGAAAAAGGCTTAAAGCTAAAGAACCGCTAGTGCTTATACATACAGAAGTCTATGGACCAATGAATGTTAAAGCTAGGGGTGGTTTTGAGTATTATGTCACATTAACAGATGACTACTCAAGATACGGATATGACTACCTAATGCAGCAAAACTCAGAAACATTTAAAAAGTTTAAAGAATTCCGAGCTGAAGTTGAGAATCAATTAGGTAGGACTATCAAGTCACTATGATCAGATCGTTAAGGTGAGTACCTTGACCAAGAGTTTAAAGACTTCATGGTCGAGCAAGGGATAGTTTCCCAACTTACAACTCCTGGTACACCTCAGCAAAATGGTATAGCGGAGAGGAGAAATAAAACCCTGATGGAAATGGTGAGATCTATGATTAATTTCTCATTATTTCCAAATTCCTTCTACGGATATGGGTTACAAACATCGGCATACATTTTGAATATAGTGCCATCCAAATCTGTTCTTACGACTCCCTTAGAGTTGTTGAATGGTCGTAAAGCTAGTTTGCTACATTTTGTATATGAGAGTGTCCAGCACACGTGCTGAAGAACAGAAGTGGAAAGCTAGACTCCAAGTCTATGGTCTATTTGTTTGTAGGATACTCCTACGAGACCAGAGGTGGACACTTCTATATTCCTGAAGATAACAAAGTATTTGTGTCGACAAATATGACGTTTCTACAAATATGACGTTTCTTGAGGACAATTGTATTAGTGACCATAAACCTCATTCTAAGACTGTATTAAATGAGTTGGAGACTAGTGAGACTAGTGTTTCATCAACAAAAGTCGTTGATCCACAAACATCTGAGATTTAGATGATTCCTGATTAATATACACTACCACCTAGACGTAGTGAGAGGGTTGTAAGACAACCTGAATGTTATTTAGATATAGGTGAGGGACAAGGTGTTGTCTCTAATGATAATGTGGATAATCTATTGACATTTAAGAATGCAATAGAAGATCCTGATAAAGAGGAATGGCTTAGAGCAATGAATCTCGAGAGGAAGTCCATGTACTCTAACTCAGTATGGGATCTTGTAGACTTACCGGATGGGGTAAAACCCATAATGTGTAAGTTGATCTACACAAGAAAGAGAGGCGTGGACAGGCAGGTAGAGACTTTCCAAGCAAGGCTAGTGGCCAAGGGTTATACCCAGAAAAAGGGGGTTGATTATAAAGAGACCTTCTCGCCAGTAGTCATGTTTAAGTCTATTAGGATTCTCTTATCCATTGCTGCCTATTTTTATTATGAAATTTAGCAAATGGGTGGCAAGACTGCATTCTTGAATGACAATCTTGACGAGAGCATCTATATGATACAACCAGAGGGATTTGCACCTTCAGATCAAAAGCAAAAGGTTTGAAAGTTGCAAAGGTCCATCTGTGGACTTAAGTGAGCATCTAGATGTTGGAACAATAGGTTTAATGATGTGATCAAAACCTATGGCTTTGACCAGCACGTCAATAAGTCTTGTGTCAACAAACACATCATTGACAATGTAGGGAAAAAAAAGATTTAGAAACGCAACGGAAGCGTGATAAAACCGAAAATAGGGTTTGCGTATAAATAAAAAAAATTCCCTTTTATGCAACGAGAACCTTAACCCTAGATTAATTTATGTATATAAAAGTATCTTACCTTTATCGCGTGACGATTGAACAAGTACCGAATTAATTCTACAAGATCTTCCAATACAATGACAAATGTGAATCACCTAGAGTGTGGGCTCCCTTTCTTTAAATTGTATTCCTGAGGATGGAGACAAAGCAAATATCTTTTCTTTGTTAGTTACAAATATCCTCCAAGAGAAAAATCCAAGAACATCCGGTCACTTGTGAATTATCAATCAATTTGATTGTAACTCGCGTGAACCTTGATTCGATGTTGTACACAAAACCCATTTGATGTAAAGGATATTAGTATACTATCGAATACAAAAACGTTCTCCTTTTTTCTCTACTTGGCCGAATACACACACTATTGCTTAAAGATGATTGAATATTGTCTAGAGTAAAATCAGATTTTTTTCCCTCAAAAATCTATGATGGCCTAATTCTGCACTAAGAAAAATATAGCTTGGTTGAAATTCACCTCAAATGCCTTAGGGCTGGCCGAATTCATCATCCACATATATATAGGTTCATAAATCCTTTCCTAAGAAGGATTCACTTGGTTGGCAAGAATCCTTTCCTTAGGTGGATTTATTTGGTAGTTAGAATCCTTATCTTAGAAGAAAACTAACTACTCCTTTAACTATATATTGTGTTGGCCGAATTTCCCTTGTTTGAAGTAGATTAGGAGTGTTTAATCTTTTCTAAGAAATATTACTAGATGGACAAGAATCCTATCTTTAGGTAGATTAACTTGGTGGTTATGAATCCTTTTCAAATAAGAATTCTACCGCTAAGTAGTTTTACTTGGTGACCAAGAACCCTTTTCCAAAAAGAATTCTTTCCTACACCAAGACTCCTAATCCTACTCAATAGTGTGTTTGTAACCATATTAAAGACTTCCTAATTTGATTAGATAAATAACTCCTTTTATTTACATACTTATCAAATATAGTCTTTAACATTAACTATACTACCAACAATAGTATAGTTTTAGGAGACCATCTCCTAATAGGAAAAGATTTTGACTTTTAATTAAATAATTAATTAATCAACAAATTAATTAATTTCCATTTAATTAAATAATAATAAAATAAAAATAATATATTAAAGCTATTCACCATAGCCTTTGCCGCCCATACCTAGTATAAAGGCCATATATTATTTTTCTAATTTTATTAAATCCATTGGACCTTAATAAAAAGTCCACATGTGAACTAGACCTATTCTTACAAAAAGAAACAAGTTCACATGCCTTATTAAAATTTTAGATTGACCATTATTGGTCCGGTAGAATATATTAAATGATCCATGCAAGTTCGTGTGGATTGGGATCTTGGCGGGCTATCTAAATTTAAGCTCCAATAGACACAACCCAATCACAATTAATAAATGATTCACTTAGGTCCAATCTATTTAATTTTAGTTCATTCCACTAAAGAACTAAAATTGAACTCTTAAATAAAGATAGAATAAGTTGATGTTACTCATTCGTACCCTAGACAACCTTATTGGAGAAAGTGTATCCTCGTGAAGAATACCAGTAATCGCGAATATCTCATAGATCGCCTATAGCTCTCCAAGTTACCATATTTACTCATATGACCACATTTTGAACTTGGATAATTTGACTTGTCCAAAAGCCATGTTTCAATAGACACTATTGAAAACTTAACGTTAAGATTTAATATCCAATACCTCAAAACATCCATATGATGGTATTATACTCTCATTCAATAAATGGAGCCACGATGTCCATATCTATAAATGAAGTCCTCTATCAATTAACAAATGAATACCACCAAACTATCGATGATAGACTATGCTATATAATCGTACTCATTGATAGCTCAAATGATAACACTTGCAACCATAAGTCCATCATTTATCTCAGGATTAATATAGATTCTCCGATTGTCTTCAAATGAAAACTTTTATCCATTGACGGTTCTAAATAAAGTATTTCATTTTGATCATATTCAATGCACCCAGTGCACTAAATTCTTTTGCCTAAAGACACCACACTTTGATGATTTTAGACTCACAATAACACATTTGATCCCACTCAAATGCTAGCAAAAGAATCTACAACTTTGACAAGATAAAGGCTCCCAACCTTCTATCTTAAGTTGTGAATATTATTCAAGACTAACTAAAGAATTGTGTCTACCTCATACATATCTAGATGTAAGAACAATTCTTCTTTTCTCATAGTCTTTTGACCTTATGATTATTTACTTTTAACAATTATAATAATTAAACTATAAATGCTATAAGATTTGTTAAACTAGAAATCACGTTATTCATATGAAAAGATTGTTAATTACAATATTACACTCTTGCTATCGAGCATAATCCTAACAATCTCCCACTTGCTCTATAGCAAATGTGTCATATCTCTCATCCCCATGTTCTCTAGATGCCCATCAAAACTCTTTTGAGGAAGAGCCTTTGTAAAGGTATCCACTAGATTTTCTGTTGACGCGATCTTGGTAATCTTCACGTCACCCCTATACATAATTTCCCTTAAAAGGTGATACTTTCTTTCAATGTGTTTCCCTCTCTTATGACTTCTTGGTTCTCTCGAATTAGCCACTTCCCCATTATTGTCACAATAGATAGTGATCTGCTTATTCGTATCAGGAACCACTTCCAAGTCAATCAAGAATTGGCAGAGCCAGACAGCTTCTTTAGCAGCCTCGCATGCGGCAACATACTCGGCTTCCATGGTGGAATCAGCAATACAAGATTGATTGATACTCCTCCATATGAATGCCCCTCCTTCAATAGTAAACACAGATCCTGATGTTGATCTCCTGGAGTCAGAATTTGACTAAAAATCAGAATCTGTATACCCAACGGGAATTAAATCCCCCCCCCCCAAAGTATACAAGCATAAAATCTCTCGTTCTCCTATGATACTTGAAAATATGCTTGACTGCCGTCCAGTGATCAGGACTAGGTTTCGATTGAAACCTGCTAACTAGGCCTACAGCAAAACAAATATCTGGTCTAGTACAGAGCATTGCATACATGAGACTTCCAACTACCGATGCATATGGAACCCTACTCATGAATTGCTCTTCATGCTCATTCTTAGGAACTTGTTCCTTAGAAATTTTGATTCCATGCCTGAAAGGTAACATACCTTTCTTGGAATCTTGCATGGAAAACCTAGACAAGATTTTATCTATGTATGAAGCTTGGGATAATGCAATCGTTCTATTCTTTCTATCCCTTATGACTTGGATACCAAAAATATAACTTGCTTCTCCTAAGTCCTTCATATAAAATTATTTTGCTAACCTTTTTTTTATCGATGTCAATACACCTACATCATTTTTAATGAGTAGTATATCATCAACGTAAAGAACTAGGAAAACCAACTTATCGCCTTTAATCCTTTTATATACACAAGGTTCATCAAGGTTTTGAATAAATCCAAAACTTTTAACGGCTTGATCGAACCTTATGTTCCAGGATCTGGATGCTTGCTTCAATCCATATATGGATCTTTGCAACTTGCATACCCTTTCCTCTTGGCCCTTTTCAATGAATCCTTCTGGTTGCATCATGTAGATGCTTTCATCAAGACTTCCATTAAGGAAATCTGTCTTGACGTCCATTTGTCAAATCTCTAGGTCTAGAGATGCCGCAATGGATAATAGTATCCTAATGGATTTAAGCATGGCCACAGGAGAGAAGGTTTCTTCATAATCGATACCTTCCTTCTGTGTGTAACCTTTAGCTACCAATCTAGCCTTAAAGGTTTCCACCTTTCCATCCATTCCTCTTTTACTCTTGTATACCCACTTGCACCCGATGGGTTTTATCCCTTTAGGCAAGTCTACAAGAGACCAGACTTTATTTTTAAACATAGATTCAATTTTGGATTGCATTGCCTTTTGCCATTGGTGACAATCAACATATTCCATTGCTTCCTTGTATGTATAGGGATCATCTTCGTCCGAAAGATTCTCTACAGATTATCCTAGACCGATGTATCTTTCAGGTTGTCTAACAACCCTCCCACTACGACGAGGTATGGTGGATTGTTGATCTTGTGTTGGTACGGAATTTACAATTGGACTTGGTTACGAAACCTCTTGTGGAATTGTATATCCTAAAAGCTCATTTAGGACAATTCTACTTTTACGCACAAAATTATTCATATAGTCCTCTTCTAGAAATTTAGCATTTGTCGAAACAAATACTTTAAGATCTGAAGGACTATAAAAATAATATCCTTTTGTTCCTTTTGGATACCCTACAAATATGCATGTTTCTAAACGGGACTCCATCTTCTCTGTCTTTCCTTTTAACATGTGCGCAGGACATCCAAATATCCTTAAGTGTTGTAAACTAGGCTTTCGCCCAGTCCACAACTCATGCGGTGTTTTAGGAACCGACTTAGATGGTACATCGTTTAGAATATACATGGCAGTTTGTAAAGCATATCCCCAAAAAGAACTAGAGAGCATTGAATAACTCTACATAGACCTAACCATATCCAAAAGAGTTCTATTTCTCCTTTCTGCCACCCCATTTTGTTGAGGTGTGCCTGGTGCAGAAAACTGAGAAATTATTCCATTATCAATAAGACATTGCTGAAACTCACCAGATATATATTCTCCACCACGATCAGACCTCAAGATTTTTATACGTTTCTCAAGCTGATTTTCCACTTCAGCTTTAAATGCTTTGAACATATCAAAAGCATCTGACATATGTCTCATAAGATACACATAGCCAAATCTTGAGTGATCATCCGTGAAAGTGATGAAGTACTCATATCCACCTCTAGCTTGAATGCTCATAGGTCCACACACATCAGTGTGTATCAATCCTAAACATTCAATGGCTCTTGTGCCTTTGGTCTTAAACAACCTTTTGGTCATTTTACCTTCCAAACAAGATTCACAAGTGGTAGATCATCAACCTTTAAGTCACTTAGAGGTCTGTCACATACCAATCTTTTAATCCTATTAAGGTTAATATGACCTAGGCGCATATGTCATAGGTAGGTTTCATCTTTTGATAATTTTACTCTTTTATGATTGGGTTCCGTTGATTCTGTGTCTAACAAGTGAGAGATATTTCCATGCAAATAGAATAAACTATTTTCCAATGTACCTTTGCAAATAATTTTTTCATTCTTACTAATAATAAAGGTTTTATTAAAAGTAACCGAATAACCAAATTTATTTAAACAAGAAACCGAAATTAAATTCCTCTTGAATTGAGGTACATAATAAACGTCTATTAAATCTAAATGCCTTAAAGAATCTAAACTAATTCTAATATCTCCCACTACACTAGCAGACACCAACGCTTCATTGCCTAAACGCAAGTTGAATTCGTTCTCTTTAAGCCTTCTCCTTTCCTTGAACCTCTGTAAGGAAAAACAAACATGATTAGTGGCTCCGGAGTCTATGATCCAAGAATCCATAGAATCCGCCAAAAAACATGTTTCAAGATAATTAATATTACCTTCTTCCTTTCCTTGAGACTTTGGGCAATTTCTTTTCCAATGTCCCTTTTCACCACAAAGGAAACACTTTCCTTTGATCTTGGTTACTTTCTTTGTCTCCTTTTTTATAGGTCCTAGTTGCTTTTTCTTCTGTTGTTTCTTGACCTTCTTACGGGTCTTAACAGTAGAAATTTTACCTACGGTATGAATCTCTTGACCCTTGCCTTTCACAAGGATCTTTTCCGCCGCTTTGAACATCTTGTATCAGGCCTTGCAAGGTGTATTCCTTATTATTCAAGGTGTAATCCAACTTGAATTGATCAAAGGAATCTGACAGTGAGTTGACAATCATGTCAATTTTGGTCTCACCATCTATCTCAACACCATTCAGTTCAGCAATGTTATGATGTGCTATGACTTTCATCATGTGATCTTTCACAGCCTGTCCGGGTTTCATCCTAAGATTCATAAAAGCAGTCACTACCTCTCTCTTAGTCGTCCTAGACCTCATAGCAAACATCTCCTCTAGAGACATCATTATATCTGCAGCAGTCTCCATTCCTTCATGTTGTTGTTACAACACGTCGGAGATGGTGGCCATAATGTAACATTTAGCCATCTCATCAGAAGACTCCCGTAGCTGATACTCATCTCTTTGCTCCTGAGCAGATTCATTAGTAGGAGTAGGTTGTTTAGGAGTGCACAGAACGAACTTATGCTTTTCGGATTGCAATAGTAGCCAAATTTTCCTTTTCCATGTGACATAATTATCACCAGTTAAAGTATTGTCTTTAAGGATGTTGATTAGGGATGGGGTCATGATTTCTGAACAATATCAAAAATTATATATGAATAAATAATCATGATTAAGCACTTTTGAATATTTATCTTGAATTAAATAAAATAATTCAATAGTAAAAATTCAACGGTGATCCAACACCCATAAATGTCACGCCTCCTTTAAGAGTTCACAATATTTACTAGTTGGACTAGGTCCCACCTAATTGTTAACATAATAACCAACGTTTTCAATTTTAGCCTTGTGATTTTATTAACAAGAACTCTTGGGAGGATATTAATAAATTCACATTGAGTGTGTTACCAAGTTATCGACCTTCAATAGAATCCCTCACAAATATCCCTCCTTTGGGAGTAGATATCGATTGGGCTAATTGTCTAGTCTATCCTTATAAGGAAGTATCTTGCTAAATTCTATTCATGAATACCTCTTGGGAGGTTATTCACGAAACATAAAGCTCAACTAAACTTGGAGGCCGTAGGTGTTCCAAAACACCTTCTCCCACTCAATTGTTTAAAGCGTGTGATCAAATTCCAAAGAATGATTTACCAAGTTATCTAGATGCCAATTTAGTAAACCATTCAATGCATGTTCATAACAAAAGAGATATATGAGTGGCACTCCTATTCTATATGACATGTTATCAAACAATGACAAACATTTCAATATTTACAAAAAAATATAAATAGCTACAATTTTGGTCCATCCTAGAAAAACAAGTAAATTACATTTATCTTGGAATACAAGAACTCTTTCTTGACGAACAATTTTTCACGTGACCTTCGTCTTTCAGACTCCCTCAGCTACCTCCCATGGGCGTGCGCACCCCTTGCCCTTACCGATGGGCGTGCGCATATCACAAGCCCGTAAAGGGCTGCCATGCGCACCCCATGGCTACAACAAGGGCTGCTGTGCGCAGCCCATGCCACAACAAACATGGCTGCATGCTCTTCGCACGCACGTTCATTGTTACGGCTCGCACGGTCCCAAACTTGTTCCGGTTACTCCTAATTCTTCAAACCTTCGAGTCTTCTAAACTTGAATGTATTACAGAAGAATTTACATAACAAAATACTGCAGTTTTTTTTTATATTATTACAACAACAAAATAAAAAAAAACTTAGTAACTACCAAGAAGGAAATTATGGCGATAATAGACCACCCTTCTTGTTACAATCCCAAAACAAAATTACATTGAAATTCTAGGACCAAAATTGAGCAATAACAATCCACATATAAAACATACATATATCCATACATTCCAATGTAAATATATATGTGAATACCTAGAGTGCCATCTCTTTCTAAAACATGCATATATATAATAAAATAAAAAAATTCACGAACACATACATCAATTAATCAAGAGTACAACCAGGCTCTGAAACCAATTGTAGAGAAAAAAAATGGTTTAGAAACGCAACGGAAGTGTGATAAAAATGAAATTAGGGTTTGCGTATAAATAAAAAAAATTCCCTTTTATGCAACGAGAACCTTAACCCTAGATTAATTTATGTATATAAAAGTATCGTACCTTTATCGCGTGATGATTGAACAAGCGCCAAATTAATTCCACAAGATCTTTCAATCCAATCACGAATGTGAATCACCTAGGAGTGTGGGCTCCCTTTCTTTAAATTGTATTCCTAAGGATGGAGACAAAGCAAATATCTTTTATTTGTTAGTTACAAATATCCTCCAAGAGAAAAATCCAAGAACATCCGGTCACTTGTGAATTATCAATCAATTTGATTGTAACTCGCGTGAACCTTGATTCGATGTTGTACACAAAACCCTTTTGATAGAAAGGATTTTAGTATACTATCGAATACAAAAACGTTCCCCTTTTTTCTCTACTTGGCCGAATTCACACACTATTGCTTAGAGATGATTGAATATTATCTAGAGTAAAATCAGGTTTTTCTCCTCAAAAATCTATGATGGCCGAATTCTTCACTAAGAAAAATATAGCTTGGTTGAAATTCACCTCAAATGCCTTAGGGCTGGCCGAATTCATCATCCACATATATATAGGTTCATAAATCCTTTCCTAAGAAGGATTCACTTGGTTGGCAAGAATCCTTTCCTTAGGTGGATTTATTTGGTAGTTAGAATCCTTATCTTAGAAGAAAACTAATTACTCCTTTAACTATATATTATGTTGGCCGAATTTCCCTTGTTTGAAGTAGATTAGGAGTGTTTAATCTTTTCTAAGAAAGATTACTTGATGGACAAGAATCCTATACTTAGGTAGATTAACTTGGTGGTTATGAATCCTTTTCAAATAAGAATTCTACCGCCAAGTAGTTTTACTTTGTGACCAAGAACCCTTTTCCAAAAAGAATTCTTTCCTACACCAAGACTCCTAATCCTACTCAATAGTGTGTTTGTAACCATATTAAAAACTTCATAATTTGATTAGATAAATAACTCCTTTTATTTATCTACTTATCAAATATAGTCTTTAACATTAACTATACTACCAACAATAGTATAGTTTTAGGAGACCATCTCCTAATAGGAAAAGATTTTGACTTTTAATTAAATAATTAATTAATCAACAAATTAATTAATTTCCATTTAATTAAATAATAATAAAATAAAAATAATATATTAAAGCTATTCACCATAGCCTTTGCCGCCCATACCTAGTATAAAGGCCATATATTATTTTTCTAATTTTATTAAATCCATTGGACCTTAATAAAAAGTCCACATGTGAACTAGACCTATTCTTACAAAAAGAAACAAGTTCACATGCCTTATTACAATTCTAGATTGACCATTATTGGTCCGGTAGAAAATATTAAATGATCCATGCAAGTTCGTGTAGATTGGGATCTTGGCGGGCTATCTAAATTTAAGCTCCAATAGACACAACCCAATCACAATCAACAAATGATTCACTTAGGTCCAATCTATTTAATTTTATTTCATTCCACTAAAGAACTAAAATTGAACTCTTAAATAAAGATAGAATAAGTTGATGTTACTCATTCGTACCCTAGACAACCATATTGGAGAAAGTGTATCCTCGTGAAGAATACCAGTAATCGCAAAGAGCTCATAGACCGCCTATAGCTCTCCAAGTTACCATATTTACTCATATGACCACATTTTGAACTTGGATATTTTGACTTGTCCAGAAGCCTTGTTTCAATAGACACTATTGAAAACTTAACGTTAAGATTTAATATCCAATACCTCAAAACATCCATATGATGGTATTCTACTTTTATTCAATAAATGGAGCCACGATGTCCATATCTATAAATGAAGTCCTCTATCGATTAACAAATAAATACCACCAAACTATCGAGGATAGACTATGCTATATAATCGTACTCATTGATAGCTCAAATAATAACACTTGCAACCATAAGTCCTTCATTTATCTTAGGATTAAAATAGACTCTCTGATTGTCTTCAAATGAAAAATTTTATCCATTGATGGTTCTAGATAAGGTATTTCATTTTGATCATATTCAATGCACCCAGTACACTAGATTCTTTTGCCCAAAGACACCACACTTTGATGATTTTAGACTCATCATAACACATTTGATCCCACTGAAATGCTAGCAAAAGAATCTACAACTTTGACAAGATAAAGGCTCCCAACCTTCTATCTAAAGTTGTGAATATTATTCAAGACTAACTAAAGAATTGTGTCTACCTTATACATATCCAGATGTATGAACAATTCTTCTTTTCTAATAGTCTTTTGACCTTATGATTATTTACTTTTGACAATTATAATAATTAAACTATAAATGCTATAAGATTTGTTAAAATATACATCACTTTATTCATATTAAAAGATTGTTAATTACAATATTACACTCTTGCTATCGATCATAATCCTAACAGACAAGAAAGTAGTTTTCTTGGTCAATCCACTCCTTCTCGTGAGAAATGGATGGTAGTTCCCTTAAGGGTTGATTCGGGGCCTTGACAATAAAAGCACTCTCCTAATTCCGTAAGAAATTAGGATTTATTGTCCATTAGAGAATCAACGGTACTTAAAGGATATATGTAATTAGAGGGGTATAATGGATATTATGACCCAGCTCTAATTATGAACTACTGTGGACGATCACACCATGTGTAATAGCTATATCGATGGACACCGAGATGTATCGGTCTGTGTAAAAACTTCTGCAGTTGAGAGAGTGCAGCTTCGGGTTTTTAGTGGAATAACACCAGAGTTAATAATCAAGAAATAATAATTAAAGAGTTTAATTAATGATTGCAATGATTATTAATTAAACAGTTTAATTAATGATTATGAGGTTTATTGGATCGTAAAACTGTGGGTCCATTAGGTCCCCTTGCTAGCCCGATCAATTTTGGTAACTAGAGTCACGGTTAATTAATTGGATTGTCCAATTAATTGTGTTACAAAAGTGACACGTATTTATTCAGGAATCAATTGAATAATGAGATTATCTAATTAATGAATGTTAATAGTTAAATTAATTCAATAATTATATTCTTTAATTATATTCTTTAATTATATTGATAATTATGAATTATGAATTAACTATTAACTGGAGGGTGTTAGTTGATATTTGGATTTAGATGAAGATAAAATAATAGGATTATTTTATTTTTACTAAGTCATTTACATAAATATTTGAATTTAAATTTAAATTTAAAATACTTATTATCACTTTTAATATATTAGATATATTTAAAAATGATAATTAATAGATATATATCAATTACTAAAACAAGAGATTGTATTAGATGCAAATTGATGTGTGCATATGAAACAATAGTCAAAAAGAAGAAATTTCATATGATGCAAATTACATGATACGCACCGATCAAAAAACGCACAAAAAGAAAAAAAAATAGTTGCTTTTCTTGGTGAGAAGCAATTGGCAAGCAAGGTGTTCGTGAGATATCACTCAACAGAGAACAAAGATATCACACCATGAAAAACAAAAAGGAATAATATATATATATATATATATATATATATATATATATATATTAAGAACTAGAATTGTTCTAGCTTGTTTTCTTTTAGAAGAAAGAGTTTCTTCACTTCTTTCTTGATCCTCCATTCAAGTTCCTGAGATTGTGACACGCACACATGCAGTTACCAGTCCCAGGAGATAGTGAGGAAGATCGAGTGGTTCAGACATGAGTATATCGTAAAGTGAAGGAGCCTCCTAACGTTGATAAGATTTTCTTCTTCTGATTATATTGATTACAATTTCTTGTGTATACATATTGTATATATGAGTTTCAAAAATAATTACAATCCCAAGTTCACTGGTCCCAGATATAGATTTTGATCTGTATGAAAAATTTAAAACCTATTTCTGATGTGTGACCGGTGAACGGGGTCCAACACATATATGCTTTGTAGTTTATTGGTAAATGGCCTATAATCACTTATCTACTGTCCACAAAAGACGAGATTAAGAAAGAAATACCTATCTAGAAACTTGAGCATAACTTAAGAGATTCATGAGTTTGAGCTTTACTCTTTTGAACTCAATGCATTTACAAGCGAAAATGACACAGCTTGTCACCAATAACAAGTAATGTTGGTCTTTTCCTTCCTCAATTCGTAACCCATAATGTTCTTGCATATTCCGATATAATTTTTATTGTGGCTATGACTAGATCCTCTTCCCTTTTTGGAAATATCTATTTCCACTAATTCGCTTAAAACTAAAAGTCTTGTGCAAGTTGGAATATGTCATATAAATTAGTCTCGAAACCTAAGCCGCTTCTTAGCATCCATAATATGTCATATAAAACTAGCTAGAAGTCTAAGCCACCTCTAGGAGCTCATATTCCACCACCAAAGTGACGCGATACATTAATATCGCCATACATCAAATTAATTTCTATATGTTACAACTATCTAGAAGAGATCAGATCAATTAGTTCATGGATCATGTTTTATATCCTTGTTAGAGGATACCACCTATTGTGATTTTGATGCTTCCTATAAGTACTCAGAACTTGATATTAAAACTACTAAAGTTTTGGTATCCAAAATACTACCAAAATTTCCCTCAAGTCAAATCCTTGAAGGAAAGCCACATCACTTAAACCTTTATGTACTTATCAAACACACATATGAGGTCACTATTCAAGCTACTCAGCAATATAATGCGATAAATTTAATTTCTATCTTGATAAACCTTGACATCTTGAATGTCGAGCAAAAGTACAATGCCGAGGTTCAATCATAATTTGTGTTATAGTTTCAAGAGCTTTTTGCTCTTCAAAGATATACTGAATCTTATTGACAAATCTCATACATTATATAATTCAGTTTATCACTTTCAATTTTGGCCACAATATTTTTAGATATAAAGCTATATCTTATAATAATCTACATAGAGACATACAATCTACTATGCAAGCATATTACTTTTAAAAAAAATACACACATTTTATTTCGCTGCAAACATAAACTGAAAATATGATAAAATAATTTAAGGAGCAGAATCGAAAAGTCGTCGAGGCTTCTAATCATCATCCGCTTCCAAAAATTTAATTATTATAAATTTAGTACTATGTGTAAAAATTTTAATAATTTAGTATTCCCATTGTTTGGTGATCATATAACTAACAAAAGATTAGAATACACAAGTCCCAAAAATATTTTAAGGATCAAACCAATTTTTCCAGAAAACTTAATAAAGAATAGTTTTTAAAATATATTTTCTAAAATGTTGAACTTTGCATGTTATTCTTTCTTCTATCTCATATTTATATGCATTGCCACCAAGAAAGACTTTCTCAGTCTTCATAACTCATCTAACTGTCGCTTTCACGAACTTTGGTCCTCTTTTGCGTGCGCAATAACTCATATGCTAGTACTATGAATATTGAATGCGAATGCTTAATACAGTGGATCACAACACATTCGAGATAATATGGCGCTCCTCCGTAATTTCAAGCTCATGCGCTATTTGACCAAAAACATGGCGATACCCTACTCTAACTTTTCCAACCTTATAGATCTTGTCAGACTTAACTTTTCGGAAAATTTCATTACAAGACTATCCACCACATCTCTCCACATAAAAAACACAAGTCCAATTTGAACACGGCTATATGTTTTTAATAATATTAAAAAAATCTTCTATATCAAGACATATGAGACAATGCATATCTATCTCAAAAATTCAAAGTCACTTAGAAATATGGTCTTTAATGACCTCATACATTTACAAGGTACATTGAATCTTTTATTCTTGATTGCATAATTGATTAGACGAAGAGATTTCTAATCAAAGGCATTCCACTTAAGCTAAATTTCATTAGAAATGTTAACATTTGATTTTAAAATAAATATTTTTCAAACTCAAAATAGTTGGAAATATATTTTTCTTGTTTATCAAATATATTTTTCCAAACTTAAAATAGCTTAAAAAATATATTCTTTTTTTTTTAAAAAAAAACTTTTAAATAAAAGAACTGATAATAAAAAAAGTAATGAAAAATAATTTTTGAATCCAACAACAATTTTCCTTTATTTTATGGAAAAAATAAAACAAAATTATGGATCGGCTGCCGCCAAAAGCGCTGTTAGAAGGTCGGACGGAGGCTCGTGTAAACAGCAAGAAAAAAAAATGATGATTTTCTAAATTTTTTCACCCAACAAAAATCACTTTATTTAGTAAAGAATTTCATAATGATGGTAATTGGTCAGGTGGTGTGTGCAAGCCACACATCTCACTTGCACCGAAAAGCGTGTGCATACTGCATACTATACGTAATTGCGTATAGCATCAGCCATGCACAGCCTGTCGCGTGTGTGCCACGCTGTTAGGTACATGTATAGAATGCTTCTGGCATGCACTAGTAGAAATCAGAGCTCTTTATGTTACACTCGCACAAATGAAGGTAGAGCTCACGTTCCGTCATCCAGCCTATCACCGATAACCAAATTACCGTCTTCCAACTCGGTTTTGCATGATGAAATCATTGGTACCTTTGGCTTCAATGTTTGGATTTTAAGTGAATTACACTCGCCAATCTTAGACGCTTGTGTATTGATTATCATGTTCATCATCTCAAACTCAAAACCATAATCTTTTCAAGTTTAGATCTCAATAGAAAAACTCAAAACAGTTTTAATCTCTCTATAATAATCAGAATTAAGTATATGATCTATAGTTGGAAAGCTCTCGGAAATAACTTTCCAATGGTACCACCATCACAAAAAAAATTAAAAAAATTGGCAATGAGTTTTTATCCCATTATAGTTACGTGTTTTCACACGGTTTTTCAAAAACACATTCATGGATAGTGTTGAACCATAATCATTATACATAGAACATATAATATAATTGAATATATAAACACATACATTAAAAAAAAAAAATCTTCTTAGGTGTGGTCTTATGCCATTTTTGAATCCCGAAACTTTTCATGCATTCGTAAAAAAGTAAAACATGGCAAACATATAAATACCAGAATATGAACCCAAAACTGTTTCGGTACAAGTATTGATTATTGTTACGATTAATAATAAATATATAATCAAAGAATTATATAATATTCAGATTAATACCTTTCACCGTCGGAAATCCGAATCATGCGGCGGAAGCGGGATCGTGAGCAGGTTGTATCACTGTTAGCATTATATGTATAAAGATAATTAAATCTCGTATTGTATACATAAGTATGATTAGTCACGTACTTGGAAGCACAACGAAAACCATCTAATTTGTAAAGAGTATTAATCCTGAATCCATAATAGCATAATAACCTGAAAAAAATAATAGAAAGTCTTCTACTCTCTTCTCTCCTTTCTCAGATTGCCTGATGGGGAGAAAGTTCAATAACACACGCTATGAGTGAGAGTAGGGACCCCTAAATAGTAAAAATTTCTAGAATCCTAATCCATAAAGCGTTCTCAACCCTAATAGGATGACTAGTCCTAAAAGGAATACTAGGCCACACATATACAATAGCACATACCATATCCTACATATATTTAGTGTACCTAAGGTGCACCGAGCCCAACAATATTGTCACATTAAAAACGGGTTTTATCCGGTCAACTCTCACTTGCTTATACATTCCAATCAATTCGGTTTTCATAAACTCAAAATATAATGTCATATGTTGCTCACAATTTTATAAAATCTTACATTCTCCCACTTGAGCTGCATAGACATTATTATTTTAGATTGAAAATTTTATTTTAGAAAATGACTCTCCGAATTGGCAAACAGTTATATGTGGCCACAAAGAATATTTAAGAGAGTAACACCTTCATTCCCCTTAGTCAAATAAAACCTTAAGTATCCAACTACAAAGATCATTACATCTTTAATCGGCATAAGACCATATGTAATCAAAATACCTTTACCTCTACTTATCGGGGTAAAATGATATGTATGTGTGGTATGAAAATTACATGCAGATGTGATCATCATGCCTATTTCCATATAGGTTCACCTTCGCTTCAAGCAAAGTATCTGAAGACGAAAAACTTAATGTCTTAAGCATCTTACACTCATTTGCTAAACATTTTGACTATGAGTTAAACCTCCTTTAAGAAGGGCAAATCTTTCTGTCTTAAGTAATGTTCACTCATCGGTGAAAACTTTATACCTTATGAGTGAACTGCCCCCTCAAGCAAAAATATTGAGATTTCTTACCGTAACCAACCATCCATGTGCACACAATAACAAATATGGAAAACATCTTAACGTCCATATACAATATATTCTCGAGAATATGAAACAAACATTCCTTGAATAAATGCAGTTAATCTAAATAAAGACAACTCCCAATAACCAAACACATCAAAAATATCAATCATCCAATACGTGATATAACATGCTCCACAAAACCTCCTGAGTCAAATATATTGGTTAGTGTATCAACAGTTTTTTTACTAATGGCTATTAGAAACTCGCAACTCTTAAATCTTCTCAACAATCATAATATCCATACGGTTAAACATTTGAGATCTCTTATTATATTCAGAGAAAATAAATACAAAGAAATAATCACAATCTACCTCAAAATAAAAATATGATTTTACAATCAAAATTATTTAGAGTTGCAATATATAAAGCCACAGATTTCTTTATCCATACGTACATGACCTTTTCTTACGAGAACACTCCAATTTACTTTGAGGAATTAAAACTATGTAAGTTTATCACTTTTACCTATAGGTACCTCAAATAAGTAAACTTGTAATCATATCAATCCTTCAAGTGCTCCTTTAATATATTTTCTTAATAGCATTATCAAAATAAGCTTGTTTGAGATTTTTCACCTCGAAATCTTAGAGTTAAAATTCTTAATGTCACACAATTGACAACATAGAGCACATAGAAAATAAACTTACTCCCACTGACCCTCGGTTACGTCTAATGGAAAAATAAAATATTTTAACAAAGTCATAAAATGCCACTACAGTATTAAACTAAACACCACTGTCTGGAAACTTGATTAACTATGTCAATGAAGTTTTAAAGTATGAAAACTTAATATTCAGTTTTAAAGTATGAAAACTTAATATTCAGTTTTCAAGTAAAACCTTCAAGCGATAAATCTGACCACATAACTTTAAACATTTAAGTTAAAAATGTTATTACTTTGAAAAATCAGTTTCAACATTTTCAAGCAATTAGTTTCCAACTACGTGACAACTAAGTCAAAACTCAAACTCCAATGACATCTAAAACTGCAATTCAACATGTTGGAACCTCGTTCACCGGTTACACAGCGGAACTAGGTTTTAAAATTTTTATACAGATCATAACCTGTATCTAGGACCAGTGAACTTGGGATCATAATTATTTTCGGAACTAATACATACAATATGTAAACACAGGAAATTGAAATCGAAATCGATATAATCAGAAGAAGAACATACCAACGTTTGGAGGCTCATTCACTTACGATGTGCTCCTGTCTGAACCACTCTTACCAACGTTTGGAAGCTCATTCACTTTATGGTATGCTCCTGTCTGAACCACTCGATCTTCCTCGCTATCTCCCAGAACTAGTAACTGCGTGTGGGCGCGTCACGGTCTGAGAAACTTGAATGGAGGATGTAGAGAAATACTTGAAGAAACTCTTTGTTCTCAATTTGGTGTATTGATTTCACGCACATATAAATTGCATATCTTGCAAAACTTTTTTTTTTCTTTTTCTCTCGTGTGTATCAGGTACACACCAAAACCAAAATCAAAATTTTCTTTTAAAAGAACCAAATCACCCCGCACCTTGCGTTTTTACATATATATATATATATATATATATATATATATATATGTCATATGTAAATTTTATCAGACGTACACTTCATCGACAAAGAGGATAAAATTGCCAGGTGGACATCCGAATAGGCATTCAGAAAATATCCTACAAGACATCACCAAAGCAGAGAAACCCGAGTAAACAAGTATTGAACAAAACCTACTCGGGGTCAACTGACATCATTTACGACTCGAGATCAATTTACATCATATTCTACTCGGAACCAGCTAACATCATGTTCTGCTCGGGACAAACATGAAGAAATACGAATAAAGAATCCCAGCACAAAACTCGTACGAGCCAAGAATCAAGTTAAAATACGCAAAGATATCCGCGTCAAAAAAGAATCTCAAGATAAATAGAATACCAAACAGGAAAAAAGATTCCAAATCAGGCAACAACTTTATTTCTTCAAAAAGACTACGCCTTTATAAGGAAATAAGTCCTAACTGGACTATATCACTAGAGTCAGATCTTATACAAGTCTTCGAAAAAGGAAAGAAGACTACTTCGAACAAGTTAATCATAATTAAATACAAAGATTTTTTGTTAATTATACAAAAAGGATTAGGGTTCTATGCATATATAAATAGACCCATAATCTTGCCATAAAATATATAAAAAATACCGAGAGAGAAAAAGAGAGATCGAGAGTTGTAAATCTTTTTCAATAGTGGATTTTGGCTCGGTTGTTCATTCAACCACCCGTAGACGTTTCTTCGGTCATCGGAGTTTTACCACGTAAAACTTGTGTCCAATTATTTTCTCCTTCTCTTTCTCTTTGAAATCACAGCTAAAATCCAATCTTGTTGACTTTTCTCACGCATCCATAAATTGACATCAACAATTGGCGCTAGAAAGAGGGAGGGAACCTTCGATTTGATAAAAGGTAATGGCGGGAAGCAAAAATAGTCCTGTGGATATCCAAAAATCTCCAGATAATGTCCATATTGACAGTAGTTCACGAGATCTCGCCTCAACCACCGAGACCAACCAATACCCATGGCAGGAATCCAACGAATCCAACAGCTGGTGGCAAACGCAGCAAAGGAAGGAGTTGGTCTCCTAGTTGTAGAAGAAGCGCAACCTCCTACAAGGCTTCGTTCGGTTATAGTGGGGCCAGAACTAAATGCAACGAAAGTCGAAAGGAACTCTGTTCCAATTAATCAGGCTGGATTTGAAACACCCGAAGAGGAACAAACACGCCAAAGGTAGAACCACGATCAGATAGCCCGTGCTAGACACCACAAGCATGACTGACACAGGGATTGGTGGTCATCAGAAGATAGTGATCGGCACCATCGTAAGCGCCATCACGGAACCACAAGCCTGTAAGAATCAACCGGTGAGACTCAGCAGCAAAGCGAAGAGCCAGAGAGAGGAATGACTGTCACTCAGCTGTTTAACCATCATGGAGATCCAGTGGGAGATATAGATGTCGTAATTCAGAGCCTGACTCAAGAAGTCAAAAATAATATGCGACAAATGAACGCACTGGTTAGACATTATGGGAACAATGACTTGTCCGACGACGATTCTGATAGTCCATTCACTAAGGACATCCTGCGAACTCTATTCCCAGAAAGATTCAGGATGCCACATGTGGAACAATTCAAGAAGGACACATAACCTAAAGAACATGTCAGGCGGTATAAAAGTGCTATGGCTTAGTATGCCCACAGCGACCCATTACTATGCCACAACTTTCCATAAACTCTAGGAGACACAGGCCCAAGATGGTTCTGGAGATTGCCCCAGCGAGTATCGGAAGCTTCAGTGAACTAAGCAGAAGTTTCTCAAGACAATTTATGGGCAACGTTCACAGGAAAAAATCAATGGCTTACCTTTCTCAGCTGAAACAAGAGAAAGATGAGTCGTTGAAAAAATATCTGGGGAGATTTGGCTAAACGGTATCAGAAATTGGAAGTGCAAACGATGAAGCTATAATTGCTGCATTCATCAACAATTTATAGAATGGACGACTATTTTTTGACCTAAAAAGAGCCTGTCTAACCAGATATTCATATATGATGGACATGGCGGGAGGATATGCACTAGCCGAAGAAGAAGAGTTAGCCACGGGATGATGCTACATGCATGGGGAAAAACCCGAATAGAGGGATGCCGAGTCCAAGGTACAGAACCAAAAGGGAAAAAAAAAGGAAATGACAAAGAAAAAAGCAAGGCCGGAGGAAACGGACGTAATACCGACTAGACCATGGAGAAATTCCAAGGTAGATATGCCAACTACACACCTCTTCGGAAAAAGCAGGAGGAAATCCTAGCCATACTGGAAGAGAAAAATCTGGTAAAAGAGCCATGCCGACAGTCTCAAGTCGCCACCGAGATATAACAAAATATTGCTGATTCAACAAGGAAATCGGTCATGAGACTTCCAAATGTTACTAGCTCAGAGATTACATAGAAACCCTCATTCGGGAAGGACATTTACAAGATATAATCTTGAAAAGGGATGAGAGGTCAGAAACAAAGAAAGAGACCAGTCGATCATAACTCTGGTCGAAATCAAAGGGTCAGGCCCGAGGCCAATGAAGTAATACAAACAATCTTTGGAGGACCATCCACAGGGAGAAGTAACCGAGAGCGAACACAGGAAATCAGAGAAGTAGTGGAGGCAAGACAGAACTTTGACGTGAACTCGGTCAAACCAGACCCGCAGAGGGTAAAGGAAGGATGTGACCAAATAATATTCATAGAAGCTGACTCGCATGGGGCCGACGTTCGACCAAATGACGCCCTGGTCATAAATGCCCGAATTGGACATAGGAAAGTCAGGAGAATTTTAATAGACAATGGAAGTTCAGCAAAAATTCTCAATATAGCTGTCTACGATCAACTCAGGTTGGACCGAAAGGATCTGCAGCCTTTTCATACCCCATTCAGAGGATTTGGGGGAGTTGAGGTTAGGCCCCTTGGGATTGTAAAGCTACTCGTAAAAATTGGAGTAGCACCTTGCCAAAGAACAATATTACTCAATTTCATAGTAGTAGACTTAGATAATTGGCCGTATAATGCGTTGTTGGGTCCGCCATTCTTAAATAAAACTAAGGTTGTAACAGCTACTTATGCATTGATGATCAAGTTCCCGACCGAATAGGAGGTCGGAGTAGTCAAGGAGTCCCAGGAGATGGCCTGAAGAACTAACCTGTCAGTTTACAAAGACAAAAATGATAGTGAAAACGTATGTACTATAACGCAGCCGAGTCAGAACAAAGAGTAAATGTCATTTGAATTTGATCCAAGAGAAGAGTCAAAGAAATCCAAAAATGAACCGGTCGAAGAAATTATCTTGAAAAAAGATGAAACAGATAAGAAGATCAAGATCAAGGCCAATTTGGAAGAAAAAGTTATACAAAGCCTTACTGATCTGCTCAAAGAATACAAGGATGTGTTCGTATGGAGTCATGAAGATATGGTCGGGATAGATGCCCGAATAATATCTCATCATTTTATAGTAGACTCGAATGCAAAACCAGTGATACAAAAGAGAAGGTCATTCAATCTCGAAAGAAGTCAGGCAATCAAGCAGGAAGTAGAAAAGTTACTCGCTGTAGGGTCAATAAGAGAGATTAGCTATCCTCAATCGGTAGCTAATGTGGTCCTCGTCCAAAAGAAAAACGGTCAGTAGAGAATGTTGCGTAGATTTCACATATTTAAACAAAGAATGCCCAAAAGACAGTTTCTCACTGCTAAGGATAAACCAATTAGTGGACGCTACATCAGGCATGAATTACTCAGTTTCATGGACTCCTACTCGGGATATAACCAAATCTGGATGAACAAGGCTGAAGAAGATAAAACGGCATTCACAACCGATCAAGGCTTGTACTGTTACACAGTAATGCCCTTCGAATTAAAAAATACAGGGGCAACATATCAAAGGATGGTCAGCAGAATCTTCACACGACAAATAGGAAGAAACATGGAAGTATATATAGATGACATGCTGACCAAGAGCATCTCGGCAGACAAGCATACCTCAGACCCGTGAGAGACATTTGATGTTTTGAGGAGATACCAAATGAAGCTGAATCCGAATAAGTGTTTATTCGGAGTTCCTTCAGGAAGGTTCCTGGGTTTCTAAGTTCACATAAGGGGAATCAAAGTCAATCCTAAAAAGATCCAAGCCCTGCAGAAAATAACCTTACCAAGGACGCTAAAAGAAGTACAGCGCTTAACTGGATGCTTAGCTTCCTTGGGCAGAATCATCTCAAAGGCCATAGATAAATGTGCTCTTTTTTTTAGAGTAATAAAAAAGGGAAAAGGACTCGAATGGAACGAAGAGTGCGAGCAGGCATTATTAAAATCAAAAAGTACCTAGGGCAGGCTCCCATCCTTTCGAAACCGTAAACAGGAGAGACATTCTACTTATACTTATCAATTATAAAACTAGAAGCATGATCAGTGATATTGAGAACAGAATATAGAGTACATATGCCAGTGTATTATACTAGCAAGGCACTTTTACCAGCCGAAACCTGGTATTCAAAGGCAGAAAAAATGGCCCTAGCATTGGTTTCAGCAGCAAGGAAGTTAAGGCCATACTTTCAGGCTCATACAATCCAGGTTCTCACCGATTGCCCACTTAAGCAAATTTTACAGAAACCAGAAATTCCAAGAAGACTAACCAAGTGGGCAATCGAGCTAAGTGAATTCGATATCCAGTACATCCCCAAGACTTCTCTGAAAGGCCAAGCAGTGTCATATTTTATAGCAGAGTTCACAGAACCAACCTGGAAGCAAAAAAGATGTTGGGCAAAATTTTCCCATGGAAATTATATGTCGATGGCTCTTTAAACACTCACGGCAGCGGGGCAGGGATCATAGTATGCATTCCAGAATAAGATGGTGTCGAGTGTGCCCTGAGGTTTGACTTCAAAGCAATAAATAATCAAATCTAGTACGAGGGGCTACTAGCTGGACTCAGAGTTGCATAGCCCTCGGGGCAGATGAGGTCGAGATATTTAGCGATTCACAAGTAGTTGTCAACCAAGTCTTAGATGAATACCAAGCCAGAGATGAAGGTATGATAGCCTAACGTGACATTGCAAAGCAGCTCCTCTAGAAATTCAAAGAATATAGGATTGCCTAGATACCTAGGGAGGAAATAAAAAAGGCAGACGCTTTGTCCAAACTAGCATCAGCAACAACCACAATCAGGCCAAAAACTATTACGGTCGCATATCTCCTCAAACTGAGCACGACTGAACCAAAAAACTTTGAAATTTTAGAAATTCGAATACTGTCAGACAGTTGGATGACTCAGCTGAAAAGGTTTTTGGAAGAAGGCATGGCCCTGGAAGGTCCCTTACAAGCAAAACGTATCAGATATCGATCAACAAGGTATACGTTGGTTGGAGGAGAACTATACAGAAGGGGGTTTTCTTGAACACAACAAAGATGTGTATCAGAGGAGGATGCATGTCAGATATTACAGAAAATCCATGGGGGAGTTTGCGGAAACCATACTGGGGGTAAAAATTTAGCACACAAAGTACTCAGGCAAGGATATTATTGGCCTACTTTATTCTCATATGCACAACAATGTTCGGAGAGCTACTATACTTGCTAAAAGATTGCTAATGATATCTGGCAGCCCTCTGAACAACTTAGAAACCTCACGTCCCCATGGCCATTTTCCATGTGGGGTTTGGATTTAATTGGCCCGATGCCAGCAGGGACGGGGGGTAGAGCAAAACATGCAACAGTAGACGTTGATTATTTCACGAAGTGGCCAGAAGCTGAAGCATTGGTGCATATCACAGAAGCAAATATCACAAATTTCAAGAAAAATAATATACTTTATAGGTTTGGAGTTCCAAACATTATAATCACTGACAACGGCACCAAGTTCGACAACCTGAAATTTAGACAGTTGTGCAAAGAGTATCGGATTGCAAATTACTATGCCACACCTGCCCACCCTTAAACAAATGGGCAGGTTGAAGTAGTGAACAAAATCATCAAGCACACACTCAAAGCAAAGCTAGATGCCAAGAAAGGAAGTTGGGTTGAAAAACTTCCTGAAGTATTATGGGCATATTGGACAACAACAAGAACTTCAACCGGAGAGACTCCGTTCACTTTAGCATTTGGAACCGAAGCTGTTATCCCCATAGAAATGTCATATGCATCACCCCGGGTCAGGCTATAAAATGAAGATCAAAATGTTGATATGCTCTTACAAAGTCTAGATGAGCTAGAAGAGAAAAGGGAGAAGTCCTGAATACGAAATATGGCATATTAGCAAAGAGTAGCTCACCACTACAATTCTCATGTTCGGGTCAGGAGATTCCAACTAGGAGACCTTGTACTCAGGAAGGTGTCATTGAATACAAAAAAAAAGTTATAGGTTCACTGGTTGATAAGTGGGAAGGCCCGTACAAAATTGAAGGAATAGCTGGCCATGGAGCATATTGGATTGCATGACCCAATGAAAGGGTTTTACCCAGACCATGCAATGCCCAATACCTAAAGATTTTCTATCCTTAAAATTGTTTTTAGTTTCCTTTAGTTTGGACAATTTTAGTCAGATCAATTATTAGCTTTGGAGTTTAAATCTTTGTCGGGTTTGAAGTTATAAATAAAAATCAAACTCGGGATTTCCAAAAAATAAAGCATATGATAGTAAGAACATATGAAAGACGAGCATGATAATAAGAACATGAAAATAGAATACTCGGGACCATTGATTCCCGAATGGATGGAGAAGCTCGAAGGTGCATGCCAGCCGAGCAAGGTCAGTTGACCTTAGCAAAAAGGCAAACCCGAAGCACCATATTATGGAGAAGCTTGGGGAGCTATCAGACAAAATTCTGGTGAAATGCGTAGCTGTGTTAAGCGGTTCTAAAAGCTTAACGATTCGTCAAACCCTTACACAGAAAAACTGAGGAGACGTCCTCGGTAATGTGTAAGGACTCGAACATATGATCATGGTGAGCCTTGATGTAATGTTTGGGTAATAACATGAGTATGAAACAAGTAAATTCACTTATTTGTTTCAAGATGACTAGGTAAATATAGGCCAGTTTAAAAAGATAATTGGCATTGAAAATAACTTGGTAACAAAACCGAGTTTAATAAGATACTCATTGAAATTACACGGAAAAAAATCGCCAGTTCAATAAGATACTTGGCACGAAAGATTGCATTAGCTAGTTTAATAAGATACTTGGCATGAAAGATGTCATTAGCCAGTTTAAATAAGATACTTGGCACAAAAGATTGTGGTAGCCAGTTCAGGAAGATATTCGGCGATAAAAGCAACCCTAAAAAAAAAAGATACTCAGTGAAATTTCTTGAGCAATGAATCGGATTAAACCACTTGATTTTTAGAATCACAGTTAACTCAGAATTTCATTGATAAGTCTTTACGAAGAATCGTTACAGTATCTTATCAAACTACAAAATCTTTACAAAAGTAAAATTTCTACAATAAATCAAGGTTGGGAGGAGGATTCGGAACTCTTGCCGATGCTCGGGTCGGGCACCATCTCTTACTCGCGGAGAAGACTTTCATTTGAAGGCCAAGTAATTATATCAACCGAATCAACCGAATCATCCATCCATTCACTGTAATCTTCTCCAGGGATCGGTCCGACATCAGGCACCACACCTTCCACGACCGACTCCTGACTGGCATAAAAGGTCGAGAGGGAGTGCTCGGATGGAACCTCCAAATGCATGGGATGGGGCTCTTTGCCTCGACTACGGCAATAAGCTCTCCACTCGTTAATCTAAGTCCGAAGAGATTCTAGGGACCGATCCATATAATTCTTGATCGACAGCTCCAAGTTTGTTCAGGCTTTTTCAGTGTCCCGATTCTTGACCTTAAAAAATTCACCAGCTGAAACTAGCCCTCGCTGAAATTCCTGAAGGAGAAGGGCATCATAAGCAAAGGTTCTTTTAAAACGGTCAATCCCTTAGACTTTGAGTTCCAGCCTGGCCTCTTTGGATAGGGACTCGACTGTCAAAGCTTGACGCTCAAAGTCTTCAATCTTCTTTTCATACACCGACTTAGACTGCTCCGCTTCCTGTTCGGCTTTAAGCATTGATTCTTGGGCATAAGACAACAAGTTTTGAAGTGACGTAGCCTTCTCCTCTGTCGAAAGAGCTCTTTCCTCGGCCGCCACTTGCTTTACCAAACAATGGTCAGCAAACACTTAGGCAGACCCAACTTCCTTTTGATAAGCCAATTCAACCCTAGCACGGCTATCATCACTTTATTTCAGCTGAGCCTCAAGACGCCTTATTCGGTCGACTTGATGCTGTTGCATATGAACCAGCTCAGCAAAATCGGCCACCATCTACAAAAGAGTTTAATTAAAAATCTAGCAAGCAAAACAAAATAAGAGTTAAGAATAGAACTTACATAAGATGCACCGTTGAAGATATTCTGAAGACGGCTCTTTAATGAACTCCAGTGATCATCCCCGATGAAAGCCCGACCAGATGACATTGCCCTAAGCATATCCTGGGGAGAAGGATAGGAAGGACCTCCTGAAGATTCAGCCCTTAGATCCTCAACCTCGGATGGGAAGGAACCTGTGTTCGGGTCAAAAGTTTTCGCACCCGTCGATGCTTCAACATCAACATCAACACTCTGGGGGATCTCGACCCCGATATCTTCATCACTGGAGTCAATAAATGAAGCCACCTGAGGAACCTTATATGCATGACTGGAAGATTCGACCGTCTTTCGTTTCTAGATCCGAGAGCGATGAAAGCCGAGATCAGCTAAGAGATCTTCCTAAACATCATCCCAAAGTCAGGAACTGTATTTACTTGTCCCTCAGAGGTTTTACCACCATCACCGATGTCCGTTCGCTCGGTAGGAACCACAACCGGGGAGCTTGATTCACAAAGGCCACTTTGCCTCCATCCGTCTTCAGATAAATTCTGAGCATGGTCAGCTAGGCCACTCGGAACACTAGATTCCTCTACGGTCGGCCGAATGACTTCCTCGGGGACACTTTTAGGAATCTGCTCGTCAGCCGCATCAGGGTCCTCATCTGACTCAGGTGCAGCAATGCCCTCTTTGATTTGTCAAGAAGCTTCTTTTTGGCTCGCTTGGAGGATTGACTTCACCTTACGAGCTTGAATGTCGCAGACGATGTCCGAGTCATACACTTAGAAAAAAAAGAAATCACGTTAGAATATAAAAAGCAACATAAAAAAAAGTACAAAGATCACTTATATCGCCTGCGGTAGCCTGAAATTTGGCTAAAGAAGCCTAGATCTATTATCTTTTTCTCATTGAAAAGATAAGTCCTGCTCATTTTCTCCAAAGTACGAACTGCAACCTAAGTAAGTCTGGTCAACTCAGTATCGTAAAATTCAAGTTTTTTTTTGTTCCATACATCAAGGGGACTAGAAAAAATGGGGGACCTTTAGCACTGTCCTAGTCTCTCCAGCCGAAAGAGTAACTTCGAGTCCGAGATTCCCTCCGGTGAAAAACCAGATGTTCTTCTAGTACTTGTTGGATGAAGGGAATCCCTATACAAAGCCCCTATTTTTGGCATCATTGGAGGTGTCAACTCCCCGATTCACCTTTGTCCCCTTAAGACCAAGCAATCTGGCTGGTTAGACATGAGTAAATAAGACCCTGTCTTACCAGACTGCCTTAGCGTGTAGAAGTGCCTGATTTCACTCGGTGAAGGCGGCGACAGGTTCATTCGGCTCTACATGTGCCACATGCACATCAAGATCTTGTAGCTGTTCGGGGCCAGTTGGGCTTGAGTGATCTCTACCTTAGCCAGAAACCAGGCTATAAACGGCTGAAGAGGAAGAGTGACGCCGCAACAAAGCATGGACCCATAGATTGCCACCATACCTGGGGAGGGTTCCACACTGTTCTATCACTGAAAGGAATCAGAATAACCGGATCATCCGATTCGAATCGGGCATGATATTTCTCGATCTCATCCTCCCCGACCACATTTGGCTCAGTATCATACCCACTAGGCCGATCAACTGAAAAAGAGAGACGAGATTTTCTGAACTCCTCTTCGATGTCCTTCTCATCAATAATCTGCTCCCTGATCCGGACGCTGCCCGAGTTGTGCTTATGAACTTTGCTTTTACTTTGATGTTTCCCCATCCTAAATCGAAGAGGTACCTTGTGATCAGAAACGCCAGATTTAGAACTAGATGATTTAGAACTAGATTCAGAACTAAAATGAACGTTAGGGTAAAGCCCAAAAACGTCGACTTCTAAAAAAGAAGGTTCAATAGGGGGGATTTCCCTCAATAATCTTTGAGCGCAAGAAACCAGTTGAAAATCCCCATGATCAAGCGTTTTGAGAGCTATAGTAAAGAGTCGACGATGGGAAGTCGGATTCATTAAAACTAACCTTGAATGAAGAAGCCTGATGCAAAATCTTCAATAGAGAATAAGGATTTTCTGCGTAAAGATATATGGGCTGGAAAATTTCTGGTTTGAGTCTCTGAGAATGAACCAACGTAACTCCTTTTCAGTGGAGAAATTAAAAGGGTAATAGCACGAAACCCTAGGATCTCAACGCGGGAAAAATCAAAGATAGATTTGACGACATAGGCGGCGCACTAGGAGACGCGTAGGTTATTTCTCATAATTGGTATCGAGAAATGAAGCGGTAGAAGACACGTGTTAAGGGAAGAACTGACCAAGGCCGCCAGAACTCCAAAACGTTGCAATCATTGAGATCTCGTGTGAGGAGGTAAATTGAATTTACATGGTCACCATTAAGACACACCAATTTGACAAGACATTTACCATGTTATTAAAGAGACGTAAAAATTGAAGGGTTGATTAGGGAGGTATTGTCGTATGTAAATTTCATCAGACGTACACGTCATTGAAAAAGAGGATAAAATTGGCAGGTGGACATCCGAATAGGCATTTTAGAAAATATTCTACAAGACATCGCTAACGCAGAGAAACCCGAGTAAACAAGTATTGAACAAAACCTACTCGGGGTCAACTGACGTCATATACTACTCGGGATCAATTTACATCATATCCTACTCGGTACCAGCTAACATCTTGTTCTGCAAACGACAAACATGAAGAAACCCGAATAAAGAAGCCCAGCATAAAACTCGTACAAACCAAAAATCATATTAAAATACACAAAGATTTCTGCGTCAAAAAAGAATCTCAAGATAAATAGAATACCAAACAGAAAAAAAGGTTCCAAATAAGGCAACAACTTTATTTCTTCAAAAAGACTACGTCTTTATAAGGAAATAAGTCCTAACTGGACTACATCATTAGAGTCAGATCTTATACAAGTCTCCGAAATAGGAAAGAAGACTACTTCGAACAAGCTAATCATAATTAAATACAAAGATCTTTTGTTAACTATACAAAAAGGATTAGGGTTCTATGCACATATAAATAGACCCATAATCTCGCCATAAAATATATAGAAAATACAGAGAGAAAAAAAGAGAGATCGAGAGTTGTAAATCTTTTTCAATAGTGGATTTTGGCTCGGTTGTTCATTCAACCACCCGTGGACGTTTCTCCGGTCATCGGAGTTTTACCACGTAAAACTTGTTTCCAGTTATTTTCTCCTTCTCTTTCTCTTTGAAATCACAGCTAAAATCCAATCTTGTTGATTTTTCTCACGCATCCAGAAATTGAGGTCAACAATATATACATATATATATATATTTTTTCTTTCTTGTTTCACGCCGTATGCATGTGTTTTACATATAGTCAACACACCTTTTTTTTTAATATATAAAACATATATATCATATATACACACACACACACACACACACACACATATATATATATATATATATATATATATATATATATCCTTATTTGTATCCTATACAAATACTTATATATTTACACACACCAATTTGCATCCAATGCATTCTCTTGTGTTATAATTGATATATATCTTTTAATTGTCCTTTTCAAATATATCTAATATATTAAAAGTGATATAATGTATTTTAAATTTAAACTTAAATTCAAATACTTAGATAAATCATTTAGTAAAATAAAATAATCATATTACTTTATCTTCACCTAAATCCTTATATCAACTAACACCATCTAATTAATAGTTAATTAATAATTCATAATTTTCAATATAATTAAAAAATCTAATTATTTAATTAATTTAACTATTAACATTCATTAATTAAATAATCTCATTATTCAATTAATTCCTAATATATACGTGTCAATTTTGTAATACAATTAATTAGACAATCCAATTAATTAAGCGTGACCCTTTTTACCTAAATTGATCAGGCTAGCAAGGGGACCTAATGGACCCATAGTATTTTGAGCTCCAATAATCCTCAGAATCATTAATTAAAATCTTTAATTAATATTGCCAAGTCACAAGTGAGACCATTAACATTCCCAATAACCGCTCAATATCTATTCCTATGGGCAACTGATAAGCACAACAGGAAGAGCCTTTCTAACCGGGGAAGGGTACGAGAAGTCCTCCTTGATTATTAACTCCGGTGTTATTCCATCAAAAACCCGAAGCTGCACTCTCTGAACTGTACACACTTTTACACAGACCGATACAACTCGGTGTCCATCGATATAGCTATTACACATGGTGTGATCCTCTACAGTAGTTCATAATTTGAGCTGGGTCATAATGTCCATTATACCACTCTAATTACATATATCCTTTAAGTACCATTGATTCTATAATGAACAATAAATCCTATTTCCTTATGGAAGTAGGAGAGCGCTCATATTGTCCAAGCTACGAATCAACCCTTAAGGGAACTGCCATCTACTTCTCATAAGAAGGAATGCATTCCACTATTGTGTACAAACCTTCCCAGCCATAAGCCAAATCGTAATCCCAACATACAGAGCATATTGATCGGGAACTGCATCCGACCTCACCCATGGTATATCAAAGACCACGTTCTAACCTGAAGGAATCAATAAGACACTTTGGATTAGGATCACCCATATATAGCTATCATTAATTGATATATATATATATATGAATCTCATCGGTAAACGGATCTTGGTGAGAGATTCATATAGATCATGGCCCAGTCCTATATGATCACATCATACAAGGTGCCTCCATTCCCATATCTCATATGAATGATTCAGGATAGAATCATCATACATTACGGAATGGACCACAACTATAGATTAACCACAAATAAAGTACATAGCTTTATTTGCTATCTATAGACTCTCTAGATTGCATATCTCTTACTTTATCGATCCGTATATGACACTCATATACATAGTTCGATATTACATCTGGCAATCTTGGATGTTAAATATATACACAAGTTATAAAATATACAACACAACATGAACGAATTGAACTTTTTCTTTTATTTATTTCTTAAATCCATTTACAAATTACATCTTTAAGGCATATCCCTAACAATCTCCCATTTGCACTAAAGCATGTGAGGCATGTCTCGTAACCCTAGACCATCTAGGCGACCTAAAAACACTTTAGCCGGTAAGGTCTTTGTAAATGGGTCAGCATGATTTTCTTGTGAGACTATTTTTGTGGCGATCACATCCCCTATCTACATTATCTCTCTAATGAGATGATACGTTCTCTCTATATGCTTCCCTCTCTTGTGGCTTCTTGGTTATTTGGAATTAGCCACAGCACCACTGTTATTACTGTAAAGTGTGATGGGCATATCCAAATATGAAACAACTTCCAGATCATATAAGAACTTAGAGAGCCAAACAGCCTCTTTAGCAGCTTCATAAGCGGCTACATATTCGGCTTCCATGGTGGAGTCAACAATGCAAGATTGCTTGATACTTCTCCACACAATGGCTTTACAACCCAGGGTAAATAATGATCTAGATGTGGATTTCCTAGAATCCCTATTTGACTGAAAATCAGAATCCGTGTATCCTAACGAGATCAAATCCTGCCCCGTATACACTAGCATATTGCCTCTCGTTCTCTGAAGATACTTGAGAATTGTCTTTTCTATAACCCAATGATCCAATATTGGGTTAGACTGGTATCTACTAACTACTCCCACTACAAAGCAGATATCCGGTCTCGTGCATAACATAGCATACATGAGACTACCTACTGCCGATGCATAGGGTACACGTCTCATATCCTCTACTTCTTGAGGTGTCTTAGAACATTGTTCCTTAGACAAGTGAACTCCATGCCTAGAAGGTAAATTACCTTTCTTGGAGTTTTGCATCAAAAATCGTATAAGAATCTTGTCGATATATGATACCTGAGATAGTGCTATGAGTTTGTCCTTACAATCCCTTATAAGTTGGATCCCTAGAACATAACTCGCATCTCCCAAATCTTTCATTTGGAATTGGCTGGCCAGCCAGCCCTTTACATCAAACAACACTCCCACATCATTCCCAGTGAGTAGGATATCATCTACGTATAGGACCAAGAAAGCTACTTACTTATCAATGATGCGCTTATAGACACAAGGCTCATCGACGTTCTGCTCGAAGCCATAGGTTTTGATCACATCATCAAACCTAATGTTCTAAGATCTAGATGATTGCTTAAGTCCATAAATGGACCTTTGTAGCTTGCAAACCTTTTGGTCTTGATCTGGAGACACGAATCCCTATGGTTACATCATTTAGAAGCTCCCATCAAGATTGACATTCAAGAATGCAGTCTTGACATCCATTTGCCAAATTTTGTAATCAAAATAGGCAGCAATGGATAATAGAATCCTAATAGACTTAAACATGGCTACTGGTGAGAAGGTTTCTTCATAATTGACCCCCTCTTTCTAGGTATAACCCTTGGCCACTAGCCTTGCCTTGAAGGTCTCTACCTTCCCGTCTACTCCTTTTTTTTTCTTGTAGATCCACTTACACCTTATCGGTTTTACCCTATCCGGTAAGTCTACAAGATCCCAGACTGAGTTAGAGTACATGGACTCCATCTCAAGATTCATAGCTTTAAGCTACTCATCTTTATCTGGATCTTCCATTGCATTTTTAAATGCTAATGGATCATCTACACTATCAGTAGAAATAGCACATTGTCCCTCACATATACCTAAATAGCGTTCAGGTTGTCTCACAACCCTCTCACTATATCTAGGTGGTAGTGTATCCTGATAAGGAATCATCTGACTCTCAGATGTTTGTGGATCAACAACTCTTATTGATGAAGCACTAGCCTCAACAGGCTCTAACTCATTTAATACAATCTTGGAACGAGGTTAATGGTCACTAATGTAATTATCCTCAAGAAACGTTGTATTTGTCGATACAAATACTTTGATGTCTTCGGGACTATATAAGTGTCCATCTATGGTCTCCTTGAAGTATCCTACAAACAGGCAGACAACAGACTTAGAGTCTATCTTTCCACTTATGTTCTTTAGCACATGTGCTGAACACCTCCATATGTGGAAATGTCGTAAACTAGCTTTACGACATTTCCACAACTCTAGGGGAGTCTTAGGAACAGATTTTGATGGCATTACATTCAAAATGTATGCCGCTGTTTGTAATGCATATCCCCAAAAGGAATTTGGTAATGATGAGAGACTAATCATAGATCTCACCATTTCCATCAGGGTTCTATTTCTCCTCTCTGTTACACCATTTTGCTGAGGTGTACCAGGAGCTGTGAGTTGAGAAACTATCCCATGCTCGACCATGAAGTCTTCAAACTCTTGGTTAAGGTACTCACCTCCACGATCCGATCGTAGTGACTTGATAGTCCTACCTAATTGATTCTCAACTTCAGCTCAAAATTCTTTGAACATTTCAAATGCTTTCGAATTCTGTTGTATTAGGTAGACGTATCTGTATCTTGAGTAGTCATCTATAAAGGTGACATAATACTCATAACCACCCCTAGCTTTAACATTCATCGGTCCGTAGATGTCAATATGTATAAGCTCTAGTTGTTCTTTAGCTCTAAGCCCTTTTACAGTAAAAGGTATCTTAGCCATCTTACCTTCCAAATAAGATTCACAGACAGGTAAGGTGCCAACCTTTAATTCACTTAAAGGTTCGCTTTTTACTAGTCTGCCTATCCGGTCAAGGTTGATATGACCAAGCCTTAGATGCCAGAGATACATGTCATTATGTGGAGAAATCTTATGTCATTTAGTTTTTGGTTTTTCAACCTTAAATATTTCGGTGTTGAGCAGTGTAGTATGTATTAACGGTCTTAACACATACAAATTGTTTTCATTAATTCCTGAACAAATATTAAGACCATTTTTTCAAATAATAACAGACTTATAATTAAAAAAAACAGAATATTTTTGTTCTAACAACTTACAAACGGAAACCAAATTCCGTGTAAATCCATGAATATAAAATACATTATCCAACAATATATAACTATTATAAAAAAGTAATCTAATTACGCTCACTGCTCGTGCCGACACGACATCCCCTGACCCCACACGTATTAAGAAGACTTGCTCCTCTAGCTGTGTCTAATGATCAGTCCATTGTAAAGAATAACAAACATGGTTAGTGGCCCCCGAATCAACTATCCAGGTTGAAGAATCATCTTCCACTAAACATGACATATTTACCTTTCTTATACTTCTTCTTGCTTTGGGTTTTCTAGGGTTTAGGCTTACCCTTCGCTTCCCTAGTAGACCTCTTTCTCTTCTTATTATTAGAGCAGGAAGATGGTTCGGCAACATTTGCCTCACATGTCTTACCTTTGTTGTCTTTAGTCAAGAACTCAAAGGTAGTGAGCTCATTCAGCAACTGTGTGAGATTGAACCTTAACTTGTTTATCTCATAGTTACTTTTAAACTGATTAAAACTCTTAGAAAGAGTCGTCAGTATGATGCTCACTTGACTGGGTTCGTCAATGGCCCCGCCATTGATTTCTGCCTTGTTGAAGTAGGACAACATGCTCAGGACATGTTCCTGAACTGACCTACCTTCTTTCAAACGAGCGAGCATAGCGGAACGAACAATTTCATGTTCCTTTTGCTCGGAGGGCTACCCGAACATAGCTTGCAATGACTCCATGATTTTGAATGATGAAGTCATTGCTTCGTGCTTTGTGACAAGCACGTCTGTCATAGAAGCCAACAAATATGTTCAGGCCTTTTCATTAGATGAAACCCATCGCTCGTATGCCTCACGAACAGTTCATGTGGCATTGGCAGCAGGCGCTGGAGGACATTCCTCCGTAAGCACAAACTTGAGGTCTTTGGTGACCAATATTGTATTGATGTTAAGTTTCCACTTAGTGTAGTTATCACTAGTTAATTTATCGTTTAAGAGAATTTGAAGTAATGCAGAAGACATTATTACTGAAATAAATAAAATATTCATTCAATCATTTATTTAAAACAAGTGTGAGTGCTTTGGCTTAAATTTAAACATGATGCATGCAGATGTTTAACGACCTAGAACTACCCTAAAACTAGTTACTATACCACGACAATCCAACATACCATAAAGAAGTGCCGCCTTAGGGTCGATCAAGTCTTTGCATGTTGGACCGAGACATTCTCAATCAAATGATATTCTAGAATAACTCTTATTCCATATCATTCAACCATCGTTCATTCAGTCAGGTTTTTAATTAACAAAACTTAATCAAAACCTTCGTGAGTGTAACCCACCATTTCATATCGCACGAGCTTAACTCGAGAATTGCCACCTTAGGGTCGGTCAATCCTGAAATACCCTTAGAAATCCTATCTGTTAGGAAGTCAACCTTGGTATTGACCTTTGTGGAAACCCTCCTTAGGGAGGACGAAAGCAAAGCCGTCACAAGGCCCTACTCGGATCTCACAGTGTTGAACTAATGATGGAGACCGCGGGATATATATGTCATATATCCCTCTTCTACTCACTATTTTAAAATTAGGGTTTTCTATTAACCGTTATTGCACTTAGAATATACAGGATTAAACGACTAACTTTAATCAAGTTATCTAGCGCATTAACTAATTAGAACCAAATTCTAATTAACTAATAAATTATTAACAATTTTTAACAATTAAAAATCTAATCTATTAATGAACAATCTAAGATTCAGTAAACTATTTACTAAGGTCATATTACTATGACAGTGTTTACCAAGTTTTAACAATTAAAACTCTAACACTTTATTCGGTTCATTTATTATTAGGTAATTAATCATATTAATTTTAATTACAATAAATGACCATATTAATCTAACTTATTAAACTCTTTAATAACTAGATTAATATTAATGAGAATTACCAAGTTTTCTAACCATTAAAAACTAATCTCATTATTCATAGTCAATTATGTATTTGCCCATTTTAATCACATTAAAAAATATATATATAATATCAGGCTATGATGCATGTATGACATATCAAATATATTTGTGTAAGCATATCTAATCTAAATGACATATGTATGCATGGCAATGCTTTTATCATCACATAATATAAAGCATACATGAATTGACCGAATACTGTGGATTATTTAACCTCAAAAATTGGAATCTAAAATTACAAAAAAATTTCCAAGGCATTCCTTGGTCTTCTTGTAATTTCCGAGTCTTCCAGTTTGTTCAGGTCACACCGATTCATCTCATGAATCCTTATTCACGATTTTTCTAGGTCTTCAATATAGGTTATATTTTTTTTTACAATACAATAACAGTAAAAAAAAAATTAACAAAAAATAATAATACAACCCATAAACCCTAAATCCACAGTACTATTAAAATTTACGATCAACCATGTTTAAATTAAACAATTTAATTATAAACATTCATACAATCATAAAGATGGTGCCTACACATTTATACATACAAAAGCATCAAAAATAATTTCCTGTTCCAAAAAATAAACCTGGTTCTGATACCAATTGTTGGAACATCGTTCACCGGTTACGCAACAGAACTAGGTTTTAAATTTTTTATACAGATCATAATCTGTATCTGGGACCAGTGAACTTGGAATCATAATTATTTTATACATACAGTATGTAAACACAGGAAATTGAAATCGATATAATCAGAAGAAGAACATACCAATGTTTGGAGGCTCCTTCACTTTACGATTTGCTCTTGTCTAAACCACTCTTACCAACATTTGGAAGCTCCTTCACTTTATGATATGCTCCTGTCTGAACCACTCGATCTTCCTCGCTATCTCCCGAAACTGGTAACTGCGTGTGGGCACTTCACGGTCTAAGAAACTTGAATGGAGGATGTAGAGAAATACTTAAAGAAACTCTTTGTTCTCAATTTGGTGTATTGATTTCACGCACATATAAATTGCATCTCATGCAAAGCTTTTTTTTTCTTTTTCTCTCGTGTGTATCAGGTACACACCAAAACCAAAATCAATTTTTTCTTTTAAAAGAACCAAATCACCCCGCACCTTGCGTTTTTACATAAATACATATATATATATTCTTATTTGTATCCTATACAAATACTTATATATTTGCACACACCAACTTGTATCTAATGCAATCTCTTTGATATAATTGATATATATATTTTAATTATCCTTTTCAAATATATCTAATATATTAAAGTGATAATATGTATTTTAAATTTAAACTTAAATTCAAATAATTAGATAAATGATTTAGTAAAATAAAATAATCATATTACTTTATCTTCAACTAAATCCATATATCAACTAACATCCTTTAATTAATAGTTAATTAATAATTCATAATTATAAATATAATTAATAATCTAATTATTTAATTAATTTAACTATTAACATTCATAATTAAATAATCTCATTATTCAATTAATTCCTGAATATATACGAGTCACTTTTGTAACACAATTAATTGGACAATCCAATTAATTAACTATTACCCTTGTTACCTAAATCGACAGGCTAGCAAATGGACCTAATAGACCCACAGTATTTTGAGCTCCAATAGTCCTCGGAATCATTAATTAAACTCTTTAATTAATATTCCTTGATTATTAACTCCGGTGTTATTCCATTAAAAACCCGAAACTACATTCTCTCAACTGTGGACGCTTTTACACAGACCGATACAACTCGGTGTCCATCGATATAGCTATTACACATGGTGTGATCCTCCACAGTAGTTCATAATTAGAGATGGGTCATAATGTCCGTTATACCCCTCTAATTACATATATCTTTTAAGTACCGTTGATTCTATAATGAACAATAAATCATATTTCCTTACGGAACTAGGAGAGCGCTCATATTGTCCAAGCCCTGAATCAACCCTTAAGGGAACTACCGTCTACTTCTCATAAGAAGGAATGCATTCCACTATTGTGTACAAACCTTCCCAGCCACAAGCCAAACCGTAATCCCAATATACGGATCATATTGATCAGGAACTGCATCCGACCTCACCCATGGTATATCAAAGACCATAATCTAACCTGAATGAGTCGATAAGACACTCAAGATTAAGATCACCCACATATAGCCATCATTAGTTGATATATATGAATCTCATCGGTAAATGGATCTTGGTGAGAGATTCATATAGATAATGGCCCAGTCCTATATGATCACATCATACAAGGTGCCTCTATTCCCATATCTCATATGAATGATTTAGGATAGAATCATCATACATTACGGAATGGACCGCAGCTATAGATTAACCACAAATAAAGTACCCAGCTTTATTTGCTATCTATTGACTCTTTAGATTGCATGTCTCTTACTGTATCCATCCGTATATGACACTCATATACACAGTTCGAGATTACATCCGGTAATCTTGGATGTTAAATATATGCACAAGTTATAAAATAAACAACACAACATGAATGAATTGAACTTTTCCTATTATTTATTTCATAAATCCATTTACAAATTACATCTTTAGCGCATAAACCCCAACACAACAAACATAACATTTATTTAACATAAATATTAGAAGTACAAGATTTCTTCCTTAAACAAGTCTTTGAAACTATACATTCTTAAGAACATCACATCTCTCCCCCTAAGAATGTATAATTCATAGATGCTATTATTCTTATAAATAAAACAGAACGTATTCTATAGACTATTACCAATAGTTTCTAACCTTTTGCAGTTCTCTCCTTATCTTTAATGAGATCAATTTGAATACAATTAATCAAAAGACTTAAAACAGAGAATTTAAAATAATCAAAATGTCCTACGAATCAATTATCTCCATTCCACCTTCGGTCATGCGATTAAAAAGAATTATAACTAAACTACAAGAACAATAATCAACCTAATTCTAAAACCAAAAGTAAAATTTAGAATACGAGAAGAGTTCGAAAACCCATAAAGATTATTATTTGTAAAATCACCATATAACTCATTAGGTGAAATCATAAGCAAGAATCTATTATCTTGAATAAGCTTCAAGATATTAATTTAATTTTTAGTCCTATTATGAAAATTGTATTATGCATTTGAGAACTAAAATCGGAAATATCATCCAATAAAACATTTGTAGATTAAAGATAATCTAAATATTACCATGAATTCAATTGAATTCTAATAAACCTCTAAACTACTGGGTCCCTTTTAACTATTGGGTCCCTTGGAAGAATGTATAATATAAAATGTATCACAAGAAACAACCCACTAAGTGCTTAATTGAAAATCAATCAAATATTCAAAACATAAATCAAGGGATGCATTTTCTTGCGATATCAAATTATTTTATGTCCTCAGTATTTCTTTTGACTTGCTATGTTGAATTGTCAAAAATTTTAGACTACTTCTTACTGTGTTTGTACACTATCACCTTTATCAAAATAACAAACAAATGACATTCCATCTATTTATAAGGCACTAGACCTTAACAAAATTTTGATAATGGGTTCACTAAACTTCATTTATCCTTTAATCTTTGCTGAGGTAAAAACCAATTGGAGTGTCTCATCTAATCCATCAAAAAGTTCCATCAACCAATATCTTAATGACATGTATTTAGAAATAATAGATGTGTTTAAAAATAATTAAATGACAATTTACTTATGCTCACATCGGTTTCCATAATCATTATAAATGATGATTTAACATTCATAGACAACCAACGCAACATTATGATTTGTCTTTTGGACAAAGACCACAATGCACATGTTAAAACTTTCCTACAAGTGATTAACTCTTTGGGAGATGTATATCAATCTTTATTCTTCAATACTTACAAAACTTACACAAGTGATGACACTCTTAAACAGATGATCAACACATGTATAGTTTTACCTCAATGCAGTTCAAAACCTTAATCATTGATAATCCAACGAATATTATGGAATCTTAACAACTAGTTCACTATGTGAATACATAGCCATTTAACTCCATAAATATTCCAAACACAATTGATTATATATTTTTATCAAAAGATCATTATAAAATCTTAATAGTCAGTCCACTACGTATATATAGGAAAAATCGCACGACAGAAGTGGAAAAAGGGGTTTGGTATATTTTAAAACTTTTCCTTTAAAAGAAAGAACCTTAACCCTTGGTTAGTTAACATATAATAAAAGTATCATACCTTTATCTTGTGACGATTGAAGTTGCGCCGAATTGAATCCATAAGATCTTCCAATCCAATCACGAACGTGAATCACTTAGAAGTGTGGGCTCCCTTTTCTTTGAATCGTATACATGAGGATGGAAACAAACAAAATCTTTTTCTTTTGTTTGTCACAATAATCCTCCTAGAGAAAACCCAAGAACGTTTGGTCACTTGTGAATTATCAATCTATTTAATTGAAACTCGCGTGAACCCGATTCGATTTTTGTACACAAAACCTTTTGAAGTAAAGGATGCTAGTGCACTATCGAACACAAAAACATTCCTTATTTTCTCTATGCTTGGTAGTATTTTACACATTATTTCTATGGGCTGGCTGATTTTTATGTAGAGCAAAAACTAAAATTTTCTCTCTCAAAATTCTAGGTTGACCGAAATTTCTCTTAGAATAATATTAGCTTGACCGAAATCTACATATGAGTATATGTATGTGTCTAAATCCTCTCCTATGGAGGATTTACTTGGTGGGCAAGAATTCCCACACTAGGAGGATTTACTTGGTGGCCAAGAATTCTCACTCAAAGAAGATTTCTTTTCTACACCAAGACTCCTAATCAAACTCAATAGCTTATTTATTCAATAACCAATTATTGAACATAAATTAAATTGTGACTATATCAAAACTTTCTAATTTGACCAATTGTTAATTAAATTTGATAAAAATCAAATACTTCATAATTTGACGAGATAAATAAATTCATTTTATTTATTTACTTATCAAATATTGTATTTGATATTTATCATACTACCAATAATAGTATGACACTAGGAGACCTCAATAAAAGGTCCACATGTGAATTAAACCTATTCTTACTAAAAGAAGCAAGTCCACATGCTTTAATACAATTCTAGATGGACCCAAAAATTGGTCAGGTAGAATATATCAATTGATCCATGCAAGTTCGTTTGAATTGGGGATCATGGCTGGCTATCTAAATTTAAGCTCCAATAGACATAACCTAATCGCAATCAACAAATGATTCACTTAGGTCCGATCTATTAATTTTAAGTCATTCCACTAAAGAACTAAAATTGAACTATTAAATAAAGATAGAAAAAGTTAATATTTCTCATTCGTACCCTAGACAATCTTAATGAAGATAGTCCTCATGAAGAATACCAGTAATCGCCAAGAGCTTAAAGACCGCCTATTGCTCTCCTAGTTACCATAATTACTCATATGACCATATTTTAAACTTGGATATTTTGTCTTGTCCAGAAGCCATAATTCAATAGACATTGATATCTCAAATGAGAACATTTGCAACCATAAGTTCATCATTTATCTCAGGATTGAGATGGACTCTCCGTTTGTCTTCAAGTGAAAAACTTTTATCCACTGACGGTTATGGATAAATTAATTCACTGCGATCCTATTCAATGCACCTAGTGCACTAGATTATTTTTCCTAAAGACACCACACTTTGATGATTTTAGAATCATCATAACACATTTGATCCCACTCAAATGCTAGCAAAAGAATCTACAACTTTAACAAGGTAAAAGTTCCTAGCCTTTATCTTAAGTATTGAATATTGTTCAAGACTAACTAAAGAATTGTGTCTACCTTATACATATCTAGATGTACGAACAATTCTTCTTTTCTCATAGTCTTTTGACCTTATGATTATTTAGTTCTGACAATTATAATAATTAAACTATAAATACTATAAGATTTGTTAAACTAGAAATCACTTTATTAATAAAAAAAGATTGTCAAATACATTATTACTCTTGCTATTGAGTAAAATCCTAACAGTAGAAACATAACCATCCAACTTTATATTAATTTATAAAATAATCAATTAATTTTCTGAATGAAATAAACAAATTATAATGAAATATTAGTAATTAGTCTACTACGTAGAAGCGTAACCATCTAATTCCATAATAGTTTTATAGGTTACACATTTGTAAACCAGGAACTGCAAATCCAATATCATTACGTCGAACATAAATTTATATATTTCTCTTAATAATTCCAACGCGCTCACACATAATTTTTATTTTAAAAATTATGCAAAATATATAACCTTCTTAAATTTATGTTGAGTAGATATTATTTGTGAGCATATAGAATATGTAGGCATCATTAAGTGTTGGGCACTTTCATTCAATTAAATGAAAATATAATAGAGGCAACTTCCAAAATTTCTAATATTAATATCACATTATATAAATGAATACCTCAAGATGATGAACCTCATATGGAGAAAAACATCACCCATCACATGTGACATGTGTCTAACATTCACAACATATTGTATAAGTGAATACCTCAAGATAATGAACCTCCTATAGAGAAGAACACCACTCATCACATGCATATAATTCCATCATTGCAGTTCTATAGATGAATCCATCAAGATCATGAACCTCTTACAAAGAAGAACAACATCTATCACATGTGATAACCCTCCTACGGAGATGAAGTAAACATGCATTTCCGTCTTTGCAATTAAAATTTAATAATTGATAAACAACGAACATCTCAAAATCTTAATGATTAATCACTACGTGAAACATAACCATCAAATTCATGAGAATATTCTATCAATTATTAAAAATTACCAAATTAATAATCGTTAACCGATGAATTTCTCAAAATCTTAATTATTAGTCACCATGTGAAACATAATCATCCAATTCACAAGGAAGTTCAAAACAAATTATAAATTTTAACTTCATCAATAATCGATAATCGAAGAATTTTTCAAAATCTTAATGATTAGTCACAATGTGAAACATAATCATTCGATTCACGAGAAAATTCTGTCAATTATTGAATCAAAATCATTAACAATAGATATCCGAAAAATTTCTCAAAACTCTTAATGATTAGTTCACTACGTAAAAACGTAGCCATCTAATTCATGAGGATATTCAAAATCGATTATTAATTTTAAAACAAATTAATAATTATTATGAAAACTAAATGATTGGTCACTACGCGAAACATAATCATCCAAAATCATAATAACTATTCATGAACTGCAATTATTCTCATAAAATGTTTTGGAAAATTTTAAAATTGTCTCATGATTTTGGTAAATTTCAAATCGCCCCCCATATTTATCAAAATATTAAATTGGCCCAATTACTTTCCAAAATTATAAATCTGATCCAACATATAACCAATTACGTACAGATACCTTGATGTTATAATTAATTCAGACGGTCCTAGAGAAAAAAAATTGGTAAAAAAGTCCAATATTATATCTAATTCAAAAGGGACCTAGGAAAATTTCAAAACAGTCAAATATTTAGTCAAATATATAAATGGCCACTAACAACGAGTCCTTGACCCTAATCGTTCGATCAATAAGGATCTACAAAACCCACACAGATCCGTATTATAGTGGATCTCTTGCTCGACAGCGATCCAAGCCATCATCGAAAAAGGCGACGCCGAACTGTGACCATGCCATCATTGGTGAGACGACGACGGCTACACAACAAGACCAACACCATCGACCCGCATCAAGAAACGGGTCTGCAACCAACAATCAGCCCCTACGCACAGATCTTGAAAAAAAGCTATAGATTGAACTGCACTTAGGATGGATGGCATGAACTGTGATCCATCGATCCATGTCTGATGGCGTGATCGAAGTTTTAACATACGATTTGATTTTCATCTACACACTAAAACCACAGCCACAACTACTGTTTTCTAAACTTAATCTTTATGCATAATAATTTATTTAATAATGATTCTAACATATTCAAATCCACACGTCACAGCACAACCCCTTCCACACTGAATTCATTCCAATAAACATGTCAAAAAAAAAACAAAAAACTTACAGTTTAATTTTTTGTTGTTAACATGTACGAGACAAATCTTGGGTATAATAGGATGCCATACCCATCCTAGGATGCAAACATAGATTTATTATGGTAGAATAATTAATCCAATCTGGTGTGTAAAAATAAACACAGATATGACATTAAAAAAAAAAATTCAACTTATGTAACAATACCTGATACCACTGTTAGCATTATATGTATAAAGAAAATTAAATCTTGTATTGTATACATAAGTATGAACAGTCGCGTACCTGGAAGCGCAACGAAAACCATCCGATTCATAGAGAGCCTTAATCATGAATCCATAATGGCGTAATAATCTAAAAAGAACAATAGAAAGTCTTCTACTCTTTTTACTTTTCTCAGATTGCCTAATGGAGAGACAATTCTGTAACACGCGCTATGAGTGAGAGTAAGGACACTATAAATAGTATAATTTCCTAGAATCCTAACCCATAAAGGATTCTCAACCCTAATAGGATGGATAACCCTAAAAGGAATACTAGTCCACACATATAAAATAACCCATACCATATCCTACATATATTTATTATAGCTAAGGTGCATCGAGCCCAAAAATATTGATTACATTAAAAATATGCTTTATCTGGTCAACTCTCACTTACTTAAACATTCCAATCAATTCGGTTTTCATTACTCAAAATTTAATGTCATATGTTGCTCACAATTTTATAAATATTTTACATGTATCACTGGTCAGAGAACTATCACAGATCGAAATCTGAAAAGTTCCCACAATTCAATCTGTATTTTGTTGTCACCGGAAAACACCAGTAAAATAGAAACTCTTTGTAATAAACTCACTGGTTTTTTTTTGTACGCTCTAAGAAACTCAGATTAGATAATAAACAAATAGCATACTTTGCAATTTAACTTCTGTCTGGATAGATTCTAATATTCAAATTTAAATTATATTCAAATTTAATATAGTATTTATCCATTTCACCGTTTATCTGATCAATTTGAATTTAATCTAATTATCACTATCTCTGATGATTTAATTTCAAACTATCATGCGGTTTATCTATATCAGTAATTATCAAATAATTACTTGATATTATTGGAACCACTTGAGCGTATTCCAACAAGATGCTCCAAAGATTTTAAGTTTCCCAAGTTCTATTGCAATTTCTCCAACTTTAAACAATCAGAAACGATAAAAAGACGTAGAAATCAAAAGGGGTAGTCCAAAAGCCTATTTAGATGTTCAATCGAAAGGGGTAGTCCTTTAATTACAACTGTTGATAGATCAAGTTGTTCAAGACGTTCCATTATCTCTGAGATTTCTGGGAAATTCTTCAGTTGGAGCAACCCCAAAAATATAGATATAAAAGAGAATTCAATTTACAAATGTTGGGTGAAGTAAGCTTGAGTTGTAACAACTCGTAAAATATAAATATGTGTTAATAGAAAAATTTGGTTAAGGACCAAAGATAAATTTTCCACTCTCCAAGCAAGGGTCCAAATCTAGGATTACACAGCAGGGCACAAAGGTTCCTGGGGTCGAGCTACCATACAACTCAGCATAAGCGATGCGAGGTCGCCAACACCCTAGGAACACTTTAGATGACGCTCGATGTGATCAAATTGAGCTCCTTACATTGAAATTGGAGTCCGAAACAAGATCGACATGGGAAGACCTAAGCCCTCCGAGGTCGAGATATCAAGCGACCTCCCTAGGAACATGCCACCATCTCCACTAGTACAAAGAGACCCTCAGGACGTTGAGTTATTCCTACAGTGTTTCTCTATTTTGCCAAGGGACTGGGAAAAGTCAGATCAAGCTTCTGATGTCAAGACAAATATAAAGAAGTACCTCACCATTCCAGATAGCAAGTGTCATAGTTAATGACCTCTATGAGGCATCTCACTAGTGCAGCGCATAACATCATATTTTCTCTCCAACATACATTAAAACACTACGTGCATGCAGAGTTGCTAAGTTCAAAGAGGAAACAAACTTATCTCCCTCCAAGATATTTTTGAACGCGTTACAAGCCAAAGTCAATAGAATTTAAACAAAATATCCCGCCTGATAAGGGGGGATTTGATTCAAAGATTCATGGAGAGAGAATCACGAGTTTAACCACATTGGACCGTGTATAAATACACTAAAAAAAGGGGAAAACGAGGAGACCAAGAATTCACCACCGGAGAGCCAAACTTTATTGTTGCCTAAATTCTCTAAGGAGAACACGATCACTACCTTTGTCCACTTATCGACAAGCACGAGGCTGCCATCCCGTCATTGTACCAGTAAGGGATCGAGAGTTTTGAGTGATTTTTGTATGTTACACTTGATTCTTTTTAATTAATAAAACAATGTCATTCCCTTCACATATCCTATGTAGAATTTATCATCACCATCATCCCATCACCATTATTACATGTATAACCAGGTACCCAAGGTACCACCCTGACCGTGACCTCTGAGGTAGTGGTCCTGAGGGTGTTAGCTAAGATTCCTCATCCTGAGTGAATTTTTGGACAACACTTATCGGCGCCGTCTTTGGGAACTATCCGTAACCAATATATACAAGGTTTACGTGTTTACTGTTTTATAGGAACTACAAGGCTTCACTCTTCCTAGGGACAGTCTAAGGCCTTGGGAAAATAGTCCACCGCTTTAACACAAAAGGTTCCAAGAAAAGGTAAAAAGTCTGGGCATCTTAACCAGGCTCCGGTTCAACTGGCCACAGCACATGCCTCAGGACCACCATTGGTAAGCCAGGCCATGCTTGATCAGCAAGCAACGGCCTTCGTGGAAAACGTCTTCCTTCGCTTACTCGCTGAGGGCATTACAACCCAGCTGGTGAATCCCAATACTTAGGGAGAAGCTAGTAGACCAGGAGCCAGGTAACCTTTCTTCTACTGGTTGGGACCTCCCCCGCCAGAACCAGCCTATAATAGGAAGAGACCTCATCCCTTGATCTGTGATAGGTTAGGGCCCATGTCCTCAATTCCTTGTAGACCATCATAGAACCAACCCCGGTGGGTCAAATCAATAGTAGATGTCCAGCCTTGAGAACAATGTGACCCCTTTTACCCGAAAACCTCCAGGAGAGAAGCCTTGGCTGGAGAAGGAGGTAGCTAGCAAAATCCCCGAGCATATCCCCCTCGTTAAAAAGATAAGGTTGAAGTCTCCAGTTCATTCGAGGGGTCTGATAGTGAGGGATCCGAGGTCGATTCAAAAAGACATGGGAACAAACGCCTGAGGGACCAGCTGGTAGGAATATAGAGAGAGATCCAACTGTAAAAGAAAGGAAAGCGCCAAGAAGCAAGGAAAGATTCGTTGAGCAAAATGAATTCTCCCTTCACCAGGAGGATCAAGGAAGCCGATCTCTCGCCTGAATTTAATATGCCTACAGATAAGTTTTTCAGTGTCAAAGATTCGTTAAGTCATCTGGAAAGCTTCATCCAACAGATGGAGGTCTAGAACTCAACCAGGGCTGTAATGTACAGGATGTTCCCTACCACGTTGACCGATTATACAATGACATGGTTCAGAAAGCTGCCCGCTGGTAGCGTTGCTTCTTTCACAAAGTAATCAATCGACTTTTGCTTGTAGTTCCAAGATGTCAAACTACGCCTGAAGGATCCCATACATCTTCAATATGCCTTTCCACAAGAAAGTCATCTAGATGGGGGTCTTTACCAAGAAGGAAACCCTCACCAACTTTTGTCAGAACCTGTGGGAAGGTAAACTTTTTCGATCTTTCACCATGCATCCTTTAGAGACCTACCAGGAAGCCTACGATCAGGCTCTTGAGCATGTCGAGATTGATGAACAACTTAAGGTTAAAATTACACATGGTGATATGAGAGCGGCGAAGCACCAGAAGAAGGAGGTGTCTAGATCCGCACTGGCTCAGAAAACACAGAATATGCCTCTCAACAGGTCGATGTACGGCTTCCCCCCTTCCTAACCTCGGTAGGAGAGGTACCTTGTAAGGCAATCCTCTCCGCAAGCTTCGCCTCCACCAAGGGTTGTGGCCCCAATAACCCGAGATGAAAGAGGATATAAATATTATACTCTCTTAAATACATCTCTTGAGACGATATACCTTGTCATCTGGGACAAGATGCTACTCTAGAAGTCGGTACCCATAAAAGCTCTAACAGACATGAGAAATCAGTACAAGTAATGCGATTTTCATGAGGACATAGAGCACAACACATTAGAATGGTATAACCTACGTAACCAGATTGAGCCTTTGGTAAGGGTAGACTGTTTGGTAGAATTTTATTAGCAGGTTAGGGATAATATCCCGATCGGGAAGGAGAAATAACGTAGATCCGGGACCATACCGAGAAGAGAAAGGGAGAATAAAAGGACATGATGCAACAGATCCAGGTCATACATACTATTAGTGGATGACCCACCCTGACTGGCACCTCTAACAACTCTAGAAAGAACCATGCAAGGAAAATTCCCCACGTTGATGAAGGCCCGTGTGTCTTCAAGGTAGACCAAAGCTCGACTGGTCCATCCCAATAGGCCCAGATCATCTTCATCGAGGCAGACGTCAACAACACTGTACAACCTCATAACGATCCCATGGTGATCATAGTACATATTGCCAAACGTGTGGTCCATCGTGTGTTTGTCGACATAGGCAACAACGTAGATATTCTCCTAAAATACACCCTGGAGAAACTCAACTTGAAGCAATGGTGCTGCAATAGCTGTAAAACTCTGTTGTACGGGTTCACTAGGACTTAATCATACTAGTGGGGTCGAAGATCCTTTCAATGATCGTAAACAATGCACCCTTTCAACAGAGCATCAAGACAGATTTCGTTATGGTTGATACCTCATCAGCCTACAATGCCAGACTAGGAAGGCCGTTCCTATTAGCCTTTAAGAGGTCTTGTTCATTTACCACAATGTCTTGAAGTTTTCGATTGGGAACAAGGTGGGCGAGATGCGCGGAGACCAGCAAGCTGACAGGAAATGCTATGCATTGTCTACCAACCCAATATCACTGGCAAAACAGATCACGCAAGTTGTAACAATCCAAGATCAGGAAGCACCCAGGATGAACCTGGAGATACAGAACTCATTGATCATCCAGAGAATGATCTTCTGATAATGAATAAGGTAGAGCAAATCAGGGAATAGGCCAGCGGATGAGTTAGAGGAAATACCAATCAGAGAAAATGACCTCTTCAAGGTAATCAAGGTTAGAGCTACCCCAGAACCAAGAGTGAAGGAAGGTTTGATTGAGCTTCTTCGATAATTCAATGACATCTTCGCTTGGAACTAATACGAGATGTTGGGGATCTTGATATCTTTGACAGCTCATCATTGTTGGGATTATGCTTGATAGCAAGAGTATAATAATGTATTTGACAATATTTTCATATTTTTAAAATGATTTCAGTTCTAACTAATCTTATAGCATTTATAGTTTATTTATTATAATTGTTATATGTAAATAATAATAAGGTCAAAAGACTATGAGAAAAGAAGAATTGTTCATACATTTAGATATGTATGAGGTAGACACAATTCTTTAGTTAGTCTTGAAAAATATTCACAACTTAAGATAAAGGTTGGGCGCTTTTATCTTGTTAAAGTTGTAGATTCTTTTGCTTGCATTTGAGTGGGATCAAATGTGTTATGATGAGTCTTAAATCATCAAAGTGTGGTGCCTTTAGGCAAAATAATCTAGTGCATTGGGTGTATTGAATATGATCATAGTGAATTACTTTATCCAAAACCGTTAGTGGATAAAAGTTTTCACTTGAGGACAATCAGAGAGTCTATCTCAGTCCTGAGATAAATGACGGACTTATGGTTGCAAGTTTTATCTTTGGAGCTATCAATGAGTACGATTGTATAGCATAGTCTATCCTCGATAGTTGGGTGGTATTCATTTGTTAAACAATAGAGGACTTCAATTATAGATTTGGACATCGTGGCTCTATTTATTAAATGAGAGTAGAATACCGGCATATGGATATTTTGAGGTATTGGATATTAAATCATTACGTTAAGTTTTCAATAGTGTATATTGAAACAAGGTTTCTGGACAAGTCAAAATATCCAAATTCAAAATGTGGTCATATGAGTAAATATGGTAACTTGGAGAGCTATAGGCATTCTATGAGTTCTTGGCGTTTGCTGGTATTCTTCAAGAGGATACACTTTCTCCATTAGGATTGTCTTGGGTATGAATGAGAAATATTAACTTATTCTATCTTTATTTAAGAGTTCAATTTTAGTTCTTTAGTGGAATGAACTAAAATTAATAGATCAGACCTAAGTGAATCAATGGTTGATTGTGATTGGGTTGTGTCTATTGGAGTTTAAATTTAGATAGCCCGTCAAGATCCTTAATCCACACGAACTTGCATGGATAACTTAATGTATTCTACTGGACCAATTTAGGGGTCCATCTAGAATTGTATTAAGGGATGTGGACTTGTTTCATTTTTAGTAAGAACGGGTTTAGTTCACATGTGGACTTTTTATTAAGGTCCAATGGATTTAATAAAATAAGAAAAATAGTATATTGGCCCATGTATATGTGTTGTGCTGCAAGGCTATATATAAAGTAGCTTAATATAATGCTTTTTATTTTATTATTTAATTAAATGAAAATTAATTACTTTGATAATTAATTAATTATTTAATTAAAAGTCAAAATCTTTTTCCTAGTAGGGGATGATCTCCTAATATTATACTATTGTTGGTAGTATAACTAATATTAAAGATTATATTTGATAAGTAGATAAATAAAAGAAAATATTTATCTAGTCAAATTAGAAAATCTTTAATATGGTCACAAATACATTATTTAAGTTGGATTAGGAGTCTTGGAGTTGGAAAGAATTCTTTTTGGAAAAGGATTCTTGGTCACCAAGAAAATCCATCTAAGGATAGGATTCTTGCCCATCAAGTAAATCCTTCTTAAAAAAGGATTAAGTCTCCTAAATTAAATATAAGTTGAATTCGGCCAACCCTTTATATTTTAGGGCTAGGATTTCGGCCATCATATATATATATATATATATATATATATATATATATATATATATATGGCTTACATAATTTCGGCCAAACAAAGTTTTTTTTTTTGGTGAAAGAATTCGGCTACTGTAGAATTTTGAGACAGAAAATTTGTTTTTGCTCTAGAACGAAATTCGATCAACTTATAGAAATAGTGTGAAGATTCGGCAAAGAATAAAAGAAAGAAAGAACGTTTTGTTTTCGATAGTACACTAGTAGCCTTTACATTAAAAGGTTTTGTGTACAACATAAATCAAGGTTCATGCGAGATTCAATAAAATTGATTGATAATTCACAACTGACCTAACGTTCTTTGTTTTTCTTCTTGGAGGATTATTGTGACTGACAAAGAAGAAGATTATGTTTGTTTCCATCCTCAGGTATACAATTAAAGAAAGGGAGCCCACACTCCTAGGTGATTCACGTTCGTAATTGGATTGGAAGATCTTACAGATTCAATTCGGCACTTGTTCTATCGTCATGAGAAAAAGGTACGATACTTTTTATATACATCAATTAATCTAGGGTTAAGGTTCTTGTTATTAAAAGGAAAAAATGTTTATTTATACTAAACCTTAATTTTTAATTTTTTATGCTTCAATTGCGTGATTTTCCCTTCAATCGTCTAGCAGTAGATCCTACCTTCAAACCCATCAAAAAGAAAAGGTGTCACTTTAACGCTGCAGTTCAAGAAAACGTTGACAAGCTGATCAAAGCTGGTTTCATCAGAGAAGCCCTGTACCCTGAGTGGATTGCCAACGTGGTCATGGTCACAAAGGCAAACTTGAAGTGGTGCATGTGCGTCGACTACACCAACCTCAATCGGGCATTCCTGAAAGATAGCTTTCCTTTACCAAAGATTGACCAACTAGTGGACTCCACGGCCGAAAACAAGCACCTAAGATTTATGGATGCATTCTCGGGGTATAATCAGATCATGATGCACCCCGCCGATCAAGATAAGACTAACTTCATCACAGGCCAGGTTCTGTATTCCTACAAGGTGATGCATTTTGGCCTCAATAACGCATGTGCCACCTACAAGCAATTGGTCAACCGTCTATTCAAGCCAGAAATAGGAAAGAAAATGGAAATTCATATAGATGATATGATCACCAAATCTCAGGAAACAGAGGAATACCAGGACCACCTCCATAGAACTTTCCAGGGCACCCTACCAAATGTGCCTTCGAGGTGACTTACGAGGAAGTTATTGGGTTTCATGGTGAATGAGAGAGGAATAGAGGCAAACTCGAAAAAGATTCGAGCTATCATGGATCTGAATTCCCCAACCACTCTCAAGCAAGTGCTTAACCGGTTCATCTCCACTGATAAATGCCTCCCCTTCTTCAAGGCCATCAAGTAGGGGAAAAACATGAAATGGGACCAAGATTGTGAGTGAGCCTTCTAAGACTTAAAGAATTACCTCGTCGACCTGCCACTGCTAGTTAAGCCCATTCTGGTAGAGGAGTTACAAATCTACTTAGCCGTGTCAGAAATGACTGTAAGTGGGGCCTTTGTCAAGGAGTGCGAGGATGGTATCCAGCGACTTATCTACTATGTCAGCCATGCACTATCTAAGCCCGAGAGGAACTACCTCCTCCTTGAGAAGCTCACATTCACCTAGGTCACCTCGGTAAGAAAGCTTTGCCCCTATTTTCAGGTGCATACAGTGGCGGTGGTGACAGATCAACCTCTTCGCCAATTCTTACAAAGGCTAGACGTATCCGGAAGGCTAGTCTTTTGGGCCTTGGAGCTAACCCAGTTTGATTTGAAATACAAGTCTCAAAAAATAATCAAGGCTCAGGCACTTGCAGACTTTGTGGCTAAATTCTCAGCCCTCTCAAGTGAAGAGACCCCGATGACACTGAATTTGGCTTCTAGGAAGCTTTCAGAGAACGGTAATTGGTCGAAAGGCTATAATGCTTGGATCCTCTACACCGATAGAGCATCTAGACAAGCAAGGGGAAGAGCCGGCATAGTTCTGACTGACCCAGAAAGGATGAAATGTTACCGCTATTTTAGATTTGAGTTCAAAGCAACCAATAATGAGGCAGAGTACGAGACTCTCCTAGTAGGAATAAAGGCCGCCATCGAGCTTGGGGCCGATAACTTGCACATTATGAGTGACTCGTTACTCATTGTTAGCCAGGTTACAAGGTTTTACCAGGCCAAGGGTGACAACATGTCTGCCTACTTGAAACTGGTCTAGGAACTCAGCGAAAGGTTCAAGGGGTTCAAGATTGAGCAGATACCTCGGCAGCAAAATCATCGGTCGGACGTCGACCACACCTAGAACAAAGGAAGTTTTACCCCTAGACATAGGACTTTTTAGTAGATCATTTCCATTTAGGTATCAATAAATTTCTCAACAACAATGTATTCCATCTTGATCATCAATAAAGTTTGCTATTAATTTCTCCATCTCCGATTGTATTCTCCACGAATAAATTTTCCATGACCACCATGAACCATGGAAAGGTAAATAGCTTCCTTGATGCCTTAGCCAGGTACCACCCCCCACCAAGAAGGGTATAAGTATAAGAGTATAGTTGCCATCCAATTCTTGAGACCAGGATAGCTAGCTAGCATTCATGATGCCTTGGTCAGGCTACCACCTCTAAGAAGGGTTTGAGTGTAAGAGCATAGTTGCCATCCAGATCTTGAGAACATGATAGCTAGCTAGCATTCCTAATGCAATGGTCGGGCTACCACCCCAAAGAAGGGTCTGAGTGTAAGAGCATAATTGCCTTCCAGATCTCAAGACCATGATAGCTAGCTAGCATTCTTGATGCCTTGGTCCAACTACCACCCCAAGAAGGGTCTTAATGTAAGAGCTTAGTTGCCATCCAGATCTCGAGACCGGGATAGCTAGATAACATTCCTAATGCCTTAGTTGGGCTACCACCCCCAAAAAGGGTCTAAGTGTAAGGGCATAGTTCCCATCAGACCTCGATACCTGGTTGGTTAAGGGGAATTCCCGAGGCCTCAGTTGGGCTACCACCCACCATACGGGGATCAAAGCCTAAATATGCAAAAGTCTGCCAAGCCAAGGTCTTTGTGGAAAGGTACCTTCCCTCCTTAATACGAGGTAACGAGGTACCTAAAATGTCATAATATGAATCAGAGTTCTAGTACCTAGAGCGACATCACCTAGTCATCCCCAAAAGGATGATCTGATAAGAAAAGATCCTTCTAGGATCCACTATGTACTACGATAGAGTGTACCAACCACATATCGTTAACTACTTGTTCTCCATGTTTGCTTAAATTTCAACTTTACAGGAATGTAACTATGAGAACAAACTATGGAAGCTTGGTTGAAATACAACAAGCTAAGATACAGGTAAGGTCGACAAATACCTTGTAGGGGGACTACATACTAGGATTGACTACACGTAAATTCCGACCCTTGCTTGTCAACCTAGACTTAACAAATTTAAGATCATTAGCTGCCAAGTTTGGCTAGAGGTATAGCAAGGAGTATTCAACCAAAGTTAAAAATTCTCAAGCGGGAATCATTCAGAAATCGTGTAGGAAATCAGAAAAAAATTTCTTTAATAATAAGGGAGTCTATCCCCTCGTAAGGCTACATACATCAAGCAAGGAGCCTAATCCCCCTTCCAAGCAATCAAGACAGGTCATAAATAAACTATATCAAATTCATGCATCCTTCTGGTTTCCTCCCACTGCTCCTCCTCATTGCTGATCTCTACCCGCCTCTATTTATTCTTCTGGTTGCTCAACCTGGTTGTCCTCTCCTACAACTCCTTCTTCCTCGGGTTTCTTGACTACATGCTGTCCATTATGGTCTACCTCCAAGACTTCATTAACCATGACCATAACCTTAAGTCCTCAAGGGGAATAAACATATCCTGAGAGGTAGCAGTTACTCTGTCTCCATCTGCTCACCACCTGACTTTGCTTCAGCAAGCTCTTTAAGGCAACCCCCTCATGAATATCAGGTAAACCCCTTTCCAATTCTATAATAGCAGAAAGACCTTCCTCATGTTGGACAGACTGAGCCCCTGAGCTGGTCAAGGCTGGTTGATCCCCTTCAGACAGCATATGCTGGACCCCGCCAAAAGACTCTCCTGATCCCAAGCTTAGAAGAACTGAAGATAGAGTGGAAAACCCACTTCAAGCACTTGTTTCTTGGCTTCAGTTACATTTGAAGTACCTGCTCCATCACCAAAAGGAGGAGACATCATCTTGACCCTCTCCATGATTTCCTCCATGTTCTAGTCAGCGACGACAGACAGATCGAAGGGATGGGGGAGAGCTTTTATGGCTTGATAGGAAGCATAAAAATATCCATCACTGAAAGAGGCCTTCACCTCTGCCTACAGCATGGCCACATGAGCGTGGAAGTTCTGGTTTTCAATATCTAGCATATTGACCTCCGTCTACCTAGAGTTTCTCTACGTGCCCCAGTGGGTGGATTTGAGACTCTCATGGTTGCATTGAAGCTCGATCGACTCAGCCTCAATATTTTTCTAGATGGTGATCATCTTCTGTACTAAGGCCTAAGCTTTAACGAGCAATCGTATGGCATTCTTAGCTTCGACCTCAGCTTTTACGGAACGGTCACAAAGAGAAGCCACCTGATGGCTTAGAGCAACATTAAATTTGAAAGCTTACATGTTGCAAAGTTCAAGTTAGTAAATAACCAAACTAGCTACCTCTATTACAGGTGAAAGAAGATGGTTTTCTCGGCCAAGAGAACAGGTCCCTTGGTGATCAGGATGTCAGTAGGTATTGAATCCATCAGAGAGAGGCTACATCTTACATAAGATGCAATAAACTGGCCCACGACCTTGTCTTGCCCAACGGACCTTGGTTGATGTCGAAGGCGAGTATGAAGACCCTTTGCTACAGTAGTCTAGAAGCTCCTCGTAGCTCTAGAAGCTGGGGATACGGGAGGAGGAGCAAGAGTATTAGGTAGGTTGACCTTAGGGGTAGCAAGAGTAGTAGCGACGATAGAAGAGGCAACCGGAGTAGGAGCGGTGGTGGCAGTAGCAGCTACATGAGGGCAGGTTGTCCCTCTGCCCGGGCCCAAGATACTCGGGATGCAAAGATCTCTATCTTAGACATAGGCTGAGAAAGAGACTAGATAGGGTCAGGTGGAACAACTGCTAGAGGGAATGCCCCCTTGTTCTAAGGTAGCTAGGGAGGCCCCCCTGGATTGGCCCGGCAGGAGTGGGAGAAGGAGGGCTAGCACGAAGAACTTCTTGGGTAGCAGGAGCAACGACAAAAACTGTAAAAAAACAATAGTGGGGTGTTAGAACCAGAGCATGTAGTAGAAGTAGGGCAAAACAGTTCAGGGCTCCATTCATACCAGGAGAGGCAGCGGTAATACGTAGGTACACGTTCACACTGTGAAGATCAAAAGAATTAGAGGTATGGTACTGAAGGTTCCCATATTTCTGGGCCTTGATAGCCTTTAAAATTGCTTCAGATTCAGTCGGTAGTGAATCTCTATCCCATGAAGGCTTGTAATTGAAAATGGTAGGGACATCGAACTCATGCCCACCAATAAGAATTGAGCTCCCCCAATCACTTCCAATTATCACCCAGTCCTCGTTCCAGGAGGGGTCTTTCTTGGAAGCACCAGGTACGACAAAATTGAGCTTGTTTTTGGCTTTGGCATAGAATTGACCTCTTGAGCCACCAGATAGGCTACCAATTTAGAAAATGTACGCCAGCTCCTTAACTTCGGTCTCTCTTAATGGGGAACCCACCCGACCTTGCTCCCTCTAAGTGATGAGAAAGCCGATTAGGTGCCTCCAGAAGTTAGGGTTATTTGGAAGGGTGCCAGTTTCAAGGAATTGAGAGCCCATCGAAGAGTGGGGTGAAGAGGAAGCCTAACCCCATTTTCTATGGTGGTGATGTGGATTGGGAGTACACCAGTAGGAGGAGAGAAGACCTTGTAATTCTTGGGAGAGACAGTGATGGAGATGCTGTCAGGGATACCATATTTGGCTTACGGGCTTTCAATTGATTCCGGCCTCATTGAAGAATCGGGGATGACCTTGAAATCAAAGAGAATAATTCCTTTCAGAAAGGCGTTAACAACCGAAACAGAGGAACCACTGGCCACCGTACCCTCGGAATCTTTATCAAAATCCTTGTTGGCTAAGTCTAGAGGTTTGTAGGGTTTGTTTGAGAAGCCTGATTCGATTGATACGTTCCGACTCGAGCGACGACTTGATGATTTGGAGGGGAGTCTTCACTGCTAAAGTTTTTTCGTGCCTACTTCCTAAGAGCCATTCTAGAGACGTCATCACCCTCTTCCAAGCGATTAATACCATCACCTGAGTTTGACATTGTCAAATAGAAAAGAGTTTTAAGAGATGAAGAATGACAGTTAAAATTCTTACGAAGGCAAAGAGAAAAAGAAATTCTCGAAAGTATGAAATTTGAAGGAGTGGAAAAGTGTGAAGGAGACGACGATGTGATCGAGTTTAAATAGGGATGAATGGAACAGTAGGCAGTGATATTCATGATGAAAGCATGCTAGAAATTAAGATCTTCGGTGAATATTGCCTCGATCGTGGGGACTAACGTTACGTAGCTATTTTTCTTGACAAACGTACCAGTTCGTTGTTCTCTACATGGAACTCGTATTTATTAAAATTATTTCCTCCTATATTCTGGCAACTAAAGAAGAGTGAAAATTTCCCAAACAAAACAAGAAATTCAACTCGAACACCAACTCAATCACCGGTGTTCAAGTCAGAGGGGACTTTTGTTAATAGCCAAATTTGGCTAAGGACCAAAGCTAAATTTTCTACTCTCCATGCAAGGTTCCAAATCCAAGATTACACAACAGGGTACCAAGGTTCCCGGGGTCGAGCTACTCTATAACCCGTAGAAGTGAGGTGAGGTCACCCTCACCCTAGGAACACTTCAGGTGAAGCCTGATGTGATCAAATCGAGCTCATTGCATCGAAATAAGAGCCTGAAGCAAGTTCGACATGGGAAGACCTAAACCCACCGATGTTGAAATATCATGTGACCTCCTAGGAACATGCCACCATCTTCACTGGTACAAAGAGACCCTTAGGACATTGAGTTCTTCCTACAGTGTTTCTCCGGTTTGCCAAGGGACTAGGAACGGTCAGATCAAGCTCCTGATGTCAAGATGGGTATAAAGAAGTACCTCGCTATTCCAGATAGAGAGCACCATAGTTAATGACCTCCATGAGACATCTCACTAGGGAAGCGCACAACATCATATTTTCTCTCCAATGTACATTAAAACACTACGTGCATGCAAATTAGTTTAGTTCAAAAAGGAAACAAACTTATCTCCATCCAAGATATTCTCAAACACATTAACGAACCAAAGCAATGGCATTTAAACAAAATATCTCACCCGATTGGACCATGTATAAATACACCAAAAAAGACAGGGGAAAAAGGGGAGACCAAGAATTCGCCACCAGAGAGCCAAACTCCATTGTCGCCTAAATTCTCTAACGAGAACATGGCCACCACCTTTGTCCAATTATCGACAGGCACGAGGCTGCCACCCTATCATTGCACCCATGAGGGATCGATAGTTTTAAGTGATTTTTATATTTTACACTTGATTCGTTTGCATTAATAAAACAATGTCATTCCCTTCACATATCTTACATATAATTTATCATCGCCGTCGTCCCACATCTATTATTACACATATAACCAGGTACCCAAGGTACCACCCTGACCGCGACCTCCGAGGTAATGGTCCTAAGGGTGTTAGCTAAGATTCCTCACCCTGAACTAATTTTTGGTCAACAATATGAAAGTTGCGTTAGGCTCCAAATTGATGAGGGAACTTCTTGTATTGAAATTCCACTTAAATATAAGGTCTATATATTCCCTGAAATCTAAGGAAAGCTCTTGAACTTCTCACAAGAGTCTAAAGACATATAATGAAGGTTGTCAAAATTTTGCAAAGATGAGGGACATTCTTCTAGCAAGCTTTTACATCTATCAAGATATATATTTTCCAAAGCTAGCTGCTGATATAACATGGTGCATTTGAGAACTCTAGTCGGGTGCCCAGAGAAAGAAAGAACAAGCCCTTTTAATTTTGGGGCCTCTACAATGAAAGAATATATATATAACGAAAATTATCCCATAAGTGCATACTGATGGAATTATATAAAGACATTGAATGTGAGCCACTCATTTTACATACTTTGACTTTGTATGTATGCACTCGTCAAAGCTCTTTTATAAATGAGTGGCTCATATTCAGTATCCTTATATAATTCCACCATATTAAATCTAAAGCTAGTTGCAGATATATATCTAATCAAAGCTGCTGATATAACATAAGTTGAATATGATGGTTATGAACTACATTAAATATGTTCTAAGAATTTAAAATATACTTAAATGAAATTATACCTTTTTCCTTTCCAATGATGTTCAAGATCTGCTTTCAGTGAGGTTAAGCTGAACAAGGTGACTAAAACTTTGTGGTAGTGCCTTAAAAGGATATCTATCCCAATAGAGATACTGAGGTCAACAGGAAGGTAATTTGGTCCATGCACTTTAGAGATTCCTTGGGTTGGATAGTAGACTTAAAAATTAAGATGCCACATTTTCCTAAAGACGTACTCTAGGATTGGTATATATATCCTTCATTTTTTATATCCAAAATTATTGCTTCAACTGCATCAGTACTCTTACAACAAAAAGTGAAGAAGTTATAAATAAAATAAATCAAAGGAATATTCTACGGTGCATTAATGTAATTGCACCTATACACCATTAAAATTTGATGTTGTTTTGGAATGATCATATGCAACTCTGTGATTTAAAACATGTGAGCTATATGTATGTTAAAATAAAACCAAAATTTTGTAATGTATGAATTTATTAATGCACTAAAGGTGACCAATCACATAAAATACTAGACTTTCTAAATTTTTTTATATTTTTTTATTCATTATATAACCTCTTCGAAACGTCTAAAATAAATAAATAAAATGATCAGCTTATAAATGATACTCACTTTTTGTGTCATTAACAAATTCTGGTTCAAAAGATATTTATAGAAAGTCATAAGCAATGTGCTCTAAAAGTTTAAAAACTAGTAAAGCGGCAAGCGAGGATATGGTCCATAGGGAGGTTTCATCCGCTGATTATTTCATGTTTTAGTGATTATTGAAACAATGTAAAGCAGAACATTGTAAGGGTGAGACTGGTGTGTGTGGAGTGTAACATTTGAGTGTGTGAGAGAGACAAGAGTATAAAAATATACATAAGAAAAAAATAAGAGAATATGGGGGGATGGATTAAAGGTGATAACTTTAAAAATAAGGTGGATAGAAGATATGCAAGAAAATGAACACAAAAGGTACTCATGACCACAACAACATGCATGCCACCTATAATAACTAACTACAAAGACACTCTGAGCATGGGTTTAACCTAGCATCTAGTACGACCCCTAGATATGGAAATGAGAAGGGTTATTTAGCCCTCTATTGCTACTCACCTAGGGCGTATCTAGTGAGCAACTACTAAGGACTGCGTTTAAGCATGAATATTAAGGAGATAAAAATAGAATCATCCACTGATCGCTACTCACTTGTCATGTGTAAGCAACTATGAATGGAAGCATTAACCATAAAATGTGACCACTGATCATAACTCACCAAGGGCGTATCGTGCAAGCAATGACTAAGAGTCGCAACCCTTGATTGCTACTCACTGAAGGCATATCATATGAGCAGTCTCCAAGGTTAGCATAAAGTGTGTAGGTTAATAAAATCGCAACCCACAAAAGCATGGAATTAGCACTTTATGAATTCGCTCAAACAACCAAAGTACTCAAATGCATTTCAGATAATCTATCGACATGCGAGCAATCATGGGATATTTAATTAATCTATTTGTAAATGATGTTAATCTACTCCTAATCCCAATCATAATCACACATCAATTTCTACCCTACATGAACATGAATGAAATGATAAGAGCTATCCTTGAACATGCAAAAGAGTTGTCATAAATACTCAATACAAGTCAAGTGTGAATATAAATAAGTGCATCTAAACTAACCTAAAGGGGGGGGATTTTGAATAGGTTTTAATCAATTTAATTACATACTTTTCTTAATTAGTCCTTATTAAAAAAGAAACACCCCATATTAGCAATAAATCAATAAGCAACAATCCTAGATGCCACTATCTAAATACAAGGCAAAAAGATTTTGATAGAGGGCAAAATGGTCCTAAACAAAAGCTATCAATGAACATAAGTTTGCAACCAATAAACAACAACTCAAGCATGTTAGAAATACCATTAAACAAGAAGTCATGCTTTTAAATAAGAAAATAGATGCTAGTCTTGGCAAACATGGCATAAAGAATGAACAAAGAAGTTCTAGATCGTGTTAGAGTTACCTAGTCAAAGAAAGCAAGAAGGCCGATGATTATATGATGCTTGAATGATGCTAGATGCGTAAGGGTATGAGTTTGGTTGAGTAAAAATTGGTTCTTATGAGTCTCTCTTACTAAGAAATCACTTTCTCTGGCTAGACATAAATTCTAGACTCCTGAAAGGAATTGGGGAAGAAGAAATTGTATTTATATGGAAAAACACGAGTTGCTAGTGAAAAAACAAAATTGCTCCTTAATGACCATTCTACTGTCAGGTTTGATGTCAGGTCAACCGCCAAATTGTTCACAGAACGTTAGATATGATTCGACGGTTTGGTTCGGTGGTCAGTCTGGCTGCCGAATGAAACACTGAATCACGTCCAGAGAACACAATATTATGCAGTAAAAACAGCGATTTGGACAACCGCTGATTCAATTGCAGAATGACACAAGAACTATCAGGTGTCAAAACACAGCTCCAAATGGTAGTCTGGCCAACTGCCTAATAGAGACCGTCGATTCCTGATCGAGTCAGGATAACACTAGATTTTGAGTCCCCCGTCCTATGCTTATTGCTCAATTCTCGAGTAAAATCAAGTGTTTAATGGCTCGATTAAGTGTATTTGCAGGATTTTGTATTAGGGGCATCCTATGGGAGTTATGAGTGAAGATTGGGACCCAAAAGAGATGGAAATTTGAAACTTGGACAAAAGGGAAAAATATATCGCTGTTATGATTTCCGTCATAGAAGACCGCGACAAACCACACGACAACAACTTTTCTAAAGTGTCGCTTGTGTTGTCGTCATGAAAGACCGCAACATGTCGTAATAGAAGACCACGACATGTTGTCATGGACAACCGCGACATACAGGGAAGCGACAGTCCACTAGCACGTGTTTCTAGGTTGATTTCTGGATTATTTTTAGACCCATATAAATACCCATCATATATTTTGGTGAGAAAGCACATCAGCCACACGAACTTTTGGACTACTTCCACCCTTCCATCACCATCCTTAGACACTTGAATCCATCCATCCATCTTGGTACTTTGGAAGCAAGAAGAGGAAGCTTACAAGTCAAGGAACCTCAATGGCCAACTTTGGTTTCTCCTTTCACTCTTCTTTGTTTAATTTCCTTTCCTTGATGTGTAACTAATTTCTATGTTAGGGGATTAATGTAAACCTAATGAGCAACTCTTTGTAATCCTAGTCTAATGGTTTTTAATTAAATACTTTGGTAGTCTCTTTTATTGGAATATATGGTCGAATTCCTTCACTTCTATTCAAATGAGACCTCAATGAATGTTTCTGTTAGGATTAGTTTATTTATGATGTTGATGGTTAGATGTGAGTGACCATCCCATTTATCTTTAACTACAAGCTTAATAATTGAGAATATTTCCATATGCATGACCATGCTATGTGTTATTTGGTTTAGAGTTTTTAATTAAAAACTAATTCTAACCATTACTCATTACATTATCGTGTGTGAGTAATTGGGAAGATTAGGTGCTTCATGAAACAAACCCTATCAATTGGATTTAAATGCTTAAATTGAGACTTGTGGATTACATTGAGAAGTTTAATTAGGTTGTATTGATTCCCTAGCATTCTTTCATATGCATATTTTAGTGTGAGCTTTTGTGTTATTTAGTTTATTGCATTTTTACAAATTAGTGAATTAAAATACCAACTCAAGACAAGCATTGTGCATTTAGTTTTCATGCACTTAGAATAGGATTAAATTAGACTAATTAGTGTTCTACTAGTAGAATCACCGATCCCAGTGAACGAACTTTCTTTTAAATTGATTAAGATCAAAAATACTGCAATCAATTCCCAATAGAGAGGAATCCTCATAGGTTGATCAACGTGCTAAATAAAACACATCAACTTGCATGCATAGACAATTCTGATAAACAAACGAAAAACAAAACACATAGGGAACAACCACACTTAGAGCTAATCATCAAGGTGCACGCGTGAGAAGTGAAAAAAAAAACACACAAATAAAAAATTGAAAGACAAATGCAAGATAAGTAAGGCATGCATAAGAGAATATGTGTTTGCAACTAATTCTCTTTAAAGAGTGTTAAGCACAAGTGATATACCTTTGATGTGCTCTTGAGCTTTAGGATGTCATCGAAGCTTGATCATGAACAATGTGGCCTAATCTATAATTACAAACAAATCCCCAAAGTGGTTTGTCAACGAAATGAGCAACTCAAAATATGAGGAACTTACAATCTCCCCTTTTGACTTTTTTTATTACAAAACCACCACTCATAAATCATTCTCCCAAATAAACAAAAAACAAGAGGTTATAAAAAATTATTCTACATTACAAAGAGATACCTAGATGGTAGATCTTCAATTCTTCAAACTCTTGTAGATTAAACATCCCTACAAAACAATGAAACTAAACTTTCCAAGACAAGTGTATATGAGGTGATCAAGAGAGATAAAAAATAAAATCACTCGAACAAAAGAAAGAAAACCAAGAAACGCGTAATAGAGTCCAAGTAATGCTCCCCCTAAATGAGTTACTGCCCCTCATCAAGTAATCTTCCCATATTATGCAACACCCTGATATGCAATTCCCACTACTCCCCTTTTTTTTGTCATGAGGTAGGTAAAGGAGTATCCCAACTGGGTTACTTTAGCAAAGAGAGTTATTAGCATTAAAGATAGGTGCATAATCATATATAAAAACTTTATGCAACTTAATTAAGAGAGAGAGAAGCAAGAAGGTTTGATTTGAAAAAATGTGTGAGATTGTTGCTCTGGAACATGGAACATCAAAGTTCAAGCAATGGTATTTGGCAAAGCAAAAATAATAAGAGTTTCAAAAAAAATTCAAGCCAATTTGTAACCTTTTATCATATGTAAACAATCTATAGCTTTGAAAACTTTTAAGACATACAAGCAACTTTATCAATCCTTAATGGCCAATCAAGATATGGATATAAAATCCTTATTGATTGATAAGAAATAAAATCCTTATTGATTGTTATCTTGTTCAACCTTTAACAAGAGAGATAAGTCTAAATTGGATGAGACATCCTTATTTATTGAATGGATACAAGATCCTTAATGAGATTAGCCTTCTCATTTTCTTTCACACATTTGCATTCAAGTTAGTGCGATCAAGAATATTTTATGCGTATCATTTTAAGCATGTCATTGAAAAATCAAGTGCACATGTGTTGGAGATAAATTATAGGTCATTCAAGAGTACTTCCCAATCGACTCTCCTGGTCCCAAAATGCATTATTGAACATTATAGAGACATGGATTATAAACAAAGCAAAGTTACACACTTAAAGAATAAAAAAATAACATATAAGCTTATATGTGCAACCAAGATTCTTAAGCAATTAATTAAAGAGCATAAAGTTGATCAATTTGTTGCTTTTTTCAACAATGCAAGGTTACTCTCTTTGCTTGAGCTCCCCATATGGGGTCAATCACCAAAACTTATCAAGACATATGACAAATCCCAATAGACCTACTAAGTGAATTGAACCTAGTTAAGTATAAATTTCTAGTAAATAGATCCGCTAGCTGTTCGATTGTGCCAACATGTTCAAGTGCTATGCATTTATTTTCAACTTGCTTCTTAACAAATTGATGCCTAATGTCTATGTGTTTAGTCTACAGTGCTGAACCAGATTCTTTGAAATGTTAATGACACTTAATTTATCATAAAAAAAGGTTAGAGTACCTTGATCAAAGCCATAATCCACAAGCATTTGCTTCATCCAATCGAGTTGTGTGAAAGCACACCTGATGCCTTTGTATTTTGCTTTAGGTATGGATAGGGAGATGGAGTTTGTATATTACAAAATCTTGATACCAAGTTGTTTCCTTGGAAGAAGCAACCGCTCGATGTACTTTTCCTATCGTCATAATTTATTATTCAATCTGTATCACTAAAGCCAACTAAGCTAGCATTAGTGTCAAAAGAGTACCATATCCCATAGTTGGATGTCCTATTCACATATTGAATGATTCTCTTCATAGAGGAGAGATGGGATTCCTTGGAATATGCTTGGTACCTAGCACCTAGCACATACAAAATACTAAACGCTATATCAGGCCAACTTATGATCAAGTAAAGCAAGCTACCTATCATACCACGATAAAGACTTTGGTACACACTCTTGCCACTAGCATCCATGCTTAGTTTCAATATGGTACTCATGGGTGTGTCATAATGTTTGGCATTCTCAAGGCCAACCTTTTTCACTAGGTTTTTTGCATACTTAGCTTGGGATATGAAAATCCTATCATGCAATTATTTAATTTATAAACATAGGAAATAATTGAGCTCTCCAACAAGACTCATTTCAAATTCGTGACACATTACATCAACAAATTGTTGGACTTTAGATTTGTTAGTGGAGCCAAACACAATATCATCAACATAGATTTGAGCTATAAATAACTCATCTTTGTTTCTCTTGATGAATAAAGTATTGTCAATACTACCTCTAGAGTAGTCATTATGAACAAGAAATTGAGTGAGGCACTCATACCAAGCCCTCAGTGCTTGTTTCAACCTGTATAGAGCCTTCTTGAGGTTATAAACATGGTTGGAGTGGTGTGGATCCATAAACCCCTGGGATTGCTTAACAAACACTTCCTCTTATATGAAGCCATTGAAGAAGGCACCCATAACATCCATTTGATGCAATTTGAACTTATGCACACACGAAATTTACAAGAGAAGCCTTATAAACTCAAGACTGGCACTGAAGCAAAAGTATCTTCAAAATCGATACCCTCAATTTGAGAGTATCATTGTGCTATAATTCTAGCCCTGTTGCGTACAATATTGCCATCCTCATCCGTCCTGCTCCTCTTATAAACCCATTTGGTGCCTATGACATTAATGTTGTTAGGTTTGGGAACTAAAATCCAAACCTCATTTCTTTCAAGTTGATTTAGCTCTTCTTACACTATCAGAATCCAAAAATCATCATTTAAGGCTTCATCAACCTTTTTTGTTTCAATTTGAGAGGTGTAACCAATATAGCTAATTTGATTACCTATTTGTCGCATAGTCCTAACACCCTCATTCACATCTCCAAGAATATCATCCTTGATATGGAGATGTCTAACACATGGAGCAAGTTCTTTAGAGTCCAAAGATCGATCTCTATTAAGAGGTTGTATGACCACTTCATCATAACTTGGCTTCATATCAATAGAAGTCTCACCGTACTTCTCCAAAAGAGAATTGTGAACCATATCAACCTCCTCATCATGGTTATCGTTATAGGCCTATAATCATCTATGACAACATTGGATGATTCTATGACACTATGATTTTTCAATTTGAACACTCTATAGGCCTTACTATTAAGGGTAGAAGGGATGAAAATTCCATTATCACTCTTGGTATAAAATTACCAATTTGATCTCGGTCATTAAAAATGTAACATTTGCCTCCAAAAGAATAGAAGTAGCTCACATTTGGCTTTCTACCTTTCCAAAACTCATAGGAGGTTTGCCTAGTCATGGGCTTTAGGAAGACTCTATTTCCAATGTAACAAGCCATATTGACAGCCTCGTCCCAAAGATTCATAGGGCCAATTTTGCTAAGTAACATCACATGGGCTATCTCATGAAGGAACTTATTCTTCCACTCAACAATCCCAATATGTTGAGGAGTTCTAGGAGCTAAAAACTCATGGGAATTGTAAAAGCTATTACAATAGCTTTCAAAACAAGCATTTTCAAATTCCCTCCTGTGGTCATTCCTAATTCCTTTAATGCTTTTAATGTGAGAGTTTTTCTCACTTTGAATTTTAGTGCAAAACATTTTAAATTTTCCAAAAGTTTCAGATTTTTCTCTAAGAAAGTATGTCCATGTAAATCTAGAGAAATCATTTACACAAACAAAAATGTATCTCTTGCCACCGAGACTCTCGGTTGGCATGGGACCCATGAGACCCATGAGGTCCATATGTAAAAGCTCTAATGGCTCCTTGGTGGTGAGAAACATTCCATCCTTGTGCATGCTTTTGGTTCAAAATGAGTGGAACTAGCAAACATTTAGCGTTCTTCCCTTTCACAGCTCATAGAAGGTTTGTCTAATACCAGGCCTTAGAAATACTCTGTTTCCTATGTAGCAAGCCGTATCGATGGCCTCGTTCCAGAGGTTCCTAGGGAAATTGTTGCTAAGCAAAATCACACGAGCCATATCTTGAATGACCTTATTCTTCCCCCTAACAACCCCATTTTATTAAGGAGTTCTAGAAGCCAAGAACTCATGGGAAATGCCTAGGCTATTGCAATATCTTTCAAAGAAAGCATTCTCAAATTCCATCCCATGATCACTTCTAATCCTTTTAATGCTTTTAATGTCAGAGTCTTTTTCATTTTAAATTTTAGTGCAAAGCATCTTAAATTTTTCAAAGGTTTCAGATTTTTTTTCTAAGAAAGTAAGTCCACGTAATCCTAGAGAAATCATCAACACAAATAAAAATGTATCTTTTACCACTTAGACTCTTAGTTTGCATAAGACCTATAAGGTCCATGTGAAGAAGATCTATAGGCTCCTTGGTGGTGAGATACTTGCCCTTTTTGTGCATGATTTTGGTTTGTTTCCCGTGTTGACAAGTTCCACAAACACCATTAATTTTCTTCTCAAGTTTGGGAAGTCCACACATAACCTTGAACATATCTAAGATCCTCAAATCTTGATAGTGCATGTGACCAAGTTTTTGATGCCATAACTCAACTTACTCACACATGGACACATTACAAGAGATGACACTAGCTTCAAGACATTAGCAATTGTCACTAGATCTCTTTCATTTTAATAAGGTTTGTCCATTTGTCTTCAAAATGGAGCAATCATTATTGTTAAACAAAATGAAGAGCCCATCAACAATAAGATGAGATATGCTTATAATATTGACATGCAAGCCATCATTAAGTGAAGCATTAGAAAATGAAGGTACATCAAGAATGGAAATGGTTTCTTTCCTTATGACTTTCTTTCTAAACCCATCACCAAAGGTGAAAAGTCCATCATTCTCCATTACAAGGGATTCAAAAAAACTCTTGTTCCCTGTCATGTGCCTAGAGCATCTACTATCCAAAAACCAAGAGTTTAAAGCATTTGCCTCCAAGGAAAATTGAGCCATATAACAAAAGTATTCATCTCTTCTAATTCATCTAGGTGAAACAAACTCTTTCCTTATAGTGTTAGAAACAATGGCTCTAAATTTTCAAGAATCATAGAAATTATCTCTAGATTTCCTAGGAACATGGATATTGGCTCTTGCCTTATTTCTTTCGATCATACTTTCAAATATACACATCTTGATATATTTAAAGCAATTCGGTCTAGTGTAACCGTCAACACTAACGAAAATGACATGTGGGAGTAAATTAAGAAGTCATACCATTCTCTTGTGAGTGCAAAGAGGCTTTCCTATGTATTTCAACTTGTCTTTGGTGTTGGATTAGTTCTTTACTTCTTTGTTGTTGAGTTGGAGTAGATTGCTTCCTAGGTTGAGCTTACATGGATTGCTTCTTGGCTTGGTGGTGTTTGGGTTGAAGAAACCTTGCTTGATGAGCTATTATTGGTTAAGCTTATGCTTGATTTCTAAGTGTCGTCTTAACTTAGGCCTTTTTAGAGCATTCTTCTAGTTTAATCTTTTTCCTAGGATGTTGCAGGGGTAGAGGCTCTATGATATCCATGCTCTCGACAAACACGGTCTTACTTGAGGATAAGGTCTCCTTGTCATCTTTAAATCCAATACCTCTCTTGTCACTTTATCTCTTACCAACTCCCAACATGTGGTCAAGGTTCTTCGTGCTTAAAGTCATCTTAGCAATAACCTCTCTTGCTTCTTCAAGCTCCTTTTCCATCAATTCCTCATACCTTTAAGCTATCTTCACTTCTTCATTCAAATGAATCACCTTAGTTTTTAGCTTGAGATTCTCTTCTTTTAGTTTACGAATCTATTTCTTCATCTTCAACCTAGAGCTTTGAAAGTGCTCATGGAAAGTGAGCACATGATCTTTTGCTTGATCCTCTCATCCGAGTATAGGTCACATAGTTTATGGGTTTTATTTACGATGTCCATCATTTTCACTTCAAAGTCGTTAAATCACTCATGATTCTCCATTTCAAGTTGCTCAAACAGTGTTTGGAGGACTTGAAGCTTGGTATCCTTAACCACCTCGGTTTCCTCATGGGCTGTCTCTAGAATCTTTCATGTCTCTTTTGCAATCCTAGTTGTTTGGATCAATTTGTAATGGTTATTAACTACTACACAAAGAATGGCATGCACTGCCTTGTTGTTCCACATGGATGCTTCGAACTCTTGAGTTGTCCATTATGGCATTGGCTTAGGAACCACACTCTCAACATCAAGAATCTTTTCTAGGAAATGTAGCCATCTTCTATTTCCATCCAAGCTCAGTCATCTATTTGACAAATCCAGGACTCCATCTTGCCTTTCCATAAGGCATAGTTCACCCCATTGAGCAAAGAGGATCTTTTGCTTGAGGATCCCTTATGTCCACCTCTGTTCCCACTCATAGTGATTGGGTATGAAGAAATGGATGCAAATGTATACACAAATCAAAATGAAAACAATGCAAGACAAACAAACAAGAGCAAGGATCACCCAAGTATGTTTAGGAACCTGCTCTAGCACCAACTAAAAATAAATAAGTGCGTCTAACTAACCAAGAAGAGGGCGAATAGATTTTAATCGAGTTAATAACAACTTTTCTTGGTTAGTTAGTATTAAAAAAATAATTACCCCATATTAGCAATCAATCAATAAACACAAGACAAGCAGAAAAGAATAAAAACACACGAGTTGATTTACGTGAGAAATCAATAGGGAAAAAACGGTTCAAAACGCAAAGAAAATTAGGGTTTAATAACAAGAACCTTAACCCTAGATTAATTGATGTATATAAAAAATAACGTACCATTTTTTTCGTGACGATTGAACTAGCGTTGAATTGAATCTGCAAGATCTTCCAATCCAATCACGAAAGTGAATAACCTAGGAGTGTGGGCTCCCTTTCTCTAAATTGTATAACTGTGGATGGAAACAAACAAAATCTTCTTCTTTGTTAGTCACAATAATCCACCAAGAGAAAAACAAAGAACGTCCGGTCACTTTTGAATTATCAATCAATTTGATTGAAACTCTTGTGAACATTGATTCGATGTTGTACACAAAACCCTTTTGATGCAAATGATACTAGTGTACTATCGAAAACAAAAATGTTCCCTCTTTTCTCTATGCTTGGCCGAATTCTTCACACAATGAGTAGGAAAAAGTTTTTTTTATATAACAATAAAAAAACAAATAAAAAAAAAGCTTCTCACACCAAAAACTAAGGCTTGGTCGAAATTTACAAGCAGTATATATAGGAGACCAAATCCTCTCCTAAGAAGGACTTATTTGGTGGTTAATAATCCTTTCCTTAAGTAGATTTACTTGGTGGTTAAGAATCCTTTTCTAAAAACAATTCTATCATGTACCAACACTCCTAATCCAACTCAATAGTGTATTTGTAACCATATTAAAGACTTCCTAATTTGATTTGATAAATAATTCCTTTTATTTATCTACTTATCAAATATAGTCTTTAATATTAATTATACTACCAACAATAGTATAATATTAGGAGACCATCTCCTAATAGAAAAGATTTTGACTTTTAATTATATAATTAATTAATCACCAAATTAATTAATTTCCATTTAATTAAATAATAAAATAATATAATATAATTAAGCTATTCTAAATAGCCTTGCCGCCCAACACATATAAATGGGCCAATATATTATTTTCTTATTTTATTAAATCCATTCGACCTTTACAAAAAGTTCACATGTGAACTAGACCCATTCTTACAAAAAGAAACAAGTCCACATACCTAAATACAATTCTAGATGGACCACTAAATTGTTCCGGTAGAATATATCAAGTGATCCATACAAGTTCGTGTGGATTGGGGATCTTGGCGGGCTATCTAAATTTAAGTTCCAATAGACACAACCCAATCACAATCAATAAATGATTCACTTAGGTCCGATCTATCTAATTTTAGTTCATTCCACTAAAGAACTAAAATTGAACTCTTAAATAAAGATAGAATAAGTTGATGTTACTCATTCGTACCCTAGACAACCATATTGGAGAAAGTGTTACCATATTTACTTGTATGACCGCATTTTGAACTTGGATATTTTGACTTGTCCAGAAACAATGTTTAAATAGACACTATTGAAAACTTAACAATAAGATTTAATATCCAATACCTCAAAACATCCATATGATGATATTCTACTCTCATTTAATAAATGGAGCCACGATGTCCATATCTATAAATAAAGTCCTCTATCGATTAAGAAATGAATACCACCAAACTTTCAAGGATAGACAATGTTATATAATCGTACTCATTGATAGCTCAATTGATAACACTTGCAACCATAAGTCCATCATTTATCTCAGGATTGAGATAGACTCTCCGATTGTCTTCAAATAAAAAACTTTTATCTATTGACGGTTCTAGATAAAGCATTTCATTGTGATCCTATTCAATGCACCCAGTGCACTAGATTCTTTTGCCCAAAGACACCACACTTTGATGATTTTAGACTCATCATAACACATTTGATCCCACTCAAATGCTAGCAAAAGAATCTACAACTTTGACAAGATAAAGGGGCCTAACCTTTTATCTTAAGTTGTGATTATTATTGAGGACTAACTAAAGAATTGTGTCTACCTCATACATATCTAGATGTATGAACAATTCTTATTTTCTCATAGTCTTTTGACCTTATGATTATTTACTTTTGACAATTATAATAATTAAACTATAAATGCTATAAGATTTGTTAAACTAGAAATCACCTAATTAATATGAAAAGATTGTCAAATACAATATTATACTCTTGCTATCGAGCATAATCCTAACAATCTCCCACTTGCTCTGTAGCAAATGTGTCTTATCTCTCATCCCTATGTTCTCTAGTTGCCCATCAAAACTCTTTTATGGAAGATCATTTGTAAGGGGTTCCGATAGATTTTCTGCTGACGCGATCTTGATAATCGTCGCGACACCCCTATGCACAATTTCCCTTAGAAGGTGATACTTTCTTTCAATGTGTTTCCCTCTCTTATGACTTTTTGGTTCTCTCGAATTAGTGACTGATCCACTATTGTCACAATAGATAGTGATCTGCTTATTCGGATCACAAACCACTTCCAAGTCAATCAAGAATTGGCAGAGCCAGATAGCCTCTTTAGCAGCCTCGCATGCGTCTACATACTCAGCTTCCATGGTGGAATAAGTAATACAAGATTGCTTGATAATCCTCAATATGATTGCCCCTCCTCTAATAGTGAACATAGATCCTGATATTGATCTCCTAGAGTTAGAATCTGACTGAAAATTAGAATTAGTATACACAACGGGAATTAAATCCCCTCCGGAGTATACAAGCATATAATCTCTCCTTCTCCTAAGATACTTGAAAATATGCTTGACTGCCGTCCAGTGATCAGGACTAGGCTTTGATTGAAATCTGCTATCTATGCCCATAACAAAAAAAATATCTGGTCTAGTACAGAGCATTGCATACATGAGACTTCCAACTATCGATGCATATGGAACCCTACTCATGAATTTCTCTTCATGCTCATTCTTAGGAACTTGTTCCTTAGAAAGTTTGATTCCATGTCTGAAAGGTAACATACCTTTCTTGGAATCTTGCATGGAAAACCTAGACAATATTTTATCTATGTATGAAGCTTGGGATAGTGCAATCGTTCTATTCTTTCTATCCCTTATGACTTGGATACAAAGAACATAACTTGCTTCTCCTAAGTCCTTCATATCAAATTGTTTTACTAACCATTCTTTTATTGATGTCAATACACCTACATCATTTTCGATAAGTAGTATATCATCAACGTAAAGAAGTAGAAAAACCAACTTGTCACCTTTAATCCTTTTGTATACACAAGGTTCATCAAAAACTTTTTACGGTTGATCGAACCTTATGTTCCAGGATCTGGATGCTTGCTTCAATCCATATATGGATCTTTACAACTTGCATACCCTTTCCTCTTAGCCCTTTTCAATGAATCCTTCTGGTTGCATCATATAGATGCTTTCGTCAAGACTTCCATTAAGGAAAGCTTTCTTGACGTCCATTTGCCAAATCTTTAGGTCTAGAGATGCAGCAATGGATAAGAGTATCCTAATGGATTTAAGCATGGCCACAGGAGAGAAGGTTTCTTCATAATCGATACCTTCCTTATGTGTATAACCTTTAGCTATCAATCTAGCTTTAAAGATTTCCACCTTTCCATCCATTCTTCTTTTCCTCTTATAAACCCACTTGCACCTAATGGGTTTTATCCCTTTAGGCAGGTCTACAAGAGACCAGACTTTGTTTTTGAACATATATTCAATTTCGGATTGCACTGCCTTTTTCCAATGGCGACAATCAACATCTTCCATTGCTTCCTTATATGTATAGGGGTCATCGTCGTCCGAAAGATTCTCTACAGATTCTTCTAGACCGATGTATCTCTTAGGTTGTCTAACAACCTTCCCACTACGATGAGGTATGGTAGATTATTGATCTTGTTTTGGTATGGAACTTACAATTGGGCTTGGTTGCGAAACCTTTTGTGGAATTGTATCTCCTAAAAGCTCATTCATGACAATTCTACTTTGATGCACAAAATTATTCATATAGTCCTTTTCCAGAAATTTTGCATTTGTCGAAACAAATACTTTAAGATCTAAAAGACTATAAAAATAATATCCTTTTGTTCCTTTTGTTCCTTTTGTATACCCTGCAAATATGCATGTTTCTGAATGGGTTCCCATATTTTCTATCTTTCCTTTTAACACGTGCGTAGGACTTCCAAATATCCTTAAGTGTTGTAAACTAGGCTTTTACCCGGTCCACAACTCATGCGGTGTTTTAGAAACCGACTTAGATGGTACATCGTTTAGAATGGACATTGCAGTTTGTAAAGCATATCCCCAAAAAGAATTAGGAGCGTTGAATAACTAAACATAGACCTAACCATGTCCAAAAGAGTTTTATTTCTCCTTTCTGCCACCCCATTTTGTTGAGGTATGCCTGGTGCAGAAAACTAAGAAATTATCCCATTATCAATAAGATATTGCTAAAAATCACCAGATAGATATTCTCCACCAAGTTCAGACCTTAAGATTTTTATGCATTTCTCAAGATGATTTTCAGCTTCAACTTTAAATGTTTTGAACGTGTTAAAATCATCCTACTTATGTCTTATGAGATACACATAGACAAATCTTGAGTGATCATCCGTGAAAGTGATGAAGTACTCATATCAACCTCTAGCTTAAATGCTCATAGGTCCACACACATCAGTGTGTATCAAACCTAAACATACAATGGCTCTTGTGCCTTTGGTCGAAAATGATCTTTTGGTCAATTTACCTTCCAAACAAGATTCACAAGTTGTTAGATCATCAACCTTTAAGTCACTTAGAGGTCCGTCACATACCAATCTTTTAATCCTATTAATATTAATATGACCAAGGCACAAATGCCATATGTAGGTTTCATCTTTTGATAATTTTACTCTTTTATGATTAGGTTTCGTTGATTCTGTGTCTAACAAGTGAGAGATATTTCCATGCAAATAGAATAAACCGTTTTCCAATGTACCTTTACAAACAAATTTGTTATTCTTACAAATAATAAAACTTTTATTAAAAGTAACCGAATATCCAAATTTATTTAGACAAGAGACCGAAATTAAATTCCTAAAAAATTGTGGTACATAATAAACATTTATTAAAACTAAATGCCTATAAGAATCAAAATTGATTCTTATATCTCCCACTACACTAGTAGACACCAACGCTCCATTGCCTAAATGCAAGTTGAATTCATTATTATTCAGTCTATTCCTTTGACCCTTTTCACCACAAAAGAAACACTTTCCTTTGATCTTGGTTACTTTTTTGGTCACTTTTTAAAAAGGCTCAAGTTGTTTTTTCTTCTGTTGTCTCTTGACCTTCTTACCGGTCTTTAACAGTAGCAACTTATCAAGCATATGAATCTCTTTACCCTTGCCTTTCACAAGGATTATCTAAGTGCTTTGAATATCGTGCATCATGCTTTGCAAGGTGCATTTCTTATTATTCAAGGTGTAGTCCAACTTGAATTGATCAAAGGAATCTGATAGTGAGTTGACAATCATGTCAATTTTGGTCTCACTATCTATCTCAACACCATTCAGTTCAGCAATGTTGAGATGTGCTATGAGTTTCGTAGCCTGTCCAGGTTTTACCCTTAGATTCATGAAAGCAGTCACTACCTCTCTCTTAGTCATCCTAGACCTCATAGCTAATATCTTCTATAGAGACATCATTATATAGGCAACAGTCTCCATTGCTTAATGTTGCTGTTACAACACATCAAAGATGATGGCCATAATGTAACATACATTTAGCCATCTCATCTGAAGATTTCCAATACTGATACTCATCTCTTTGCTCCTAAGTAGATTCATTAGTTTGGTGGTTAAGAAATAGACATAACGAATTTATGTTTTCAACTTGCAATAACAACCCAATTTTCCTTTTCCATGTGACATAATTATCATCGGTTTAAGTATTTTCTTTTACGATATTGATTAGAGATGGGGTTATGATTTCTTTATATTAACAAAAAATATATAAGTAAATAATCATGATAAAGTACTTTTGAATATTTATCTTGAATTAAATAAAAAAATTCAATCGTAAAAATTCAACGGTGATCCAACACCCATAAATGTCACGCCTCCTTTGGGAGTACGCACCATTTACTAATTGGACTACATCCCACCTATTTGTTAACATAACAACCAACGTTTTCTATTTTAGCCTTGAAATTTTATTAACAAGAACTCTTGCGAGGATATTAATAAAATTAAATTGAGTGTGTTACCAAGTTATCGACCTTCAATATAATCCCTCACGAATATCCCTCCTTTGGGAGCAGATATCGTTTGGGCTAATTGTCTAGTCTATCCTTGCAAGGAAGTATCTTGCTAAATTCCATTCATGAATACCTCTTGGGAGGTTATTTACGAAACATAAAGCTCAACTAAACTTGGAGGCCGTAGGTGTTCCAAAACACCTTCTCCTACTCAATTGTTTAAGGCGTGTGATCGAATTCCAAAGAATGATTTATCAAGTTATCTAGATGCCAATTTAGATACCTAAATCATTCTATTCATGTTCATACCAAAAGAGATATATGAGTGGCACCTTATTCTATATGACATGTTATCAAACATTGACAAACATTGCAATTTTTTTAAAAATATAAATAGCTACAATTTTGGTACATCCTAGAAAAACAAGTAAATTACATATATTATGGAATACAAGAGCTCCTTTCTTGGTGAACAAGTCTTCACGCGACCTTCGTCATTCGGACTCCCCCGGCTACCTCCCATGGGCGTGGGCACCCTTCGCCCTTACCCATGGGCATGCGCATGCCACAAACCCATAAAAGACTGCCATGTGCAGCCCATGGCTACCAAAGGGCTGCCATGCGCAGCCCATGCCACAACAAACGTGGCTACGCACTCTTCCCACGCACGTTCGTTGCTACGGCTCACACAATCCCAAACTTGTTCCGGCTGCTTCCAATTTTTCAAACCTTCGAGTCTTCGATATTTGAATGTATTACAGAAGAATTATAGATAAAAAAATACTGCAGTTTTTTTTATTACAATAGTGTAGTTTTTTTCTTTTACTATTACAACAACAAAATAAAAAAAAAAACTTAGCAACTACCAATAAGGAAATTATGGCGATGATAGACCACCCTTCTTGTTACAATCCCAAAACAAAATACATTGAAATTCTAGGACCAAAATTGAGCAATAACAAACCACATATAAAACATATATATATATATATCCATACATTCCAATGTAAACATATATGCGAATACCTAGAGTGTCATCTCTTTCTATAACATGAATATATATATAAAAAAAAAGATTCACGAACACATACATCAATTAATCAAGGGTACAACCAGGCTCTGATACCAATTGTAGGGAAAAAAATGGTTCAAAACGCAACGGAAGCGTGAGAAAATGAAAATTAGGGTTTGCTTATATATAAAAAAATTATTTTTTAATAACAAGAACCTTAACCTTAGATTAATTGATGTATATAAAAAGTATCGTACCCTTTTTTTCGTGATGATCGAACTAGCGTCGAATTGAATCCGCAAGATCTTCCAATCCAATAACAAACGTGAATCACCTAGGAGTGTGGGCTTCCTTCCTTTAAATTGTATACCTGAGGGTGGAAACAAATAAAATCTTCTTCTTTGTTAGTCACAATAATCCTCCAAGAAAAAAACCAAGAACGTCCAGTCACTTTTGAATTATCAATCAATTTGATTGAAACTCGCGTGAACCTTGATTCGATGTTGTGCGCAAAACCCTTTTGATGCAAAGGAGACTAGTGTACCATCGAAAACAAAAACGTTCCCTCTTTTCTCTATGCTTGGCCGAATTCTTCACACAATTAGTTGGACGAAGTTTTTTTTTTATAACAATAATAAAACAAATAAAAAAAAAACTTCTCACACCAAAAACTAAGGCTTGGTCGAAATTTACATGTAGTATATATAGGAGACAAAATCCTCTCCTAAGAAGGATTTACTTCGTGGTTAAGAATCATTTCCTTTGGTAGATTTACTTGGTGGTTAAGAATCCTTTTTCTAAAAAGAATTCTATCCTACACCAAGACTCCTAATCCAACTAAATAGTGTATTTGTAACCATATTAAAGACTTCCTAATTTGATTAGATAAATAATTCCTTTTATTTATCTACTTATCCAATATAGTCTTTAATATTAATTATACTACCAACAATAGTATAATATTAGGAGACCATCTCCTAATAGAAAAATATTTAAACTTTTAATTAAATAATTAACTAATAACCAAATTAATTAATTTCCATTTAATTAAATAATAAAATAATATAATATAATTAAGATATTCTAAATAGCCTTGCCACCCAACACATATATATGGGCCAATATATTATTTTCTGATTTTATTAAATTCATTTGACCTTTATAAAAAGTCCACATGTGAACTAGACCCATTCTTACAAAAAGAAACAAGTCCACATACCTCAATACAATTCTAGATGGACCACTAAATTGTTCTGGTAGAATATATCAAGTGATCCATACAAGTTCGTGAGGATTGGGGATCTTGGCGGGCAATCTAAATTTAAGCTCCAATAGACACAACCCAATCACAATCAACAAATGATTCACTTAGGTCCGATCTATTTAATTTTAGTTCATTCCACTAAAGAACTAAAATTGAACTCTTAAATAAAGATAGAATAAGTTGATGTTACTCTTTCGTACCCTAGACAACCTTATTGGAGAAAGTGTATCCTCGTGAAGAATACCAGTAATCGCCAAGAGCTCATAGACCGTCTATAGCTCTCCAAGTTACCGTATTTACTCAGATGACCACATTTTGAACTTGGATATTTTGACTTGTCCATAAGCCATGTTTCAATAGACATTATTGAAAACTTAACGTTAAGATTTAATATCCAATACCTCAAAACATCCATATGATGATATTCTACTCTCATTTAATAAATGGAACCACGATGTCCATATCTATAAATGAAGTCCTCTATCGATAAACAAATGAATACCACCAAACTGTCGAGGATAGACTATGCTATATAATCGTACTTATTGATAGCTCAAATGATAACACTTGCAACCATAAGTCCATCATTTATCTCAGGATTGAGATAGACTCTCCGATTGTCTTCAAATGAAAAACTTTTATCTATTGACTGTTCTAGATAAAGTATTTCATTGTGATCCTATTCAATTCACCCAGTGCACTAGATTCTTTTGCCTAAAGACACCAAACTTTGATGATTTTAGACTCAACATAACACATTTGATCCCGCTCAAATGCTAGCAAAAGAATCTACAACTTTGACAAGATAAAGGGGACCAACCTTTTATCTTAGGTTGTGAATATTATTCAAGACTAACTAAAGAATTGTGTCTACCTCATACATATCTAGATGTATGAACAATTCTTATTTTCTCATAGTCTTTTGACCTTATGATTATTTACTTTTGACAATTATAATAATTAAACTTTAAGTGCTATAAGATTTGTTAAACTAGAAATCATTTTATTAATATGAAAAGATTGTCAAAAACAATATTATACTCTTGCTATTAAGCATAATCCTAACAAAATACTCTAACTGGGCAAAATTTATGGGCTATCCTTCTAGCCACATACGGTACTCTAATACACTATTTGAATGGAAGTTTATAACCTTTCTTGGTCAAATCCACTCAAGTCACACCATTCTTGACCACTAAGCCTTTCATTTGTTAGAATCGTTCACCGATTACACAGTGGAACTAGGTTTTAAAAATTTATATACAGATCATAATCTGTATCTGGGACCAGTGAACTTGGGATCGTAATTATTTTTCGGAACTAATACATACAATATGTAAACACAGGAAATTGTAATCAATATAATAAGAAGAAGAAAATCTTTCCAACGTTTGGAGGCTTCTTCACTTTATGATATGCTCCTGTCTGAACCACTCGATTTTCCTCGCTATCTCCCGGATCTGGTAACTGCGTGTTGGCACGTCACGGTCTCAGGAACTTGAATGGAGGATGAAGAAAAATATTTGAAGAAACTCTTTCTTCTCAAGAGAAAACCATCTAGAACAATTCTAGCTATGATATATATATATATATATATATATATATATATATATATATATATATATTTAAATTAATTGATGCGTGACCTTTTTTTTTCTCAAACTCAAAATACTAACGCCTGCACTTCCGTTTATATTATATATATATATATATATATATAATATATATATATATATATATATATAATATATATATATATATATATATATATATATATTATGTGTGTATCAAGTATTTGCATCCTATGCAAATTCTTCTTTTGACAAATGTTCCATGTGCACACACCAATTTGCATCCAATGAAATCTCTTGTGTTGATTAGTTGATATATATCTTTTAATTATTCTTTTCAAATATATCTAATATGTTAAAAGTGATAATAAGTATTTTAAATTTAAACTTAAATTAAAATACTTAGATAAACGATTTAGTAAAAATAAAATAATTCTATTATTTTATCTTCACCTAAATCCATATCAACTAACACCCTCCAATTAATAGTTAATTTATAATCCATAATTATCAATATAATTAAAAAATCTAATTATTTAATTAATTTAACTATTAACATTCATCAATTAAATAATCTCATTATTCAATTAATTCCCGAATAAACATGTGTCACTTTTGTAACACAATTAATAGGACAATCCAACAAATTAATCGTGACCCATGTTACCTAAATCGAACGGGCTAGCAAGGGGACCTAATGGACCCATAGTATTTTGAGCTCCAATAATCCTCAGAATCATTAATAAAACTCTTTAATTAATATTCCTTGACTATTAACTCAGGTGTTATTCAACTAAAAACCCGAAGTTGCATTCTCTCAACTGTAGACGCTTTTACACAGACTGATACAACTCGGTGTCCATCGATATAGCTAATACATATGGTGTGATCCTCTACAATAGTTCATAATAAGAGTTGGGTCATAATGTCTGTTATACCCCTCTAATTACATATATCCTTTAAGTACCATTGATTCTCTAATGGACAATAAATTCTATTTCCTCACGAAATTAGGAGAGCGCTCATATTGTCCAAGCCCCGAATCAACCCTTAAAGGAACTACCGTCTACTTCTCACAATAAGGAGTGGATTCCACTTTTGTGTACAAACCTTTCCAGCCACAAGTCAAACCGCAATCCCAACATACAGAGCATATTGATCAGGAACTGCATCCGACCTCACCCAAGGTATATCAAAGACCACAATATAACCTGAAGGAGTCGATAAGACACTTAGGATTAAGATCGCCCACTTATAGCCATCATTAGTTGATATATATGAATTTCATTTGTTAATGGATCTTGGTGAGAGATTCATATAGATCATGGCTCAGTCCTATATGATCACATCATACAAGGTTCCTCCATTCTCATATCTCCATATGAATGATTCAGGATAGAATCACCGTACATTACAGAATGGACCGCAGCTATAGATTAACCATAAATAAAGTACCCAACTTTATTTGCTATCTATGTACTCTTTAGATTGCACGTCTCTTACTGTATCCATCCATATATGACACTTATATACACAGTTCGAGATTACATCTGGCAATCTTGGATGTTAAATATATGCACAAGTTTATAAAATAAATAACATAACAAGAATGAATTGAACTTTTTCCTTTTATTTATTTCATAAATCCATTTACAAATTACATCTTTAGGGCATAAACGCCAACAATCTCCCACTTGCACTCAAGCATGTGAGGCATGTCTCGTAACCCTAGGCAATCTAGGTGACCCAAAAACACTTTAGCCGGTAAGGTCTTCGTAAATGGATCAACATGATTGCCTTGTGAGGCTATCTTGCTGTCGATCTCATCTCCTCTCTGCACTATCTCTCTAATGAGATGATACTTTCACTCTATATGCTTCCCTCTTTTGTGGCTGTTTGTTTCTTTAGAATTAGACACATCACCACTATTATCACAATAAAGTGTGATGGACATATCCAAATTCTTGAACAACTTCTAGATCAATAAAGAACTTACGGATCCAAACAGCCTCTTTAGCAGCTTCACAAGCGGCTATATATTTGGCTTTCAAGGTGGTGTCAGTAATGCAAGATTGTTTGATACTTCTCCATACAATGGCTCCACCACCCAGGGTGAATACTAATCCAAATGTGGATTTCCTAGAATCCCTGTCTGATTGAAAATCAAAATCTGTGTATCCTAACGGGATCAAATCTCGCTTGGAATATACTAGCATATAGTCTCTCGTTCTCTAAAGATACTTGAGATTTGTCTTGACAACAACCCAATGATCCAATTCTAGGTTGGACTGGTATCTCCTGACTACTCCCACTACATAGCAGATGTCTAGTCTCGTGCATAACATAGCATACATGAGACTACCTACTATCGATGCATAGGGTAAACGTCTCATATCCTCAACTTCTTGAGGTGTCTTAGGATACTATTCCTTAGACAAGTGAACTCAATGTCTGAAAGGTAAATTACCTTTCTTGGAGTTTTGCATCAAAAATCACACAAGAATCTTGTCGATAAATGATGCCTGAGACAGTGCTATTAGTTTGTTCTTATGATCCCTTATAAGTTGGATCCCTAGAACATAACTTGCCACTCCCAAATCTTCCATTTGGAATTACCTAGCCAGCCAGCCCTTTACATTAGACAACATTCCCTTATCATTTCCCAATAAGTAGGATATCATCTGCGTATAAGAACAAGAAAACTACTTTCTTATCACTGATGCGCTTATAGACACAAGGCTCATCGACATTTTGCTCAAAGCCATAGGTTTTGATCACATCATCAAACCTAATGTTCCAAGATCTAGATGCTTGCTTAAGTCCATAGATGGACCTTTGCTGCTTGCAAACCTTTTACTCTTGATCTGGAGACACGAATCCCTCTTGTTGTATCATATAGATGCTCTCATCAAGATTGCCATTCAAGAATGTAGTCTTGATGTCCATTTGCCAAATTTTGTAATCGAAATAGGCAGCAATGGATAAGAGAATCCTAATAGACTTAAACATGGCTACTGGCGAGAAGGTCTCTTCATAATCGACCCCCTCTTTCTGGGTATAACCCTTGGTCACTAGCCTTACTTTGAAGTTCTCTACCTTCCCATATACTTCTCTCTTTCTCTTGTAGATCCACTTACACCCTATGGGTTTTACCCCATCCGGTAAGTCTATAAGATTCCAGGCTTAGTTAGAGTACATCGACTCCATCTCGACATTCATGGCTTTAAGCAATTCCTCTTTATCAGGATCATCCATTGCATTCTTAAATGTCAATTGAGCATCCACACTATTAGCAGAGACAACACATTGTCCCTCGCCTATATCTAAATAACGTTGAGGTTGTCTCACAACCCTCACACTACGTCTAGGTGGTAGTGTATCTTGATCAGGAACCATCTGACTCCCTGATGTTTATGGATCAATAACTCTTGTTGATGAAGCACTAGTCTCACCAGGCTCCAACTCATTCAATACAATATTAGAGTGAGGTTTATGGTTACTAATATAATTGTCCTCAAGAAATGTTGCATTTGTCGATACAAATACTTTGTTATCTTCGGGACTATAGAAGTGTCCACCTCTGGTATCCTTGGAGTATCATACAAATAGGCAGACCACAGACTTGGAGTCAAGCTTTCCACTTATGTTCTTTAGCATGTGTGCTGGACACCTCCATATACAGAAATAGCGTAAACTAGCTTTACGACCATTCCACAACTCTAGGGGAGTCATAGGAACAGATTTATATGGCACTACATTCAAAATATATGCCACTATTTGTAACGCATATCCCCAAAAGGAATTTGGAAATAATGAGAAACTAATCATAGATCTCACCATTTCTATCAGGATTCTATTTCTCCTTTCCACTACACCATTTTACTGAGTTGTACCGGGAACTGTGAGTTTGGAAACTATCCCATGCTCAACCATGAATTCTTCAAGATCTTGGTTAAGGTACTCACCTCCACGATCCGATCATAGTGACTTGATAGTCCTAACTAATTTATTCTCAACTTCAGCTTGGAATTTTTTAAACATTTCAAATGTTTCTGACTTCCGTTGTAATAGGTAGACATATCTGTATCTTGAGTAGTCATATATAAAGGTGACATAATACTTATAGCCACCCCTAGCTTTAACATTCATCGGTTCGCAGACGTCTGTATGTATAAGCTCTAGCGATTCTTTAGCTCTAAGCCATTTTCAAGTAAAAGGTCTCTTAGTCATCTTACCTTCTAGACAAGATTCGTAGACAGGTAAGGTGCCAACCTTTAACTCACTTAAAGGTCCGCTTTTAACTAGTTTGTCTATCCGGTCAAGGTTGATATGACCTAGCCTTAGATGCCAGAGATACGTGTCATTATCTGGAGAAATCTTATGTCGTTTAGTTTTTGGATTTTCAACCTTAAACATTTTGGTGTTGAGCAGTGTAGTATGTATTAACGGTCTTAACACATACAAATTGTTTTCATTAATTCCTGAACAAATATTTAGACCATTCTTTCCAATAATAACATACTTATTATTAAAAGAAACAGAATATTTTTGTTCTAACAACTTAGAAACAGAAATCAAATTCTGTGTAAATCCAGGAATATAAATACATTGTCCAACAATGTATAATTATTACAAAAATGTAATCTAATTACGCCCACTGCTCATGCCGACACGACATTCCCTGACCCTACACGCATTGAGAAGGCTTGCTCCTCTAGCCGTGTCTAAGAATCAGTCCATTGTGAAGAAGAACAAACATGGTTAGTTGCCCTTGAATCAACTATCTAGGGCGAAAAATCATCTTCCACTGAACATGACTCAAGAACAAGTAAATCATATTTACCTTTCTTAGACTTTCTCTTTCTTTTGGGCTTTCTTGGGTTTGGGCTTATCTTTCGCCTTCCCAGTAGACCTCTTTCTCTTCTTATTATTAGAGTAGGAAGATGGTTCGACAACATTTGCCTCACCGGTCTTACCCTAGTTGTCCTTAGTCAAGGACTCAAAGGTAGCAAGTTCATTGAGCAACTGTGTAAGACTAAACTTTAACTTGTTCATCCCGTAGTTGCTCTTAAACTGATTGAAACTCTTCAAAAGAGTCGTCAGTATGATGCTCACTTGACCGGGTTCATCAATTACCCCGCCATTGACTTCTGTTGTGTAGAAGTAGGACATCATACTCAGGACATATTTCCTGAACTGACGTTCCTTCCTTCATACGAGCAAGCATAGCGGAACGAACAGCTTTGTGTTGCTTTTGCTTGGAGGGCTGCCCGAACATAACTTGCAATGACTCCATGATTTCGAATGCTGAAGTCATTTCTTCGTGCTTTGTGACAAGCATGTCTGTCATAAATGCCAACAGATATGTTCGGGCCTTCTCATCAGATGAGACCCATCACTGGTATGCCTCACGAACAGTTCGTGTGGCATTGGCAGTAGGCACTAGAGGACATTCCTCCGTAAGCACAAATTTGAGGCCTTTGGTAACCAAAATTGCATTAATGTTAAGTTTCCACTTAGTGTAGTTATCACTAGTTAATATATCGTTTTCGAGAATTTAAAGTAATGCACCAGACATTATTGCTGAAATAAATAAAACATTCATTCCGTCATTTATTTAAAACAAGTGCGAGTGCTTTGGCATAAATTTAAACATGATGCATGAACACGTTTAACGAACTAGAACTACCCTAAAACTAGTTATTATACCATAACAATCCAACATACCACAAAGAGCGGCCGCTTTAGGGTCAATCAAGTCTATGCATGTTGGACCGAGACATTCTCAATCAAATGATATTCTAGAATAACTCCTTTTCCATATCATTAAACCATCGTTTATTCAGTCAGGTTTTTAATTAACAAAACTTAATCAAAACCTTCGTGAGTGTAACCGATCATTTCAGATCTCATGAGCTTAACTCGAGAATTGTCGTCTTAGGGTCGGTCAATCTCGAAATACCCTCAGAAATCCTATCCATTAGGAAGCCAACCTTAGTATTGACCTTTGTGGAAACCCTCCTTAGAGAGGACGAAAGCAAAGCCGTCACGAGGCCCTACTCGGATCTCACAGTGTTGAATAAATGATGGAGACAGTGGGATATATATGTCATATATCCCTCTCCCACTCACTATTTTAAAATAGGGTTTTCTATTAACTGTTAATACACCTAGACTCTACAGGATTAAACGACTAACTTTTATCAAGTTATCTAGCGCATTGACTAATTAGAACCAAATTTTAATTAACCAATAAATTATTAATGATTTTTAACAATTAAAAATCTAATCTATTAGTGAATAATCTAAGCCTTTGTAAACTATTTACTAGGGTCAGATTATTATGTTAGTGTTTTCCAAGTTTTAACAATTAAAACTCTAACACTTTATTCGGTTCATTTATTATTAGGTAATTAATCATATTAATCCTAATTACAATAAATGACCCTATTAATATAACTTATTAAACTCCTTAATAACTAGATTAATATTAATGAGAATTATCAAGTTTTCTAACCATTAAAAACTAATCTCATTATTCATAGCCATTTATGTATTTACACATTTTAATCACATTAAAAAAAATACATAAAGTATTAGGCTATGATGCATGTATGACATATCAAATATATTTATGTAGGCACATCTAATCTAAATGACATACGTATGCATGGCAATCCTTTTATCATCATATAATATAAAGCATACACGAATTGACCGAGTACTGTGGATTATTTAACCTAAAAAATTGGAATCTAAAATTACAACAAAAATCCCAAGGCATTCCTTGGTCTTCTTATAATTTCTAAGTCTCACTCTGATTCATCTCATGAATCCTTCTTCGTGATTTTTCCAAGTCCTCAATATAGGTTACAATTTTTTTTACAATACAATAACAGTAAAATATATATATATATATACATATATATATAAACAAAAAATAACAATAATATAACCCATAAACCCTAAATCCACAGTGCCATATAATTAATGATCAATCATGATTTTGTAAATTTAAAAAAAAAATTAATATACATACAAAAACAACATACAGTCAATTTAAATCAAGCCTACACAATCATACATACAGGAGCATCGAAAACAATTTCCTGTTCCGAAAATAAGATTGGCTCTAATACCAATTGTTTTAACCCCGTTCACCAGTTACGCAGCGGAACTAGGTTTTAAAGTTTTATATACATATCATAATATGTATCTGGGACCAGTGAACTTGGGATCGTAATTATTTTTCGGAACTAATACATACAATATGTAAACATAGGAAATTGTAATCAATATAATAAGAAGAAGAAAATCTTACCAATGTTTAGAGGCTCCTTCACTTTATGATATGCTCCTGTCTGAACCACTCGATCTTACCTGGATCTGGTAACTGCGTGTTGGCGCGTCACGGTCTCAGGAACTTGAATGGAGTATGTAGAGAAATATTTGAAGAAACTCTTTCTTCTCAAGAGAAAACCACCTAGAACAATTCTAGTTATGATATATATATATATATATATATATATATATATATATTTAAATCAATTGATGTGTGACCCTTTTTTTTTCTCAAACTCAAAACAATAACGCCTGCACTTCCGTTTATATTATATATATATATATATATATATTATGTGTGTATCAAGTATTTGCATCCTATGCAAATTCTTCTTTTGACTAATGTTTTATGTGCACACACCAATTTGCATCTAATGCAATCTCTTGTGTTGATTAATTGATATATATATATATATATATATATATATATATATGTATATATATATCACTTAATTATTCTTTTCAAATATATCTAATATATTAAAAGCAATAATAATATTTTAAATTTAAACTTAAATTCAAATACTTAGATAAATGATTTAGTAAAAATAAAATAATCCAATTATTTTATCTTCACCGAAATTCATATATCAACTAACACCCTCCAATTAATAGTTAATTAATAATTCATAATTATTAATATAATTAAATAATCTAATTATTTAATTAATTTAACTATTAACATTCATTAATTAAATAATCTCATTATTCAATTAATTCCCGAATAAACACGTGTCACTTTTGTAACACAATTAATTTGACAATCCAATTAATTAACCGTGACCTTGTTACCTAAATCGATCTGGCTAGCAAGGGGACCTAATGGACCCACAATATTTTGAGCTCAAATAATCATCGGAATCATTAATTAAATCATTAATTAAACTCTTTAATTAATATTCCTTGACTATTAACTCTGGTGTTCTTCCACTAAAAACCCGAAGCTGCATTCTCTCAACTGTAGACGCTTTTACACAGACCGATGCAACTCGGTGTCCATCGATATAGCTATTACATATGGTGTGATCCTCCACAATAGTTCATAATTAGGGCTGGGTTATAATGTCTGTTATATCCCTCTAATTACATATATCCTTTAAGTACCATTGATTCTCTATTGGACAATAAATCCTATTTCCTCACGGAATTAGGAGAGCGCTCATATTGTCCAAGCCCAGAGTCAACCCTTAAGTGAACTACCATTTACTTCTCACAAGAAGGAGTGGATTCCACTATTGTGTACAAACCTTCCTAGCCACAAGTCAAACCACAATCCCCACATACAGAGCATATTGATCGGGAACTGCATCCGACCTCACCCATGGTATATCAAAGACCACGATCTAACCTGAAGGAGTCGATAGGACACTCAGGATTAAGATCACCCACATATAGCCATCATTAGTTGATATATATGAATTTCATCTGTAAACGGATCTTGGTGAGAGATTTATATAAATCTTGGCCTAGTCCTATATGATCACATCGTAAAAGGCGCCTCCATTCTCATATCTCCATATGTATGATTCATGATAGAATCACCGTACATTATAGATTGGACCGTAACTATAGATTAACCACAAATAAAGTACACAACTTTATTTGCTATCTATGGACTCTTTAGATTGCACGTCTCTTACTGTATCCATCCGCATATGACACTCATATACACAGTTCGAGATTACATCCGGCAATCTTGGATGTTAAATATATGCACAAGTTTATAAAATAAATAAGATAACAAGAATGAATTGAACTTTTCCTTTTATTTATTTCATAAATCCATTTACAAATTACATCTTTAGGGCATAAACCCTAACATCTACCCAACAAGCCTTTAATAGTGATCCTAGACCAACTAGCTTGTGCATTAATCCACTTAGTCATAAAGCTTAACTATCGATGAAGATATTAAAAGACCTATGTGAATATGTATGAATATTCTAATATGCAATTAATGCTAGGCTACACTAAATGTTTATCTTGGAATTTAAGATGTGAATAAACAATAATCCTAGATATCGCTATCTAAATGCAAGGCATGAAGGATTAGCTAGAGGGTAAAATGGTCCTAAATACTAGGAATCAATGAAAAATCCATAACAGGGCAGTGCGGTGCCTACCCGCGCAATAAGAAGTTTAAGGATTTTCAATCTCTCGGTGTCAGGTCAATGCTCAGACATTTGCACGGGTTGGAACCCGTGCAGTTCCGTGCATTTCACTGATTGATATTTTGCATCTCTCTGGTTGAGGCCCTTGCGGAGACACTTATATGGCCTAGCGCGGGTGTGCAAGGGTCACTACCCGGGTCCAGACCCGTGCACAGACCCACACATTTCATTGACCTGGCAAGATTTTTTAAAATGACAACACTTCATTTTTGACCCATATAAATGTGTATCTTCATATTCAGGTCGTCTTAAGAGTTACAAATATCACATATTTTCTCTTAGAACATTTTTCAAGAGAAAAAATCTTTCATGAACTCACATTTAAACACTCAAAGCATCACTTTTTGATCTAAAAAAACATCATCTTGCATCATCTATGACTATATAGACTGAATCCATACATAAGCATCATCACATCTTGTTTGGTAAGTTTCTCACTATATTCATATAGGTTAAGTGGTTTTCTTACCAAGCCACCTCTTTTATCATTTGTATGCTCTCATAATATATTCTAGATACAAATAGAGATTGATTGTGATGAAATGATTGAGTGTTGTATTGTGATAGCTTCATAGGATTGTTTGATCTTTGTTTAGCTAAGCTTTATGAACATTTCATTTAGCACTTGATATCTATGATTGTTTTAAATGTCATCTCATTATCCTAGATAAGCATATAAGGTTCCCTATCCTTGTTTGTTCTTTGAATATCATCATATATTCACATAGGCAATTTTATCTCTTCATTGAGAAGTAAGACTTGTGTTGCTTCCGGGATTAGGTTGCTTAAATCACCAGTAAATTGGACTAGGTTCACTTAATATCGGGATTAGGCAGTGGTAGTGGGTTATATACCGGGAGTAGGTTGTAACACCTCTATCATTAATGGATTCGTTGTTTGAGTGTGGCGCACTTAACAGCCCATGCTTTTTTCCATTTGGAGGGTTTTCACGTAATGATCAAGAGTTCATTTTAATTCCTCATTATTACACTTGTTTTATTTTTGTGACTAGTTAGAGGTATTTTCACCTAATTGGCCATTAACGAAAATTGGGTAAAATTGATAACAATCTATTCACCACCTTTAGATTGTTATTAAACAGATAATAATTTGTTTCAATGTCACACGGAAAAGGAAAATTAGGCTTTTATTGCAATCCGAAAAGCATAAGTTTCTTCTGTGCACTCCTAAACCACCTACTCTTACTAACGAATCTACTCAGGGGCAAAAAGATGAGTATCAGTAGTGAAAGTCTTCAGACAAGATTGTTGGGATTATGCTAGATAGCAAGAGTGTAATAATGTATTTGACAATCCTTTCATATTAATAAAAGTGATTTCTAGTTTAACAAATCTTATAGCATTATAGTTTAATTATTATAATTGTCAAAAGTAAATTATCATAAGGTTAAAAGACTCTAAGAAAAGAAGAATTGTTCATACATCTTGATATGTATGAGGTAGACACAATTCTTTAGTTAGTCTTGAATAATATTCACAACTTATGATAAAGGTTGGGCGCCTTTATCTTGTCAAAGTTAAAGATTATTTTGCTAGCATTTGAGTGGGATCAAATGTGTTATGGTGAATCTAAAATCATCAAAGTGTGGTGTCTTTGGACAAAAGAATCTAGTGCACTGAGTGCATTGAATAGGATCATAGTAAAATACTTTATCCAGATCTGTCAATGGAAAAAAGTTTTCACTTCAAGAGAATCGAAGAGTCTATCTCAATCCTAAGATAAATGATGGACTTATGGTTTTAAGTGTTATCATTTGAGCTATCAATGAGTACGATTATATAGCATAGTCTATCCTCGATAGTATGGTGGTATTCATTTGTTAATCGATAGAGCAATATTAACTTAATCTATCTTTATTTAAGAGTTCAATTTTAGTTCTTTAGTGGAATGAACTAAAATTAATAGATCGGACCTAAGTGAATCATTTGTTTATTGTGATTAGGTTATCTCTATTGGAGATTAAATTTAGATAGCCCGCCAAGATCCCTAATCCACATGAACTTGCACGGATCACTTGACATATTCCACCGGACCAGTTTATGGGTCCATCTAGAATTGTTTTAAGGCATGTGGACATGTTTCTTTTAGTAAGAAATGGTCTAGTTCACATGTAGACTTTTTATTTGTGTCCAATGGATTCAATAAAATATAAAAAACTGTATTTGGTCCATATATATTGGCTTGGTCAGCTAAGGCTATATATAATAGCTTAATATATTGTTTTTTATTTTATAATTTAATTAAATGGAAATTAATTAATTAATTATTTATTTAATTAAAAGTCAAAATATTTTTGCTAATAGGAGATGGTCTCCTAGAGTCATACTATTGTTGGTAATATGATTAGTATCAAATATTATATTTGATAAGTAGATAAATTATACGAATTTATTTATCTAGTCAAATTAGAAAGTGTTTGATTTCTATTAAAACTCTAGTTGACAATTGGTCAAATTAGGAAGTTTTAATTTATTCACAATTTATTTCAATAATTGGTTATTGAATAAATACAATATTTGAGTTGGATTATGAGTCTTGGCGTAGAAAATAAATCTTTTTTTAAAAGGATTCTTGGTCACTAAGTAAATCCTCCTAAACAAAGGATTTTTGCCTACCAAGTAAATCCTTCTTAGGAGAGGAATTGGTCTCCTATATATATATTACCTATTAAATTTGCCAAGGCAATAATTTTACTAGAAAAATTCGGCCAAGGTTTGGTTTTATTCAAGAAGAAAATTCGGCCAAGGCTAGGGTTTATACAAGGGTAAAATTCGGCCAAGAGAGAATTTGGAGCGTAGAGAATTTGGTTCATGCTCTAGATAAATTTGTCCAACTCTAAAGATTGGTGTGTGAAAATTCGGCAAAGAGGAAAAGGAAGAAAGAATGTTTTGTATTTGATAGTGCACTAATAGCCTTTCCATTAAAAGTTTTTGTGTACAACATCGAATCTAGGTTCACGCGAGTTTCAATCAAATTGATTGATAATTCACAAGTGACCTAACGTTCTTTGTTTTTCTTCTTGGAGAATTATTGTGACTAACAAAGAAAGAGATTTTGTTTGTTTCCATCATCAGGTATACAATTTAATGAAATGGAGCCCACACTCCTAGGTGATTGACGTTTATGATTGGATTGGAAGATCTTACGGATTCAATTCGACGCTAGTTCAATCGTCATGAGAGAAAGGTACGATACTTTTAATATAGGTTAATTAATATAGGGTTAAGGTTCTTTCTTTTAAAGGGAATTTTTTAAAATATACCAAACCCTAATTTTACGCTTCCGTCGCATTTTGAACCAATTTTCCCCTACAATTGGTATCAGAGCCTGGTTTTACCCTTGATTAATTGATGTATATATACGTGAATCTATTTCTTTTTCTATAAATATGCATGTTTTAGAAAGATATGGCACTCCAGGTATTCACATATATATTTACATTGGAATGTCTGGATATATATATATATATATATATATATACATATATATGTTTTATGTGGTTTGTTATTGCTCAATTTTGGTCCTAGAATTTCAATGTCTTTTTGTTTTGGGATTGTAACAAGAAGGGTGGCCTATCATCGCCATAATTTCCTTCTTGGTAGTTGCTAAGTTTGGTTTTTTTTTATTGTTGTAATAAAAAAAAACTGCAGTATTTTTTATGTATTAAATACTATTGTAATATATTCGAGTATTGAAGATTCGAAGATTTGAAGAATTGGAAGCAACCGGAACAAGTTTGGTACCATACGCGCCATAGCAACAATCTTGTGTTCGGATGAGCACACAGCCACGATTGTTGTGGCATGGGCCATGCACGACAGCCCTATGGATTCCATGGGATGCGCACAGCAAACCTTTATGAATCCAAGGGGTGCACACGCCCATGGGAGGCAGCTGATGGGTGTACAAACGGACGACGGTCACGTGATGACTTGTTAACCAAGAAAGGAGTTTTTGTATTCAAAGACATATATAATTTACTTGCTTTTCTAGGATGGAACAAAATTGTGGATATTTATATTTTTGTAAATATTTCAATGTTTGTCATTGTTTGATAACATGTCATAAAGAATAGGAGTCAACTCATATATCTCTTTTGGCATGAACATGCGTTGAATGGTTTAGGTATCTAATTGGCATCTAGATAAATTGGTAAATCATTCTATGTAATTCGATCACACGCCTTAAACAGTTGAATGGGAGAAGGTGTTTTGGAACACCTATGGTCTCTAAGTTTAGTTGAGCTTTATGTTTCGTGTAATAACCCCTCAAGGGGTATTCATGAATGGAATTTAGCAAGATACTTCCTTACAAGGATAGACTAGACAATTAACCCAAATGATATTTACTCCCAAATGAGGGATATTCGTGAGGTATTATATTGAATGTGGATAACTTTGTAACACACTTAATATGATTTTATTAATATCCTCCCAAGAGTTTTTGTTAATAAAATCACAACGCCAAATTGAAAACATTGGTTGTTATGTTAACAATTAGGTGGGACCTAGTCCAACTAGAAAATGGTGCGAACTCCCAAATGAGGCGTGACATTTATGTGTGTTGGATCACCGTTGAATTTTATGATTGAATTATTTTATATAATTCTAGATACATATTCGAAAGTGCTTTATCATGACTATTTACTTATATAATTGGTGTTAATGTTCAGAAATCATGACCCCATCCCTAATCAACATCCTAAAAGATAATACTTTAACTGGTGATAATTATGTTACTTGGAAAATAAAAATTGGGCTTGTATTGCAATACGAAAAGCATAAGTTCGTTATGTTCACTCCTAAACCACCTACTCCTACTATTGAATCAACTCCGAAGTAATGAGAAAAGTATCAGCAGTGGAAGTCTTCAGATAAGATGGCTAAATGTTACATTATGGCCACCATCTCCGACATGTTGCAACAGCAACATGAAGGAATGAAGATTGCTACCGATATAATGATGTCTCTGGAAGAGATATTTACTATGATGCCCAGGACGACTAAGAGGGAGGCATTTACTGCTTTCATGAATCTTGGGATGAAACCTAGACAGGCTGTGAAAGATAACTTGAATAAAGTCATAACACATATCAACATTTATGAACTGAATGGTGCTGAGATATCTGGTGAGACGAAAATTGACATGATCGACAACTCACTACCAGATTCCTTTGATAATTTCAAGTTGGACTACGCCTTGAAAAATAAGGAATACACCTTGCAAGGCCTGATGCAAGATGTGTAAAATGCCGAGAAAATCCTTATGAAGAGCAAGGGTCAAGAGATTCATGCGGTAGGTAAAGTTGCTACTCTTAAGACTCGTAAGAAGGTCACAAAACAACAGAAGAAAAAGCAACTAGGACTTGCTAAGAAGGAGACAATTAAATTAACCAAGATCAAAGGGAAGTGTTTTCTTTGTGGTGAAAATGGACATTGGAAAAGAAATTGCCCAGAGTCTCAGGACAAGAAGGAAGAAGGTAATATTAATTATATTGAAACATGTTTTTTGGTGGATTCTATGGATTCTTGGATCATAGACTCAAGAGCCACTAATCATGTTTGTCTTTTCTTACAGGGGTTCAAGGAAATGAGAAGGCTTAATGCGAATGAATTCAACTTGTGTTTAAGTAGTGGAGCGTTGGTGTTTGCTAGTTTAGTGGGAGATGTTAGAATTAGTTTAGATTCTTATAGGCATCTGGATTTAATAGGCGTTTATTATGTACCTCAATTCAAAAGGAATTTAATTTATGTTTCTTGTTGAAATAAATTTGGTTATTCGGTTACTTTTAATAAAGTTTTCATTATTAGTAGGAATAACTTTTTTTTTTTTTGCAAAGGAACATTGGAAAACAGTTTAATCTATTTGCATAGCAATATCTTCCACATGTTAGACACAGAACCAACGCAACCTAATCATAAGAGAGAAAAATTATCAAAAGATGAAACCTACTTATGGCATTTGCGCCGAGGTCATATAAACCTTGATAGGATCAGAAGATTGGTTAGTGATAGACCTTTTAATGACATAAAGGTCGATGATCTAACAACTTGTGAATCTTGTATGGAAGGTAAGATGACTAAAAGGTCTTTCACGACCAAAGGCATAAGAGCCACTAAAGGTTTATGATTGATACACGCTAATGTATATGTTTCTATTAGCATTCAAGCCAGAGGTGGATATGAATACTTCATCACTTTCACAGATGATTACTCGAGATTTAGCTATGTGTATCTCATGGGATATAAGTCGGATGCTTTGACATGTTTAAAGCATATAAAGCTGAAGTTGAAAATCAGCTTGAGAAACATATAAAAATCTTTAGGTCTGATCATGGTAGAGAATATCTATATGGTGAGTTTCAGCATTATCTTATTGATAACAAGATAATTTCTCAGTTTTATGCGCCAGGTACACCAGAACAAAATGGGGTGGCATAGCGAAGAAATAGAACTCTTTTGGACATGGTTAGGTCTATGTTGAGTCATTCAATGCTCCCTAATTCTTTTTAGGGATATGGTTTACAAACCGCTATGTACATTATAAACGGTGTACCATCTAAGTCGGTTCCTAAAACACTACATGAGTTGTGGACTTGGCGAAAGCCTAGTTTACAACACTTAAGGATATTTGTATGTCCTATGCATATGTGAAAAGGAAAGACAAAAGATGGAGTTCCGTTTAGAAACATACATATTTATAGGATGTCCAAAAGGAACTAAAGGATATTATTTCTATAGTCCTTCATACCTTAAAGTATTTATTTCGACAAATGATAAATTTCTAGAAGAGGACTATATGAATAATTTTGTGCCTAAAATTATAATTGTCCTAAATGAGCTTTTAGGAGATACAATTCCATAAGAGGTTTCACAACCTAGCCCAGTTGCAAGTTCTGTACTAATTAGAGTTCAACAATCTACCATTCCTCATCGCAGTGGGAGGGTTAGTAGACAACCCGGGAGATACATCGGTTTAGGAGAATCAATAGAGAATCTCATGGACGATGATGATCCCTACACGTACAATGAAGCAATAAAAGATGTTGATTGTCACCATTGGCAAAAGGCAATGCAATCTGAAATTGAATATATGTTCAAAAATAAAGTCTTGTCTCTTATGGACTTGCCTAAAGGGTTAAAACCCATTAGGTGCAAGTGGGTAAACAAGAGGAAGAGAGGAATGGATGGAAAGGTGGAAACATTTAAAGCTAGATTGATAGCTAAAGGTTACACACAGAATGAAGGTATCGATTATGAGCAAACATTCTCTCATATGGCCATGCTTAAATCTGTTAGGATAATCTTATCCATTCGGCATCTCTAGACCTAGAGATTTGACAAATGAACATCAAGACAATTTTCCTTAATGGAAGTCTTGACGAAAGAATCTATATGGTAAAACCATAAGGATTCATTGAAAAAGGCCAAGAGGAAATGGTATGCAAGTTGCAAAGATCATTTTATGGATTGAAGCAAGCACCCAGATCCTAGAACATAAGGTTCGATCAAGCCGTGAAAAGTTTTGGATTTATTCAAAACCTTGATGATCCCAATATATACAAGAGGATTAAAGGCGACAAGTTGGTTTTCATAGTTCATAACGTTGATGATATACTACTCATCAAAAACGATGTAGGTGTATTGACATCAGTAAAAGAATGTTTAGCAAAACAATTTGATATGTAGGAATTAGGAGAAACAAGTTATTTTCTTGGTATCCAAGCCATAATGGATAAAAAGAATACAATAATTTACATATCCCAAGCTTCATACAAAGATAAAATATTTTCTAGGTTTTCCATCCAAGATTCCAAGAAAGCTATGTTACATTTCAGACATGAAATCAGACTTTCTAAGGAACAAGTTCCTAAGAATCAGCATGAAGAGTAATTCGTGAGTAAGGTTCCCTATGCCTCGGTAAATGGGAGTCTCATGTATACAATGCTCTACACTAGACAAGATATTTGATTTGTTGTTGGCATAGTTAGCAGGTTTCAATCGAAATCTGGTCCTGATCACTGAACGACAGTCAAGCATATTTTCAAGTATCTTAGAAGAATGAGAGATTATATGCTTGTATACTCTGGAGGGGATTTAATTCTCATTGGGAATACAGATTTTGATTTCCAATTGGATTCTGACTCTAGAAGATCAACATCAGTATCTGTGTTTACACTTGGAGGAGGGGCATTCGTACAGAGGAATATCAAGCAATCTTGTATTGCGGATTCCATCATGGAAGCTGAGTATGTTATAGCATGCGAGGCTGCTAAAGAGGCTATCTGGCTCCGCCAATTCTTGATTGACTTGGAAGTGGTTCCTGATACAAATAAGCAGATCACTATCTATTGTGAAAATAGTAGGGCATTGGCTAATTCAAGAGAACCAAGGAGTCATAAGAGAGGAAAACACAATGAAAGAAAGTATCACCTTTTAAGGGAAATTATGCAGAGGGGAGACGTGACGATAACCAAGATAGCGTCAGCATAATATCTAGCAGATTCCTTTACAAAGGCTCTTCCACAAAAGAGTTATGATGGTCACCTAGAGAATATGAGGAATAGAAATATGACACATTCGATGTAGAGCAAGTTGGAGATTGTTGGGATTATGCTTGATAGCAAAAGTGTAATAATGTATTTGGCAATCTTTTCATATTAATAAAAGTGATTTCTATTTTAACAAATCTTATACCATTTAAAGTTTAATTATTATAATTGTCAAAAGTAAATAATCAAATAGTCAAAAGACTTTGATAAAATAAGAATTGTTCGTACATCTAGATATGTATCAGGTAGACACAATTTTTTAGTTAGCCCAGAATAATATTCACAACATAAGATAAAGGTTGGGCTTCTTTATCTTGTTACAGTTGTAGATTCTTTTGCTAGCATTTGAGTGGGATCAAACGTGTTATGATGAGCCTAAAATCAACAAAGTGTGGTGTCTTTAGGGTAAAAGAATATAGTGCATTGGGTGCATTGAATAAAATCACAGTAAAATACTTTATCTAGAACCGTCAATGGATAAAAGTTTTCACTTGAAGACAATCGGAGAGTCTGTCTCAATCATGAGATAAATGATGCAAGTGTTATCATTTGAGCTATCAATGAGTATGATTATATAGCATAGCCTATTATCAATAGTATGGTGGTATTCATTTGTTAATCGATAGAGGTCTAAATTTATGGATATGGACATCGTGACTCCATTTCTTAAATAAGAGTAGAATATCATCATATGGTTGTTTTGAGGTACTGGATATTAAATCTTAACATTAAGTTTTCAATAGTTTCTATTGAAATATGGTTTTCGGATAAGTCAAAATATCAAAGTTCAAAATGTGGTCATATGAGTAAATATGGTAACTTGGAGAGCTTTAGGCGGTCTATGAGCTCTTGGCGATTACTGATATTCTTCACGAGGATACACTTTCTCCATTAAGATTGTCTAGGGTATGAATGAGCAATATTAACTTAATTTATCTTTATTAAGAGTTCAATTTTAGTTCTTTTGTGGAATGAACTAAAATTAATAGATCAAACCTAAGTGAATCACGGATATATTCTACCGGACCAATTTATGGGTCCATCTAGAATTGCATAAAGGCATGTGGACTTGTTTCTTTTAGTAAGAATGGATATAATTCACATGCGGACTTTTTATTTAAGTCCAATAGATTTAATAAAATTGGAAAAACAATATTTGGCCCATATTCATATAGCTTGGGCGGTGGGACTATATAATAGCCTTATATATTATTTTATTATTTTATTATTTAATTAAATAGAAGGTAATTATTTAATTAAAAGTAAAAAAAATCATGTTAGGAGATGGTCTCATAGAGTCATATTATTGTTTGTAATATGATAAGTATCAAATACTATATTTGATAAGTTGATAAATAATAAGAATTTATTTATCTAGTCAAATTAGGAAGTATTTGATTTCTATTAAAACTCTTGTTGACAATTGGTTAAACTAGGAGGTTTTAATAAAGTTACAATTTAATTTTATTCAATAGTTCGTTGTTGAATAAATACACTATTTTAGTTGGATTAGGATTCTTGGTGTGGAAAATAAGTCTTTCTTTGAAAAGAACTCTTTATCACCAAGTAAATCAACCTAGAGAAAGGATATCTCCACATAAAATGCGGCCAAGGCTAATTCCAAAAGAGAATTTCGGCCAAGGATATTTTATGTTGAAAATTTCGGCGAAGCTAGAGAATTTTGAGAGATAAAAAATTAGTTTTTGCTCTAGACAAAATTCGGCCAACTCATAGATATTATGTATTGAATTCAGACATGGAGAAGGGAAAGGGGAACGTTTTTGTTTTTCACAGTGCATTAGTATCCTTCACATCAAAAGGGTTTTGTATACAAAAATCGAATCGGGTTCACTTGAGTTTCAATCAAATAGATTGATAATTCACAAGTGACCGAACGTTCTTGGGTTTTCTCCTTGAGGATTACTGTGATTAACAAAACAAAGAGATTTTGTTTGTTTTCATCCTCATGTATACAATTTAAAGAAAGGTGATTCACATTCGTGATTTGATTGGAAGATCTTGCAGATTCAATTCGGTGCTAGTTCAATCGTCAAGAGAAAAATGTACGATACTTTTAATATACTTCAACTAATCTAGGGTTAAAGTTCTTTCTTTTAAATGTAATTTTTTAAAATTATAGCTAACTCAAATTTTACACTTCCACCGCGTTTTGAATTGATTTTTCTCTAAAATTGGTATCATAGTCTCATTGTACCATTGATTAATTGATGTATATATTTACGTGGATCTTTTTCTTTTTACCGTATATATGTATGTTTTAGAAAGAGATGGCACTCTAGGTATTCACATATATATTTACATTGGATTGTATGGATATATATGTTTTATAATATGATTTGTTATTGCTCAATTTTGGTCCTAAAAATTAAATGTATTTTTGTTTTGGGATTGTAACAAGAAGGGTGGTGGCCTATCATCACCATAATTTCTTTGTTGGTAGTTGCTAATTTTTTATTTATTATTTTATTGTTGCTACAAAAAAAAACTGCAGTATTTTTTTGTTTAAAATACTGCTGTATTATATTACAGTATCGAAGATTTCAAGAAATGGTAGCAACCCGAACAAGTTTCGGTACCGTGCGCACCATAGCAAGAATCATGTGTGTGAATGAGCGCGGTGCCACGATTGTTGTGGCATTGGCTGTGCACAGAAGCCCCATGGATAGCATGGGATGTGCACGGCAGCGCTATGGATCTCATGGGCTACCCATGGCAGCCCTTTATAAAGCCAAGGGGCGCACACCCATGGGAGGCAGCCATGGGGTCCAAACTAACGACAGTCGCCTGAAGACTTGTTTGCCAAGAAATGAGTTTTTGTATTCCAAGTTATGTAATTTACTTTTTTTTTCTAGGATGGACCAAAATTGTTACTATTTATATTTTCATAAATGTTGCAATGTTTGTCATTGCTTGATAACATGTCATATAGAATAGGAGTGCCACTCATTTATATCTTTTGGTATGAACATGCATCAAATTGTTTAGGTGTCTAATTGGCATCTAGATAACTTGGTAAGTCCTTCTATGGAATTCGATCACAGGCCTTAAATAATTGAGTGGGAGAAGGTGTTTTGGAACACATATGGCCTCCAAGTTTAGATAAGCTTTATATTTCATGTAATAACCCCCCAAGGGGTATTTATAATGGAATTTAGCAAGATACTTCCTTATAAGGATAAAGTAGACAATTGGTCCAAACGATATCTACTCTCAAAAGAGGGATATTTGCGAGGGAGTATTATCGTAGGTCGATAACTTGGTAACACACTCAATGTAATTTTATTAATATCCTCCCAAGAAATCTTGTTTGAAAGGACCTCAATTTTTGTAAGGAAAAATCGAATCAAAATGTGTCGGAAGTGTAAAAATTAGGGTTTGATATATTTAAATTTTTTTCCTTTAATAGAATGAACCTTAACCCTAGATTAATTGACATAAATTAAAAGTATCGTACCTTTTTCTCATGACGATTGAACTAGCGCCGAATTGAATTCACAAGATCTTTCAATCCAATCATGAATGTGAATCACCTAGGAGTATGGGCTCCCTTTCTTAAAATTGTATACCTGAGGATTGAAACAAACAAAACCTTTTTCTTTTGTTAGTCACAATAATCCTCCAAGAGAAAACCCAAGAACGTTCGGTCACTTGTGAATTATCAATCTATTTGATTGAAACTTGCATGAACCCAATTCGATTTTTGTACACAAAACACTTTTGATGTAAAGGATACTAGTGCACTATTGAAAACCAAAACGTTCCCCTTTTCTCTTCTTCTTGGTCGAATTCAATCACAATATCTATGAGTTGACCGAATTTTATTTGGAGATAAAACTAATTTTTTCCTCTCTCAAAATTCTCTCACTAGGCCAAATTCTCTTTCATAAAACCCTAGCCTTGGCCGAAAGTTCACTTAGAATTAAGCCTTGGTCGAAATTTATGGGTAGTATATATAGAGGACCAAATCCTCTCCTAAGAAGTATTTACTTGGTGAGAAGAATCCTTTCTTTAGGTGGATTAACTTGGTGACCAAGAATGCTTTTCAAAAAAGAATTATTTTCTACACCAAGACTCCTAATCCAACTCAAATAGTGTATTTATTCAATAACCAATTATTTAATGTAAATTAAATTGTGACTAAATCAAAAACTTCCTAGTTTGATCAATTGTCAATTAGAGTCTTAATAGTAATCAAATACTTCCTAATTTGACTAGATAAATAAATTCCTTTTATTTATCTACTAATCAAATATAGTAATTGATATTTATCAAATTACCAACAATAATATGACTCTAGGAGACCATCTCCTACTAGGAAAAAGATTTTGACTTTTAATTAAATAACTAATTAATTAAGAAAGTAATTAATTTCTATTTAATTAAATAATAAAATAATAAACAATATATAAGACTAATAAACAGTCCCTTGCCGCCTAAGCCCATAAATATGGGCCAATAATGTTTTTTCTATTTTATTAAATCCATTGGACCTTAATAAAAAGTCCAATTGTTAAATAGACCCATTCTTACAAAAAAAGAAACAAGTCCACATGCCTTAATACAATTCTAGAAGAACCCATAAATTGGTCCGGTAGAATATAGGGATCTTGGCGGGCTATCTAAATTTAAGCTCCAATAGACACAACCCAATCACAATCAACAAATGATTCACTTAGGTCAGATCTATTAATTTTAGTTCATTCCACTAAAGAACCAAATTTGAACTCTTAAATAAAGATAGAGTAAGTTAATATTGCACATTCATACCCTATACAATCTTAATGGAGAAAGTGTTTCCTCGTGAAGAATACCAGTAATCGCCAAGAGCTCATAGACTGTATATAGCTCTCCAAGTTACCATATTTACTCATATGACCACATTTTGAACTTGGATATTTTGACTAGTCCAGAAACCAAATTTCAGTTGACACTATTGAAAACTTAACGTTAAGATTTAATATCCAGTACCTTAAAACATCCATATGATGATATTCTACTCTCATTTAATAAATGGAGCCACGATGTCCATATCTATAAATGAAGTCCACTATCAATTAACAAATGAATACCACCAAACTATCGAGGATAGACTAAGCTATATAATCGTACTCATTGATGGCTCAAATGTTAACACTTGTAACCATAAGTATATCATTTATCTCAAGATTGAGATAGACTCCCCGATTGTCTTCAAGTGAAAACTTTTATCCATTGACGGCTCTGGAAAAAGTATTTCACTGTAGTCCTAATCAATGCACCCGTGCACTAGATTCATTTGCCCAATGACACCACACTTTGATGATTTTAGACTCATCATAACAGATTTGATCCCACTCAAATGCTAGCAAAAGAATCTACAACTTTAACAAGATAAATGTGACCAACCTTTATCTTAAGTTGTGAATATTATTCAAGACTAACTATAGAATTGTGTCTACCTCATACATATCTAGATGTACGAACCATTCTTCTTTTCTCATAATCTTTTGACCTTATGATTATTTACTTTTGACAATTATAATAATTAAACTATAAATAATATAATATTTGTTAAGCTAGAAATCACTTTTATTAACATGAAAAGATTGTCAAATACATTATTACACTTTTACTATCGAGCATAATCCTAAATTTTTTTATGATTGGCTTTTTTCATGACAAACCACACCACATTGGGGATGATAGTGTAATGGGTAGCTTAGGTCCTTATTGGCAAGCTTCCAAGCATCTCCATGGCTTCAAGAGCAAAAGTTATATTCACTTGACTTTGCCTCTTGAAGAGTTTAGGTTCACACACACACTTCATGCATTTGTATCAACATGCATTTGTGTTCTATTGCTTATATGTGCATCATTACACACAATCACACTTGCACTTCATTCATAGTCTTAAGTGTGGTTGTTGTGTGCTTTATTCATTTTCCATTATTTAATCGAAAACATCAATGTTTGCATAATAGTGTGCTTGTCCTAACGTGTTGAGTCACCATTTGAGAAGGTCTAATTCTTTTCTTGGTTTGGTTATATGGAGTAACGTGTCTAGTTGCAAAAGAGTTGATTTCAATCATTTAAATGTTTTTTAAAATAGACCATTGTAAGGTCTTGTGACCATAACTTTGTATACATTACTTCAAAATCAAATTTAAAAATTTCTATACAAACTAGACATTCATACCTTTCCGACGGTATTTTATTTGTAATATTTCATGATAGTTTTGATTTGTTTTGAAATTTCCAAAGTGACCGTAAAATTAGGGCATCTCTGTTGTTGTATGTTTCTGACCTTTGGTCACTAAATTGACCATAACTTTTTCTACAGTCATCCAAATTATAGTTTGTTAATTGAAGTAAAAATTAGACTTTTATACATGTCCAACAGTATACTATACCAAAAGTATTAAAGTTGTTTGGTCACGTTTTGATCTGCATGAATTTTAAGGTGGAGTGCTGAGAGCGGATTTCACTTGATTGTTCGCTCGATCATAGTGCGAAACATGTAACAAAAATCTTGATAGTGATTTTTGCTTGATAACTTTTCACATGACCATAGTGCAAAACATGTAGCAAAAAACCTAATTTGGCCTAAATCGTTTTTTCTTGTGCAGCTCATATTTACACCTCATATGTGTCGTGTCATCTTCTTCCCAAATCAGACCTAGAGCTCTGAAATTAAATGCTCAAGAGAGAGAATTGAATTCTAGAGACAGAGAGAGCTCCAAGAACACTTTTTTACTTAACCAAACTCCCATTCATGTACATCTAGCATCATTCTTCATCTTCCAAGCATGGGCCTTCATATGTTTCCTGACTCGGTAACTTTTACATGTTCTAGATTGCCTCTTTTCACTCTTATGACATGTATGCCTAGGTTTAGCTTTTGTTGTTAATTAAATGCATGTACTTATGTTTGTTTGCATTTATCACATGCTTGTGTTGTTGGTTGTTGGTTGAGAGTAGTGATTAGTGATAGCTAGCATTTAAAACGATTTTACCCTTTTAGCTAAGTCTCTATGCATTGCATTTAGACATTATTGTTTATGCCTAATTGGTTGCATTTATTGATTGCAAAAATATTGCCCTTGATTATATGTTGTGACAACTTGTGTTGATAGGACTTACTTGACTTGATCAAAACCTATTCCCCCCCCCCCCCCTCTAGGTTATTAGACACACATTTTTATGGAACATTCATTGTTAATAAAATTGCAAGGCTAAAATTGAAAACGCTGGTTGTTATGTTAACAATTAGGTGAGACCTAGTCCAACTAGTAAATGGTGCGAACTTCCGTTGAATTTTACGATTGAATTTTGTTATTTAATTCAAGATTAATATTCAAAAGTGCTTTATCACGATTGTTTAGTTATATAACTTTTATTATTATAAATAAATCATGACCACATCCCTAATCAAAATCCTAAATAATAATACTTTAGCTAATGATAATTATGTCACTTGGAAAGGGAAAATTGAGTTGTTGTTGCTAGATGTAAAACATACGTTCATTCTGTCTATTCCTAAACTACGATCTCTTACTAATGAATCTGAGAAGGAGCAAAGAGACGAGTATCATCAGTGGATGACTTTAGATGAGATGGCCAAATAATACACTATGGTCACCATCTTAGAAGTGTTGCAATAACAACATGAAGGAACGGAGACTACTGTCGATATAATGATGTCTCTAGAAGAGATGTTTGCTATGAAGTCTAGACGACTAAGAGAGAGACAATAACTGCTTTAATGAATCTTAGGATGAAACCTAGACAGGCTGTGAAAGATCAAATGATGAAAGTCATAGCACATCTCAACATTGCTAAACTCAATGTTGCTAAGATAGATGGTGAGACAAAAATTGACAGGATTGTCAACTCACTGTTGGATTCCTATGATTAGTTCAAGTTTGACTACACCTTGAACAATAAGGAATACACCTTGCAAGGCTTGATCCAAGAAGTTCAAAGCATCGAGAAAATCCTCATGAAAGGCAAGGGTCAAGAGATTCATACAGTAGGTAAAGTTGCTACTGTTAAGACCCGTAAGAAGGTCAAGGAATAACTGAAGAAAAAGCAACTTGGACCTACCAAGAAGGAGACTAAGAAAGTAACCAAGAACACAAAGAGGTGTTTCCTTTGCAGTGAAAAGAGGTTCGAGGAAAAGTATATACTGAATGAGAATGAATTCAACTTGCATTTAGGCAACAGAGCGTTGGTGTCAGCTAGTGCAGTGGGAGATATTAGAATTAATTTAGATTCTTATAGGCATTTAGAATTAATAGACGTTTATTATGTACCTCAATTCAAGAGGAATTAACTTTAGTTTCTTGTTAAAATAAATTTGGTTATTTGGTTACCTTTAATAAAGCTTTTATTATTCGTAAGAATGACAACATTATTTGCAAACGTACAATGGAAAACAATTTATTCATTTGTCTAGAAATATCTCTCACTTGTTAGACACGAAATCAACGGAACCTAATGACAAAAGAGTAAAATTATCAAAAGATGAAACCTACCCATGGCATTTGCCCATAGCTCATATTGGTTAGTGATAGACCTTTAAGAGACTTAAAGGTTGACGATCTACCAACTTATGAATCTTATCTAGAAGGTAAGATGACCAAAATTTCATTCACGGCCAAAGGCACAAGAGCCACTGAATGTTTAGGATTAGTACACACTGATGTGTGTGGTCATATGAGCATTCCAGCTAGAGGTGGATATGAGTACTTCATCACTTTCATGAATGATTACTTGAGATTTGGCTATGTGTATTTCATGAGACATAAGTCGGATGCTTTTGACATGTTTAAAGCATATAAAGCTGAAGTTGAAAATCAATTTGAGAAACACAAAAAATTCTTGAGGTCTGATCGTGGTGGAGAATATCTATCTAGTGAGTTTCAGCAATATCTTATTGATAACGGGATAATTTCTCAATTTTCTACTCTAGATACACCTCAATAAAATGGGGTGGCAAAAAAGAAAAATAGAACTCTTTTAGACATGGTTAGGTATATGTTGAGTTATTCAACGCTCCCTATTTATTTTTTGGGATATGCTTTACAAACAACTATATACATTCTAAACCATGTACCATCATAGTCGATTCCTAAAACCCCGCATGAGTTGTGGATTGGGCAAAAGCCTAGTTTACAACACTTAATGATATTTGGATATCTTGTGCACGTGTTAAAAAAAAGACAGAAAAGATGGAGTCCCATTCAGAAACATGCATATTTTTAGGGTATCCAAAAAGAACAAAAGGATATTATTTATGTAGTCCTTAAGATCTTAAAGTATTTGTTTTGACAAATGCTAAATTTCTGAAACAGGACTATATTAATAATTTTGGGCCTAAAAGTAGAAGTGTCCTGAATGAGCTTTCAGGATATACAATTTCATAAGAGGTTTCACAACTTAGCCCAATTGCATATTCTGTACCAACACAAGATCAACAATCTACCATTTCTCATCGTAGTGGGAGGGTTAGTAGACAACCCGAGAGATATATCAGTCTAGAAGAATCAATAGAGAATCTCTCGGATGATGATGATCCCCACACATAAAAGGAAGCCATGGAAGATGTTGATTGTCGCCACTGGTAAAAGGCAATGCATTCCAAAATTGAATCTATGTTCAAAAAAAAAGTCTGGTCTCTTGTGGACTTGCCTAAAAGGATAAAACCCTTTGGGTGCAAGTGGGTATACAAGAGAAAGAGATGAATGGATGGAAATGTGGAAACATTTAAAGCTAGATTGGTAGCTAAAGGTTACACACAAGCTTCATATATAGATAAAATTTTGTCTAGGGTTTCCATGGAAGATTCCAAGAAAGGTATGTTACCTTTCAGACATTGAATCAAACTTACTAAGGAATAAGTTCATAAGAATGAACATGATGAGCAATTCATGAGTAAGTTTCTACATGCCTCGGTGGTTAGGAGTCTCATGCATGCAATGCTCTGCACTATACTAGATATTTGTTTTACTGTTGGCATAGTTAGCAGGTTTCAATCGAAACTTGGTCCTGATCACTGGACGAAAGACAAGCATATTTTCATGCATCTCAGAAGAACAAGAGATTATATACATGTATACCCCACAGGGGATTTAATTCTCAATCGGTATACATATTCTGATTTCCACTCAGATTCTGAATCTAGAAGATCAACATCAGGATATGTGTTTACAATTAGAGGAGAGACAGTCATGTGAAGGAGTATCAAGCAATCTTGTATTGCTGATTCCACCATGAAACCTGAATATGTTACTGCATGCGAGGCTGCTAAAGAGGTTGTCCAGCTCCGCCAATTCTTGATTGACTTGGAAATGGTTCCTGATGCGAATAAGCAGATCACTATCTATTGTGATAATAGTGGAGCAGTGGCTAATTCTAGAGAACCAAGAAGTCATAAGAGAGGGAAACAAATTGAAAGAAAGTATCACCATTTAGGTGAAATTGTGCATAGGGGAGACGTGACGATAACCAAGATCTCGTCAGCAGAAAATCTAACGGTTCCCTTCACAAAGGTTCTTCAACAAAAGTGTTTTGATGGGCACCTAGAGAATATGGGGACAAGAGATACGACACATTTTCTTTAGAGCAAGTAGGATATTGTTGGTATTATGCCCAATAGGAAGAGTGTAATAACGTATTTGACAATCTTTTCATATTGATAAAGTGATTTCTAGTTTAACAAATCTTATAGCATTTATAGTTTAATTACTATATTTGTCAAAAGTAAATAATCATAAGGTCAAATGACTAAGAGAAACGAAGAATTGTTCGTACATCTAGATATGTATGAGGTAGACACAATTATTTAGTAAGTCTCGATTAATATTCACAACTTAAGATAACGGTTGGGCGCCTTTATCTTGTCAAAGTTGTATATTCCTTTGCTAGCATTTGATTGTCATCAAATGTGTTATGATGAGTCTAAAATCATCAAAGTGTGGTGTCTTTGGGCAAAAAAATCTTGTGCACTGGGTGCATTGAATAAGATCAAAGTGAAATACTTTATCAAGAACCATTAATGGATACAAATTTTCACATGAAAACAATTGGAGAGTCTATCCCAATCCTGAGATAAATGACAGACTTATGGTTGCAAGTATTATCATTTGAGCTATCAATGAGTACAATTATATATCATAGTCTATCACCGATAGTTTGGTGGTATTCATTTGTTAATCGATATAGGACTTCATTTTTAGATATGGATATGGTGGCTCCAGTTATTAAATGTGAGAAGAATATCATCATATGGATATTTTGAGGTATTGAATATTAAATCTTAACTTTAAGTTATTAATAGCTTCTAATGAAATATGACTTCTGGACAAGTCAAAATATCCAAATTCGAAATGTGGTCATATGAGTAAATATGGTAAGTTGGAGAGATATAGGCGGTCTATGAGCTCTTGGTGATTACTGATATTCTTCACGAGGATACACTATCTCCATTAGGATTGCCTAGGGTCTAAATGAGCAATATGAACTTATTCTATCTTTATTTGAGAGTTCAATTTTAGTTCTTTAGTGGAATGAACTGAAATTAATAGATCAGATTTAAGTGAATCATTTGTTGATTGTTATTAGGTTATGTCTATTGGAGCTTAATTTAGATAGCCCACCAAGATCCCCAATCCACACGAACTTGCATGGATCAATGATATATTCTACCAGACAAATTTATGGGTCGATCTATAATTGTATTAAGGCATGTGGAATTGTTTCTTTCAGTAAGAATGGGTATAGTTCACATGTGGACTTTTTATTTAAGTCCAATGGATTTAATAAAATAGAAAAAATAATATTTGGCCCTTATTTATATAGCTTGGGTGGAACGGGACGATATAATAGCCTTATATATTGTTTTTTTATTTTATTAGTTAATTAAATAGAAATTAATTAATTAATTAATTAATTAAAAGTAAAAAAAAAATCCTAGTAGGAGATGGTGTCCTAGAGTCAAATTATTGTTGGTAATATGATAAGTATAAAATACTATATTTGATAAGTAGATAAATAACATAAATTTATTTATCTAGTCAAATTAGGAAGTATTTGATTTCTATTAAAACTCTTGTTGAAAACTTGTCAAATTAGTAAGTTTTAATATAGTCACAATTTAATTTTATAAATTAATTAGTTATTAAATAAATACATTATATGAGTTGGATTTGGAGTCCTAGTGTGGAAAAGAAAATTTTCTTTGAAACAGATTCTTCGTCACCAAATAAATCCATCTAAAGAAAAGATTCTTGTCCACCAAGTAAATAGGAAAGGTTTTGAAAACCTATTATATCTCCACATAAAATTCGGCCAAGGCTCATTCCAAGAAGAGAATTTCGGCCAAGGATATTTTATGTTGAAAATTTTGGCTAAGCTAGAGAATTTTGAGAGAGAAAAAATTAGTTTTTGCTCCAGACAAAATTTGGCCAACTCGTAGATTTTGTGTATTGAATTCACCGAAGAAGAAGAGAAAAGGGGAACGTTTTTATTTTCGATAGTACACTAGTATCCTTAACATCAAAAGTGTTTTGTGTACAGAAATTGAATCAGGTTCACATGAGTTTCAGTCAAATAGATTGATAATTGACAAGTGACCAAACCTTCTTGGTTTTTCTCTAGGAGGATTATTGTGACTAACAAAAGAGAGAGATTTTGTTTGTTTCCATCCTTAGGTATACAATTTAAAGAAAGGGATCCCACACTCCTAGGTGATTCATGTTCGTGATTGGATTGGAAGATCTTACAGATTCGATTTGGTGCTTGTTCAATCTTCATGATAAAATGGCACGATACTTTTAATATGCGTTAATTAATCTAGGGTTAAGGTTCTTTCTTTTAAAGGGAAATTTTTTAAAATATACCAAACCCTAATTTTACGCTTCCGCCGCGTATTGAATTGATTTTTCCCTACAAGAATGGTTCTAGTTTCACATGTGGACCTTTTATTAAAGTCCAATGGATTTAATAAAATAGAAAAAAACAATATTTGGCCCATATTTATATATCTTGGGTGGCAAGAGACTATATAATAGCCTTATATGTATATATTAGTATTATTATTATTATTATTTAATTAAATGGAAATTAATTAATCAATTAGTTAATTATTTAATCAAAAGTCAAAATCTTTTTCCTTGTAGGAGATAGTCTCCTAGAGTCATATTATTGTCGGTAATATGGTAAGTATCAAATTCTATATTTGATAAGTACATAAATAATAGGAATTTATTTATCTAGTCAATTTAGGAAGTATTTGATTACTATTATGACTCTAATTGACAATTGGTCTAATTAGGAAGTTTTTGATTTAGTCACAATTTAATTATATTAAATAATTTGTTAATGAATTAATACACTATTTGAGTTGGATTAGGAGTCTTGGTGTGGAAAAGAAATCTTTCTTTGAAAAGGATTCTTTGTCACCAAGTAAATCCACCTAGAGAAAGGATCCACGTCCACCAAGTAAATCCTCTTTAGGAAAGGATTTATATACCTAAATATACACCTAGTGAATTCGGCCAAGCATATATTTTTGAGTTGAAAATTTCAGGAAAGCTAGAGAATTTTGAAAGAGAAAAAAAATGTTTTTGCTCTAGACAAAATTCGGTCAACTCATAGATATTGTATATTGAATTCGGCCAAGGAGGATAAAAGGGGAACGTTTTTTGTTTTCATTAGGTACTAGTATCCTTTACATTAAATGGGTTTTGGGTACAAAAATCGAATCGGGTTCATGCTAGTTTCAATCAAATAGATTGATAATTCACAAGTGACCGGACGTTCTTGGGTTTTCTATTGAAGGATTATTGTGATTAACAAAAGAGAGAGATATTTTGTTTGTTTCCATCCTTAGGTATACAATTTAATGAAAGGGAGCCCATACTCCTATGTGATTTACTTTCGTGATTGGATAGAAAGATCTTACGGATTCAATTCGGCACTAGTTCAATCGACATGAGAAATAGGTACGTTATTTTTAATATATGTTGATTAATCTAGGGTTAAGGTTCTTTCTTATAAAGGGAACATTTTTAAAATATACCAAACCCTAATTCTACACGGAACTCACTAAGGAATAATATTTGCAAAAATTCAAGTCTGATTTCATACAAGCACAAATGAACAAACACATGAACACAAAAGTATGTTATTTCCAAGATATAGTCCTAAAATATTCAATTTACAAAAGTTGTCAAATAAAATCTAATGCATGTGCATTCAATAATATGTGTGTATATGTGTTATACTAAATGTGCACAACGATGCATGGACACATATGGATGCAATGCATGTGTGTGCCTAAGGCCTTACAAGAGGAAAAAGGCCTAGATATACCTTTTGATATGCAACAAAGCTTGTCCCTCTTGTAGCCACCACTTTGCTTGAAATGTTGTCCGATTTCCTTGAAGCTTGATAAATCACAAATCCTAGACAAATAATCAACACAAAGGATTTTTTTTTTTGATATAGAATCAAGCCAAAATAAAACTCAAAAACCTAACACAACCCACTTTCTGTCTCCAACACCTGAATCTTATCACATGTCTGCAATCACTACAAAAGAGCCATCTGAAACAAAAACACGCTCGAAAATAAGCTAATGGATATGGAAATGAGGGCCGAAATATAACACAAATTAGGCATGATCAAAGAACCCAAACCAAGCCTTTGCTCATCCTCGAGCAAACTCAAGATAAACACAAAGACACAAGACAAAACAGACACGGCTAGATCTAAAAATGTCCTAGACACAAAAAAAATGTTGTAAGGCATGTACTGAGATACAATGGAGTCTATTAGAGAAGAGTAGACACATGCAAAATGTTCTAAGGCATCTGGAAAGCACTATAACGGAAGCTAGCATGATCATAAATCCCACACCTATATCGAAAACAACTCACTATTACACCTCGAGCATAATTTGCTTTGACTCTAAGCCTCACGTTAATACTCTCCTTTATTTTTGCTCGGAGTCCTAAGCTCACACTCATACAAGGAATGCAATTAAAGAGTTTATGCATAGGATTCTAATGCATTGCATACATTTATCAATGAAAGACCGCTGATATCTTGGTGAACAAGCTTAGGGAAAGAATCAAATGCCATGGACGTGGAAGATCATGCTTCAACAAACATTCCTAATCTATACTTCTTTGAAGATCAATTAGGTCTTCCCTTTTTGTTGTAATGAGGTCATAGGGTGGAATGTGGTGAACAGAAGAAATAGGAAAATAGAGTTCAATGGTCACCAACCATGCTAGACTCGATACATTACATACCCCCAACTTAAGTTCCACTTGCTTCCCATTTAATTAACACTAGCATCCTGGCATAACTTTCACATACACTTGTGCTTCAAATTATACTCTACTTTTATTAGTACCTTAAATTGACATTTCAAGGCTCACTTTTCACATTTGACTATTTAGGCTCTAATGCACATTTTTTACACTTTTACATCCTGAACCATTTGACTTGCACAGTTACAAATATTGTCTAAGTACAGGATCTTTACATATTAGAGCTTTTTCACCTTTCAACCACACAAATACTACTCACCCTAACATTATTGGCAACAAGGGTAGGCAAGTGTTTAGGCTTATGGCAATATGGTTACACGTGGTACCAAATAAAAGGTAAGTATTTGGCCTCAACTTTGGCTTTGGAGCACAAATAAAGGACATGGAAATGTGTTTAGGCTATATAGGTAGTTAATGCACACACATTGCCTAAAATCATGTCAACAAGTCCATCTATCAAGGGAATGTAAGCATCCATCAACCATTCTAAAAAAAATATAATGTAATGTAATGTCCTATGGCAAATGATGTGGGTGAGGAGATAAGTGTTAAAGATAAAAAAAATGATAACATTCAAATGTGTTCTTTAAGGCATGCGTTTGTAAACTCTCTAGGTAGTCTCCACTATTAGAACAAGGTGCTTGAGTACCGAGTCCCCTCAACTTTACCACTAAAATTATAGGACTAGCCCATGAAGTTCAAGTGAGACCCTAGAGTGACTAAAAGTTACTAATAAAACACACCAAGCATGAAAAAACTCGCCACAAGCACATGCTCATGACATCACACCCAAGAAATTTAAGGCTTGAAATTTTTTTCCATGCGACAATTTAAAAATTTTGGACCAAAAAGACTCAAAAAGACGATTTGAAAAGGCGTCTACACCCCCAAACCAAAACTCAACATTGTCCTCAATGTTCGACAAGAGAGCCCGACCTAACGGTAAGCACCAAACTCGACTCAAAACTAAACAAACCTATGCACTAATCAAATCCAATCAATGCCTACAAACAAATACTCAAACAAAGGCTCACAATATGAATAGGAAAAGCAATGCAATATATTCAACGGAGCACAAAGCACAGAAACTCTTCATCAGCAGTTGCCAACAAATGTTTCAAAATTGATGAAGTAAGAGCATGCCAACCTCCAAACTGAACTAAGCAATAAGCACAAAGCATGTACAAAAATTGAATGCATCAAAAACCCCAAAACGAATTGAGCTATATATGGCAATTAAATATGAACACTCACATCCATCATTCCTAAGAGCCTTCGACTCATCCATCAATAAAAGAATAAATCAGTAAATCAAAAAATCAAATATCATCATTTGAAGTGATCTATATTAAAAACATCCAAAATTTCCATCCACAAACTATCCATCAAATTCACCACCAATTATTTAACTAAAGCATTAAAAAGTTCAAAAACTAAAAACGAGCTAAAGAAAAAAAAAGCTTATATGGGTTGCCTCCCACAAACGCTCTATCAATCATCTGGGAAAGACGTTGTCATGGTGCTTTGGATATTCAAACTCCAAATTGATGCTTTTCTTGATGACATAGAGTTAAGGTTCTCGCTCTTTTTATGAGCGCTATTGGCTTGCTCACCAAATCTAACTATCACCTCATCATTTGCTTAAGAACACTTGGAGATTTGGATTCAAGCTTCAAGGAATGAGGAGTTCTACATGGGTCTTCTCTACCTCTTTTCTCCTAGTTATTTTTATGTAAATGTCATGAGTAGCTAATTGATCGAGCCAAAAATGCCATACATTTTGACCCTCGAATCCATTTCTTTTGTCTTGTTTATATGCATTTTTGGTTATCTTATGGCTTGTTTTATATGTTTGCAGGAAGGTGGGTACAAAGTGGAAGGAAGGATGGAAAACCATATAATTGCATGGAAAAGGGACCAAAATCCAATAAAGGGAAGAGCTCAGTGCACTGGTATTGCATGGGTCCTTACCCCTGCACATGAAGAAGAAATTATGAGTAGAAGAATGTGTGAGTAGGACCAGCACTATACCAACGCATTTTCCTGCACACCAAAGGAGAAGAATTTGGAATTAGGTCATTGTGCGGGTAACACCAGCACTATACCAGAGCATTTAACCATGCACCATTGATGATGAATTTGGTTCCAGAAGACTGCGTGGCTAACTGTGCGGGTCTATACTCACGCTATACTCTATCATTTCACTCGATCTATTTATCCACATCAGCATAACAGACCTATTTTTGGAATCTTATTTACGGAGTCGTTAATGACATCAAAAACACACTCGTAGACCCATTCTTACATCATTTTCTCTCTCTAGATCTAGGAATCAATTCTTTCTCCCTCTTATCTAAAAACCCACTCATCCATCTTTGATTTCTACTCAATCAAGGCTCAAGGAGATTGGATTTCAAGTTTTCAACGAAGAAGAACAACATATGGGTTTATTCTCACTCTTCTCTCCTATGTATTTCTTTTCATTTAGCATGAGCAGCTAATCACCCATTTTGGGGGTTAATATAATTGATTCATGAATTGTGGGATTTTTACCATTTTTATTTTATCAATACAGTTCCATTCATTGTGCTTAATTGTGTTTAATCATCTCTAGATTTAAGTAGGCATTCCAAATATTCTTTCTTGTGATTCATTAAACTTATTTAAGTAATTATGCTTTAATTGTAATCTTTATGAAGTAGGTACGCATTCTAACTCCCATTCATATAGTGGTTGAATTTGGTTTTAAAAGGAATCTAATACTTACATTGGCTTGGGTAGGCATTCCAATTCCTAATCCATTGAAGAGGTTGGATAATGGTGTCTTTGTGAGCCAGGTAGGCACTCCAATTCTTGGTCCATATTTGATATCAATTTATATTTTTAACCATACACATATTAGGTGTTAAATCAAGCTCACTCACTAGAATTGAATGGGATATGTTGTGAGCACTTCAATCCTTCATATCTCAGCAAGGTAAAATGGGTGAATTGTGAGCATTCCAATCCAAGCCATCCCTGAGGCTCTAGCTATGAAAATTAGCCCTTCATTGAATTCAAATTGGTCCTAATTGTGAAATTCCCACTTTTGTGTCGATATTGAATTGACTCTCATATCTCACGTTATATAGTCACATACTCACTACATTGTTTAGTTTTCTTAGCTTAATAGTAGTGCAATTCTTAGATTTACAAACAAATAACATTCAATTGATGTATTTGCAATTTACTTCTCTCGCATTAGTCCAGGGAGTTAGTTTAATCACATAGTCATAACACGATCTTTGTGGGCGATACCCATATTTGTTACTTTATTGTTTGTTAATTTTGAGTGCAATTGGGTTTATAAATTTTGTTGGGCAAGCTAATTTCATACAGAAAATGATAGCCTATCAAAATGGTGTTGTTGCCAGGGATCGACATTTTTGCTTGTGATTAGGTTTACCTTTAGCTTTTTTTACAGTTTTTGTTTCATTTTCCTTTTTTATTTTTATTTTTATAGTCTCAGCTGCTCAGGTTTATGCATGGGAGAAGTTCGCTTAGAAGACCAATTTTTCTCGCTCAAGATAACATAAATCGATTCGGTGATAATCAGACAGTTCGAGAGGAATCATTATGAAGAAGAGATGGCTAATGAAAATTTGCCTAACATGCCGGTTGAAGAGGAATAAACACAAGGAAATGACTTGGGGATAACTATAAGGGAGTATACCCTACCATCTACGGGAGATAAGCAACCCACCGTCATTGTCCTAGATGATGTTACAAGGCATTATGAGTTGAAAGGCATGCACGTGAAGCATGGGAGAGGTTCCTTCTGTTGCTAGCTCAAGTTCCACCAAACCCTTATCCGGACAAATTGAAGTTCACTTTGTTACGCCAGGGACTCTCCACTATCAACAAATGATGGTAGACAATGCTTATTGGGGCACAATTATTGATAAGAGTGCAACAGAGGAATATGAAATCATGGAAAAATTGGTTCAGAATTCCCAATAAAGGTCCTCCAACTTCAGAAGGAGTGGTAAGATAGATATCGATGGGGGCACCAGTGTTGCTATAGAGATGTCTAGAATGAAGAAGGATATACAATCCATGAAGGAAATTATGTAAAATATGTACAAGTTCGGTACTTAGGTGAATTAGTTTATGTGTGATCCTATGCTAGGAGAGGGTCAATGTGAGGAGGAAGTTCGGATGATAAGAGGCTTCCAACGGCAAAGGAATAACCCCTACTCCAACACTTATAATCTGGGGTACATAAACCACTTCTCATGGAGTAACAACAATTTGAACTAAGGCCAAGGTTACAACAGATAAAAGAGTCAGAATGGCCAAAATAATCAATGGCAAAACTCACAAAATCAGCCTCAAACAAATTTCAACAACTAATACAGACAGTAGCAAAATAAGACCAAGTCACTTGAGGAGATAATGAAGGAACTGGTACTAGGCCATCAAAAGTCAAATCAGGAATTAAAGAATTCTCAGAATAAGGCACAACAAAGGCTGTAAAATTACATTAAGGCCAATGACCTAAGAAACGAAGGTTTAGATGCTTATATGAGAAGAATGAAGACTTAACTAGATCAAATCGTGGAGTCCCTATTACAACTAGAGAAGGGAAAATCTGTGAGTGGAAGCGACCATGCCAAGGTTCTATAGGTTGAAAAAAATTAGAGTATTGTACTGGGAGATGTCAGAAGTAGAGAGTATGGAGAATTGATGAAGTTCTTGGTGAATGAAGAGGTGGTAATGGAGGAGACCAACTCAGAAAAGTTAGAACACCCTAGGAGCTTCATCATTCATATTAGCATGGGAAGTTCAAGATTAATGGAGGTAGTACTTGATATGGGCGCTAGCATCAATATGATGCCCCTACAAGTGTACAGAGAATTAAAGATTGGGTTGACAAAACCTACCACATTTACTTTGAGAATGGCTAACAACTCTAAGCAAACCTCAGTTGGCATTGTTGAAAATGTGCAGTTAGACATCATGGCTTTAAAGTAATGATGGACTTTGTGATTCTGGAGGTAAAGGATGATAGAGCCAGAGATCAGGATTGGAAGTTGCTGTTGGGTAGGCCATTCATGGCCACAGTTGAGATGGTGGTAGACGTTGTATCTAGATAGTTATCTCTCAATTGTGGATGGGATGCAAAAGGATTGAATTTCATGTGAAGGGACCTAAATAAAGGAAAGAGGGCAAAGGTTGTATGGTGGTAGAAGTGTCCAAGAACCTAAGGAAGAAGAACAAGGTTGGAGACTTAGTGAAAGAATTTGAATTAGCTTCCGAAATGGAAAAAAAAAACCTAGATGGCCTTGAAGAGAAAAGAAATAGAAGATAGAGAATAAGCAGTTTTTGATGATAAGGTGCTGAAGGAAGTACCCAAAGAGTATGAACTTGAGGATGAAAACAAGAGGCTACAACTTGAAGTAAAACTCCTTACGATAGAAAATTGGGAACTAAAAGTAAAAATTCAGGACTTTTCCACTCTCAACAAGGAGTTAAGAAAACAAATAGAAAACCTTAAGGTGGAAAAAGAGGTGAAGACAAAAGATCTAAGGAAACATGCAAAGCTTTTAGAGGAATTTGAAAATGAGCATGCAAGGAAAGCCAGGATGATGATGATGATAGTGATGGAAAGAAAGGAAAATGATTTGAAATTGGTGAATGAGCAATTAAGTGAGAGAGAAGAACAATTGAAGATAGCAAAGGTCAAGGAGTATGACTTCCTGATTCAACTTGACAACGTAGAGAAAGAAGTGAAGACTCTTCAAATGAGATAACACCAAAGGCTTCATGACTATATATATATATAAGGAGTTCTTCTAATCATTCCTTACTTGTCATTTTTGTTCTAGAGAAGGGCACAGTAAGGCCCAATGTTCCAAATTTTCAGCATTTAAGAAACATCAAACTAGGTCTAAGAAAAACCCATTGAGAGTCAAGCAAATTTGAATCAGGAAAGTCTTAGTGGATAATGTTAGGATTAAGGGGAAGGGGATTGTTGATGAGACCTTGACATCCATTTGGGTGATCAAGTGTAATGGACCTCTCCACTCAGCCAAACCACCTTTGGTTGACTTCAATCCTACCTTTCATGCATTGCATTAATAAATCCTTAGCATAGGTAGTTTTCATGGTTTATTTTCTCTTTTGTCAGGTGTTACTTTTGTTTTCGATTGATATCTGCTTGTGTTGATTAGATAGCTTGTTGATAAGAGAAAATTTATTGTGATTGCCTTGATTATGTATTCCATAGTGAATTTAGTTAAGAGTTTCTAGTTGTTTACATTTTTAGTACGTCATTGTAGCAAGATTGCTTGATTGATAAATATGCTTATGTGTAGAAGAACAAGAATTTCCTTGATTTCAAGCAACTCAAAGGACAAAAGACAATGAGGTGTGAAATAGCAAACAGTGCATGGGTAGGACCAACACCATACCATTGTAACGTGTATATAAATACACACATTATTTTCAAGTGTGCTCTACCACATTCAAAACCTAAACTCTTTTTTTCCCTCTTGTCCTAGAAGGTAAACTTGCTTCATGCATTTCAATTCCAAGCCCGACAGGTATGTATTCATCATTCAATCTTTTTTTTACATAGTGTGATCTTCAATCTCATCTATTTCTCCTTCAACACTTCCACAATAATGCATAAATCCTAAAATATTCATGAATGAACTAAAGCTGATTTATGCTTGTTTCTCATGAAATTCTTTATAGGTTTAATTGTTTATAGCGTGTGGTTATGTTAGAGAAGATTTAAACAAGTAATGCCTATGGTTTTGTTAGGGTCATGTCTAGGGTTCTCATTTGTTCTATGAATATGCTAACATGATTGGATGTTGTCTTTGTGTACTTATTGATATACATTGTATGTTGAGTTTATTGGAATGAATTTGCTGCACAAAATAGGATTGAATACAGGATTACAAATGAGTTGTGAAGCATTGTGTATCTATCTCGACGCAATGCGCGGGTATAGTACGAGTATTTACCCGAGCTATACCTGCACACGGTGGGTTTTATGTAGAAAATTTCCTCCTTCTATTTCAGCCTTATGTAAGCCATCTTATATCTCAAATACGTTTTATTGTGCATAAAGTTTGGGTGCTTTATGATTGCAGATGTCATATCAAACCAAGACATTTCAGAAGAAAAATAGTAGCAAGAGGAGAACACCTTAAACGCCCCCTGAACCAGTATGTGAGCAGAATAGAGACTTCTCTAATTGTTTGGAGGACTTCCTGAGTAGGGAGATACTGTCGGAGAGGGATATAGACTTACAAGGCCTAGAAGATGTTGGGATTATGCCTGATAGCACGAGTGTAATAAAGTATTTGATAAACTTTTCATATTAATAAAGTGATTTCTAGTTTAACAAATCTTATAGCATTTATAGTTTAATTAGTACAAATGTCAAAATTAATTAATCATAAGGTGAAAAGACACTGAAAAAAGAAGAATTGTTCGTACATCTGGATTTGTATGAGGCAAACACAATTCTTTTAGTAAGTCTTGAATAATATTCACAACTTAAGATAAAGGTTGGGCACCTTTATCTTGTCAAAGTTATAGATTCTTTTGCTGGCATTTGGGTGGGATATAATGTGTTATGATGATTCTAAAATCACAGAAGTGTGGTGTCTTTTGGTAAAAGAATTTAGTGCACTGGGTGCATTGAATAGGACCACAATGAAATACTTTATCCAGAACCGTCAATGGATATTTTCACTTGAAGACAATTAGAGAGTTTATCTCAATCCTAAGATATATGATGGACTTATGATTGCAAGTGTTATCATTTGAGCTATCAATGAGTACGATTATATAGCACAGTCTATCCTCGATTGTTTTGTGGTATTCATTTGTTAATTGATAGAGGACTTCATTTATAGATATGTACATCGTGGCTCCATTTATTAAATGAGAGTATAATATCATCATATGGATGTTTTGAGGTATTGGATATTAAATCTTAACGTTAAGTTTTCATTAGTGTCTATTGAAATATGGCTTATGGACAAGTCAAAATATTCAAGTTCAAAATGTGGCCTTATGATTAAATAAGGTATTTTGGAGAGCTTTAGGCGGTCTATAAGCTCTTGGCGATTATCGATATTCTTCATGAGGATATACTGTCTCCATTAAGATTGTCTAGGGTATGAATGGGAAATATTAACTTATTCTATCCTTATTTAAGAGTTCAATTATAGTTCTTTAGTGGAATGAACTAAAATTAATAGATCGGAACTAAGTGAATCATTTATTGATTGTTATTAGGTTATGTCTATTGGAGCTTAAATTTAGATAGCCCACCAAGATCCCTTATTCACATGAACTTGTATGGATCACTTGATATATTCTACCGAACCAATAAATGGGTCAATCTAGTTTTGTATTAAGGCATGTGGACTTTTTTCTTTTAGTAAGAATGGATCTAGTTTACATGTGAACCTTTTAATAAAGTCTAATATATTTATTAAAATAGGAAAAACAATATTTTGCCCATATTTATATGGGTTAGGCAGCAAGGGACTATATAATAGCCTTATATATATATTTTAAATTATTTTATTATTTAATTAAGTGGAAATTAATTAATTGATTAATTAATTATTTATTTAGTTAAAATTCAAAATCTTTTTCCTAGTAGGAGGTGGTCTCCTAGAGTCATATTGTTGTTGGTAATATGATAAGTATCAAATACTATATTTGATAAGTAGATAATTGATAGAAATTTATTTATCTAGTCAAATTAGGAAGTATTTGATTTATTCACAATTTAATTATATTCAATAATTGGTTATTGAACAAATACACTATTTGAGTTGGATTATGAGTGTTGGTGTGGAAAAGAAATCTTTCTTTGAAAATGATTCTTTGTCACCAAGTAAATCCACATAGAGAAAGGATTCGTGCCCACCAAGTAAATCCTCTTTAGGAGAGGATTTGTATACCTATATATATACCTAGTGAATTTGGCCAAGCATATATTTTATGTTGAAAAGTTTAGCCAAGCTAGGGAATTTTGAGAGAGAAAAAAATAGTTTTTGCTATAAACATAATTCGGCCAACTCATATATATTGTGTATTGGATTTGGCCAAGGAGGGAGAGAAACGGGGAACGTTTTTTGTTTTTGATAGTGCACTAGTATCCTTTACATCAAAAGGGTTTTGCGTACAAAAATCGAATTGGGTTCACGCGTGTTTCAATCAAATAGATTGATAATTCACAAGTAAATGTGTCTAACAAAAGAAAGATATTTTGTTTGTTTCCATCCTCATGTATACAATTTAAAGAAAGGGAGCCCACACTCCTAGGTGATTCATGTTCATGATTGGATTGGAAGATCTTACGGATTCAATTCGGTGCTAGTTTAATCATCACGAGAAAAAGTTACAATACTTTAAATATACATCGATTAATCTAGGGTTATGGTTCTTTCTTTTAAAGGGAAAATTTTTTAAATATACCAAACCCTAATTTTACACTTTCACCGCATTTTGAGCTGACTTTCCCTACAATTGGTATCAGAGCCTGGTTGTACTCTTGATTAATTGATGTGTATATAAGTGAGTCTATTTCTTTTATTGTAAATATGCATGTTTTAGAAAGAGATGACACTCTAGGTTTTCGCATATAAATTAACATTGGAATGTATGGATACATATATGTTTTATAATATTATTTGTTATTGCTCAATTTTAGTCCTAGAATTTCAATGTATTTTTTGTTTTGGGATTGTAACAAGAAGGGTGGCCTATCATCGCCATAATTTTCTTCTTGGTAGTTTTCTAAGTTTTTTTTATTTTATTTTTGTAATAAAAAAGAAACTACAGTATTTTATTACTTAAAATATTGTTGTAATATATTCAAGTGTCGAAGATCTTAAGATTTGAAGAATTAGGAGCAACCGGAATAAGTTTGGTACCGTACGTGTCATACTAACAATCGTGCATGCGAATGAGCACGAGCCATGATTGTTGTGCCATGGGCTGCGCACGGCAGCCACATGGATTCCTAGGGCTGCGCATGGCAGTGTTATGGATCCCATGGACTCCACACGGTAGCCCTTTATGGAGTTAAGGGTGTCTAAACGGACGATGGTCGCCAAGAAAGGAGTTTTTGTATTGCAAGACATATGTAATTTACTTGCTTTTCTAGGATGGACAAAAATTGAAGCTATTTATATTCTTGTAAATATTGCAATTTTTGTCATTTTTTGATAGCATGTCATATAGAATATGAGTGCCACTCTTAATGGCAACTAGATAACTTGGTAAATCACTCTATGGAATTCGATCACATGCCTTAAACAATTGAGTGGGATAAGGTGTTTCGGAACACCTACTGCCTCCAAGTTTAGTTGAGATTTATGCTTCATGCAATAACCCCCAAGGGGTATTCATGAATGGAATTTAGCAAGATACTTCCTTACAGGGATAGACTAGACAATTAACCCAAACGATATCTACTCCTAAAGGAGGGATATTCGTGAGGGATTATATTGAAGGTCGATAACTTGGTAACACACTCATTGTGATTTTATTGATATCCTCCCAAGACTTCTTGTTAATAAAATCGCAAGGCTAAAATTCAAAACGTTGGTTGTTATGTTAACAATTAGGTGGGACCTAATCCAACTAGAAAATGGTGCGAACTCCCAAATGAGGCGTGACATTTATGGGTGTTGGATCACCATTGAATTTTATGATTGAATTATTTATATAATTCAAGATAAATATTCAAAAGTACTTTATCATGATTATTTACTTACATTATTTTTGTTATTGTTCAAAAATAATGACCCCATCCCTAATCAACATCCTAAAAGATAATACTTTAACTGGTGATAATTATGTCACATGGAAATGGAAAATTGGGCTTTTATTGCAATCTGAAAAGCATAAGTTCATTTTGTGAACTCCTAAACCACCTACTCCTACTAATGAATCTACTCAGGAGAAAAGAGATGAATATCAATAGTGGAATTCTTCAAATGAGATGGCTAAATGTTACATTATGGCCACCATCTCTGACGTTTTGCAATAGCAACATGAAGGAATGGAGACTGCTATCTGAAAGAGAAGTTTGCTATGAAGTCCATGACGACTAAGAGAGAGACAGTGACTACTTTCATGAATCTTAGGATGAAACCTGGACAGGCTATGAAAGATCACATGATGAAAGTCATAGCACATCTCAACATTGCTGAACTAAATGGTGTTGAGATAGATGGTGAGACAAAAATTAACATGATCGTCAACTCACTATCAAATCCCTTGTATTAGTTCAAGTTGGACTAAAACTTGAACAATAAGGAATACACTTTTCAAGGCCTGCTGAAAGATGTTCAAAGCGCTGAGAAAATCCTTGTGAAGAGCAAGGGTCAAGAGATTTATACGGTAGGTAAAGTTTTTACTGTTAAGACCTGTAAGAAGGTCAAGAAAGAATAGAAGAATAAACAACTAGGACCTACTCAGAAGGAGACAAAGAAAGTAACCAAGATCAACGGGAAATGTTTCCTTTGTTGTGAAAAGGGACACTAGAAACAAAATTGCCCAAAGTCCTAGGACAAGCAAGGAAAGGAGAAGACTTAATGCGAATGAATTCAACTTGCGTCTAGGCAATGGAGCGTTGATGTCTTCTAGTTCAATGGGAGATATTAGAATTATTTTATATTCTTATAGACATTAAGATTTAGTAGACATTTATTATGTACCTCAATTCAAGAGGAATTTAATTTCAGTTTTCTATTTAAATAAATTTGGATATTCGGTGACTTTTAATAATACTTTTATAATTAGTTGGAATTAAAAATTTGTTTGCAAAGGTACATTGGAAAACAGTTTATTCTATTTGCATAGCAATATCTCTCACTTGTAAGATACGGAATCAACACAACCTAATCGTAAAAGACTAAAATTATCAAAAGATGAAACTTACCTATGGCATTTGCACCTAGGTCATATAAACCTTGTTAGGATTAAAAGATTGGTTAGTGTTATACCTTTAAGTGACTTAAAGGTCGATGATCTGCCAACTAGTGAATCTTGTACGAAAGGTAAGATGACCAAAAGGTCTTTTATGACCAAAGGCACAAGTGCCACTGAATGTTTACGATTGATACAAATTGATGTGTGTGCTCCTATGAGCATTCAAGAAAGAGGTGGATATGAGTACTTGATCACTTTCACGGATGATTACTCAAGATTTGGCTTTGTGTATCTCATGAGACATAAGTCGGATGCTTTTGACATGTTCAAAGCATATAATGCTGAAGTTGAAAATCTGCTTGAGAAACACATAAAAATCTTAAGGTCTGATCATGGTGGAGAATATCTATCTGGTGAGTTTCAACAATATCTTATTGATAATGGATAATTTCTTAGTTTTTTACGCCAGGTACACCTCAACAAAATGGGGTGGTAGAAAGGAGAAATAAAACTCTTTTGGACATGGTTAGGTCTAAGTTGAGTTATTCAATGCTCCCTAATTCTTTTTGGGGTTATGCTTTGCAAACCGCTATGTACATTCTAAATGATGAACCATCTTAGTCGGTTCCTAAAACACCACATGAGTTGTGGATTGAGCAAAAGCCTAGCTTACAACACTTAAGGATAATTTGATGTTCTGCATAGTGTTAAAAGGAAAGACAGAAAAGATAGTGTCCCATTCAGAAACATGCACATTTTTAAGGTATCCAAAAAGAACAAAAGGATATAATTTCTATAGCCCTTCAGATCTTAAAGTATTTGTTTCAACAAATGCTAAATTTCTAGAAGAGGATTATAAGAAAAAATTTATGCCAAAAAGTAGAATTGTCCTGAATGAGCTTTCAGGAGACTCAATTCCACAAGAGGTTTCACAACCTACCAATATAATATCAACAATCTACCATTTCTCATTGTACTGGGAGGGTTAGCAGACAACCCGAGAGATACATCGGTCTAGGAGAATCAATATAGAATCTTCCGAATGATGATGATCCCTACACGTACAAGGAAGTCATGGAAGATGTTGATTGTTACCATCAGCAAAATGCAACATAATCCATTGAATCTATGTTCAAAAATAAAGTCCGGTCTCTTATGGACTTGCCTAAAGGGATAAAACCCATTGTGTGCAAATGGGTATACAAAAGGAAGAGATGAATGGATGGAAAGGTGGAAACTTTTAAAGCTAGATTGGTAGATTAAAGTTACACACAGAAGGAAGATATCGATTATAAGGAAACCATCTCTCATGTGGCCATGTTTAAATCCTTTAGGATACTCTTATCCATTGCGGCATCTCTAGGCCTAGAGATTTGGCAAATGGACATCAAGACTACTTTCCTTAACGGAAGTCTTGACGAAAACATCTATATGATACAGCCAGAAGGATTCATTGAAAAAGGCCAACAGGAAAGGGTATGCAAGTTACAAAGATCCATATATGGATTGAAGGAAGCATCCAGATCCTATAACATAAGGTTCAATAAAGTTTTGGATTTATTTAAAACCTTGATGAACTCTTTGTATACAAAAGGATTAAATACGACAAGTTGGTTTTCCTAGTTCCTTACGATGATGATTTATTACTCATCGGAAAGGATACAGGTGTATTGACATCAGTAAAAGAATGGTTAGAAAAACAATTTGATATAAAGGACTTAGGAGAAGCAAGTTATATTCTTGATATCCAAGTCATAATGGATAGAAAGAATAGAATGATTGCCTTATCCCATGCTTCATATATAGATGAAATCTTACCTAGTTTTTCTATTTAAGATTCTAAGAAAGGTATGTTACCTCTTAGACATGGAATCGAACTTTCTAAGGAACAAGTTCCTAAGAATCAGCATGACGAATAATTCATGAGTAAGGATCCCTATGGCTCGGCAGTTGCGAGTCTCACGTATGAAATACTCTACACTAGACCAGATATTTGATTTCCGTTGGAAAAAATATTAGGTTTCAATCGATACCTGGTCCTGATCAATGGACGACAGTCAAGCATGTTTTCAAGAATATTAGGAGAATGAGAGATTATATGCTTGTATACTCTGTAGGGGATTTAATTCCCGTTGGGTATTTAGATTCCTATTTCCAATTAGATTTTGACTCCAAAAGATCAACATCAGGATCTGTGTTTACACTTAGAAGAGCGGCAGTCATATGGAAGAGGATCAAGCAATCTTGTATTGTTGATTCCACTTTGGAAGTTGAGTATGTTGCCGCATACGAGGCTGCTAAAGAGGTTGTCTGGCTTTGCCAATTATTGATTGACTTGGAAGTGGTTTCTGATGCGAATAAGTAGATCACTATGTATCGTGACAATAATGGAGCAGTGGCAAATTCAAGAGAACCAAGAAGTCATAACATAGGGAAACACACTGAAAAAAAGTATCATCTTTTAAGGGAAATTGTGCGTAAGAGGGACGTGACGATAATCAGATCACGTCAGTAGAAAATCTAGTAGATCCTTTCACAATGGCACTTCCATAAAAGAGTTTTGATAGGCAGGTGGAAAATATGGGGATAAGAGATATGACACATTTGCTATAGAGCAAGTGGGAGATCGTTGGGATTACGCTCGATAGCAAGAGTGTAATAATGTATTTGACAATCTTTTCATATTAATAAAAGTGATTTCTTGTTTAACAAATCTTATAGCATTTATAGTTTTATTATTATAATTGTCTAAAGTAAATAATCATAAGGTCAAAAGACTATGAGAAAAGAAGGATTGTTCGTGCATCTAGATATGTATGAGGTAGACACAATTCTTTAGTTAGTCTTGAACAATATTCACAACTTGAGATAAAGGTTGGGAACCTTTATCTTGTTAAAGTTATAGACTCTTTTGCTAGCTTTAGATTAGGATCAAATGTGTAATGATGAGTCCAAATTCAACGAAGTGTGGTGTATTTGGGCAACGGAATCTAGTTCACAATGTGCAGTGAAAGGATCACGGTGAGATACTTTATCTAGAACAGCCAAGGGATAAAAGTTTTCACTTGAAGACAATCAAAAAGTCTATCTCAATCCTTAGATAAATAATGGACTTATGGTTGTAAGTGTTATCATTTAAGCTATCAATGAGTACGATTATATAGCATAGTCTATCCTCGTTAGTTTGGTGGTATTCATTTTTTAATCGAAAGAGGTCTTCATTTATAAATATGGACATTGTGGTTCCATTTATTAAATGAGAGTATAATATCATCATATGGACATTTTTAGGTATTGGATATTAAATCTTAACATTAAGTTTTCAAAATTGTCTATTGAAATATGGCTTCTAGACAAGTCAAAATATCCAAGTTCAAAATGTGGTCGTATGAGTAAATATGGTAACTTGGAGAGCCATAGGCGGTCTATGAGTTCTTTGCGATTACTGATATTCTTCATGAGGATACACTATCTCCATTAAGATTGTCTAGGGTATGAATGAGCAATATTAACTTATTCTATCATTATTTAAGAGTTCAATTTTAGTTCTTTAGTGGAATGAACTAAAATTAATAGATTGGACATAAGTGAATCATTTGTTGATTGTGATTAGGTTATGTCTATTGGAGCTTAAATTCAGATAGCCAGCCAAGATCCCCAATTCACACAAACTTGCATGGATCACTTGATATATTCTACCAGACAAATATATGGGTCCATTTAGAATTGTATTAAGGCATGTGGACTTGCTTCTTTTTGTAAGAATGGGTCTAGTTCACATGTGGACCTTTTTTTAAAGTCTAATGGATTTAAATAAACAGGAAAAGCAATATTTGGCCCATATTTGTATGGCTTGGGCGGAAAGGGACTATATAATAGCCTTATATATTATTTTTTAAATTATTTTTTATTTAATTAAATGAAAATTAATTAATTATTTCTTTAATTAAAAGTCAAAATCTTTTTCCTAGTAGAAGATGGTCTCATAGAGTCATGTTATTGTTTGTAATATGATAAGTATCAAATACTATATTTGATAAGTAGATAAATAATAGGAATTTAATTATCTAGTCAAATTATGAAGTATTCATTTTCTATTAGGACTCTAATTGACAATTGGTCAAAGTAGAAAGTTTTTTATTTAGTCACAATTTAATTATGTTCAATAATTGATTATTGAATAAAGACACATTTGACTTGGATTAGGAGTCTTGGTGTGGAAAAGAAACCTTTTTTTGAAAATGATTCTTTGTCACCAAGTAAATCCACCTAGAGAAAAGATTCTTGCCCACCAAGTAAATTCTCTTTTTGGAGAGGATTTGTATACCTATATATACACCTAGTGAATTCGGCCAAGCATAGATTTTATGTTGAAAATTTCGGCCAAGCTAGAGAATTTTGAGAGAGAAAAAAAATTAGTTTTTGCTCTAGACGAAATTCGGCCAACACATAGATATTGTGTATTGAATTCGACCATGGAGGAGAGAAAAGGTGAACATTTTTTGTTTTTGATAGTGCAATAGTATCTTTTACATCAAAAGGGTTTTATGTACAAAAATTGAATCGGGTTCACGTGAGTTTCAATCAAATATTTTGATAATTCACAAGTGACCGAACGTTCTTGGGTTTTCACTTGAAGGATTATTGTGACTAACAAAAGAAAGAGATTTTCTTTGTTTTCATTATCAGGTATACAATTTAAAGAAAGGGAGCTCACACTCCTAGGTGATTCACACTCGTGATTGGATTGGAAGATCTTACAGAATCAATCCGGTGCTTGTTCAATCACTACGAGAAAAAGGTACGATACTTTTAATATACGTTGATTAATCTAGGGTTATGGTTCTTTGTTTTAAAATGAATTTTTTTAAAAGATACCAAACCCTAATTTTGAACCGATTTTTCCCTACATAAGATACACCAATTCCTTATGTGGTTTAGAGAAGGGGATGAATTACCTTAGTTAGAAACCCAGGGTGTTACTGCCAACAGATTGTGGCAAAATTTTATGCAAGCATGGCACCTAATGATGTCCAGTGGATTAGCCCAGTCTTAGTCCAGAGAGTTGAGGTATATATAAACAACAATGTCATCAATGAGTACAATGGGACCGAACTCCCTGATGATCCTGAAGTATTAGGCAGAATAAGAGAGATGGTGACTTAGGACGAAGCCTTTGCCAAAAAGCATATTGACTTTGCAAAAGAGTTGGTGATACACCTTACGGGTTTTGGGTTGCTCCAGCATATCATATGAAGCACTCCAATCTAAAGCTAGAACTTAGGTCATGGAACATATTTATATCTAACTCATTGAGACCCAGGTCACACAGGACCACTGTCCATTTCGAGGTGGCCAATTTCCTCCACGGTATTCAAAACAATCACCCAATTGTTGGGATTATGCTCGATAGCAAGAGTGTAATAATGTAATTGACAATTTTTTCATATTAATAAAGTGATTTCTAGTTTAAAAAATCTTATAGCATTTATAGTTTAATTATTATAATTGTTAAAAGTTAATAATCATAACGTCAAAAGACTATGAGAAAAGAAGAATTGTTCATACATCTAGATATGTATAAGGCAGACACAATTCCTTAGTTAGTCTTGAATAATATTCACAACTTAAGATAAAGGTTGGGTGCCTTTCTCGTGTTAAAGTTGTAGATTCTTTTGCTAGCATTTGAGTGGGATCAAATGTGTTATGATAAGTCTAAAATCATTATAGTGTGGTGTCGTTGAGCAAAAGAATCTAGTGCACTGGGTGTATTGAATTGGATCACAATGACATACTTTATCTAGAAACGTCAATGGATAAAAGTTTCATTCGAAGACAATCGGAGAGTCTATCTTAATCCTGAGATAAATGATGGACTTATGGTTGCAAGTGTTATCATTTGAGTTGTGAATGAGTACGATTATATAGCATAGTCTATCCTCGTTAGTTTGGTGGTTTTCATTTGTTAATCGATAGAGGACTTCATTTACAGATATGGACATCGTGGCTCCATTTATTAAATGAGAGTAGAATATCATCATATAGATGTTTTGAGGTATTGGATATTAAATCTTAACGTTAAGTTTTCAATGGTGTCTATTGAAACATGGCTTCTGGACAAGACAATATATCCAAGTTCAAAATGTTGTCATATGAGTAAATATGGTAACTTGGAGAGCTATAGGCGATATATGAGCTCTTGGCGATTACTGGTATTCTTCACGAGGATACACTTTCTCCAATATGGTTGTCTAGGGTATGAATGAGTAACATCAACTTATTCTATCATTATTTAAGAGTTCAATTTTAGTTCTTCAGTAGAATGAACTAAAATTAAATAGATCGGACCTAAGTAATCATTTGTTGATTGTGATTAGGTTGTGTCTATTGGAGCTTAAATTTAGATAGCCCGCCAAGATCCCCAATGCACACAAACTTGCATGGATCACTTGAAATATTCTACTTGACCATTTTAGGGGTCCATCTAGAATTGTATTGAGGCATGTGGACTTGTTTCTTTTTGTAAGAATGGGTCTAGTTCACATGTGGACTTTTTATAAAGGTCAAATGGATTTAATAAAATAAGAAATTAATATGCTGGCCCATATATATGGTTTGGGCAGCAAGGCTATTTAGAATAGCTTAATTATATTATTTTTATTTTATTTTTTAATTAAATGGAAATTAATTAATTTGTTGATTAATTAATTATTTAATTAATAGTCAAAATCTTTTTCCTAGTAGGAGATGGTCTCCTAAAATTATACTATTGTTGGTAGTATAATTAATGTTAAAGACTATATTTGATAAGTAGATAAATAAAAGAAATTATTTATCTAATCAAATTAGGAAGTCTTTAATATGGTTACAAATACACTAATGAGTTGGATTAGGAGTATTGGTGTAGGAAAGAATTCTTTTTGGAAAAAGATTCTAAATCTACCTAAGGGAAATTCTTCTTTGAAAATGACTCTTAACAACAAAGTAAATCCACCTAAGGAAAGGATTTTTGCCAACCAAGTAAATCCTTCTTAGGAAGGGATTTGTAATCCTATATATATCCCCTTGTGAATTTTGGCCAACCCTAAGCATTCTATGATGAAAATTTTGGCCATGCTAGGTAATTTTCAAGAGAGAATTTGGCCTAGCAAGAGAGAATTTTGAGGGAGAAAAATTTAGTTTTTGCTCTTGACAAAATTCGGTCAACTCATAGATAAAGGGTGTAGAATTCGGACAAGGAGAAAAGAGAAAAAGATAACATTTTTGTTTTTGATAGTACACTAGTATCCTTTACATCAAAAGGGTTTTGTGTACAAAATCAAATCGGGTTCACGTGAGTTTCAATCAATTAGATTGATAATTCACAAGTGACCGGACGTTCTTGGATTTTTCTCTTGGAGGATAATTGTAACTAACAAAGAAAATGATTTTGTTTGTTTCCATCCTCAGGTTTACAATTAAAGAAAGGGAACCCACACTCCTAGGTGATTCACGTTCGTGATTGGATTGGAAGATCTTACGGATATAAATTCGGCGCTTGTTCAATAGTCATGAAAAAAAAGGTACGATACTTTTTATATACATCAATTAATCTAGGGTTAAGGTTCTTGTTATTAAAAGGGAAAATTTTTATTTATACGCAAACCCTGATTTTAATAAATTTTCTCATGCTTCCGTTGCACGTGGTTTTTTCCCTACACCAATAGGGGTAGCCTTACTAGATCAAAGATATTGGGATTTAGGCGTTTAAGGGTTGATAGGCAACCATTTATTTTCCCTTGCTTGATCACCGGTTTGCATTTAAGAGCATGTGTCAATTTTGGAAACGCTCCACGGTATTGGCCCCTAGATGACATCAGTGTGAATACTTGGAACAGTTTGAATGAGAGTGACCTCTTAAGCAACAAGAGGAAGACTTTTTTACCAAGTGCCAGAGTTTTTTTACCAAGTGCCCAAACTTTTTTACCAAGTGCCAGAGTTTTCTGTTTAACTTGGTAAAAAAGCTCGAACAAAGTTAAAAAAACCTAGGGCACTTGACAAAAAAGCTCGAACCCATTAAAAAAAGCTCTGGCACTTGGTAAAAAAGCTCGATTCGAGCTTTTTTGCCAAGTGCCTGAGCTTTTTTTTACTGGGTTCGAGCCTTTTTGTCAAGTGCCCGAGCTTTTTTTTAACTTAGTAAAAAAGCTCGGGCACTTGACAAAAATGCTCGAACCCATCATAAAAAACTCAGGCACTTGGCAAAAAAGCTCGATTCGAATTTTTTACCGAGTGCCCGAACTTTTTTATAACTTGGTAAAAAAACTAGAACAAATTAAAAAAAAACTCGGACACTTGACAAAAAAGCTCGAACCCGTTAAAAAAAGCTCGGGCACTTGGCAAAGAAGCTCGATTCGAGTTTTTTTACCAAGTGCTCGAGTTTTTTTACCAAGTGTCCGAGTTTTTTTTTTACTTGCTAAAAAAGCTCGAACAAAGTAAAAAAAGGCCCGGGCACTTGACAAAGAAGCTCGAACCATTAAAAAAAGGTAAGGCAATTGGCAAAAAAGCTCGATTCGAGCTTTTTTCCCAAGTGCCTGAGCTTTTTTTTACTGGTTTTCAGCTTTTTCGTCAAGTGCCCAAGTTTTTTTGAACTAGGTAAAAAAGCTCGAACAAAGTAAAAAAAAGCTCGGGCACTTGATAAAAAAGCTCGAACCTATCATAAAAAGCTCGGACACTTGACAAAAAAACTCGATTCGAGTTTTTTTACCAAGTGCCCGAGCTTTTTTTTAACTTGGTAAAAAAACTAGAACAAAGTAAAAAAAAGCTCGGACACTTGACAAAAAAGTTCAAACCCATTAAAAAAAGCTCGGGCACTTGGCCTAAAAGCTCGATTGGAGCTTTTTTGCCAAGTGTCCGAGCTTTTTTTTACTGGGTTCGAGCTTTTTTGCCAAGTTCCCGAGTTTTTTTTTAACTTGATAAAAAGCTCAAACAAAGTAAAAAAAAACTCGGGCACTTGACAAAAAAGCTCGAACCCATTAATAAAAGCTCGGACACTTAGTAAAAAAGCTCGATTCGAGTTTTTTTACCAAGTGCCCAAACTTTTTTACCAAGTGCCAGAGTTTTCTTTTTAACTTGGTAAAAAAGCTCGAACAAAGTTAAAAAAAGCTCGGGCACTTGACAAAAAAGCTCGAACCCATTAAAAAAAACTCTGGCACTTGGTAAAAAAGCTCGATTCGAGCTTTTTTGCCAAGTGCCTGAGCTTTTTTTTACTGGGTTCGAGCCTTTCTGTCAAGTGCTCGAGCTTTTTTTGAACTTAGTAAAAAAGCTCGGGCACTTGACAAAAATGGTCGAACCCATCATAAAAAACTCAGGCACTTGACAAAAAAGCTCGATTCGAATTTTTTACCGAGTGCCCGAGTTTTTTTTTAACTTGGTAAAATAACTAGAACAAATTTAAAAAAAACTCGGACACTTGACAAAAAAGCTCGAACCCATAAAAAAAGCTCGGGCACTTGGCAAAAAAGCTCGAATCGAGTTTTTTTTCCAAGTGTCCGAGCTTGTTTTTACTGGGTTCGAGCTTTTTTACCAAGTTCCCGAGTTTTTTTTTTTAACTTGGGAAAAATGCTCGAACAAAGCAAAAAAAAGCTCGGGCACTTGACAAAAAAGCTCGAACCCATTAAAAATTGCTCAAGCACTTGGTTAAAAAGCTCGATTCGAGTTTTTTTGCCAAGTGCCTAACCTTTTTTTTACTGGGTTCGAGCTTTTTTGTCAAGTTCCCGAGCTTTATTTTAACTTGGAAAAAAGCTCGAACAATGTAAAAAAAAACTCGGGCACTTGACAAAAAAGCTCGAACCCATTATAAAAAGCTCGGGTACTTGGTAAAAACGCTCGATTCGAGTTTTTTTACCACGTGCCCTAGCTTTTTTACCAAATGCCTGAGCTTCCTTTTAACTTGGTAAAAAAACTCGAACAAAGTAAAAAAAAACTTGGACACTTGACAAAAAAGCTCGAACCCATTAAAAAAAGCTCGGGCACTTGACAAAAAAACTCGATTCGAGCTTTTTCATGAAGTGCCTGAGCTTTTTTTTACTGGGTTCGACCTTTTTTACCCAGTGCCCCAGCTTTTTTTTAACTTGGTAAAAAAACTAGAACAAATTAAAAAAAAAGCTCGGACACTTGACAAAAATGCTCAAACCTATTAAAAAAAGCTCGGGCACTTATCAAAAACGCTTGATTCGAGTTTTTAGACCAAGTGCCCGAGCTTTCTTTTAACTTGGTAAAAAAGCTCGAACAATGTATAAAAAATCTCGGGCACTTGACAAAAAATCTCGCGCCCATTATAAAAAGCTCGGGCACTTATCCAAAACGCTCGATTCGAGTTTTTTACCAAGTGCCGGAGCTTCTTTACCAAGTGCCCGAGCTTTCTCTTAACTTGGTAAAAAAGCTCGAACAATGTATAAAAAAGCTCGGGCACTTGATAAAAAAGCTCGAGCCCATTATAAAAAGCTCGGGTACTTGGCAAAAACGATCGATACGAGTTTTTTTACCAAGTGCCCGAGCTTTCTTTTAACTTGGTAAAAAAACTCGAAAAAAGTAAAAAAAAGCTTGGACACTTGACAAAAAAGCTTGAACCCACTAAAAAAAGATCAGGCACTTGGTAAAAAATCTCGATTCGAGCTTTTTTGTGAAGTGCCATAGCTTTTTTTTACTGTGTTCGAGTTTTTTTACCAAGTGCCTGAGCTTTTTTACCAAGTGCCCGAGCTTTTTTTTAACTTGGTAAAAAATCTAGAACAAAGTTAAAAAAAGCTCGGACACTTGACAAAAAGCTCGAACCCATTAAAAAGAGTCTGGGCACTTGGTAAAAAAGCTCGATTCGAGATTTTTTGCCAAGTGCCTGAGCTTTTTTTTACTGGGTTCGAGCTTTTTTACCAAGTTCCCGAGCTTTTTTTTAACTTTGTAAAAAATCTCGAACAAAGTATAAAAAAGCTCGGGCACTTGACGAAAAAGCTCGAACTCATTAAAAAATCTCGGGCATTTGGCAAAAAAGCTCGATTCGAGCTTTTTTGCCATGTGCCTGAGCTTTTTTTTACTGGGTTCGAGTTTTTTTACCAAGTTCCCCGAGCATTTTTTTAACTTGGTAAAAAACCTCGAACAAAGTAAAAAAAAGCTCGTGCACTTGACAAAAAAGCTCGAACCCATTGAAAAAATCGAGCTTTTTTGTCAAGTGCCTAAGCTTTTTTTTACTAGGTTCAAGCTTTTTTTTATGTGCCTGAGCTTTTTTTTAACTTGGAAAAAAACTCGAACCAAGTAAAAAAAAAGCTCGGATACTTGACAAAAAAGCTTGAACCCATTAAAAAAAGCTCGGGCACTTGGCAAAAAAACTCAATTCAAGCTTTTTGGCCAAGTGCCTGAGCTTTTTTTTACTGGGTTCGAGCTTTTTTACTAAGTTTCCGAGTTTTTTTTAACTTGGTAAAAAAGCTCAAACAAAGTAAAAAAATGCTCGGGTACTCGACAAAAAAGCTCGAACCCATTATAAAAAGCTCGGCCACTTGGCAAATAAGCTTGAATGCCCGAGCTTTTTTTTTACTTGGTAAAAAAGCTCGGGCACTTGGCAAAAAAGCTCGAACCCTTTAGAAAAAAGCTCGGGCACTTGGTAAAAAAACTCGAACCCATTAAAAAAAAAACTCGAGTTTTAGGTACCTCAAAGATCAAGCTTCAATGTTTTGAATGTGGAGGCTATGGTCATATCTCCACGAATTGTGGAAACTCAAAGTGCAAGAGTCAAAGAGGAAAATCAAAGACCCACTCTTGTAGTGAAAGTGAAGAAAGCTCTTCGAATTCCGATGGATGTGAAAGGAATCACATCGCCTTGTACGCTTTACATGATGACAACGCTAAAGCGGCCATAAGACATCCATCACTCAAGGTCGACATTGAAGAAGCTAGTTTAGATGATGATTGCCACGAGAGCACAAGTGGTAGAAGCTTTGATAAAGAAAGTTCAAGCTCCAAGAACTTGAGTGATGAAGGGTTTGGTTATGAAGACTTCATTAAAAGTCTTCGAAGGTCCTTGAAAAAGAAAAATCAAGAAATCAAGAAGTTGAAGAAGGAAAACCTTCAACTAAGGAACTTGTTAGATGACTCCTTGAAGATGGACATGGTTGAAGTGTCAAAATATAAGAAGAAGATTGAAGATTGCCATCAAAGGATAAAGGCAATGAAGGACGGACTTACCAACAAAGACAATTCCTTGAAGATTATCAATGATAAAGAGATGAGGTTCCTTGAAGAATTGAAGAAGGTCAAGGTTAAACAACCTCAAGCTCAAGGCAAAAGGAAAGCTTCACCTCTATAACATCTGAGGATGAAGATTGATCTTGAAGATTCATCCAAGAATGGCCAAGTGAAGATGCCAATGAAGAATGGAGCTAATTCTCAACAACCAAGATCTCCTCCTCCAACCTTTGCTCAACCAAGGAGGCAAGCCAAACAAGTTCAACCAAGGAAGCAATCTCCTCCAATTTATCAACAGAGAAGGAGTGAACCAATACAATACCAAAAGAAAGCTCAAATACATGGGAAAGCACCATTGTCCTCATAAAGGAACGGTATGACCCCTCATTTTATTCCTTCATGCCATTTTTATGGTGTTGTTGGTCATATTAGACCATATTGCTTCAAGTACATTAACATATGTAGAACTAAGAACATGATTGAAAGAAAGAGGGCTAGATCCAATATGCATGTGCCTAGTAAATCTAGTGTCAATGATCCTAGGAGTAATATGATGATCTTGACCACTAGGAATGACAATGTGTCACCTAAGTGGATTAGAAAAGATGAACTCACATGCCATTGTGCTAAAAGTTCACCCATAGGTTTAACTAGATCCAATGGACTTGGTAAGTCTATAGGGACTCATATCCCCTCTTGACTTGATTTTATTGATCCCATATGGGGAGCTCAAACAAAGAGAGCATATTGGCATTGCATTGTGCTTATGATAATATTTATGATCCTTTATTAATTACTTGAGCTGATTGGTTGTACATATATTTTTTTAATAAGTGTGTAACTTTGCTTAACATGCAATCCATGTCTTATTTATGACCAAACATGCATTTTTGGACTAGGAGAATTGATTGGGAAGTACATTTTGAATGACCTAGAATTGATCTCCATGACATGTTGATTATTTCTATGACATGCTTTAAATTGATATGCATGATGAGATATTTTGAATTCTCTAAAATGAATACAAAAATTTGTGTGTAAAAGCAATTTTAAGACTTCAATCAATAAGGATCTTGTATCCATTTCAAGGATTTTACAATCCAAAAATCTCTCTCTCTTTACTTGTCGAACAAGACTACTATTATACGGGCATTCCACCCAGAAAAATCAGATAGGGCGCAATAGTCGCTCATGCCTTGTTTTGCTTGTAAAGTTTGATATAGTTGCTCTTATTTGAGTTTATCTTGAAACTATATCTTGCTTATTCCATGACAAAGGGTGAAATCGGTTTGAATTCATCTTGGAAACCTTTGTTATTTTGCTTTGCCATATACCATGCTTTTGATCTTGAATACAACTTGTCTTGTATGCAAAGCATTTGTTCACACAATTTTCATGGAATAAAACTCCTTGATTCTCTTTTCTTAATTGAGTTGCATAAATTTGCTTTATATGATTATGCATATGTATTTTGCCATAAGCTCTCCTTGTTAATGCTTCCTAAGGGGATACTTTTTTGTCTATCTCATCACAAAAATGGGGAGTAGTGTGGATTTAGGGGGAGTTGAGAGCGACATGTTTTGGGGAGTTGACCTATTTAGGGGGAGCATTTGCATTTGCATTGTTGATGCATGTTGCTTGTTTTTATTGTATACAAATTGCTCCTGATTTAATTTATTTGATCACTTCACATACACTTGTCTTGGAAAGTGTAGTTACTTTGCTTTGTAGGGATGGTCATTCTACAAGAGATAGAAGATTTGAAGATCTAGACTTAGGTTTCTCTTTGTAATGTATAATGTGTTTGTTGACCCCTTGTCATTTAGTTTGTTTATTGGTGAGGATGAATTGTGAGTGGTGGTTTGTCACGAAAGAGCCAAAGGGGGAGATTGTAAGTTAGTCGGTTTTTGATTGGCTTATTTCGATTGACAAACCACATTTGGGGATTAAAATGTAAGGGTAGTTTAGGCCGCCTTTGTCCGTGACCAAGCTCAAGCTTATAAGGTATATAACTTGGTTAACTTTTTGAAGAGATTTAGTTGCACACACACACTTACATGAATTTGTATTGACATGCTTTTATTCCTTGTTACTCATGTGTTCATTCCTTCACAATGATACTTGCACTTCATTTCTAGATTTAAGTGTGGTTTTGTGTGGTGTGCTTTGGTTGTGTCCACGTTTGCACAATGGTGTGCTTGTCTTAACGTGTTGAGTGACCATTTGAGAAGGTCTCATTCTTCTCTTGGTTTGGTTATATTGAGTATGGTGTCTAGTTTCAAAAGAGTGTATTTCAATGATTTAAATGTTTATCAAAACTGACATTTATATGGTCTTGTGACCATATCTTTCTATACAATGTTTAAAGTCGAGTTTTGAAAATTTCTGTACAAACTAGACACCCATACCTTTCCAACGGTATATTATTCGTGATATTTCATGACCGTTTGGATTGGTTTTAAAATCTCCAAAGTGACAACAAAAACAGGGCATCTCTGTTTTTATCCCTTTCTGACCTTTGGTCACTCAAATGATCATAACTTTTTCTACAGAAGTCCAAATCTTGTTTTATAAATTGAATTATAAATTATACTTCCATACCTTTCCAACGGTTTATTATAAGAAAGGTTTGGATGTCGTTTGGTCATGTTTTGGGTCGCTCAAATATCGAGATTTTGTGTTGTCGCGGCTGCGCCGGTCTGGACAGTAGGTGTGTGCTGGTGTGACGCTTGTCGACTAGCGCACTGAGTAATATTCTGGGCATTTTCAAAACGATGTAGTTTTGTTCTAGGGCTCATATTTATATGCCATCTTCTTTCTCACTCGTTTTTTAGAGCTTAAAAACCCTATCTTAGTGTGAGATAAGATTTCTTAGTTTGTTCTAAAAACCCTATTTTAGAACACTTCTTGACTCAACCAACCTTCAATCCATGAACATCTAGCATCATTCTTCATCATTCAAGCATGGATTCTCTTGTTTGTGTTTGACTAGGTAATCTCTACATGCCCTAGAATCTCTTGTTCCATTCTAATGACATGTATTCCTAGGTTTAGCAATTATTGTTGATTAAATGCATGTTGTTGAGTTTAATTGCATTTATAACATGCTTGGATTGTTGATTGTTGGTTGAGAGTTATATTTTGCGATAGCTAGGATTTGTGACCATTTTGCCCTTCTAGCTAAATCTCTATGCTTTGCATTTAGATATTGTTTAGGTCATATTGATTGCATTTTGATGATTGCATTTTATGGCCATGCCATGCTTAATGACAACATATGTGGAAATGGCTTTGTTTGATAACTAGGATATAATGTTGCATAACTATATCTAGTTAAGTCTTTATGAACATTCATTAAGACATTGATATCTAGGAATTGTACTTAGTGACATTCTTAAATTCCTAGATAAGCATTTAGTGTTGCCTAGCATTACTTGCATGTTTGAATATTTTATCATATTCACTTAGATTGTGTTTGACTCTTCTTTGAGGTTAAGTCTTGTGACTAATTGGTTAGTGTACAAGCATGTTGATCAAGAATCACTATTAAGGCCCGTTGGGTAGAGTAAAAGGGTTAGTAACTTGAGGGTGTGACAAGAGGTCAACCTAGGTTGTAAACTTTCATTTAATAGTGGATTTGAGGATCGAGTGTGGCGCACATATCATCCCGTGGTTTTTCCCATTTGGAGGGTTCCCACGTAAATATTATGTGTTGTTATTGTTTTAAGCATAATTGGGTTTATTGAATGCTTGTTTATTCGGGGTAATTTATGTTAATATTGATTAATAGAAAAATTGGAAATTGACTTGATTAAAACCTATTCACCCCCCCCCCCTCTAGGTATAGACACACACGTTTTTAGAGAACTTTCAATTTGATATGTGAATGGGACATCCAACTATAGGATATGGTACTCTTTTGACACTAATGCTAGTTTAGTTGGCTTTAGTGATGTAGATTGGGCTGGTAATTGTTATGACAGGAAGAGTACATCGGGCGATTGCTTCTTCCTAGAGAACATTCTTGTGTCATGGTTTTGCAAGAAGCAAAATTCCATATCATTATCCACAGCCGATCTCGAGTATATAGTCGCTGGGAGTGCTTGCACACAACTCCTATGGATTAAGCAAATGCTTGTGGATTATGGTTTTGAGCAAGATACTCTAACCCTTTACTGTGACAACATGAGTGCCATTAATATTTTAAAAAATTCTGTCCAACATTCTAGAACCAAGCATATTGACATTAGACATCTTTTCATTAGAGAACTAGTTGAGAGCAAATGCATTGCACTTGAACATGTGGGAACAAATGATCAACTAGCGGATTTGTTTACAAAACCATTAGATTCAACTAAGTTTAAATCTCTTAGTAAGTCTAATGGGATTTGTCATATGCATTGATGAGTTTTGGTTGTTGACCCCATTATAGGGAGCTCAAGCAAAGAGAGCAAACTTGCATTCTTATAAGCAAATCATTGTTCAATTTTATGCTCTTTAATTAATTACTTGAGTATCTTGGATGCATATATTATTATATGAATTTTTATTCAATAAGTGTGCCTTTGCCTTATTTGAAATGCATGTCTCATTTGTGTTCAAACATGTATTTTTGGACTAGGAAATTTGATTGGGAAGTACATTTGATTGACCCAAAGTTTATCTCCATGTTTATGAAAACTTGATCTTGACATGCTTAAATTGTTATGCATGATGAATTTATTAAATGCTTAAAAATGATTGCAAATTTGTGTGAGAGTGACTTTTGAGACTTCAATCAATAAGGATATTGTATCCATTTTAAGGATTTCACAATCCAATAGTCTCTCTCACTTTCCTTGTTGAACAAGGATACTATCATACAAACATTTCACCAGGAAAAATCTAAAAGGGCACAATAGTCACTCATGTCTTGTTTAACTTGTAAAGCTTGATAGTTGCTTTTATTTTTTTTGTTAAACTATATCTTGTTTTCCATTGATAAATTGGTGCAAATTGGTTTGACTTTTCTTGGAACCTCATGTGCTATTTTTCTTTGACAAATACCATGCTTTTGGAAGTTGATTTTACATGTATTTCATTCAAGGCAATCTTTTCACACATGTTCCAATAAATAAAATTTCCATGAATTTCACTCTCTCTTAATTAAATTGCATAAAGTTGTTGTATATGATTATGCATTTACATTGCAAATATCTCTTTTTACTAAAGCGTCCCGGTTGGGGAATACTTCTTCGCCTATCTTGTGACAAAAAAGGGGAGTAAGTTGGATTTAGGGGGAGTTTGTGTTGCTTTTGCATATAAGGGGAGAATGTCGTTTTTAGGGGGAGTTGACTTCGTGTTGTTAGCTTGTGTGCTTTGTTGATTGCATGTTATCTATTTCTAATTCATGCAAATTGTGCTTGTTTTTATTTATCTTGATCCCTCTCATACACTTGTCTTGGAAAGTGTAGTTCTTTGTTTTGTAGGGATGATCATTCTACAAGAGATGGAAGATTTGAAGATTTAGCTTTAGGTATCTCTTGTAAAATAAAATGTATTTGTTGACCTCTTGTTGTTTCTTTTAGTTGTGAGGATACTTTGTGAGTGAGTGGTTTTGTCACGAAATAGCCAAATGGGGAGTTTGTAAGTTCCTAGGTGTTTGATTGACTTAGTTCGTTGACAACCACATTTGGGGATCAATATGTAAGGGTAGTTTAAGGCATCATTGTTCTTAACCAAGCTCAAGCATCAAAGGTAAAATCACTTGCTTAACTTTCATTGAAGAGGTATTAGTGCACACACACACTCATGCATTTTCCTTTAATTATCTTGCATGCATGCTTATTTGTCCTCTTGTGTGCCTTGTGTGTCTTAATTCTTGCTTAAGTGTTGAATGCATTTTTTCTGCCTTAAAAAGAGGATTTTTTCCTCTGGTCCGCGGTTTAGACTGCTCTCTATATAGAGCCTACGTAGTGGTCTGCAGAGTGGTGTTTACCAGAGGCTGCACGCTGTGGCTACCACGGCCTGTGCTTGTTGCATGCACCGAGGTCTCTGAAATGAAGTTTCACAGGTGTTGCACATTGTTCGGACCGTAGTCTGTGCACTGCATGCACAATGTCCTACAGAGCGGTGTTGTCCAGGAGATACATCGCTCTCTGTGCCGTGGTCTTGACACTTTCCTGTACCGCGGTACAACCAGCAGTCTTGACCGGATTTGATCGCCTTTCGTCCAAAACGATGTCACTTTGTGTAGGGCACCATATATATCTTCTCTTCTCTTTGGTTTTCAAGAGTCCACGGAGCCATCTTTGTGTGACCTAGATTTTCTAGAGAGAGAGGGACTCATAAACACTTATTTTTACTCAACCCAACTTCATCTCATGATTATCTAACTTCATTCTAGGATCATCTAAGCATGGAGCATCATCTTCTTCTTGACTAGGTAACTTCTACATGCTCTATACTTTATAATTTCATTACTATGACATGTATACCTAGGGTTTTAGTCCTTATTGCATATTAAATGCTTGCTTGTATGTTTAATTGCTTTTATGACATGCTTGTGATTGATGGTTGGTTGAGAGGTATTGATTTGTGATAGATAGAATTTAGGACGGTTTTACCCTTCTAGCTAATTCTTCTTGCCTTTGCATTTAGAACATTGATATCTAGGATTTGCTTTAATTGTCATTATTAATCCTAGATAAGCATGAATGTCTTGACCTAGCATTTTTGCATATAGAATATTCTTGCATATTCACTTAGGTTGCCATTATCTTCTCATTGTTGATTAAGCTTGTGGCTATGTGATTAGTGCACAATGTTGGTTAAAATGGTTAGTAACTGGAGGGTTAGACGGGAGGTCAACCTAGGTTGTAAACTTTCTCTCAATAGTGGATTTTGAGGATCGAGTGTGGCACACTGAACAACCTGTGGTTTTTCCCATTTGGAGGGTTTCAACGTATATATTGCGTGTTGTTATTATTTCATGTTTGTTGTCTTTTTTTTGAACACTTAGTAGAATGGGGTAGAATTGACAATATTGATTAATTCACAAAATTGCTAATCTATCAAACTAAATCTTATTCAACCCCCTTCCCCTTTCTAGGTTATAGACACACACTTTCTATGGAATTTCATAGGATTTACTTGGTGGGCAATAATCCTCTTTCTAGGAGAATTTACTTGGTGATCAAGAATCCTCTTTCAAAGAAGATTTTTTTTCCACACCAAGACTCCTAATCCAACTCATTAGTGTATCTATTCAATAACCAATTATTGAATATAAATTAATCTGTGGCTATATCAAAACTTCCTAATTTGACCAATTGTCATTAGAGTTTTGTTATAAATCAAATACTTTCTAATTTGACTAGATAAATAACGTCCCTTTATTTATCTACTTATCAAATATAGTATTTGATACTTATTATATTTTATATCATATTTATATCCCTTAATTTGGATTTGTTAGCTATTTGATTTATCGATTTTTGTTTAATTAGAAATATTTTTGTGCTTTAGTGAAATATCATGGAATTCGAAAATTAATCAATACGATGTGGTCTTATTTCAATTATGTGACTATTTGAAGACCGAAGCCCAAGACCCAAGTTCAAGTAAAGTCTAAAGTCTCATTAGGAAAATTCAATGGCAAGTAAAATCTAAGGCAAGCCATAGGCCTATCTAGAGAAAACGTGGGCTACAATTGGACCACAAAATATAGCAAATCAAGCCAAACCCAAAGCAAAGAATAAGACAATGAAAACAAAATAATAAAAAAGAAAGAAAGTGGTAGTCAACAAAGCAAGTTACCTTAACCAACGATGGTGAGAGAAAATTGGATTTCCTGGTGTTTTCAAGTGACCGACCTAGCAATAAAAAGTCCCTTTTCGGTGTGCCGAATCGGGGGAGCCCTGGTTTTGAAGGTAGTTCTTGGAGAGCATTGGTGCAAGTTTAAGGCGGTGGAGAAGAGTGTCAACACTGAAGGCCCATTAACACCCTCGAGACCACTACCACGGAGGTGGTGGCCGGGGTTGGTATTGTTGATACCTGACCTGATCTTATATGAATATGAAGAAGGATGAAACAGGAGGTAGGAGACAAGTCATCCTGTCCGTCGGGCTTTGTGCTTATAAAGTATATCTGGGGAGCTCGAGGAGACAAGCCATCCCGCTCGTTTGGCATCATGCTTATGAAGTAGATATGGGGACCTTGAGGTTCTCTTGCTGGTGTAAAGGGGTTGATCTTGGTCCTGGTCCTGGTCCTGGTCCTGGTCCTGGTCCTGGTCCTGGTCCTCTGTTGGGTTAGAGCCCGTCATGGTACCTGGGGCTCGGTTCTAGAGCTCGATTCCTTCATGTAAATCCCCGACCTAGATAGCAAGTAAAGAGGGGGCTTATCTAGCTCCAGTGTCGGAGAGCTCGATTTCTGCCATAGAGATGATACATGAGTGCCCATCGACTTCCTTCAAGCTGGTCTGGGTGTTTTCTTAACATCTTGATATGCGACTTTAGCATGTAGATGGGAAGATAAGAGCGCTAGGTTCAGCGAGGTAGGAATCTAGCTTGCACTCATATACGCATGCATTACACAGGACACAATTAAGAGAAACACAAATCTTTTGTAGAGGGAGGTGGACTGACCAAGGGGGAAAAATCATCACGAATGATCACATGCTGAAAAACCCCAAGACAGTATCAGAAGGAAGGGGAAATACCCTTCCTTAAGTATATATCAAAGAATGCTTCGGGGAGCTTACAAGAATGGTGAAGAAATATAACGTAGTTGCTCTAGAGAGCATACAATGGTGGTCGAATGTAGAGTGATACCAGGATATTTTAGGTAAAGGTAACACATACATTGATGATATCGAGAGATCTCTCAACGAAGCATGTATTTTCTGTCATTGATTAGAGACCGACAATAATATGCCTTTTACAGGCATATTTATACATGATGACCACCTTGGCGTGTAAGTTCGGGACTCTTCAAATAGTCTTTGTTTCCTTATCAAATACGATCCTTCCTTTAATGTAGTTGATCGGCTTGTAGCTATTATCTCGGAGAAGATATGATTGTTTCCTCTTCAGACTCTTCTTTCCATGATAGGCGGGATTTTCTATTTATAGTTGACCCCCAATAATCGGTTGTTGAGGATATCTTGGAGGAAAAGGTATTTGTTTCCTCTTTGGACTTTTTCACTAATGATGGTCATTAAAGAGTTGAATATTCTCTTATTAATGGTGTTGATCATGTCATTAACTGGGTTGACTGCGTCCATTAATGCGGTTGACCTCATTAATGGTACTTTAAATGTCATGGAAGTCAATCCTCTCTTCCTACGTTGCCGAGATGAGAGCTCTAGTTCTGTATGTCACTTTGGAGAGGTACTTCATGGAGGTTACCTGAGGTGATATTTGATATTCCTTGAGGGCGGGGTACCCTAGGATCTAGTACACTGACGGGGTTCCTTGGAGACCTCTCGATTGTCACGAAGCTAGATGCTGGTCTTCCCATGGAACTTGTGCTAACCATTTTAGAGTTGAAATATACCATTGGGTTCCAACCTTGTAGTTGGGAGCTTGGTTTAGCTACGCCGAGCTTTATCATGGAGCTTGACCTAATTATACAGGCTTCCTAGCGGGGTAGTGGGCTTGGCTAGCAAGCCCTGGTAAGGTGTTTGCCATAAATAGGCGACCTTGGCTCGCTTATGGAAGGGTGGAGAGGTACGATCGAGTACTGCTCTTGCTACTTGATTTAACCATACCAGGATCTATAGTGGATCTTGGCGCTTTTGGTGACGATGGGGCTTTACGGGCTTCTTCCTTTTATGCTCGGACAAGTCGAGATTATACCTCGACAAAGAAGGAGTGCCTTTGCAAGACAAGTTCGGCACCTTGAAGATCTCCTAGTGAAAGTAGAGACAGTAGCAAGCTCTAGGAGATTGTCACGAGATACCTTGATGTCTGGGAACCCAGGTTCTTTCACGTCGACCTAGCTTTGGGCTTTATTCTGGTATAAGGAGCTTGATGCGGTCTCGTCGCACTATCTTTGGTAAGCCTGGACACGTGCGAGATGCTCAGGTGGTATGGGCGGTCTCACCTTGCTCCTGTAGGATCGCGTGGTAGCTCGACCTCGGGGACCTTGACACCCCTTCATATAAGCCTGAATTCAGACCGGAAGGCTGGGAAGTGGAAAATTCTTCTTTGGTCCCTAGCCAAATTTTGCTATTAACAAATTTTAATGTCTTTTTAATTTTCTTTTTTCTAGGGTAGACGATGAAACCCTGTGTTATGAAATAATTTTCAGATATATTTATTGATTCCCAAATATTGTTCTTTAGTGTTTATGGTTTTCGCTTCTATTGATTTTTAATGTAAAACCTTTTCATCTCTAATATAATGTATTTTTGATTGTTAGGTATATATTTTAATCAATACTTGGTTTCATAACGTTAATTATAATTTCTTTGATTTTTTGTTTTTCATTAAATTGGATACATAGAATGCTTAAGGATTGTATTTTGAAGCGAAGGAAAACCAACTTAAGATTTTTATTAAATGTGCTTATTGTGAGATTCATGGGTAGACAGTAAATTGGTTTTTAATTGTCACTCTAATTTGGGGAATTAATAAATTACCAGGAAGTTATGAAATTTAACAGTGGTAGATTATGGTACCTTAATATTCTTTAATTGATTGTTTTTGACATTATTTTCTTTTCGATTACTTTAATTTCAACTTTAATTCATTACATTCGGTTAACTAGGTTAGGGTTAGATTAAATTTAGGTTCGATTAGTTTTTCACAATCCTCGTGGGAATGACCTCGTACTCCGTATAAGCTATTCTACAATAGATTCGTGCGCTTGCGAGTATTTTAAAATTTAGCACAACAAGTTTTTGACGCCGTTGTCGGGGATTGATTGAAAGATTAGTTAATATTGATATGTTTGATCCTTCTACAAGTTTTAGTTTACGATTTATTTGGTTTTTTTTGCATTAAAAAAAAAAGAAAAAAAGTGTCACTGTAATTTTTTTCTTTAGTCGTTATTTAGTGTTATTTGTTAGTTGTCTGTCTTTTGCATCAGTTTAGTTTCATTTTAGTATTTATTTAGAGCAGTTGCGTGTTTGTTTTTGTATTATATATATATTATTTTAGTTTGCTTCAGGTTTGTTTAATTTTAGAGTTATTCTTTTGATTTTATTATTATTATTATTATTATTATATTTTAATTTTGTTCATTCATGTCTTTGTTCATTGCATGTCATTTAATTGTTTTTGTAGCCTTAGTTTTTGTTTCCTTTTTATTTTTAATAAGTTTCTTTAGTTTTGTGTTTGACAACATAATTCATCTAGGCATTTGTTTAGGTTTTTCCAATTAGTTTTGACATGGTAGAAATCTCTTAGGGAGTATTTTTCACCTGTTACAGCTAATCATTCATCATGCATCGTGTTGCCGGATACTGTGTCTATACTCTTTGAACTTAAACCGGTTGTAATTCAACTCCTTCCATATTTTTATGGGTTAGATAGAGAGAATCCCTATATGTCTATTAAGGAATTCCTTGACATCTTTTCTACATTCTGTTTCCATAATTTTTTCAGATGAGTCAATTAGGCTTCGTTTGTTTCCATTTTCATTGAAAGATAAAGGAAAAGCATGGTTGAACTCTTTAGCTCCTAGATCTGTCACTAGTTGGGACACATTAGTTAACAAGTTTTTAAATAAATTTTTCCCAATGTCCAAAACCAATACCCTTAGAAGAGAAATTTCTGATTTTTATCAAAAAGAGGGTGAAAAATTGTATGAGTGTTGGGAAAGATTTAAAGACTTACTTTCAAAATTTCCCCACCATGGTTTTGAAGTTTGGAGACTCGTACAATATTTTTATAATGGTTTGACCATTTCAAATCGACACATGATCCAGTCTATGAATGGTGGAGCATTTTTTAAACCTTAGGGAGAGGGATACATGGGAATTCATAGAGACATTCTTGAAAATTCTCAACAGTGAGATTTTTCTACCCAAGAGGAGAGGTCAATAAAAATACCTAATAAATGGGGGTTGTATGAGGTGAGTGATGATGTATATACGATGAGTGCTTTAGCCAGCCTTAAAAGGAAGGTAGAAGCTTTAGCTTTGAGTCAGAAGATGAACATTGACAATAGTGTTAGGAGTGAGGTGTGTGCTTCGTGTGCTAATCCATCCTTTACCTATCTTGAGAGTTATGCTGAGCAATCAATTGCACTCAATTCTTATTGGAATCACCCAAATTTTTATTGGAGGCAAAACCAGTCTCCAATGAGTCATGGAGGGCAACACTCTGCTCCTGTATCACATCCTCCTAGTTTTCATTCTATTCCCCATTTTGATGCACCTTAAAGAAAACCATCCTTAGAGGACACTTTGCAGCAGTTTATGCAAACTACCTAGCAAGCTATCTTGAAGTTTTAAACTCAAGTGGGTCAGTTAGCCACTATAATAAGAGAGAGAGAAAAAGGGAAACTTCTGAGTCAACCAGTTCCTAATCCAAACGTAAGAGTGAGGTAGGATTGTCACATGTCTATGATGTTCATCATGAGAAAGTTAAATCTGTCACCACTCTTAGGTCTGGTAAGATAAATGATAATCATGTCAATGTAAATAGAGAGGGGAAAGAAACCGAAAGGCCTTATCATAAGCCTAGTGAAGAGAACATAGTTTTGAAATACACTTCTAGAGAGAGTTATTAGAGCCAGATTTTCCTACTGCACCCTATGTTCCTAGAGCTCCATTTCCATAGAGACTTGTTCCATTAAATAAAGACACACCACATAATGATATTTTGGAAGTGTTTAATCAAGTTAGCATAAACATCCCATTCCTTTATGCTATTCAGCAAGTGCCTGCATATGCCAAATCTTTGAAAGATATCTATGTTGTGAAAAGAAAAACAAACGTTCCAAAAGAGGCATTTTTGACTGAGCATGTTAGTTCCATAATCCAAATGAAAACTCTAAGTTTAAGTATCCTGGATGTCCTACTATTTCTTGTGTTATAGGTGATCATGTGATTAATAGGACCTTACTTGATTTAGAGGCGAGCATTAACTTGTTGCCATATTCTATGTGTGTGTAATTAGGATTAGGGGAGCTAAAACCCACTCCTGCGAGACTCCAATTGGCTGATAGGTCTATCATAATTCCTAGGGGAATCATAGAGGATGTTCACATTAAGGTTGATAAATTTTATTTTCCTGTGGACTTTATTGTTATTGATACTCAATTTGTAATGAACACTAGTGGGCAAATTCCTATGATTTTGGATCGTCCTAATCCTAGTGAAGAGAACATAGTTTAGAAATACACTTTTAGAGAGGGGAAAGAAACTGAAAGGCCTTGTCATAAGCCTATTGAAGAGAACATAGTTTAGAAATACACTTATAGAGAGAGTCATTAGAGCTAGATTTGCCTACTGCACCCGATGTTCCTAGAGCTTCATTTCCATATAGACTTGTTCCATTAAAGAAAGACACACTGCATAATGATATTTTGGAGGTGTTTAAGCAAGTTAGCATAAACATCCCATTCCTTGATGCTATTCAGCAAGTGCCTGCATATGCCAAATCTTTGAAAGATATCTGTGTTGTGAAAAGAAAAACAAACATTCCAAAAGAGGCATTTTTGACTGAGCATGTTAGTTCCATAATCCAAATAAAAACTCTAAGTTTAAGGATCCTGGATGTCCTACTATTTCTTGTGTTATAGGTGATCATATTATTAGTAGGACCTTACTTGATTTAGAGGCGAGCGTTAACTTGTTGCTCTATTCTATATGTGTGTAATTAGGATTAGGGGAGCTAAAACCCACTCCTGCGAGACTCCAATTGGCTGATAGGTCTATCAAAATTCCTAGGGGAATCATAGAGGATGTTCTCATTAAGGTTGATAAATATTATTTTCCTGTGGACTTTATTGTTATTAATACTCAATTTGTAATGAACACTAGTGGGCAAATTCCTGTGATTTTGGATTGTCCTTTCTTGGCTACATCTAATGCGATAATTAATTGTCGTAATGGTGTGTTAGAGTTGTCTTTTGGGAATATGACTATTGAGCTTAATGTTTTTATTGTTAGTTAGAAACTTCAAGAGCAAGAAGAGGTAAGTGAGATTAACATGTTGATCATGCACATCATGATCCATTATTAGAATATTTTAACGATGAACCATTGCAAAAGACAAAAGAAACTAGCTCAGTTTGGTATAGGAATTAAGAAAGATTGTGTGAGTGATGGACCAAATATTGTGACTAAATCTTTTTCATCTTTTGAGTCTACACCATTGCTATTTGTAGAGAAAACTTCACAGTTTGACTTGAAAGTGGAGGAGATTCCTTTGGATGATTAAGGTTGATCCATTTTTTTTGGCATTTTTTTTTTTAGTTTTTAGGATTTTTTTTCTTTTATTGTTTGTGTCCTAGGTTGTTAGATTTAAAGCAAAAAGCAAAAAATAAATAAATAAATTAGGTCAGTCGCCAATTTCATATATATATTTTTTAAAGTTTTTTTTTTCATTAGTTAGTTTTTTTCCTGTGTCCTTTAGCTTTTACCTTTTTTTGTTTGTTTATATATATTTTTAGTGTTAAGTTTTTTTTTTCTAACGTGTGTTCCTGATTTCATATTTTCTTTTTTGTTAAAAGGTATTACGAAACCAACTAGGTACGATCTCTCCCTTTCTATTTGATATTGTCTTTTCTTTCCTATATCTTTTGCTCTGTGCATGTGTATTTATGGTTATTATGTCTAGGAAACATTGAGGACAATGTTTATAACTGGTTTAGGGTTGGGTAATTAATTTTTTAATAGAAGTTTGTTAAAAAAAAAAATTGTGTCTATCTTCTACAAAATAACCAAGTTTGAGATGCTCAGAGATGTAAGTGTATGCTTTAATCACTGAATTTAGACTAACGTCTTCCAACTTAGAGTATTGCATTGTATTTTTTATAAAATTATGACATGCTCTTTATGTGATAGTGGATAGGATCCTTAGTTGGATTACCATAATTAATAATGGATACATATTAGAGGGTTTGTTTGTTTCTACTCCTAAACACTTATCAGGTTCTTAGAATTAGAAATTGATCTAATTTGGTTATGCATTTGGATATTAAAGAACATTCATTATAAAAAGATATCACATGTGGAATTACTCTTGATTTTGTTGAACCATTAGAAGTGACATAGGCAATGTGTGTTTAAACTCACTTAAAAAGGCCTTAAATATTTCATACCTTATGTGTGTGCTCCATAGCAAATTTTGAAGCCAAACACCGTAAGCTTTTTTCTTTCATCACCCACATTAACTGAAAACCCAATAAGCCTAAATATTTAGCCATACCTTATAGTCTGGGATTATATTAAGAAGGTGGTGATGAAGAGGGTTCGAAGACATGGGAATAGCAAAAAAAAAGGGTGGCTCGTGAATTGTACATACAAGGTAGAAGAAAGAATCCATATGCAAGCAATTTATGAGAGGTGTTGGAAATTATGTAATTGATGTATAAAGTTCTCATCTCATTCCAAAAAAAAACTAAATCGAAAAAAAAAAGTAAAAAAAAGAAAAAAAAACGAATGAATGTGATGATGAATCAAAAGAAAGTGAAAACAAGGAAAAAGTATGTCCTTGAAAGTTTCAAGAAGCCTGGATGCAAGTTAAATGAAGACAAAGTTCGAAGAAATTCAACTGTGTATTTAAGATTTTAGAAGAATTTCTAGATATTGTCTCAGGCTTTTTTACTTACCCTTTTCCCACTTTTCTTAGCCTTCACCCCAAGGCCCCATTACAACTTAATTAAAATCCTAATTGATCTTTTGGGAATGCTCGGTTAAAAGTAATGGAAACATGTGCTCTATCTTGTTCTTAATGTCTTATTCCGTTCATGAGATCCTTTGCATAAAATTCAAGCGTTTTTCTATATTATATATTCATATGTGATAATAATTTTAAATTTCTTATGCATAAACTCCATTCGTATATGTTTGATGAGTGTATTTGCCTAGGTTCTGTGTGAAATATGAGTGATACTTGTGAGATTTTAAGTCGAGACGAATTACATCAATTGCATTAGACGATTGTGCTTTTTAAGCTAGAGCGTCTTGAGTATGGGTTTTTCATCAAACTAGTGATGCATTGAAAAAAGCGACATAATTTTAGTCTTTATTCAGTGACTTTAGCATGCATTTGTCTTAATTCGCATCTTGAGTTGAACCTTGATCTAATTGGTTTTTTTATTTATTTATAAATATGCTTGTGGGTATCATAGCTGCTAAACTCTCATGGATCAAAACCCTAGGAAGTTGCCTAGCCTAGGTTTAGTTAGGAATTTAATTTTAATTTTAATTTTTAGTTTTTGTTTTTAGTTTGCTCGAGGACTAGCAAAATCTAGGTTTGTGGAGCAAAATAAAAATAAAAACTAAAAAAACTAAAAATTAAATTCCTAACTAAACCTAGGCTAAGCAACTTCCTAGTATTTTGAACCATGAGGGTATAACAGCTATGATACCCGCAAGCATATTTATACAAAAACCAATTAGATCAAGGTACAACTCAAGATGATAATAAAGACAAATGCATGCTAAAGTCATTGAATAAAGACTAAAATTATATCACTTATTTCAATGTGTCGCTAGTTTGATGAAAAACCCGTACTCAAGACTCTCTAGCTTCAAAAACACAGTCGTCTAATGCCAATATTACCAACAATAATATGACACTTGGAGACCTTCTCCTGCTATGATTTTTTTTTTTGACTTTTAATTAAACAACTAATTAATAAATAAATTAATAAATTTCCATTTATTTGAATAATGAAAGGCTATTAAATAGGCCCTTGCCTCCCTAGAAACATAAATATAAGCATATTGTTTTCCATTTTATTAAATACATTGGACTTTAATAAAAGGTCCACATATGAACTAAACTTATTCTTACAAAAAGAAACAAATTCACATGCCTTAATACAATTCTAGATGGACCCATAAATTGGTACGGTAGATGGACCCATAAATTGGAGGGCTATCTAAATTTAAGCTCCAATAGACAAATGATTCACTTAGGTTCGATCTATTAACTTTTGTTCATTCCACTAAATAATTAAAATTAAAGTCTTAAATATAGATAGAATAAATAAATATTCCTTATTCATACCCTAGACAATCTTAATGGAGATAGTGTATCCTCATGAAGAATACTAGTAATCGCCAAGAGCTTATAGACCGCCTATAGCTCTCTTAGTTACTATATTTTCTCATATAACCACATTTTGAACTTGGATATCTTAACTTGTTTGGAAGCCATATTTCAATAGACACTATTGAAAAATTAACGTTAAGATTTAATATCCAATTTCTCAAAACATCCATATGATGATATTTTACTTGCATTTAATAAACGGAGCCACGATGTCCATATCTATGATTGAAGTCCTTTATCGATTAACAAATGAATATCACCAAACTATCGAGGATAGACTATGCTATATAGCCATACTCATTGATAACTCAAATGATAACACTTGCATCCATAAGTCCACCATTTATCTCAGTAATGAGAAAGACGATCCAATTGTCTTCAAGTGAAAACTTTCATCCATTTACTGTTCTGGATAAAGTATCTCACTGGGATCCTTTCACTACACCTAGTGCACTAGATTTTGTTGCCTAAAGATACCACACTTCGATGATTTTAAACTCATCATAACACATTTGATCCCACTCTAAAGCTAGCAAAAGAGTCTAAAACTTTAAAAAGATAAAGGCACACAACCTTTATCTCAAGTTATGAATATTATTCAAGACTAACTAAAGAATTCTGTCTACCTCATACATATCTAGATGCATGGGCAATCCTTCTTTTCTTGTAGTCTTTTGACCTTATGATTATTTACTTTTGATAATTATAATAATCAAACTATAAATGCTATAAGATTTGTTAAAACTAGAAATCACTTTATTAATATGAAACTATTGTCAAAAACATTATTACACTCTTGCTATTTAGCATAATCCTAACACATGTTCTCTAGAAGCTCATCAAAACACTTTTGAGGTAGAGCTTTTGTAAAGGGATCAGTTAGATTTTTTTGCTGACGCAATCTTGGTAATCGTCACGTCACCCCTACGTATAATTTCTCTCAAAAGATGATACTTTCTTTCAATGTGTTTCCCTCTCGTTTGACTTCTTGGTTCTCTTGAATTAGCCACTGCTCCACTATTGTCATAGTAGATAGTGATCTGCTTATTCACATTAGGAACCACCTCAAAGTCAATCAAGAATTGATAGAGCCAGACAACCTCTTTTGTTGTTTCACATGCGTTAACATACTTAGCATCCATGGTGAAATCGGCAATACAAGATTGCTTGATACTCCTTCATATGACTACCCCTCTTCCAAGTGTACTGATGTTGATCTTCTGGAGTCATAATCAAATTGTAAATCAAAATCTGTATACCCAACGGGAATTAAATCCCCTCTAGAGTATACAAGTATATAGTCTCTCGTTCTCCTGAGATACTTGAAAATATGCTTGACTGATGTCCAGTGATCATGACCAGGTTTCGATTGAAACTTGATAACTATGCCAACAATAAAACAAAATCTGGTATATTACAGAGCATTGGATACATGAGACTCCCCACTGTCAAAGCATATGGAACTATACTTATGAATTGCATTTCATGCTCATTCTTAGAACTTGTTCTTTAGAAAGTTTGATTCCTTGTCTGAAAGGTAACATACCTTTCTTGGAATCTTGCATGGAAAATCTAGACAAGATTTTATCTATGTATGAAGCTTGGGATAATGCAATCGTTCTATTCTTTCTATCCCTTATGACTTGGATACCAAGAATATAACTTGTTTCTCCTATGTCCTTCATATCAAATTGTTTTGCCAACCATTCGATTACTAATGTCAATACACCTACATCATCTCCGATGAGTAGTATATCATCATCATAAAGAATTAGGAAAACCAACTTGTCGCATTTAATCCTTTTGTATACATAGGGTTTATCAAGGTTTTGAATAAATCCAAAACATTTCACTGCTTGATCGAACCTTATGTTCCAGGATCTAGAAGCTTGCTTCATTCCGTACATGGATCTTTGCAACTTGCAAACCTTTTCCTCTTGGCCCTTTTCAATGAATCCTTCCGGTTCCATCATAAATATGCTTTCATCAAGACTTCTGTTACGGAAAGCTGTCTTGACGTTCATTTACCAAATCTCTAGGTCTAGAGATGCCGCAATGGATAAGAGTATCCTAATAAATTTAAGCATGGCCATATGAGAGAAGATTTCCATGTAATCGATACCGTATTTCTGTGTGTAACCTTTAGTTACCAATTTGGCTTGAAAGGTTTCCTCCTTTCCATCTATTCCTCTTTTCCTCTTATACCCACTTGCACCCAATGGGTTTTATCCATTTAGGCAAGTCCATAAACAACCAAACTTTATTTTTTGACAAAGATTCAATTTCGGATTACATTGCCTTTAGCCAATGGCGACAATCAACATCATTCATGGCTTCCTTGTATGTGTAGGGATCATCGTCATCCAGGAGATTTTCTATTGATTCTTCTAGACCGATGTATCTGTTGGGTTGTCTACTAACCCTCCCACCACAACGAGGAATGGTAGGTTGTTGATCTTGTATTGGTACGGAACTTACAACTGGGCTAGGTTGTGAAACCTCTTATGGAATTGTGTCTCCCAGAAGCTTATTCAGGACAATTCTACTTTTAGGTACAAAATTATTTATATAGTCCTCTTCTAGAAATTTAGCATTTGTCAAAACAAATACTTTAAGATCTGAAGGGTATAGAAATAATATCCTTTGGTTCCTTTTGGATACCCTACAAATATGCATGTTTACGAACGGGACTCCATCTTTTTTGTCTTTCCTTTTAACACGTGCGCAGGATATCCAATTATCTTTAAGTGTTGTAGGCTAGGTTTTTGCCCAGTCCATAACTCATGTGGTGTTTTAGGAACCGACTTAGATGGTACAACGTTTATAATATACATAGCAGTTTGTAAAGCATATCCAAAAGAATTAAAAAATATTGAATAACAGACCTAACCATGTCCAAAAGAGTTATATTTCTCCTTTATGCCACCCCATTTTGTTGAGGTGTACTTGGTGCAGAAAACTATGAAATTATCCCAGTATCAATAAGATATTGTTGAAACTTACCAGATAGATATTCTCCACCACAATCAGACATCAATATTTTTATGCGTTTCTCAAGCTGATTTTCTACTTCAGCTTTAAATGCTTTGAACATGTCAAAAGCATCCGACTTATGTCTCACGAGATACATCAAGCCAAATCAAGTGTAATCATCCATGAAAGTGATAAGGCACTCATATCCACCTCTAGCTTGAATGCTCATAGGACCATATACATCAGTGTGTACTAATCATAAACATTTAGTGGCTCTTGTGCCTTTGGTCGTGAATGACCTTTTTGTCATTTTACCTTCCAAACTAGATTCACAAGTTGATAGACCATCAACCTTTATGACACTTAGAGGTCCGTTACTAACCAATCTTTTAATCATATCACGGTTAATATGACCTAGGCGCAAATGCCATAGGTAGGTTTCATCTTTTGATAATTTTACTCTTTTATGATTAGGTTTCGTTGACTCCGTATCTAAAAAGTGAGAGATATTTCTACGCAAATAGAATAAACTGTTTTCCAATGTACCTTTGTAAACAAATTTGTTATTCTTACTAATAACAAAAGCTTTATTAAAAGTAAATGAATATCCAAATTTATTTAAACAAGAAATTGAAATTAAATTTCTCATGAATTGAGGTAGATAATAAACGTCTATTAAATCTAAATGTCTATAAGAATCTAAATTAATTCTAATATCTCCCATGCTCTGGCAAACAACAACGCTCTATTGCCTAAATGCAAGTTGAATTCATTCTCATTAAATCTACAATTTTCCTTGATCCCCTTTTCACCACAAAGGAAACACTTCCCTTTGTTCTCGGTTACTTTCTTAGTCTCCTTCTTGGTAGGTCCAAGTTGTTCTTTATTCTATTGTTCCTTTACCTTCTTACGGGTCTTAATAGTAGCAACTTTGCCTACCGTATGAATCTCTTGACCCTTACCCTTCACAAGGATTTTCTCGACGCTTTGAACATCTTGCATCAAGTTGTGCAATGTGTATTCCTTAATGTTCAAGGTGTAGTCCAACTTGAACTGATCAAAGGAATTCGATAGTGAGTTGACGATCATGTCAATTTTCATCTCACCATATATCTTAACACCATTGTGTTCAGTAATGTTGAGATGTGCTATGACTTTCATCATGTGATCTTTCATAGTCTGTCCAGGTTTCATCCTAAGATTCATGAAAACAGTCACTGCCTCTCTCTTAGTTGCCTGGACTTCATAGCAAACATCTCTTCCAGAGACATCATTATATCAGCAGCAGTCACCATTCCTTCATGTTGCTGTTGCAACACGTCAGAGATGGTGGCCATAATGTAACATTTGGCCATCTCATCAGATTTCTTCCACTGTTGATACTTGTCTATTTGCTCTTTAGTAGATTCATTAGTAGAAGTTGGTGGTTTAGGGGTACACAAAAAACTTATGCTTTTCAGCTTGCAACAATAACCCAATTTTCCTTTTCCATGTGACATAATTATCATCAGTTAAAGTATTATCTTTTAGGATGTTGATTAGGGATAGGGTCATAATTTCTTTATTTAAGCAAAACTTATATAAGTATACAATCATGATATAGCACTTCCGAATATATATCTTGAATTAAATAAAATAATTCAATCGGAAAATTCAACGGTGATCCAACACCCATAAATATCACGCCTCCTTTGGGAGTTTGTACCATCTATTAGTTGGACTAGGTCCCACCTGATGCTAACATAACAACCAACATTTTCATTTAGCCTTGCAATTTTATTAACAAGAACTCTTGAGAGGATATTAATAAAATCACATTGAGTGTGCTACCAAGTTATCGACCTTCACTATAATCCCTCACGAATATCCCTACTTTGGGAGTAGTTATCATTTGGGTCAATTTTCTATTCTATTTTTGTAAGCAAGTTTCTTGCTAAATTCCATTCATGAATACCCCTTTAGGGGTTATTACATGAAACATAAAGCTGAACTAACTTGGAGGTCGTAGGTGTTCAAAAACGCCTTCTCCCACTCAATTGTTTAAGTCATGTGATCGAATTCTATAGAATGATTTACCAAGTTATCTAGATGCCAATTAGATACCTAAGCCATTCAATTCATGTTCATACCAAAAAGAAATATTGTAATATTTACATAAATATAAATAGCTACAATTTTGATCCATTATAGAAAAACAAGTAAATTACATTGTTTGGAATACAAAAACTCCTTTCTTGGCGAACAAGTCTTTACGCGGCCATTGTTTGCGCACCCCTTGGCTGCCTCCCATGGGCGTGCGCACCCCACAACCCCATAACGGGCTGCCATGCGCAGCCCATGGCTTCCATAGGGCTGTCGTTCGCAGCCCATGCCACAACAACCATGGCTGTGTGCTCATTCGCCTGCACGTTTGTTGCAATGGCTAGCACGGTCCCAAACTTGTTCCGGTTGCTTCCAATTCTTCAAATCTTCGAGTCTTCGATACTTGAATATATTACAGAAAAATTTTAAATAATAAAATACTGCATTTTTTAATTAAAACTACTGCATAATTTTTAATGCAATATTTTTCTACAGTATTTTTATTACAATAGCAAAATAAATAAAAAAACTTATAGGCCAGTTTTCTTGTTACAATCCCAATACAAAAATACATTGAAATTCTAGGACCAAAATTGAGCAATAACAATCCACATAATAAAACATACATACATACATATATATATATATATATATATATATATATATATGTATATGTGAATACCTAGAGTGTCATCTCTTTCTAAAACATGCATATTTATAATAAAAAGAAGAAGATTCACGTATAAAAACATCAATTAATCAAGGTTGCAACTATACTCTGATACCAACTGAATGGAAAAATCGATGCAAAACATGGCGAAAGTGTAAAATTAGGGTTTGGTATATTTTAAAAAATTTCCTTTATTAGAAAGAACCTTAACCCTAGATTAATTAATGTATAATAAAAGTATCGTACCTTTTTCTCATGACGATTGAACTAGCGTCGAATTGAATCCGCGAGATCTTCTAATCCAATCACGAACGTGAATCACCTAGGAGTGTGGGCACCCTTTCTTTAAATTTTATACCTGGGGATGGAAACAAACAAAATCCTTTTCTTTGTTAGTCACAATAATCCTCCAAGAGAAAAACAAGGAACGTCCTGTCAGTTGTGAATTATCAATCTATTTGAAAGAAACTCGCGTGAACCCGATTCGATTTTGTACACAAAACCCTTTTGATGTAAAGGATACTAGTGTACTATCACAAACAAAATGTTCCTCATTTATCTTCCCCTTGGCTGAATTCGGTACACAATATCTATGAGTTGACCGAATTTTGTCTTGAGCAAAAACTAATTTTTTTTTTCAAAGTTCTATGGTGGCCGAAATTTCTCTTCAAAAAAAACTTAGCCTTGGCCAAAAATTTTCTCTCCAAGAATAATGGGTGGTGGCCTAAATTTTTCTTAAAAAAAACCTAGCATGGCGAATTCTACTTTATATATGTACGTATATATATTGAAATTCCTTAGACAGTGTGTGTCTAAAACCTAGAGGGGGGTTAATAGGTTTTAATTCGATCGATTACCAAATTTGTGAATTAATCAATATTTTCAATTCTACCACATTCTACTAAGTGTTCAATTAAAAGATAACAAACATGAAACAATAACAACATGCAATATATACGTGGAAACAATCAAAATGGGAAAAACCATGGGCTATTAAGTGCGCCACACTCGATCCTCAAAATCCACTATTGAGAGAAAGTTTACAACCTAGGTTGGCCTCCCGTCTAACCCTCCAGTTACTAACCCTTTCACTCTACCCAACAGGTCTTAATAGTGATTTTGGATCACTAACCTTGTGCACTAATCACATAGCCACAAGCTTAATCAACAATTAAGAGATAATGGCAACCTAAGTGAATATGCAAGAATATTCAATATGCAAAAATTCTAGGTCAAGACATTCATGCTTATCTAGGATTAATAATGACAATTAAAGCAAATCCTAGATATCAATTTTTTGAATGTAAAGGCAAGAAGAACTAGCTAGAAGGGTAAAACCGTCCTAAATTCTAGCTATCACAAATTAATGCATCTCAAGCAACAATCAATACACAAGCATGTCATAAAAGTAATTAAACATACAAGTAAGCATTTAATATGCAGTAAAGACTAAAACCCAAGGTATACATGTCTTAATAATGAAACTATGAAGTTTAGAGCATCCAGAGAATACCTAGTCATGAACAAACAAGAGACCCATGCTTGATGATTGTGATTTGAAGTTTGGTTGAGTAAAAAATAAGTTCTTGGAGCTCTCTCTCTCTAGGATTCAATTTCTCTCTCTTAGGGATTCAATTTCAAAGCTCTAGGTCTGATTTGGGAAGAAGATGATATATATAAGGTGCAAAAAACGAGCCTGCACAAGAAAAGACACTTTTGCCCAAAAAGGTTTTTCACCCCTTGATGGGGAAAAAATTTTGGGCGTGAAAAGGGCTGCCACATTTTTCGCTGCTGGTTTTGCCCCTTGACGGGGCGAAGAGTTTGGGAGAGAAAAGGGCTACCACAATTTTTGCTGATGGTTTCGCCCCCTCCAGGGATTAAACGTTGAGCGAAATCTGCTCTCAGCACTCCACCTTGAAATTCAAGCATATCAAAACGTGATCAAACGACTTCAAAACCTTTCGTATATATACCGTTGGAAAGGTATGGAAGTATACTTTCTACTCCAATTAACAAAATGTGATTTGGATGACTATAGAAAACATTATGGTCAAATGAGTGACCAAAGGTCAAAAACGGATAACAACAGAGATGCCCTATTTTTTAAGGTCACTTTGGAGATATCAAAACCAATGCAAACGGTCATGAAATATTACGAATATTATACCGTTTGAAAGGTGTCTAGTTTGTACAGAAACTTTCAAAACTCATTTTGAAGCAATGTATAAAATTTTATGGTAACAAGACCATACAAAGGTCAGTTTTGAAAAATAATTAAATCATTGAAAACCATTCTTTCGAAACTAGACACATTACTCAAAATAACCAAACCTAATCAAACTCAATGCACACAATAAGTAATCATATCATTAAAAGCAATGCATGATCATGGAAACATAAATGCAATCATAGATGCAATAAAAGAAATACATGAAGTGCAAGTGTGATTGTGAAGGAATGCACACATGAGCATTGAGAAACAAGGAATAAATACATGTCAATACAAATGCATGTTAGTGTGTGTGTGCAACTAAATCTCTTCAAAGAGTTAAACAAGTGATATACCTTTGAATCTTGAACTTGATCACAAGCAAAGCCGACCTACACACCCCTTACATAATTATCCCTAAATGTGGTTTGTCAATCGAATTAAGCCAGTCAAAAACCGAGGAATTAACAATCTCCTCCTTTGGCTATTTCTTGACAAAACCACTCACTCACAAAGTATCCTCACAAAATTAAAAACAACAAGAGGTCAACAAACACATTATATATTACAAAGAGATACCTAAAGCTAAATCTTCAAATCTTCAATCTCTTGTAGAATGATCATCCCTACAAAACAAACAACTACACTTTCCAAGACAAGTGTATGTGAGGTGATCAAGATAAATAAAAACAAGCGCAATTTGCATGAAATAGAAACAAGTGACAGGTATTCAAAAATGCACATGCAAAAGCTCCCCCTAAAAACGGAATTGTCCCTTTATATGCAAAAGCAACACAATCTCCCCCTAAATCCAACATTACTCCCTCTTTTTGTCACAAGATAGGCAAAGGAGCATTTCCCAACTGAGACACTTTAGCAAAGAGAGATATTTGCAATGTAAATGCATAATCATATACAATAATTTTATGCAATTTAATTAAGAGAGAGAGAGAGAGAAGTTCAAAGAAGTTTAATTTATTGGAACATGTGTGAAAAGATTGCCTTGAATGAAATACATGCAACATCAGCTTGCAAAAGCATGGTATTTGGCAAAGGAAAATAGCACATGAGGTTCCAAGAGAAGTCAAACCAATTCGCACCAAATTGTTAAGGAACACAAGATATAGTTTTATAAGGGATAAGAGCAACTATCAAGCTTTACAAGTTAAACAAAGCATGAGCGACTACTGCGCCTTTTTTTATTTTTCCGGGTGAAATGCCCGTATGATAGTAGCCTTGTTCAACAAGTAAAGAGAGAGAGACTATTGGCTTGTGAAAACCCTGAAATGGATACAATATCCTTATTGATTGTAGTCTCAAAAATCACTTTCACACAAATTTGCAATCAACTTTAAGCATTCAATAAATTCATCATGCACAACAATTTAAGCATGTCAAAATCAAGTTTTCATAATCATGGAGATAAACTTTAGGTCAATCAAATGTACTTCCCAATCAAATTTCCTAGTCCAAAAATACATGTTTGAACACAAATGAGACATGCATTTCAAATAAGGCAAGAGCACACTTATTGAATAAAAGTCATAATAATATATGCATCCAAGATACTCAAGCAATTAATTAAAGAGCATAAAATTGAACAATGATTTGCTTATAAGAATGCAAGTTTGCTCTCTTTGCTTGAGCTCCCTATAATGGGGTCAACAACCAAAACTCATCAATGCATATGACAAATCCCATTAGACTTACTAAGAGATTTAAACTTAGTTGAATCTAATGGTTTTGTAAACAAATCCGCTAGTTGATCATTTGTTCCCACATGTTCAAGTGCAATGCATTTGCTCTCAACTAGCTCTCTAATGAAATGATGTATAATGTCAATATGCTTAGTTCTAGAATGTTGGACATAATTTTTTGAAATATTAATGGCACTCATGGTATCACAAAAAGGGTTAGAGTACCTTGCTCAAAGCCATAATCCACAAGCATTTGCTTCATCCAAAGGAGTTGTGCGCAAGCACTCCCAGCGGCTATATACTCGGCCTCGGCTGTGGATAATGAGATGGAATTTTGCTTCTTGCAAAACCAAGACACAAGATTATTCCCTAGGAAGAAGCAACCACCCGATGTACTCTTTCTATCATCGCAATTACCTGCCCAATCTGCATCACTAAAGCCAACTAAACCAGCATTAATGTCAAAAGAGTACCATATCCTATAGTTGGATGTCCCATTCACATATAGAATGATTCTCTTCACGGAGGAGAGATGGGATTCCTTGGGATTGGTTTGATACCTAACACACACACCAATACTAAAGGCTATATCGGGCCTACTAGCAGTCAAGTATAGTAAGCTCCCTATCATGCCCCGATATAGACCTTGATCCACACTTTTTCCACTAGCATCCTTGCTAATTTTCAATGTGGTACTCATACGTGTGTCACAATGCTTAGCATTCTCAAGACCAAATTTATTCACTAGGTTCTTGGCATATTTAGCTTGGGATATAAAGATCCCATCATGCATTTGCTTGATTTGCAAGCCTAGGAAGTAACTGAGTTCACCAACCATGCTCATTTCAAACTCATGAGTCATGACATCAACAAATTGTTTAACTTTCAAGTTGTTTGTAGAACCAAAAACTATGTCATCAACATAAATTTGAGCTATGAATAGCTCATCTTTTGTACACTTGATGAACAAGCTCTTGTCAACACTACCTCTAGAATAACTATTGTTAACAAGATAAAGAGTGAGACGCTCATACCAAGTCTTTGGCGCTTGTTTCAACCCATATAGAGCCTTTTTGAGATGATAAACATGATTGGGGTGGTATGGATCCACAAACCCCTTGGGTTGCTCAACAAACACTTTCTCTTGTAAGAAACTATTGAGGAAGGCACTTTTAACATCCATTTGATGCAATTTAAACTTGTGCACATAAGAAATGGATAAGAGAAGCCTAATGGACTCTAGTCGGGCAACAGGAGCAAAAGCCTACTCAAAACCGATACCCTCAATTTGTGAGTACCCTTGTGCTACAAGTCTAGCATTGTTCCGTACAATGTTGCCATCCTCATCGGATTTATTCCTATAGACCCACTTGGTGCCTATCACATTAGCATTCTTAGGCCTAGGAATTAGAGTCCAAAACTTATTTCTTTCAAATTGATTTAGTTCTTCTTGCATAGCAAGAAACCAAAACTCATCACTTAAAGCTTCATCAACCTTTTGGGGTTCAATTTTAGAGGTGTAGTAAGTGTAGATAATTTGATTCGCTAATTGATGCCTAGTCCTAACACCTTCATTCACATCTCCAATGATGTCACTCTTGTTGTGAAGATGTCTAACCCAAGGAGCAGGTTCCTTAGATTCCAAGGTAGAATCTCTATCAAGAAATTGAGAGACCTCTTTTTCAAGATTTTACTTTTCATCACTTGAAGTCTCACCAATCTTCTCCAAGGAAGAATCATCAACCATACTAATCTCCTCATCATGGTTACTAACCTTAGACCTACAATCATCTATGATTACATTGGATGATTCATAACACTTCGTGTCATCAAATTTAAAACTCTATAGGCCTTACTATTTAGAGCATAGCCAATGAAAATCCCCTCATCACTCTGAGCATCATACTTACGAAGTTGATCATGGTCATTTAGAATGTAGCACTTGCTTCCAACGGAGTGGAAGTACCTAACATTTGGTTTCCTACCCTTCCACAATTCATAGGAGATTTGCCTAATACCAAGCCTTAAAAACACTCTATTTCCTACATAATAAGTTGTATTCACTGCCTCGGCCCAAAGAATACTAGGAACATTGTTGCTAAGCAACATCACATGAGCAATCTCTTGAAGGACTCTATTCTTCCTCTCTATAACTCCATTTTGTTGAGGAGTTCGAGGAGCCGAGAACTCATGGGGGATTCCAAGACTATCACAAAAAATTTCAAAGAAAACATTTTCAAATTCTCTCCCATGATCACTCCTAATTCTCTTAATGCATTTTATGTGTGAATCCTTCTCATTTTGAATTTTAGTGCAAAGCTTTTTAAAAATTTCAAAAGTTTCAGATTTTCTCTAAGAAAGTATGTCCATGTAAATCTAGAAAAATCATCAACACACATAAAGATATACCTATTACCACCGAGACTCTCGGTTTGCATGGGACCCATAAGGTCCATATGAAGAAGCTCTAGTGGCTTCTTGGTGGCAAGGTACTTACCCTTTTTATGCACACTCTTAGTTTGTTTTCCTTGTTGGCAAGGTCCACAAACTCTCTCAATCCTATTTCTGAACTTAGGAAGGCCTCTCACAACATTCAACTTCTCAAGAACATTCAAGTCTTTGAAATTTATATGACCTAACCTTTGATGCCACAATTCAACTTGATCACAACTAGACAAATTACAAGAGATGTCATTAGAATCAAGACAATAACAATTGTCACTTGATCTCTTGCCTTTCAATAAAACTTGTCCATCTTCTTTTAGAATAGAACAATCAACTTTCCTAAACATAACCGAAAGCCCTTCATCATTTAAATGTGATATGCTAATAAGATTAGCTTGCAAGCCATCTACATAAAGAGCATTAGGTAAGGAGGGAAAATCGGGGATGGATATGTTTCCTTTTCCTAAAACCTTCTTATGTGAACCATTACCAATGGTGACAAATCAACCATCCTCCATAACAAGAGTCTCAAAGAAACTCTTATTCCCGGTCATGTGCCTAGAACACCCACTATCAAGATGCCAAATGTTAGAGGCTTTTGCCTTCAAGGCCACCTGGGCCACATGGTAAACATACTAATTTGTTCTAGTCCACCTAGTAGCAACATTGTCATTTTTAGGAGTCTTGGGTTCATTGGCTCTAAAATTCCCAGATGCATGCATTTTAGCTCTTCTAAACATATTCTTCTCTATCATGCTTTCAAAACAACACAACTTAATAAATTTAAAGCAATTCGGCCTTATGTGACCTTTAACATCACAATAATGACAAATGAGAGTAAAGTAATAATTCATACCATATCCTTGTGCAAGCATGGAAGACTTCCCTCTCATTTGAGTTGTCCTTTGGTGTTGAGCCGAATCTCTTCTTTGAAACACCCTTTGTGGTTGAGCCAAATTAGTTTCTCTTCTTGGTTATGGGTGAAAACTCCTTTGTTGAGTTTAAGAGCTCCTTGGAAGTTGAGGTCTTGTTTGATGAGTTCTAGCTTTTGGTGGATAAGCTTTAGCATGAAAATTTGTTTGAGCCTTCATTTGAGCTTGCTTTGATGATTCTCCAACTTCATTTGATCTCATTTGTTGGTGTGAACCTTGAGTCTCTTTATCCTCTTGACTATTGACAAATATGGTCTTCTTCAAGAAAGTGGCATCCTTGCCTTCCACATATCCTAAGCCCGTTTTATCACTAGGACTCTTTCCATATTATAACATCTTGTCAAGTCTCTCGGTTCCGGATGTTATCTTGGTAACTAATTCTTTCGCTTCTCTAAACTTAACCTTTAAGTTCTCTTCACTCTTCTTAGTGACTATAAGCTCCAACTTCAAACTCTCTTCTAACTCTTTTCCACTCTTTACTTTCTCACTCAACTAGGTTCTCTCCTTTTTCAACTCTTGAATCTCCTTCTTCTTTTTCAATCTAGACTTTTCAAAAAACTTCATAAAGTCTACATAGTCCATTTCCTCATCAATCTCAAATCTAGAGTTAGAAGAGGTACTCTCATCACTAGAGTCACTTATTTCTTCCTTATCACTCACAACTTCCTTTCCATTATGATATGTTGTGAAGACAATGAAGTTTGGAACTCTATCTTCATCATCCGAAGATTTTTCTTCCTCTTCTAAGTCTTCACTATTGCTCCAAGTGGCCGCCATTGCCTTTCCCTTCTTCTTCTTCTTCAAATTTTCACATTCTAGAGCAATGTGACCAAAACCACTGCATTCATAGCATTGAATGCCTTTCTTGGAGTCACTTTCTTGAGACTTTTCCATCTCCTTGAAAGGAGTTTTCTTTTTCACTTCCTTTCCCTTGGACCCAAATCCTTTCCTCTCAAACTTTATGAATTTCTTGAATCTTTTAACCATGAGGTCCATTTCTTCATCTGAGTCCTTCTATTCTTCTTCAACCTTGGTGGTCTTCAAGGCAATGCTCTTTTGCTTCTTCGGAGGTGTGGGTGTGGTGTTCCAAGTTGAGCGAAATCCGCTCTCAGCACTCCACCTTGAAATTCAAGCATATCAAAATGTGACCAAACGATTTCGAAACCTTTCATATAATATACCGTTGGAAAGGTATGGAAGTCTAATTTCTACTACAATTAAAAAACTGTGATTTGGATTACTATATAAAAAGTAATAGTCAAATGAGTGACCAAAGGTCTGAAACAGACAACAACAGAGATGCCATGTTTTAATGGTCACTTTGGAGATTTCAAAACTAATCCAAATGGTCATGAAATATTACGAATAATATACCGTTGGAAAGGTATGTGTGTCTGGTTTAGCAATAAGTTTCAAAACTCATTTTGAAGCAATGTATAAAATGTTATGTTAACAAGACCATACAAATGTTAGTTTTGAAAAATACTTAAATCATTAACAACCATTCTTTCGAAACTAGACACATTACTCAAAATAACCAAACCAAATATAACTCAATACATTCAACAAGTAATCATATGATTAAAAGCAATGAATGATCATGGAAACATAAATGCAATCATAGAAATGCAATAAAAAAAACATACATGAAGTGCAAGTGTGGTTGTGAAGGAATGCACACATGAGCAATGAGAAACAAGGAATAAATACATGTCAATACAAATGCATGTAAATGTGTGTGTGCAGCTAAATCTCTTCAAAGAGTTAAACAAATGATATACCTTTGAATCTTGAACTTGATCACTAGCAAAGCCGGCCTAAACTACCCTTACATAATTATCCTCAATTTGGTGTGGTTTGTCATGAAATAAGATAATCAAAACCAGAGGTCCTATCAAATTGTGTCTACCTCATATATATCTAGATGCATGAACAATTCCTCTTTTCTCATAGTCTTTTGACCTTATGACTATTTACTTTTGACAATTATAATAGTTAAACTATAAATGCTATAAGATTTGTTAAACTAGAAATCACTTTATTAATAAGAAACGATTGTCAAAAACATTATTATACTCTTGTTATTGAGCATAATCCTAACAATTTGATCCCACTGAAATGCTAGCAAAAGAATCTACAACTTTAACTATAAAAGTCACCCAACCTTTATCTTATGCTGTGAATATTATTCAAGACTAACTAAAAAAAAGTGTCTACTTCATACATATCTAGATGTACGAACAATTCTTCTTTTCTCAGAGTCTTTTGACCTTATGATTATTTACTTTTGACAATTATAATAATTAAACTATAAATGGTATAAGATTTATTAAACTATAAATCACTTTATTAATATGAAACGATTGTCAAAAACATTATTACACTCATGCTATTGAGCATCATCCTAACAGTAACTGTGTGTGGACGGGTCACAGTCTTAGGAACTTGAATGGAGAATATAAAGAAAGGACTTGAAGAAACTGTTTCTTCTTGATCGCTATGCAACACTTGCTTTGATCTTTTCACATGCACACACTTGCTTGAACACTTCAGAGAAAAATATTATGCGTTGATACACGCACACTTATTCACAACAGAGCAAGCCATTATCCAATTCATGCACTGTTGCATGTATTTGTGTATGTATCTTTTGTGTTGTTTTCATGAAACCCCTATTTGCATCACAAACAAATTCTTTTATTTCTCTTTTTATTATTGATTAACGCACACGTTGTTTGTACCCTATACAAACACTTATATGTGTTGCTTATCAATTGTTTTATCTGTACACACTAATTCGCATCCAATACAAACTCTTGTATTAGTAGTTGATATATGTGCGTTGATAAGTGATTTAGTTGATATTGTTTTTTATATCATGCACCAAATTGCATCTCGATGCAACTAAGAGACTTATCTCTTTTTTTTTAGTAACTTAGTTGATTGGTTATCAAAAACCAATATTATATATATATATATATATATACACACATCATAAATATATCATATATATTTTATTTGATTTTAAAAACTTCAAATAAAAAATATCTCGTAACTTTTATTTTTAAATTTATTTTTTGAATTGAAATATTTTAAATATTTATTTTAATAAAATAAAATAACCATATTATTTTATTCGATTTAAAAACAAATATCAAATAACACCCTCCATTTAGTGATCAATTAAAAAATCTCATTATTTAATTTATTTAATCACCGTTATTCATTAATTAATTAATCTCATTATTCAATTAATTCCAGAATAAATACGTGTCACTTTCGTAACACAATTAATTGGACAATCCAATTAATTAATCGTGACCCTTGTTACCTAAATCAATCTGGCTAACAAGGGGACCTAATGAACCCATAGTATTTTGAGCTCCAATAATCCTCAGAATCATTAACTAAACTCTTTAAATAATATTCCTTGATTATTAACTCTGATGTTATTCCACTAAAAGGCCGAAGCTGCACTCTCTCTGTTAGGATTATGCTCGATAGCAAGAGTGTAATAATGTAATTAACAATCTTTTCATATGAATAAAGTGATTTCTAGTTTAACAAATCATATAGCATTTATAGTTTAATTATTATAATTGTCAAAAGTAAATAATCATAAGGTCAAAAGACTATGAGAAAAGAAGAATTGTTCATACATCTAGATATGTATGAGGTAGACACGATTCTTTAGTTAGTCTTGAATAATATTCACAACTTAAGATAGAAGATTGGGCGCCTTTATCTTGTCAAAGTTGTAGATTCTTTTGCTAGCATTTAAGTGGGATCAAATGTGTTATGATGAGTCTAAAATCATCAAAGTGTGGTGTCTTTGGGCAAAAGAGTCTAGTGCACTGGGTGCATTGAATAGGATCAAAATGAAATACTTTATCTAGAACCATCAATGGATAAAAGTTTTGATTTGAAGACAATGGGAGAGTCTATCTTAATCCTAAGATAAATGATGGACTTATGGTTGCAAATGTTATCGTTTGAGCTATCAATGAGTACGATTATATAGCATAGTCTATCCTCGATAGTTTGGTGGTATTCATTTGTTAATCGATAGAGGACTTCATTTATAGATATGGACATCGTGGCTCCAATTATTGAAAGAGAGTAGAATACCATCATATGGATGTTTTGAGGTATTGGATATTAAATCTTAACGTTAATTTTTAAATAGTGTCTATTGAAACATGGCTTCTGGACAAGTCAAAATATCCAAGTTCAAAATGTGGTCATATGAGTAAATATGGTAACTTGGAGAGCTATAGGCGGTCTATGACCTCTTGGCGATTACTGGTATTCTTCACGAGGATACACTTTCTCCAATAAGGTTGTCTAGGGTATGAATGAGTAACATCAACTTATTCTATCTTTATTTAAGAGTTCAATTTTAGTTCTTTAGTGGAATGAACTAAAATTAAATAGATTGGACCTAAGTGAATCATTTGTTGATTGTGATTGGGTTGTGTCTATTGGAGCTTAAATTTAGATAGCCCTCCAAGATCCCCAATCCACACGAACTTGCATGGATAACTTGATATATTCTACCGGACTAATTTAGGGGTCCATCTAGAATTGTAATAAGGCATGTGAACTTGTTTCTTTTTGTAAGAATAGGTCTAGTTCACATGTGGATTTTTTTATTAAGGTCCAATGGATTTAATAAAATAAGAAAAATAATGTATGGCCTTTATACTAGGTATGGGCGGCAATGGCTATGGATAATAGCTTTAATATATTATTTTTATTTTATTATTATTTAATTAAATGGAAATTAATCAATTTGCTGATTAATTAATCATTTAATTAAAAGTCAAAATCTTTTCCTATTTGGAGATGGTCTCCTAAAACTATACTATTGTTGGTAGTATAGTTAATGTTAAAGACTATATTTGATAAGTAGATAAATAAAAGGAGTTATTTATCTAATCAAATTAGGAAGTCTTTAATATGGATACAAATACACTTTTTAGTTGGATTAGGAGTCTTGGTGTTAGGATAGAATTCCTTTTTGAAAAGGATTCTTAACCACCAAGTAAATCTACCCAAGGAAAGAATTCTTAACTACCAAGTAATCTTTCTTAGGAAAGGATTTGTGATCCTAATCTATATCATATAAAATTCGGCCAGCCCTTATATATATACAAAAGGATAGAATTTCTTTAAGATAAGGATTCTTAACTACCAAATAAACCCACCTAAGGAAAGGATTCTTGCCAACCAAGTAAATCCTTCTTAGGAAAGGATTTATGATCCTATATATATATATGTGTGTGATTTTCGGCCAGCCCTATGAATTTTATGATGTAGGTAATTTTCAAGAGAGAATTTGGCATAGCAAGAGAGAATTTTGAGGGAGAAAAATTAGTTTCTGCTCTAGACAAAATTTGATCAACTCATAGATAAAGGGTGTGTGTGAATTCGGCCTAGAAGAGAAAAAAGGGGAACATTTTTGTATTCGATAGTATACTAATATGCTTTACATCAAAAGGGTTTTGTGTACAACATTGAATCAAGGTTCACATGAGTTTCAATCAAATTGATTGATAATTCACAAGTGACCGGACGTTCTTGGTTTTTTCTCTTGGAGGATATTTGTAACTAACAAAGAAAAGATTTTTGCTTTATCTCCATCCTTAGGAATACAATTTAAAGAATGGGAGCCCGCACTCCAAGGTGATTCACGTTCGTGATTAGATTGGAAGATCAGGCGGAATCAATTCGGCGCTTGTTCAATTTTCACGCAAAAAAGGTACGATACTTTTATATACATCAACTAATCTAGGGTTAAGGTTATACTTTCATAAAAGGGAAATTTTTTTATTTATACGCAAACCCTAATCTCGTTTTTTTATATCATGCTTCCGCTGCGTTTTTAAACCGTTTTTTCCCTACAATTGGTATCAGAGCCGTATTTGTACCCTTGATTAATTGATGTATGTGTTTGTGAATCTTTTTCTTTTATTGTATATATGCATGTTTTAGAAAGAGATGGCACTCTAGGTATTCGCATATATATTTACATTGGAATGTATGGATATATATATGTTTTATATGTGGATTGTTATTGCTCAATTTTGGTCCTAGAATTTCAATGTAATTTTGTTTTGGGATTGTAACAAGAAGGGTGGTCTATTATCGCCATAATTTCCTTCTTGGTAGTTGCTAAGTTTTTTTTATTTTGTTGTTGTAATACAAAAACAAAAAAACTGCAGTATTTTGTTATGTAAATTCTTCTGTAATACATTCAAGTTGCGAAGAGCATGCAGCCACGTTTGTTGTGGCATGGGCTGCTCACGGCAGCCCTTGTGGTAGCCATGGGCTGCACATGGCAGCCCTTTTATGGGCTTGTGATATGCGCACGCCCATGGGTAAGGGCAAGGGGTGCGCACACCCATGGGAGGTAGCCTAGGGAGTCCGAAAGACAAAGGTCACGTGAAGACTTGTTCGCCAAGAAAGAGTTCTTGTATTCCAAGATAAATGTAATTTACTTGTTTTTCTATGATGGACCAAAATTGTAGCTATTTATATTTTTGTAAATATTGCAATGTTTGTCATTGTTTGATAACATGTCATATAGAATAGGAGTGCCACTCATATATCTCTTTTGGTATGAACATGCATTGAATGGTTTAAGTATCTAAATTGGCATCTAGATAACTTGGTAAATCATTCTTTGGAATTCGATCACACGCCTTAAACAATTGAGTTAAAGTAGGTGTTTTGGAACACCTACGGCCTCCAAGTTTAGTTGAGCTTTATGTTTCGTGAATAACCTTCCAAGAAGTATTCATGAATGGAATTTAGCAAGATACTTCCTTACAAGGATAGACTAGACAATTAGCCCAAACGATATCTACTTCCAAAGGAGGGATATTCGTGAGGGATTCTATTGAAGGTCGATAACTTGGTAACACACTCAATGTGAATTTATTAATATCCTCCCAAGAGTTCTTGTTAATAAAATCACAAGGCTAAAATTGAAAACGTTAGTTATTATGTTAACAATTAGGTGGGACCTAGTCCAACTAGTAGAACTCTCAAAAGAGGCATGACATTTATGGGTGTTGGATCACCGTTGAATTTTTACGATTGAATTATTTTATTTAATTCAAGATAAATATTCAAAAGTGCTTAATCATGATTATTTACTCATATATAATTTTTGTTATTGTTCAGAAATCATGACCCCATCCCTAATCAACATCCTTAAAGAAAATACTTTAACTGGTGATAATTATGTCACATCGAAAACGAAAATTGGGCTACTATTGCAATCCGAAAAGCATAAGATCGTTCTTTACACTCCTAAACCACCTACTTCTACTAATGAATCTACTCAGGAGCAAAGAGATGAGTATCAACAGTGGGAGTCTTCTGATGAGATGGCTAAATGTTACATTATGGCCACCATCTCCGACGTGTTGCAACTGTAACATGAAGGAATGGAGACTGCTGCTGTTATAATGATGTCTCTAAAGGAGATGTTTGCTATGAGGTCTAGGACGACTAAGAGAGAGGCAGTGACTGCTTTTATGAATCTTAGGATAAAACCTGGACAGGCTGTGAAAGATCACATGATGAAAGTCATAGCACATCTCAACACTGCTGAACTGAATGGTGCTGAGATAGATGGTGAGACCAAAATTGACATGATTGTCAACTCACTGTCGGATTCCTTTGATCAATTCAAGTTGGACTACACCTTGAATAATAAGGAATACACCTTGCAAGGCTTGATGCAAGATGTTCAAAGCGCGGAAAAGATCCTTGTGAAAGGCAAAGGTCAAGAGACTCATACCGTAGGTAAAGTTGCTACTCTTAAGACCCGTAAGAAGGTCAAGAAACAATAGAAGAAAAAGCAACTAGGACCTACAAAGAAGGAGACAAAGAAAGTAGCCAAGATAAAAGGAAAGTGTTTCCTTTGTGGTGAAAAGGGATATTAGAAAAGAAATTGCCCAAAGTCTCAAGGAAAGGAAGAAGGTAATATTAATTATCTTGAAACATGTTTTTTGGCGGATTCTATGGATTCTTGGATCATAGACTCCGGAGCCACTAATTTTGTTTGTTTTTCCTTACAGGGGTTCAAGGAAAGGAGAAGGCTTAAAGAGGACGAATTCAACTTGCGTTTAGGCAATGGAGCGTTGGTGTCTGCTAGTGCAGTGGGAGATATTAGAATTAGTTTAGATTCTTTAAGGCATTTAGATTCAATAGACGTTTATTATGTACCTCAATTCAAGAGTAATTTAATTTCGGTTTCTTGTTTAAATAAATTTGGTTATTCGGTTACTTTTAATATAACCCTTATTATTAGTAAGAATGACAAAATTATTTGCAAAGGTACATTGGAAAACGGTTTATTCTATTTGCATGGAAATATCTCTCACTTGTTAGACACGGAATCAACGGCACCCAATCATAAAAGAGTAAAATTATCAAAAGATGAAACCTACCTATAGCATTTACGCCTAGGTCATATTAACCTTAATAGGATTAAAAGATTGGTATGTGACGGACCTCTAAGTGACTTAAAGGTTGATGATCTACCAACTTGTGAATCTTGTTTGGAAGGTAAAATGACCAAAAGGTCGTTTACGACCAAAGGCACAAGAGCCATTGAATGTTTAGGATTGATACACACTGATGTGTGTGAGCCTATGAGCATTCAAACTAGAGGTGGATATGAGTACTTCATCACTTTCACGGATGATCACTCAAGATTTGTCTATGTGTATCTCATGAGACATAAGTCGGATGCTTTTGATATGTTCAAAGCATTTAAAACTGAAGTGGAAAATCAGCTTGAGAAACGTATAAAAATCTTGAGGTCTGATCATGATGGAGAATATCTATCTGGTGAGTTTCAGCAATATCTTATTGATAATGGAATAATTTCTTAGTTTTCTGCACCAGGCACACCTCAACAAAATGGGGTGACAGAAAGGAGAAATAGAGATCTTTTGGATATGGTTAGGTCTATGTTGAGTTATTCAACGCTCCCTAGTTCTTTTTGGGAATATGCTTTACAAACTGCCATGTATATTCTAAACGATGTACCATCTAAGTCGGTTCCTAAAACACCGCATGAGTTATAGACTGGGCGAAAGCCTAGTTTACAACACTTAAGGATATTTGGATGTCCTGCGCACATGTTAAAAGGGGAGACCGAGAAGATGGAGTCCCGTTCAGAAACATGCATATTTGTAGGGTATCCAAAAGGAACAAAAGGATATTATTTTTATAGTCCTTCAAATCTTAAAGTATTTGTTTCGACAAATGCTAAATTTCTAGAAGAGGACTATATGAATAATTTTGTGCCTAAAAGTAGAATTGTCTTAAATGAGCTTTTGGGAGATACAATTCCACAAGAGGTTTCGTAACCAAGCCCAATTGTAAATTCCGTACCAACACAAGATCAACAATCCACCATACCTCGTTGTAGTGGAAGGGTTGTTAGACAACCTGAAAGATACATCGGTCTAGGAGAATCTGTAGAGAATCTTCCGGACGACGATGATCCCTATACATACAAGGAAGCAATGAAAGATGTTGATTATCACCATTGGCAAATGGCAATGCAATCCAAAATTGAATCGATGTTCAAAAATAAATTCTGGTCTCTTGTAGACTTGCCTAAAGGGATAAAACCCATCGGGTGCAAGTGGGTATACAAGAGAAAAAGAGGAATGGATGGAAAGGTGGAAACCTATAAATCTAGATTGGTAGCTAAAGGTTATACACAGAAGGAAGGTATCGATTATGAAGAAACCTTCTCTCTTGTGGACATGCTTAAATCCATTAGGATACTCTTATCCATCGCGGCATCTCTAGACCTAGAGATTTGGTAAATGGACGTCAAGACAGCTTTCCTTAATGGAAGCCTTAAGGAAAGCATCTATATGATGCAACCAGAAGGATTCATTGAAAGGGGCCAAGAGGAAAGGGTATGCAAGTTGCAAAGATCCATATATGGATTGAAGCAAGCATCCAGATCCTGGAAAATATGGTTCGATCAAGCAGTTAAAGGTTTTGGATTTATTCAAAACCTTGATGAACCTTATGTATACAAAAGGATTAAAGGCAAAAAGTTGGTTTTCCTAGTTCTTTACATTGATGATATACTACTCATCGGAAACGACGTAGGTGTATTGACATCAATAAAAGAATGGTTAGCAAAACAATTTGATATGAAGGACTTGGGAGAAGCAAGTTATATTCTTGGTATCCAAGTCATAAGGGATAGAAAGAATAGAACGATTGCATTATCCCAAGCTTCATACATAGATAAAATCTTGTCTAGGTTTTCCATGCAAGATTCCAAGAAAGGTATGTTACCTTTCAGACATGGAATCAAACTTTCTAAGGAACAAGTTCCTAAGAATGAGCATGAAGAGCAATTCATGAGTAGGGTTCCATATGCATCGGCAGTTAAAAGTCTCATGTATGCAATGCTCTTCACTAGACCAGATATTTGTTTTGTTGTAGGCATAGTTAGTAGGCTTCAATTGAAACCTGGTCCTGATCACTGGATGACAGTCAAGCATATTTTCAAGTATCTTAGGAGAACGAGAGATTATATGCTTGTATACTCTAGAGGGGATTTTATTCTCATTGGGTATACAGATTCTGATTTTCAATCAGATTCTGACTCCAGGAGATCGACATCGGGATCTGTGTTTACTATTGGAGGAGGGGCAGTTATATGGAGGAGTATCAAGCAATCTTGTATTGCTGATTCCACCATGGAAGCAGAGTATGTTGCCGCATGCGAGGCTGCTAAAGAGGCTGTCTGGCTCCGCCAATTCTTGATTGACTTGGAAGTGGTTCCTGATGCGAATAAGCAGATCACTATCTACTGTGACAATAGTGGACCAGTGGCTAATTCGAGAGAACCAAGAAGTCATAAGAGAGGGAAACACATTGAAAGAAAGTATCACATTCTAAAGGAAATTGTACATAGAGATGACGTGACGATTACCAAGATCGCGTCAGCAGAAAATCTAACGGATTCCTTTACAAAGGCTCTTCCTTAAAAGAGTTTTGATGGGCATCTAGAGAACATGGGGATGAGAGATACGACACATTGACTATAGAGCAAGTGGGAGATTGTTAAGATTATGCTCGATAGCAAGAGTGTAATATTGTAATTAACAATCTTTTCATATGAATAAAGTGATTTCTAGTTTAACAAATCTTATAGCATTTATAGTTTAATTATTAAAATTGTCAAAAATAAATAATCATAAGGTCAAAAGACAATGAGAAAAGAAGAATTGTTCATACATCTAGATATGTATGAGGTAGACATAATTCTTTAGTTAGTCTTGAATAATATTCACAACTTAAGATAGAAGGTTGGATGCCTTTATCTTGTCAAAGTTGTAGATTCTTTTGCTAACATTTGAGTGGGATCAAATGTGTTATGATGAGTCTAAAATCATCAAAGTGTGATGTCTTTGGGCAAAAGAATCTAATGCACTGGGTGCATTGAAAAAGATCACAATGAAATACTTTTTCTAGAGCCGTCAATAGATAAAAGTTTTTATTTGAAGACAATCAGAGAGTCTAACTCAATCCTGAGATAAATGATGGACTTATGGTCACAATTGTTATCATTTGAGCTATCAATGAGTACGATTATATAGCATAGTCTATCCTCGATAGTTTGGTGGTATTCATTTGTTAATCGATATAAGACTTCATTTATAAATATGGATATCGTGGCTCCATTTATTGAATGAGAGTAGAATACCATCATATGGATGTTTTGAGATATTGGATATTAAATCTTAACGTTAAGTTTTCATTAGTGTCTATTGAAACATGGCTTCTGGGAAAGTCAAAATATACAAGTTCAAAATGTGGTCATATGAGTAAATGTGGTAACTTAGAGAGCTATAGGCGGTCTATGAGCTCTTGGCGATTACTGGTATTCTTCACGAGGATACACTTTCTTCAATAAGGTTGTCTACGGTACGAATGAGTAACATCAACTTATTCTATCTTTATTTAAGAGTTCAATTTTAGTTCTTTAGTGGAATGAACTAAAATTAAATAGATTGGACCTAAGTGAATCATTTGTTGATTGTGATTGGGTTGTGTCTATTGGAGCTTAAATTTAGATAGCCAGCCAAGATCCCCAATCCACACGAACTTGCATGGATCACTTGATATATTCTACCGGACCAATTTAGGGGTCCATCTAGAATTGTAATAAGGCATGTGGACTTGTTTTTTTTTTTGTAAGAATAGGTCTAGTTCACATGTGGACTTTTTTATTAAGGTCCAATGGATTTAATAAAATTAGAAAAATAATATATGGCCTTTATACTAGGTATGGGCTGCAATGGCTATGGATAATAGCTTTAATATATTATTTTTATTTTATTATTATTTAATTAAATGGAAATTAATTAATTTGTTGATTAATTAATTATTTAATTAAAAGTCAAAATCTTTTCCTATTAGGAGATGGTCTCCTAAAACTATACTATTGTTGGTAGTATAGTTAATGTTAAAGACTATATTTGATAAGTAGATAAATAAAAGGAGTTATTTATCTAATCAAATTAGGAAGTCTTTAATATGGTTACAGATACACTTTTGAGTTGGATTAGGAGTCTTGGTGTTAGGATAGAATTCCTTTTTGAAAAGGATTCTTAACCACCAAGTAAATCTATCTAAGGAAAGGATTCTTAACTACCAAGTAATCCTTCTTAGGAAAGCATTTGTGATCCTAATCTATATCATATAAAATTCGGCCAGCCCTTATATATATACAAAAGGATAGAATTTCTTTAAGATAAGGATTCTTAACTACCAAATAAACCCACCTAAGGAAAGGATTCTTGCCAACCAAGTAAATCCTTCTTAGGAAAAGATTTATGGTCCTATATATATATATGTGTGTGATTTTCGGCCAGCCCTATGAATTTTATGATGAAAATTTCGGCCATGCCTAGGTAATTTTCAAGAGAGAATTTGGCATAGCAAGAGAGAATTTTGAGGGAGAAAAATTAGTTTTTGCTCTAGACAAAATTCGATCAACTCATAGATAAAGGGTGTGTGTGAATTCGGCCTAGAAGAGAAAAAAGGGGACCGTTTTTGTATTCGATAGTATACTAATATCCTTTACATCAAAAGGGTTTTGTTTACAACATTAAATCAAGGTTCACACGAGTTTTAATCAAATTGATTGATAATTCATAAGTGACCAGACGTTCTTGGATTTTTCTCTTGGAGGATATTTGTAACTAACAAAGAAAAGATTTTTGCTTTGTCTCCATCCTTGGGAATTCAATTTAAAGAAAGGGAGCCCACAATCCAAGGTGATTCACGTTCGTGATTGGATTGGAAGATCTTGTGGAATCAATTCGGCGCTTGTTCAATCGTCACGCAAAAAAGGTACCATACTTTTATATACATCAATTAATCTAGGGTTAAGGTTCTAGTTGCATAAAATGGAATTTTTTTTATTTATACGTAAGCCCTAATCTCGTTTTTTTAATCACGCTTCCACTGCATTTCTAAACTGTTTTTTCCTTACACTCTTAACTGCAGAAGCTTTTACACAGACCAATACAACTCGGTGTCCATCGATATAACTATTACATATGGTGTGATCCTCTATAGTAGTTCATAATTAGAGCAGAGACATAATGTCCGTTATACCCCTCTAATAACATATATCGTTTAAGTACCGTTGATTCTCTAATGGACAATAAATCCTATTTCCTCAAAGAATTAGGATAATGCTCATATTTCCCAAGCCCCAAATAAACTCTTAAGGGAACTACCATCTACTTCTCACAAGAAAGAGTGGATTCCATTATTGTGTACAAACCTTCCCATCCACAAGCCAAATCGTAATCCCAACATATGAAGCATATTGATCGAGAACTGCATCCGACCTCACCCATGGTATATGAAAGACCATGATCTAACCTGAAGGAGTTGATAAGACACTCAGGATTAAGATCACCTATATATAGCCATCATCACTTGATATATATGAATCTCATTAGTAAGCGGATATTGCTGAGAGATTCATATAGATCATGGCCCAGTCCTATATGATCACATTATACAAGGTGCCTCCATTTCTTATATCTCTTATGAATAATTCAGGACAGAATCACCTTACATTACAAAAAGGACCACAACTATAGAATAACCGCAAATAAAGTACCCAGTTTTATTTGTTATCTATGGACTCTTTAAGTTGCACGTCTCTCACTGTATCTATCTGTATATGACACTCATATACACAATTTGAGATTACATATGGCAATCTAGGATGTTATTATGCATAAGTTATAAAATAAACAATACAACAAGAATGAATTGAACTTTTCTTTTATTTATTTCACAAACTGATGTACTATCCTTCATGCGAGTGAGCATAGCGGAACGAACAGCTTCGTGTTGCTTTTATTCGGAGGGTTGGCCGAACATAGTTTGCAATGACTCCATGATCTTAAATGCTAAAGTCATTGCTTCATGATTTGCTTCATGATTTGTGACAATCATGTTTCTCATAGAAGCCAACATATATGTTTGGGTCTTCTCATCAAATGAGACCCATCGCTCGTATGACTCACGAACAGTTCGTGCGGCCTTGGCAGCAGGTACTGGAGGACATTCCTCCGTAAGCATAAACTTGAGGTCTTTAGTGACCAATGCTGCATTAATATTAAGTTTCCACTTAGTGTAGTTATCACTAGTTAATATGTCGTTTGTGAGAATTTGAAGTAATGCAAAAGACATTATTGCTGAAATAAATTAAACATTCATTCAGTCATTTATTTAAAACAAGTGCGAGTGTTTTGGTATAAATTTAAACATGATACATGAACATGTTTAACGAACTAGAACTACCCTAAAACTAGTTACTATACCAAGATAATCCAACATACCACAAAGAAATGCCGCCTTAGGGTCGGTCAACTCTTTGCATGTTGGACTGAGACGTTCTCAATCAAATGATATTCTAGAAAAATTCTTATTCCATATCACTCAACCATCGTTTATTTAGTCAGCTTTTTAATTAACAAACTTAATCAAAACCTTCATGAGTGTAACCCACCATTTAAGATCTCATGAGCTTAACTCGAGAATTGCCGCCTTAGGGTCGGTCAATCCTGAAATACCCTCAGAAATCCTATACTATAGAAAGTCAACATTGGTATTGACCTTGGTGTAAACCCTCCTTACGGAAGATGAAAGCAAAGCTGTCACGAGGCCCCACTCGGATCTCACGTTGTTGAACTAAAAATGGAGACTGCGGGATACATGTGTCATATATCCCTCCCCCACTCACTATTTTAAAAATAGGGTTTTCTATTATCCGTTAGTGCACCCAGACTCTACAGGATTAAATGACTAACTTTAATCAAGTTATCTAGTGCATTAACTAATTCATTATTAAAAACAAATTCTAATTAACCTAAAAATTATTAACAATTTTTAACTATTAACAATCTAATCTATTAGTCAATAATCTAAGCCTTTGTAAACTATTTACTAAGGTCAGATTATTATGTTTGTGTTTACCAAGTTTTAACTATTAAAACTCTAACACTTTATTCAGATAATTTATCATTAGGCTATTAATAAAATTAATCCTAATAATGACCTTATTAATCTAACTTATTACACTTTAATAACTAGATTAAAATTAATGAGAATTACCAAGTTTTTTAACCATTAAAAAACAAATCTCATTATCCATAGCCATTTATGTATAATTCCCATTTTAATCACATTAAAAAAATACACAAAATATGAGGTTGTGATGCATGTATGCCATATCAAATATATCTGTGTAGGCACATCTAATCTAAATGACATAGTATGCATGACAATCCTTTTATCATTATATAATATAACGCATTCATGAATTGACCGAGTACTGTAGATTATTTTACCTAAAAAAATTGAAATATAAAATTATAAAAATACCCCCAAGTCATTCCTTGGTCTTCTTGTAATTTCCGAGTCTTCCAATCTCTTCAGGTCACTCCGATTCATCTCATGAATCCTTTTTCACGATTTTACAGTTCTTCAATATAGGTTACATTTTTTTATAGTACAATTATTAAAAACAATTGTATTTGTTAACAAGAAATTTGCTCAAGATGAGAAATTCCAACTGACACCCTCGAGACCCTACCATGGAGGTGGTAGCCGGGGTCTGTACCTTTGATACCTAACCTGCTTAGATTGAAGCAAATGTTTAAATGACCCTAGCAAATGAGAGTTTTATGAAAGAACACTTGTGATACACAGGAATTTCTCATATACACTCACAATCTCTCTAGTACATAGGAAGGTGGTAACTTCGTGCTTGTCGAATAATGGATACAACGACGGCCGTGTTCTGATCACAGAATTTAGGCCCGACGTAATTCTTTCTTCCCACACTTTTTTGTTCTCTCTCTAACTCTTCTATCTTCTTTTTTCTCTGTCCCCATCCTCGTAGGAATGTTTAGGCAAATTTATATATGGTCGAATCACTTTGAACGGATGTATCTCCCACCTTGTTTCTTTGAACCTACTCTCTCCTTATCGGGCGGGATCCTTTATTTGAAAGTCGTTGACTTCGAGTAAATAATGGATTTGTCGTTAGTGGAGATAAGTTTGTTTCCTCTTTAAAAAAACTCTTGTCTTACACTTATACAGAATTAATATTGGTTATTACGTAGATATGATCATGTGTATACTCATGACATGATTCTTCATGGAGGTCACCGAGTTAGCTGCTCGTTGTCTCTTAGAGCGAGGTAGATCCATGCTTTGGTTCTGTTCTTAGAAGATTGGGATGGACTTTCCTTGACCCTTTAGAGCTTGAGGCATTCCTGTAGACAATTCTATGAGGTAACATGGATCTGATCCACTTAGAGGCCCATTTCTCCCCGTATTACGGAGGGGGCAGCGGGTTCCTGGAGAGGTTGGCGGGCTTCAAGTTTAGGCTACAAGTTAAGTTTGACCTCTGGAGCCTTAACCTGGAGGGAGCTTGCTTTGCTTGTCGGGCTTCACTTCGAGTGCTTATTGAGCTCGGCGATCCTCCCTTGCTTCCTCGGGGTGGTTTTGGAGCCTGGCCCCAGGAACCGAGGTTCCTGGGTAGGTGGCCTCGAGAAACCCGGACTCTAGTGTTTGCATGGGGGATCGACCTGGTCGTGCCTAGCTTTATCCCTGCTAGTTCCAAAGCCCGTCGATCCTTCCTTACTTCTGCGAGGTAATTTTATGGTCTACCCGGGGTCTCATGAATATCTACATTGGGCTTTCACTCGGGTTAGGAGAGTGAAAAATTTCTCTATGACCCTCTAGCCAAATTTTACTATTAACAGTATTATACAACCCATAAACCCTAAATCCACAATACCATATAATTAATGATCAATCATGTTTTTACAAATTAAAAAATAATTAATATACATACAAAAACATCATACAGTTAATTTAAACAGTGCCAACATAATCATACATATCGAAGCATTGAAACAATTTCCTATATCAAAGAATAAATTGACTCTGATACAAATTGTTGCCAGTCACTGGCAATGCAACAAAACCAGTTTAATTTTTTTTATACAGATTGTAAACGATCTAGAGCCAGTGAACTTAGGATAATAATTTTTTTTAAAACTAATACATATCACTATCACAATAATAAAATATACGTATATATAGGAAATTGAAATCAATATAAAGAAGAAGAAAATAAAACCATACTAACGTTTGTAGGCTCCTTCACTTTACGATATGCTTCTGGTCTGCACCAATGATTTCCTCACTATCTCCTGGGATTGGTAACTTTGTGTGTGTGTGTGTGTGTGTCACGGTCTTATAAACTTTATTAGAGGATGTAGAGAAAAGACTTGAAGAAACTGTTTCTTCTTGATCACTATGCAACACTTGCTTTGATCTTTTCACACGTACACACATGCTTGAACACTTCAGAGCAAAATATTCTGCGTTGATACACGCACACTCATTCACAACAATGCAAGCCCTTATCCAATTGATGCATTGTTGCGTGTATTTGTATACGTGTCTTTTGTGTTGTTTTCACGCAACCCCTATTTGTATCACATGAAAATTCTTTTATTTCTCTTTTTATTATTGATTCATGAACACCTAGTTGTATCTTATACAAAACATTTATATGTGTTGCTTATCTATTGTTTCATCTGCACACACCAATTTGCATCCAATGCAAACTCTTGTGTTAATAGTTGATATATGTGCGTTGATATGTCATGTAGTTGATATTGTTTTTTGTATCATGCACCAAATTGCATCCCGATGCAACTAAGAAGCTTATCTCTTTTCTTTTTTTAATCACTTAGTTGATCAGTTTTCAAAAACCAATATATATCTCATATATATTTTATTTGATTTTAAAAACTTTCAAAAACAATATCTCATATCTTTTGTCTAAAAAAATAATTAAATATTTATTTTGAATTTAAACATTTTAAATATTAAATTTAATAAAGTCAAATAATCATGTTATCTTATTCTATTTAAAAACAAATATTAACTAAAACCTTCCATTTAGTGATCAATTAAATAATTTCATTATTTAATTTATTTAATCACAATTATTCATTAATTAAATAATCTCATTATTCAATTAATTCCCAAACAAATACATGTCTCTTTCGTAACACAATTATTTGGCAATCTAATTAATTAACCATGACCATTGTTACCTAAATCGATCGGGCTAGCAAGGGGACCTAATGGACCCACAGTATTTTGAGCTCCAATAGTCCTCAGAATCATTAACTAAACTCTTTAATTAATATTCCTTGATTATTAACTCCGGTGTTATTCCACTAAAAACCCGAAGCAGCACTCTCTCAACTGTAGACGCTTTTACACAGACCGATACAATTCGGTGTCCATCGATATAACTATTACATATTGTGTGATCCTCCATAGTAGTTCATAATTAGAGCTAAGTCATAATGTCTATTATACCCCTCAAATTACATATATCCTTTAAGTACCGTTGATTCTCTAATGGAAACTAAAACATATTTCCTTACAAAAATAGGAGAGCGCTCATATTGTCCACGCCCCGAATCAACCCTTAAGGGAACTACCATCTACTTCTCACAAGAATGAGTGGATTCCACTATTGTGTACAAACTTTCCTAGCCACAAGCCAAACTGTAATCCCAACATACGAAGCTTAATGATCGAGAACTGCATCTAACCTCACCCACGGTATATCAAAGACCATTATCTAACCTGAAGGAGTCGTTAATGTTAGGTTTTAGATTATGTTGGCATTAATTCTATATCAAAATAATGTTTACTTGTAATGATTTAGTTTTTTAGGTTAAAGATGATTCAAGATTCAAAGATGAAGGAACAACTAGTAAAAGCACGTACAAAGTCCTTAAAGAGAAAGGATGCCATATGGTTCTACAAAGGTATATTATGACCTTATCTTTCTCTTACAAGGCTTAGGCACATACACATAATTCATACATTTGTGTCCCTGCATAGTTGTGCACCATTAAGGTACACACACACACAAATCATACATATGTGTCCCTACATCGTTGTACACCATTTACAACACATTCAAACACTTGAAGTTGAGTGCTCATGCATTGATATAAAAATAACATGTTTTGGAAAATGCATGATTGGAGACTATCTCTATGTAGTTTGTATTCTGTGAAATGTGTTTGTATGTGTATATGCTTGTAAAACACAAATAATTAACTTGATCTTAGTCCTAAATCATTCTTGATTGAGTTCCAAACACTTTGGTTACTCATACTCTTAATATCAAGTTCTAAGTAAAACGATATGATAATTTCCATTCATGTACGTACATTATCTTCGTTTTCATATATCGAGTCGAATTCTTATTTTTTGGCTGAGTATCTTATACGTCCATGTTCATGAGAGAATTACGGTTCCTAATCTATAAATGAATTTGAATTCCGAGTTTGGAAGCCGGAGAACGGTCTAAGAACGTAAAGGGAGGTCGAGGGAAAAAGAAGACAACATCAAGCTCTTCTCTCCCGAGATGGTGCTTGGCCATCTCGGGTAAAAAGACTTGCTGCCCCAAGATGCCCACATGCCATCTAGGGCAACAGTCAAGATTGGTTGCTTCTTTGTCCCTTTTTGTTATTTCACATGATACCTTTCCCTATTCAAAATTTGAGTGCAGAATTTTTTACTAAAATTTTCTCACCTTCCAAACACCATAACTTCTACATTTGAACTCTGATCTAAGTGGTTAAAAGTTGAGAGTGTTTGTCTATTTATCCTCCATCTTTTCTATGAAGGTTTGAGTTAGTTTTATTGCTGTTTTTGGAGTCAATTCTCACAAAAACGGGACTGCACCAAATCAACTATGGTATTGATTTTCTCTCAAAGTTTTCTTCTAAAACTTGGTCAATTACCTTGGGTTATCTTCTTCAGTATATATAAATGTCTTGTGACTATTTAAATTTTAGTTTTGAACTCGTTTAAAGCTAGGTTGAGTTTCAATTAAAATCTCACATGTTGAGTTAGGTTTTGATTTTGCCTATGTTTTCACATGTTTGGTATTGTATTGTGCTAGCTTTGATTCTAGGACTATTTGATGATCTTTGATTGATTGATTTTTTGAAAAAATAGTTCCTCACATGTATTAGGCTCTCTTTGGCCGATTTCTCTATATAATACATGTTGTGTTGTTCCTTGAGCTATTCAAGTGCTTGATTGCTTTTATGAATATCATATGCTCTAGAACATGTTTGGTTTATATGATTAAAACTTGATCATGTATTAATTGAACATATTTTATGATTCAAGTTTTAGATCTATGCATGTATCTAGGTTTTAATTAATGTTGAGTGTCTTTTACATGATCTAGATGAATTAAACATGCATGATTGACCAGACTACATTTGTTATGTGCATTCATGCATATGCCTAGTATTTTCCATAGGATGTGTTGACCATAACATTCTATGTTACGTGCTTGTTTGCGTTTTGCATTCATGATCACCTAGATGCCTTGTGAGAAGGAAGTATTGACAATAGGTGTGAGGCTTATGTTGTTGAGCATGGAAGTCTTGCCAAGAGGTGGGAGACCTCAGAATGTCTAGCAAGGAAGTCTTGCCTAGGGTAACGAGGATCTGAAAGGCTGAGCAAGGAAGTCTTGCCTTGGGTCGTGAGGATTCGGAAGGGTGAGCAAGGAAGTCTTGACAAGGGTCGTGAGGATTCGAAAGGGTGAGCAAGGAAGTCTTACCTTGGGTTGTGAGGATCCAGAATGGTAAGCGAGGAAGTCTTGACAAGAGATGTGAGGCCTCAGAATGTTGAGCAAGAGGGTGACATATTCTTGAGTAGGATAGGAGGCTAGTTTCTAGGTGCATTTGAGAGATTGTACTTTTCTTATCTGCTAGTGGATTTTGTTTGCCGGTGGTTGCTAACCCGTGGATGTTTCCTCTTCGGAGGTTTACCACGTTATATCTTGTGTCAACTTTTCTCTATCCCTATCTCTCGTATATTTGTATTTGTTATTTGAATACTATGGATATAACTTTATATGTAAGTTGACTTCCTTACTACAAAATTAGTGGTATATGATCTATGTATGTTTGTTTGTATCACATTTTATATGCTTATATATATTGATTAGTTAGCTTTAGTATATATATATATATATTGTGATACAAGTAATCTAGAGGGATAAACTTTTGTTTGTTTCTAAGGGAGTCGAAAAAGATGTCTGACCTAATAACCCCCCCTCCCCCTTTTTAGGTTAGCCTTGAGCACTTAACCGTGTTTGTATTTTCAATTTGTATTTGAGTAGGACACTAGATTGTACTTAGTGAGCATCCAGGTGATACATTCATGGCATTTGCAAAGCTTTTAAAGTCATGGGTTTACAAGATGATGTAATGGCAGAAGAAGCCTCAAAAACTAGGCCACCGTTACTTCGAGGCACTAACTATGGGTATTGGAAGTTGAGGATGAAAGCCTACATCCGCTCAATGGATGAAAGGGCATGGATGGTAGTGGAAGAAGGTTATAGTCCTCCTACCAAGGTTTAAGTGGATGAAACCAATATACTCAAGCCAATGAGTGAATGGACAACGAATGAGTTTAAGGTTCCTAAATGGCACCACCGTGCTATGAATGTCATCATTGGAGGAGTTGATGGATATCAATTCTTCTACATTCAAAATCTTGAATCCATAAAAGAGGCTTGGGATACTCTCCAAGTCACTAATGAAGGAACCTTAGCGGAGAAGAATCAAGGCTTCAAATGTTAGCATCACAATTTGAAGGTTTAAGTATGGGTAAAGAAGAAAGGTTCAAAGAATTCCAATGTCAGCTTCTTAACATTGCTAACCAATGTCAAACACTTTGAGTACCTATCTCAAGAGAGCATTTAAATTGGAAATTTTTTAGGTCACTTCCTAAGAGATTTAAATCAAAGGTGACAGCTATTGAGGAAAGCAAGGATGTGGATAGCATGAACATCGATGAGTTACTTGGGTATCTCCAAACTTATGAGATGTGCTTGAAGCCAAAGACCAAGAGTAAGGGAATCGCTCTCAATGCTATTGAGGAGGAGAGTGATGATGAAAATGAAGAGATGGCTCTCAATGTTAGAAAGTTCAAGAAGTTTCTAAAGAATAATGCCAAGCCTAGAGGCAAGTCTTCTAAGGAAAAAGGAGTTAAGAAACCATCATTTCCAAGGAATGAGAAGAATAGTCAAGCCATGAACAAGAAAGGTGTTCAATGCTACAATTGTCTTGGTTTCATTCACTTTGTTAGTGAGTGCAACAAAAAGCCATCTAAGAAAGACAAGAGAGGCAAACTGATGGAGGCTACTTGGAGTGATGATGACTCTAGTGATGATGAGAGCTCTAGTAGTGAGTCTTCAAGTGATGAAGAGTTGGTGAGCAACTTTGTAGCTCTAACAGTTTTTCATTCTTCACTAAATATTGATGGTACAACATCTTTGAACAAGAACTTTGATGTGAATCATCATGGAAGCTCTAGTTCCATTCCTACCAATATTGAGTTGTTGGCTAAGATAGAGAAGCTTGAATAAGCTAGAGATAATGCTCTAAGAGAGGTAGTTGAGAAGGATGATTTGATCAATAAACAACTAGATGAGTTTGTGATTGCTACTCGTAGACTTCTTTGTGAGAAAGGTGAAATTATGAAAAAGTTTAGAGAACTTGAAAATAAAAACCTTGAGAAGGATAATGTGATATCTTCTTTGAAGAAGAGAGAACAAGAATTAATGGAAGAGATAGACACGGCTAAGGAGGCCATCAAGGACTTGTTGAATGATTCGGTAAGTGTGTCTAGTGTTAGGAATCTTGTTAACTCTCATAGTGGTGAAGACGACATGGTAGTTAAAGAGGAGCCCTTGGAAGCACCACTTCCTACTCACTTGGAAGAAGTTATGATTGACAAGAAACCACACAAGAAGAGAAGATCAAAAGCCAAGAAGAAGTTGGCAAACAAGGTATCTTTGTAAACTCCTAATGAAGCTAGTTTAACTCCAAAAGGTACAATCTAATCTTTTATTCTAATTTACCATTATTGCAACATAATAGGTCACATTAAGCTTAGGTGTTATAAATTCATTGAAAAATGTAAATTAGGAAATGAATATAGAGATAAAGAGATTAAACTTTAACTTGAACACGCTAAGGCTTTGAAAGTTGAGAAACATGATAATATTGCTAAGCATAAAAAGAAGTTATGGAGTAGGAAGAAAGCTAATCTTGTTCAACTTGACAAAGCTTATGTTGAAAATGTTAAGGAAGAGAGTATTAATGATATTCTTGTTAATCATTTATTGAAGGACTTTACTCTAGATTTAACATTGTTGTTAAGGATGATATTGGAAATGTTTGTGTAGGTACACCCAAGAACAAGTGATTCAAGGGTGAGTGCTCTTATCACTAAAGTAAGAAGCACATGTGAGGTAGCTTTGGGGCAATATATCAAATGTGTTGAGAATTCTAGCTTGCTAGCTTTGAATACTCCATGTATTGATATGAACTTGTTTATCTCACATCATGTTTGTTATGATATTCAAAATTTATTAGTTAACTTTTGAGAAGTTCTCTTGATATATGTGTTGGTTGAGTTGAGACATTATGCTTTTTAAACTTTAGTTGTGAAACATCATCAACTTGGTGTCGTGAGGACATTCAAGGCAAGAGTGCTCATAAAAAGGGCGGAAGTATGATATTTGGTGAATATAATGTGCAAAAGGTATCTTTATACTCTAATGCATGTTCTCTTAGATATTCATCTTTTGACTTAATCTTTTATATACATCTCATAGCTTGTCATATAAGAGAATTTTGTATAGCATACATACCATTCTCATTGACATTTGCTATTTTAGGATCTAATAGTGATATTGTTCATATTGATCTTAATTTTGATAATTTTTGTGTATAGAATATTGAGTGACATTATTTTTTAAACTATAAGCTTCATATTCTTTGAAAGCTACTCATTAGAGAAGTAATGATCTTGAATAAGTCTCAACTTATTGCTTTTAGATCATGTGCTTATGAGCCATAAAATATTGGTTTTCTAAAATTGCACATTGCTTCTCTTATATGTTTTGCTAGTACGTTGAGTTTACTAATATGTAAACTTTGGATACACCATGAATTTTTTATGCATAAGTACATTTAAAATTACCTATGGTTAGTATCCATTTTGTTTCGGCAAATACATAGAACTCACAGAGCACCTTCATGGAAAAGGCTACACACATTGGTTGTGAAAGCTACCCAATGTTGGAAAGAGCTACACCATTGTGATGAGTGAAAAGCCATAATGAAGTGATTTTTATTATGTTTTTTGAAAAATAAAAAAATATTCAAAGAAGTGTTGAATTGGAATCATGAAAAGAAAATTCTTTGATTCAAAGAATAAAAAGAAAAGGAGGAAGACTTAAAAAAGAGTATAGTTGAAAAACACGTTCATATGTTGAAATCTGTAATCTTGAAAGCAAAAATTCCGGATGATATTTGGTTTGACTTTTTATGGAAAAAACTTGTTAGGTTTTAGATTATGTTGGCACTAATTCCATATCAAAATAATGTTGACTTGTAATGATTTAGTTGTTTAGGTTCAAGATGATTCAAGCTTCAAAGAAGAAGGAACAACTAGTCAAAGCAAGCATAAAGTCTTCAAAGAGAAATGATGCTATATGGTTCTATAAAGGTATATTAAGACCTTATCTTTCTCTTACAAGGCTTAGGCACACACACACAATTCATACATTTGTGTCCCTGCATAGTTGTGCACCATTAAGGCACACACACAAATCATACATATGTGTCCTTGTATCGTTGTGCACCATTTATAACACATTCACACACTTGAAGTTGAATGCTCATGCATTGATATGAAAATAACATGTTTTGGAAAATGCATGATTGGAGACTATCTTGATATAGTTTGCATTCTAGTGTGAAATGTGTTTGTATGTGTATATGTTTGTAAAACATGGATAATGAACTTGATCTTTGTCTTAAATCATTCTTGATTGAGTTTCAAACACTTTGGTTACTCATACTCTTAATTTCAAGTTCTAAGTCAATAGATATGATACTTTCAAGTCATGTTACATACATTGTCTCCGTCTTCGTATGTCGAGTTGAATTCTTATTTTCTGGGTTGAGTATCTTATATGTCCATGGCCGGTGAACGGTCGAAGAATGCGAAGGGAGGTTGAGGGAAAAAGAAGATTGCTCCAAGCTCTGCTCCCCCAAGATAGCGCTTGGCCATCTCGGGCAAAAATACTTGCTGCCCTGAGATGCCCATGCACCAACAGGCAACCTTGGTTGATTCTTTATCCCTTTTTCATTTCACATGATACCTTTCCCTCTCATTTATATTTTCTTTCCCTTTCACATTTCATTCTAAGAAGAGATTCAAAATTTGAGTGTAGAAGTTTCTCCCAAAATTATCTCACCTTCCAAACACCATAACTTCTTCATTTGAACTCTGATATGAGTGATTACAAGTTAAAAGTGTTTTTCTGTTCATCCTCCATCTTTCTACGAAGGTTTGAGTTAGGTTTATTGCTATTTTTGGAGTCAATCCTCACAAAATCGAGACTGAACCAAATCAACTAAGGTATTGATTTTCTCTCATAGTTTTCTTTTAAAACTTGGTCAATTGCCTTGGTTTATCTTCTACATTATATATAAGTGTCTTGTGATTGTTTAGATTTGAGTCATGAACTCATTTAAAGCTAGATTGAGTTTCAATTGAAATCTCAATGTTGAGTTCGGTTTTGATTTTGCCTATTTTTCAAATGTTTGGGATTGTATTGTGCTAGCTTTGATTTTAGGACTGTTTAATGATCTGTGATTGATTGATTTTGTGAAAAAATAGTTCCTCACATGTATTAGGCTCTTTTTGGTCGATTTCTCTATATAATACTTGTTGTGTTGTTCTTTGAGCTATTCTAGTGCTTGATTGCTTTTATGAATATAGTATGCTCTAGAACATGTTTGGTTTATATGAGTAAAACTTGATCATGTGTTAATAGAACATATTTATGATTCAATTTTTAGATCTATGTATATATCTAGGTTGTAATTAATGTTGAATACCTTTTACATGATCTAGATGAATTAAACATGCACGATTGACTAGACTATAGTTGTTATGTGCATTCGTGCATATGTCTAGTATTTTCCATAGGATGTGTTAATCATAACATTATATGTTGTGAGCTTGTTTGCATTTTACATTCACGATCACCTAGATGCCTTGTGAGAAGGAAGTATTGAGCATGGAAGTCTTGGCATGAGGTGGGTTACCTTGGAATGTCAAGCAAAGAAGTCTTGCCTAGGGCCATCATATCTGGAAGGGTGAGCAAGGATGTCTTTCCTAAAGTCATGAGGATCCGGAAGGGTGAACGAGAAAGAAGTGTGGATCTAGAAGGGTGAGCAAGAAAGTCTTGTATAGGGTCATGAGGATCCGGAAGGGTGAGCGAGGAAGTCTTGACAGGAGGTGTGAGGCCTCGAAATGTTGAGTAAGAGGGTGACATATTCTTGAGTAGGATAGGAGGCTAGTTTCTAGGTGAAGGGGTCACTTGAGAGATTGTACTTTTCTTATCTACTAGTGGATTTTGTTTGCCGATGGTTACTAACCCGTGGATGTTTCCTTTTTGGAGGTTTACGACGTTATATCTTGTGTCAACTTTTCTCTATCCCTATCTCTCTAATATATGTATTTGTTATTTGAATACTACAGATAGAACTTTATATGTAAGTTGACTTTTTTACTACAAAATTGTTGGTATAAGCTCTATGTATGTTTGTTTGTACCACATGTTATATGCTTATATATATTGATTAGTGAGCTTTAATTAATATACATATATTGTTATACAAGCAATCTAGATGGACAAACTTTTGTTTGTTTCTAAGGGAGTCGAAAAAGGTGTCTAACCTATTCACCCCCTCCCCCCTCTAGGTTAGCCTTGAGCATTTAACTGTGTTTGTATTTGCTAAGCTTAAGATGAATAGATGTTGAAAATTGTTTGCATGTTGATTATTAAACTACTTCTTGATATATATTTGAAGCATATCTCTCACACACACACTTTGTTTCTGAGTATGTTGATATTTTAGCAATTGTTGAAGAATTATATGAGAACTTGAATATCTTTGTTAACTTTATGCTATCATTTATTTTAGTTATGGCATTTATCAAGGGGGAGCATTGTATGCTAGACAGTGTTCTCTTTTATGATATGTTCATATGCTTCATTTTGTTACATGTTAGCATACTTTGACTTAATGATAATCTTGGTTGAGCATGTTAAGAGTTTTAAATGATACTTTTGTTAGAGAGTTTTATCATGAATATAAGGAAAGTGCCACATTGTTAGCTGCTTTGATGGAAATTAGGGGTATTGTGTTTAGAGTTAACCTAGAGAACATTAACAAGTTTCTTGGGTTATCTAATGATATAGATTCTAATTTTATAGATGTGGATGTTATTGAGAATCTAAATATCATGGGAAGATCTCTTTGTGACAATGCTTCCTTTCAGTGGAAAAGTAGGGTACACATTAGTCAACATGAGTTAACTAAGTCTAGTGCATTTTGGCATCTATTCATTCGAACGAACATTATTGGGTCTTCGAATTCAACCGAGTTGAATAGGGACAAGATCAAAATAGTGTATGCCTTAGTAACTAATCAACCGATAAACCTTGGAGATCTTCTTATGTATTACATTGATAGTGTGGCTTTTTCTACTAAAGGTGATAAAAATCTTGCATTACCGAGGTTTATTACTTCATTGTGTTTAGCTCATGGGATTAAGAGTAGAGAAGATGATGTGTTAGTTCAACCCTTGGAAAAATATTGTGATAAGCGTGTGTCATACATGTCCTATAAGAATAAGGGTAAGACTTGTGATACTTTTGAACTATTTAGTAGTTCTCAAGTTAATAGTCATGTGATTAGCACAAGTATTCTTCCAGATTGGGCTATATAAATAAAGGAGAAGGTTGATGAACTTGGTGCAATAGTTTATCAACAAGATGCTAGGATCAAAGAGTTGGAGGAGTGCATTGCTTCAAGCTCAAGACCACCACTCAAGCATTATGTTAGATGGATTACTCGCACGACTTTCTTTAATGGAACAAGTGGCTAGTATTTGATCTTTGAGGTACATTTCTTAACCTTTTGGTGCCATTTCATGTAAAAAAAGGGGATAAAGAGTATATGCTAGTTGCTTAGTTTCATTTTATGTTGTTTTGAGAGTATATGCTAGTTGTTTAGTTTCTTTTTATATTGTTTTGTAAACTTTTGAATTTAATGGCTTGAAATAATTAGTCTTAAGATTTGGTTAAGAACTTTTTTGATTTGGCATGTATTAAAGGGGAGATACATGTATTTGTGGACTTTAATTGTATATTCTTATCCGTATTATATGTTGTCATTTGTTGTTTTCTCTTGTATACGCATTGTGCTTTGAGAAGATTTATAGGTTGCTTCAAGAGAAGATCAAGATGAAGTTCAAGAGTTGATGAAGATTAGTTCTAGGAATCTTACTCATTGTAATGTGAGGGAGTGATTTTATGACCTATCTTCATTTTTATATTTGTAGTAAATGTGTAGGTGTCTTGACATATAATTTGCCAAAGGGGGAGATTGTTAAGTTTTAGATTATATTGGCATTAATTCCATATCAAAATAATGTTTACTTGTAATGATTTAGTTGTTTAGGTTCATGATGATTCAAGCTTCAAAGAAGAAGGAACAACTAGTCAAAGCAAGTACAAAGTCTTCAAAGAGAAAGGATGATATATGGTTCTACAAATATATATTAAGACCTTATCTTTCTGTTACAAGGCTTAGGCACACACACACAATTCATACATTTGTGTCCCTGTATAGTTGTGCACCATTAAGGCACACACACATAATTCATACATTTGTGTCCCTGCATCATTGTGCACCATTAAGGCACAAAAATACAAATTATACTTGTGTCCCTGCATCATTGTGCACCATTTATAACACATCCACACACTTGAAGTTGAATGCTCATGCGTTGGCACGAAAATTATATGTTTTGGAAAATGCATGATTGGAGACTATCTCTATGTAGTTTACATTCCTGTGTGAAACATGTATGTATATGTAAATGTTTGTATAATGTGGATATTGAACTTAATTTTAGTATTAAGTCATTCTTGATTGAGTTCCAAACACTTTGATTACTCATTCTCCTAATTTCATGTTCTAAGTCAAAAGATATGATACTTTCCAGTCTTGTTATGTACATTGTCTTCGTCTTCATATATCGAGCTGAACTCTTATTTTTTGGGTTGAGTATCTTATATGTCCATGTTCGTGAGAGAGTTATGGTTTGTAATCCACAAACGGATTCAAATTCTGAGTTTGGAGGTCAGAGAACAGTCGAAGAACGCGATGGGAGGTCGAGGGAAAAAGAAGACATCACCAAGCTGCAAGAAGGCTTGCGGCCCCGAGATGCCCATGCACCATCTCAGGCAGTAGGCAAGCTTGGTTGCTTCTTTGTACCTTTTGGTCATTTCACATGATACCTTTCCCTCTCCTTTATATTTTCCTTTCCTCTCACATTTCATTCTAAGAAGAGATTCAAAATTTGAGTGCAAAATTTTCTCCCAAAATTTTCTCACCTTCCAAACACCATAACTTATTCATTTGAACTCTGATATTAGTGATTTAAAGTTGAGAGCGTTTGTCTATACATCCTCCATCTTTTCTCTGAATGTTTGAGTTAGTTTTATTGCGGTTTTGTGAGTCAATCCATACAAAATTGGGACTAAACCAAATCAACTAAGGTATAGATTTTCTCTCAAAGTTTTCTTTTAAAACTTGGTCAATTTCCTTGGGTTTTCTTCTTCAATATATATAAGTGTCTTGCGATTGTTTAGATTTGAGTTTTGAACTCATTTAAAAGTAGATTGTGTTTCAATTGAAATCTCACATGTTGAGTTAGGTTTTGATTTTACCTATGTTTTCACATGTTAAAGATTCTATTGTGCTAGCTTTGATTCTAGGACTATTTTATTATCTTTGATTGATTGATTTTGTGAAAAAATAGTTCCTCACATGTATTAGGCTCTCTTTCGCCAATTTCTCTATATAATACATGTTGTGTTGTTCTTTGATCTATTCAAGTGCTTGATTGCTTTTATGAATATAATATGCTCCAGAAAATGGTTGGTTTATATGATTAAAACTTGATCATGTATTAATTGAACATATTTTATGATTCAAGTTTTAGATCTATGCATGTATCTAGGTTTTAATTAATGTTGAATATCTTTAAAATGATCTAGACAAATTAAACATGCATGATTGAGTAGACTACATTTGTCATATGCATTTATGCATAAGTCTAGTATTTTCCATAGGATGTGTTGATCATAACATTCTACGTTGCGTGCTTGTTTGTATTTTACATTTGTGATCACCAAGATGCCTTGTGAGAAGGAAGTATTGACAATAGGTGTTATGCCTATGTTGTTAAGCATGGAAGTCCTAGCAAGAGGTGGGAGACCTTAGAATGTCAAGCAAGGAAGTCATGCCTAGGGCCGTGAGGATCCATAATTGGTGAGCAAGGAAGTCTTGACAAGAGGTGAGAGGCCTCACAATGTTGAGCAAAAGGGTGACATATTCATGAGTAGGATAACAGGGTAGTTTCTAGGTGAAGGGGTCACTTGAGAGACTGTACTTTTCTTATCTACTAGTGGATTTTGTTTGCCGGTGGTTGCTAACCCGTGGATGTTTCCTCTTCAGAGGTTTACCATGTTATATCTTGTGTCAACTTTTCTCTATCCCTGTCTCTCTTACTTTTGTATTTGTTATTTGAATACTACAGATTGAAATTTATATGTAAGTTGACTTCTTTACTACAAAATTGTTGGTATATGCTTTATGTATGTTTGTTTGTATCACATTTTATATGCTTATATATATATATTGATTAGTTAGCTCCAATTAATATGTATATATATATATATATTGTGATATAAGTAATCTAGAGGGACAAACTTTTGTTTGTTTCTAAGAGAGTTGAAAAAGGTGTCTAACCTATTCACCCTTCCCCCTAGGTTAGCTTTGAGTATTTTACCGTGTTTGTATTTTTCATATAAGACACTTAGGATTAAGATCACCCACATATAGCCATCATTAGTTGATATATATGATTCTCAACGGTAAACGGATATTAATGAGAGATTCATATAGATCATGGTCCAGTCTTATATGATCACATCATACAAGGTGCCTCCATTCCCATATCTTATATGAATGATTCGGGATAGAATCACCATACTTTACGGAATGGACCACAACTATAGAGTAACCGTTTAAAAAGTTCCCAGCTTTATTTGTTATCTATGGACTCTTTAGATTTCACGTCTCTCACTGTATCCATCTGTATTTGACACTCATATACACAGTTCGAGACTACATCCGACAACCTAGGATGTTAATATGCACAAGTTATAAAATAAACAACACAACAATAATGAATTGAACTTTCCTTTTATTTATTTCACAAATCCATTTACAAATTACATCTTTAGGGCATCAACCCCAACATCGTAACCCTAGATTAATTGATGTATATTAACAATATAGAACTTTTTTTCGTGATAATTGAAGTTGAGCCGGATTGAATCCGTAAGATCTTCCAATCCAATCACAAACATGAATCACCTAGGAGTGTGGGCTACCTTTCTTTGAATTGTATACTTGAGGATGTAAATAAACAAAATCTTTTTCTTTTTCTTAGTCACTATAATCCTCCAAGAGATAACCAAAGAATGCTTGGTCACTTGTGAATTATCAATCTATTTGATTGAAACTCGTGTGAACCCAATTTGAGTTTTGTAGACAAAACCCTTTGATGTAAAGGTTACTATTGTACTATCGAAAACAAAAACGTTTCCCTTTTCACTTCTCCTTGGCCGAATTATACACAATAGTCTAAGAGATGGATCCTATTTTTCTAGCTAAAGAAAGATAACTCTCACAACCAGACTCCTTCGTCGTCTTAACAAAAATGGCCGAATTTTACACTATGTTATATATATATATATAGTGGCTGAAATCCTTGCCCTAAATTGCTTAGGGTTGGCTTAATTTCTCTAGCTTTTAATTTATGAAACCGAATCCTCTCCTAAAGAGGTTTTACTTGGTGGGTAAAAATCCTTTTTCTAAGAGAATTTACTTGGTGATCAAGAATCCTCTCTCAAAGAAGATTTCTTTTCCACACTAGGACTCCTAATCCAAATCAATAGTGTATTTATACAATAACCAATTATTGAATATAAATTAAATTGTGACTATATCAAAACTTCATAATTTGACCAAATTGTCAATTAGAGTTATGTTAGAAATCAAATACTTTCTATTTTGACTAGATAAATAAATTCATTTTATTTTTCTACTTATCAAATACAGTATTTGATACTTATCATATTACCAACAATAATATGACACTTGGAGACTTTCTCTAACTAGGAAAAAGATTTTGACTTTTAATTAAAGAATTAATTTATTAATTAATTAATTAATTTACATTTAATTAAATAATAAAATAAAAATATATAGGCCTATTAAATAGGCCCTTGCCACCCAAACACCATAAAGATGGGCCAAATATTATTTTTCCATTTTATTGAATCCATTGGACTTTAGTAAAAGGTCCACTTGTGAACTAGACCCATTCTTACTAAAAGAAACAAGTCCACATGCCTTAATACAATTCTAGATGGACCCCTAAATTGGTCCGGTAGAATATATCAAGTGAAACATGCAAGTTCGTGTGAATTGGAGATCTTGGTTGGCTATCTTAATTTAAACTCCAATAGACATAACCCAATCACAATTAACAAATGATTCACTTAGGTCCGATCTATTAATTTTTATTTATTCAACTAAATAGCTAAAATTGAACTCTTAAATAAAGATAGAATAAGTTAATATTCCTCATTCATAGCCTATAAAATCTTAATGGAGATAGTGTATCCTCGTGAAGAATACCAGTAATCGTCAAGAGCTCATAGACCGCCTATAGCTCTCCTAGTTACCATATTTACTCATATGACCATATTTTGAACTTGGATATTTTGACTTGTCCAGAAGCCATATTTCAATAGACACTATTGAAAACTCAATGTTAATATTTAATATCCAATACCTCAAAACATCCATATGGTGATATTCTACTCATATTTAATAAATGGAGCCACGATATCTATATCTATAAACGAAGTCCTCTATTGATTAACAAACGAACATCACCAAACTATCGAGGATAAACTATGCTATATAATCATACTCATTGATAGCTCAAATGATAATACATGCAACCATAAGTCCATCATTTATCTCAGGATTGAGAAAGACTCTCTAATTGTCCTCAAGTGAAAACTTTTATCCATTGACGGATCTGGATAAAGTATCTCACTGTGATCCTTTCAATGCACCTAGTGCACTAGATTTCTTTTCCCAAAAACACAATACTTTGGTGATTTTAGACTCAACATAACACATTTTATCCCACTCAAATGCTAGCAAAAGAATCTACAACTTTAAAGAGGTAAAGACACCCTACCTTTATCTTAAGTTATGAATATTGTTCAAGACTAACTAAAGAATTGTGTCTACCTCATACATATCGAGATGCATAAATAATTCTTCTTTTCTCATAGTCTTTCAATGTTATGGTTATTTACTTTTAACAATTATAAAAAATAAGCTATAAATGCTACAGGATTTGTTAAAACTAGAAATCATTGTATTAATATGAAACGAATGTCAAAAATATTATTACACTCTTTCTATTGAGCATAATCCTAACACATACTAGATATCCTACTCAATGGGAATGATGTGGGAACGATGGCTGATGTAAAGGGCTGGCTAGCTAGCCAATTCTAAATAAAAGATTTGGGAGATGCGAGTTATGTTCTAGGGATCCAAATTAAAATGGATCGTAAGAACAAACTCATAGCACTGTCTCAAGCATCATATATCAACAAGATTCTTGTGCAATTTTCGATGCAAAACTCCAAGAAAGGTAATTTACCTTCCAAGCAAGGAGTTCACATGTCTAAGGAACAATGTCCTAAAACGCTTCAAGAAGTTGAGGATATGAGACCTGTACCCTATGCATCGATAGTAGTGTAGGGAAAATTGCCCAACAGAAACGTGAAATTAGGTTTTGATATATTTAAAAAAAAATCCCTTAAAAAGAAATAACCTTAACCCTATATTAATTGATGAATATTAAAAGTGTCGTAAATTGTTTTTTTGTGACGATTGAACTAGCGTCGAATTGAATCCGTAAGATCTTCCAATCCAATCACGAACGTGAATCACCTAGGAGTATGGGCTCCCTTTCTTTAAATTGGATACTTGAGGATGGAAATAAACAAAATCTTCTTCTTTGTTAGTCACAATAATCCTCCAAGAGAAAAACCAAGAATATTCGGTCACTTGTGAATTATCATTCAATTTGATTGAAACTTGCATGAACCTTGATTCGATGTTGTACACAAGACCCTTTTGAGGCAAAGGATACTAGCGTACTATAGAAAACAAAAACGTTCCCTCTTTTCTCTATGCTTGGCTGAATTCTTCACACAATGAGTTGGACGAAGTTTTTTTTATAAAAATAAATAAATAAATAAAAAACAACATCTCACACCAAAAATTAAAGCTTGGTCAAAAATATATATAGGAGTATATATAGGTGGCTGAAAATCCTCCTAGAAAGAGGATTTCTACTTCACTAAGACTCTTATCAAAATTTGGATTCAATCCTCTTAAAAAAAAAATCTTTTACACACCAAGACTCCTAATATATTTAGTTTAGGAGACCTAATCCTCTCCTAAGAAGGATTTACTTGGTGGGCAATAATCCTATCCTCAGGTGGATTTACTTGGTGACCAAGAATCCTTTTCCAAAAAGAATCATTTTCTATACCAAGACTCCTAATCCAACTCAAATAGTGTATTTATTCAATAACCAATTATTGAATATAATTAAATTATGACTAAATTAAAACTTCCTTCCTATTGTCAATTAGAGTTTTAATAGCAATAAAATACTTCCTAATTTGACTAGATAAATAAATTCATATTATTTATCTACTTATCAAATATAGTATTTGATACTTATCATATTACTAACAATAATATGACAATATGAGACCTACTTTTACTAGGAAAAAGATTTTGACTTTTAATTAAACAATTAATTAATTAATTAATTAATTAATTAATTTCCATTTAATTAAATAATAAAATGAAAAACAGTATATTAAGATAATATATTTAGGCTTGCCGCTCAAGACCACACATGGGCATATATATTATTTTTCTTATTTTATTAAATCCAATGGGCCTAAATAAAAAGTCCACATGTGAACTAGACCCATTCTTACAAAAAGAAATAAGTCCACATGCCTCAATACAATTATAAATTGTCAAATAAATTGGTCCGGTAGAATATATCAAGTAATTCATGCTAGTTCATGTGGATTTGGGATCTAGGCGGGCTATCTAAATTTAAGCTCCAATAGACACAACCCAATCACAACCAATAAATGATTCACTTAGGTTCGATCCATTAATTTTAGTTCATTCCACTAAAGAACTAAAATTGAACTCTTAAATAAAGATAGAATAAGTGTTTTGAGGTTTATGGTAACATTTCAGGTCAGCTGGTTAATTGGGGTAAGTTGTCTATCTATTTTTGATCTTCAGTTTCCCAATCCCAGGTTGGTAGATTGCAATACTTGGTAGGTATACAGATTTGTCGGTCCTTTCTCTTACTTGGGAGTGCCGTTATTTTGAGGAAAGCCAAAGAATTCCATGCTACAGTCTAACGTGAATATAATCCTGTCTAAGTTTGCTAAATTGAAGAGAAAAGCCCTTTCTTTGGCTGGTCGTGCTACTCTTATCAAGTTGGTCATTACGGGATCCTTTGTGCATTCATTTATGATCTACAAATGGCCTTCTTCTTTACTATGGTTTGTTAATCGCAAGTTGAGATATTTTTTACGGATAGGTTCGTGAGGAGACTAAACTGATTCAGGTTGCTTGGGGTCGTTGTTGTAAGCCTTACTCTCAACGTGGTCTTGGTTTGAAGGATCTTGGGTTACTGAATGATTCTTTTTCAAAGAAGCTCAACTAGAACTTTATGACCTCTGAGAGTTTTGCTTTTTCATTTTTGAGGGAGCAGTATCTCATGTAGCTTCAAAAATATCATGGGGCATATGTCACATCATCGATTTGACCTTCTTTCCACTCTCACTATTCATATCTTCTGAAAGAGGGTTTGACTCATTAGTGAGAATTCTCAGTGAGATTTTTGGCGCGATAATTGGTTGGGGGTTCCTATTCTTGAGCTTCTGGGAATTGCTGATCACTTGGCTACCCTACTCAAGGCAAGGGTTTTTGATTTTATCTACGAGTGTAAGTGGGTTCTTGACGATAGTTTTCGAGTCCGTTTTCAAGATATCTATTCTCGGATTGATAGGGTTGCTATCTCTCCAGTTACAGATTCTTTGAAGTGGGCTCAATCTTAGGATGGGAAGGTTTATTGCAAGTCGGCTTATTCTTGTATGATTCATTATTCTCCACAAGTCCCTTGGTGGAGAGATGTTTGGTACCGTTTTATCCCTCCCTCTCGGTCAGCTTTGACATGGCATCTTTTATTGAATCGGCTTCCTACAAAGGATTGCTTATGTAGGGTTGGGTTTCACTTTGCTTTTTGATGTAGTGTTTGTGGGGTTAGCAGTGAGTCGTCTGATCATCTTTTCATTCGATACCCCTTAGCGGCTGCTTCTTTAGAGGTGGTTTTCTCAGCTTTTTAGTGACATATTTCAGCTGATACGTGGAGTTTGTTCTTCTCTGGGCCATGTAAGTTTTGTTTAGCGATCAGATGCGTGTTTTATGGAAGACATTTATTCATGTTATGGTTTGGAGTGTATGGCTTGCCCGTAACCAGTGGATTTTTTAAAGTAAGGCTGTGGATTTCAAATCTGCCTTGTCTTTGGTTTGGCGTGTGGTGTCTGACGCTAATTAGTTAGAGATTGGGTGTATGTGTAATTATGTAGATGATCTTTTGATTCTTCGTTGATTTGATCATCGTGGCCGTCCGGCTAGGGCCCCTGTTATCAAGAGTGTGATTAGGTCACCTCCAATTCTTGGTTGGACCAAAGTTAATACTGATGGTGCCACCTTGAGTTCTCCAGGTGCTGAGGATTGTGGGGGTATTTTCCATAATTGTAGAGCTTTGATCATGTGTTTGCATTTGAGGCAGAACTTCTTGAAGCTTCGAAAGCTATTAATTTTGCTTGGCAAAACGGGTGGCATCAGATCTGGCTTGTGAGTGATTCATTTAATGTGGTTCAGCTGCTCTCCTCTCGCTCCGAAAAGGTTCCTCGGTAGATTCGGCAAGCTTGGGGTTTGGGGTTTTAGGTTTCTCATATCAGATATCAAAAGTGGAGTTTTAGGTTTCTCATATCTTTAGAGAGGGGAATCAGGTTGCGGACGCTATTTCTTAGCATGCTTTGGGGTTAGAGGTCGATTCGTGATGGGCAAACACACCGTCTTTCTGTTTTTTGTTGGTTGACAATGATTGTATGGGTAGGGAGTCTTTTTATTTTTCTTGATGTTTTTTTTGGGCTGCGTGCCAATGTTTTTGTAAGGATTGTTTCCCTTGGTTTTTATGCTTTTTTAGTTTTTGTTACTTTTCTTTTTATTCTTTTTATATTATGGATGGATACTGCGTAGGGTTTTTTCAGCATATGATCGCTTGTGATGGTTTTTCCCTCTAGGTCAATCCAATTAAAAAAAATTAATATTGCTCATTCATACCCTAGACAATCTTAACGGAGAAAGTGCATCCTCGTGAAGAAAACAAGTAATCGCCAAAGGGTCATAGAACGCCAATAGCTCCCCAGGTTACCATATTTACTCATATGACCACATTTTGAACTTGGATATTTTGACTAATCTAGAAGCCATGTTTCAATAGACACTATTTAATACTTAGCGTTAAGATTTAATATCCAATACCTTAAAACATCCATATGATGTTATTCTTCTCACATTTAATAAATGGAGCCACGATGTCCATATCTATAAATGAAGTCCTCTATCGATTAACAAACGAATACCACCAAACTATGGAGGATAGACTATGCTATATAATCGTACTCGTTGATAGCTCAAACGATAACACTTGTAACCATAAGTCTATCATTTATCTCAGGATTGAGATAGACTCTCCAATTATCTTCTAGTGAAAACTTTTATCCATTGACGGTTTTGGATAAAGAAATTCATTGTGATCCTATTCAATGCACCTAGTGCACTAGATTCTTTTGCCCAAAGACACCACATATTGATGATATTAGACTCATCATTATACACTTTATCCCACTCAAATGTTAGCAAAAGAATCTACAACTTTGACAAGATAAAGGTGCCCAACCTTTATCTTAAGTTGTAAATTACATATGTCTTGGAAATTAAAAAACTCGTTTCTTGGAAAACAAGTCTTCATGAGACCTTCATCGTTTGGACTCCCTCGACTGCCTCACATGGGCGTGCGTATAGTTTTTTTTGTGATGATTGAACTAGCGTCAAATTGAATCCGTAAAATCTTTCAATCCAATCACGAACGTGAATCACATAGGAATGTGGGTTCCCTTTCTTTAAATTTTATACCTGAGGATGGAAATAAACAAAATCTTCTTTTTTGTTAGTCACAATAATCCTCCAAGAGAAAAACAAAGAACGTCCGACCACTTGTGAATTATCAATTAATTTAATTGAAGCTCACGTGAACCTTGATTCGATGTTGTACACAAAACTCTTTTGATACAATGGATACTAGTGTACTATCAAAAACAAAAATGTTCCCTCTTTTCTCCATGCTTGACCGAATTCTTCAGAAAATGAGTTAGACGAAGTTTTTTTTTATAACAATAAAAAAATAAATAAATAGCAACTTCTCACACCAAAAATTAAGTCTTGGCCGAAATTTTATATAGGAATGTATATATAGGTGGCCAAAAATCCTCCTAGATAGAGGATTTCTACTTCACCAAGACTCCTATCAAAATTTGGATTCAATCCTTAAAAAAAAGGATTTCTTTTACACACCAAGACTCCTAATGTATTTAGTTTAGGAGACCTAATCCTCTCCTAATAAGGATTTACTTGGTGGGCAGGAATCCTATCAAATGGTGGATTTTACTTGGTGACCATGAATTCTTTTCCAAAAAGAATCCTTTTCTACACCAAGACTCCTAATCCAACTCAAATAGTGTATTTATTAAATAACCAGTTATTGAATATAATTAAATTGTGACTAAATTAAAACTTTCTAATTTGACATGTTGTCAATTAGAGTTTTAATAGCAATCACATACTTCCTAATTTGACTAGATAAATAAATTCATATTATTTATTTATTTATCAAATATATTATTTGATACTTATCATATTACCACCAATAATATGACAATAGGAGATCTACTCCTACTAAGAAAAAGATTTTGATTTTTAATTAAACAATTAATTAATTAATTAATTAATTTCTATTTAATTAAATAATAAAATGAAAAACAGTATATTAAGCTAATATATTTAGCCTTGCCGCTCAAAACCACAGATGGGCATATATATTATTTTTATTATTTTATTAAATCCAATAGACCTAAATAAAAAGTCCACATTTGAACTATATCAATTCTTACAAAAAGAAACAAGTCAACATGCCTTAATACAATTCTAAATGGACCAATAATTTGGTCCGGTAGAATATATCAAGTGATCCATTCAAGTTCGTGTGGATTGGGGATCTTGGCGGGCTATCTAAATTTAAGCTCCAATAGACACAATCCAATCACAACCAATATATTAATTGTAGTTCATTCCACTAAAGAACTAAAGTTGAACTATTAAATAAAGATTGAATAAGTTAATATTGCTCATTCATACCCTAGACAATCTTAATAGAGAAAGTGTATCCTCGTGAAGAATACCAGTAATCGCCAAGAGCTCAAAGACCACCAATAGCTCTCCAGGTTACCATATTTACTCATATGACCACATTTTGAACTTGGATATTTTGACTTATCTAGAAGCCATGTTTCAATAGACACTATTGAAAACTTAACGTTAAGATTTAATATCCAATACCTTATAACATCCATATGATGATATTCTTCTCACATTTAATAAATGGAGCCACGATGTCCACATCTATAAATGAAGTCCTCTATTGATTAACAAATGAATACCACCAAACTATCAAAGATAGACTATGCTATCTGATCAAACTCATTGATAGCTCAAATGATAACACTTGTAACCATAACTCAATCTTTTATCTCAGGATTAATTATTTCTAAAGACTATTGGAGCTCAAAATACTGTGGGTCCATTAGGTCCTTTTGCTAACCCCGATCAAATTAGGTAACAAGGGTCATGGTTAATTAATTAGATTGTCCAATTAATTGTGTTACGAAAGTGATTTGTATTTGTTCGGGAATTAATTGAAAAATGACATTATTTAATTAATGAAAAATGGTGATTAAATAAATTATATAATAAGATTATTTAATTATGTTACTAATCACTAAATGGAAGGTGTTAGTTGATATTTGATTTTGAATAAAATAAGATAATATGATCATTTTATTTTATTAAATTAAATATTTAAATTTGAATTTAAAGAATTTGAATTCAAATCAAATAAAATAATCAAAATATTAATCAATATCTTTAAAGATATTTGATATCTTAAAAGATTAGATTGATTGGTTTAATTGAATGTTTTTAAATAAAGATATATTATATGATATATATGGCTTTTGAAAAAAAACGAATTAACACACCAAAAAGATAAGTCAAGTAAAACTCAAATATTCGATTTGAGTGAGTGCATGTGGTGCACATTGAGCCAAAAAGAAAAAAATGATTAATATTTGTTCTTGAACTAGAAACGTTCTAGGGGTTTTGGTTTTGGAAGAAAAAGTTTCTTCAATCTTCTCTATAACTTCCTTGTTCCTGAGCACCGTGAAGCACCCACACGCAATTACCATTCCCGGGAGATAGCAAGAAGATCGAGTGGTTCAAATTAGGAGCAGATCGTAAAGAGAAGGAGCCATCAACGAAGGTATGAAGAAATCGTTTCTTCTCTTCTCTTTTATTTCGATTTTGATTCTTGTCATTTTACTGTTCCGAAAAATTAGATCTTAGAGTTTACTAGTCGTAGTATTTATGAAATAACATTTTTAAGAACTTGCTTCTGCTACGCGATCGGTTAACCGGGGTTCTAACAATTGGTATCAGAGCAAATTCCAAAACAGGAGAATTGATTTTGATGCTTCTGTCATGTATGAATGTGTAGGCACTATTTTTATGGGTGTGTGATGTTTTATGATTTAAATGTTTAATTTAAAAGCATGATTGATCGTTAACTGTCTGGTACAGTGGGTTTTAAGGTTATGGATATTATGTGTAATATTTTTTTTAATGTAATATTAATTCTGAGTTGTTATATTTTTATTTAATTTTTCTTCTGCTGTAATCGTTCTTTGTAAATCGTATTTTATAATATTGTTTGAGAGATCGATTCGAGAAGATGGAGAAATCGGATGTGTGTTGGACACACAAGCGGCAACACATGTGCACAAGGCATAAAGTAGTAATACGCACAAATTTGAGTGTGCAACTGTTGCACAAATGTGCATGCAACTTGGTTATGCATGCTGCGCAAGTGTTGCGCGATGCACCAACATATTTTATGATTGCAAGTTTGCGTGATACACTAATGGACATATCACACATTTAAAAAGTTCTTATTTGGTGTGTTGTCGTGCAATACCAAGTGGTGCGCATTTGCATCATAATTTAACTAATGCGCAACACATAAATGAAATTTAATTGTTGTGTGTTTTGCACAATAGTCACTTGTGCAAATGTGGCCCATGTGTATGAAAGCAGCCACACGCGTTATGCACTAATGCTGCGTATACACAAGTAAGTTTGGGTCGATTTTTTTTTAGAAAATCTCAGGCCTACGAAAAATGTTAGAGAACATTTGGGCTTTAGGGATTTAATCCATTCGATGGATCCATTAAATATAAATCAAGTTGGACTTGATTTTGGGCCAGAAGATTCAGAAGACAAGACTTGAAGATTTTTGGAATTACAAGAAAACCAAGGAATGCCTTGGATATTTTTTTTAAATAGAAATTTTCTTTTAAGTTAGATTAACCCATTGTACTCTGTCAATTCATGTATGCTTATATTATGAGATAATTAAAGAATTGTCATGCATACACATGCCATTTAGATTAGGTGTACCTACACATATACATGCATCTTAGCCAATTTTATTATGTGGGATTAAAATGGGCAATACGCATAAGGGCTAGAAAAATTATTGGCTCGATTTGGGGGGGGGGGGTGTGCAAATATCGCTACTTTACTAATGTATGTTTAAAATGCACCATTTAACATGATCATATGAAAATACCTCGAATTACTGAAAAATAGAGAAAGTTCTCATTTTCAAATTCAGAGAAAAGCAAGAGTGAGAAAGAAACCGATGGAAAGCTAATCGACGACGAAGTGATCGGAACGAGAGCACACAAATTTTTTTGCCATCAATAGAGGTAAGTTGAGTTTGTTCTTTTCTTGTTTTTGTTGTTGATAACATGCATTGCTTCTGAGAATGGTTGTAGTTTAGGCTAGGGTTTGAAATGTGTATGTATATCTGTTGAGGAAGATGAAATTTTAGGTTACCGAGACTTTTTGAAGGAGATCTGAGCTTTTTCATTGTTGAGTCAAGCTTTTTTGATAGATTTCTGAGGATTTTTTGGGTGAAAATAAGGTTTTCGTAATTTGAACTTTTTTAAAAGGGATCGAGCTTTTATTGAAAGAGAACGAGCTTTTTTTTAAAGGGTCGAGCATTTTTTACATTGTATCGAGCTTTTTTTATAAGGATAGATCCTTTTTTTTCATTAGATCGATCTTTTTTTTTTTCACTGGTTCGAGCTTATTTTTGTGAAACCAAGCTTTTATAAAACAAATCGAGCTTTGTTTTTGTTCGATCTTTTTTATAATTGTCCCATGCTTTTTTATCAAAGGCCCGAGCTTTTATTTGAAAGGACCGAGTTTTTTTTGCAGAAGCCCATTCTTTTTCTGCAATTGGCCGAGAGTTTTAATATTGGTTCCGAGCTTTTTCAGTTTAGTGATGTATATTTTCTATGACATTGCGGATGAGAAATATGTTGAGGGATTTGCTTAAAACTCCATAAGGAGTCTGATATGAGGGTAATTTGACTCGACAAGACCATTTTGACGCTCTTGGCCTTATAAACAACACGCTGGACCTGGTCCCTACTAAATTTGCTGATGAAGACCGGCGTCGGTTCATGGCATCGTATTTCGGGCATTTCTTGGCAATGCATCGGGAGATGAAGTTTTTTAGTTGTGTTATCCATCATTTGCTTTTGAGGGAGCTGTATCATAAATGCCTAACATATGAGATACAACTCATGTTAAGGAACAAGTCGATGAGGTTTTCGAAGGTGAAATTTTGGCTGATCACGGGATTATCGTTTGGTGTTGTACCAGACATGAGCATGTATATAGAAGTGGAGAATGGCATACATCAGCGGTACTTTCCTAAAGTCGATGAGGTTTCGTTCAAGGAGATGAGGGTTGTTCTCACCCTCGGATAGTTTCAGGTGGCGTACGATGCTGTGAAGCTCTGCCTCATATATATTCTGAATAGGATACTAATATGGGTGGATGAGAGATTCAAGATTCCAGTTTGCCAGTTTCGGTTGGTGGAGGACCTCAATGCGTTTGATGCGTTCCTATAGGGTTCCCATATGTATTGGTATTCTATTTACTCATTCAAGCATACATTTCATGGATGACAAGACAGGTTTGAGAGACACTAGTAGGAAAAAGGTACTCACGTACATACCGTGGAGACCTACAACATTAACGGTCTATCTCACACCCTATTGGTAAGAACTTTGAATTACAAGTTGAACTTTATTATTAGTGTCCTAAATGTTATGGATTCTTATCATACTTATCTTTGTTGTAGATATTTGCTTTCAAAGTGATCCCTTATTTGGGCTCCATTTTGGCACCCAAAGGGTTACAGATCTGTCTCTCCGTATTTTAAAGTGGGAGTTGAGCAAACAATCGAGAGGGAAGAAGCTGGCCAAGATTTTCAAAGTGTGGGTATGTATTTAATTTGTTAATGTTTATTTTATTTACTAAGTATACATTTATATTGTTCTAACTAAGATTTTAGATGTTTACGAGGACAAAACTAGTGCCCACACCAACTGAGACAGAGGCACCATACTATGCGGGGCTAAACGAGGGGGAGCCTTTATGTAGAGGAGGACATGCCTTAGATTTTGCCTCTGGTCCCTAATCATACTACCTTTGGCTGGAACAGTGGGATAAATGGTGGGGGTTTCAAGGTTAGGGCCAGTAATAGTGAGGGATCTGAGCCCGAGGTCAGGGGTTTCATGGCCAGTGACAGTGAGAGAGGCCTAGCAGGTTCGGTTTACCACCCCTGAATATGCTAGATCTATAGGGGATTCCCGTGAGGGGCGTTGGACATGATGGAAAGATAAGTTGAAATGAAATTTTTGTTTTTTATTAATGATACATGTTGATAGTTTTTTACTAACAATGTAGACATGATTTTAGGCCCCATGGGAAGATCTGTTGAACGATGTGCGTGAAGCACTCCGGAAGAGTGAGGAGGATCGACAACATCAGCATCGGGAGTTATTGGATATGAACCGAAAGAGTGGCAAGGATTGATAGCAGCAGCACCGAGTGTTGTTGGATATGATCCATGACGTATACATATAGGAATGGTCCACTACCTTCTGATCCAGACTTTAGTCCCGGAGATAGGACATGTGGGTATATGGGGAGGACAAATAAGATAGGTGGACGTAGCGTGCACCCGCCTACAGAGGGAGTAGGTTCAGAGAGTCAGGCTCAGTTGGGTACTGGCGATACTAGGCCTGCTACACATATAGTCATCCGGTCGGACCTTCTAGCAGTCTTTTCTTGGTCGACCATGACCGAGCTCTGCCCACCACTCAGCATAATGATCGAGCTTTAGATCTCCCCCGCCCCGCACAATAATCCAGCTACATCGGTCCCCATTCATAACCCAGTACATCGATTAAGCTCTAGAGTTCCCCCTACCTCGACCACCGAACACATCGATTCAGCCGCATTGGTCCCCTCCAGTTGGTATATCGACGATCTAGCGGATATACGGCCACAGAGCTCCTCATCACAACACACCTCGGAGGCTGGAGTCTTTCCAATGAAGCGTATACTAAAGCACATATAGCAATTAATGAGCCCTTACATAGATCCATGCTGGCTAAAGAGGTTTAGGACACGGCCCGAGTCCACGGAACACATATTTTACCCCCAAGGACTGGTGGACGCCAACCAGCTTACGACATACAAAGCCTTCAAGAAGAACATCATTGGGGAACTATGAGTACAACTTCATTTATGAATTTTGGCAGTGTTTTTATGTTTAATCATTTTTTTATAAAGCTAATCCAAGAATTTATTAGTTGTGATGTGGACGTGCTGGCACCAGTCGACGCCAAATGGTTCCAATGGGTGCAGTCCAACTTCATGAACTTGGAGGACATGATATGTAATTAGGTGATTTTTAAAATAACATTTGTTTATGCAATGCTGTATTGCTACTAATTCATTACATTTATATATTTTCAATATATGAACGTGAACCTCCATATTCTTAAGAAGCGTCACCGAGGATTTTTGACTATGTACAACCAGAGGATCAATGTACTGGATACGTAATTCTATGTAAGTATTTATACCTTATTGGTATCATATTTAGTTTATATGTTTTTTTATTGTTGATAACTTCCTTTCAATGATTGTATCTACAACCAGTTATGATGTTACAGGGGGAGAGAATGATGCCTCGTGATGCTCAAGAGACTGTGGCCATAACAAGGTGGAAAGCGTTGCAGTGCCATGGTTGGATGAGAACCTCCAGACGGTCCGTTGAGCAACCACGAGTGGAAACTGTCCATGGTACAATGTTGACTTTATGAGTGTTACACGGTGTAAATGATTTAAATTAAAAACTGTTCGTATATCCTAACACTTTCTGAATACTATTACAGGTCTTGATACAGTACAACGTTGGGCACCAACATTTGCTCCTGGTGACCGTCAACCTTATTCTCGGGAAGCTGGAGATACTGGACCCCTGGAGACAGGATGTCCCCGTGTATATCAGGGAGCAGCAGGTCCGCCCATTACAGTGGTTTTTGCCATCAATGTTGTATGATGTGGGGTTCCACACTACACGACGAGGTGGTCATCGACCGTTCTCTAGGAAAAATAAGCCCATCACAGTCAGCGTGGTCTCCACTTTAATGGTCCCCCAACAAAAACAATTGTAAGACATTCTATTTCGTTAACTTACTTAGAGATTTTTTTATTAAAAATGAATTGTAACGCGTGTTAATGTGTCTAATTGTAGGGGTAACTGTGGTCCCCATAAATTGAGACTGATCGAGTACTCCTTTTTTATTACAAAATAAGTTAACGAAAAAACCATACAATTCAAAATTATTCTAATGTATTACAATTCCAAATGTTTACAATGAAATTAATCAAAACGTCGCCATTCATTCTCTATTAGAGTCCCTGTTAGGGCACGTCTATTTGTTGTGTCCAATTAAATGACAGATGCTACATTTACGACGGTATTCATCGGGAACACCTCTGCTTGGAATTTCAATAATCATAGGCGGGTTAGAACACCTGCTAGAATTATGACCCGATTGTATGGATGTCTTTTCTGAAGATGAGACATGTCGACCCACCTTCGCGTGTTCTGCTTGTCTCTTGAAGATTAGATTCAAAACTACCAGTTCTGCGATGCCATATGGCACTACCTATGTTGAAGCATGTCCAACCGGTATAATAGAAAATGAGTACGCATCAATAAGTGGCTGTCTCTTGTAGTAGTCCGCACACAAGGATGTGAAATCCAAGTTTAGCTCCCAGTAAAAACAATGAAAACAATGGGATTCACGTTTCAGTAATATTAACTGTACACTAAAACTTCTAATGTACCTTGCGACAATGAGTGTGTGAGAACGTGGAAGCTGGTCCATTTGGAATTTGTTGCATGTGCAAGTCTTCTGAATTAAGTCAACAGTCCACTGTTTTCCAAACTATTTCACTCAGAATATGTTCCAGTCAACTGGATTTGTGGTCATAAAACCGCATTTCTCAATAAGCTTTAGGATCACAAGATGTGTTGCATCGGTCAACTGATTACGCATGGACTGTGTAGCTTGATAGCGATCGTGAAACCATCAATGTAGTATATTCCTAATTAACATAACCAGAGTCAACATAGGCAGTTGGTGTGCAAATTTGAGGCATGAGTTCTGCAACATTTGTTGTCATCACTCTATACCTTCTTTCGGGACAGTGTACACGGGACCATTTGTATGGATGACAACATAGACATAATCATATGCATTCTATGCAAGTTGCATAACTCTTCCATATGCCAGTTATATTTCATCTCAGTGTATGCTCAAGCAACTTTGTCCACTATTGCGATAACATCCTTTCTGTGATATTGCTTCTTAATGATTTCATAAAAGTGCCAACAACATATGGTATAAGTGGTATAAGGGAGCACTTTAGAAATCACTACTTCAATGCTTACATGTCTACCAAAAATGAAAACCAGATGATCAATATGACATGGGCACCCTTCAACCAATCCAAAAACCGCTCCCATGAAAGGTTGATTTCTGAGTTGCCGTACCCAAAAGCATTCGGATACACCTGCTCATTCCTATCTTATACAGTTGCAACAAATATTGTACCCCCGTATCGTCCCTTCAAATGGGTACCATCAACGGTAAAAACTGGACGCATACACGTCTGAAATCTTCTAAGTGAGGCACCAATCTACATGAAAAAGTAGAGGAATTTACCATCTTCATCGCGCTGTAAGTCAGTGATTGTGCCAGAATTATTTTGTTCCAAAACATAACCGAATGATGACAGCAGTTGGAAGATTTCCTCATGGGTTCCATATATCAGTGACAATGCATAATCAAGGGCTTGGTGTATCTTATTATACATGATTTGGATTCTATACATCGTTTTCATGTTGGCGATTATGTTCTTCGAATGCATTAGTCGACAATTTTGTTGTTGAAGTCTAGGCGTAACCACTTCTTCGATTATGACTGCACTAGCTTGTCAGTGACGATGGTGAATCTTCTCCAATGGACAACAGTGCTCATTGATACAACTTCTTACTTGGAAGTATGTCCCTTAATCTCTCCTCACCGCTCTTAACTTCCACGTACAGTTTTCCATCAAACAAACCAGATGTAATGTTGTCTTGTTGGACCTTTTCACCTTCCATTAGAAGTTCTGCCGCATTGTAAAATGGTGAACTAGTCTCTTCAAATCCTTTTTCGTAGGAATAAATTGTCCTTTATAAATCATGTTTGTAGGTTCATCTGCAACCAAGTTACTGCTTCCACCCATACCAAGCGAGTATGATTCTACTCCTGGAATAACTCACGTTGTGGCATTATTAGAATCATCTAGAGTTACATTAGCCTGGACCTCGGAGGTTCCAGCTATATCTGGTGTACTGGAACTAAATCTGTGAACCCATTTTACACGTCTTTCCATTTGGATAAGTTCTTCATCTTCCTAATTGTTCCCTACAATATCTATCAGATGATAATTTGCCTCATTATCCACCTCATGAATTGGCCTAACATTCGGTTGTGTATTCTTCTCATTGTTTAAGTCATTATAGATCTAATTATATTGGTGGTTGTACTACCTACCATTCATCTCAATTTCATAACCAAAGACATCATCGAAATGAGGACCCATTATATCAGCATTGTCGACTGATTCTGGTGGGGTACCACAAATGTTATCCCGACCTTCGATCCCACTTCTTTCTGTCAACAACTGGTTGTTTCCGCTTAACGATCAAAATTGTTAGGTGTTTTCACGAGGAGGGATATCTTCCCCTATCATATCTCCTGTTGCCCTTTCAATTAGACTAACACATACTTGAGGGATCACCTTATCTTCCCCTAGAATAATCTGACTATCATCGTCGTTTCTTATAAATGTACGACATGTAGTCCTAGGAAATATTGATATAGACTGTAGATCAACACTGTATTTGTTCTCATCATACTTCAAAAAGGTTTGCACGATCGACACTAGTTCATCATAAGTCCTTTGACATATACAATCCTTGATTATCAGAACCTAAATACCTCTGACTTTCATCGACCGTTGTAAGATACGACTTTTCTCATCCGATCTATTGTCCTGTGAAAATCATCATCACAAACCATTACTAAGAAAATAATATTGTAAGTTCCTCAGTTTTTGATTGGCTCATTTCGCTGACAACTATATTTGGGGATTATTGTGTAAGAGTAGTTTAGGCCATCATTGCTCAAGATCTAGCTCAAGCTTCAAAAGGTAAATCACTTGCTTAACCTTGTTTGAAGAGTTTTAGTGCACATACACACTCTCATGCATGTTTTTGATCATCTTGCATGAATGCTTAATTGTCATATTTGTGTGCCTTTTTGCCATAACTCTTGTTTGGGTGTTTGATGCATTTTGTTTGCCCTTAGAAGAGGATTTTCCCCTTGACTGCAGCCGGGACCGCTCCCTGTGCATTGCCTCCACCGCAGTATGCACAACGGTGTTCTCCAGGCGTTGCACGATGCTGCTATCGCGGCATGTGCATGTTGTATGCACAACGGTCTCCCAAGCGAAGTTTCCTTGTGATGTACCACTTGCTTTACCTTGGTCTGGACACTTCCTGTACCACGATCCAGATAGCGGAGATTCCCAGGAGATGCACCGCTCGCTCTACAACGGTCTGGACACTTGCCTAGGCCGCAGCAAGCACATCGGTCATGACTGGAATCAGTTGCTCCTTGTCCAAAACGACACCATTTCTTATAGGGCATAATATATATATGTTCTCTTCTCTTCTCTTTGGTTGTGTGAGTCAAGGAAGCCATTTTTACTCACCAAGCTTTCCTTTATATAGAAATTGACTCCAAGAGAGAGAGAGAGCTTCCAAGAACCCATCTTGACTCAACCAAACTCCAATCCATGAGCATCTAGCTTCTTCTTGCATATTCCAAGCATGGATTGTTCTTGTTTTAATTGACTAGGTCATCTCTACATGCCCTAGAAATTATTGATTCATTACTAAGCCATGTTTACCTAGGAATAACATTTATTGCTAATTGATTGTATGCTCTTATGTTGAATTGCATTTATAACATGCTTGGGTTGTTGATTGTTGGTTGAGATTTATATTTTGTGATAGCTAGGGTTTGTGAACATTTTGCCCTTCTAGCTAAATGTCTGTGCTTTGCATTTAGATATTGTTTAGGACTCATTGATTGCATTATAGTCCTTGCCATACTTATTGACAACTTGTGTTGATATGGCTTTGTTTGATAACTAGGATATATTGTTGCATAACTATATCTAGTTAAGTCTTTATGAACATTAATTTAGACATTGATATCTAGGAATTGTACTTAGTGGCATTCTTAAATTCCTAGATAAGCATTTAGTGTTGCCTAGCATTACTTGCATGTTTGAATATTTTATCATATTCACTTAGGTTGTGTTTGACTCTTCATTGAGGTTAAGTCTTGTGACTAAGTGGTTAGTGCACAAGAAAATAGATCAAGAATCACCATTAAAACTGTTGGGTAGAGTGAAAAGGGTTAGCAACTAGAGGGTGTGACGGAAGGTCAACCTAGGTTGTAAACTTTCATTCAATAGTGGATTTGAGGATCTATTGTGGCGCATATATCAGCTAGTGGTTTTTCCCATTTGGAGGGTTTCCACGTAAATATTGTGTGTTGTTATTGTTTTAAGCATAATTGATTTTATTGAATACTTGTTTATTCGGGGTAATTTGTGTTAATATTGATTAATCAAAAATTCGGTAATTGATTCGATTAAAACCTATTCACCCCCCCCCCCCCCTCTCTAGGTTATAGACACACACTTTCTAGGGAAATTTCAATTGGTATCAGAGCCAGTGCATAGATATACTTAGATGATCCATGCTCTGTGTGTGTCTTGCTTGTGCATTCTTGTTGTTTGCATCTTGTGTGGTGCATTACATTTGCATCTCATTCATTTAACCCAAACACCATGAGTGAGCTTGGGATGAGCAAAAAGGGAGCATCAAGTATAAGACCACCTTTGCTTAAAGGTGATAATTATGCCTCATGGAAAGGCAAGATGGAGTCTTATATTTGTCAAATAGATAACCATGTATGGATGGCGGTTGAAGATGGGTACACTCTTTCAAAGAGGACCAATGATGATGGAGATGAAGTTATCAAGCCTAAGTTTCATTGGAGCACACAAGAATTTGAAGCTTCTAGGTGGAACAACAAGGCTACGCATGCAATCTTATGTGCCATGGATGACAATCAATACAAGATGGTTTAAAATACTAGGCATTCAAAAGAGGCTTGAGAGATTCTACAAACGGCTTAGGAACGAACCGAAGTGGTCAAGGACACCAAGCTTCAATCCTTCAAATGCAATTTGAGACAATTCGAATGGAAGAGGACGAGTGCTTTAATGACTTCCATGTGAAGTTGATGGACATCGTAAATCAAAGCCATCAACTAGGTGACCCATATTTGGATAGAAGGATCAAGCAAAAGATCATGATGTCACTGCCCAAGAGATTTGAGTCCAAGGTGACGACACTGGAAGAAAATAGCAACTATAAGACTATGAAGCCGAGTGAAGTGATTGGAAGGCTTCTAGCCTATGAGTCTAGGTGGACTTCTACACCTACATCTCCTAAGAAGCAAAAGAACATAGCTTTAAAGACATCCAAAGTAAAGATGGAGGAGGATGACTCAGATAAGGAGATGGCTCTTATGGTGAAGAAATTCAAGAGGTTTATGAAACTTCACAAGAATGACTCAATGAAGAAAATCTAGCCAAGGAAAGAAAAGCCTATAAGAAAAGGCATTCAATGCTATGAATGTAATGGGTTTGGTCATATAGCCACAGAGTGAATTAATTCAAAGAAGAAAAAGAATGGAAAAGTGGTGGCTGCTTCATCAAGTGAGAGTGGAAGTGAAGAAGATTCCTCAAGTGATGAAGAGGTTATTCTTAACTACACGGCTTTTGGAGCCTCCTTTGTGGAGGATGTAGAAAAAGGAAACAAAGCCTAAAGTAGTGACCTTGAGAAAGGAGTAGATGAAAAAGTAGCTAAGAGAGTGATAAGTGAAGCTACTTATGTTGATGATGCCATCATGGAAACAAGTGACACTAGTGATGACTCTAGTGACAAGAGTTTTTCATCTCACTCTACAAACGGAAATGCAGAGAGTATGAACCTTGAAGGGTTCATTGAGCATTTTCAAAGCTCAAGGTTGAATATGAAGAAAGAGGTTCGAAAACTAAAGGAAGAGAACCTAAAGCTATCAACCGAAGTAACTCACTTAAGTGAGAAAGTGAAGAATGGAAGAAAAGTGGAAGAAAAGTGGAAGAAAGCTTGAAGAAGAAGCTTAGAGAAGCTAGAGAGTTGATTTCTAAGATGACTTTGAGTACGGAGAAGCTTGACGATAAGTTGGGAGTTGGCAAGAAGCCAAGTGACAAGAGGAGTCTAGGGTTTGAAGATGACAAGGAGACCTCAACTCCTAGCAAGACGATATTTGTCAAGAGATTAGACTTCAAAGAACCTCTTCCTCCACTTTATCCTAAGAAGAAAATTGAACTAGGAGAGTGTTCTAGAAATGTCCAAGTCAAGATGGCACCAAGAAGTCGAGCTCAAGCTCAACCAATGAGAGCACTTCAAGCAACTATCCCTTAAACAAAAAGCCATCAAGCCAATAAGCATTTCCTGCATGCTCAACAAAGGAAGCAATCTTCTCCATCTCAATAACAAGGGAGAAGAGAATCAATAACACACCAAAGGAAAGCTCAAAGACATGGGAAAGCACATTTGTCCTCACAAAGGAATGGTATGACCCCTCATTTTATTCCTTCATGTCATTTTTGTGGTGTTGATGGTTATATTTGACCAAATTGCTTCAAGTACATTAACATGTGTAGAACTAAGAGCATGATTGAAAGAAAAAGGGCTAGAGCCAATATGCATGTGCCTAGGAAAACTAGTGTTAATGATCCTAGGAGTAATATGATGATCTTGACCACTAGGAATGATAATGTGTCACCTAAGTGGATTAGAAAAGATGAACCCGCATGTCATTGTGCTAAGGTTTCACCCATAGGCTCAACTAGATCAAATGGACTTGGTAAGTCTATAGAGACTCATATCCCCTCTTGACTTGTTTTGATTAACCCTATATGGGGAGCTCAAGCAAAGAGAGCAAATTGGCTATGCATTGTGCTCAGTGATAATATTTATGCTTCTTTATTAATTGCTTGAGATGATTGATTGTACATATTTTTTTAATAAGTGTGCAACTTTGCTTTACATGCAATCCATGTCTTATTTATGAACAAACATGCATTTTTGGACTAGGAGAATTGATTGGGAAGTACATTTTGAATGACCTAGAATTGATCTCCATGACATGTTGATTATTTCTATGACATGCTTTAAATTGATATGCATGATGAGATTTTTTTTAATGCTCTAAAATGAATGCAAAATTTGTGTGTGATAGCAATTATGAGACTTCAATCAATAAGGATCTTGTATCCAATTCAAGGATTTTACAATCCAAAAGTCTCTCTCTCTTTACTTGTCAAACAAGGCTACTATTATACGGGCATTCCACCCGGAATAATTGAAAAGGGCTCAATAGTCGCTCATGTCTTGTTTTGCTTGTAAAGTTTGATATAGTTGTTCTTAAAATGAATTTATTTTACAGTCTATATCTTGCTTACTCCATGACAAATGGTGAAATTGGTTTGAATTCTCTTGGAAACCCTTGTCATTTTACTTTGCCAAATACCATGTTTTGATCTTGAATACAACTTGTCTTGTATGCAAAGCATTCATTCACATATTGTTAGGTTTTAGTTTGTGTTGGCATGAATTCCATATCAAAATGATGTTTACTTGTAATGACTTAGTTGTTTAGGTTCATGATGATTCAAGCTTCAAGGAAGAAGAAACAACAAGTCAAAGCAAGTTCTAAGTCTTCAAAGAGAAATGATGCAATTTGGTTCTACAAAGGTATACTAAGACCTTATCTTTCTCTTACAAGGCTTATGCACACACACACATATCATACGTTTGTGTCCCTGCATCGTTGTGCACCTTTATAGGCACACACACACATATCATACATTTGTGTCCCTGCATCATTGTGCACCTTTATAGGCACACACATACAATTCATTCATATGTGTCCGTGCATCATTGTGCACCATGTATAACACATTCACACACTTTAAGATGAATGCTCATGCATTGGTTTGGAAATAACATGTTTTGGAATATGCATGATTGGAAACTATCTCTATATAGTTTGCATTCTAGTCTGAATTGTGTTTGTCTGTGTATATGTTTGTATAACATGGATATTGAACTTGGATTTAGTCTTAAATCATTCTTGATTGAGTTCCGGTCATTTCGGTTACTCATACTATTGATTTCAAATTCAAAGTCAAAAGATACTACACTTTCAACTCATGTTTCATACATTGTCTTCGTCTTCGTATATAGAGTCGAATTATTATATTCTGGGTTGAGTAACTTATATGTCCATGTCCGTGTGAGAGTAATGGTTTGTAATCCGCAACGGATTTGAATTCCAAGGTCGGAGGCCGGAGAACGGTCGAAGAACGCGAGGGAAGCGCGAGGGGAATGCACCATGGCCAAAAGGCCATGGAGGTGTGCATGCCCGAGATGGCGCGTGGCCATCTTGGCTGCACAACCTTGCTGCCCCGAGATGCCCATGCACCATCTTGGGGAAGAACTTCCAAAGGAGGGTAAAAATGTCTTTTCATCTTTTTTCTTTCCCACTCCTTTATAAACTCTCTCCCTCTCACATTTCATTCTAAGAAGAAATTCAAATCAAGTGTGCAGAATTTTATCTCTAAATTTTCTCACCTTCCAAACACCATAACTTCTTCATTTGAACTCTGATTTGAGTGATTCGAAGTTGAGAGTGTTCATATATTCATTCTCCATCTTTTCTCTGAAGGTTTGAGTTAGTTTTACTGCTGTTTTTGGTGTCTAATCATACAAAAACGGGACTGCACCTAGATCAACTAAGGTATTGATTTTCTCTCTAAGTTTTCTTTTAAAACTTGGTCAATTGCCTTGGGTTTTCTTCTTCTATATATATTTGTATATTGTGAGTGTTTTTATTTGTGTTTTGAACACTTTCAAAGCTAGGTTAAATTTCAATTGAAATCATTCATGTTGAGTTAGGTTTTGATTTTGCCTATGTTATCACATGTTTTGGATTGTATTGTGCTAGCTTTGATTCTAGGACTATTTTGTGATCTTTGATTGATTGATTTTGTGATAAATATTTCATCACATGTATTAGGCTCTCTAGGCCGAAATTCTCACATAATACATGTGCTTATGTTCTTTTGAGCTATTCATGTGATTTGTTGAATCTATGATTAGGAATATGCTCAAGAACTTATGCTTAGATCTTATTGACATTGTCATATGATTTTAGCATGTTTTAGGATTTTGTGATTTAAACTTGATCTTGTGATTTGTTGATCATATCTTGTGATTCAAGTTTAGATATATGCATGAATCTAGTTTGTGATTAATGTTGATCATATCTTACATAATCTAGATTGACTACTCATGCATGATGAGCTAGACTATATGTGATTTGTGCATTCATGCTCATGTCTAGTATTTTCCATAGGATGTTTTGATCATAGCATTCTATGTTGCGTGCTTGTTTGCGTTTTGCATTCATGATCACCTAGATGCCTTGTGAGAAGGAAGTCTTGACAGTAGGTGTGAGACCTATGGTGTTGAGCAAGAAGTCTTGGCAAGAGGTGTGAAGCCTTGGATTGTCAAGCAAGGAAGTCTTGGCTAGAGGTGTGAAGCCTTGGATAGTCGAGCAAAAAGTCTTGCCTAGAGTTGGGAGAACTCGGATAGGTGAGTAAGGAAGTCTTGACTAGAGTCTGGAAGACTCGGATAGTTGAGCAAGAAGTCTTGCCTTGGGTTGTGAAGATCCGGATAAGGTGAGCAAGGAAGTCTTGACAAGAGGTGTGAAGCCTTGGATTGTTGAGCATAGGGCGACAACTTCTAGAGTAGGATAGGAGGGTAGTTTCTAGGTGAAGAGGTCACTTAAGAGATTGTACTTGTCTTATCTACTAGTGGATTTTATTTGCCGGTGGCTGCTAGCCCGTGGATGTTTCCTCTTTGGAGGTTTACAACGTTATATCTTGTGTCAACTTTTCTCTATCCCTATCTCTATAATATTTGTATTGTGGATAGAACTCTTTATGTATGTTGACTTCCTCTTTATAATATAGATTGTGTAAGTGTTACAATTACTTGTTTGTATCACACTTTACTTGTGTTTATATATTGATTAATTGGCTTTAATCAATATATATATAGTGATACAAGCAATCTAGAGGGACAAACTTTTGTTTGTTTCTAAGGGAGTCAAAAAAGGTGCCTGACCTATCACCCCCCCCCCCCCCCTCTAGGTTAGCCTTGAGCGTTTAACCGTGATTGTATTTTCATATTTTTTTTAATAAAACTCCTTGTTTCTCTCCTCTTAATTAAGTTGCATAAATTTGGTTATATGATTATGCATATGTCTTGTGCCATAAGCTCTCCTTGCTAATGCCTTCTTAAGGGGATACTCCTTTGTCTATCTCATTACAAAAATGGGGAGTAGTGTGGATTTAGGGGGAGTTGAGTTTGACTCATTGAGGGGGAGTTAACCTATTTAGGGATATGAGGGCGTTTGACTCATTGGAGGGGAGTTAACCTATTTAGGGGGAGCATTTGCATTTGCATTGTTGATGCATGTTGTTTGTTTCTATTGTATGCAAATTGCTCTTGTTTTTATTTCTTTGATCACCTCACATACACTTGTCTTGGAAAGTGTAGTTATTTTGCTTTGTAGGGATATTGATTCTACAAGAGATGGATGACTGGAAGATCTAGTTTATTAGGCATCTCTTTGTAATGTAGAAAAACTTTGTTGACCCTTGTTTTTGTTTAGTTTATTTGTGAGGACGAATTGTGAGTGGTGGTTTTGTCACGAAATAGCCAAAGGGAGAGATTGTAAGTTCCTCAGTTTTTGATTGGCTCATTTTGTTGACAACCACATTTGAGGATTATTGTGTAAGGGTAATTTAGGCCATCATTGCTCAAGACCTAGCTCAAGCTTCAAAAGGTAAATCACTTGCTTAACCTTGTTTGAAGAGTTTTAGTGCACACACACACTCATGCATGTTGATCAGCTTGCATGAATGCTTAATTGTCATATTTGTGTGCCTTTTTTCCATAACTCTTGCTTTGGTGTTTGATGCATTTTATTTGCCCTTAGAAGAGGATTTTCCCCTTGACTGAGGTCGGGACCGCTCCCTGTGCATTGCCTCTGCTGCGGTATGCACATCGGTGTTTTTCAGGCATTGCACACTACTGATACAGTGTCCTGTGCACATTGCATGCACAACGGTCTCCCAACCGATGTTTCCCAGTGATGAACCGCTTGCTCTACCGCGGTCTGAACAATTCCTGTACCGCGGTCTAGACAGCGGAGATTCCCAAGCGATGCACCGCTCGCTCTACCACAGTCTGGACACTTGCCTAGGCCACGACATGTACAGCGGTCATGACGGGAATCAGTTGCCCCTTGTCCAAAACGACACCATTTCATGTAGGGCACTATATATATATATATATGTGTGTGTGTGTGTGTGTGTGTGTGTGTGTTCTCTTCTCTTCTCTTTGGTTAAGTGAGTCAAAGAAACATTTTTACTCACCAAGCTTTCCTTTAAAGAGAAATTGACTCCAAGAGAGAGAGAGAGAGAGCTTCCAAGAACCCATCTTGACTCAACCAAACTCTAATCCATGAGCATCTAGCTTCTTCTTGCATCTTCCAAGCATGGATTGTTCTTGTTTTAATTGACTAGGTAATCTCTACATGCCCTAGAACTTGTTGTTTCATTACTAGGCCATGTTTACCTAGAAATAGCATTTATTGCTAATTGATTGTATGCTCTTATGTTGAATTGCATTTATAACATGTGTAAAGTCCTCATTTATTGATTGGCTTATTTTGTGAACAAACCACATTTTTAGGGTTTTATGTAAGGGTAGCTTAGACTCTCAAGACCTCAAGAGAAGAAGCACCAAAGGTATATTTCTTGTGCTTACTTGCTTTGAAGAGATATAGTTGCACACACTCACAACTCATGCATATTTCTTATTCGTATATGTTGTGTGTTTATGTGAGTGTGCATTCATGTTTTGATAACTCTTCTTGCATGTTTATATTGATCACATCTTTGCATTTGTATTGACATGCATTATGTGTTGCTCACACACACACTTACTTGCATTTGATTTGTTATGCATGTGTGCTTCATTGTTGTCTATGTGCATTCATAGTGTGGTTTTGTGTGTTGTTCGCGCTTGCACGATGATGTGCTTGTCTTAGCGCATTGAGTGACCATTTGAGAGAAGGTCGTATTCTTCTCTTGGTTTGGTTATGTGGAGTAAGGTGTCTAGTTTCAAAAAGTGGATTTCAATGATTTAAATGTTTTTTCAAAACTGACATTTGTATGGTCTTGTGACCATATCTTTTTATAAAATGATTCAAAATGAGTTTTAAAAATTTCTGTATAATTTGTACATCCATACCTTTCCAACGGTATATTATTCGTAATATTTCATGACCGTTTGGATTGGTTTTGATATCTCCAAAGTGACTACAAAAACAGGACCTCTCTGTTGTTGTCCGTTTCTGACCTTTGGTCACTTAAAGGACATTAACTTTTTCTACAGACATCCAAATCAAGTTTTATAAATTGGAGTAGAAATTAGACTTCCATACCTTTCTAACGGTATATTATATAAAAGGTTTGGATTTCGTTTGGTCATGTTTTGGGTCACTCGAATCTCAAGCTTTTGTGCTGTCGCGGCTTCGCCGGTCCACAAGCGCAGCTCACCAGCGCCCCTGAACAGTAGGTATGCGCTGGTGTGGTGCTTGTCAACCAGCGCAGCTCACCAGCGCACTGAGTAAAATTCTGGACATTTTCAAAATGATGTAGTTTGGTTCTAGGGCTAATATTTATGTGCCATCTTCTTCCGCACTCATTTTTTAGAGCTTAAAAACCATTTCTTAGTGAGAGAAAATATTTCCCTTGAGAGAGAACCTCCAAGAGTGGTTCCTTAACTCTCCAAACCCAAAACCCATCATCCTTCATGCATTATTGATCATCTTTAGGCATGGGTCTTCATCATTCATGACTTGGCAAGTAAGAACAAACTTTTATCTTTGATTATTGTTCTTAAACTCCAAGAGTTCGTTTTTATTGCACAGGATTTATAGAAATCAGTTTTGAATGCAAAGTTTTGTTGAATGATGACATGATTGGGTTTGTATTTTGATAGCTTAATTGATTAGGTCATTTTTGCCTAAAAGCTAGGTCATAAACATTCTTGTGTGATTCATTGTTGACTAGGTTGATAGATTGTTCATTAATCAACTTGTTAAGCTTTTGAATGTTTATGTGATGTTTTTGTGACAATTAGTTTGTTAGAAAATCTCTACACAACTAATTGAGTTTTTTATTGATAGACATTGGTCAAAGACTTGCATTATTGTATGGCTAAATGCTTTGTCTCAATCACATGAATATATACTAAGTATAGTTCTTTAGTGGAATGACCTAAAATTAATAGATCGGACCTAAGTGAATCATTTGTTGATTGTGATTGGGTTGTGTCTATTGGAGCTTAAATTTAGATAGCCAGCCAAGATCCCCAATCCACACGAACTTAGATGGATCACTTGATATATTCTATCGGACCAATTTAGGGGTCCATCTAGAATTGTATTAAGGCATGTGGACTTGTTTCTTTTTGTAAGAATAAGTCTAGTTCACATGTGGACTTTTTATTTAATTAAAATAGATTTAACAAAATAGGAAAAACAATATTTGGCCATATTTTTATAGCTTGGGCGACAAGGGGCAACATAATAGCCGTATATATTGTTTTTTATTTTATTATTTAAGTAAATGGAAATTAATTATTTAATTAAAAGTCAAAATCTTTTTACTAGTAGAAGATCGTCTCCTAGAGTCATATTATTGTTGGTAATATGATAAGTATCAAATAATATATTTGATAAGTAGATAAATAATAGGAATTTATTTTTCTAGTCAAATTAGTAAGTGTTTGATTTCTATTAGGACTCTAATTGACAATTGGTCAAATTATGAAGTTTTTGATTTAGTCACAATTTAATTATATTCAATAATTGGTTAACGGATAAATATACTATTTAAGTTGGATTAGGAGTCTTGGTGTGAAAAAGAAATCTTTTTTTGAAAAGGATTCTTTGTCACCAAGTAAATCCACCTAGAGGTAGGATTCTTGTCCACCAAGTAAATCTTCTTTCGGAAAGGATTTGAGAACCTATATATTTCTCCACATAAATTTTGACCAAGGTTAATTTCTAAGTGAGTTTTTGGGCAAGGCTAGGACTTTTTATGGGAGAGAATTCGGCCAAGTGACAGAACTTTGAGAGAAAAAAGATTTAGTTTTTTGCTCTATACAAAATTCGGCCAACTCACATATATTGTGTATAGAATTCGGCCATGGAGAAGAGAAAAGTGGAACGTTTTTGTTTTCGATAGTGCACTAGTATCCTTTACATCAAAAGGTTTTTGTGTACAAAAATCGAATCGGGTTCACGCGAGTTTCAATTAAATAGATTGATAATTCACAAGTAACCGAAAGTTCTGGGGTTTTCTCTTGGAGGATTATTGTGACTTACAAAAGTAAAAGATTTTGCTTGTTTACATCCTTAGGTATACAATTTAAAAAAAGGGAGTCCACAATCTTTGGTGATTCACGTTCGTGATTGGATTAGAAAATCTTGCGTATTCAATTCCACGTTAGTTCAATCGTCACGAGATAAAAGGTAGGATACCTTTAATCATATGTCAATTAATTCAGGGTTAATGTTCTTTCTATTAGTGCGAAATATTTTTAAATTACTCAAATCCTAATTTTACACTTCCTCGTTTTTTTAATCGATTTTTCTCTACAACTGGTATCAGAGCCAGATTGTACCCTTGATTAATTGATGTATATATACATGAATCTATTTCTTTTATTGTAAATATGCATGTTTTAGAAAGAGATGGCACTATAGGTATTCCCATACATATTTACGTTGGAATGTACGGATATATATATATATATATATATATATATATATATATATATGTTTTATAATATGATTTATTATTGCCCAATTTTTGTTCTAGAATTTCAATGTATTTTTGTTTTGGGATTGTAACAAAAAGGGTTGCCTATCATCGTCGTAATTTCCTTCTTGGTAGTTGCTAAGTTTTTGTTTAATTTTATTGTTGTAATAAAAACAACTGCAGAATTTTATTACTTAAAATATTGTTGTAGTATATTCAGGTATCGAAGATTCGAAGATTTGAAGTATTGGGAGCATCCAGAAAAAGTTTAGTTCGTGCACGTCATAGCAACATTCATGCATGCGAATGAGTACGAAGCCACAATTGTTGTGGCATAGGCTGCACACAGCAGCCCCATGGATGCCATGGGCTGCGCACGGCAGCCCCATGGATGCCAAGGGATGTGCATGCCCATGGGAGGTAGCCAAGGGGCACAAACAAACAATGGTCGCGTGAAGACTTGTTTGCCAAGAAAGGAGTTTTTGTATTCCGAACATATGTAATTTACTTGCTTTTCTATGATGTACCAAAATTGTAGCTATATATATTTACGTAAATATTGCAATGTTTGTCATTGTTTGATAACAAGTCATATAGAATAGGAGTGCCGATCATATATCTCTTTTGGTATGAACATGCATCGAAAGATTTAGGTATCTAATTAGCATCTAGATAACTTGGTAAATCATTCTACGGAATTCAATCACATACCCATAAACAATTGAGTGGGATAAGGTTTTTCAGAACACCTACGGCCTCCAAGTTTAGTTGAGCTTTATGTTTTGTGTAATAACCCCCTCAAGGGGTATTCATGATTGGAATTTAGCAAGATATTTCCTTACCAGAGTAGACTAGACAATTAACTCAAACGATATCTACTCCCAAATGAGGGATATTCATGAGGGAATATATTGAAGGTCGATAACTTGGTAACACACTCAATGTGATTTTATTAATATCCTCCCAAGAGTTCTTGTTAATAAAATTGCAACTCTAAAATTGAAAACACTGGTTTTTATGTTAACAATTAGGTGGGAACTAGTCCAACTAGTAAATTGTGTGAACTTCTAAAAGAGGTGTGACATTTACGGGTATTGGATCACCGTTGAATTTTACGATTTAATTATTTTATTTAATTCAAGATAAATATTCAAATGTGATTTATCATGATTGTTTACTTATATAAATTTTGGTATTATTAATAAATCATGACCCCATCCCTAATCAACATCATAAAAGATAATACTTTAACTGATGATAACTATGGCACAAGGAAAATGAAATTTGGGTTTTTGTGGCAAGCTGAAAAACATAAGTTCATTTTGTAAATTCCAAAACCACCAACTCCTACTAATGAATCTACTGAGGGTCAAAGAGATAAGTATCAGCAGTGAAAGTCTTCAGATGAGATAGCGAAATGTTACATTAGGGCCACCATCTCCTACGTTTTGCAATAGCAACACGAAGGAATGGAGACTACTGCCGATATAATAATGTCTCTGGAAGAGATGTTTTCCATGAAGTCCAGGACAACTTAGATAAAGGTAGTGAATGCTTTCATGAATCTTAGGATGAAACTTGGACTAGATGTGAAACATAACATGATGAAAGTCATAGCACATCTCAACATTGTTGAACTCAATGATGCTGAGAAACATTGTGAGATGAAAATTGACATGATTGTCAACTCACTGTCAAATTCCTTTGATCAGTTCAAGTTGAACTACACCTTGAACAATAAGGAATGCCCCTTACAGAGCCTGATGCAAGATGTTCAAATCACCGAGAAAATCCTTGTGAAAAGCAAGGGTTAAGAGATTCATATGATTAGTAAAGTTGCTACTGTTAAGACCCGTAAGAAGGTCGAAAGACAATAGGCAAAAAAGCAACTTGTGCCTAACTAGAAGGGGTTCCGAGAAAGGAAAAGACTGAATAAGAATGAATTTAACTTGCGTTTAGGCAACAGAGCATTGTTTTCTACCAGTGCAATGGAAGATATTATAGCATTGGTTTCTTATTTAAATAAATTTGGATATTCGGTTACTTTTAATAAAGGTTTTATTATTAATAAGAATAACAAATTTGTTTGAAAGTTACATTGGAAAAAGGTTTATTTTACTTGTATAGAAATATCTCTCACTTGTTTGACACGAAATCGATGCAACATAATCATAAAAGAGTAAAATTATCAAATGATGAAACCTACCTATGGCATTTCGCCTAGGTCATATTAACCCTGATAGGATCAAAAGATTGGTTAGTGATGGACCATTAAGTGACTTAAAGGTTGATGATTTACCAATTTGTGAATCTTGTATGAAAGGTAAAATGACCAAAAGGTCGTTCACGACCAAAGGCACAAGAGCCACTAAATGTTTAGAATTCATACACACTGATGTGTGTGGTCCTATAAGCATTCAAGCTAAAGGTGGATATGAGTACTTCATCACTTTCACAGATAATTACTCGAGATTTGGCTATGTGTATCTCAAGAGACATAAGTTGGATGCTTTTGACATGATCAAAGCAATTAAAGTTGAAGTTGAAAATCAGCTAGAGAAACACATAAAAATCTTGAGGTCTGATTGTGTTGGATAATATCTATCCGGTGAGTTTCAGCAAGATCTTATTGATAATGGAATAATTTCACAGTTTTCTATGCCAGGTACACCTCAACAAAATGGGGTGGCATAAATAAGAAATAGATTTTTTTTAGAAATGGTTAGATCTATGTTGAGTTATTTAACGCTCCCTAATTCCTTTTGAGGATATGCTTTACAAGCCGCTATGTACATCCTAAACGATGAATCTTCTAAATCGGTTCCTAAAACACCGTATGTGTTGTGGACTGGGCGAAAGCCTAGTTAAGAGCACATAAGGATATTTGGATGTCCTGCGCACGTGTTGAAAGGAAAGAGAAAATATGGAGTCTCGTTCAGAAATATACATATTTGTAAGGTATCCGAAAGGAACCAAAGGTATTATTTTTATAGTCCTTCAGATCTTAAAGTATTTGTTTCGGAAAATGCTAAATTTTTAGAGGAGGAATATATGAATAATTTTGTGTCTAAAAGTAGAATTGTCTTGAATGTGCTTTCATGAGATACAATTCGACAAGAGGTTTCACAACCTAGCCCAATCGTATGTTCCGTACCAACAATCAACAATCTACCATACCTCGTTGTATGGGAGGGTTAGTAGATAACCCGAGAGATACATCGGTCTAGGAGAATCAGTAGAGAATCTTCCGGATGACGATGATCTCTATACGTAAAAGGAAGTAATGAAAGATATTGTTTGTCGCCATTGGTAAAAGGCAATGCAATCCGAAACTGAATATTTGTTCAAAAATAAAGTCTGGTCGCTTGTAGACTTGCCCAAAGGGATAAAACCCATCGGGCGTATGTGGGTATACAAGAGGAAAAAGGGAATGGATGGAAAGGTGGAAACCTTTAAAGCTAGATTGGTAGCTAAAGGTTATACACAGAAAGAAGGTATCTATTACGAGGAAATCTTCTCTTTTGTGGCCGTGCTTAAGTCTATTTGGATACTCTTATCCATTATGGCATCTCTAGACCTAAAGACTTTGTAAATGAAAGCCAAGACAGCTTTCCTTAACGGAACTCTTAATGAAAGCATCTATATGATGCAACTAGAGGGATTTGTTGAAAAAGGCCAAGAAGAAATGGTATGTAAATTGCAAAGATCAATATATGGATTGAAACAAGCATCCAGATCGTAGAACATAAGGTTCGATCAAGCTGTGAAAAGTTTTAGATTTATTCTTAACCTTGACGAACCTTGTGTATACAAAAGGATTAAAGGCAACAAGTTGGTTTTCCTAGTTCTTTAGGTTAATGATATACTACTCATCGAAAATGATGTACGTGTATTGACATCAGTAAAAGAATGGTTAGCAAAATAATTTGATATGAAGAACTTAGGAGAAACAAGTTATATTCCTGGTAACCAAGTCATAGAGGATATAAATATTAGATAGATTGCATTATCCCAAGCTTCATACATAGATAAAAATTTGTCTAGGTTTTCCATACAAAATTCCAAGAAAGGTATGTTACCTTTCAGACATGGAATCAAACTTTCTAAGGAACAAGTTCCTAAGAATGAGCATGAAGAACAATTCATGAGAAGGGTTCCATTTTCCTTGATAGTTTGGAGTCTCATGTATGTAATGGTCTGCACTAGACCATATATTTGTATTGCTATTGGCATAGCGTTAGGTTTTATATTTGTGTTGGCTTGATTCCATAACAAAACTTCATTTCTTTGTAATGCTTAGTTTCTTAAGTGGTTCGGGATGATAAGAACTTCAAGGAATAAAAGCAACTTCTCATGATGCAAAGTTCGTCTTTAAGAGGATTGGTAATATTCTTGGATGCTAAGGTATCGAGATCCTTCTTCCTCTTGCAAGACGTAGGCGTACACACACACAATTCATTCATATGTGTCCCTACTTAGTTGTGCATCATTATATGTGCACACACAAACAATTCATTCATATGTGTCCCTTCATCGTAGCGTATAATTTGGTATAACACTTTCACACACTTGAAGTTGAATGCTCATGCATTGGTATGAAAGTAACATGTTTTGGAAAATGCATGATTGGAGACTATGTCTATGTAGTTTGCATTCTTGTGTGAAATGTGTTTGTTTGTTTATATTTTTGTATAATATGGATCTTGAACTTGATTTTAGTCTTATATTATTCATGATTGAGTTCCGGTCATTTCGGTTACTCATACTATTGATTTTGAGTTCTAAGTTAAAAGATACTACACTTTCAACTCATGTTGCATACATTGTCTTCGTCTTCATATATCGAGTCGAATTATTTTTTTCTGGGTTAAGTATCTTATATTTCCATGTTCATGAGGGAGTTCAGTTCGTAATCTTCAAACGGATTCAAATTCGGAGTTTGGAGGCCAAAGAACGGTCGAAGAACGTGAGAGGAGCGCAAGGGATGAGGTGTGATGGCTCAAGCCATCACCTTACACCATCCCGAGATGGCGCGTGGCCATCTCGGCCCCAAAGGTGCTCTGCCCTGAGAGGCCCACGCGCCATCTCGGGGAGGCACTGAAGAATGGGGGCAATTTGGTCATTTGGTTGTTCTCTCTTTAAAACCTCTCCTTCCCTCTTGTTCATTAACATGTTGAGAAAATTGAATTTGAAGAACAAGTGCAGAATGTTTCTCTCAACTTTTTTGATTTTTATTTTTGTGATAACTTCTTCATTTCTACTCCGAATCACTTGATTCAAAAACCGATTTCGAGTGTCTTGAAGAGTTATACAAACCACAAGCATTTACAGAACGAAAGAGTGTCTAGATATTTCGTTGTGACCAGATCTTCAGTTCGTGATTTTCATCATTGCTGATAAAATCATCTTCTTCTTAGTTTTCTTCTTAGATCTTCTTTTTGATTGATGTTATTTGATTAAGAAGCATGAATAGGATGATTTTGATATCATATTGTGGTTTTTTGAATTGACTTTCAAGTTTAGCTAGATTTGTGGTAAGTTGAATGATTTGTGCTAAACTTAATAAACATGAAATTGTTTCTAGAAATCTTTTGTTCTTATGCTTGATTGATTTTTTATTGATCTAATTTCATTTTCTAAGAACTAGGTTGTGTTTCAATTGATGTCTATATCTTCATATCTATGTTCTTAGTTGATAACATGCTTAGGGTTCCTAGATACATTTGTGATTGTTCTTTGAAAGCATATTCTAGCTATCTAGTTGCATGTCCATAGAATTTGTTGAGCATCATTTTCTATGTTGAGTGCTTGTTTGCGTTTTGCATTCATGATCACTTAGATGCCTTGTGAAGTGGTAGAAAGTCTCATATCTCAGAGTGATTCTTTGATTTGATCAATTGGAAGTCTTAGCTAGAGTCGGGAGTACTTCGATAGCTAAGCAAGTGGAAGTCTCGACAAGAGGTGTGAGACCTCAGGTTGTTGAGCAAAGAAGTCTTGACTAAAGTAGGGAGGACTCGGATAGTTGAGCAAGAAGTCTTGCCTAGGGTCGGGAGGATCCAGATAGGTGAGCAAAAAATCTTCCTAGAGACAGGAGGTCTTGGATAGGAATTCGGCTTAGTAGATCACTAGGTTCAAGGATAGAGTGAGAGTGATAGCTTGGAGAGCATGTTTGATTGCTTGAGTTTGTAACTCTATTTGGAATATTGGATTTGCTTTTACCGGTGGATGTGGTATCAACCCGTGGATGTTTCTCTTTGGAGGTTTACCACGTAAATAATGTGTGTCATTATTTGCAATTTTTTTAAGCATTGTTAAAATTGCATTGTTTTAAAAGAAGACAAAAATTGGAGCATATACCTATTCACTTCCCTCTAGGTATATTTTCACTACAAAGATAAAGGGAATTTACATTGGTGTCAAAGCCAGTGTCTAGACGCACTTAGATAGATATTCTTTGTAGTGTTTGTTATCTTCGTTTGTTTTAACATGATTAAAGAAATGTATTCTTCTGTTGCTTCTCTTGTTGAATGTGAGTCTATTGACTTAGATGATCAAAAGATCAAATATCTTATTCAAGAAAATGAAAGGATCTCTAAGATCAATAAGTCTCTCACTAAGAAGTTAGAAAATCATGATTGTAGCTCAAAATGTGTTATTGATCTTAATGACAAAATTCTTAATCTTGAGAAAAAATTGATTGATAGCAATGATAGATTAAGTATTTTGAATCATGAAATTTAGCAAAGAGATGAATCTCTTGATCATGCTAGGAGAATTGAAAATGTTCTTAAAGCAAAACTTAATGAGCTTGAGAATCAAGAGAAAGTGCTTAGTGACAAACTTAATGAGGCTAAAGAGATGATTAACAAGATGTTATCTAGCTCTAACAAAGTGAAAGCTCTCATTAAGGTTGGCAAGCCTTCAAGTGATAAAAGAGGTTTAGGATATGTTAATGAAAAGTCAACTCCTTCATCTAACAAATCTACTTTTGTCAAAGCTTGTAACAATTTAATTATAGGTACACTCTATAATGGTAAAGCCATGAATGCTACCGGAGGTGCCTCAACATCAACAATGAAGGTAGAGCAAAAGACTCAACAATGCCAAAGACAAGCTACATCATCATCAAATGCAAAATGCAAGACATATAGTGTTACACGCCAAAGAGGTAAAAATGTGAGAAGGCAAAATGAGTTGAATGCTCAAGCAAATGGTAAACTTCTCAAATTCATACCTATTTGTCATTATTGCTACATGGTAGGACACGTAAGACCTAGATCTTATGAATACATTCGTAAATATAGAATTGCCAATGATTTGCATGATATGTCTTTGAATGGTCCTAAGCAATCATCCATGTATTGATCTAGAATTAGACCTAAGAAGACCTTGGAAAAGCATGTTGAGAATAAATGTGTTGATAATTTGTTTGTTAAATCATGTGTTGTGCCTCGTTCTACTATGCATAAGAAAGTTGATAAAACTTTGTTTGATTTGTTTGAAAATGTGACTAATGGAGTCAATGTGCCTAAAAACAAGTCAAAGCATGTTAATAAAAGTAGGATTGAGAACCTTGTCAAGAAAGTTTGGGTTAAGAAAAACACAACACAATGTTTGGTTGCACAATATGCTTTAAGAGCTAATTCATCCTATTGTTGGTACCTAGATAGCGGTTGCTCTAGGAATATGATCAGTAACAAGGAATTCTTTAAGAGTCTTGTTATGAATGATAGTGGATTGGTTACATTTGGTGATGGCATTAAAAAGCAAGTTCTAGGAAAGGGAACAATTTGTATCCCCAGATTGCCTAAATTTCGTGACACCTTTTATGTAGATGGTCTACAAGCTAATCTAATAAGCATCACTCACTTGTGTGAAATTTTTAAAGAAGTTAGCTTTAACAAGGATGTGTGCACGATAATTGATAAAAATGGCAAAATTGTTTTGAAAGTCAAAATGTCTTTGGACAATTGCTATTGTTTAGAGGTTGATCCACTAACGTGTAATATGGCACATGACTGTAACAAGCTTGAGTTATGGCATGAAAGATTGGGCCACATGAATTATAAAGATTTAAAGAAGCTTGAGAAATATAACATTGTTAGAGGTCTTCCTAGTCTTGGTAAAAAGCTAGATGGTGTTTGTGAACCATGTCAATTAGGTAAACAAACAAAAGTGTTTCATAAAAAGAACACTAATTTTGCTACCAAGAAGCTCTTAGAACTTGTGCATATGGACCTAATGGGACCAATTCAAACTGAAAGCATAAATGGCAAGAAATACATTTTTGTATGTGTTGATGACTTTTCTCAGTTTGCTTAGGTATATTTTCTTAGAGACAAGACCAAAACTTTTGGTTACTTTAAGGAGTTTTGTAATCCAGTTAAAAATGAAAAAGGTCTTGGGATCAAGAAAATATGTCGCATTAGGAGTGATAATGGGAGTGAATTTGAAAATGCTAGATTTAGTGAGTTTTGTGATGATTATGGGATTTAACATGAGTTCTCGGCTCTTAGAACTCCTCAACAAAATGGTATTGTTGAAAGGAAAAATCGTGTCTTGCAAGAGATGGCTAGGGTCATGCTCAATAGCAAGAAAGTCCCTAGAAATCTTTGGGCCAAAACGGTCAATACCGTATGCTATGACACTAATAGAGTTTTTAGAAGGCCCGGCACAAAACAAACCTCCTATGAACTTTGGGAGGGCAAGAAGCCCAATGTGAGTTACTTCCACACTTTTGGGAGTAAGTGTTTTATTTTGAATGATAGAGATCACTTAGGAAAGTTTGATGCTAAAAGTGATATTGGTCTCTTTCTTAGGTATGCTAATAATAGTCGTGCATATAGAGTGTTCAATTTGAAAACTAAGACTATTATGGAGTCTATTAATGTGAAAATAGATGATCTTAGCATGCTTGATTTGTGTGATAATAATGGTGTCAATGAACCTAAAGAACATTTGTTGAATGACACTAAAGCACCTATTGATGTGACTAGTTGTGATGAAAGTGAGTCTAGTCATAATGATGATAATTATAGTGGTTCTAGAGAAGAAAGTCAAGAGTAAGAAAATGGTTTAAATGATGACCAAGAAGATGTTGAAAATTCTAATTCTAGACTTAGGAACATGCATTACCAACAAGACATCATAGGTGATTTGAATGAAGGGGTTAGAACTAGAAGACAACTAGCTAACCAAATTTCATATGCTTGCTACACTTCTCAAATTGAGCCCAAAAATATTAATGAAGCAATTATTGATGAATATTGGGTTAATGCCATGCAAGAAGAACTAAATCAATTTGAGAGGAATGAAGTATGGTCCTTAGTTCCTAGACCAAAAGATGTCAATGTGATTGGTACAAAATGGGTGTTTAGGAATAAGACCGATGAATGTGGTAAGGTATTGAGAAATAAAGCTAGACTAGTGGCTCAAGGATACACTCAAGTGGAGGGTGTAGACTTTGATGAGACTTTTGCACCCGTTGCACGTCTTCAGTCCATTAGACTTTTGTTGTCCATTGTATGTCTTAAAATATTCAAATTGTTTCAAATGGATGTCAAAAGTGCTTTTCTCAATTGATACCTTTAAGAATAAGTGTATGTTGAACAACCTAAGGGTTTTGTAGACCCACACTCTCCTAATCATGTGTTTAAGTTGAAAAAGGCTCTTTATAGTCTTAAGCAAGCTCCTAGAGCTTGGTATGATAGGTTGACTCAATATCTTATTGACAACCAATATAGGAGAGGTGGTATTGATAGAACATTTTTTGTTAAACATTATGACAATGACATTTTTGTTGCACAAATATATGTTGATGACATTGTGTTTGGGTCTACATGTAAAACCAAGGTTGATGATTTTGTGAATGTTATGTCAAGAGAATTTGAAATGTGTATGGTAGGTGAACTCGATTACTTTCTTGGCATGCAAGTGAAACAATCTAGCAGTGGTATCATATGTTCTCAATCTAAGTATGCTAGAAATCTTGTTAAAAATTTTGGCCTTAAAAGTGGAAAATAATTTGAAACACCTATGAGTACTACTTTAAAACTTGACAAAGATGAAAAAGGAAAAAATGTTGATCAAAGTCTCTATAGGAGCATGATAGGTAGCCTTCTCTACCTAACAGCTAGTAGGCCGAATATTTGTTTTAGTGTTGGTTAGTGTGCTAGGTTTCAAGCTAATCCAAAAGAATCTCACTTGAAAGCCGTTAAAAGAATCATTAGGTATATAAAAGGAACATATAATGGTTTATTCTATTCCTTTGATACTAATGATATTCTTGTTGCCTATTGTGATATGGATTGGGCAGGAAACATTGATGATCGTAAAAGCACATCGGGCAGTTGCTTTTACTTGGGGAATAATTTGGTTGCTTGGCTAAGCAAGAAGCAAAATTCCGTCTCTCTTTCTTCATCCAAAGCTGAGTACATTGCGGTTGGAAGTGCTTGCACACAACTTCTATGGATGAAACAAATTCTCAAGGATAATGAGATCAATCAAGGTAAAATGACTCTCTATTGTGATAATATGAGTGCCATTAACATCTCTAAAAATCAGGTTCAACACTCACGCACAAAGCATATAGACATTAGGCATCATTTCATTAGAGAACTTGTTGAACATTCAATAGTAACTCTTGAACATATGCCTACTAAAAATCAACTTGCGGACTGCCCTTGGACAAAGAGATTTGTATTTCTTAGAAGATCCATTTGCATGATTTGTGTTGATTAATGTTTGTGTGTGGTTATGAGTGGCTTGATAAGCAAAAACTATATTGTATATATATTTCTTTGAGAGCCACTCATGTGGGAAGTAATGATCTTGATAAAATAGCTTTTATTGCTTCTAGATCATGGACTTAAGTCTTTGTAAATCTTGTTTTTTTAAAAGTGCACAAATGCTTCTCTTATATGTTTAAGTTTGAGTAATTGAGTTTTAAAGCATGTAGATTATGGATGCATCTTAAAGTTCATTGTCATGTACATGATAGATGACCTATGGTTAGTATCCATTTTGCTTCGACATCTACATAGAACTTAACGAGAACCTTCATGGAAGGGTTACACACCTTGGTTGTGAAGCCGCTTAACGTAGGAAAGGGCTACACCATTGTGATGAGTGAAAGCCGTCATGAAGAGTATATATTTATGTTAGAAAAATCAAAGAAGTGTTGGAAAAGAATCATTTTTTAAAAAAAAATTCTTTGATACAAAGCCTAAAGAAATGGAGAAAGGCTTGAAATAGAGTATAGTTGAAAATTGTGATTGCTCGGGTTGAAAAATAGAAATTGAATGATGAGCCACATGCACACACATGCTCACATGTTGAAATCTATTATCTTTAAAGCAAAATTCCGGATGATAATCGGTTTGACATTGATTGGAAAAGCTCTAGATGGATAGGTGTTAAAGTGGTTTGCATGTTAATATCACAATCACTCCTTTTTATATATGCTAGAAGCATTTTCACACACACACATTTTTCCATAATGTGCTTGATTTATTAGCAATGAGAGATTATTTTTGAGAGAATAATGGAAATCTATAATTCTCTTATTAATTTTGAAAAATAATGGTTTACTATCATTTATTGCTTGAAATGTGTGATTGTGTGATTCCCTTGTGATCAAATTTACTTGCTTATTAACATGTGGAGCATATGTTAAGGGGGAGCTTAGTTTGTTAAACTTAGTTCTCTAAACAACTTGTTTTCTCATTATCTCATGATTTTATTATGCATCCCTTATTGCCTTGTAGGTATTTTCAATTGGCATTTATCTCTCGCTCAAGGTTGTGTAATATGTTTTTGTATATTCCTTGCCAAAATGGGGGAGAAAGTGTTTTCCTCACCATGTTACTTACTTTTGATATAAAGGGGAGACAATCCATTAAGAGGGAGAAATTTTGTCTTAAGGGGGAGGAAGATTTTATGTTTGCATGAGATAAGAAGAGTTAAGGGAACTTTTGTTTTCATATCATATATTGTTTGTTTATCTCACCTATCTTCTTTGTAGAAGATTTCTTTTGGTTGTTCTTGTCTCACATGTGCTTTGAATGTGTGAAGATATTCTTGAAGACTCATGAAGACATTTTAGTCTATGAATATCTCTTTGTAATGTGAGGATGTGAGAATGCAATCAACATTGATTATGAGTGATCATTGTATGGCGAGGTAGAGGTTTTGTCATGGAATAGCCAAAGGGGAAGATTGTTAGGTTTTAAATTTGTGTTGGCTTGATTCCATAACAAAACTTCATTTCTTTGTAATGCTTAGTTGCTTAAGTGGTTCGTGATGATAAGAACTTCAAGGAAGAAAAGTAACTTCTCATGATGCAACGTTCGTCTTCAAGAGGATTGGTACTTTTCTTGGATGCTAAGGTATCGAGATCCTTTTTCCTCTTGCAAGGTGTAGGTGCACACACACACAATTCATTCATATGTGTCCCTATTTAGTTGTGCATCATTATATGCGCGCACACACACAATTCATTCAAATGTGTCCCTGTATCGTAGCGCATCATTTGGTATAACATTTTCACACACTTGAAGTTGAATGCTCATGCATTCGTATGAAGGTAACATGTTTTGGAAAATGCATGATTGGAGACTATCTCTATGTAGTTTGTATTCTTGTGTGAAATGTGCTGACTCTCTATTGCTATTGACTGCCCCAATAAATATTACTAAAATGAATGGAATCATATCAAATATTTTGATCTATCCTTTGATGTCTTTATTCCCAGATTGAATCGATGATGGGGACCAATAGCATCTTTGTTTGTTTATATGTTTTTATAACATGGATCTTGAACTTGATTTTAGTCTTAGATTATTCATGATTGAGTTCCGGTCATTTCGGTTACTCATACTATTGATTTCGAGTTCTAAGTCAAAAGATACTACACTTTCAACTCATGTTGCATACATTGTCTTCCTCTTTTCATATTGAGTCAAATTATTATTTTATGGGTTGAGTATCTTATATTTCCATGTCTGTGAGGGAGTCCCGGTTCTTAATCTTCAAATGGATTCGAATTCGGAGTTTGGAGGCCAAAGAACGGTCGAAGAACGAGAGAGGAGCACAAGGGATGAGGTGTGATGGCTCAAGCCATCACCTTGCACCATCCAGAGATGGTGCGTGGCCATCTTGGCCCCAAAGGTGCTCTGCCCCGAGATGCCCACACGCCATCTCAAGGAGGCACTAAAGAATGGGGGAAATTTGGTCATTTGGTTGTTCTCTCTTTAAAACCTCTCATTCCCTCTCATTCATTAACTTGTTGAGAAAATTGAATTTGAAGAACAAGTGCAGAATTTTTCTCTAAACTTTTTTATTTTTGTTTTTGTGATAACTTATTCATTTCTACTCCGAATCACTTGATTCAAAAACCGATTTCGAGTGTCTTGAAGATTTCTAGAAACCCCAAGCATTTTCAGAACCAAAGGATGTCTAGAATTGTCGTTGTGACCAGATCTACAGTTCGTGATTTTCATCCTTGTTGGTAAAATCATCTTCTTCTTAGTCTTCTTTTTAGATCTTCTTATTGATTGATGTTTTTTGAATAAGAAGCATGACTAGGACGATTTTGATATCATATTGTGGTTTTTTGAATTGACTTTCAAGTTTAGCTAGTTTTTTGGTAAGTTGAATGATTGTGCTAAACTTAATAAACATGAAATTGTTTCTAGAAATCTTTTGTTTTATGTTTGATTGATTATTTCTAGATCTAATTTCATTTTCTAAGAACTAGGTTGTGTTTTAATTGATGCCTATATTTTCATATCTATGTTCTTAGTTGATAACATGCATAGGTTGCCTAGATACATTTGTGATTGTTCTTTGAAAGCATAATCTATCTATCTAGTTGCATGTTCATAGAATTTGTTGATCATCATTTTCTATTTTGACTGCTTGTTTGCGTTTTACATTCATGATCACTTAGATGTCTTGTGAAGAGGTAGAAAGTCTCATATCTTAGAATGATTCTTTGATTTGAGCAATTGGAAATCTTAGCTAGAGTCGGGAGGACTTGGATAGCTAGCAAGTGGAAGTCTCGACAAGAGGTGTGGTACCTCGGATTGTTGAGCGAGGAAGTCTTGACTAGCATCATGAGGACTCGGATAGTTGAGCAAGAAGTCCTGCATAGGGTCGGGAGGATCCAGATAGGTGAGCAAGAAATCTTCGTAGAGACATGAGGTCTTTGATAGGACGTCAGCTTAGTAGATCACTAGGTTCAAGGATAGAGTGAGAGTGATATATTGGAGAGCATTTTTGATTGCTTGAGTGTGTAACTCTATTTGAAATAGTGGATTTGCTTTTGCCGGTGGTTGTGGTGTCAACCCGTGGATGTTTCCTCTTCGGAGGTTTACCACGTAAATATTGTTTCATTGTTTGCAATTTTCATTAAGCATTGTTTTAAAAGAAGACAAAAATTGGAGCATATACCTATTCACCCACAACCCCCCTAGGTATATTTTCACTACAAAGATAATGGGAATTTCACATAGTTAGCAGGTTTCAATCGAAACCTGGTCCTGATCACTGGACGATAGTCAAGCTTATTTTCATGTATCTTAGAAGAACTAGAGAGTATATAATTGTATACTCCGGAGGGGATTTAACTTCTATTGGGTATAGAGATTCTGATTTCCAATCGAATTCTGACTCCAGAAGATCAACATCAGGATCTGTGTTTACACTTGGAGGAGGGGCAATCATATGGAGGAGTATCAAGCAATCTTGTATTGCTGATTTCACCATGGAAGCTGAGTATATTGCCGTATGTGAAACTGCTAAAGAGGTTGTCTGGCTCTGCCAATTCTTGATTGACTTGGAAGTAGTTCTTGATGCGAATAAGCAGATCACTATCTATTGTGACAATAGTGGAACAGTGGCTAATTCAAGAGAACCAAGAAGTCATAAGAGAAGGAAACACATTGAAAGAAAGTATCATATTTTAAGGGAAATATGCATAGGGGAGACGTGACGATAACCAAGATTTCGTCAATACCCTTCACAAAGGATCTTCCACAAAAGAGTTTTGATGGGCACCTGGAGAATATAGGGATAAGAGATATGACACATTTGCTATAGAGCACGTGGGAGATTTTTAGGATTATGCTCGATAACAAGAGTATAATAATGTATTTGATGATCTTTTCATATTAATAAATTGATTTATAGTTTAACAAATCTTATAGCATTTATAGTTTAGTTATTATAATTGTCAAAAGTAAAATATTATTAGTTCAAAAGACTATGAGAAAAGAAGAATTGTTCGTACATCTGGATATGTATGAGGTAGACACAATTCTTTAGTTAGTCTTGAATAATATTCAAAACTTAAGGTAAATGTTGGGCGCCTTTATCTTGTCAAAGTTGTAGATTCTTTTGCTAGCATTTGAGTGGGATCAAATGTGTTACGATAAGTCTAAAATTCTCAAAGTGTGGTTCCTTTGGACAAAAGAATGCAGTGCACTTGGTCTATTGAATAGGATCAAAATGAAATACTTTATCCAGAACCGTTAATGGACTTGAAGACAATCGGAGAGTCTATCTTAATCCTGAAATAAATGATGGACTTATGGTTGTAAGTGTTATTATTTGAGCTATCAATGAGTATGATTATATAGCATAGTCTATCCTCAATAGTTTGGTGGTATTAATTTGTTAATAGGTAGAGGACTTCATTTATATATATGGACATCGTGGCTCCATTTATTAAATGGGAATAGAATATCATCATACGGATATTTTGAAGTATTGGATATTAAATCTTAATGTTAAGTTTTCAATAGTTTCTATTGAAATATGGCTTCTGGACAAATCAAAATATCCAAGTTCAAAATGTTGTCATATGAGTAAATATGGTAACTTGGAGAGCTATAGGCGGTCTATGAGCTCTTGGCGATTACTGATATTCTTCATGAGGATACAATATCTCTATTAAGATTGCCTAGGGTATGAATGAGGAATATTAACTTATTCTATCTTTATTTAAGAGTTCGATTTTAGTTTTTTAGTGGAATGAACTAAATTAATAGATCGGATCTAAGTGAATCATTTGTTGATTGTGATTAGGTTATTTCTATTGGAGCTTAAATTTAGATAGCCCGCCCAGATCCCCAGTTCACATGAACTTGCATATATCACTTGATATATTCTACCAGACCAATTTATGGGTCCATCTAGAATTGTATTAAGGCTTGTGGACTTGTTTATTTTAGAAACAATGGGTCTAATTCACATGTAGACTTTTTATTTAAGTCCAATGGATTTACTAAAATAGGAAAACAATATTTGGCTCATATTTATATATAGCTTGGGCGGCAAGGGACTATATAATAGCCTTAAATATTGTTTTTTATTTTATTATTTATCTAAATAGAAATTAATAAATTAATTACTTATTTATTTATTTAATTAAAAGTCAAAATATTTTTCCTAGTAGGATATGGTCTCCTAGAGTCATATTATTGTTGGTAATATGATAAGTATCAAACACTATGTTTAATATGTAGATAAATAATAGGAATTTAGTTTTCTAGTCAAATTAGAAAGTATTTGATTTATGTTAGGACTCTAATTGACAATTGGTCAAATTAGAAAGTTTTTAATTTAGTAACAATTTAATTATATTCAACAATTGGTTATTGAATAAATACGGATTAGGAGTCTTGGTGTGGAATAGAAATCATTTTTTTTAAAAGTATTCTTTGTCACCAAGTAAATCCACCTAGAGATAGGATTCTTGCCCACCAAGTAGATCCTCTTTAGGAAAGGATTTGAGAACATATATATATATATATATCTACATAAATTTCGATTAAGGCTAATTTCTAAGTGAATTTTTGGCCAAGGCTAGGGTTTTTTATGAGAGATTATTCGGCCAAGTGATAGAATTTTGAGAGAAAAAAGCTTTAGTTTTTTGCTCTAGATAAAATTCGGCCAACTCATAGATATTTGTGTATAGAATCCGGCCAAGGAGAAGAGAAAAGGCGATTTTTTTTTGTTTTCGATAGTGCACTAGTATCCTTTACATAAAAAAGGGTTTTGTGTACAAAATTCTAATCGGGTTCACACAAGTTTCATTTAAAAAGATTGATAATTCACAAGTGACCGAATATTCTTGGGTTTTCTCTTAGAGGATTATTGTGACTAACAAAAGAAAAAGATTTTGTTTGTTTCCATCCTCATATATACAATTTAAAGAAAGGGAGCCCACACTCCTAGGTGATTCATGTTCAAAATTGGACTGCAAGATCTTACGGTTTCAATTCGACGCTAGCTAAATCGTCACGAGATAAAAGGTACGATACTTTTAATTATATGTCAATTAATCTGGGTTTAAGGTTCTTTCTTTTAAAGAGAATTTTTTTAAAATTACTCCGACCCTAATTTTACGCTTCCGCCGCATTTTGAATCTATTTTTCCCTAAAGTGTGAGTTTGTTGTGTGTGGTTGAAAGGTATGATCTGTAATATGGAACATCATGTATGAAGGCAACATTGTAATTGTGCATGAAATGTCTAAGAAATGTAAAAGTGCCCAAAATTGCACTTAACAGCCAAATTGTAAAACGGTATACAAAGTTGTGCAAAGAAAAGCAAAGAAAAGCAAAATGACGCAAAAAAAAAAAGAGAGAAAGAAAGAGCCATGTGAATTATTGTTAAGTACTCATAAAGAAGAGTACAATTGTGAAGTACAAATGTGCAATGTAAGGAAATGGCGAGTTGTTAAAATGTAATTACTGCATAATAGAGCTTTGTATGGGGTGTGTGAGTATGTTAAGACAAGATTGATGATCTTTGAACTCAAAGTTATCCGTTTTTTGGTTCACCACATTTAACCCATGGCAGCATTACAACCAAAGGGAAAGACCTAATTGATCTTAGATGAAGTCTAGATTAGGAATATTAGTCGATACATGCTCTTTCCAAGTTCATGACATTTGATCCTTTCATGAGAATCATTTACTTAAATATCGTTCATTCTATATTAAATGTATGCAATTAATTTGATTCCATTACATAACTTCATTTGTATTTATATTGCATGAGTGTGAACCTAGGTTCTGAGAGGAAAAAGAAGAGAGATTTCATGTGAGGACCTAGAATCGAAGTGAATTATGCTCGAGGCATGAGAGTGAGTAGTTTCCAAGGTGAGGATGCTTTAAATGTGGGATTCGTGTTGTACGAGTTTCCAAGGGTGCCTTGGAGTTATTTAGATCATCTTGCTTCAACTTATTCCTCACTCTCACTCTCTCTTATTGATCTCTAAATTAGTAGTGTTTTGGAAAATGCTTTGAGTCTAGGATATTTCTAGATTGAGTCATGTTTTTGTCTGTGTCTTGTCTATTTTGTTTTAGAGTTTTCTCGAGGATGAACAAATGTTTGGTCTGAGGCTATTTGATCGAGTCAAAATGCCATACACTTTGGCCCTCGAATCAATTTCTTTTGTCTTGTTTTCTTGCATTTTTGGTTATCTTATGGCTAATTTTTTATGTTTGTAGGCAAGTAGGTACAAAGTGGAAGGAAATATGGAAAAGCAAAGAATTGCGTGGAAAAGGGACCAAAATACAATAAAGGGAAGAGTTCAGTGCGTTGGTATTGTGTGGGCCCTTACCAGTGCACTACCTATGCACATAAAGAAGAAATTAAGGAAAGGAGAATGCACGGGTAGGACCAACACTTTACCCACACACTGAAATAGAAGAATCTAGCATAAGGTCATTGCACGAGGAACACCAGTCCTATACCAGCGCATTTTCCAACGCACTGAAGATGAGGAATTTTGTTCCAGGAGGCTGTGCGGGTCCATACCCATGCTATACCCGTACATTTCGCATGATCTGTTTATCCATATTAGCATAACAGACCTATCTTTGAAAACATATTTAAGGAGTCATTACTGATATGAAACAAATGCCCATATACCCATTCTTAAATCATTTTCTCTCCCTTAATCTAGGAATCAATTCTTCCTCCCTCTCATCCCAAAACCCACTCATCTATCTTTGATTTCTACTCAATCAAGGTTTTATGAGATTGAATTTCAAGTTTTCAAGTAACGAGAACAACTTATGGGTTTATTCTCACTCTCTTCTCCTATGTATTTCTTTTCATTTTGCATGAGTAACTAATCACCTAATTTGGCGGTTAATGTAATTGGCTTTTGATTTGTTGGATTTCCACCTATTTGATTTGATCAATGTAGTTCCAATCATTGTGCTTAAATGTGTATAATCATCTTTAGATTTAAGTAGGCATTCCAACTCTTATTTCTTGTGATTGATTGGACTTATTTGAGTAATTGTGTTTTAACTGTAATCTTCGTGAAGTGTGTAGACATTCTAACTCCCATGCACTTAGTGGTTGAATTTGGTTTTAATAAGCATATAATACTCACCTTGGAATGGATAGGCATTCCAATTTCCAATCCATTGAAGAGGTTGGATAGTGGTGTCTTTATGAGCCAAGTAGGCATTCCAACTCTTGGTCCATATTTGATATCAACTTATACTTTTAACCATACAAGCATTAAGTGTCAAATCAAGCTCACTTGAATCTTGCAGATTCAATTCGGCACAACTTCAATTGTCACAAGTAAAAGGTACGATACTTTTAATATACATCAATTAATCTAGTGTTAAGGTTCTTTCTTTTATAAGGAAAAATTTAAAATATAGTCAAACCTCTTTTTTTTCTTCCGCCATTTTTTATTCAATTTTTCCCTTCAATAACGCAATCTCTATGGATAATACCCATATTTGCCACTATATTGTTTATCATTTTTGAGTGCAATAAGGTTTATAAATATTGGTTGGCAAGCTAATTTCATATACAAAATCATATAGTTTGGTTGCTTGTGAGAGATTAAGCACCAATTCTATACCCTATAGATTGGAAACCCATAAAGGATATAAAACCAATTATATCCCATCTAGATTGGTTGCAATAGATTAATGTACATTCATATTAATTACCAGTACGGCCATTGTTTATTTGTTTGATCCATCAACTTCCTAGCCTCCATTATTTTATCTTCTCACTTCCACATTCTTATTAACGCTAATTACATGTTAGATTAATTAGCATAATTGCATTTTGCATTGCAGTTATTAACTTTTCAAAGCCCAAACATTGATCTTTACCTTTCACGCTTAGTTTTAGTTTCATATTAGTTAATTAGTTTTAGCCATTTAATTCCCCCACTTCCCTGTTGACGACACCTGACTTGACATTGTACTAGTTTTTATAAAATTTTATAGCATCGTTGTGGTTCTTTAAATATTTTTGTCGCATAATTTTTAAAGACAAAAACATACACGTCATTGATAGATGATTGTTGTGAAGATTTAAAGCTAATTAGAATGAAATTTGCCCGTAATCATGCCTCAACTAGAATTCTAGGGTTTTTATGATCGATTTAGTTAATTACAATAATTAGATGATGGATTTTGGTTTAATTGATGCATAAGGGGTATTGAAATTGTTTTGGAATGATTTTTGCACATGTGTATGCTTGAAAATCGGGTTTTGGATCCTTTGAGAATCACTTGAGTCATGATTTACGATTGAAATCGGGGCATATACGGAGGTACTATGCGGGTGACCTTACTCGCGCTATACCCGCACACCGGGCGCTTCATCTTTATCATGCCTTCCTCAACTTTTCTGCCTATTGTGATTTTACATGATTACTTTTGGCTGTTCTTTATCCCAAAACTAAGCTGTTTATTTTTACCAGATGACAAGCTGATGAGAACATTTTTGTTGTTATAAAATGTCAATCAACAAAATTTTTAAAACCGCAACAATGCGTCAAAAAGTTTACAAAACTAGTATAATGGCAAGTCGGGTATCGTCCGTAGGGGAAGGGAAAGTAAATAGCTTAAGCTAGTTAGCTACTATTAAACTAAAACAAAGCATTAAAAAATTAAAGATTAATGGTTGATTTGATAGTTAATAGATAAAAATGCAACTACAATTAATCTAAATCAAAATGCAACTAAGTTAGGTAGAATGCAAATGTTGAATGTATGATAATGGAGGCTAGAGAGTTAATGAATCCAACAAGTGAATTATGGGCAATAAGAACTCTCATGAGTGTACATTAATCTTATGTAATCAAGCTAGAGTGTATATGATTGATTATTTATCCCTCATAAATGACCAATCTAGAGTATATAGTATTGGCCACTCACTTGAGATTATCCCTCCTAATTGATAAATCTAGAGTGTATAGATTGAATTGACTACTCTTTTGGGGTTTTCCATGAATGCTCATCCACCAAATAAGAGACTAATCTCTTTATAAATTAACCTACCTAGAGTGTATAGGATTGATTCTTAATCTCTCACAAGCAATCAACCTAGATGTATAGAATTGACCACCCATTTGAGATTAGATAAAGATGGTGATTATAGAGTTTGAACTTTGCTTGTGGAGTGTACTCTTATTCAATCCTTCCATTCAATTGAGTCTTTTAGAAAACTAAATAGGGTGTTTACCTAGTTAATCTACTCAAACAGTTTCTCAACAACTTGCAAAGAGTGGATTGTACAATCTAGGAAAAGTTATCCTTGCAATCAATTAAACCAAAGAATTAAACGTATTTGATAAATTTATTTAAAAAATAGAGTTCATATACAAATCTCAATATCCGCAAGTGTTTCACAAAAACCCCTTAATGGGGAATTTAGCTACTCATGACAAATATAAACAAATAACTAGGAGATGAAAGATAGAGAAGACCCATGTAGAGATTCTCCTTATTTAAAACTTTAATCCAATCTTCAAGTGTCCTTTGTTGAGTAAAGATGATGAAGATGATGTAAGATGGTTAGGATTTGGTGAGGGAAGATTCCTGGATCTAAGGTTAATGGTTAGTGATAGTGGAGGGAGAATGGTATAGTGTTTGTGTCTTAGAAGAGAAAGGAAGGGAATTTTCGAAATAAGAACAAGATATATTTATAGGGTTTCCAAAATTTGGTATGGAAATGTTGATGTGGCTAATCTGATGTATGTAGTGTTCGGGCAATGCCCGCGTAAGGTACCCGTGCGGTGACCCTTACAGTGACCCCGTACAAATTTTCTTGTCCTTCTATTGAGATTCGATTCGCAAGTAGTGCGCAAGTCCATACCTGCGCACTGGACATTTTTGGAATTTTTTTGATCCTCAGACCGCGGTTGGTGCACTGGTTCATACCAGCTAAGTTGTGGAAGTGTGTGGCTAAGGTGACCCTTGAACAAAGCCATCTTCCTTGATTTTTGCATTTTTTTACAACTGAAATTCCCGTTTTTCATCTCCAACACTTAAATTACATCAAACGCCTGTAAACACAACAAATTAGCCGATTAGATAAACGAAAATTGAAAATGAGACAATGGGAATGAAAATGAGAGCCTAAAAATAGCACTATTTTGAAGCGATCAAACACCCCCAAACCAAACCTATGCCCGTCTTCGAGCAAAAGCTCAAGATAAGACAAGTAGGACATGAACAAAAATGGCTCGATCTAAAATTTCTTAGGCATAAACATTTTCCGCAAGGCTAACTAATTGAGAGATAAGCAGAAGAAAGTGGGAGTGAGGAATAGGTTCTTGGAAAAAAATGTAGATAGCTTCAAGGCACCCTAAGGAAAACTCGCACAACACGAATCACACACTTAAAGCGCCATTGCCTTGAAAACCACTCACTCTCAAGCCTCAAGCATAATTCGCTTCAATTATAGGTTTTCATATGAGATCTCTCTTCTTTTTCCACTTAGAACCTAGGTTCGTACTTATGCAAGATTTATGCAAATAAAGTTTTATCCTGGAGTAAAATAAATTGCATACATTTAGTATAAAAGAATGATCTTTTAAGTAAATGAGTCTTATGAAAGAATCATGTGCCATGAACATGGAAAGACCATGCATCGACTAATATTCCCAATCTAGACTTCCCCTAAGATCAACTAGGTCTTTTCTATTTGGTTGTAATGGGTTCACGGTGATTGGTGGCTAAAAAGAGTGGTAGTTTAGGCACAAAGCACTAATTAACTAGGTTGAGGCCTTACATTCGACACTAAAACATTTAATTTCAAGGCAACATTAGTTCACACACAAATTGGTATCGAGGCTTTCATAAATCACAAGTGCATTGTTTATCTACTTTTGTTTCCTCTTCAGTAGCTTTTGCAATTTAAACTAGGCAATTGAAACATATACCTTTTTTTTTTCCTCGTTTCTTTTCTTTCACTTTACTTTCTTTTGTTCTATTTTCTTCATTTCTCATTTCTTTTTTTTTTCCTTGCATTTGACTTTGTACATTTTTATAACTCAACATTATTTGCCTAGGTACAAACCATTACTCAATTATAGCACACTTTAATTTCAATCCTAAGCCTCAACAAGATCAATTAATTTGAGGGTTGGCTTTGTGTTTATGTTGCTTGGGTTATGGATAATGTGGGTGTAGAATGAAAAAGTCTATAAATTTGTTGGCTTTAAAATGCACACAATATGAGAATGGGAAGTGTTAAGACTTTTTAAGTAGCTAAAACACACATTGCCAAATATCACGTCAAAGATTCCATCTATCAAGGTAGTAAAAGTTTCAGTCAAGCAGTCCACATATAAGATGCTTGTTCTATGACACGTGATTATGTTTGTGTAATGAGACTATGCATGGTGCTTGAAAAGTTTTTAAAGATTTGAAAAACATTTTCCCTTATATTGACACACTTCTAGCTTGTATTTGTGATCTCATGAGGTTATCTCCACTATTAGAATGAGGCAATTGTGTACCGAGTCCCCTCAACTTGGACACTCAAAGATTGGACTAACTCATGAAGTGCAAGTGAGATCCCTTAAGTGACTAACAATGCTTGAACAAGCACAATAAGCATACACACATTTGCCACAAACACTTTTCTCAAGGTATCTCCCCGAGCTAAATTGAGCTCAAATTTGTTTGGCTAACAAAAATTTTGAAAAATTTGATATGAAAAATGACTTAAGACACAAAAGATGACTCAACAATCACATCTATACCCTAAAACAAAAACTTAACATTGTTCTCATTGTTGAAGACAATAGAGCCTGGCCTAACGGCGCACACCTAGCAATACTTAAAACTAACCTAGGCACTAATCATGCACAATCAATGCCCACAAAAACAAAACGACTCAAATAAGGCTCAATATATGATACACAATGTGATGCAATAATGAAAATAAGCATGAGTGCACAAGTTCAACACCGACATCAAGAATTTACACAATATTGGCAGTACGGGAGTCATTTGGTTTTGAACCCCATATTGCTACTTTGATCGCTTAATTGAATTCTAAGGTTTTGAACTTTCCCCTATATGTGATTAGGACTTGGATATATTTTTCATAAGATGGCATGTTCTTAATCACATAGAACAAGGATAAGTTTGTACATAGTTTATATAATTGCACGATGAAACAAAAAAGTAACTTATCCGTGAGGCCTTTATGCATGTAGCTCGAAGAAAGACTTTGTGGAGTGAAAGGTTCTGGTTCCTTAGATATGAGCAACTCCTTAAAGTGGATCTTTTTCACCTCATTCACTTCTATCTTTAACTCCTTCTTCTCTAACTTTTTATTTGCAACACTAGATGAGTAGTAAGTAAACTCATGTTTATCTTCATCATTGACAGTCTCATCAACCCAATAGTCACATCTTCTGGCTCTAGTTGATTCGGGTTCGCTTCATGCATTTGATTATCTATGGCTTCAGCTGATGACCTATCATTCACCTCAACCCATTTAATTGAAACTTCCACATTCATACTAAATGTTGATTTTCCAAACTGCCTGAAGTATTTCACAAGATTTGGAATAGTTCAAGAAATAGGATAGATTCTAGAATTAGGAACCATTCCAATCCCTTAAATTGTGGAAAGTAGGGGGCTGCAAACTTATGTTAGCACCCCTCTGATATTGCATGAGAATGGAAAAAGAATTTTACGTAGGGATGGTCCTTGACGATTTCTAGACAGCTGCCTAATGATGTTCCAAGGAGTAGAGGTTCAGATGAACATATATGGCGTTAATGTATACTTCAGGACTGAGCTCCCAGATGATTAGTAAGTGTTAGCAAGAATCAATTATGATGTCACCTTGAACGATATCTTTGTCAAGCGGAATGTGGATTTTGCCAATGAATTAGTGATCACTCCAACGGAATTCTGGGTGGCCCCAACATATCATATCAAGCACACAAACCTAAATGTTGAACTTGACCTATGGAATGTATTCATCTCTCACTCCTAAAGCCCTACAAACGTAGAACCAAGGTCTCTTTTGAGATATCCACCATCTTACTTACATCCACAATGATCTGGTAATCAATGTTGGGGACTCTATGGATATGGACTTTGAGAATGAACAGATGGACATTGAGCATGGAGATAAAGTTCCAGCTGTAGTTGATAATAGTGGAGAGCCATGGCAGACACTTGTTACAGGAATAACAAACCTCTAGACTACCATGAACACAATGAGCTCAAATTTTACTAAGTTTTGCCCAAATATAATGGATATCGTGGAGGATTTATGGACCAACATCACAAGCATGTGCAAGGAGTTGAGACTAGTATATTATGCAAGGAAGAAGAAGAGGCCCACTTCACCATCATTCCTATTAGGAGCACTGACGATTGATCCTTATGCAGAAAAGCTCCAAGTAGCAAAAGAGATATCTAGGAAGGAAGCCGAAGAGAAAGCCATAGCCAATATTGACCCAATGAGGAAGGGACCAGTGGAAGATGAAGAAGCAGAGTCTTCGGATGAGGAATGACCTTTATGATACATGTCATCTATTCTTGCCATTATCTTTAAACTCTTTATTTTCTTAAAAGTCTATTTCTAGGATAAACACATTTAATTTCTACACCTTTTATCCTTCTTTTAGTTTAACAAAGTTACTTTAATTAGTTTAGTTTAATAACTCTTGGTGGATGAGTTGAATATTTTTGGAAATTGTGGATGATTGGATTTATTTTGAATTGATATTTTAATATTTGGATGATTTCATTTTTAATATTGTAGGGAAAAATCAATTCAAAACATGGTGGAAGCGTAAAGTTAGGGTTTGATATATTTAAAAAAAAATCCCTTTAAAAAAAACCTTAACCCTAGATTAATCGACGTATATTAAAAGTATCGCACCTTTTTCTCGTGACGATTGAACTAGTGCCGAATTAAATCCGTAAGATCTTCCAATCCAATCACAAACGTGAATCACCTAGTAGTGTGGGGTACCCTTTCTTTAAATTGTATACCTGAGGATGGAAACAAGCAAAAATCCTTTTTTTTGTTAGTCATAATAATCCCCCAAAAGAAAACCCAAGAACGTTCGGTAACTTGTGAATTATCAATCTATTTGATTGAAACCTGCGTGAACCCGAATCGATTTTTGTACACAAAACCCTTTTGATGTAAAGAATACTAGTGCACTATTGAAAACAAAAACGTTCACCTTTTCTCTTCTGCTTGGCTGAATTCAATACACAATATATATGAGTTGGACGAATTTTGTCTAGAGCAAAAACTAATTTTTTTTCTCTCTCACTTGGCCGAATTATCTCTCATAAAACCCTAGCCTTGGCCGAAATTTGTATGAAGATATATATAGGTTATCAAATCCTTTCCCAAAAATTTACTTAGTGGGCAAGAATTATATCTCTAGGTTGATTTACTTGGTAACAAAGAATCCTTTTCAAAAAAAGATTTCTTTTCCACACCAAGACTCCTAATCCAACTCAAATAGTGTATTTATTCAATAACCAATTATTGAATATAATTAAATTATGACTGTATTAAAACTTCCTAATTTGACCAATTGTCAATTAGAGTCCTAATAGAAATCAAATACTTCCTAATTTGACTAGAAAAATAAATTCCTTTTATTTATTTACTTATCAAATATAATATTTGATACTTATCATATTAACAAAAATATTATGACTCTAGGAGACCATCTCCTACTAAGAAAAAGATTTTGACTTTTAATTAGACAATAATTATTTAATTAATTAATAAATTTCCATTTAATTAAATGACAAAAGAAAAAACAATATATAAGACTATTATATAGTCCCTGGCCGCCCAATCTATATAAATATGGGTCAAATATTGTTTTCTCTATTTTATTAAATCCGTTGGACCTGAATAAATGGTCCACGTGTAAATTAGACCCATTCTTACTAAAAGAAACAAGTCCACATGTCCTAATACAATTCTAAATAGACCTAAAAATTTGTCCGGTAGAATATATCAAGGGATCCGTGAAAGTTCATGTGAATTGGGGATCTTGGTAGGCTAACCTTGTAGGGAAAAACCCACGCAGCGGAAGTGTGAAAAATCATAAAATTAGGGTTTGCGTATAAATAAAAAATTTCCCCTTTTAAATAACAAGAACCTTAACCCTAGATTAATTGATGTATATAAAAAGTGTCGTACCTTTTTCTCGTGACGATTGAACAAGTGCCGAATTGAATCCGTAAGATCTTCCATCATTTATCTCAGGATTGAGATAAACTCTCTGATTGTCTTCAAATGAAAACTTTTATCTGTAGACGGTTCTAGATAAAGTATTGCATTGTGATCCTATTAGATACACCCAGTGCACTAGATTCTTTTGCCCAAAGACACCACACTTTGATGATTTTAGACTCATCATAACACATTTGATCCCACTCAAATGCTAGCAAAAGAATCTACAACTATAACAAGATAAAGGCACCCAATCTTTTATCTTAAGTTGTGAATATTATTGAAGACTAACTAAAGAATTGTGTCTATCTCATACATATCTAGATGTATGAACAACACTTCTTTTCTCATAGTCTTTTGACCTTATGATTATTTACTTTTGACAGTTATAATAATTAAACTATAAATGCTATAAGATTTGTAAAACTAGAAATCACTTCATTAATATAAAGAGATTGTCAAATACAATATTACACTATTGCTATCGAGCATAATCCCAACAATCTCTCATTTGCTCTATAGAAAATGTGTCATATATCTCATCCCCATGTTCTCTAGATGCCTATCAAAACTTTTTTTTGGAAGAGCCTTTGTAAAAGGATCCGCTAGATTATCTGCTAACGCGATCTTGGTAATCGTCACGTCACCCGTATGCACAATTTCACTCAGAAGATGATACTTTCTTTCATAGTGTTTGTCTCTCTTATAACTTCTTGATTCTCTCGAATTAGCCACTGCTCCATTATTGTCACAATAGATAGTGATCTGCTTATTCACATCGGGAACCACTTCCAAGTCAATCAAGAATTGGTAGAGCCAGACAACCTCTTTAGCCACCACGCATGCGGCAATATATTCAGCTTTCATGGTGCAATCAGCAATACAAGATTGCTTGATACTCCTCCATATGACTGCCCCTCCTCCAATTATAAACACAGATCCTGATTTTGATATCCTAGAGTCAGAATCTGACTGAAAGTCAGAATCTTTATACCGAACGAAAATTAAATCCCCTCCAGAGTATACGAGCATATAATCTTTTGTTTTTCTGAGATACTTGAAAATATGCTTGACTACCGTCCAGTGATCAAGACAAGGTTTTGATTGAAACCAGCTAACTATGCCCACCACAAAACAAATCTCTGGTCAAGTGCAAAGCCTTGCATACATGAGACTTCCCATTGCCGAAGCATATGGAATCCTACTCATGAATTGCTCTTCATGCTTCATTCTTAGGAACTTGTTCCTTAGAAAGTTTGATTCTATGTCTGAAAGGTAACATACCTTTCTTAGAATTTTGCATAGAAATCCTAGACAAGATTTTATCTATGTATAAAGCTTGGGATAATGCAATCGTTCTATTCTTTCTATCCCTTATGACTTGGATGTCAATAATATAACTCGCTTCTCCTAAGTCTTTCATATAAATTTGTTTTGCTAACCATTTATTTATTGATGTCAATACACATACATCGTTTCCAATGAGTAGTATATCATCAACGTAAGGAAATAGGAAAACCAACTTGTCACCTTTAATACTTTTGTATACACAAGGCTCATTAAGGTTTTAAATAAATCCAAAACTTTTCAGGGCTTGATCGAACTTTATGTTACAGGATCTGGATGCTTGCTTCAATCCATATATGGATCTTTACAACTTGCATATCCTTTCCTCTTGACCTTTTTTAATGAATCCTTCTGGTTGCATCGTGTAGATGCTTTCGTCAAGACTTCCATTAAGGAAAGTTGTCTTGACGTCCATTTTCCAAATCTCTAGGTCTAGAGATGCCATAATGGATAAGAGTATCCTAATGGATTTAAGCATGGCCATAGGAGAGAAGGTTTCTTCATAATCGATACCTTCTTTCTGTGTATAACCTTTAGCTACCAATCAAGCTTTAAAGGTTTCAACCTGTCCATCCATTCCTCTTTTCCTCTTGTATACCCATTTGCACCCAATGAGTTTTATCCCTTTAGCCAAGTCTACAAGAGACCAGACATTATTTTTGAACATAGATTCGATTTCGGATTGCATTGCTTTTTGTCAATGGCAGCAATAAACATCTTTCATTGCTTCCTTGTACGTATAGGGATCATTTTCTCAAAAAATTTCATTTGTCGAAACAAATATTTTATGATCTAAAGGACTATAATAATAATATCCTTTTGTTCCTTTTGGATACTCTACAAATATGCATGTTTCTGAACGGGACTCCATCTTTTCTGTCTTTCCTTTTAACACGTGTGCAGGATATACAAATATCCTTAAGTGTTGTAAAGTAGGCTTTAGCCCAGTTCATAACTCATGTGGTGTTTTAGGAACCGACTTAAATGGTACATCATTTAGAATGTACATTGCAGTTTGTAAAGAATATCCCCAAAAAGAATTAGAGAGCGTGGAATAACTCAACATAGACTTAACCATGTGCAACAGAGTTGTATTTCTCCTTCCTGCTACCCTATTTTGTTGAGGTGTGCCTGATGCAGACAACTCAGATATTATCCTATTATCAATAAGATATTATTGAAACTCACCAGATAGATATTCTCCACCATGATCAGACCTCAAGATTTTTATACGTTTCTCAAGCTGATTTTCTACTTCAGCTTTAAAAGCTTTGAACGCGTCAAAAGCATCCGACTTATGTCTCATGAGATACACATAACCAAATATTGAGTGATCGTGAAAGTGATGAAGCACTCATATCCATCTTTAGCTTGAATGCTCATATGTCCACACACATCAGTGTGTATCAATCCTAAACATTCGATGGTTCTTGTGCCTTTGGTCGTAAACGACCTTTTGGTCATTTTACCTTCCAAACAAGATCCACAAGTTGGTAAATCATCAACCTTTAAGTCACTTAGAGGTCCGTCACTTACCAATCTTTTAATCCTATTAAGGTTAATATGACCTAGGCGCAAATGCCATACATAGGTTTCATCTTTTGGTAATTTTACTCATTTATGATTAGGTTCCGTTTATTCTGTGTCTAACAAGTGAGAGATATTTTCATGCAAATAGAATAAATCATTTTCCAATGTACCCTTACTAAAATTTTTGTTATTCTTACTGATAATAAAACCTTTATTAAAAGTAACTGAATATCCAAATTTATTTAGACAAGAGACTGAAATTAAATTCCTCTTGAATCGTGGTACATAATAAACGTTTATTAAAACTAAATGCCTATAAGAATCTAAATTAATTCTAATATCTCCCACTACACTAGTAGACACCAACGCTCCATTGCCTAAATGCAAGTTGAATTTATTCTAATTCAGTCTTGTCCTTTCCCGAAAACCATTCTAGTTAGGCTCAAGTTGCTTTTTCTTCTATTGTTACTTGACCTTCTGATAGGCCTTAACAGTAGCAACTTTACCAACCATATGAATCTCATGACCCTTGCCTTGCACAAGAATCATTTTGGTGCTTTGAACATCTTGCATCAGGTCTTGCAAGATGTATTCCTTACTGTTCAAGGTGTAGTCAAACTTTGAACAACCCAAAGGAATCCGATAGTGAGTTGACAATCATGTCAAGTTTTTATCTCACCATCTATCCCAGCACCATTCCGTTCAGCAATATTGAGATATGCTACGACTTTCATCATTTGATCTTTCACAACCTGTCCAGGTTTCATCCTAAGATTCATGAAAGCAGACACTGCCTCTCCTCTTAGTCATCTTTGACCTCATATCTAATATCTCCTATAGAGACATCATTATATCGGCAGCAGTCTCCATTCCTTCATGTTGCTGTTGCAACACGTCGAGATGATGGCCATAATGATTCATTAGTTTTGTGGTTTAGGAACAAACAGAATGATCTTATGTTCTTTCAACTTACAACAACCTAATTTTCCCTTTTCCATGTGACATAATTTTCATCAATTAAAGTATTATCTTTTTGGAATTTAATTAGGAATAGGGTCATGATTTCTTTATATTAACAATAATTATATAAGTAAATAATCATGATATAGAACTTTTGAATATTTATCTTGAATTAAATTAAATAATTCAATCATAAAAATTCAACGGTGATCCAACACTCATAAATGTCACGCCTCCTTTGGGAGTTCGCAACATTTACTAGCTGGACTAGGTACCACCTAATTGTTAACATAACAACCAACGTTTTCAATTTTAGCCTTGTAATTTTTATTGACAAGAACTCCTGGTAGGATATTAATAAAATTACATTGAGTGTAATACCATGTTATCGACCTTCAATATAATCCCTCAAGAATATCCCTCCTTTTGGAGTAGATATCGTTTGGGCTAATTGTTTAGTCTATACTTGTAAAGAAGTTTCTTGCTAAATTACATTCATGAATGCCCCTTGTGGGGTTATTCATGAAACATAAAGCTCAACTGAACTTGGAGGCCGTAGGTGTTTCCAAAACACCTTCTCCCACTCAATTGTTTATGGCGTGTGATTGAATTCCAAAGAATGATTTACCAAGTTATCGAGATGCCAATTTAGATACCTAAACTATTCAATGTATGTTCATGCCAAGAGAGATATTTAAGTGGCACTCCTATTCTATATGACATGTTATCAATCAATGACAAACATTGCAATATTTACTAAAATATTAATAGCTACAATTTTGGTTCATCTTAGAAAAACAAGTAAGTTACATGTCTTGGAATACAAAAACTCATTTCTTGGCGAACAAGTCTTAACGTAACCTTCATCGTCAAGACTCTCTCGGCTACCCATGGACGTGCATATGCCACAACCCATAAAAGGCTGCTATGCGCAGCCTATGGCTTCCGTAGGGCTGACGGGCACAGCCCAAGGCACAACAAACGTGCCCGCATGCTCTTTGGACGCACGTTTGTTGCTACGGCTCGTACGGTCCCAAACTTGTTTCGGTTGCTTCTAATTCATCAAACCTTTGAGTTTTCGATACTTGAATGCATTAGAGAAGAATTATAAATAAAATACTGCAGTTTTTTTTATTACAACAACAAAATAAAATAAAAACTTAGCAACTACCAAGAAGAAAATTATGGTGATGATAGACCACCCTTCTTGTTACAATCCCAAAATAAAAATACATTGAAATTCTAGGACAAAAATTGATCAATAATAAACCACATATAAAACATATATATATATATATATCCATACATTCAAATGTATGTATATATGTGAATACCTAGAGTGCTATCTCTTTCTAAAAACATGCATATATACAATAAAACGAAAAAGATTCATGAACACATACATCAATTAATCAAGGGTACAACCAGGCTCTTATACCGATTGTAGGGAAAACCCAAGCAACGGAAGTGTGAAAAATCATAAAATTAGGGTTTACATATAAATAAAAAAAATTCCCTTTTAAATAACAAGAACCTTAACCATAGATTAATTTATGTATAGAAAAAGTGTCGTATCTTTTTCTCGTGACGATTGAACAAACGCCAAATTGAATCCGTAAGATCTTCCATTCCAATCATGAAAGTGAATCACCTAGGAGTGTGGGCTCCCTTTCTTTAAATTGTATACCAGAGGATGGAAACAAACAAAATCTTTTTCTTTGTTAGTTACAGTTATCCTCCACGAGAAAAATCCAATAACGTCCGGTCACATGTGAATTATCAATCCAGTTGATTGAAACTCATGTGAACCCAATTTGATTTTGTACACAAAACCCTTTTGATGTAAAGGATACTAGTGTACTATCAAAAACAAAAAAATGTTCTCTTTTTCTATTTTCTCCTTGGCCGAATTCTAAACCATATATCTATGAGTTGATTGAATTTGGTTCAGAGGAAAAACTAAATTTTTCTCCCTCAAAATTCTCTCTTGCTAGGCCAAATTCTCTTCTTGAAAATTGCTTAGCTTGGCCGAAATTCCTCTCATAGAAAACCTTAGGGATGGCCGAATTGAATTCACAAGATCTTCCATTCCAATCACGAACGTGAATCACCTAAGAGTGTGGGCTCCCTTTCTTTAATTTGTATACTTGGGGATGGAAACAAACAAAATCTTTTTCTTAGTTAGTTACAATTATCCTCCAAGAGAAAAATCCAAGAATGATCGGTCAATTGTGAATTATCAATCTAATTGATTGAAACTCGCATGAACCCAATTTTATTTTGTACACAAAACTCTTTTGATGTAAAGGATACTAGTGTACTATCAAAAACAAAAATGTTCACTTTTTCTCTTTTCTCTTTGGCTGAATTCTACACCCTATATCTATGAGTTAATCGAATTTTGTCTAATCCAAAAACTAAATTTTTCTCTCTCAAAATGCTCTCTTGCTAGGCCAAATTCTCTTCTTGAAAATTGCTTAGCCTGGCCGAAGTTCCTCTTATAGAAAACCTTAGGGCTGGCTGAATTTCCTAACATATATATATAGGATCATAAATCCTCTCCCAATAAGGATTTACGTGGTTGGCAAGAATCCTTTCTTTGGGTGGATTTATTTGGTAGTTAAGAATCCTTATCTAAAAGGAATTCTATCCTGTTATATATATATGGGCTGGCCGAAATTTCTATAGAATTCAATTTGGTGACTTAATCTTTTCCTAAGAAGGATTTACTTGGTAGTTAAGAATCCTTTCCTTAGGTGGATTTACTTGGTGGTTAAGAATTCTTTTCAAAAAGGACTTTTATCCTACACCAAGACTCCTAATCCAACTCAATAGTGTATTTGTAACCATATTAAAGACTTCCTAATTTGATTAGATAAATAATTCCTTTTATTTATCTACTTATCAAATATAGTCTTTAATATTAATTATACTACCAACAATAGTACAATTTTAGGAGACCATCTCCTACTAGGAAAAAGATTTTGACTTTTAATTAAATAATTAATTAATCACCAAATTAATTAATTTCCATTTAATAAAAGAATAAAATAATATAATACAATTAAGCTATTCTGAATAGCCTTGCCACCCAACTCATATATATGGGCCGATATATTATTTTCTTATTTTATTGAATCCATTTGACCTTTATAAAAAAGTCCATTTGAACTAGACCCATTCTAACAAAAAGAAACAAGTCCACGTGCCTCAATACAATTCTAGATGGACCCCTAAATTGATCTGGTAGAATATATCAAGTGATCCATGCAAGTTCGTGTGAATTGAGGATCTTGGCAGGCTATCTATTTTTAAGCTCCAATAGACACAACCCAATCACAATCAACAAATGATTCATTTAGGTTGGATCTATTTAATTTTAGTTCATTCCACTAAGGAACTAAAATTGAACTCTTAAATAAAGATAGAATAAGTTGATGTTACTCATTCATACTATAGACAGCCTTATTGGAGAAAGTGTATGCTCGTGAAGAATACCAGTAATCGCCAAGAGCTTATAGACCGCCTATAGCTCTCCAAGTTACCATATTTACTCATATGACCACATTTTGAACTTGGATGTTTTGACTTGTCCAAAAGCCATGTTTTAATATACACTATTGAAAACTTAACGTTAAGATTTAATATCCAATACCTCAAAACATCCATATGATGGTATTCTACTCTCATTTAATAAATGGAGCCACCATATCCATATCTATAAATGAAGTCCTCTATCGATTAACAAATGAATACCACTAAACTATCGAGGATAGACTATGCTATATAATCGTACGCATTGATAGCTCAAATGATAACACTTGCAACCATAAGTCCATCATTTATCTCAGGATTGAGATAGACTCTCCGATTTTCTTAAAATGAAAACTTTTATCTATTGAAGGTTCTAGATAAAGTATTGCATTGTGATCCTATTCAATGCACCCAGTGCGCTAGATTCTTTTGCCTAAAGACATGAAGCTTTGATGATTATAGACTCATCATTACACATTTGATCCAACTCAAATGCTAACAAAAGAATCTACAACTATAACAAGATAAAGGGACCCAACCTTTTATCTTAAGTTGTGAATATTATTCAAGACTAACTAAAGAATTGTGTCTATCTACTAAAGAATTGTGTCTATCTCATACATATCTAGATGTATGAACAATACTTCTTTTCTTATTGTCTTTTGACATTATGATTATTTATATTTGACAATTATGATTATTAAACTATAAATGCTATAAGATTTGTTAAACTAGAAATCACTTTATTAATATGAAAAGATTGTCAAATACAATATTACACTCTTGCTATCGAGCATAATCGTAACAATCTCTCCTCCCCATGTTCTCTAGATGCCCATCAAAACTCTTTTATGGAAGAGCCTTTGTAAAGGGATCCGCTAGATTATCTGCTAACGCGATCTTGGTAATCGTCATGTCACCCCTATGCACAATTTCTGTAATAAGATGATACTTTCTTTGAATGTTTTTGCCTCTCTTATGATTTCTTGGTTCTCTCGAATTAGCCACTGCTCCACTATTGTCACAATAGATAGTGATCTGCTTATTCGCATCCGGAACCACTTCCAAGTAAATCAAGAATTGGGGGAGTCAGACAACCTCGCATGCGGAAATATACTTGGCTTCCATGGTGGAATCAGCAATACAAGATTGCTTGATACTCCTCCGTATGAATGCCCCTCATCCAATTGTAAACACAGATCCTGATGTTGATCTTCTGGAGTCAGAATCTGACTGAAAGTAAGAATCTTTATACCCAACGGGAATTAATTCCCATCCAGAGTATACAAGCATATATTCTCTCATTCTTCTACAATACTTGAAAATATGCTTTACTACCGTCCAGTGAACAGGACCAGGTTTCGATTGAAATCTGCTAACTATTCCCACAACAAAACAAATATAAGGTCTAATGCAGAGCATTGTATACATGAGACTTCCCACAGCCGAAGCATATGGAATCCTACACATGAATTGCTCTTCATGATATATTCTTAAAAACTTGGTTCATAGAAATTTTGATTCCATGTCTGAAAGGTAACATACCTTTCTTGGAATCTTGCATGGAAAACCTAGACAAGATTTTCTCTATGTATGAAGCTTGGGATAATGAAATTGTTCTATTCTTTCTATCCCTTATGACTTGGATGGCAAGAATATAACTTGCTTCTCCTAAGTCCTTCATATCAATTTGTTTTGCTAACCATTCTTTTATTGATGTCAATACACCAACATTATTTCCAATGAGTAGTATATCATCAACGTAATGAACTAGGAAAACCTACTTGTAGCCTTTAATCCTTTTGTATACACAAGGTTCATTAAGGTTTTGAATAAATCTAAAACTTTTCACGGCTTGATTGAACCTTATGTTCCAGGATCTGGATGCTTGCTTCAATCCATATAAGGATATTTGCAACTTGCATACCCTTTCCTCTCAGCATTTACAATGAATCCTTCTAGTTGCATCGTGTAGACGCTTTCGTCAAGACTTCCATTAAGGAAAGCTGTCTTGATGTCCATTTGCCAAATCTTTAGGTCTAAAGATGCCGCAATGGATAAGAGTATCCTATTGGATTTAAGCATGGTCACATAAGAGAAGGTTTCTTCGTAATCGATACATTCTTTCTGTGTATAACCTTTAGCTACCAATCTAGCGTTAAAGGTTTCCACCTTTCCGTCCATTCCACTTTTCCTCTTGTATACCCACTTGCACCCAATGGGTTTTATCCTTTTAGCCAAGTCTACAAGTTACCAGACTTTTATTTTGAACATCGATTCAATTTCGGATTTCATTCCCTTTTGCAATGGCAACAATCAACATCTTCCATTGCTTCTTTGTATGTATAGGGATCATCGTCGTCCGGGAAATTCTCTACATATTCTCCTAAACCGATGTATCTCTCGGGTTGTCTACTAACCCTGCCACTGCGATGAGGTATGGTAAATTGGTGATCTTGTGTTGGTACGGAACTTACAATTGGGTTTGGTTGTAAAACCTCTTGTGGAATTGTATCTCCTAAAAGCTCATTCAGGACAATTCTACTTTTAGGCATAAAATTATTCATATAATCCTTTTCTAGAAATTTTGCATTTGCCGAAACAAATATTTTAAGATCTAAAGGACTATAATAATAATATCCTTTTGTTCCTTTTGGATACCCTACAAATATGCATGTTTCTGAACGGGACTCCATCTTTTCTGTCTTTCATTTTAACACGTGTGCAGGACATCCAAATATCCTTAAGTGTTGTAAACTAGGCTTTCGTCCGGTCCATAACTCATGCGGTGTTTTAGGAATCGACTTAGATGGTACATCATTTAGAATGTACATTGCGGTTTGTAAAGCATATCCCTAAATAGAATTAGAGATCATTGAATAACTCAACATAGACCTAACCATGTCCAAAAGAGTTCTATTTCTCTTTTCTGCCGCCCTATTTCGTTGAGGTGTGCCTGGTGTTGAAAATTGAGAAATTATCCCATTATCAATAAGATATATTGAAACTCACCAGATAGATATTCTCCACCACGATAAGACCACAAGATTTTTATGCATTTCTCAAGCTGATTTTCTACTTCAGCTTTAAATGCTTTGAACATGTCAAAAGCATCCGACTTATGTCTCATGAGATACACATAACCAATTCCTGATTGATCATCCGTGAAAGTGATGAAGTATACATATCCACCTCTAGCTTGAATGTTCATAGGTCTACACACATCAGTGTGTATCAATCCTAAACATTCGATGGCTCCTGTGCCTTTGGCCGTAAACGACCATTTGGTCATTTTACCTTCCAAACAAGATTCACAAGTTGGTAGATCATCAACCTTCAAGTCACTTAGAGGTCCGTCACTAACCAATCTTTTAATCCTATTAAGGTTAATATGACCTAGGCGTAAATGCTATACGTAGGTTTCATCTTTTGATAATTTTACTCTTTTATGATTAGGTTTCGTTGATTCTGTGTCTAACAAGTGAGAGATATTTTCATGCAAATGGAATAAACCATTTTCCAATGTACCTTTACAAAAAAATTTGATATTTTTATTAATAATAAAACCTTTATTAAAAGTAACCAAATATCCAAATTTATTTAGACAAGAGACCGAAATTAAATTCCTCTTGAATCGTGGTACATAATAAATGTTTACTAAAACTAAATGCCTATAATAATCTAAATTGATTCTAATATCTCCCACTACACTAGTAGACACCAACGCTCCATTTCCTAAATGCAAGTTGAATTCATTCTCATTCAGTCTTTTCCTTTCACGAAAACCCTTCTAGTTAGGCCCAAGTTGCTTTTTCTCCTGTTGTTACTGGACCTTCTGACAGGTCTTAACAGTAGCAACTTTACCAACCATATGAATCTCTTGACCCTTTCTTTTCACAAGAATCATTCTGGCACTTTGAACATCTTGCATCAGGCCTTGCAAGATGTATTCTTTATTGTTCAAGGTGTAGTCAAACTTTGAACAACCCAGATGAATCCGATAGTGAGTTAACAATCATGTCAAGTTTTCGTCTCACCATCTATCACAGCACCATTCAGTTCAGCAATGTTGCGATATGTTATGACTTTCATCTTGTTATTTTTCACAGCCTATCCAGATTTCATCATAAGATTCATGAAAGCAGACACTGCCTCTCCTCTTAGTCGTCCTAGACCTCTTAGTTAATATCTCATATAGAGACATCATTATATCGGCAGCAGTCTCCATTCCTTTATGTTGCTATTGCAACACGTCGGAGATGATGGCCATAATGTAACGTAAATTTAGCCATCTAATCTGAAGACATCCACTACTAATGCTCATCTCTTTGCTCCTGAGTATATTCATTAGTTTTATGGTTTAGGAATAGACAGAATGATCTTATGGTTTTTAAACTTACAACAACCCAATTTTCCCTTTTCCATGTGACATAATTATCATCAATTAAAGTATTATCTTTTAGGAATTTGATCCTGGATGGGGTCATGATTTCTTTATATTAACAAAAATTATATAAGTAAATAATCATGATATAACACCTTTGAATATTTATCTTGAATTAAATAAAATAATTCAATCGTAAAAATTCAATGGTGATCCAACACCCATAAATGTCACGCCTCCTTTGAGAGTTCACAACATTTACTAGTTGGACTAGGTACCACCTAATTGTTAACATAACAACCAACGTTTTAAATTTTAGTCTTGTAATTTTTATTAACAAGATCTCTTGGGAGGATATTAATAAAATTACATTGAGTGTAATACCAAGTTATCGATCTTCAATATAACCCCTCACGAATATCCATCCATTGGGAGTAGATATCGTTTGGACTAATTGTCTAGTCTATCCTTGTAAGGAAGTATCTTGCTAAATTCCATTCATGAATAACCCTTGGGGGGTTATTCACGAAACATAAAGTTCAACTAAACTTGGAGGCCGTAGGTGTTTCCAAAACACCTTCTCTTACTCAATTATTTACGGCGTGTGATCAAGTTCCAAAGAATGAATTACCAAGTTATCTAGATGCCAATTTAAATACCTAAACCATTCAATGCATGTTCATACCAAAAGAGATATATGAATGGCACTCCTATTCTATATGACATGTTATCAAACAATGAGAAACATTGCAATATTTAGAAAAATATTAATAGCTATAATTTTGGTCCATCACAGAAAAATAAGTAAATTACATGTCTTGGAATACAAAAACTCTTTTCTTGGCGAACAAGTCTTCACACGACCTTTGTTGTCCGGACTCTCTCGGCTACCCATGGGCGTGTGCATGCCACAAACCCATAAAGGGCTGTTATGTGAAGCCCATGGCTTCCATAGGATTGTCGTGCATAGCCCATGCCACAACAATCGTGGCTGCGTGCTCTTCGCACGCACGTTTGAAATTCCCTAGAAAGTGTGTATCTATAACCTAGAGGGGGGAGGGGGGTGAATAGGTTTTAATTCGATAGATTACCAATTTTGCGAATTAATTAATATTAACAATTCAACCCAATTCTACTTAAAAACTCAATAAAAAGACAACAAACATAAAACATTAACAACACGGAAAATATACGTGGAAACCCTCCAAATGGGAAAAACCACGGGCTATTTAGAGCGCCACCCTTGATCCCCAAAATCCACTATTGAGTAAAAGTTTCAACCTAGGTTGACCTCCCGTCTAACCCTCCAGTTACTATCACTCTACCCAACGAGCCTTAATAGCGATTTTGGATCACTAGCCTTGTGCACTAACTACTTAGCCACAAGCTAAATCATCAATAAAGAGATAATGGCAACCTAAGTGAATATGCAAGATTATTCAACATGTAAAAATGCTAGGTCAATGCATTCATGCTTATCTAGGATTACTAATGACAATTAAACCAATACTATCTATCAATGTTCTAAATGCAAAGACAAGAAGAATTAGCTAGAAGGGAAAAATCATCCTAAATGCTAGCTATTTCAAATTAATGTATCTCAACCAACAATCAACACACAAGCATGTCATAAAAACAATTAAACACTCAAGCAATCAATTAATGTGCAATAAAGACTAAAAACCTAGGCATACATGTCTTTGTAATGAAAACATAAAGCTTAGAACATGTAGAGAATACCTAGTCATGCACACACAAGAAACCCATGCTTGGAAGATGCTTGATGATTTGGATTTTTAGGATGGTTGAGTAAAAATGGCTTCTTGGAGCTTCTCTCTCTAAAGAACCTTATCTCTCTCTTAAAAAATAGGTTTGGAAGCTCTCAAAAATGAGTTGGGAAGAAGATGATGTATATATATGAAGCCTAAAGAGAAACTGTGTCGTTTTGGGCCAAGACAACCAAAACGCGTCAGGACCGCTAGCTGTACCGCGGTCCAGGCAAGTGTCCAGACCGCGGCACAGAGAGCGGTGTATCATCTGGACAACGCCGCTCTATAGGCCACTGTGCATGCAGCGTGCACAGACCGCGGTCTGGACAGCATGCATCCTCTGTGAAACTCCGCTTGGGAGGCCGCGACGTAGGCAATACGGAAAGACCGCTGTAGGCACAACGTGCATCCTCTGCCAAACACAATTGTGAAGGCCGCGGCGAGGGCACTGTATGTAAAGCTTTCTAGACTGCGGTAAAGAGGAAAAAATCCTCTTTCTAAGGCACAAACAATTCACACTCAAAAAAAAAAATTAGACACACAAGGCACTCAAAATGGTAAATAAGCATGCAAGCAAGATAATTAAAATAAAATGCATGAGTGTGGGTGTGTGCACTAATTCTCTTCAATGAAGTTAAGCAAGTGATTTCACCTTTGATGCTTGAGCTTGGTTACGAACAATGAAGCCCTAAACTACCCTTACAATATTGATCCCAAAATGTGGTAGTCAACGAAATAAGCCAATCGAAACCGAGGAACTTACAATCTCCCCCTTTGGCTATTTCGTGACAAAACCACTCACTCACAAATTATCCTCACAACAAATAACAAGAAATAAACAAGAGGTCAACAAACAACCATTCTATGTTACAAGAGATACCTAAAGCTAAGTCTTCAAATCTTTCATCTCTTGTAGCCTAATCATCACTACAAAACAAAGAACTACACTTTCCAAGACAAGTGTATGAGAGGGATCAAGAAAAATAAAAACAAATGCAATGTGCATGAAATAGAAACAAGCAACATTCAATCAACAATGCACAAAGCAAATGCTACCCCTAAATAGGTCAACTCCCTCATAAAACATGCCAATATCAACTCCCCCTAAATCAATATCAACTCCCCCTTTTTGTCACAAGATAGGAAAATGAGTATTCCCCAACCGGGATGCTGTAGCAAAGAGAGATATTTGCAATGTAAATGCATAATCATATACAACAACTTTATGTAGGTTAATTAAGAGAGAGAGAAAATCATGGAGGTTTTATTGATTTGAATATGTGCGAAAGAAATGCCTTGAATGAAATACATGCAACATCAACATCCAAAAGCATGGTATTTGGCAAAGAAATTAGCACATGAGGTTCCAAGAGAAGTCAACCCAATTTTTCACCAAGATGACAATGGAAAACAAGATATAGTTTAGATAAGAACATAAAAACAAATATCAAACTTTACAAGTTGAACAAGGCATGAGCGACTATTGCGCCCTATTAGATTTTTCCGGACAAGATGCCCGTATGATAGTAGCCTTGTTCAATAAGTAAAGAGAGACTATTGGATTGTGAAATTCTTGAAATGGATACAATATCCTTATTGAATGAAGTCTTAAAAGTCATTTGCACACATGTTTGCAATCATTTTGTAGGCATTCAATAAATTCAACATGCATATCACTTTAAGCATGGCAAGATCAAGTTTTCACAATCATGGAGATAAACCTTGGGTCAATCAAATGTACTCCCCAAACAAATTTCGAAGTCCAAAAATAAATGTTTGAACATAAATGAGACAAGCATTTCAAATAAGGCAAAAACACACTTATTGAATAAAAAGACATATAATAATATATGCAACAAAGATACTCAAGCAATTAATTAAAGAGCATAAAATTGAACAATTATTTGCTTATTAAGATGCAAGTTTGCTCTTTTTGCTTGAGCCCCCAAATGGGGTCAACCACCAAAACCCATCAATGCATATGACAAATCCCAATAGACCTACTAAAAGACTTAAACCTAGTTGAATCTAACGGTTTGGTAAACAAATCCGCTAGTTGATCATTTGTGCCCACATGTTCAAGTGCAATGCATTTGCTCTCAACTAGCTCCCTTAAGAAATGATGTCTAATGTCAATATGCTTAGTTCTAGAATGTTGGACAGGATTTTTTGAAATATTGATGGCACTCATGTTATCACAAAAAAGGGTTAGAATACCTTGCTCAAAGCCATAATCCACAAGCATTTGTTTCATCCAAAGGAGTTGTGTGCAAGCACTCCCAGCTGCTATATATTCGACCGCGGTTGTGGATAATGAGATGGAATTTTGCTTCTTGCAAAACCAAGACACAAGATTGTTCCTTAGGAAAAAGCAACTTGCCCGATGTACTCTTCTTATCATCACAATTACCTGTCCAATCTGCATCACTAAAGCCAACTAAACTAGCATTAGTGTCAAAAGAGTACCATATCCCATAGTTGGATGTCCCATTCACATATCGAATGATTCTCTTCACAGAGGAGAGATGGGATTCCTTGGGATTGGCTTGGTACCTAACACATACACCAACACTAAAAGCTATATCAGGCCTACTAACAGTCAAGTATAGCAAGCTCACTATCATGCCACGATATAGACTTTGATCCACACTTTTTCCACTACCATCCTTGCTAAGTTTCAAAGTGGTACTCATTGGTGTGTCACAATATTTGGCATTCTCACGGCCAAACTTTTTCACTAGGTTCTTTGCATACTTAGCTTGAGATACGAAGATCTCATCATGCATTTGCTTAATTTGCAAGCCTAGGAAGTAATTGAGTTCACCAACCATGCTCATTTCAAACTCATGAGTCATGACATCAACAAATTGTTGAACTTTCAAGTTGTTGGCGGAACCAAAAACAATGACATCAACATAAATTTGAGCTATGAATAGCTCATCTTTTGTGCACTTGATGAACAAGGTATTGTCAACACTACCTCTAGAGTAGTCATTGTCAACAAGATAAAGAGTGAGACGCTCATACCAAGCCCTCGGTGCTTGTTTCAACCCATATAGCGCCTTCTTAAGGCGATAAACATGATTGGGGTGGTGATGATCCACAAACCCCTTAGGTTGCTCAACAAACACTTCCTCTTGCAATAAGCCATTGAGGAAGGTACTATTAACATCCATTTGAAACAATTTAAATTTGTGAACACACGATTTTGATAAGAGAAGCCTAATGGACTCTAAACGGGTAACGAGAGCAAAAGTCTCCTCAAAGTCAATACCCTCAATTTGAGAGTATCCTTGTGCAACAAGTCTAGCTTTGTTCCGCACAATGTTCCCATCCTCATCCGATTTGTTCCTATAGACCCACTTGGTGCCTATTACATTAGTTTTCTTAGGCCTAGGAACTAGAGTCCAAACCTCATTTCTTTCAAATTGATTTAACTCTTCTTGCATGGCAAGAACCCAAAAATTATCACTTAAAGCTTCATCTACATTTTTGGGTTCAATTCGAGAGGTGTAGTAAGTGTAACTAATTTGATTTGCTAATTGATGTCTAGTCCTCACACCCTCATTCACATTTCCAAGAATGTCACTCTTGTTATGAAGATGCCTAACCCAAGGAGCGGGTTCCTTAGAGTCCAAAGTAGGATCTTTATTAAGAGATTGAGTGATCTCTTTGTCATGCTTAGATTTTTCATCACTAGAAATCTCATCAATCCTCACCAAGGGAGTATCATTAATCACACTAATCTCCTCATCATGGTTACTAACTTTAGGCCTACAATCATCTATGACAGTATTAGATAATTCCATAACACTTCTTGTCTTCAAATTAAAAACTCTATAGGCCTTACTATTTAGGGCATATCCAATGAAAATCCTCTCATCACTCTTAGCATCAAACTTGCGAAGTTGATCACGGTCATTTAGAATGTAGCACTTGCTTCCAAATGAGTAGATGTTGCTCACATTTGGCTTCCTAATCTTTCACAATTCATAGAAGGTTTGCCTAGTCCCGGGCCTAAGAAACACCCTATTGCCTATATAACAAGCCGTATTGATAGCTTCAACCCAAAGATTCCTAGGCACATTGTTGCTATGCAACATCACACGGGCCATCTCTTGGAGGACTCTATTCTTCCTCTCTACTACCCCATTTTTTTGAGGAGTTCGAGGAGCTGAGAACTCATGGGAAATACCAAGACTATCACAAAAGTTTTCAAAGATAACATTTTCAAATTCTCTCCCATGATCACTCATAATTCTCTTGAAGCATTTTTTGTGAGAATCCTTCTCATTTTGAATTTTAGTGCAAATTAAAAGTTTCAAATGTTTCAGATTTCTCTCTAAAAAAGTAAGTCCAAGTAAATATAGAAAAATCATCCACACAAACAAAAATGTACCTCTTACCACCGAGACTCTCGGTTTGCATGGGACCCCTAAGGTCCATATGAAGAAGTTCTAAAGGCTCCTTGGTGGCAAGGTACTTGCCCTTCTTGTGCACACTCTTAGATTGCTTTCCTTGTTGACAAGGTCCACAAACTCCCTCAATCTTACTTCCAAACTAAGGAAGGCCTCTCACAACTTTCAACCTCTCAAGAACTTTCAAGTCCTTGAAATTCATATGACCTAACCTTTGATGCCAAAATTCAATTTCATCACAACTAGACAAATTGTAAGAGATGCCATTAGAATCAAGACAATAACAATTGTCACTTGATCTCTTGCCTTTCAATAGCACTTTACCATCTTCTCTTAGAATAGAGCAATCAACTTTTCCAAACAAAACCGAAAGCCCTTCATCACTTAAGTGTGACATGCTAATGAGATTGGCTTGCAAGCCATCTACATAGAGAGCATTAGGCAATAAGGGCAAAATTGGGATGGTAATGTTTCCTTTTCCTAGAACTTTCTTACGTGACCCATCACCAAAGGTGACAAATCTACCATCCTCCATCACAAGAGTTTCAAAGAAACTCTTGTTTCTAGTCATGCTCCTAGAACATCCACTATCAAGGTACCAAGTGTTAGAGGCTTTCACCTTCAATGCCACTTCCGCCACGTGGCGAACATACTCATTTGTCTTAATCCACCTAGTAGCAACATTGTCATTTCTAGGAGCCTTGGGTTCATTGGCTATAAACTTCCTAGGTGCATGCATTTTGGCTCTTCTAAGCATATTCTTCTCAATCATGCTTTCAAACCGACACAACTTAATGAATTTAAAATAGTTCAGCCTTATGTGACCTTCAACACTACAATAATGACAAATAGGAGTAAAGTAAGAATTCATACCATATCCTTATGCGAGCATGGAAGACTACCCTTTCCTTTGAGTTGTCCTTTGGTGTTCAGCATAATATCTTCTTTGAAACATCCTTTGTGGTTGAGACACATCATCTTCTCTTCTTGGTTATGGGTGAAAACTTCTTTGTTGAATTTGAGGGCTCCTTGGAAGTTGAGGTCTTGTATGATATGTTCTAGCTATTGGTGGATGAGCTTTTGCTTGAGAATTTGTTTGAGCCTACATTTGAGCTTTCTTTCAAAATTCTTCAACTTCATTCGATCTCATTTGTTGGTGTGAACCTTGAGTCTCTTTGACCTCTTGACTTTTGACAAAGATGGTATTCTTCAAGGAAGTGGCATCCTTGCCTTCCACATATCCTAGGCCCGTTTTATCACTCGGACTCTTCCCACATGATAGGATCTTGTCAAGTCTCTCGGTTTCGGATTTCATCTTGGCAACCAATTCTTTTGCTTCCTTAAGCTCAATCTTCAAGTTTTCTTCACTCTCTTTAGTGATCACAAAATCCAACTTTAAACTCTCTTCTAACTCTTTACCACTCTTTATTTTCTCACTCAAGTGAGTAATCTTGAGAGTCAACTCTAAATTCTTCTTTTTCAACTCTTGAACCTCCTTCTTCTTTTTTAATCTAGACTTTTCAAAAAACTTCATGAAGTCTACATAGTCCATTTCCTCATCAATCTCAAACCTAGAGTTAGAAGAGGCACTCTCATCACTAGAGTCATCTACTTCTTCCTTGTCACTCACAACTTCTTTTATGAGATATTGTGAAGGCAATGAAGTTTGCAACTCTATCTTCATCATCCGAAGTTTTTCCTTCCTATTCTAAGTCTTCACTATCACTCCAAGTGGCCGCCATCGCCTTCCCCTTTTTATTTTTCTTCAAATTTGCACATTCTGGAGCAATGTGACCAACACCACTGCATTCAGAACATTGAATGCTCTTCTTGGAGTCACATTCTTTACACTTTTCAGTATTCTTGAAGGGAGTTTTCTTCTTTACTTCATGTCCCTCGAACCCAAAATCTTTGCTCTCAAATCTCATGAATTTCTTGAATCTTTTGACCATAAGGGCCATTTCTTCATCCGAGTCCTCCTCCTCTTCTTCAACCTTAGAGGTTTTCAAGGCAATACTCTTTTGCTTCTTTGGAGGAGTGGGTGAGGTGTTCCATCTTGACTCATAAGCTAGAAGTCTTCCAATGACTTCACTTGGCTTCATATTCTTGTACTCACTATTCTCTTCAAGTGTCGTCACCTTTGATTCGAACCTTGACGGAAGTGACCTCATAATTTTTTGCTTGACTCTCCTATCAGAATAGGGATCACCAAGTTGATGGCTTTGACTGACAATATCCATCAACTTCACTTGGAATTCATTGAAGCATTCATGCTCCTCCATCCTAATCATCTCAAATTGCATTTGGATGACTTAGAGCTTTGAGTCCTTGACTACCTCGGTTCCCTCATGTGCCGTTTGAAGAATGTCCCAAGCCTCCTTTGCAATCCTAGTGTTTTGGACCAACTTGTATTGATTATCATCCACGGCACATAGGATGGCATGCATAGCCTTGTTGTTCCACTTGGATGCTTCAAACTCTTGATTACTCCAACTAGACTTGGGCTTGGGAGCTTCTACAATATCGTCGGTGGTCATTGTTGGAGGAGTATAGCCGTCTTACATAGCCATCCAAGCACAGTCATCTATTTGGAAAAGATAGGCTTCCATCTTACCCTTCCAAGTAGCGTAATTCACCCCATTGAGCAAAGTAGGTCTTAAGGCTCCCTCATGACTATTTCCGTTTCCACTCATTGTGTTTGAGGGTAATAAATGATATGAAGATGAAAATGAAATGCAACAAACTAAAATGCAAACAACCAAAATTGCACAAGGTAAGACACACACAATGCACAGATCACCTAAGTATATCTAGGCACCGACTCTGATACAAATTGAAATTCCCTAGAAAGTGTGTGTCTATAACCTAGAGGGGGGTGAATAGGTTTTAATTCTATAGATTACCAATTTTACGAATTAATCAATATTAACAATTCTACCCCATTCTACTTATATGTTCAAATAAATGACAACAAACATAAAACAATAACAACACGAAAAATATACGTGGAAACCCTCCAAATGGGAAAAACCATGGGCCTTAATAGCGATTTTGGATCACTAGCCTTGTGCACTAACCACTTAGCCACATGCTAAATCAAAAATGATAAAATAATGGCAACCTAAGTGAATATGCAAGAATATTCAATATGAAAAAATGCTAGGTCAATACATTCATGCTTATCTAGGATTAATAATGACAATTAAACCAAATCCTAGATATCAATGTTCTAAATGCAAAGGCAAGAAGAATTAGCTAGAAGGGCAAAATTGTCCTAAATGCTAGCTATCACAAATTAATGCATCTCAACCAACAATCAACACACAAGCATGTCATAAAAGCAATTAAACACTCAAGCAAGCAATTAATGAGCAGTAAAGACTAAAACCCTAGGCATTCATGTCTTTGTAATGAAAACATAAAGCTTAGAACATGTAGAGAATACCTAGTTATGCACACACAAGAAACCCATGCTTGGAAGATGCTTGATGATTTGGATTTTAAGGATGGTTGAGTAAAAATGGCTTCTTGGAGATTCTCTCTCTTAAGAACCTTATCTCTCTTTTCAAAAATAGGTTTGGAAGCTCTCAAAAACGAGTTGGGAAGTAGATGATGTATATATATGAAGCCTAAAGAGAAACTGCGTCGTTTTGGGCGAAGGCAACCAAAACGCGTCAGGACCGCTGGCTGTACCACGGTCCAGGCAAGTGTCCAGACCGCGGAACAGAGAGCGGTGTATCATCTAGACAACACTGCTCTGTAAGCCGCTGTGCATACAGCGTGCACAAACCGCGGTCTGGACAACATGCATCCTCTGTGAAACTCTGCTTGGGAGGCCGCGGCATAGGCAATACGCACAGACCGCAGTAGACATAGCGTGCATCCTTTGCCAAACACCGTTGTGAAGGCCGCGGCGGGGGAACTGCATGTAGAGTTGTCTAGACCGCGGTAAAGAGGAAAAAATCCTCTTTCTAAGGCACAAACGTACATTCACACTCAAAAAAAGAATTAGACACACAAGGCACTCAAAATGGAAACTAAGCATGCAAGCAAGATAATTAAAATAAAATGAGTGTGAGTGTGTGCACTAAATCTCTTCAATGAAGTTAAGCAAGTGATTTCACCTTTGATGCTTGGGCTTGGTTACGAACAATGAAGCCCTAAACTACCCTTACAATATTGATCCCAAAATGTTGTTGTCAACGAAATAAGCCAATCAAAAACTGAGAAACTTACAACGCTTATTGCTACGGCTCACACGGTCACAAACTTGTTCCGGTTGCTTCTAGTTCTTCAAACCTTTGAGTCTTCGATACTTGAATGTATTACAGAAGAATTGTAAATAAAATACTGCAGTTTTATTTATTACAACAACAAAATAAAAAAATAAACTTAGCAACTACCAAGAAGGAAATTATGGTAATGATAAACCACCCTTCTTGTTACAATACCAAAACAAAAATACATTGAAATTCTAGGACCAAATTTGATCAATAACAAACCACATATAAAACATATATATATCCATTCATTCCAATGTATGTATATATGTGAATACCTAGAGTGCCATCTCTTTCTAAAAATATGCATATATATGAAAAAACGAAAATGATTCACGAACACACATCAATTAATCAAGGGTACAACCAGGCTCTGATACCAATTGTAGGGAAAAACCCAAGTAGCGGAAGCGTGAAAAATCATAAAATTAGGGTTTACATATAAATAAAAAAAATTCCCTTTTAAATAACAAGAACCTTAACCCTAGATTAATTGATGTATATATAAAGTGACGTACCTTTTTCTCGTGATGATTGAACAAACGCTGAATTGAATCCGTAAGATCTTCCATTCCAATCACGAACGTGAATCACCTAGGAGTGTAGGCTCCCTTTCTTTAAATTGTATACCTGAGGATGGAAACAAACAATTTTTTTTTCTTTGTTAGTTACAATTATCCTCCAAGTGAAAAATCCAAGAACGTCTGGTCACTTGTGAATTATCAATCTAATTGATTGAAACTCGCGTGAACCCAATTTGATTTTATACACAAAACCCTTTTGATGTAAAGGATACTAGTATACTATCAAAAACAAAAACATTATCTTTTTCTCTTATCTCCTTGGCCGAATTCTACACCCTATATCTATGAGTTGATCGAATTTTGTCTAGAGCAAAAACTAAATTTTTCTCCCTCAAAATTCTCCCTTGCTAGGCCAAACTCTCTTCTTGAAAATTGCTTAGCTTGGCCGAATACTCTCCCAAGAAGGATTTACTTGGATGGCAAGAATCCTTTCCTTAGGTGGATTTATTTGGTAGTTAAGAATCCTTATCTAAAAGGAATTCTATCCTCTTATATATATATATATATATATATATATTGGGCAGGCCGAAATTTCTATAGAATTCAATTAGGAGACTTAATCTTTTCCTAAGAAGGATTTACTTGGTATTTAAGAATCCTTTCCTTAAATGGATTTACTTGGTGGTTAAGAATTCTTTTCAAAAAGGAATTCTATCCTACACTAAGACTCCTAATCCAACTCAATATTGTATTTGTAACCATATTAAAGACTTCCTAATTTGATTAGATAAATAATTCCTTTTATTTATCTACTTATCAAATATAGTCTTTAATATTAATTATACTACCAACAATAGTATAATTTTAGGAGACCATCTCCTACAAGGAAAAAGATTTTGACTTCTAATTAAATAAATAATTAATCACCAAATTAATTAATTTCCATTAAATTAAATAATAAAATAATATAATATAATCAAGCTATTCTAAATAGCCTTGCCGCCCAACACATATATATGGGCCAATATATTATTTTCTTATTTTATTAAATCCATTTGACCTTTATAAAAAAGTCCACATGTGAACTAGACCCATTCTTACAAAAAGAAATAAGTCCACATGCCTCAATACTATTCTAGATGGACCACTAAATTGGTCCGAGAGAATATATAATGTAATCCGTGCAAGTTCGTGTGGATTGGGGATCCTGGCGGGCTATCTATATTTAAGCTTCAATAGACACAACCCAATCACAATCAACAAATGATTCATTTAGGTCGGATCTATCTAATTTTAGTTCATTCCACTAAAGAACTAAAATTGAACTCTTAAATAAAGATAGAAAAAGTTGATGTTACTCATTCATACCCTAGACAACCTTATTGGAGAAAGTGTATCCTCGTGAAGAATACCAGTAATCGCCAAGAGCTCACAGACCGCCTATAGCTCTCCAAGTTACAATATTTACTCATATGACCACATTTTAAACTTGGATATTTTGACTTGTCCAGAAGCCATGTTTCAATAGACACTATTGAAAACTTAACGTTAAGATTTAATATCCAATACCTCAAAACATCCATATGATGGTATTCTACTCATTTAATAAATTGAGCCACGATGTCCATATCTATAAATGAAGTCCTCTATCAATTAACAAATGAATACCACTAAACTATTGAGGATAGACTATGCTATATAATCGTACTCATTGATAGGTCAAATGATAACACTTGCAACCATAAGTCCATCATTTATCTCAGGATTGAGATAGACTCTCCGATTGTCTTCAAATAATAACTTTTACCCATTGATGGTTCTGGATAAAGTATTTCTTTGTGATCCTATTCAATGCACCCAATACACTAGATTCTTTTGCCCAAAGACACCACACTTTGATGATTTTATACTCATCATAACATATTTGATCCCACTTAATTGCTAGCAAAAGAATATACAACTTTAACATCACAAAGCCACCCAACCTTATATCTTAAGTTGTGAATATTATTCAAGACTAACTAAAGAATTATGTATATCTCATACATATCTAGATGTATGAACAATTCTTCTTTTCTCATAGTCTTTTTACCTTATGATTATTTACTTTTGACTATTATAATAATTAAACTATAAATGTTATAAGGTTTGTTAAACTAGAAATCACTTTATTAATATGAAGAGATTGTCAAATACAATATTACACTCTTGCTATCGAGCATAATCCCAACAAACCTAATCATAATCAACAAGTGATTAACTTAGGTTCGATCTATTAATTTCAGTTCGTTCCACTAAAGAACTAAAATTGAATCCTTAAATAAAGATAAAATAATTTAATATTGCTCATTTATACCCTAGACAATCTTAACGAAGATAGTGTATCCTCGTGATGAATACCTATATTCGCCAAGACCTCATAGACCACCTATAGCTCTCCAAGTTACCATATTTACTCATATAACCACATTTTGAACTTGGATTTTTTGACTTGTCTAGAAGCCATATTTCAGTAGAAACTATTGAAAACTTAACGTTAAGATTTAATATCCAATAACTCAAAACATCCATATGATGATATTCTACTCTCTTTTAATAAATGGAGCCATGATGTCCATATCTATAAATGAAGTCTTCTATCGATTAACAAATGAATACCACCAAACTATCAAGGATAGGCTATGCTATCTAATCATACTAATTGATAGCTCAAATGATAACACCTGCAACCATAAGTCCATCGTTTATCTCAGGATTGAGATAGACTCTTCGATTGTCTTCAAGTGAAAACTTTTATCCATTGAAGGTTATGGATAAAGTATTTCACTGTGATCCTATTCAATGCACCCGGTGCACTAGAATTTTTTTCCTAAATACACCACACTTTGATGATTTTAGACTCATCATAACACATTTGATCCCACTCAAATGCTGGTAAAAGAATCTATAACTTTGATAAGATAAAGGCGTATAACCTTTATATTAAGTTGTGAAACTTAATCAAGACTAACTAAAGAATTGTGTCTACCTCATACATATCCAGATGTACGAACAATTCTTCTTTTATCACAGTCTTTTGACCTTTTGATTATTTAATTGTTACAATTATAATTTTAAACTATAAATGCTATAAGATTTGTTAATCTAGAAATCACTTTTATTAATATGAAAAGATTGTTAAATACATTATTACACTCTTGCTATCGAGCATAATCCCAACAATCTCCCGATTACTCTATATCAAATGTGTCATATCTCTTACCCCTATATTCCCCAAGTCCCCATCAAAACTCTATTGTGGAAAAGCCTTTGTGAAGGTATCCGCTAGATTTTCTGCTGACTCAATCTTGGTTATTGTCACGTCTCCCCTATGCACAATTTTCCTTAAAATATGATACTTTCTTTCAATGTGTTTCCCTCTCTTATGACTTCTTGGTTCTCTCAAATTGGCCACTGCTCCACTATTGTCACATTAGACAGTGATCTGCTTATTCGCATCAGGAACCACTTCCAAGTCAATCAAGAATTGGTGGAGCCAGACAACCTCTTTAGCAGCCTTACATGCGGCAACATACTTAGCTTCTAGGGTGGAATCAGCAATACAAGATTGCTTGATACTCCACCAAATGACTGCCCTTCCTCCAAGTGTAAACACTGATCCTGATGTTGATCTTCTAGAGTCAGAATCTGATTGGAAATAAGAATCTATTTACCCAATGGGAATTAAATCCCCTCCAGAGTATACAAGAATATAATCTCTTGTTCTCTTGAGATACTTGAAAGTACGATTGACAGTCGTCTAGTGATCAGGATCAGGTTTCGATTGAAACCTGCTAACTATTCTAAAAACAAATATCTGGTCTAATGCAAAACATTGCATACAAGAGAGACTACCAATTGCTAAGGCATATGGAACGCTACTCTTGAAATGCTCTTCATGCTAATTCTTAGTAACTTGTTCCATATAAAGTTTGATTCCATGTCCGAAAGGTAACATACCTTTCATAGAATCTTACTTGGAAAATCTAGAAAACTTTTTATCTATGTATGAACCTTTGGATAATGCAATCGTTCTATTCTTTTTATCCTTTATGACTTGGGTACCAAGAATATAACCTGCCTCTCCTAAGTCATTCATATCAATATGTTTTGCAAATGATTTTCTTACTGATGGCAATACACCTACATCGTTTCTGATGAGTAGTATATCATCAACGTAAAGATTTAGGAAAACAAACTTGTCACCTTTAATCCTTTTGTACACACAGTGGTTCATTGAGGTTTTGAATAAATCCAAAAAAATTCACAACTTGATTGAACCCTATGTTCTAGGATCTAGATGCTTGCTTCAATCCATATATGGATCTTTGCAACTTGCATACCCATTCCTCTTGACCCTTTTTAATGAATCCTTCTAGTTGCATCATAGAGATGCTTTCGTCAAGAATTCCATTAAGGAAAGCTGTCTTGAAGTCTATTTGCCAAATCTCTAGGTCTAGAGATGCCGCAATGGATAAGAGTGTCCTAATGGATTTAAGCATGGCTACAGGAGAGAAGGTTTCTTCATAATCAATACCATCCTTCTGTGTGTAACCTTTAGCTACCAATCTAGCTTTAAAGGTTTCCTCATTTCTATCCATTCCTCTTTTGCTCTTATATACCCACTTGCACTCAATAGGTTTTATCCCTTTAGGCAATTCCATAAGAGACCAGACTTTATTTTTTAACATAGATTCAATTACGGATTGCATTGCCTTTTGCCAATGGCGGCAATCAATATCTTCCTGGCTTCATTGTACGTGTAGGGATCATCATCGTCCAAAAGATTCTCTACTCATTCTCCTAAACCGATGTATCTCTCGGGTTGTTTACTAACCCTCCCACTATGATGAGGAATGGTAGATTGTTGTTCTTGTGTTGGTACGGAACTTATAATTGGGCTAGGTTATGAAACCTCTTGAGGAATTGTATCTCATGTAAGCTTATTCATGACAATTATACTTTTAGGCACAAAATTGTTAATATAGTCCTTTTCCAGAAATTTAGTATTTGTCGAAACAAATACTTTAAGATCTGAAAAACTATAAAAATAATATCCTTTGGTTCCTTTTGGATACCCTACAAATATGCATGTTTTTGAACCGAACTTCATCTTTTCTGTCTTTCCTTTTAACACGTGCACAGGATATCCAAATATCCTTAAGTATTGTAAACTAGGCTTTCACCCAGTTCACAACTTCAATGGTGTTTTAGGAACTGACTTAGATGGTACACCGTTTAAAATTTACAAAGCGGTTTGTAAAGCATATCCCCAAAAAGAAATAGGGAGTATTGAATAACTTGACATATATCTCACCATGTCCAAAAGAGTTCTATTTCTCCTTTCTGCCACCCCATTATGTTGAGGCATACCTGGTGAGGAAAACTGAGAAATTATCCCATTATCAATAAAATATTGTTGAATCTCACCAGATAGATATTCTCAACCACGATCAGACCTCAAGATTTTTATGTGTTTCTCTAGCTGATTTTTAACTTCATCATTAAATGATTTGAACATGTCAAAAGCATCCGACTTATGTCTCATGAGATACATATAACCAAATCTTAAGTAATCATCCGTGAAAGTGATGAAGTACTCAGATCCACCTCTGGCTTGAATGCTCATAGGACCACACACATCATTGTGTATCAATCCTAAACTTTCGGTGGCTTTTGTTCCATTTGTCGTGAATGACCTTTTGGTCATCTTTCCTTCCAAACAGGATTCATAAGTTGGTACATCTTCAACCTTTATGTCACTTAGAGGTCCGTCACTAACCAATCTTTTAATCCTATCAAGGTTAATATGACCTAGGCACAATTGCCTTAGGCAGGTTTCATCTTTTGATAAATTTACTCTTTTATGATTAGGTTCTGTTGATTCTGTGTCTAACAAGTAAGAGATATTGCTATGCAAATAGAATAAATGTTTTCCAATGTACCTTTGCAAACAAATTTGTTATTCCTTATAATGCAAACAAATTTGTTATTCCTTATAATAATAAAAGCTTTATAAAAAGTAAACGAATATCCAAATTTATTTAAACAAGAAACTGAAATTGAATTTCTCTTGAATTGTGGTACATAATAAACCTTTATTAAATCTAAATGCCTATAGGAATCTAAATTGATTCTAATATCTCCCACTGCACAAGTAGACCCCAAATACTCTATTGCCTAAATACAAGTTGAGTTCATTCTCATTCAGTCTTTTCCTTTCCCAGAACCCCTTTTAGTTAGGCCCAAGTTGCATTTTCTTCTATTGTTTCTTAACATTCTTACGGGTCTTAACAGTAGCAACTTTACTAACCATATAAATATCTTAACCCTTGCCTTTCACAAGGATTTCCTTGGTGCTTTGATCATCTTGCATCAGGCCCTACAATGAATGAAGGTGCATTCCTTATTGTTCAAGGTGTAGTCCAACTTGAACTGATCAAATGAATCTGATAGTGAGTTGATGATCATATCAATTTTCGTCTCACCATTTATCTCAACACCATTTAGTTCAGCAATGTTAAGATGTGCTATGACTTTCATCATGTGATCTTTCATAGCTTGTACAGGTTTTATCCTAAGATTCATGAAAGCAATCATTGCCTCTCTCTAAGTCATCTTGAACTTCATTGCAAACATCTCTTCTAGAGACACCAATACATCGGTAGCAGTCTCCATTCCTTCATGTTGCTGTTGCAACATATCAGAGATGATGGCCAAAATGTAATATTTGCCTTCTCATCTGAAGACTTCCATTGCTGATATTCGTCTCTTTGTTCCTTAGTAGATTCATTAGTAGAAGTTGGTGGTTTAGGAATGGACAGAATGAACTTATGTTTTTCAGCTTGCAACAACAACCCAATATTCCTTTTCCATGTGACATAATTATCATCAGTTAACGTATTATCTTTTAGGATGTTGATTACGGATGAGGTCATGATTCTTAATAATAACAGAAATTATATAATTAAGCAATCATGATAAAGCACTTTCGAATATTTATCTTGAATTAAATAAAATAATTCAATCATAAAATTCAACCGTGACCCAACACCCATAAATGTCATGCCTTCTTTGGGAGTTCTCACCATATATTAGTTGGACTAGGTCCCACCTAATTGTTAACATAACAACCAGCATTTTCAATTTTAGCCCTACGATTTTATTAACAAGAACTCTTGGGAGGATATTAATAAATTCACATTGATTGTGTTACCAAGTTATCGACCTTCAATATAATCCCTCACGAATATCCCTCCTTTGGGAGTAGATATCGTTTGGGTTAATTGTCTAGTCTATCATTGTAAGGACGTATCTTGTGAAATTCCATTAATGAATACCCCTTGTGGGATTATTACACGAAACATAAATCTCAACTAAACTTGGAGGCCATAGGTGTTCCTAAACATCTTCTCCAACTCAATTATATAAGGCATGTGATCGAATTCCGTAGAATGATTTACCAAGTTATCTAGATACCAATTACATACCTAAACCATTCAATGCATATTCATACCAAAAGAGATATATGAGTGGAACTCCTATTCTATATGACAAGTTATCAAACTATGAAAAACATTGCAATATTTACAAAACCATAAATGGCTACAATTTTGGTCCAAGAAAAACAAGTAAATTACAATTTTTGGAATACAAAAAACTCCTTTCTTGTCAAACAAGTCTTCATGCATCCATCGTTTGTCCACTCCTTGACTACGCCACAACCCCATAAAGAGCTGCCCTGCGCAGCCCATGGCTTCCATAGGGTTGCCGTGCGCAGCACATGCCACAACAATCTTGGCCGCGTGCTCATTCACACGCACGTTTGTTGCTATGGCTCGCATAGTCCCAAACTTGTTCCGGTTTCTTCTAATTCTTCAAACCTTCGAGCCTTCGATACTTGAATGTAATCCAAAAGAAATTTAAATAATATAATACTGCAGTATTTTAATACAATATAGTGCAGTTTTTTAATATAATATTTTTCTGCAGTATTTTTTGTACAATAGAAAAATAAATTAATAACTTAGCAACTACCAAAAAGGAAATTATGGCGATGATTGGCCACCCATCTTGTTACAATTCCCAAAATAAAAATACAAGGAAATTCTAGGACCAAAATTGAGCAATAACAAACCATATAAAAACATATATATATATATATATATACATATATATATATATACATATATATATATATACATATATATATATATATCCATACATTCATATATGTGAATACCTAGAGTGCCATCTCTTTCTAAAACATGTATATTTACAATAAAAAGAAGAAGATTCACATATGTATACATCAATTAATCAAGGGTACAACCAGGCTCCGATACCAATTGTAGGGAAAAATCGGTTTAAAACGTGGCGAAAGAGTAAAATTAGGGTTTGACATATTTAAATTGTTTTCCCTTTAAAAGAAAGAACCTTAACCCTATATTAATCGACATATATTAAAATTATCGTACGTTTTTCTTGTGACGATTGAACTAGTGCTGAATTGAATCCACAAGATCTTCTGATCCAATCACGAACGTGAATCACCTAGGAGTGAAGGCTCATTTTCTTTAAATTGTATACCTTAGGATGGAAACAAATAAAATCTCTTTCTTTTGTTAGTCAAAAAAATCCTCCAAGAGAAAACCCTAGAACATTCGGTCACTTGTGAATTATCAATCTATTTGACTGAAACTTGAGTGAACCTAGTTCGATTTTTGCCCACAAAACCTTTCTGATGTAAAGAATTCTAGTGCACTATCGATAACAAAAACGTTCCCCTTTTCTCTTTTTCTTGGCCGAATTCAATACAAAATATCTATGAATTTGCCGAATTTTGTCTAAAGCAAAAACTAATTTTTTTTCTCTCTCAAAATTCTCTCACTTGGTCGAATTATCTCTCATAAAACCCTACCCTTGGCCGAAATTTGGTCTTGTAATTATCCTTGGCTGAAATTTGTATGAAGTTATACATAGGTTCTCAAATAATTTTCTAAAGAGGAATTACTTAGTGGGCAAGAATCCTATCTCTAGGTGGATTTGCTTGGTGACAAAGAATCCTTTTCAAAGAAAGATTTCTTTTCCACACCAAGACTCCTAATCCAACTCAAATAGTGTATTTATTCAATAACCAATTATTGAATATAATTAAATTGTGACTATATTAAAACTTCCTAATTTCACCAATTGTCAATTAAAGTCCTAACAAAAATCAAATACTTCCTAGTTTTACTAGATAAATAAATTCCTTTTGTTTATCTACTTATCAAATATAGTATTTGATACTTATCATATTACCAACAATATTTTGACTCTAGGAGACCATCTCCTACTAGGAAAAAGATTTTAACTTTTAAATAAACAATTAATTAATTAATTAATTAATTAATTTCCATTTAATTAAATAAAAAAATAATAAACAATATATAAGGCTATTATATAGTCTCTTGCCGCTCAAGCTATATAAATATGGCCAAATATTGTCTTTTCTATTTTATTAAATCCATTGCACTTTAATAAAAAGTCCACGTGTGAACTAGACCCATTCTTACTAAAAGAAACAAGTCCATATGCCCTAATACAATTCTAAATGGACCCATAAATTGGTCCGGTAGAATATATCAAGGTATCCAAGCAAGTTCATGTCAATTGGGGATCCTGGCAGGCTATCTAAATTTAAACTCTAATAGACATAACCTAATCACAATCAACAAATGATCCATTTAGATCCGATCTATTAATTTAAGTTCATTCCACTAAAGAACTAAAATTGTACTCTTAAATAAATATAGAATAAGTTAATATTGCTCATTCATACCCAAGACAATCTTAACAGAGATAGTGTATCCTCGTGAAAAATACCAGTAATCGCCAAAAGCTCATAGACCGACTATAGCTCTCCAAGTTACCATATTTACTCATATGACCACATTTTGAACTTGGATATTTTGACATGTCCGGAAGCCATATTTCAATAGACACTATTGAAAACTTAACGTTAAGATTTAATATCCAATACCTCAAAATATTCATATGTTGATATTCTACTCTCATTTAACAAATGGAGCAACAATGTCCATATCTTTAAATGAAGTCCTCTATTGATTAACAAATGAATACCACCAAACTATCAAGGATAGACTATGCTATATAATCGTACTCACTGATAGCTCAAATACTAACACTTGCAACCATAAGTCCATCATTTATCTTAGGATTGAGATAGACTCTCCGATTGTCTTCTAGTTAAAAAATTTATCCATTGACGATTCTGGATAAAGTATTTCATTGTTATCCTATTCAATGCACCCAGTGCACTAGATTTGTTTGCCAAAAGACACCACGCTTTGATGATTTTAGACTCATCATAACACATTTGAACCCACTCAAATGCTAGCAAAAGAATCTACAACTTTCACAAGATAAAGGCGCACAACCTTCATCTTAGGTTGTGAATATTATTCAATACTAACTAAAGAATTGTGTCTACCTCATACATATCCAGATGTACGATCAATTCTTCTTTTATCATAATCTTTTCAACTTATGATTATTTACTTTTGACAATTATAGTAATTAAACTAGAAATGCTATAAGATTTGTTAAACTAGAAATCACCTTTATTAATACGAAAAGAAATAATTTCAAATACATTATTACACTCTTACTATCGAGCATAATCTCAAAAGATATATTTTCATTCATAGTTAATGAATCTGTTTATGAGATATTTGTGTGTCAAAGCTTGATTCTAAATCTCTTAGGATTAAACATGACAATTTTCAAGTCTTAGTAGGATGAGCAAGCCAAAGGTGCTCGTAAAAAAGGGTGATAACCTTATCTTCATATAGGATGCAAGAATGAAACCACCTCGGTTTCATATCATAACTCAATATTGGAATTTTGAATCTTTCCCATCTTGTGGCATTATTTGATGAATTAATATTGATAGAAGTATTCGTTTTTGGTTTTTCTTTTGTTTGTAGTTATTGGGAGATATTATTTTATGGATATGAGGAATCAATTGTGAATGATGACATTTTTTATTAATGGATTTTTTGATCTATTATTTTTGGATATTGGATAGGCAGAAGGATTTTTTGGATAATGAATGCGAGTGTACAAATTTTGATTGAACATATTTATCCCCATTTGGTTTGGTGGTTTTGCTCACATTTCGTACAGGTCTTATACATACATATAGTTAGATTAGGTTAGAGGGTTGCTCACATTTCTATATATGTATGTTTAATGTATATACTTTGATTAGAGTTTTAGACTCTATAGAAGTTAGTTTGGATTTGATTAAAACACGTATTTTGAGTTAGGTTTACCTGAAATCTATTTTTTTACATGCTTGTGAATTTTACTGTGCAAGCTTTCTATTTTGGACTATTTGTGCTTCAATTGATTGATTTTGATGATCGGTAGTCTCTAACTGTGGTAGGTCATTTTAATTGATCATATTTGGGATTAGCACAATTTATTGTATATTTAGAGCATATTAGGTTTCTATTGAATACTTTGTGAATATATGCTATAAATAATTGCTCGATGACTTTATTGATATGATCTATTGATTCTAGAATTTTATGTTTTAGTATTAAAGACCTAAAAATATGCTCCATGGATACATATTGTTTTTCAAGCTTTAGTGACATGAAAGAAATCGAGGTCATGTATTTGGTGTTTTGCATGTTCTAAATTGTTTTTCATGTTTTAAGAGCTTGGTAACACTGTTTTGGATATATTCACATCCACGCTTAATTCTTCATGAAATGTAATTCATCCATGCATTTCATATGTTCACGGATTATTTGTACTATTGCATTATTTTAGGATTAAAAGTTAAATAAAATTAGAATATCTTACATAGTATGCTCATTACTTAATTCTAGTTTCCAAAGAATATGTTAATTATCATGTTCTATGTTGCATGCTTGTTTGCATTTTGCATTCATGATCAAATTTAGAAAGCCCTTGTATAAGGCATGAAGTCTTGGTTAGAGTTGTGAGGACTCGGATTGTCAAGTAAGAAAGTCATGGTTAAAGTTATGAGAACTCGGATAACCAAGCGAGAAAGTTGTAGCTAGCATTGTGAGAATCCGGATAGCTACACAAGAAATCTTTAGGATCGTGAGGATCCAGATAGTCACGCAAAGAAATCTTCCTAGATATGTGAGATTTTGGATAGGAATTTGCTTCCTAGTGGTGTGAAAATAACATCTTGGATAGGGAGTAGGTAAGGTGATTCACTAAGCCCAAGGGTAGGATAAAAGTTGATAACTTGGAGAGTGCATCATGAGATTTGGTCACTTCTTTAGGCGTGTATCTTTTATTTGTCATAGTGAATTTCATTTTGCCAGTGTTTGTGGATTCAACCTATGGATATTTCTTATTCGGAGGTTTTACCACTTAAAAATAAAGTGTCAAGTGTCTCCATCTCTATTTCCCAATATTTATATATGTGTTTGTATGAATATTGTTTGTATTACTTCTTCTAGAAATCTTTAAATAACATGATTTGTAAAGGTGTGATATGCTAACTACTTATTTGATCATCGTTGTATATATCTTTATTCCTGTAAGTTAAATTTAAGTGTTGCTACTTAACTTGCAAGATATTGAGTTTTTACCGATCAAGATTATTTGAGAATGCTTGTCATTGGTCTATATGTGCTTTACTTACCTAATTTCCTGTGATGAAGACTAACTTGAGGGATAAACAATGGTTTGTTTTTAAGGGATTGAAAAAAGGAGCAAAAACTTATTCACCCCCTCTAGGTTTGCTTTAGGTCATTTAACCATGATTGTATATATTTCAATTGGTATCAGAGTAGATCGTTAGACGTACTTAATGAGATCCAACTCATACTCATGATTTGAAAAGATTTGAGGCTCTGGTAACTCAAGAAGAGGTAATGGAAGAAGGTGCTTCAAACTCAAGCCCTCCATTACTCAAACGACATAACTATGGGTTTTAGAAGTTAAGAATGAAGACCTACATCTGCTCAATTGATGAAAGAGCATGGATGGTAGTAGAAGAAGGTTATACGTCTCCAAGTAAGACACTGAAGGATGGCTCCATAATTTCCAAATCGAGAAGTGAGTGGACGGTAAGTGAATTTGAAGTTGCTAAGTGGCATCACCGAGCCATGTATTCCATATTTGGAGGAGTTTATGGGCATCATTTCTCCTTTATTCAAAACCTTAAGTCTGCCAAGGAAGTTTGAGATACCTTACAAATTACTAATGAAGGTACTTTGGTGGTGACGAAGTTAAGGCTTCAAATGCGCACATCATAATTTGAAAGCTTGTAAATGAGTGAGCATGACACGTTTGAGGATTTTCAATTCAATCTTCTTAGCATAGCCAATCAATGTCAAGCACTTGGCGTGCCTATCTCTAGGGAACGAGTAAATTTGGAGATTCTTAGATCTTTATGAAAAAAGGTTCAAGGCAAAGGTGATGTCTGTTTAAGAAAGCAAAGATGTTGATTGTATGTGCATAGACGGATTGCTTGGATCACTTCAAACGTATGAGTTGAGCTTGAAACCTAAAGTCAAGTACAAAAGTATTACTCTCAGGGCTATAGATGAAGAAAGTGAAATGATGATGAGGAGATGGCACACTTGGTTTGGAAGTTTAAGAAGTTCTTAAGAAGAGGTGCCTAGCCTAGTGACAAATTCTAAAAGAAAAGGAAGTCAAGAAATCTTCTACTCTAAGGCATGAAAAGAGTGGCCATGCAAAGAACAAGAAAATGGTTCAATGCTACAAGTTTAAGATGTTTGGTCACTATGCCAAGGCTTGTCCTAATTAGTGATCTAAGGAGGATAAGAATTGGAAAGCAATGGCAGCTACATGGAGTGATGATTGCTCTACTAATGAGTAAAGCTCTAGTGATGGATCCTCAAGTGAAGAAGAACATCTTAGCAACTTGGTTGCTTTTACAGGTTCTTACACAAAGTTAGAGGATCATTAAATAGATTTCGTAGTTAAGGAGGTTGATCAAATCCATCAAAAAGAATCAAGTTTGAATGCAAGCAATCTCAATTTTTTAACCAAACTTTTGGATCTTGAGGAGCAAAAGGATGAAGCTTTGCGAGAGGTTAAGGAAAAAGATGATTTGATCAAAGCTCAAGTGGATGAGTATGTCAATATCTGTTATGATTTTTGAGTGGAAAGAATGATATCATGAAAAGCTTAAAGAAATTGAGAGAGTTATCTTTGAATACAAGGAGGTTGTTTCTACTATGAAGGTGAATGAGCAAGAATATATTGAGGAGATCAACATTATTAAGCAAGCTATCAAAGGCTTAGTCAATAAGTTTGATCAACATGAAGAATGTCATGGATCTTGTTCAACATCAAGAAGAACCTAGTAGTTTGAAAGGTGAGGAGAAGCTTGTGATAGCATCACCTCCCTCAAAGAAGACTAAGAACAAGAAGTTCAATAAATCTCCTAAGAACAATCTTCCCAAAGCTAAAGATAAAAGGAAAGTCAAGGTATCTTTACATAGTCTTACTACTTCTTCAAATCCACAAGGTACAATCTCATCTTTCATTCCTGTTTGCCCTTTTTGAAATACCATTGGTCACATTAAACCAAGGTGTTATAAGTACATTGAATTTCACAAAATAGGATATGCATCTAGAGATAATGAGATTGAACTTAAATTGAAGCATGATAAGGCTTTTGCTGTTGATGAGCATGATGTTTGTTAAATGTATGTTAGAAAGAATTGGATGAAGAAGTGTGACAGTTATGATAATCTTGACAAGGCATGAGTTGCTTGTAATGTTGAGAAGATGTGTATTAATGATATTCTTATGAATCAAATTGTTGAAAATCTCCACTCTAGGTTCAACATTAAAGCCAATAATGATGATGAATTTTGCGTTAGTGCACCAAGAACAAATAGGACAAGGGTGAATGCTCTTACCATTAATGTAAGGTGCAAATGTGAGTTTGCTTTATGATTAGTGTCAATCTGTTAAGATATTGATCTAGCTAGCTTGTTTTCTTTGTAACTTGACATGAACTTAGTTATCCCATATTTTGCTACGGTAGTCGAAATCCACTGATTTATTTTAAAGAAGTTCAGTTTTTAAATCTATTTGGTGTTAATGTTAGTTATGACATTTATAGAAAGTTATTTTTTTTAGTTGAATTGCTTAGTTTTTAAAAAACTCTTGGGATGAAACATCAACAATTTGTTATCATGAAGATAAACAAGCCAAGAGAGCTCATAAAAATGGAAAAGACTTTGCATTTGATGAAAAATGCCTGCTAAGGTATCTCTATATCCTAACGATTGTATTTTTTTTTTCATCTCTCAACTCAATATTTGCACTACATCATGAAGCATGTCATATTAGAGAACTAAATATAGTTTTCATATGGTTATTATTAACATTTTCTTGCTAAATGTTATATGGTGATGTCATTCACAAAGATCTTGAACATGATATGTGAGTTGTTTTGTTTGAATTTTGAGTGGCATACTTTTAAAAATATGAATTTCATACTGTTTGAAAGCTACACTCTTGAGAAGTAACGATCTTATGTAAATCTCTTATAGATCATGTGCTTGTAAGCCATAAATCATGGGTTTCAAAAATGCACTTTGCTTCTCTTGTATGTTTTGTTGAAGTAAGGTGAGTTTGTATATATGTAAGTTATGGATAGACATTGAAGTCATATTACGAGTACATTTAATATCACTTAAGGTTAGTATCCTTTTTACTTCGGCTACTACATAGAACTCGACGAGCACCTTCATGAAAAGGGCTACACATTTTGGGTGTGAAGCAGCCTAATATAGGACAGGGCTAAACCAATATGATGAGTGAAAGCCGTCATGAAATGTACATGTTTATGTCAGAAAAATCAAAGAAGTGTTTTAAATGAAAAGAATTAACAAAAGGAAAAATTCTTTGATTCAAGCCTATTAAAAAAACGGGCTTAAAAGGAGTATATTTGAAAATCATGTATGCTCGGATTAAAAATAGAAATGGGATGACAATTCACATGCACACGCACGCTCATATGTTGAAATCTATTCTCTTTAAAGCAAAATATCCATATGATAATCTGTTTGAACTTTTATGTAAAATTTTAAGATATATAGATGTTGATACGGTTTGCATGTTGATTATCAAATTACTCCTCTACATATACTTGAAGAAATATTCACACACACACACACTTTGGTTTATAAGTATTTTGATAATCTTGGTGCATCTCTCTTAGTTTGTGTAGCTTATTTGTTGTATTTCTTTTCAAATTGCTTGAATATGTGATTGTGTGAGTATCATTCAGAATAATATCCTATCTTGATCCTAGATAGAACATTTATTAAGGGGGGGCATAGTATGCTAGACTTTGTTCTCTTATATGATATGTTCACATGCTTTAATTGATATATTTGTTGGCATTTGATTTTCCAAAACATTGAATCCTTCATTGCATAAGTACTTACCTTATATTCCTTTGATATGCCTTAAGATTCTTAGTTTCATTATATGCCTTTGTATATATGTATACTAATTTGCTTTGATGTTTTTCCACTCATTTCTTGATTTTGTGTTTTAGTGATCATCACTAAGCTACAGGAAGAAATAAAGTATCTGAGGCTATACCTTCTCCTAAACCCATAGATAAACACAAATTTATTTCTTCAACCTCTAAAAAATTAAAAACCAAAAGGTTGATATCTCTAGGTGTTATGGGTACTAAGAAACTCATACACGATAGGGGTGTAGATTTATGTGAAGGTTCCTACATTCATCATGTTGTTTTTGAGAGGCAATGGGATAAATGGTTAAATACTTTTGAGGTTTTCAATGAGAGCTTATTTATAGAATTCTACCTTGAGTATAAGGAAAGTACAACCTTTGAAAATGCCTTGATGAGTGTGAGAGGTAGAACCTTTTGAGTTTTCCAGAATAGTATGAACAAATTCCTTGGACTTTCAAATAAGATTGAGTCTAAATTTCTTGATGTGGAAAATATATAACATTTGGACTTGATGAGGAGTACTCATTGTGATGATGTTAGTTTTCAGTGGGGAAAGAGGTCTTATATAAGTCTAAGTTATTTGACCAAGGTAAGTGCCTTTTGGCATCTATTTGTTTGTGCCAATCGTTTTGGATCTATAAATGCTTTCGAGCTTAACTAGGAAAAGATCAAGATTGCGTATGCCTTGGTGACTAACAAGTCCTTAAACCTTGGTGATCTTTTGATTGAGCATATTGATAGTGTAGCATGTTCGACTTGATTGGACAAAAAGCTAGCATTTCAAGGGTTTATTTAACATTTTTGTATGGTGCATGGGGTTCCTAGGTTAGATGATGATTTACTTTTGCTTCCCTTGAAGAAATTTTATGCAAACCGGATATCTTATATGTCTTACAAGAAAAAAGGGAATGGTAAATGACACTTGTAGGATCAAGCAGGACTTATGACAAAGACTGAAGAGCTAAATGCAAAGGTGAAGCAACAAAAGCAAAGGATTAATAGCTTAGAGGAAAGACTTTCTTCAAGCAACACAACCATCAAGCAATATAAGAGATCAACCAAATGAAGAACTTTCTTTGTTTGCACTAGTGGCTAGCAAAGATTGCATGATCTTAAGATATCACTTTATTTTCATACCTTTTGGCTTCATTTCAAGTCAAAAGGGCTAGAATTATATGATATCTCCTAGCTCATCTGGTCTACATCTTTGGCGTTTGTTGTTTTTTTTCTTCATTTTAATTGGTATCTTGAATTTATAGGCTTGTAATATTCTTTTTAAACTTGATTAGATTGTTTTTGTTGCATGTTTTCAGGAGGAGTATACATGTATCCTCTTGGATTTTATTGTTTTATCTTAATCAAGTGTATATTTTGCCATATATTTTTTCTTAAATATGCATCGATTTTCAAGTTGTTTTTAGGTGATATCAACAGATGATCAAATGAAGAAGTTCAAGACTTGTTGAAGATTAGTCTAGGATGTACAAACTCATTAAAATGTGAGAGTGTTTTTGACCATCCTTCTTTTTGTTTGTTTCAGTTTTTGTATATGTGTTTTGACATCGAATTTGACAAAGGGGAAGATTGTTAGGTTCTTGAGTCTTATTAACATAATTCCATATCATAACAAAATTTCCTTTGTACTGATTAGTTGTCTAGATCTCACGGTTCATCAAACTTTAATTAAGATTGAACAACATATCAATCAAAGTTGTAGTCTTCAAGAGGAACATGCTCCATCGCTTGATAGGAAGAGTATAATAATGTATTTGACAAATCTTTTCATATTAATAAAGTGTTTTCTAGTTTAACAAATCTTATAGCATTTATACTTTAATAATTATAATTGTCAAAATTAAATAATCATAAGATCAAACGACTATGAGAAAAGAAGAATTGTTCATACATCTAGATATGTATGAGGTAGACACAATTCTTTAGTTAGTCTTGAATAATATTCACAACTTAAGATAAAAGGTTAGGTGCTTTTATCTCGTCAAAGTTGTAGATTCTTTTGCTAGTATTTGAGTGGGATCAAATGTGTTATGATGAGTCTAAAATAATCAAAGTGTGGTGTTATTGGGAAAAAGAATCTGGTGCACTGGGTGCATTGAATATGATCAAAACGAAATACTTTGTCTAGAACCGTCAATGGATAAAAGTTTTTATTTGAAGACAATCGGAGAGTCTATCTCAGTCCTGAGATAAATGATGGACTTTTGGTTGCAAGTGTTATCATTTGAGTTATCAATGAGTACGATTATATAGAATAGTCTATCCTCGATAGTTTGGTGGTGTTCATTTGTTAATCAATAGAGGACTTCATTTATAGATATGAACATCGTGGTACCATTTATTGAATGAGAGTAGAATACCATCATATGGACGTTTTGAGGTATTAGATATTAAATCTTAACGTTAAGTTTTCAATAGTGTCTATTGAAACCTAGTTTTTAGACAACTCAAAATATCCAAGTTCAAAATGTGGTCATATGAGTAAATATGGTAACTTGGAGAACTATAGGCGATCTATGAGCTCTTGGCAATTACTGGTATTCTTCACGTGGATACACTTTCTCCAATAAGGTTGTCTAGCGTATGAATGAGTAAACATCAACTTATTCTATCTTTATTTAAGAGTTCAATTTTAGTTCTTTGGTGGAATGAACTAAAATGAAATAGATCGAACCTAAATGAATCATGTGTTGATTGTGATTGGGTTGTGTCTATTGGAGCTTAAATCTAGATAGCCCGCCAAGATCCCCAATCCACACGAACTTGCATGGATCACTTGATATATTATACTTGACAAATTTAGGGGTCCATCTAGAATTGTATTGAGGCATGTAGACTTGTTATTTTTTGTAAGAATAGGTTTAGTTCACATGTGGACTTTTTATTAAGGTCCAATGGATTTTATAAAATAAGAAAAATAATATATAGCCCATATATATGTGTTGGGCGGCAAGGCTATTTAGAATAGCTTAATGATATTATTTTAATTTTATTATTTAATTAAATGAAAATTAACTAATTTGGTGATTAATTAATTATTTAATTAAAAGTCAAAATCTTTTTCCTAGTAGGAGATGGTCTCCTAAAATTATACTATTGTTGGTAGTATAATTAATGTTAAAGACTATATTTGATAAGGTGATAAATAAAAGGAATTATTTATCTAATCAAATTAGGAAGTCTTTAATATGGTTACAAATACACTATTGAGTTGGATTAGGAGTCTTGGTGTATGATAGACTTCCTTTTTGAAAAGGATTATAACCACCAAGTAAATCTATCTAAGGAAAAGATTCTTAACTACCAGGTAAATCCTTCTTAGGAAAAGAATTAAGTCTCCTAATTGATTTCTATGAAGAATTCGGCCAGCTATATGTATATATAAGAGGATAAGAATTCCTTTTAGAAAAAAATTCTTAACTACCAAATAATTCCACCTGAGGAAAGGATTCTTGCCAACCAAGTAAATCCTTCTTAGGAAAAGATTTGTGATCCTATATATACCCCCTTGTGAATTTTGGCCAGCCCTATGATTTTAGAGTAAAATTGATGGCCAACATAAGTATTTTCTAAAAGAGAATTTTGCTTGGCAAGAGAGAATTTTGAGAGAGAAAAATTTAGTATTTTACTCTAGACAAAATTCAATCAACTAAAAGATATAGGGTGTATAATTCGGGCAAGGGGAAAAGAGAAAAAGAGAAAGTTTTTTTTTTTTTGATAGTGCACCAGTATCCTTCACATCAAAAGGGATTTGTGTACAAAATCAAATCGGGTTCGCGCGAGTTTCAATCAAGTAGATTGATAATTCACAAGTGACCGAACATTCTTGGATTTTTTCTCTTGGAGGATATTTGTAACTAACAAAGAAAAAATTTTGTTTGTCTCCATCCTTAGGTACACAATTTAAAGAAAGGGAGCTCACACTCCTAGGTGATTCACGTTCGTGATTGGATTGGAAGATCTTGTGGAATTACTTCGATGATTGTTCAATCGTCATGAGAAAATGGTACAACAATTTTTATATACATAAATTAATCTAGGCTTAAGGTTCTTGTTATTAAATTGGAAATTTTTTATTTATATGCAAACCCTAAATTTCTTAAATTTTCTCACGCTTCCGTTGAGCGGGTTTTATTTTCCCTACATAATAAAGGTATAATAAGACCTTATTCCTCTTACAAGGCTTAGGTGCACACACACACTGCATCCATCTATGTTCCTGTATCATTGTGCCAAATTTGTCTAACATAATTACACACTTATTAAAGTATGCACAAGGGTTAGATTTAATTTGACAACTTTTGTGAAATTCTATGTTCTAGGACTATATCTAGGATATGGCATACTTGTGTGTTGTTGCATTTATTTGTTTATGTTTTTATGATATCGAACTTGAATATGTTCTCATATAATTCCTTGTTGAGTTTCGATCATTTTGGTTACTCATTCATTAAGTTTTAAGTTTATAGTAGGAGGTTACGAAACTTTCCGTGTCTTTATCGTACATAGTTTTCGTACTTGTGTATCAAGTTGAATTCCATATTTTTTGCAAGTGTAAAGTCCTCACTTATTGATTGACTTATTTCGTGAACAAGTCACATTTTAGGGTGTTATGTAAGGGTAGCTTAGGCTTTCAAGACCTCAAGAGAAGAAGCACCAAAGGTAAAATTCTTGCGCTTACTTCCTTTGAAGAGATAGTTGCACACACTCACAAATTCATGCATAACATTTATTCATATATGTTGTGTTTATACTTGTGGGCATTTTGGTTTAAATGACTCTTGTTGATATATTTGCATCTTGTAATTAGAGTTTTATGTCATGTTAGGCCTTAGTATATGATGCATCTTCATCACTCTTGGACTTGTTGAAAATGTGTGTTTGAGTGTTGAAAAAGTGGGCAGTACACTGGTAGTGCGCTACTCGACTAGTGCAGCCTCACCAGCGTAACATTCCAGTGGATCGCAGCTTGTCATGCGCTACTGAGTTGTGCCATTGCACCCGCGCAATGTTGAAAAAGTGGGCAGTGCGCTACTCGACTAGCGTATCCTCACCAGCGCAACATTCCAGTGGTTTGTGGCATGTAATGCGCCACTTAGCTGTGCCACTCGTCCAACGCCTATTGAAAATATTAGGCTGTGCGGTGGTTATGCGCTACTCGACCAGCGTACCTCACCAGTGCACATAGCGAAAGCTGGAACATTTTTTCCAAAACGACCTCACTTTGGTTGAAACACACACACACATACACACACATATATATATATATAACTCTTTATGTTCAGGTCGAAAATAAGTTCATAACATCATATATTTTCCTTAGAACACATTTCAAAAGGAAAACTCTTCCAAGAACTCATCTTTAAACACTCAAAGCATTCCCATGTGCATAAAAACTTCATCTTGCATCATCTAAAGTCATTTAGAGTGCATCTATGGATAGTTTTGCTTCATCACATCTTGTTTGGTAAGTTCTTCACTATCTTCTTACATGTTAAATGTTTTGCTTGCCAAGCCATCTCTTTAATTACTTGTATGCTCTTAAAACATATTCTAGATACAAATTAGAGATTGCTGTGATGACATGATTGAGTGTTGTATTGTGATAGCTTCATAGGATTGTTTGATCTATGTTTAGCTAAGCTTTTTGAACATGTCATTTAGCTCTTGTTATCTAGGATTGCATTAATTGTCATCTCATTATCCTAGATAAGCATATAAGGTTTCCTGGCCTTGTTTGTTCTTTGAATATCATCATATATTCACATAGGGCATTTTATTTCTTCATTGAGAAGTAAGACTTGTGTTGCTTCCGGGAGTAGGTATCTTAAATCGCAAGCAAGATGGACTAGGTTCACTTATACCGGGATTAGGTAGTAGTGGTGGATTTTAAACCGGGATTAGGTTGTAATTCCTTTGCCATTAGTTGATTCGAGGTTCGAGTGTAACACATATATCAGCTCGTGGTTTTTTCCATTTGGAGAGTTTCCAACTAAATCTCAAGTGTCTTTACTATTTCTGCACTTTTTACACTTGTGATAATTTTGTAACTAGCTAGGGGCATTTTCGTCAACTAGACCTTTAACAAAATTTAGGTGAAATTGTAAAATCTATTCACCCCCCCTCTAGATTAATATTATACACACAATAATATTTGTTTCAATTGGTATCAGAGGAGGTTTCTAGAAATACATAGGTGATCCTTGCTCATTTTGCATTCTCACCAGATTGAATTATGCATCTTGGAAAGGCAAGAAGAAGTCGTATATTTGCCAAATTCATGACAGGGCATGGATGGCGGTTGAAGATGGCTACACTCCACCCATGGTGACTCCTACAGATAGAGGAGATGATGTACTCAAACCAAAGGCATAGTGGAACGCACAAGAGTTTGAGGCATCAAACTGGAATAGAAAGGCAATGCATGCCATCCTATGTGTAATGGATGAGAACCAGTATAAGTTGGTTCAAAATACTAGAATAGCTAAGGAGGCATGGGATATCCTAGAAGTTGTACATGAGGGAACCAATGTGGTTAAGGAATCAAAGCTTCAAGTTCTCCAAACTCAATTTGAATTGCTCAAGATGGATGAGAACGAGTGCTTTAATGACTTTGAAGTGAGATTGATGGATATTGTGAACCAAAGTCATCAACTTGGTGATCCTTATTCAGATAGGAAGATCAAGCAGAATATTATGAGATCTCTACCCGATAGATTTGAGTCTAAGGTAACGGCTTTAGAAGAGAATAATGGTTACAAGGATATGAAGCCAAGTGAAGTGATTGCTTTGAAAGCCTCCAAAGTTGAGAAGGAGGAGAGTGATGACTCAGATGAAGAAATGGCCTTGCTAATGAGGAAGTTCAAGAAATTCTACAAGTTTGAGAGGAAAGGTTTCGGATCCAATGGTCAAGACTTAAAGAAAAAGGTTCCCTTCAAAAAGATTGAGCCTAGGTAAGAAAAGACCGAGAAGAAAGGAGTCCAATGCTATGAATGTGGTGGGATAGGTCACTTTACCCCTGAATGTGCAAATCACAGGGTCAAGAAAAGGGGAAAAGTGATGGCTGCCACATGGAGTGAAAGTGATAACTCCAATGAAGGAGATGAGTCTTCGGATGATGGAGAACTCATGGCTAAATTTATAGCTTTTACTTCCTCTCATAGAAGCAAAGATGCTAGTGAAGAAGAAAATGAGAGTCAAGAGGAAAACTACTCAAGTGATGATGGATCTTCATCATAATCCACAAATGGAAATGTTGAAAGGATGGATCTCAAATACTATATGACTAGGTTTGAGAGTTCAAGGTTAAAGAACAAGAATGAAATTAAGAGATTAAAAGAAGAAAACCTAGACCACTCAACTCAAGTTGACCAAATAAATGAAGAGTTGGTGAGATCTAAGAGGAGTGAAGAAGGGTTGAAGAAAGAGCTTGAAGATGCTAGAGAGTTGTTGGCCAAGATAAACTCTAGCACAAAAAAACTTGACCACATGTTAGATGTTGGAAAGAGGCCAAGTGACAAGAAGGGCATGGGTTTGAAGATGACAAGATGTCCTCCACTCCAAGCAAGACCATTTTTATAAAAAGCATGAACTTCAATGGGTCCTCTTCTCATCAATCGCCTAGGAAGAAACTTGACCTAGAAGAATGTTCAAATAGTGCTCAAGTGAAGGTGGCACCAAGAAGCGTATCTCAAGCCCATCCTACAAGGACTCCTTAAGTTCAACCGAAAGCTCATAAAGGGAAGATACCTATAATGCAAGCTCAACCAAGGAAGCAGTCAAGTCTTGCTCAACAACAAAGAAGGAAAGCTCATCAACAACAATCAAGAAAACCATAAAGGCATGGGAAGGCTCCAATGCATCCTCAAGGATATGGTATGATTCCTAAATTTATTCTTACATGTCATTTTTTTTGTATTGATGGTAGTATTAGACCAAATTGCTTTAGATATATTAAATTGTGTAGAATTGAAAGCATGATAGAGAAGAAAAAGGCTAAAGCCATGATGCATGTCACTAGGAAAAATGGAACACCTTTGCATGATCTTAGGACACTTAGAGTCCATGTACCATTGACCACTATGAAGGAAAATTTTACACCTAGGTGGATTAGAATGGATGAACACTTTTGCCATGTTGCACAAATTGCCTTGAAAGCTCATTATTGTGATTTTTAGTATTTGGATTTTGGGTGCTCTATGCACATGACTTGAAATAAGAGTTTCTTTAAGACTCTTGTGATAGAGGAGGGAGGAAATGTCACCTTTGGTGATGGATACAAAAAGAAGGTTAAAGGAAAAGGAACCATTTCCATTCCCGGATTACCCTCTTTGTCCAATTCTTTGTATGTTGATGGTTTAAAAGCTAATTTGATAAGCATTTCACATCTTAGTGATGAAGGTCTTTCCGTCTTGTTTTGGAAAAATGATTGTTCTATCCTATTGCCAAATGGACAAACCTTGTTAAAAGGTGTGAGATCTAGCAACAATTGTTATTGTCTTGAGTCTAAAGGTGTCTTTTGCAATGTGTCTAAGGATAAACAAATTGAGTTATGGCATGAAAGACTTTGTCACATGAACTATAGGGATTTACGAATCTTAGATAAGTTCAATGTTGTGCGAGGCCTTCCCAAGTTTGGGAAAAAGGTAAATGGTGTTTGTGGACCTTGCCAACAAGGGAAGCAAACCAAAAGTACGCAAAAAAAGGGAAAGTATTTATCCACCAAGAAACCTCTAGAGCTTCTCCACATGGATCTTATGGGTCCTATGCAAACCGAGAGTTTAGGTGGAAAAAGATTCATTTTTGTGTGTGAAGATGACTTCTCTAGGTACACTTGGATTTATTTTCTTAGATAAAAATCTGAAACCTTTGACAAGTTTAAAGTCCTTTGTTCCAAAATTCAAAATGAAATGAACTCCAAGATTAAAAACATTAAAAGGATTAGGAGTGACCAGGGGAAGGAGTTTGAGAATGCCCATTTTGAAAACTACTCCAATAGTCTAGGCATTTCTCTTGAGTTTTCGGCTCCTTGGACACCTTAATAAAATGGAGTTATTGAGATGAAAAATAGGGTTCTTCAAGAAATGGCCCGTGTGATGTTGCTTAGCAACAATGTCCCTAGGAATCTTTGGGTCGAAACCATCAATACGGTGTGCTACACAGGAAATAAAGTCTTTCTAAGGCCCCACACTAGGCAAACATCATATGAGTTATGGAAAGGTAGAAAGCCAAATGTTAGCTATTTCAACTTCTTTGGTAGCAATTGCTACATTTTGAATGACCGTGAACAACTTGGCAAATTTGATGCTAAGAGTGATGAGGGTATCTTCATTGGCTATGCCTTCAATAGTAGAGCCTATAGAGTTTTCAATCTAAAAACTAGGACCGTAATGGAATCATCTAATGTTGTCAATGATGATACTAGGCTCAAATTTAATGACCATGAGGAGGAGGTAGATCTAGTTGATGACTCCCCTTTAAAGAAGGTTGTTGATATTTCTAATGTTGAAAAGACTAATCTTGATGATGACATAACACAACCGATTGATAGGATTCTTGACTCAAAAGAACCTGCTCCATGTGTTAGGAAACTTCATGACAAGGATGATGTCATTGGGGAGGTTAGTGAGGGTGTTAGGACTAGGCATCAAATGGCTAATCTAATTAGCTACACTTGCTACACCTTTCAAATAGAACCCAAGAAGGTTGATAAAGCCTTAAAGGATGAATTTTAGGTTCTTGTCATGCAAGAAGAGCTTAACCAATTTGAAATAAATGAGGTTTGGACTCTAGTTCCTAGGCCCAAGAACACCAATGTGATAGGCACCAAGTGGGTATATAGGAACCAATCCGATGAGGATGGCAACATTGTGCGAAACAAGTCTAGGCTTGTAGCACAAGGGTACTCTTAAATTGAGGGTATTGACTTTGAGGAGACATTTGCTCCCGCTGCTAGGATTGAGTCCATTAGGCTTCTTTTATCCATCTCTTGTTTGCATAAGTTCAAATTATATCAAATGGATGTTAATAGTGCCTTCCTCAATGGTTTATTGCAAGAGGAAGTGTTTGTTGAGCAACCCAAAGGGTTTGTGGATCCTCACTACCCTAATCATGTCTATCATCTCAAGAAAGCTTTATATGGGTTGAAACAAGCACCAAGGGCTTGGTATGAGCATCTCACTCAATTTCTTATAGACAATGGCAACACTAGGGGTAGTATTGACAAGACTCTATTCATAAAGAAAGACAAAGATGAGCTCTTTATAGCTCAAATCTATATTGATGATATAGTTTTTGGCTCAACTAATAACACCAAAGTCCAACAATTTGTTGATGTCATGTCTCATGAGTTTGAAATGAGTCTTGTTGGTGAGCTAAGTTACTTTCTAGGTTTAAAAATTAAGCAAATGGATGATGGGATTTTCATATCTCAAGCTAAGTATGCCAAAAACCTAGTGAAGAAATTTAGCCTTGAAAGTGCTAAACATTGTGATACACCCATGAGTACCACTTTGAAGCTAAGCAAGGATGCTAGTGGTAAAAGTGTGGACCAAACTTTGTATCGTGGCATGATTGGTAGCTTCCGCTATTTGGCCGCAAGTAGGCCCGATATCTCTTTTAGTGTGGGTGTGTGTGCTAGGTACCAATTGGACCCTAAGGAGTCCCATCTTACTTCCATTAAGAGAATCATTCGTTATGTGAATGGGACATCTAACTATGGAATTTGGTACTCTTTTGACACTAATGCTAGTCTTATAGGCTTTAGTGATGCAGATTGGGCAGGAAATTGTGATGATAGGAAAAGCACATCGGGTTGCTTTTTCCTTGGGAACAACCTTGTCTCTTGGTTTTGCAAGAAGCAAAATTTGATTTCTTTGTCCACGGCTAAGGCCGAATACATAGCTGCTGAGAGTGGATTCACAGAACTCCTTTGGATGAAGCAAATGCTAGTCGACTATGGATTCAATCAAGGTACTCTTACTCTCTTTTGAGATAACATGAGTGCAATTAATATTTCAAAAAATCCGGTTTAGCATTCTCGAACTAAGCATATTGACATCCGTCATCATTTCACTAGAGAACTAGTTGAGAGCAAATGCATAGTGCTTGAGCATGTAGGTACTAATGATCAACTAGTAAATCTATTTACTAAACCCTTAGATACTACTCGATTCAAAACTCTTAGTAGATCTATTGGGATTTGTTTAATGGAGTGATGAGTTGTGGTCTTTGACCACATAAAAAGAACTCAAGCAAAGAGAGCTATTGTATACTTGTTGCATCCAAATTTTTTGAAAATGTTTATGCTCCTTTATTGATTGCTTGAGTAGCTTGGTTGCAGTTATAGTATAGTATATTATATTTTCTTCAATAAGTGTGAACTTTGAGTTAATTACAATCTATGTCATATTTATGTTCAAACCTGCATTTTTGGACTAGGAGATCTACATAGAAAGTACATATTGAATGACCTATAATTATATCCATGATATGATGATTCTTTAATTACATGCTAATGAAAAATGATAAAGCATGAATTGATGATTGCAATAGTTGAATGCAAAATATTGTGTGAAAAAAGCTAGTGAGACTAAAATGTTACATCAATGTCTCTCTTTCTTTATTAGTTAAACATGGCTACTATCATACGGGTTTCCTACCCAAAAAAATCAAATAGGGTGTAAAGTTGCTCATGCCATGTTTCGCTTATAAAGATGGATATAGTGTCATTAAAATTTGATATTTATGAAAACTCTATATCCTTGCTTCTCTCATGACAAATGGTGAAATTGGTTTGAATTATATTGGAAACCTTTGTCATTTGATTTGCCAAATACCATTGTTTTTGGACTTGAATGCAACATGTCTTGTATGCCAAGCATTTTTGATTCACACATTTTCTTCAAATAAATCTCCTTGTTTCTCTCCTATTAATTGAGTTGCATAAATGTGGCTTATATAATTATGCAATTATCTTGTATGCTCCTTTCTTTCTTTGTCTTGAGTGACCCTGTCGGAGACTTCTCATTTTGCCTATATCAAGACAAAAAGGGGGAGTAGCATTTGACCTAGCATCGTGGTGTTAGGAGAGTAGCATGTGTTGGCTTTATGGGGAGTAGTACTTGTTTTTTAGGAGATTACATTTAGGGGGAGTAACCCTTTAAGAGAGAGCAGTGCATGATGAGGTGAATTACTCATATTCTTAAATACAAATGCTTTTGTTTTCTATCCAGTTGATCATCTCACATGCACTTGGTTTGGAAAGTTTACTTGTTGTTTGTTTTGTGTGTAGGGTTGATGATTCTATAAGAGATTGAAGATTTGAATTTTTTTTATGTATATTTATTTGTAATGTAGAATATCTTCCCGGTGTTTTTTTTTTTGTGAGGATAATTGTGAGTGGTGGTTTTGTCACGAAATAGCCAAAGGGGGAGATTGTAAAGTCCTCATTTATTGACTGGCTTATTTCGTGAACAAATCACATTTTTGGGGTGTTATGTAAGGGTAGCTTAGGCGTTCAAGACCTCAAGAGGAGAAGCATCGAAGGTAAAATTGTTGTGCTTACTTGCTTTGAAATGATAGTTGCACACACTCACAAATTCATGCATAACTTTTATTCATATATGTTGTGTGTTTATACTTGTGTGCATTTTGGTTTAAATGACTCTTGTTGATATATTTGCATCTTGTAATTAAAGTTTTATGTCATGATAGGCATTAGTATAGGATGCATTTTCATCACTCTTGGACTTGTTGAAAATGTTTGTTTGAGTGTTGAAAAGTTGGCAGTGCGCTAGTGGTGCGCTACTCGACTAGCGCAGTCTCACCAGCCCAACATTCCAGTGGATCGCCGATGTCATGCACCACTTAGTTGTGCCACTGCACCCGCGCAATGTTGAAAAAGTGGGCAGTGCGCTACTCGACTAGCGCAGCCTCACTAATGCAACATTCCAGTGGATTGTCGCATGTAATGCGCCACTGAGCTGCGCCACTCGTCCAGGGCCTATTGAAAATATTAGGTTGTGCGGTGGTAGTGCGCTTCTCGACCAGTTCACCTCACTGGCGCACATAGAGGAAGCTGGAACATTTTTTCCAAAACGACCTCACTTTGGTTGAAACACACACACACACACATATATATATATATATATAACTCTTTATGTTCAGGTCGAAAATGAGTTTAGAACATCATTTATTTTCCTTAGAACACATTTCAAAAGGAAAACTCTTCCAAGAACTCATCTTTAAACACTCAAAGCATTCCCATGTGCATAAAAACTTCATCTTGCATCATCTAAAGTCATTTAGAGTGCATAAATGGATAGTTTTGCTTCATCACATCTTTTTTGGTAAGTTATTCACTATCTTCTCACAAGTTAAGTGTTTTTCTTGCCAAGCCATCTCTTTAATTACTTGTATGCTCTTAGAACATATTCTAGATACAAATTAGAGATTGTTGTGATGACATGATTGAGTGTTGTATTGTGATAGCTTCATAGGATTGTTTGATCTATGTTTAGCTAAGCTTTTTGAACATGTCATTTAGCTCTTGATATCTAGGATTGCATTAATTGTCATCTCATTATCCTAGATAAGCATATAAGGTTTCCTAGCCTTGTTTGTTCTTTGAATATCATCATTTATTTACATAGGGCATTTTATCTCTTCATTGAGAAGTAAGACTTGTGTTGTTTCCGGGAGTAGGTAGCTTAAATCGCAAGCAAGATGGACTAGGTTCACTTATACCAGGATTAGGTTGTGGTGGTGGATTTTAAACCGGGATTAGGTTATAATTCCTTTGCCATTAGTCGATTTGAAGTTCGAGTGTGGCGCACATATCCGCCCGTGGTTTTTCCCATTTGGAGGGTTTCCAAGTAAATCTCAAGTGTCTTTACTATTTCTGCACTTTTTACACTTGTGATATTTTTGTAACTAGCTATGGGCATTTTCGTCCACTTGACCTTTAACAAAAATTGGGTAAAATTGTTTAAAATCTATTCACCCCCCCCCCCCTCTAGATTAATATTATACACACCATAATATTTGTTTCAAAAAGATGCGCGAGGGGAGACGCAATGGTCAAAAGAGGGCCATTCACCTCCCCTAGTGGAGTCGTGAGGCCTCTATGGGAACAGATGCCTTCTGCCCCCCGAGGGGAGACGGAGTGGTCAAAAGAGGGCCATTTCACCTCCCCTAGTAGAGGCGCGTGACCTCCACGAGAAGATATGCCTTCTGCCTCCATGGAATCCACGTGCCTCCATGAGAAGCAAAGGTGGCACATTTTGATTGTCCTTCAATTTTTGTCTTGTTTCCCTCCTTTAAATATCACATTTCCATCTATTTTTATTCTAAGAAGAAAATTCCAAGAAGAAAAACTTGAAAAACAAGTTGTGCATAATTTCTCTCCAACTTTCTCATTTTCAAACACCAAAACTTTCTTGTTTGAACTCCGATTCAAGTGATTCGTGTTGGAGATTCATTGTTTATCAATTCTATATCATTTCCAAATAGGTTTGAGGTCTTTTGATCGCAATTTCTGTTGGATCTACACAAAAGTCCGAAGCTACAAGTTTTTCTTGAGGTATTGATTAATCTCTAGAGTTATGTTCTTCAAAGTCTTCAATTACCTTGGGTTTTCTTCTACTATATAAGTATATTTGATGTGTATACTTTTGTTAGAGTTTTAGAACCATTAGAAGCTAGTTTGGACTTCATTAGAAAAATTTAAGTTAAGTTAGGTTTACTTAAAACCTATGTTTTCACATTCTTGTGATTTGTATTGTGCTAGCATTCTAAATAGGATTATTTGTGCTTCAATTGATTTATTTTAATGATTGATAGTCTCTACTTGTGCTAGGTCTTTTTAATTGATCAAATTTAGGATTAACACAATTTCTTGTATATTTAGAGCATATTAGGCTTCTGTTGAATACTTTATGAATATATGCTCTAAATAATTACTAGAAGACTTTATTGATAAGATCTTTTGATTCTAGAATTTTATGTTTTTGTACTAAAGACTTGAAAGTATGCTTCATGAATATGTATTATGTTTCAAGCTTTAGTGACATGAATGAAATCCAGGTCTTAATACATGTATTTGGTGTTTTGCATGTTCTAGATTGTTTTTCATGTTTTAAGAGCTAGGTTACATTTTTTTTTATATATCCACGTCTATGCTAAGTTCTTCATGAAGTCTATTGATCCATGCATTTCATATGTTAATGCATCATTTGTATGATTGCATTATTTTAGGATTAAACAAAAAAAAAACTATAATATTTTATATTGGTTGCTCATTGCTTAATTCTAGTTTCCATAGAATATGTTGATCATCATGTTCTATGTTGCATGCTTGTTTACGTTTTGCATTCAGGATCAAAATCCTTTTAAAAGGCATGAAGTCTTGGCTAGAGTTGTGAGAACTTGGATAGCCAGAAAGTATTGGTTAGAGTTGTGAGAACTCGGATAACCAAGCGAAAAAGTCTTAGCAAGGATTGTGAGAATCCGGGTAGCTATGCAAGAATTCTTGACTAGGATCATGAGGATCCGGATAGTTATGCATGGAATATTCCTAGAGATGTGAGATCTTGGATAGGAAGTTGCTTCCTAGAGGTGTGATAGTCATATCTTGGATAGGGAGTAGGTAAAGTGATTCACTATTTCCTTTTTCGGAGCTTTTACCATGTAAAAATAACATGTCAAGTGTCGCTATCTCTATTTCTCTATATTTGTATATGTGTTTGTATGAATCTGGTTTGTATTACTTCTTTTAGATATCTTTGAATAACAGGATTTCTAAAAGTGTGATATGCTAATGACTTATTTGATCATAGTTGCATATATCTTTATTCCTGTAAATTAAATCTTAACTATTGTTACTTCACGTGCAAGACATTGACTTTTGACCAATCAAGATTATTTGGGAATGCTTGTCAATATTTTATATGTGCTTTACTTACCTAATGTTTTATGATTACGACTATCTAGGGGGACAATCATTGGTTTGTTTTTGAGGGATTGAAAATGGTGCAAAAACCTATTCACCCCCCCTATGTTGGATTTATGCCATTTAACCATGACTGTATAAATTTCAAAATGTACTTATGCAATCACTGAACACAATTGCAAGAAGACTAAGGCATGCATGAGAAATGTGTGTGTGCAACTAATCCCCTCAAAAAGGGTTAAGCACATGTGATATAAGCATCAATGATTAAATCAAACAAACCTAGATATCATGTTACTATATGAAATACATATAACTAAGCTATATTAACTAATGCAGACCTAAAAACAATAGTTATCACAATACAAATCCCAAGAATCAAAATAAAAATCTCCACTTGCAAATAAAAAACTAATATTGATGCAAACAATTCATAAATTAGATTTCTTGTTAAGCAAGAACACTACAATGAATGAAGATGGTATTCTAGTTACAAAATCATGTGTGTTGATGAAGACCCATGCAATAACACAGCCTAGAAGATGGTAGATGATGTTTGGTTCATGAATGAATTATGTGTATTTGAGTTTTGGTAAAGAAAGATCAAATCTTGGTAGCTTTTCTTTGAAGGCACTCTAAGAGACTCTAATATTTGTAATTTATAGCTCATTGTTGGACAATAGAAATATATGGTTTATATATATGATGCCCTAGACGAAATGATGTCGTTTTGCTAAAAACACTTCAAAAACCATGTCAGACCGTGGTATGGGTAGTGTAAGCCTTAGATTCACGTAGTGGAAGATATTTTATAACTTTTTAAAATATAATTTAAGAGACTTTTAATACCATATACAATATATAAGAATAAACAAAAGGTAGGATTCTAAATCATACCTACAGACTAACTACTTTGTTCTTTAACTTTTTAATGTTGCTTTACGAATTGTACTGCTGGATCTTTCTCGCTATCTCTCAGGTTCTAGTAACTGCATGTGGACACATCACCGGCTTCAGGAGGTGATACGGAGGTAGTAGAAACAACACAAGGAAAAACAACTCGTGTTTTTCAATTGGCAGAATTCGGCCACACCCAAGAAAAGCTAGAAGAAAAACTTATATATATATATATTATTATTTTTTTTCTTGGCTGCCCACATTTTGTATTTCTTCTTTTGTTGTGAGTTGTATCTCAATCATGTTGATTGAGAGTGTTTTCGAGAATGAAAATAAATCTTATATATATTTTCAAATATCAAATATTCAAAAAATATAATATCTATGTCCTGTTTTTAAATATTTTTTAAATATAAAAATATTTAAAAAATATTTAAAAACAGTATCTCATATCATGATAGGGTTACAAGTGACCTAAATTAATTAGGATTCTAACTCTCATTTAATTAAGTGTTGTCACTGTGACTTGAATCCATGACCTGCTAATTAATAAATAATCAACTTTATTTTATATCTTTGCTTTGGTCTTGGTTCGAACCCTTGACCTCTATAAAATAAATATTTCAATTAATAATTCGTAATTATTAATATAATTAAATAATCACATTATTTAATTAATTGTCTAAATAAATTCTTGTTACTTTGGTAACATAATTAATTGTACTATCCAATTAATTAACCATGATCCTTTTTACCATAAACATTATGGGCAAGTAAGGGGACATAATGAACCCACAGTCTTGAGCTGCAATATTCATTTGAAAAAATAATTAAACTCTTTAATTAATATTTCATAATTATTTACCTCAGAGTTAATCAACTAAAAAACCCGAGGCTGTACTCTTGTAACTGTAGATGTTTTTATACAAACCAAAATTCAGTGTCTATTGAAATAGCTATTATATATGGTATGATCCACTTTAGGTAGTTTATAATTAGAGTTGGGTCATAAAGTCCATTATACCCCTATAGTTATGTCTTTCTCCATTAAGTACCATTGATTCTCTGACGAACAATTATATCCATCATTCCTTAATGAAAAAAGAAGAGTGCCCTTAATTGTTTAAGCTTCGAATCAACTCTTAAGGGAACTACTTCTTTACTTCTCGCAAGGAGTTTATTTTACTATTGTGTAAGGACCTTTCCAGCAACAAGCCAAACCATGATTTCTGGATACCGAGATATTGATAGGGAATGCTACTTTGATCTCACCTAAGGTAAATCAAAAACCATGATCTAACTTGAAGGAGTCAGTAACAAGATTAAGATTACCTATATACAGCCATCATTTGTCGATATATATGAATCTCCCCATGTAAAGGATATTGGTGAGAGAGGTTCATATAGATCGTTGCCCAATACTATATGATCACATAATTTAAGGTGCTTCCATTCTCATATCACCATATGAGTAGTATAGGATAAGACCACCATACATTATTGAATGGACCATAACTATAAATCTACCACAAATAAAGTACCCAACTTTGTTTGCTTTCTACGCACCCTTTAGATTGCACATCTCAAACTAAATTCCTTTGTATACGACATTCATATACTCAGTTTGAGAAAACATCAAACAATCTTACATGTTAGGCACACATGACATAAAAGTATGGGATATATAAATTCAATGAGAAGTCTGCCTCTTTTATTTACAATTTATCTATCATTTACAAAATAGAAGCGTTATGGCAAAAACCCCAACAATCTCAAACTTGCAATAAATTAGGTGACAGATATCTCATAATCCTAGACGCTTTATCTTACCTTTAAACGTTTTAGGCATTACGGTCTACGAAAATAGATCAGCATGATTGTCTTACGATGCTATTTTGGTCATGGTGACATCACCTCTTTGCACTATCTCTTTAATGAGATGATACTTCCTCTCTATACGCTTCAACCTTTTATGTTTTCTTGGTTCTTTGGAATAAGCCACATAACCACTATTATCACAATAAAGTGCGATGAGCTTATATAGATCTGGAACAACTTCTAAATAATTAAAGAACTTACGGCGCTATACAACTTCTTTAGCTGTTTCACAAGCGGCTACATATTCTGCTTCCATGGTGGAATCAACAATACATGATTGCTTGACACTCCTCCACATTATGGCTCCACCACTAAGAGTGAATGCTGACCAAAATGTGGATTTCTTAGAATTCCTGTCTAACAGAAAATTAGAATTTGTATAACCTAACGGGATCATATCCTGTCCTGCATGTACTAACATATAGTTTCTCGTTCTCCAAAGATGGTTGAGAATTGTCTTTACAACAACCCAATGATGAAATCCTAGGTTGGTTTGAAACTTGTGGGCAACTCCCACTGCGAAGCAGATGTCCGGTCTCATGCACAACAATTCATACATGAGACTACCTACTACTAATGTAGAGGGTACTTGCCTCATATCCTCAACCTCTTGAGGTGTCTTAGGAGACTGTTCATTAGACAGGTGAACTCCATTCTTGGAAGGTAAATAAACTTTCTTGGAGTTCTACATCTAGAATCGTATAGGAATCTTGTCGATATACGATGCTTGAGATAATGCCAAGAGCTTGTTCATACAAACTCTTATTAAGTGGATCCCTAAAACCTAATTTGCCTCTCTTAAATCTTTCATTTAGAATTGGCTTGCTAGCCAGCCCTTTACTTTCAATAATAAACCTACATCATTCCTTACGTGTAGGATATAGTTTACGTATAGGACTATTAAAACTATATTGTTTTCAATGATCCATTTGTAAACACTTGACTCATCAATGTTTTGCTCAAAACCATATGTTTTTATAGTATTATCAAACCTGATGTTCCAAGATCTAGATGCCTACTTAAGTCCATAAATGGACCCTTGTAACTTACAAACCTTTTGCTCATGATCGTGGGACACGAATCCCTCTGGTTGCATTATATAGATGATTTCATCAAGATTCCCATGCAGAAATACGTTCTTGACGTCAATTTACCTAATTTCAAAATCAAAATAGGCAGCTATGGATAAAAGAATCCGAATAGAACTAAACACAGCCATTGGTGATAAGGTCTCTTCATAATCGACCCCTTCTTTTAGGGTATAACCCTTTGCAACTAGCCTTGCTTTGAAAGTCTCTACCTTTCTAACTACTCCACTCTTTCTCTTGTAGATCCATATACATCCAATGGGTTTTATCCCATATAGTAAATCTACAAGTTTCCAGACAGAGTTTGGAGTACATGGACTGCCATTCCTCTTTGTCAAAATCTTCCATTGCATGTTTAAATGACAACAGATCATCCACAGTATCATTAGAGACAACAGCATGTGTCTTCCCTATACCTAAATAACGATCAGGTTATAGTAAAAACCTCTGATTATGCTTAGATGGTATCATTATCTGACTAGGAACTATCATAGGTGGAACAAAAACTCTTATTATTTGAGCACTAGTTGTACCATGATCTAAATCATTTAACACAATCTGGCTTCGAGGTTTATAATCATTCATATAGTTCTCTTCAAGAAATGTTGCATATGTCAATACAAACACTTTGTTCTCTTTAGGAGTATAGAAGTTTCCACCTCCAGCCTCCGTGGAATAACCTACAAATAAGTAGACCAAAGATTTAGGATCTAGCTTTCCAATTCTGGTCTTCAGTACATGTACTGGACACCTCTATATGCGAAAACATCGTAAACTAACTTTACAACCATTCAGTAACTCTAGGGGAGTTTAAGGAACATATTTTGATGGGACTACATTCAAAATGTAGGTCAAAATTTGTAGTGCATATCCCCAAAATGAGTTTGGTAATGAAAAGAAACTAATCATAGATCTTACCATCCCATGTTGTGAGTTAGGACACAGTCTCATGCTCAACTTAGTAGTAGTTTTCAAACTCTTGATCAAGATACTCACCTTTACGCTCCAATCATAGAGCCTTAATTGTCTTACCTAATTGGTTCTCAACTTCAGCTTAAAATTCTTTGAACTTTTTAAATATTTCCGACTTCCGTTACAGTCGGTTTTCATACCCGTCTCTAGTGTAGTCATCTATAATGGTGATATAATACTCATAACCACCCTTTGCTTTAACATTCATTGGTCTGCAAACATCTGACTATAAAACCCCTAGTGCAAACATCTGACTATAAAACCCCTAGTGGTTTTATAGCTCTAAGCATTTTTTCAGTAAAAGATCTCTTTGTTATTTTACCTTTTAAACAAGATTCATAGATAGGTAATGTGTCGACCTCTTATAGGCTTAATGGCCTAATTTTTACTAGTATATCTATCCTATCAAGGTTAATATGGCCAAATCTTAGATGCCATCAATACTTTTCATAATCAGGAGAAACTTTATGTTGTTTTGTATTAGTATTTTCAACTTTAAACATTTCATTGTTAAGTTGTGTTGTAAGTATTGATGACCTTAATACATATAAGTTGTTTTCTGTTAAACCTGGACATATATCAATTCCATTTCTAGAAACAACAACTGACTTATTATTAAAAGAAACAGAATAAAATTGTTCCAACAACTTAGCTATGGAACTTAAATTTCTGACAAATTCAGGAATAAAATAAGCATTGCTCAAAACAATAAAACAACTATTAAATTGGAGTATAACTACTTCCACTGCTCTTGCTGACATGACATCCCCTATTCTAGCTACATCCAAGAATCATTCCAATATAAAGAAAAACAAACATGGTTAATGGCTCTGAATAAATTTTCCAAGGTAAAGAATCATCTTCCACAAAGCATGATTCAATGACAAGTAAATTGTAAAAACCTCAATTTACATGATTGTCTTATTTAATGACAAACCACAATAGGGATGATTGTGTAATGGGTAGCTTCAGTCTTCTTGATGATTATCAAGGCAAGCTTACAATCATTTCCATGACTTCAAGATCAAGAACTTCAAAAGCTATATCACTTGACTTTGATTCTTGAGGAGATTAGGTGTGCACATTCACCCTATCCATGTTTTGTTCTTCTTGCATTTGTGTTGTAATTATTTATTTGTGTCCATCCTTTTCACAATCACACTTGCATATCAGTTCTAGAATTAAGTGTGGTTTTGTGTGGTAAGCTTGTGTTATGTCCACACTTGCACGATGGTGTGCATTTCTTAGCGTGTTGAGTGATAATTTGAAAAGGTCCCATTCTTCCCTTGTTTTGGTCTTTGGTCATATGGTTTTATCCATGAGTTTGGCCATTCTTGTTGTTGTCCAAATATGACCTTTGGTAACTCATTAGACCATAAATATTTCTATATTCATCCCAATATTATGTTTTGATAATTAGAGTATAAAGTAGACTTCCATACCTTTCCAACAAAAAGTTAGACAAAAAGGTTTCAATATCGTTTGTACATGTTTTGAGCCTCTTGAATTTTTAGTTGCAGAGCAGTGTAGGTTTTGTGAGATAACATTCGTGCCTGTCTTCCATAAAGTCTCCATGGAAAACACTTCAGTAGAAGAACTATTTTTTAGGTAGTGTTTGCTGGTATGCGAGGGTTTCCTACATGTGCACTGAGCTGATTTCGGAGCAAAATGGTCTTTTCTCTTGCATCTCATTTTTCCCATTATATTTACTTCATCTTCTTTTGACCTAGAACTCAAAATTTCTAGATCCTAGTGAGAGAAAACTCCAAGAAATTTTTTTTTACTCCCCAAACCTTAAAACCCGTCTTCATCTTGAATCTCTAGCATCATTTAAGGATGGGTCTTTATTAATGTCCTTACTTGGTAAGTAGAACAAACATCTTAGCTCATTTACTGTTCTAGTTACCAAGAAATGCCATTTATTGCGTAGGTTAGCAATTCTTCATATTTATTGTATATCAATTCTTCATATTTATTGTATATCAATTGAAGCTATGACATGTTTGGGCTTTGTTTATAATAGCTAGAATCTGACAATATTGCCCTTCTAGCTAAATCTTTATGCCTTACATCTAACCCTGGATATTTATGCCTTATTGACTACATTTGATGATTGCATATTTATTTCCCTTGTTATGTATTGTGACAACGTGTGTTGGTTGGACTTTATTTGACAATTAAGTTGCTGGAATCCCTTTGTATCTAATTGAGTCCTTAATTATGGGCTTGTAGGTATTGTTTGATAACTAGGTTGTTAAAATTGTAATATAAGATCTAGTTAAGCAAGTATGTTTGGTCTAGCATATTTTGTATTAAGCATTCGTTAATTGTTCACTTAGACCCTTAATTCTCTTCAGTAAGTCAAGGTCTTGCGGCTTCTAGGTGAATTTACCCAAGCAAGTGAAGTCTAGCAACCAAATGTTGGTTGGCAAGCATTGATTACCAAGATCCACTATAAAAGACCCTTTGGGTAAATTAGGAGGTGCTCACGCCATGAGTGATGGATCAAGGGATATCACTAGTGATTAAACCAAAAGTGGTGAGTGGTAGTGTCCATAATGTTAGGTTTTTAAGTCTTCTGTTGGCATAGTTCTATATCGAAATGACATTTTCCTTTGTAATGACTAGTTGTCTAGGATTGATGGTTTATCACGCTTCAAGGAAATTGGACAACATTTCAAGCAAAGTGGTGGCTACAAGAGGAACAAGCTTTATTGCATATCAAAGGTATATCTTGACCTCTTTCCTCTTGTAAGGCCTAGGCCCACACACATTGCATCCATATATGTCCCTATATTGTTGTGCACATTTGGTAAAACACATACACACACATATTACTGTATGCACATGCATTAGATTTAAATTGACACAATTTGTAAATCGCATGTTTGAGGACTTTATCTAGGAAATGGCTTACTTTTGTGTTCATGTTTTTATTCAGTTGTGTGTGTATGATACCAAACATGAATTTGTTCTTATATTATTCATTATTGATTTCTGGCAGTTTTGGTTACTCATTCATGAGTTTTCAAGTTCCGTAGTGGAAGATACGAAACTTTCTATATAACTATCGTACATGGTTTTCGTCTATGTGTGTCGAGTTGATTTTCATATATTTTGAGAAGTTTTGTGAAAAACGACTGATGATTATGTCATACAAAGAAACGGGAAAGGTTAACGATACACGTAGGCTTTTTGGAGTGAATCAAGGGTCAAGCATTGTGTCAAGCACAAGTCTTCTACCGAAATCTACCATACAATTTCAAGCCGAGCTTGTGAACATGATTGAGAAGATAGGAACAAAGGTGGTGGAAATAGGTGCTAAGGTGGTGCAACAAGAAGAAAAGATCAAAAGCCTAGAAAAAAGAATTGCCTCTAGCAATTGATCTACTACAAAACATTATGTGAGATCAACCAAACGATGACGTTCTTTGATGGCTCTTGTGGCTAGCAAGGAACTATGTTATCTTGAGGTATTATTTTTTTCTTTTCCTTTTGGCTTCATATCATTTAAAAACGAGGAGAAAAATGATCATACTAAAATCTATGCTTTCTTAATCATAGTAAGTTTTTTGTTTTGTGTATCTTTGAATTTTGATATCTTGAACCCTTGGGTTAGTAATATTCGGATGAGATATTTGTTTATGGATAGCTTGCATGTATTTAGGGGGAGACATGTATCCATTTGGACTATATTGCCATTTCATTAAATATCTTTCCATATATGTATGTTTCTCTTGTATATATATTTTGCTTCAAGATGATTTTAGGTGATGACAATAGAAGACTACATGAAAGAATTCAAGATTTGTTGAAGATTAGTCTAGATGAATTAACTCATTGTAATGTGATGTTGAGTTTTTGTGACCAATCTTCATTTTGTAAATTTTAGTATTTGTACAGGTGTTTTGACATAGAATTTGCTAAAGCGGGAGATTGTTAGGTTTTTAAGTCATGTGTTGGCATAATTCTATATCAAAACAATATTTTCTTTGTATTGACTAGTTGTCTAGGATTGACGGTCTATCATGCTTCAAGGAAATTGGACAACATTTCAAGCAAAGTGGTGGCTACAAGAGAAATAAGCTTTATTGCATATCAAAGGTATATCTAGACCTCTTTCCTCTTGCAAGGCCTAGGAACACGTACGTTGCATCCATGTGTCCTTGCATCATTGTGCACATTTGGTATAACACATAAACACATATATTATTGTATGCACATGCATTATATTTAAATTGACAAATTTTGTAAATTGCATGTTCTTGGACTATATCTAGGAAATGGCATACTTGTATCTTCACGTGTTTATTCATTTGTGTTTATGTGATATCGAACATGAAATTGTTTTTAGATTATTCCTTATTGAGTTCTGGTTGTTTCATTCACAAGTTTTCAAGTTCCATAGTGGAAGATAAGAAACTTTCTGTACATCTATCATACATGGTTTTCATTCTTATGTATCGAGTCGATTTATATATCTTTTGTGCAAGTTTTGTTGACGTCCATGTGAAGGAGGGGGTATCGGTTTGTAATCCAAAAACAGATTCAAAATCAAAGTTCAGAGGCCAGAGAATGGTCGAAGAACGTGAGGAGTACATGAGGGAAAGAGGTGTGCCTTACACCCCTTCCCCCGTGGAGGCGTGTGGCCTCAATGGAAAGGCATGTCCTCTACCTACGTGGAGGCCACGTGTCCCCACGGGATGTACAGGTGGGAATTCCTCATTAGTGGACTTGTTTCCCACTTCTCTCTTTCATTGAAATATCTTATTCCCCCCCACATTTCATTTGAAGAAGAAAATTTAAAAAATTATGCAAAAATTTTCTTTCAAGCTTTCTAATCTTCCAAACACCTTATCTCACTCATTTGAAGTCTTTTATGAGTTATTCAAGTTTGAGAATCTTTGTCTGCTGGTCCTCTATCTTACCTAAAGAGTTTGTGGTTATTTGATAAAAATTTCCGGTAGCTCTTCTGTTAAAACCAAAACTACACATTTTTGAAAGGTATTGATTTATCTCTTGAGTTTTTGTTCTTAAAGTCTTCAATTACTTTAGGTTTTCTTCTTCTATATGTGTATGTTTGATGTATACTCATTAATAAAAGTGAGGGACTCTAATGAAGCTAGTTTGAGCTAAAATACACTTGTATGTTGAGTTAGGTTTTCTTAAATCCTATGTTGTCATATGCTTGGGAGTTATATTGTGCAAGATTTCAATCTAGGGCTAATTGTTTGTTGATTTATCTTATTTTGATTATTGATAGCTTTTATATGTGCTAGATCTTCTTAATTGAGTATTTATAGGAATAGCACATTTTTTTTGTGTATTTAGAGCCTAGTAGAGCGTAATTGATTATCTTGTGAATATATGCTCTATACGATTGCTAGAGATTTATTTTGACCGTATTAATTGATTCTTGCATTGTTAGTTGTTTGAACAAAATCTTGATCTTTGGTGTGTGTTATGTGTTTTACATACTTTAGGTTATTTGTTCATATTATAAGATCAAGATAAACTTGTCTTGTGCATTTTGATGATTAAGTCTAGCTCTTCGTGAAGTGTACTTAAGCCATACATTTCATTTGTACATGCATCATTTGTATGATTGCATTGTTTTTAGATTAAAAACTATAAAATCATACTTTGTGCACTTATTGTTCATTTCTAGTTTCCATAGGATATATTGATCACATATTCTATGTAGCATGTGTTTGCATCATTTGCATTTCCTTTGGATCAGTTGTCTTGCAAAAGGTAAGAATTTTCTTGTCAAGGTGTGATGCTTTAACTTTAGCATGGAAGTCTCATTTAAAGTGTGATACTTCATATTGAGCAAAGAAGTCTTGACTAAGATTGTGAAGATCTAGATAGTCAAGCCATTAAATCTTCCTAGTGGCATGTGGATTGTTATGGTTACGGAGTTGCTCTCTAGTGGCATGTGATGTGCTATGGTTAGAGAGTAGGCAACTCTTTCTAAAGGGTAGGATAAGAGGCATATCTAAGGCGGAGTGTATCATGTGGATTGGTCACTTATGAGGATATACATTTATCATACTAGTGAAAGTTGTTTTGTTGGTGGTTGTTGTAGGAAACAACACACGGTGGAAGTGAAAAGTTTGAATGGTATATTTCAAAAAAATTCCTTTAAAAGAGTAGAACTTTACCCTTTATTAATTAGCATATAATTAAAATGTATCATACCTTTTTTAACGTGACGATTGATATTGCGTCGAATTGAAATTGTAAGATCTTCCAATCCATCACGAACGTGAAATGTCTAGGAGTGTGGGCTCCCTTTCTTAGAATTTTGTACCTGAGGATGGAAAACATAAAAACATTTTATTTTGTTAGTCATAATAACCCTCCTAGAGAAAACAAAGAATGTTTGGTCATTTGTGAATTCTCAATCTTTTAATTGAAAACTCGAAATACGATTTTGTGCACAAAGCGTTTTGATATAAAAGCTACTTGTGCACTATCGAAAACAAAATGCTCCCTTTTTCTTTTCTCTTGCCTGAATTATTACACTATGTTTCTATGAGTTGGACAGATTTTTGTTTTGAGGAAATTAAAACATTCTCCCTAAAAAACTAGGGTTGGACAAATTCTCATGATGGGAATATATCGGTGTCTGAATCCTCACACAAAAAGGAATTATGTTTTGTCGCCGAATCCTCACACAGAGGGGAATTATGTTTTGTGGCCAAATCCTCACGCAAAGAGGAATTTTTTTGTACCAAAACTCCTATCAACTTTTGAATTCAACCCTATTCCAACTCATTAGTGTATTATCCAATAACTAGTTATTGAATATTAATTAAATTGTGACTTTATCAAAATTTCATAATTTGACCAGTTGTCAATTAGAATTTTGATATATATCAAAGACTTCTTTATTTGGCTAGATAAATGAATCCTTTTATTTATCTACTTATCAAATAAAGTTACTGTTACATATCATACTACCAACAATGCTATGACACTAAGAGACATTCTCATAGTTGAAAAAAGATTTGGACTCTCAATCAAATAATTAACTAAAAAAATAAATTAATTTCCATTTAATAAAAAAATAAAACAAAACAATATAATAGGCTAATTATATTAGCCATTGCCGCCCAAACCTAAACCATGGGCTAGATATTGTTTTAACGATTTATAAATCCACTGGACTTTAATAAAAATTCGACATGTGAACCAAACTCACTCTTACTAAAAAAACAAGTCCATATGCCTTAAATTAATACATTAACAAAATATAACAGCCCATTTTACTAATATGTGTAAATTATATTTTTAATGTCTAAATGGAATGCTAATCGTACCTCATTATTGCCACCCAAGGATTCCCACATCCATGGCTACCCATTCCAAGTATTTAAAAAGATGTCGCGTGTCTTGTTCACGCATGACCGCACCTCTCTAAAACTTTTGGGCTCTGAAATCCAAAAACAGTTCTAGATGGACCCAGAAATTACTTCGGTAGACTATATCATGTGATTTATGCAAGTTTGTGCGGATTGGAGATCTTGGCGGGCTATCTAAATTTAAGCTTCAATACATATAACCTAATGAAATAAAAAAATTATTCACTTCGGTTCGATCTATTAATTTTAGCTCATTCCACTAAAGAACAAAAATTGAACTCTTAAGTAAAGATAAAATAAGTTAATGTTCCTAATTTATACCCTAAACAACCTTATTGGAGATAGTGTATCCTCGTAAAAAGTACCAGTTATCGTCAAGATCTTATAGACCGCCTATAGCTCTCCTAGTTACCATATTTACACATATGACAGTTGGAACCCCGTTCACCAGTCACGCAGCGGAAATCAGTTTTAATTTTTTATATATAAATATTGTATTGATCTAGGACCCATGAACTTGGGACCGTATTTTTTTGAAACTAATACGAATAAAATTAATGCAATAATAAAATATATGTATATATAGGAAATTGAAATCAATATAGTGAAGAAGAAAATAAAACCATACCAACGTTTGGAGGCTCATTCACTTCTTACAATGCTCCTGGTATGTACCACCATTCTTTTTCACTATATCTTGGGACTAGTAACTCTGTGTGAGCAAGTCACGGACTCACGAACTTAGGAGGATGTTGAAGAGAACAGAATAAAAAAAAATCTTTATTTTGTATTAGTGCACAACACTTGCACACAAAATATTTTCTCACTTTAATATTTTTCAAGCACACACTGGGTGACCCGAAAACATTTTTACTGATAAGGTCTTCATAAATGGATCAATGTGAATGTCTTGTGAGGCTATCTCGGCGATGATCACATCTCCTCTCTATACTATCTCTCTATTGAGATGATACTTTCTCTCTATAAGCTTCCTTTTTTTTATGGCTTCTTAGTTCTTTGGAATTAGCCACAACACCACTGTTATCAAAATAAAGTGTGATTGGCTTATCTAGATCTAGAACAACTTTCACGTCACTCAAGAACTTACGGTGCTAAACAACCTCTTTAGCAACTTCACAAGCGGCTGCATATTCGGTTTCCATGGTCGAGTTAGCAATGCAAGTTTGCCTGATACTTTTCAACACAATGGTTCCCCCACCCAGGGTGAATACTGATCCAGACGTAGATTTCCTAGAATCCCTGTCTGAATATAAATTAGAATCTGTGTATCCTAACGAGATCAAATCCTGTCCAGAATACACTAGCATATAATTTCTCATTCTCCGAAGATACTTGAGAATAGTCTTGACAGCAACCCAATGATCCAATCCTAGGTTAGACTAGTATTTGATGACTACTCCCATTGCATAGCAAATATCCGGTCTCGTGCATAACATAACATACATGAGACTACCTACTGCCAATGTATAGGGTACACGTCTCAAAACTACTGCCGATGTATAGGGTACACGTCTCATACCCTTAACTTCTTGAGGTGTCTTAGGACACTGTTCCTTAGGCAAGTGAACTCTATGCCTGGAATGTAAATTACCTTTCTTACAGTTCTGCATCGAAAATCACACAAGAATCTTGTCTATATATGATGCTTGAGACAGTGCTATGAGTTTGTTCTTATGATCCCTTATAAGTTGGATCCCTAGAACATAACTCGCCTCTTCCAAATCTTTCATTTGGAAGTGGCTAGCCAGTTAGCCTTTTACATCAGATAACGCTCCCACATCATTCTCAATGAGTAGGATATCATCTACATATAGGATGAAAAAAACTACTTTCTTGTCAATAATCCGCTTGTAGATGCAACGCTCATCGATGTTCTGTTCGAAGCCATAGGTTTTGATCACAACATCAAACCTGATGTTCCAAGATCTAGATGCTTGCTTAAGTCCATAGATGGACTTTTACAGCTTTCAAACCTTTTGCTCATGATCTGGAGACATGAATCCCTATAGTTGCATCATATAGATTCTCTCATCAAGATTGCCATTCATGAATGCAATCTTGACGTCCATATGCCAATTTTCATCACCATCTCGTTACAGGTGTTGGGTCACGATTTCCATCCAAACTAGATCATAGAATGGTCTTAGTCATAAATTGACGAGGATCGTATCTGAAGGTCTCTTCATAATCGACCCCCTCTTTCTAGGCATAACCCTTGGTCACTAGCCTTCCTTTAAAGGTCTCTACCTTCCTGTATACTCCTCTCTTTCTCTTGTTGATCCTCTTACACCCTATAGGATTTACCCGATCCAGTAAGTCTATAGGATCCCAGACTAAGTTAGAGTACATGGACTCCATCTCAAGATTCTTGGATTTAAGCCATTCTTCTTTATCAGGATCTTCCTTTGCATGTTTAATTGTCAATAGATCATCCACACTATCAGTAGAGACAACACCTTGTCCCTCACTTATACCTAAATAACGTTTTGGCTATCTTAAAACCCTTTCACTACGTCTAAGTGGTAGTATATCCAAATCAAGAACCACTTGACTCTCAAATGTTTATGGATTAACAACTCTTGTTGATGAAGCACTATTCTCACCAGGCTCCAACTCATCCAATATAATCTTCGAACGAGGTTTATGGTCACTAATATCATTATCCTCAAGAATTATTGTATTTTTCGATACAAATACTTTGTTATCTTTAGGAGTATAGAAGTGTCCACCTCTGTTCTCCTTGGAGTATCCTACAAACAGGCAGACCATAAACTTGAAGTCTAGCTTTACATTTCTGTTCTTCAGCACATGTGCTGGACACTCCCATATGTAAAAATGCCACAAACTAGCTTTACCACCATTCCACAACTCTAGAGGAGTCTTAGGATTAGATTTGGATGGCAATACATTCAAATTGTATGCCGCTATTTGTAACGCATATCCCTAGAAGGAATTTGGTACCGGTGATAAACTAATCCTAGATCTCACCATTTCTAGTAGGGTTCTATTTCTCTTACACTATTTTATTGAGGTGTACTGGGAGCTATGAGTTAGGAAACTATCCCATGCTCGACCATGAAGTCCTACAACTCTTCGTCAAGGTTTGTAAAGCATTTTCCATTAGGGTTTTGTTTTAAGAACTGACATAGATGGTACATCATTTAGAATGTACATAGCGGTTTGTAAAGAATATCCCAAAAAATAATTAAGGAGCGTTGAATAGCTTAACATAGATCTAACCATATCTAAAAGAGTTCTATTTCTCCTTTCTGCCACCCCATTATGTTGAGGTGTACTTGGTGCAAAAAACTGAGAAATTATCCCACTATCAATAAGATATTGTTGAAACTCACCAGACCTTAAGATTTTTATGTGTTTCTTTAGCTAATTTTCAAATTCATCTTTAAATGCTTTGACCATATCAAAAGCATCCGACTTATGTCTCATGAGATACAAATGGCCAAATCTTGTGTAATCATCCATGAAAGTGTGAAGTACTCAGATCCACCTCTAGCTTAAATGCTCATAGGACCACACACATCAGTGTGTATCAATCCTAAACATTTGGTGGCTTTTGTGCCATTTGTCATGAATGACCTTTTTGTCATCTTTCCTTCCAAACAGGATTCACAACTTAGTAGATCTTTGACCTTTAAGTCACTTAGAGGTCCGTCACTAACCAATCTTTTAATTCTATCAAGGTTAATATGACATAAAGTGCAAATGCCTTAGTTAGGTTTCATCTTTTGATAAGTTTACTCTTTTATGATTAGGTTCCATTGATTCCGTATCTAACATGTGAGAGATACTGCTATGCAAATGAAATAAATGTTTTCCAATGTACCTTTGCAAACAAATTTTTTATTCCCACTAATAATAAAAGCTTTATTAAAAGTAACCGAATATCCAAATTTATTTAAACAAGAAACTAAAATTAAATTCCTCTTGAATTATGGTACATAATAAACGTTTATTAAATCTAAATGCCTATAAGAATCTATATTGATTCTAATATCTCCCACTGCACTAGTCGATACCAACGCTCTATTGCCTACACGCAAGTTGAATTCATTATCATTCAGTCTTTTCCTTTCCCGGAACCCCTTTTAGTTAGGCCTAAATTGCTTTTTCTTTTCTGTTGTTTCTTGACCTACTTACGGTCTTAACAGTAACAACTTTACTAACAGTATAAATTTCTTCACCCTTGCCTCTCAGAAGGATTTTATTTGTGCTTTGATCATCTTATATCAAGCCCTAAAAGGTGCATTCCTTATTGTTCAAGCTGTATTCCAACTTGAACTAATCAAATGAATTTGATAGTGAGTTGACGATATCAATTTTCGTCTCACCATCTATCTCAGCACCATTTAGTTTAGCAATGTTGAGATGTGCTATGACTTTCATAATGTGATATTTCATAGCCTATCCAGGTTTCATCCTAAGATTCATGAAAGAAGTACTACCTCTCTCTTAGTCATCCTAGACTTCATAGCAAACATTTCTTCCAGAGACATCATTATATCGGCAACAGTCTCTATTCCTTCATGTTGCTATTGCAACACGTCGGGGATGGTGGCCATAATTTAATATTTAGCCATCTCATCTGATGACTTCCACTGCTGATACTCGTCTCTTTGCTCCTCAATAGTTTCATTTGTAAGATTTGGTAGTTTAGGAATAGACAGAATGAACTTTTGTTTTTCAGCTTGCAACAACAACCCAATATTCCTTTTCCATATGACATAATTATCATCAGTTAAAGTATTATCTTTTAGGATGTTGATCAGGGATGGGGTCATGATTTCTTAATAATAACAAAAACTATATAAGTAAACAATCGTGATAAAGCACTTTCGAATATTTATCTTGAATTAAATAAAATAATTCAATCATACAATTCAACGATGATCCAACACCCATAAATGTCATGCCTCATTTGGGAGTTCTCACAATCTATTAGTTGGACTAGGTCCCACCTAATTGTTAACATAACAACCAACATTTTCAATTTAAGCCTTGCAATTTTATTAATAAAAAGTCTTGGGAGGATATTAATAAAATCACATTGAGTGTGTTATAAAGTTATCGACCTTCAATATAATCCCTCACGAATATCCCTACTTTGGGAGTAGATATCGTTTGGGTTAATTGTCTAGTCTATCCTTGTAAGGAGTTACCTTGCTAAATTCCATTCATGAATACCCCTTGGGGAGTTATTACACGAATCACAAATCTCAACTAAACTTGGAGGCCATAGGTGTTCCTAAACACCTTCTCCAACTCAATTATTTAAGGTTGTTGATCAAATTCCGTAGAATGATTTACCAAATTATCTAGATGCCAATTAGATACCTAAACCATTCAATGCATGTTCATACCAAAAGAGATATATGAGTGGAACTCCTATATATGTCATGTTATCAAACAATGACAAACATTGCAATATTTATAAAAATATAAATGACTACAATTTTGGTCCATCCTCGGCTGTCGTACGCAGCCCATGCCACAACAATCGTGGTCGCGTGCTCATTCACACGCATTTTTGTTGCTATGCCTCGCACGGTCCCAAACTTGTTCCGGTTTCTTCTAATTCTTCAAGCCTTCGAGTCTTCGATACTTGAATGTATTACAGAAGAATGTAAAATAATAAAATACTGCAGTATTTTAACACAATATAGTGCAGTTTTTTAATACAATATTTTTCTGCAGTATTTTTATTACAATAGCAAAATAAATAAAAAACTTAGCAACTACCCAGAAAGAAATTATGGCGTGTTAGGCCACCATTCTTGTTACAATTCCCAAAAAGACAAATCACATAAAAACATAAACACACACACACACACATATATATATATATGGATATATATATATATATATATATATATATATATATATCCATATATATGTTAGTACCTAGAGTGTCATCTCTTTCTAAAACATGCATATTTACAATAAAAAGTAGAAGATTCACGTATTATACATTAATTAATCAAGGGTACAACTAGGCTCTGATACCAATTGCAGGGAAAATTCGGTTCAAAACGCGGCAAAAGCGTAAAATTAGAGTTTGATATATTAAAAAAAATCCCTTTAAAAGAAAGAACCTTAACCCTAGATTAATCAACGTATATTAAAAGTATCGTATCTTTTTCTCATGACGATTGAACTAGTGCCGAATTAAATCTATAAGATCTTCCAATCCAATCACGAACGTGAATCACCTGGGAGTATGGGCTCCCTTTCTTTAAATCGTATACCTGAGGAAGGAAACAAACAAAATATCTTTCTGTTGTTAGTAACAATAATCCTCCAAGAGAAAACCCAATAACGTTCGGTCACTTGAGAATTATCAATCTATTTGACTGAAACTCACGTGAACCAATTCAATTTTTGTACACTAAACCCTTTTGATGTAAAGAATACTAGTGCACTATCAAAAACAAAAATGTTCGTCTTTTTTCTCTCCTTGGTCGAATTCAATACACAATATCTATAAGTTGGCCAAATTTTGTCTAGAGCAAAAACAGTTTTTTTTTCTCTCTCAAAATTCTCTCACTTGGCCGAATTATCTCTCATAAAACCCCACCCTTGGCCGAATTTGGTCTTGGAACTATCCTTGGCCGAAATTTGTATAAAGATATATAAAGGTTCTCAAATCATTTCCTAAAGAGGATTTACTTGGTGGCCAAGAATCCTATCTCTAGGTGGATTTACCTGGTGACAAAGAATCTTTTCAAAGAAAGATTTCTTTTCCACACCAAGACTCCTAATTCAACACAAATAGTGTATTTATTCAATAACAAATTTTTGAATATAATTAAATTATGACTATATTAAAACTTCCTCATTTGACCGATTGTCAATTAGAGTCCAAATAGAAATCAAATACTTCCTAATTTGACTAGATAAATAAATTCCTTTTATTTATCTACTTATAAAATACAGTATTTGATACTTATCATATTACCAATAATAATATGACTCTTGGAGACCATTTCCTACTAGGAAAAAGATTTTGATTTTTAATTAAATAAATAATTAATTAAATTCCATTTAATTATATAACAAAAAAAAACAATATATAAGGATATTATATGTTGGGATTATGCTCGATAGTAAGAGTATAATAATGTATTTGACAATCTTTTCATATTAATAAAGTGATTTCTAGTTTAACAAATCTTATAGCATTTAAAGTTTTATTACTGTAATTGTCAAAAGTAAATAATCTTAAGGTCAAAAGACTATGAGAAAAGAAGAATTGTTCATACATCTAGATATGTATGAGGTAGACAAAGTTCTTTAGTTAGTCTTGAATAATATTCACAACTTAAGATAAAGGTTGGGTGCCTTTATCTTGTGAAAGTTGTATATTATTTTAATAGCATTTGAGTGGGATCAAATGTGTTATGATAAGTCTAAAATCATCAAAGTGTGGTGTCTTTGGGCAAAAGAATCTAGTGCACTGGGTGCATTGAATTGGATCACATAGAAATACTTTATCTAGAACCGTCAATGGATAAAAGTTTTCATTTGAAGACAATCGGAGAGTCTATCTCAATCCTGATATAAATGATGGACTTATGGTCACAAGTGTTATCATTTGAGCTATTAATGAGAACGATTATATAGCATAGTCTATCCTCTATAGTTTGGTGGTATTCATTTGTTAATCGATAGAAGAATTCATTTATATATATGGACATCATGGCTCCATCTATTAAATAAGAATAAAATACCATCATATGGATATTTTGAGGTACTGGATATTAAATCTTAACGTTAAGTTTTCATTAGCGTCTACTGAAACATGGCTTCTATACAAGTCAAAATATCCAAGTTCAAAATGTAACTTCGAGAGTTATAGGCGGTCTATGAGTACTTAGCAATTACTGGAATTCTTCACGAGGCTACACCATCTTCGTTAAGATTGTCTTGGGTATGAATGAGAAATATTAACTTATTCTATCTTTATTTAAGAGTTTAATTTTAGTTCTTTAGTGGAAAGAACAAAAATTAATAGATCGGACCTAAGTGAATCATTTGTTGATTGTGATTGGGTTGTGTCTACTGGAGCATAAATTTAGATAGTCCGCCAGGATCTCTAATCCACACGAACTTGCATGGATCACTTGATATATTCTACAGGACCAATTTAGGGGTCCATCTAGAATTGCATTAAGGCATGTGGACTTGTTTCTTTTTGTAAGAATGGGTCTAGTTCACATGTGGACATTTTTAAGGTCTAATGGATTTAATAAAATAAGAAAAATAATATATTTCCCTATACAATGTGTTGGGCTGTAAGGCTATATATAAAATAGATTGATATATTGTTTTTTATTTTCTTATTTAATTAGATGGAAATTAATTAATTTGGTAATTAATTAATTGTTTAATTAAAAATCAAAATCTGTTTTCTAGTAAGAGAAGGCCTCCTAATATTATACAATTGTGGGTAGTATAATTAATATTAAAGATTATATTTGATAAGTAGATAAATAAAAAAAATTATTTATCTAGTCAAATTAAGAAATCTTTAATATGGTTATAAATACACTATGAGTTGGACTAGGATTCTTGGTGTAGGAAAGAATTCTTTTCGGAAAAAGATTCTTGGTCACTACGTAAATCCACCTAAGGATAGGATTCTTATCCGCCAAGTAAATCCGTTTAGAAAGGATTTATGATCCTATATATTTTACCTCTAAATTTCGGCCAAGGCAAGATTTGAGGCTCAAAATTTCGTGCAAACCAAAGAAAATTTAGAGAGACGAAAAATTCGGCCGTTAGATAATTCTAAGAAGAAAAATTCGGTCATGCCCTTATTTTTCTGAAAGTGTTTTCGGCCACCATAGAATTTTGAGTATAGAGAATTCGGTTCTTACTCTAGATAAATTCATCCCAACTCTAAGAATTGGTGTGTGAAAGTATCCCATATGGGGTTCTTCACTGAGAAAAAAACCCTCCCCAATTTCAGGAGGAGCCTGTGGGTGGGCAAGCTTTTTCGGTCTTTTGCCAAGCACCTCCGAAGACCTACCAAGAAGCCTATGATCAGGCTCTAGAGCAAATTGATGTCGACGAACAACTCAAGAACAAGATGGAACATGACGATTTGAGAGCCGTAAAGCGACAGAAGAAGGAAGCTCCCAAACCAAGGAAAGCTCAGAAAAGCCAAAACAAACCCCTCAATTGGTCGACATAACGTTTCCCTATTTCTCAACCCAGACCGAAAAGGTATCCAGCAAAACGAACTCCTTTGTGGGCTTCGCCTCCTCTCAGGACAGTAGCCCCAATATCTCAATATGAGAGAGGATATGATCATTACACCCCCTTAAATGTATCCCATGAAACAATCTATCTCGCCATTCGGGACAAGGGGTTACTACTACAAAAGCCCATTTTCATGAAAGCCCCCATCGATAAGAGGAACCTTTATAAGTATTGTGACTCTCACGAAGACGTGGGACACAACACTTCAGAATGCTATAACCTACAAAACCAGATCAATGCTTTGATAACGGAAGGATGTTTGGTAGAATTCTTATAGCAGGTCAGGGATAACATTCAGACTGGAAGGTAAGTGCAGGCCGAGATCTGCTAGCACGCTGAGAAGAGAAAGAGGGAACAGACGGATCTGATGCAACAAATCCAAGTGGTACATACCATTAGCGGAGGACCTACTATAGCTGGTACCGACAAAAATTTAAGAAAAAACCAAGCGAGGAAGATCCGTCGTGTAGATGAAATGCGAGGTATCCTATATCATTTTCATCGAGATGGATGTCTATAACACCGTGAAGCCTAATGATGACCCCACGGTGGTCATGGCACAGATTGTCAACTGCATGGTCCATCGCGTGCTTGTTGACAGAGGCAGCAGCGTCGGCATCCTATTCAAATATACTTTGGAAAAACTGAATTTGAAACAATGGTGTTATAATAGTTGTACCACCCCGCTTTACAGATTCACTGGGGACTCGATCACACCTGAGGGACCGAAGATCCTCCCAATAATTGTTGGAACATCCCCCCTCCAACAAAATATTATGAAGGACTTCATGATGGTAGATACCCTATCGACCTACAATGCGATACTGGAAGGCCTTTCTTGTCATCCTTGAAGGGGGTCCTATCCATTTATCACAATGTTCTAAAGTTTCCAAAAGGAGACAAGGTGGGGGAGGTATGGGGTGACCAGCAAGCAGTCAGGAGATGCTATGCAGTGTCTGCCAACCCAACAGCTCTAGCAAAGCAAATTGCATAGGTAACAACGATCCAGGATAGGGCAACACCTGTATTGACTTTGGAAGATGTAGAATCCACAAATTACCTAGAGGATAACCCCATGGTACCAGACGATGAGGAGTAGAGAAGGGAATGGGCCAATGGTCATCTAGTGGATAAGCTAGAGGAGATTCCCATTCTGGTGGGTAATCCCTCGAATGTCGTCAAAGTTGGAGCCACCCTTGAACCAGGAGTGAAGAAGGGCTTGATCGGGATCCTCAGAGAATTCAATGACATCTTTGCTTGGAGTCAGATGTGATGCCCGGAATCTCTATGTCTTTGGCTACTCACCGATTGACAGTGGATCCGACCTTCAAGCCAGTCAAACAGAAAAGAAGTCACTTTAAAGTCGAAGTAAATGTTGTGGTTCTAGAAGAAGTGAACAAATTGACAAAAAAAGAGCTTCATCAGAGAAGCACGCTACCCCGAATGGATAGCCAACGTGGTCATGGTCACAAAGGCAAATAGGAAGAGGCGCATGTGCATGGATTATACTGACCTCAATCGGGCATGTCCGAAAGATAGTTTCCCTATACCAAAAACTGGTCTGTTGGTTGACTCCACCTCTGGAAACAAGCTCATGAGCTTCACGGATGTGTTTTTTGGATACAACCAGATTATGATGCACTCCGCCGACCAGAAAAAGACCAGTTGCATCACCGAACGGGATGTGTATTGCTACAAGGTGATGCCGTTTAGGGCTTAAGAACGCGGGAGCTACATATCAACGGTTGTTTAATCGCATGTTCAAGCTCAAAATTAGAAGATCAATGGAGGTGTACATCGACGACATGATCACTAAGTCATCAACAGCTGAAATCCATCTGGACGATCTTCGCAAAACTTTCATGATCTTAAGGGAGAACTAGATAAGATTGAAGCCCTCCAAATGCACCTTTAGGGTAACTGCGGGGAAGTTTCTTGGCTTCATGGTTCATGAGATAGGCATAGGGTCTAACCCAAAAAAGGTTAAGGCTATTCTGGATCTAGAGCCCCTCCATGTCACTTAAACAGATTCAAGTCTTGACCGGGTAGGTAGCAGCACTCAATAGATTTATTTCTCGGTCTACCGATAAATGTCTCCCATTCTTGAAAGCCATTAAGCATGGAAGAAACATGAAATGGGACTAGGAGAGTGAACAAGCATTTCAGGCATTGAAGAAATATCTGTCAAGCCCTCCGCTACTTGTTAAGCCAAGTCATGGATAAGAGCTGCAAATCTACTTGGCCGTTTCAAAAACTGCAGTAAGTAGAGCCTTGGTCAAAGAATTTGGAGATAGGGTCCAGCGGCCTATCTACTACGTGAGTCATGCTCTAACCAAACCAGAAAAAAAATAATACCCTTTTGAAGAAGCTCGCTTATGCCTTGGTGACCTCGGTAAAGAAGCTCTGTCCCTACTTTCAAGCTCACTCAATAGCAGTAGTGACGGACCAACCCTTCCGTCAATTCTTACAAAGGGCAGATGTATTTGGATGGTTTGTTTTATGGGCCCTGGAGCTAACCCAGTTTGATTTAACCTATAAGCCCATGACCGCAATTAAAGCCAAGGCTTTGGCGGACTTTGTAGCAGAGCTCTCAGTACCCCCAGCCCAAGCGACCTTCGCAGCGACAAATAAAGCCCCTGAGATGATTCCAAAATCCGACAGCTGGCCGGAAGGTTGCAAGTCATGGATCCTGAACACAGATGGAGCATCTGAGCAAGCTGAGGGAGAAGAGCGCATAGTTATATTTGACCTAGAGGGGACTGAGTGCTGCCACTGTTTCCAATTTGAATTTAAAGCCACTAACAATGAGGCAGAGTTTGAAGCCCTTTTACTTGGGATAATGGCTGCCGCAGATCTCGGGGTCGATTACCTGCAGATTAGGAGCGATTCGTTGCTCATAGTCAACCAAGTCTCTAGGGATTATAAGGAAAAAGAGGATAACATGATTGCCTACCTGAAGCTAGTTTAACATCTTAAGAGTAAACTTAAGGGATTTAAGATTGAGTAGGTACCTCGACAACAGAATCGTCTAGCTTACGTCCTAGCCAAGATAGCTATGAATGGTGGCCAGACCTTACCACAGAGAGTCCCTCTCCAAGTGATCCCTCTACCCAACATAGTAGCAGGTAAGGAGACTTATACCCTAGATCGACAACCATGCTGGATGGACCCAATAGTGGATTATCTCCAAGAAAGGGAGGCTTCCGGGGAGCCCGACCAAGCTAGGATAATCAAGAGGCTCTCAGTCCAGTATTGATTGGTAGATGGGTACCTATACAGGAGGGGCATATCTCTTCCTCTGCTTCAATGTTTACATCCTGATGATGCCAAATGAGCATTGAGAGAGGTTCACTCCGGCGAATGCGGGAACCATATTGGTGGGGAAGCTTTGGCATATCAGGCACTCTGCATGGGGTATTATTGGCCAACTGTCCATCAAGATGCAACTAACTTAGACTGATCCTGTGAAGCAAGCTAGAAGACCACAAACTTGAGTCACCTCCGGCCAAAGTGGCTATCATCCCTTAGCTCACTATACCCTTTACTATGTGGGGAGTCGACTTGATCGGACTGTTTCCTACTTCTCATGGTCAACCCAAGCATGCTATTGTGACGATTTACTATTTCACAAGATGGGTCGAAGCCGGACAGCTTTCCTAGATATAGGAAGAAAATATAACAAGATTCATAAAAAATAATGTAATTTACAGGTTTGGGACCCCTTTTGTCATTATAACTGACCTCGATAAGCGGTTTGATAATGGCCGGTTCAAGGACTTTTGCGAGGACTTGGGAATCGACCTAAGATTTGCTTCAGTAGCCCACCCTCAGACTAATGGGCTGGTGGAATCCACCAATAAGGCTATTAAGATGCTGTTGAGAAAGAAGCTACAACAGAAAATGGGCAGACGGGCAGAGGAGCTTCTTGAGTTCCTCTAGGATTACTGCACTACAATGAGAATGGTCATCGAAGAAACGCCTTATTCTTTAGCCTTCGAGATTGAAACAGTTCTTCCTATTGAGCACAAACTGACATCCGTCAGACTTCAACATTTTAAACAGAGAAGCAATGAGGATAAGCTCTGAGCTAGTTTAGATCTCTTGGAAGAAAAACAAGACTGGGTAGTTGAGAAGGTAGCAATTTACCAGAGAAAGATTGCTAGATACTTTAACAGGATGGTTAAAGCCCATAACTTTAAGGAAGGGGACCTAGTTCTCAGAAAAGTGACATTGAATACTAGGAAGAGGTCAGACGGGGTCCTGGGACCCAACTGGAAAGACCTTACTTAGTAAATGTGGTGGTCCACAATTGGGCGTACAAGCTCGAGGACATGAATGGTTGACTCATCAATCATACTTGGAATGCATATCACCTGAGAAAATTCTACCCCTAAACAGGGGATTATGAGTAGGCAACCTCCACCTAGTTTTTAATCCCCAGCAATAATGTACTCCATTCTTTTTTATTAATAAAGCCAATTTTCTCTATCTTCAACTATGTTCTACAGTGATTTGGGTCTATATGGGAAAATTTGACATTATCATCCCAAGACTAGGGTTTAGCCAGGGAAGCCCCCTCGCTATCCCTGATGCCTCGGCCGAGCACTACCCCCCACCAAGAAGGGTCTGAGTGTAAGAGCATAATTGCCATCCAGATCTCGAGACCAGGATATAGCTAGATAGCCCACCTGATGCCATTGTCGAGCTACCACCCCCAAGAAGGGTCTGAGTATAAGTGCATGTTGGAACCCCGTTCACCAGTTACGCAGCGGAACTAGGTTTAAAATTTTTTTAATACAAATCAAAATTTGTATCTGGAACCAGTGAACTTGGGATCGAAATTATTTTTCGGAACTAATACATACAAAATGTAAACACGGGAAATTGTAATCAATAAAATCGGAAGAAGAAAATCTTACCAACATTTGGAGGCTCCTTCACTTTATGATATGCTCCTGTCTGAACAACTCGATCTTTCTCTCTATATATCCTGGGATGGTAACTGCGTGTAGGTGCGTCACGGTCTCAGGAACTTGAATGGAGGATGTAGAGAGAAGAAGAATAACTATTTCTTCCAAGTAAAAATCCCTAGAACAATTCTAGTTAAAAATAATATATATATATATATATTGGGTCACTGTGGAGTGTGCACGACTTGCATTCAAAACCCAAAACCAGTAAAAAAAAATTTTACTTGATCTCCCTCACTTTATTTGTGTTTGATTCACTCACACACATGCACTGAAAATCAAGTCATCAATGCATGTGTTAGTTAACACTTGATACACACACCTCATTTAGTTATTGAATCCCATACAAACACTAATGTATGTGCATTTATCTATGTTGATTGTTTTTTTTATTAAAACATATATATCACATATATATACATTTTTTTTAATAAAACTAATCAATTTCAATCTTTTAAGATATCTCATATCTTTAAAGATATTAATCAATTTGTTTTGAATTCAAATTATTTAATAAAAATAAAATAATCAAATTATTTTATCTTCATTAAAATTAAATATCAATCTACATCCTCCAACTTAGTGATTAATAACATAATTAAATAATCTCATTATTTAATTTATTTAATCAACATTATTCATTAATTAAATAATCTTATTATTCAATTAATTCCTGAATAAATACGTGTCACTTTCGTAACACAATTAAATGGACAATCCAATTAATTAACCGTGACCCTTGTTACCTAAATCGATCAGGCTAGCGAGGGGACCTAATGGATCCATAGTATTTTGAGCTCCGATAATCCTCGGAGTCATTAATTAAACTCTTTAATTAATATTCCTTGATTATTAACTCTGGTGTTATTCCACTAAAAACCCGAAGATGTACTCTCTCAACTGTAGACACTTTTACACAGACCGATACAACTCGGTGTCCATCGATGTAGCTATTACATATGGTGTGATCCTCCACAGTAGTTCATAATTAGAGCCAGGTCATAATGTCCGTTATACCCCTCTAATTACATATAACCTTTAAGTACCGTTGATTCTCTAATGGACAATAAATCCTATTTCCTCACGGAATTAGGAGAGCGCTTATATTGTCCAAGCTCCGAATCAACCCTTAATGGAACTACCGTCTACTTCTCACAAGAAGTAGTGGATTCCACTATTGTGTACAAACCTTCTTGGCCACAATCCAAACCGCAATTCCAACATACAGAGCATATTGATTGGGAACTGCATCCGACCTCACTCATGGTATATCAAAGACCATGATCTAACCTGAATCAGGATTAAGATCACCCAAATATAGCCATCATTAGTTGATGTATATTAATCTCATCGGTAAATGGATATTGGTGAAAAAATCATATAGATCATGGCCTTGTCCTATATGATCACATCATACAAGGTACCTCCATTCTCATATCTCATATGAATGATTAAGGATAGAATCACCGTATATTACAAAATGTACCGTAACTATAGATTAACCACAAATAAAGTACCCAACTTTATTTGCTATCTATGGACTCTTTAGATTGCACGTCTCTTACTATATCCATCTGTATATGACACTCATATTCATAGTTCGAGATTACATCTGGCAATTTTTAGATGTTAAATATATATGCATAAGTTATAAAATAAACAACACAACAAGAATGAATTGAACTTTTCCTTTTATTTTTTTCATAAATCCATTTACAAATTACATCTTTAGGGCATAAACCCCAACAGAGAATAGTTGCCAACCAGATCTCGAGATCAAGATATAGCTAGACCGCCCTCCTGATGCCTTGGTCAGGCTATAACCCCCAAGAAGGATTTGAGTATAAGAGCATAGTTGCCGTCCATATCACAGGACCAGGAAACAGCTAGGTAGCCCTCATGATGTCTAGGTCGGGCTACCGACCCAAGAAGGACTCGAGTTTAAGAGCACTATTGCCATCCCAATCTCAAGACTAGGAGATGGCTAGATAGCCCTCCTTGATGTCTCGATCGGGCTATAACCCTCTAGAGGGACTGGAGAACGGAAATCACTTTTACTTAAACTCCAATGTCTAAGTTATTACTGGTTGCTAATTCTCCATGTATATGTGGTTGCTTGCTGTGACAAGTGCGAACTAGCCTGCTATCACACAAGGGGACTATTTACTAAAGTCACCGAGCTACATGTTTCTATTGAGAGTTGAAAGATCGAGCTAGCTGTCTACTTTCACACTTAAGCAGTTTCTCTATCTTGTTGTTTTTTCCAAGTTAAATTAAGTCAAGTTGTTTTAGATACTGCACATAGATCGAGGTCATAAATGAAGCAAGTAAATGCCAATCAAGTCAAAATTCATTGAAGAAAGCATAAACGAGATCTAAAGTCAGTTTTCATTAATGGAATTGGAGCCCAACCCTCGGTTTCAAGCTACATTATCTATAAAAAAGTGGAGAAAAAGCTAGTTAAACATGGCATGAATATAACGGTGTGCCCACCTCCCTTTTCGGGCTGTGAAAGCAAATTAGAATAAATCGCAACAGGCTCCTGCTTTCTCCTGGTTCCCTTCTGCAGCTCCCCCATCCTGGTGAACCTCGCCTCCTTCTACTACCCCTACCAGCGGAGGATTCCCGACTGCTTGCTGCTCAGCGAGGTCCTCCTCAAAGACCTCATTGACCACTGCAATCACCTCACGAGGGATGGCTGCATCAAAAAGGTTTGCCAGAGATTATACCCGACTTAGTTCAACATCTAGTCCCTCTTTAGGGGTTTTATCTAGGCTATTATGGATCTCACCTCGGGCTTCTGAAAGGTCCCCTCTGATTATACTGACCGGACCCCACTAAAGGTCTCCCTAGAACCCGAGACTCGAAGACTGTAGGAGGAAAAAAATGATCTATTAAAACTATTTGCTTCCCAGCTCCAGCCCCGTCACCCTCAGGATGGGACATCTCTACAGCCTTCGTCATAATCTCTTCTGTCCCAGTTGGCAATAACTGATAGGTCAATAGGGGAAGGAAGGGCTTCAGCAACCTTGTAGGAAGCATAGAATTATCCTTTATTGAAGGAGGCATCCGCCTCAAGCTGAAGCTTGCCAACTTGGGCTTGCAGACCTTGGTTTTCAATGTCAAGCACATTGGCTTCCCCTTTCAAAAAATTCCGCTGACTGGCTCGACGTTGAGAACGGAGGGTTTCTTGGTTAAATGACTACTTCAACCATTCATGGTCGTACCAAAGTTCGGCTAACTCTGCCTAAATTCCCTTCTAGCTAGAGGCCATATCATGTACCAGATCTTGAGCACGTGCCAACAATTCCATGACCCGCTTAGCTTCAGCTTCAGCCCTGGCTGTCCAGTAGCGGAGAGAAGCGACCTGGTGGCCCATGGCTACTTGGAATTTGAAGGCCTGCAAAGGGAATTCAAGTTAGGAAACGAAAAATCAAACTATTACATGAGAAAATAAAAGGTGATGACTACCTCGGCCAATAGGGTAGAGCCCTTGGTAACCAGAATATCTATGGGCATTGAAGCCATCATAGAAAGACTGCCCCCGGGGTAGGAAGAAATGAACTGCCCTATAACCTCATCTTTAAAGGCAGAGCTACATTGATATGGCGGGCAAACAAGGGAAACCCTTTCGGGGTTCTTTGAAGCATGGGAGGCTAAGAATGTATATGGAAGGGCAGATGTGTCTGGAAAGCTTGGAGCAAGGGTGACAAGAGTAGTGGCAGATATGAGGGTAACTAGAGCAGGAGCTGACGTAACGGCATCGACAGCTCGAGAAACGGAGGCCCCTTTACCCTGCACCTTGGTAGCCTGAGATACGAGGAGTGACAAATTAGACCGGTGCTGGGAAGATGGTGAAGCAAGAGCAGATGAAGCTCCAGTTGGAACGGTAGCCCCTTTTCTGCTGAGGAAGCTAGGGGGACCTCCCAATTTTATTCGGTAGATGGGGTAGAAGTGCGAGTTAGGTGGGCTTCATACGAAGCTAGATCAACAACAAAAACTGTTAAAAGAAAGAGAGAATATGATAAAGCCTTCAGAACTTAACCATTCAATGAAATAAAGCATGATGGTTCAAAGTACTTACAAAGAGTAGTATCGGATATTTACAGATAGCAGTTTACCCAACGAGAATCAAAAGCAATCGGGAACTTTAGGTTTAAATAGTTCCTGGCAAGAATGGCCTTCAGCACCACCTCAGACTCAACGGGTAAGGAATCTCAGACCCACGAGAGCTTTCCGTTGAAGGTTGTTGGAACTGCGAACTCATACCAGTATATGAAGGTCGAGCTCCCCCAATCCTTGGCACTAGGATCCAATCCTCCTTCCTAACATGATCTTTTCTCGAGGCGCCAGGGATGATAAAATTGAGTTTGTTCTTTTCTTGGACACAGAACTGATTTCTAAAATTTCTCTTTATCTTTATAGTGTAAATATACCTAAGGGGGGGGGGGGGGTGAATAGGTATATGCTCCAATTTTTGTCTTCTTTTGAAACAATGCAATTTTAGCAATACTTAATGAAAATTGCAAACAATGACACACAATATTTACTTGGTATACCTTCGAAGAGGAAACATCCACGGGTTGATATCACAACCACCGGCAAAAGCAAATCCACTATTTCAAATAAGAGTTACACACTCAAGCAATCAACACATGCTCTCCAAGTTATCTCTCTTACTCTACCATTGAACATAGTGATCTACTAAGCCGACTTCCTATTCAAGATCTCCTATCTCTACGAAGATTCCTTGCTCACCTATACGGATCCTCCAGACCTTAGGCAAGACTTCTTGCTCAACTATCCAAGTCCTCCCAACCCTAGTCAAGACTTCCTGACTTAACAATCCTAGGTCTCACACCTCTTGTCAAGACTTCCACTAGCTTAGCGATTCAAGTCCTCCCGACTCTAGCTAAGACTTCCAATTGCTCAAATCAAAGAATCACTCTAAGATATGAGACTTTCTACCTCTTCACAAGGCCTCTAAGTGATCATGAATACAAAACGCAAACAAGCACTCAACATAGAAAATGATGATCAACAAATTCTATGGACCTGCAACTAGATGACTAGTTTATACTTTCAAGAGCAATCAAAAATGTATCTAGACAACCTAAGCATGTTATCAACTAAGAACCAAATCAATGAAATGAATTTACCAACTGATGTAGACCTAGTTCTTAGAAAATTAAATTAAATCTAGAAATAGTCAATCAAGCATAAGAACAAAAGATTTCTAGAAACAATTTCATGTTTATCAAGTTTAGCACAAATCAATCAACCTATCACAAATCTAGCTAAACTTGAAAATCAATTCAACAAACAAAAAAAGGATATCAAAATCATCCTAGTCTTGCTTGTTAATCAAATAACATCAATCAATAAGAAGATTTAAGAAGAAAACTAAGAAGAAGATGATTTTACCAACAAGGATGAAAACCACGAACTGAAGATCTGATCACAACGAAATATCTAGACATCGTTTGGTTCTGGAAATGCTTGGGGGTTGTATAAATCTTCAAGACACTCGAAATAGGCTTTTGAATGAAGTGATTTGGTGTATAAATGAAGAAGTTATCTCAAAAACAAAAATCAAAATGTTGAGAGAAAACTTCTGCACTTGTTCTTCAAGTTAGTTTTTCTCAACTTGTTAATGAATGAGCGGGAATGAGAGGTTTTAAATAAAGAACAACCAAAAGACCAAAAAGCCCCCATGCTTTAGTGCCTCCCCGAGATGGAACGTGGGCGTCTCGGGGCAGAGCAACTTTGGGGCCAAGATGGCCACGTGCCATCTCAGGATGGTGCCAAGTGATGGCTTATGCCATCGCACCTCTTCCCTTGCGCTTCTCTCGCGTTCTTCCACCGTTCTTTGGCCTCCTAACTCCGAATTCAAATACGTTTGAAGATTACAAACCGGTAATCCCTCACAGACATGGAAATATATGATACTCAACCCATAAAATAAGAATTCGACTCAATATATGAAGATGAAGACAATGTATGCAACATGAGTTGAAAGTGTAGTATCTTTTGACTTAGAACTTGAAATCAATAGTATGAATAACCGAAATGACCGGAACTCAATCAAGAATGATTTAAGACTAAATTAAAGTTCAATATCCATGTTATAAAAACATAGATACATACAAACACAATTCACACTAGAATGCAAACTACATAGAGATAGTCTCCAATCATGCATTTTCCAAAACATGTTATTTCCATACCAATGCATGAGCATTCATCTTCAAGTGTGTGAATGTGTTATACATGGTGCACAATGATGCAGAGACACAAATGTATGAATTGTGTGTGTGTGCTTATGCCTTGCAAGAGAAAGAAGAATCTCGATACCTTAGCATTCATGAATAGTACCAATCCTCTTGAAGACGAACTTTGCATCATGAGAAGTTACTTTTCTTCCTTGAAGCTCTTATCATCATTAACCACTTAAGCAACTAAGCATTACAAAGAAATGAAGTTTTGTTATGGAATCAAGTCAACACAAGTCTAAAACCTAACAATCTCCCCCTTTGGCTATTCCATGACAAAACCTCAACCTCACCATACAATGATCACTCATAATCAATGTTGATTGCATTCACACATCCTCACATTACAAGGAGATATTCCTTGACTAAAATGTCTTCAATAATCTTCAAGAATATCTTCACACATTCAAAGCACCTGTGAGACAAGAACAACCAAAAGAAATCTTCTACAAAGAAGATAGTTGAGATAAACAAATAATATACTAAACAAAACAAAACAAAAATTCCCTTAACTCTTCTTGTCTCATGCAAACAAGAATTATTTCTCCCCCTTAAGACAAAATTTCTCAAAATTTATCCTATTTTATATCAAAAGTAAGTAACATGGTGAGGAAAACACTTTCTCCCACTTTTTGGCAAGGAATAAACGAAAACATATTACAAAACCTAGAGGGAGAGATAAATGCCAATTGAAAATACCTACAAGGCAATAAGGGATGCATAATAAAATCATGAGATAATGAGAAAACAAGTTGTATAGAGAACTAAGTGAAACAAACTAAGCTCCCCATAACATATACTCCACATATTAATAAGCAAGTAAACTTGTTCATAAGGGAATCATAGAATCACACATTTCAAGCAAATAAAGATAGTAAACCATTATTTTTCAAAATTAATAAGAGAATCATAGATTTTCGTTATTCTCTCAAAAATAATCTCTCATTGCTAATGAATCAAGCACATTAAGAAAAAATGTGTGTGTGAAAATGCTTCTAGCATATATAAAAGGAGTGATTGTGATATCAACATGCAAACCACTTCAACACCTATCCATCTAAAGCTTTTCCAATCAAGGTCAAACCGATTATCATCCAGAGTTTTTCTTTAAAGAGAATAGATTTCAACATATGAGCGTGTGTGTGCATGTGGCTCGTCATTCCATTTCTATTTTTCAACCCGAGCAATCACAATTTTCAACTATACTCCATTTTAAGCCTTCCTCCATTTCTTTTTAGGCTTTGTATCAAAGTTTTTTTTTTAAATGATTCTTTTTCAACACTTCTTTGATTTTTCTTACATAAATATATACTCTTCATGACGGCTTTCACTCATCATAATGGTGTAGCCCTTTCCTATATTGGGCGGCTTCACAACCAAGGTGTGTAGCCCTTTCCATAAAAGTGCTCGTTGAGTTCTATGTAGATGCCAAAGCAAATGGATACTAAAAATAGGTCATCTATCATGTACTAAACAATGAACTTCAAGATGCATCCATAATCTACATGCTTTCAAACTCAATTACTCAAACTTAGACATATAAGAGAAGCATTTGTGCATTTTTTTTTACAAAGACTTAAGTGCACGATCTAGAAGCAATAAAAGCTATTTTATCAAGATCATTACTTCTTATATGAGTAGCTCTCAAGGAAAAAGATATAAGATATAGTTTTACTTATCAAGCCACTCATAACCACACAGAAGCATTAATCAACATAAATCATGCCAATGGATCTTCTAAGAGATACAAATCTCTCTTTGTCCAAGGGCTTTGTGAACAAGTCCGCAAGTTGATTTTTAGTAGGCATATGTTCAAGAGTAACTATTGAATGTTCAACAAGTTCTCTAATGAAATGATGCCCAATGTCTATATGATTTGTGCGTGAGTGTTGAACCGGATTTTTAGAGATGTTAATGGCACTCATATTATCACAACAGAGAGTCATTTTACCTTGATCAATCTCATAATCCTTGAGAATTTGTTTCATCCATAGAAGTTGTGTGCAAGCACTTCCGGCCGCAATATACTCAGCTTCGGATGAAGAAAGAGAGACGGAATTTTGCTTCTTTCTTTGCCACGCAACCAAATTATTCCCCAAGTAAAAGCAACCACCCGATGTGCTTTTACGATCATCAATGTTTCCTGCCCAATCCGTATCACAATAGCCAACAAGAATATCATTAGTATTAAAGGAATAGAATAAACCAAGATTATGTGTTCCTTTTATATATCTAATGATTCTTTTAACGACTTTAAAGTGAGATTCTTTTGGATTAGCTTGAAACCTAGCACATAAACCAACACTAAAACAAATATTCGGCCTACTAGCCATTAGGTAGAGAAGGCTACCTATCATGCTCCTATAGAGACTTTGATCAACATTTTTTCCTTTTTCATATTTGTCAAGTTTTAAAGTAGTACTTGAAATAAATATTATGGTGTGTATAATATTAATCTAGAATAGGGGGGGTGAATAGATTTTAACAATTTTTACCCAATTTTCGTTAAAGGTCAAGTTGATGAAAATGGCCCTAGCTAGATACAATAAAATCACAAGTATAAAAAATACGAAAATAATAAAGACACTTGAGATATACGTGGAAACCCTCCAAATAGGAAAAACCATAGGCTGATAAGTGCGCCACACTAGAACCTCGAATCCACTAATGGAAAAGGAATTACAACCTAATCTCGGTTTAATCCACTACCACTACCTTATCTCGGTATAAGTGAACCTAGTCCATCTTTCTTGGGTTTTAGGCAACCTACTCCTGGAAGCAACACAAGTCTTACTTCTCAATGAAGAGATAAAATATCCTAAGTGAATATATGATGATATTCAATGAACAAACAAGGCTAGGCCTATATGCTTATCTAGGATAATGAGATGACAATTAATGCAATCCTAGATATCAAGAGCTAAATGACATGTTCAAGAAGCTTAGCTAAACATAGATCTAACAATCCTATAAAGCTATCACAGTACAACACTCAATCATGGCATCACAACAATCTCTAATTTGTATCTAGAAAATGTTCTAAGAGCATACAAATAATTAAAGAGAAGGTTTAGCAAGTAAAACACTTAACTTATAAGAAGATAGTGAAAAACTTACCAAACAAGATGTGATGAAGCAACCCTATCCATTGATGCACTCTAAATGAACTTAGATGATGCAAGATGAAGTTTTGATGCACATGTGAATGCTTTGAGTGATTAAAAATGAGTTCTTGGAAGAGTTTTTTCTTTGAAATGTGTTCTAACATACACGACCTTAAGGCACTCAGTTATATATATATATATATAAGATCTAAACAAAGTAAGATCGTTTTGGAAAAAATGTTCCAGCTTCGTCTGTGTGCGCTGGTGACGTGCGCTGGACGAGTTGCTCACAACCTAATTTTACAATACTCACTGGACGAGTGGCGCATCCCAGTGGCACAACACATGTGTAAATCCTCTGGAATGTTTATGATGGTGAGGAGCGCTGGACGAGTAGCGCACCCCAGTGCATGCCCACTTTTGTCAACTGTGCGCGGGTGCAGCAGCGCAGCTCAGTGGTGCATGACTAGCAGTGTTCCACTGGAATGTTACGCTGGTGAGGTGCGCTGGTCGAGTAGCGCACCACCAATGCAAAGCCTATTTTCAACACTCAAACATACAATATCAACAAGTTCAAAAGTGATGAAAAATGCATCTTATTCTAATGCTAAACATGACATAAAACATTGAATTATAAGATGCAAATAAATCAATAAGAGTCATCAAAATGCACACAAGAAAACACTCAACATATATGAATAAGAGTTATGCATGAATTTGTGAGTGTGTTAATACTATCTATTCAAAGCAAGTAAGTACAAGAATTTTACCTTTGGTGCTTCTCCTCTTTAGGTCTTGAGAGCCTAAACTACCCTTACATAACACCCCAAAAATGTGAATTGTTCACGAAATAAGCCAATCAATAAATGATGACTTTACAATCTCCCTTTTTGGCTATTTCGTGACAAAGCCACCACTCACATTGATCCTCACAAAACCTATTAAAACACCGGGAAGATATTCTACATTACAAGGAGATATACATAAAAAAAACTTCAAATCTTCAATCTCTTGTAGAACTATCAACCCTACATATAAAACAAACAAAAAATACACTTTCCAAACCAAGTGCATGTGAGATGATCAAGTGAATATAAAACAGAAGCAATTGCATTCAATAATATGAGTATGACATCGTGAAATGCTCATGCAGTGCTCGCCCTCAACGGGTTACTCCCCCTACATGTAATCTCTGTAGGGAAAAAGCTGTTTAGAAACGCAGCGAAAGCGTGGGAAAAAACTGTTTAAAAACGCAGCGAAAGCGTGGGAAAAAACGAGATTAGGGTTTGCGTATAATTTTTTTTCCCTTTTATGCAACGAGAACCTTAACCCTAGATTAATTGATGTATATAAAAGTATTGTACCTTTTTCGCATGACGATTGAACAAGCGCCGAATTGATTCCGCAAGATCTTCCAATCCAATCACGAACGTGAATCACCTAGGAGTGTGGGCTCCCTTTCTTTAAATTGTATTCCTGAGGATGGAGACAAAGCAAATATCTTTTCTTTGTTAGTTGCAAATATCCTCCAAGAGAAAAATCCAAGAACGTTCGGTCACTTGTGAATTATCAATCAATTTGATTGTAACTCGCGTGAACCTTGATTCGATGTTGTACACAAAACCCTTTCGATGTAAAGGATATTAGTATACTATCGAATGCAAAAACGTTCCCCTTTTTTCTCTACTTGGCCGAAATCACACACTATTGATTAGAGATGATCGAATTTTGTCTAGAGTAAAATCAGATTTTTCTCCCTCAAAATTCTTGTGATGGCAGAAACTTTTTCTTTCTCAGATAAAGCTTGGCCGAAATTACCTCTAATTACCTCAGGGCTGGTTGAATTTATCATCCACATATATATAGGTTCATAAATCCTTTCCTAAGAAGGATTCACTTGGTTGGCAAGAATCCTTTCCTTAGGTGGATTTATTTGGTAGTTAGAATCCTTATCTAGAAGGAAATCTATCCTATCCTATATTATACTTGTGATGAACGAAATTCCCTTGTTTGAAGTAAATTAGGAGTTTAATCTCTCCTAATAAAGATTTCTTGATGGACAAGAATCCTATCCTTAGGTAGATTAACTTGGTGGTTATGAATCCTTTTCAAATAAGAATTCTACCACTAAGTAGTTTTACTTGGTGACCAAGAATCCTTTTCCAAAAATAATTCTTTCCTACACCAAGACTCCTAATCCTACTCAATAGTGTGTTTGTATCCATATTAAAGACTTCTTAATTTGATTAGATAAATAACTCCTTTTATTTATCTACTTATCAAATATAGTCTTTAACATTAATTATACTACCAACAATAGTATAGTTTTAGGAGACCATCTCCTAATAGGAAAAGATTTTGACTTTTAATTAAATAATTAATTAATCAACAAATTAATTAATTTCCATTTAATTAAATAATAATAAAATAAAAATAATATATTAAAGCTATTATCCATAGCCATTGCCACCCATACCTAGTATAAAGGCCATATATTATTTTTCTCATTTTATTAAATCCATTGGACCTAAGTAAAAAGTCCACATGTGAACTAGACCTATTCTTACAAAAAGAAACAAGTTCACATGCCTTATTACAATTCTAGATAGACCCCTATTGGTCCGGTAGAATATATCAAGTGATCCATGCAAGTTCGTGTGGATTGGGGATCTTGGCGGGCTATCTAAATTTAAGCTCCAATAGACACAACCCAATCACAATCAACAAATGATTCGATTAGGTCCAATCTATTTAATTTTTGTTCATTCCACTAAAGAACTAAAATTGAACTCTTAAATAAAGATAGAATAAGTTGATGTTACTCATTCATACCCTAGACAACCTTATTGGAGAAAGTGTATCCTCGTGAAGAATACCAGTAATCGCCAAGAGCTCATAGACCGCCTATAGCTCTCCAAGTTACCATATTTACTCATGTGACCACATTTTGAACTTGGATATTTTGACTTGTCCAGAAGCCATGTTTCAATAGACACTACTGAAAACTTAACGTTAATATTTAATATCCAATACCTCAAAACATCCATATGATGGTATTCTACTCTTATTCAATAAATGGAGCCACGATGTCCATATCTATAAATGAAGTCCTCTATCGATTAACAAATGAATACCACCAAACTATCGATGATAGACTATGCTATATAATCGTACTCGTTGATAGCTCAAATGACAACACTTGTAACCATAAGTCCATCATTTATCTCAGGATTGAGATAGACTCTACGATTATCTTCAAATGAAAACTTTTATCCATTGACGGTTCTAGATAAAGTATTTCATTTTGATCCTATTTAATGCACCCAGTGCACTAGATTCTTTTGCCCAAAGACACCACACTTTGATGATTTTAGACTCATCATAACACATTTGATCCCACTCAAATGCTAGCAAAAGAATCTACAACTTTAACAAGATAAAGGCGCCCAACCTTCTATTTTAAGTTGTGAATATTATTCAAGACTAACTAAAGAATTGTGTCTACCTCATATATATCTAGATGCATGAACAATTCTTCTTTTCTCATAGTCTTTTGACCTAATGATTATTTACTTTTGACAATTATAATAATGAAACTATAAATGCTATAAGATTTGCTAAATTAGAAATCACTTTATTCATGTGAAAAAGATTGTTAATTACACTATTGCACTCTAGCTATTGAGCATAATCCTAACAATCTCCCACTCAACCAAGTACTACTCCCTTTTTTAAAGCCAACACATGCTACTCTGTTAACACCACAATGTTAGGTCAATGCTACTCCCCCTTTTTGTCATGACATAGGCAAAGGAGAAGTCCCCAACCGGGTCACTCAAGGCAAAGAAAGCTTGGAGCATACAAGATTGGTGCAAAATTATATAAGTCACATTTATGCAACTCTATCAATATGAGGGAGACAAGGAGATTTACTTGAAAGAAAATGTGTGAATCAAAAATGCTTTGCATACAATACATGTTGCATTCAAGTCCAAAAACAATGGAATTTGGCAAAGCAAATGACAAAGGTTTCCAATATAATTCAAACAAATTCCACCATTTGTCATGAGAGAAGCAAGGATATAGAGATTTTACAAATATCAAATTTTAATGGCACTATATCCAACTTTATAAGCTAAACATGGCATAAGTAACTTTGCACCCTATTTGATTTTTCTGGGAGGATACCCATATGATAATAGCCATGTTCAACTAATAAAGAAAGAGAGACATTGATACAACATTTGAGTCTCGCTAGCTTTTTCAAACAATATTTTGCATTCAACAATTGCAATCATCAATTCATGCTTTATCAATTTTCATTAGCATGTCATTAAAGAATCATCATGTCATGGTGATAATTATAGGTCATTCAATATGTCATGTTTGAACATAAATATGACATGGATTGTAATCAAAGCAAAGTTCACACTTATTGAAGAAAATACAATATACTATAATAAGTTCAACCAAGCTACTCAAGCAATCAATTAAGGAACATAAACATTTTTAAGAAAAATGGGATGCCACAAGTATACAGTAGCTCTCTTTGCTTAAGCTCCCCTTATGGGGTAAAAAACCACAACACATCACTCCATTAAACAAATCCTAATAGATCTACTAAGAGTCTTGAATCGAGTAGCATATAAGGGTTTAGTAAATAGATCCGCTAGTTGATCATTTGTACCTACATGCTCAAGTATAATGCATTTGCTCTCAACTAGTTCTCTAATGAAATGATGACGGATGTCAATATGCTTAGTCCTAGAATGCTGAACCAGATTCTTTGAAATATTAATTGCACTCATGTTATCACAAAAGAGAGTAAGAGTACCTTGATTGAATCCATAGTCGACTAGCATTTGCTTTATCCAAAGGAGTTGTGTGCATCCACTCCCAGCAGCTATGTATTCGGCCTCAGCCGTGATTAAGGAAATCGAATTTTGCTTCTTGCAAAACAAATAGACAAGGTTGTTCCCAAGGAAAAAGCAACCGCTCGATGTACTTTTCCTATCATCATAATTTCCTGCCCAATCTGCATCACTAAAGCCTACAAGACTAGCATTAGTGTCAAAAGAGTACCAAATCCCATAGTTGTATGTCCCATTCACATATCGAATGATTCTCTTAACGGAAGAGAGATGGGACTCCTTAGGATCGGATTGGTACCTAGCACATACACCCACACTAAAAGAGATATCGGGCCTACTTACAGTCAAATAGAGCAAGCTACCAATCATGCCACGATATAAAGTTTGGTCCACACTTTTACCACTAGCATCCTTGCTTATCTTCAAAGTGGTACTCATGGATGTATCACAATGTTAGGCACTTTCAAGGCTAAATTTCTTCACCAGGTTTTTTGCATATTTAGCTTGAGATATGAAAATCCCATCATTCATTTGCTTAATTTGTAAACCTAGAAAGTAACTTAGCTTACCAACTAGACTCATCTCAAACTCACGAGACATGACCTCAACAAATTATTGGACTTTGGTGTCATTTGTGGAACCAAGACTATATCATCAACAAAGATTTGAGCTATAAAGAGCTCATCTTTATCTTTCTTGATGAATAAAGTCTTGTCAACACTACCTCTAGTGTAGCCATTGTCTATGAGATATTGGGTGAGACGCTCATACCAAACCCTTGGTGCTTGTTTCAACCCATATAAAGCTTTCTTGAGATGATAGACATGATTAGGGTGGTGAGGATCCACAAACCCTTTGGGTTGCTCAACAAACACTTCCTCTTACAAGAAGCCATTGAGGAAGGCACTCTTAACATCCATTTAAAATAATTTGAACTTGTGTAAAAAAGAGATGGATAAAAGAAGCCTAATGGACTCAATCCTAGCAACGGGAGCAAATGTCACCTCAAAGTCAATACCATCAATTTGAGAGTACCCTTGTGCTACAAGCCTAGACTTGTTTCGCACAATGTTGCCATCCTCATCGGATTTGTTACTATATACCCACTTGGTGCCTATCACATTGGTATTCTTGGGCCTAGGAACTAGAGTCCAAACCTCATTCCTTTCAAATTGGTTAAGCTCTTCTTACATAGCAAGAACCTAAAATTCATCTTTTAAAGCTTCATCAATTTTCTTGGGTTATATTTGAGAGGTGTAACAAGTGTAGCTAGTTAGATTAGGCATTTGATGCCTAGTCCTAACACCCTCACTAACCTCTCCAATAATTTCATCTTTGTCATGGAGTTTTCTAACCCATGGAGCAGGTTCGTTTGAGTTCAAATGAGGAATCCTAACAATAGGTTGTGGTATGTCATCATCAAGGTTAGTCTTTTCAATATTAGAGACATCAACAACCTTCTCCAAATGGGGGTCATCAACTAAATCTACCTCTTCCTCATGGTCATTAGATTTGAGACTAGTATCATCAATGACAACATTGGATGATTCCATTACGGTCCTAGTTCTTAGATTAAAAACTCTATAGGCTCTACTATTCAAGGCATAGCGAATGAAGATACTCTCGTCACTTTTCACATCAAATTTGCCAAGTTGATCACAGTCATTCAAAATGTAGCATTTGCTTCCAAAGGTGTGGAAGTAGCTAACATTTGGCTTCCTACATTTCCATAACTCATAGGAGGTTTGCCTAGTGTAGGGCCTAAGGAAGACTCTATTTTCTATGTAGCATGCCGTATTGACGGCTTCGACCTAAAGATTCCTAGGGACATTGTTGCTAAGCAACATCACATGGGCCATTTCTTGAAGAACCCTATTTTTCCTCTCAACAACTCCATTTTGTTGAGGTGTCCTAAGAGCCGAAAGCTCATGAGAAATGCCTAGACTATTGCAAAAGTTTTCAAAATGGGCATTCTCAAATTCCTTCCTATGGTCACTCCTAATTCTCTTAATGCTTTTAATCTTGGAGTTCATTTCATTTTGAATTTTAGAACAAAGCATTTTAAACTTGTCAAAAGTTTTCAGATTTTTCTCTAAGGAAATAAGTCCATGTGTACCTAGAGAAGTCATCTACACACACAAAAATGTATCTCTTTCCACCTAAACTCTCGGTTTGCATAGGACCCATAAGATCCATGTGGAGAAATTCTAGAGGTTCCTTGGTGGTTACATACTTGCCCTTTTAGTGCATACTTTTGGTTTTCTTCCCTTGTTGGCAAGGTCCACAAATACCATTAACCTTTTTCCCAAGCTTGGGAAGGCCTCGCACAACATTGAACTTATCTAAGATTCTTAAACTCCTAAAGTTCATGTGACCAAGTCTTTCGTGCCATAACTCAATTTGTTCATCCTTGGACACATTGCAATACATATATCTAGCCTTAAGACAATAGCAATTGTCACTGGATCTCATACCTTTTAGCAAGGTTTGTTCATTAGGCAATACGATAGAACAATCATCTTTCCTAAACAGGAGGAAAGTCATTCATCACTAAGATGTGAAATGCTTACCAAATTCGCTTTTAAACCATTAACATACAAAGCATTGGACAATGAGGGTAATCCGGTAATGGAAATGGTTCCCTTTCCTTTAACCTTCTTTTTGGATCCATCACCAAAGGTGACATTTCCTCCCTCCTGCATCACAAGAGTTTCAAAGAAACTCTTATTTCCAATCATGTGCCTAGAGCGTCCACTATCCAAATACCAAAAATCACAAGAATGAGCATTCAAGGCAATTTGTACAACGTGGCAAAAATGTTCATCCTTTCTAATCCACCTCTTCCTAATGGTCAAAGGCACATTGGCTCTTAGTGTCCTAGGATCATGCAAAGATGTTTCATTTTTCCTAGTGACATGCATCATGGCTCTAGCCTTTTTCTTCTCTATCATGCTTTCAATTCTACAAAATTTGATATATCTAAAGCAATTTGGTCTAATGTGACCATCAATACCACAAAAATGACATGTAAGAATGAAGTTAGGAATCATACCATAACCTTGATGATGCATTGGAGCCTTCCCATGTCTATGTGGTTGTCTTAAAAGTTGTTGAGGAGCTTTCCTTCTTTGTTGTTGAGCAAAACTTGATTGCTTCCTTGGTTAAGCTTGCATGATAGGTATCTTCCCTTGATAAGCTTTCGGTTGAGGGAAGTTAGCTTGAGGAACCCTTGTAAGATGGGCTTGAGGTAGGCTTCTTGGTGCCACATTCACTTGAGCACTACTTGAACACTCTCCTAGGTCAAGCTTCTTCCTAGGTGATTGATGAGAAGAGGACCCATTGAAGTTCATGCTTCTTACAAAGATGATCTTGCTTAAAGTGGAAGACATCTTTTCATCTTCACATCTTCAAATCCAAGCCACTTCTTGTCACTTGGCCTCTTTCCCACATCTAGCATATGGTCAAGTTTTTTGGTGATAGAGTTCATCTTGGCCAACAACTCTCTAGCATCTTCAAGCTCTTTTTTCAAGCCTTCTTCACTCCTCTTAGATCTAACCAACTTTTCATTTAGTTGGTAAACTTAAGTTGAGAAGTCTAGGTTTTCTTCTTATAATCTCTTGATCTCATTCTTGTTCTTTAACCTTAGGCTCTCAAACTTAGCCATGTAGTCCTTGAGATTCATCCTATCCACACTTCCAATTGTGGATTGTGATGAAGATCCATCATCACTTGAGTAGTCTTCCTCTTGACTTTCGTTCTCTCCTTCACTAGCATCTTTGCTTCATAAGAGAGGATGTGAATGCTATAAAGTTAGCCATGAGTTCTTCATCATCTGAAGACTCATCTCCTTCATTAGAGTTATTACTTCCACTCCATGTGGCAACCATCACTTTTCCCTTCTTCTTTACCTTGTGATTTGCACAATCTGGGGCAAAGTGATCTATTCCACCACATTCATAGCATTGGACTCCTTTCTTCTCGGTCTTTTCTTTCCTAGGCTCAAACATTTTAAATGGAGCCTTTTTCTTCAAGTCTTGACCCTTGGATCCAAAACCTTTCTTCTAGAACTTGTAGAATTTCTTGAACTTCCTCATTAGCAAGGCCATTTCTTCATCCAAGTTATCACTCTCCTCCTTCTCAACTTTGGAAGCTTTCAAAGCAATGTCTTTTTGCTTTTTTGATGGTGTGGGGTTAGGACATTTCCTAGATTCATAAGCTAGAATCCTCCCAATAACTTCACTCGGCTTCATGTCCTTGTAACCAATATTCTCTTCCAAAGCTGTCACCTTAGACTCAAATCTATCGGGTAAAGATCTCATAATCTTCTGCTTGATCTTCCTATCCGAATAAGGATCACCAAGTTGATAACTTTAGTTCACAATGTCCATCAACCTTACTTCAATATCATTGAAGCACTCGTTCTCATCCATCTTGAGCAATTCAAATTTCATTTAGAGAACTTGAAGCTTCGACTCCTTGACCACATCGGTTCCCTCATGTGCAACTTCTAGGATATCCCATGCTTCCTTAGCTATCCAAGTATTTTGAACCAACTTGTACTGGTTATCATCCATTGCACATAGGATGGCACACATTGCCTTCCTATTCCACTTTGAAGCCTCAAACTCTTGTGCATTCCACTATGCCTTTAGTTTGAGAACATCATATCCTTCATCTGCAGGAGTCATCATGGGTGGAGTGTAGCCATCTTCAACTGCCATCCATGCCCTGTCATGAATTTGGCAAATATACGACTCCCTCTTGCCTTTCCAGGAGGCATAATTCAACTCAGTGAGAAGTGCAAGTCTAGTGCTGGAAGCTCCATCATTGCCACCATTTCCACTCATTGTGTTTAATGAATGAATGATATAAATGCAAATGTATGAATGATCAATACACACACAAAATCAAACACACACCAAAATGAGCAAGGATCACCTATGTATGTCTAGGAACCTGCTCAGATACCAATTGAAACAAATATTATGGTGTGTATAATATTAATCTAGAGGGGGGTGAATAGATTTTAACAATTTTTACCCAATTTTTGTTAAAGGTCAAGTTGACAAAAATGCCCCTAGCTAGATACAATAAAATCACAAGTGTAAAAAATGTGGAATTAAAAAAGACACTTGAGATATACGTGGAAACCCTCCAAATGGAAAAAACCACGGGCTGATGAGTGCGCCACACTAGAACCTCAAACCCACTAATGGCAAAGGAATTACAACCTAATCATGGTTTAATCCACTACGACTACCTAATCCCTGTATAAGTGAACCTAGTTCATCTTGCTTGCGATTTAGGCAACCTACTCCCAAAAGCAACACAAGTCTTACTTCTCAACGAAGAGATAAAATGTTTTAAATGAATATATGATGATATTCAATGAATAAACAAGGCTAGGAAACCCTATATGCTTATCTAGGATAATGAAATGACAATTAATGCAATCCTAGATTTCAAGAGCTAAATTACATGTTCAAGAAGCTTAGCTAAACATAGATCAAACAATCCTATGAAGCTATCACAATACAACACTCAATCATGGCATCACAACAATCTCTAATTTGTATCTAGAAAATGTTCTAAGAGCATACAAATAATTAAAGAGAAGATTTAGCTAGTAAAACACTTAACTTGTAAGAAGAAAGTGAAAAACTTACCAAACAAGATGTGATGAAGCAACCCTATCCATTGATGCACTCTAAATGAACTTAGATGATGCAAGATGAAATTTTGATGCACATGAGAATGCTTTGAGTGATTAAAAATGAGTTCTTGGAAGAGTTTTTCCTTTGAATGTGTTTTAATGAAAATATGTGATATTCTGAACTCATACACGACCTTAAGACACTTAATAGTATATATATATATAAGATCCAAACAAAGTAAGGTTATTTTGCAAAAAACGTTCCAACTTCCTCTGTATGCGCTGGTGACATGTGCTAGTCGAGTAGCGCACTACCTAATTTTACAATAGGTGCTGGATGAGTGGTGCATCCCAGTGGCGCAACACATGCGCAAATCCTCTGGAATGTTTACGCTGGTGAGGTGCGTTGGACGAGTAGCGCACCACCAAAACATGCCCACTTTTGTCAACTGTGCACGGGTGCAGCAGCTCAGCTCAGTGGCGCATGACTAGCGGCGTTCTACTGGAATGTTGTGCTGGTGAGGTGCGCTGGTTGAGTAGCACACCACCATCGCAAAGCCTATTTTCAACACTCAAACATACAATATCAACAAGTTCAAGAGTGATAAAAAATGCATCCTATTCTAATGCCAAACATGACATAAAACATTTAATTACAAGATGCAAATAAATCAATAATAGTGATCAAAATGCACACAAGAAAACACTCAACATATAAGAATTAAAGTTATGCATGAATTTGTGAGTGTGTGCAACTATCTCTTCAAAGTAAGTAAGCACAAGAATTTTACCTTCGGTGCTTCTCCTCTTGAGGTCTTGAGAGCCTAAGCTACCCTTATATAATACCCCAAAAATGTGATTCATTCCTGAAATAAGCCAATCAACAAATGAGGACTTTACAGTACTCATAGGTGTTTCAAATTCTTTTCCACTTTCAAGGCCAAATTTCTTAACAAGATTTCTATCATATTTAGATTGAGACAACATGATACCATTACTAGATTGTTTCACTTGCATGCCAAGAAAGTAACTGAGTTCACCTACCATACTCATTTCAAATTCTCTTGACATAACATTCACAAAATCGTCAACCTTGGTTTTACATGTAGACCCAAACACAATGTCATCAACATATATTTGTGCAACAAAAATATCGTTGTCATAATGCTTGACAAACAAAGTGCTATCAATACCACCTCTCTTATATTGGTTGTCAATAAGATATTTAGTCAACCTATCATACCAAGCTTTAGGGGCTTGCTTAAGGCCATAAAGAGCCTTTTTCAACTTAAGCACATGATTAGGAGAGTTTGGGTCTACAAAACCCTTAGGTTGTTCAACATACACTTCTTCTTTAAGGTATCCATTGAGAAAAGCACTTTTGACATCCATTTGAAACAATTTGAGTTTTTTAAGACATGCAATGGACAACAAAAGCCTAATGGACTCAAGTCGTGCAACTGGTGCAAAAGTCTCATCAAAGTCTATACCCTCAACTTGAGTGTATCCTTGAGCCACTAGTCTTGCTTTATTTCTCACTATCTTGCCACATTCATCGGTCTTATTCCTAAATACCCATTTTGTACCAATCACATTGACATCATTTGGTCTAGGAACTAAGGACCATACTTCATTCCTCTCAAATTGATTTAGTTGTTCTTGCATGGAATTAACCCAATATTTATCAATAATTCCTTCATTAATATTTTTGGGCTCAATTTGAGAAGTGTAGCAAGCATATGAAATTTGGTTAGGCTAGTTGCCTTCTAGTTCTAACCCTTTCATTCAAATCACTTGTGATGTCTTGTTGGTAATGCATGTTCCTAAGTCTAGAATTAGAAGTTTTAACATCTTGTTGGTTATCATTCAATCCATTTTCTAAATCTTGACTTTCTTCTCTAGCAACACTACCATTATCATCATTATGACTAGACTCACTTTCATCACAACTAGTCATATCAATAGGTGTTTTAGTGTCATTCAACAAATGTTCTTTAGGTTCATTGACACCATTATTATCACACAAATCAAGCTTGCTAAGATCATCTATTTTCACAATAATAGACTCCATAATAGTCTTTGTTTTCAAATTGAACACTCTATATGCACAACTATTATTAGCATACCCAAGAAAGAGACCAATATCACTTTTATCATCAAACTTTCCTTAGTGATCTCTATCATTCAAAATAAAACACTTACTCCCAAAAGTGTGAAAGTAATTAACATTGGGCTTCTTGCCCTTCCAAAGTTCATAGGAGGTTTGTTTTGTGCCAGGCCTTCTAAAAACTCTATTAGAGACATAGCATGCGGTATTGACCGCTTCGGCCCAAAGATTTCCGGGGACTTTCTTGCTATTGAGCTTGACCTTAGCCATCTCTTGCAAGACACTATTCTTCATCTCAACAATACCATTTTGTTGAGGAGTTCTAGAAGCCGAGAACTCATGTGAAATCCCATAATCATCACAAAACACACTAAATCTAGCATTTTCAAATTCACTCCCATGATCACTCCTAATGCGACACATTTTCTTGATCCCAAGACCTTTTTCATTTTGAACTTGACTACAAAACTTCTTAAAGTAACTAAAAGTTTTGGTCTTGTCTATAAGAAAATATACCCAAGCAAACCGAGAAAAGTCATCAACACATACAAAAATGTATTTTTTACCATTTATGCTTTCGGTTTGAATTGGTCCCATTAGGTCCATATGCACCAGTTCTAAGGGTTTCTTGGTAGAAAAATTATTGTTTTTTTATGAGACACTTTGGTTTGTTTACCCAATTGACATGGTTCACAAACACCATCAAGCTTTTTACCAAGACTAGGAAGACCTCTAACAATGTTATATTTCTCAAGCTTCTTTAAATCTTTATAATTCATGTGGCCCAATCTTTCATGTCATAGTTCAAGCTTGTTGCACTCATGTTCCATATTACATGTTAGTGGATCAACCTCTAAACAATAGCAATTGTCCGAAGACCTTTTGACTTTCAAAACAATTTTGTCCTTTTTATCGATTATTGTGCACACATCGTTTTTAAAGCTAACTTCCTTAAAAATTTCACATAAGTGAGTGATGGTTATTAGATTAGCTTGTAGACCATCTACATACAAGGTGTCACAAAGTTTAGGCAATCCGAGGATACAAATTGTTCCCTTGCATAGAACTTGCTTTATAGTGCCATCACCAAATATAACCCATCCACCATCATTCATAACAAGATTCTTAAAGAATTCCTTGTTACTGGTCATATTCCTAGAGCAACCGCTATCTAGGTACCAACAATATGATGAATTAGCTCTTAAAGCATATTGTGCAACCAAACATTGTGTTGTGTTTTTCTTAACCCAAACTTTCTTGACAAGTTTCTCATTCCTAATTTTATTAACATGCTTTGACTTGTTTTTAGGTACATTGACTCTATTAGTCACATTTTCAAACAAATCAAACAAATCATTATCAACTTTCTTATGCATAGTAGAACGAGGTACAACACAAGATTTAACAAACAAATCATCAACACATTTATTCTCAACATGCTTTTCCAAGGTCTTCTTAGGTCTAATTCTAGATCCATACATGGATGATTGCCTAGGACCATTCAAAGACATATCATGCAAATCATTGGCAATTCTACATTTACAAATGTATTCAAAACATCTAGGTCTTATGTGTCCTACCATGTTGCAATAATGACAAATAGGTATGAATTTGAGAAGTTTACCATTTGCTTGAGCATTCAACTCATTTTGCCTTCTCACATTTTTACCTCTTTGGCGTGCAACACTAGATGTCTTGCCTTTTGCATTTGATGATGATGTAGTTTGTCTTTGGCATTGTTAAGTCTTTCCCTTGACCTTCATTATTGATGTCAAGGCCCCTCCGGTAACATTCATGGCTTTACCATTAGAGAGTGTACCTACAATTAAATTGCTATAAGCTTTGACAAAAGTAGATTTGTTAGATGAAGGAGTTGACTTTTCATTAACATATCCTAAACTTCTTTTGTCGCTTGAAGACTTTCCAACCTTAATGAGAGCTTTCACTTTATTAGAGCTAGATAACATCTTGTTAATCATCTCTTTAGCCTTATTAAGTTTGTCATTAAGCACTTTCTCTTGATTCTCATGCTCATTAAGTTTTACTCTAAGCATATTTTCAATTCTCCTATCACGATCAAGATATTCATCTCTTTGCTCAATTTCATGCTTCAAAATACATAATGTTACATTGCTATCAATCAAGTTTTTCTCAAGATTAAGAATTTTTTTCATTAATATCAATAACACATTTTGAGTTACAATCATGATTTTCTAACTTCTTAGTGAGAGACTTATTGATCTTAGAGATCACTTCATTTTCATGAATAAGATCTTTGATCTTTTTATCATCTAAGTCAATAGACTCACCTTCAAAAAGAGAAGCCATAAAAGAATACATTTCTTTAATCATGATGAAACAAAAGAAGATAACAAACTACAAAAAAGATCTATCTAAGTGCGTATAGACACCTCATCTGATACCAATTGAAATTTCCCTTTATCTTTATAGTGTAAATATACCTAGAAAGGGGGGGGGGGGGGTGAATAGGTATATGCTCCAATTTTTATCTTCTTTTAAAACAATGCAATTTTGACAATGCTTATTGAAAATTGCAAACAATGACACACAATATTTACATGGTAAACCTCCGAAGAGGAAACATCCTCGGGTTGATACCACAACCACCGACAAAAGCAAATCCACTATTTAAAATAAGAGTTACACACTCAAGCAATCAACACATGCTCTCTAAGCTATCACTCTTACTCTACCATTGAACCTCGTGATCTACTAAGCCAACTTCCTATTTAAGACCTCCTGTCTCTAAGAAGATTCCTTGCTCACCTATCCGGATCCTCCCGACTCTAGTCAAGACTTCCTTTCTCAACAATCCAAGGTCTCACACCTCTTGTCGAGACTTCCACTTGCTTAGCTATCCAAGTCCTCCCGACTCTAGCTAAGACTTCCAATTGCTCAAATCAAAGAATCACTTTAAGATATGAGACTTTCTACCTCTTCACAAGGCATCTAAGTGATCATGAATGCAAAATGCAAACAAGCACTCAACATAGAAAATGATGATCAACAAATTCTATGGACATGCAACTATTTGACTAGATTTTACTTTCAAGAGCAATCACAAATGTATCTAGACAACCTAAGCATGTTATCAACTAAGAACCAAATCAATGAAATGAATATACCAATTGATGTACACCTAGTTCTTAGAAAATGAAATTAAATCTAGAAATAGTCAATCAAGCATAAGAACAAAAGATTTCTAGAAACAATTTCATGTTTATCAAGTTTAGCAAAAATCAATCAACGTATCACAAATCTAGCTAAACTTGAAAATCAATTCAACAAAACACAAAATGATATCAAAATCATCATAGTCTTTCTTCTTATTCAAATAACATCAATCAATAAGAAGATCAAAGAAGAAAACTAAGAAGAAGATGATTTCACCAACAAGGATGAAAACAACGAACTGAAGATCTGATCACAAAGAAATATCTAGACATATTATGGTTATAGAAATGCTTTGGGTTTGTAGAAATCTTCAAGACACTCGAAATCGGTTTTTGAATCAAGTGATTCGGAGTAGAAATGAAGAAATTATCACAAAAACAAAAATCAAAATGTTGAGAGAAAACTTCTGCACTTGTTCTTCAAATTCGTTTTTCTCAAGGAGAGGTTTTAAAGAGAGAATGAAACAAATAATATGGTGTGTTTAATATTAATCTAGAGGGGGGGTGAATAGATTTTAAAACAATTTTATCAAATTTTTGTTAATGGTCAAGTTGACGAAAATACCCTTATCTAGTTACAATAATATCACAAGTGTAAAAAGTGCGGAAATAGTAAAGACACTTGAGATTACATGGAAACCCTCCAAATGGAAAAAACCACGGGTTGATAGGTGCGCCACACTTGAACCTCGAATCCACTAATGGCAAAGGAATTACAATCTAATCCCGGTTTAAAATCCACCACAACTACTTAATCCCGGTATAAGTGAACCTAGTCCATCTTGCTTACGATTTAAGCTACCTACTCCTGGAAGCAACACAAGTCTTACTTCTCAATGAAGAGATAAAATGGCCTATGTGAATATATGATGATATTCAAAGAACAAACAAGGCTAGGAAACCTTATATGCTTATCTAGGATGATGAGATGACAACTAATGCAATCCTTGATATCAAAAGCTAAATGACATGTTCAAAAACCTTAGCTAATCATAGATCAAACAATCCTATGAAGCTATCACCATACAACACTCAAACATGTCATCACAACAATCTCTAATTTATAACTTGAATGTATTCTAAGAGCATACAAATGATTAAAGAGATGGCTTAGCAAGAAAAGCACTTTACTTGTAAGAAGATAGTGAGAAACTTACCAAGCAAGATGTGATGATGCAAAACTATCCATAGATGCACTCCAAATGACTTTAGATGATGCAAGATGAAGTTTTTATGCACATGGGAATGCTTTGAGTGTTTAAAGATGAGTTCTTGGAAGAGTTTTCCTTTTGAAATGTGTTCTAAGGATAAGATATGATGTTCTAAACTCTTGCAGGACCTGTATATGAGTTTTAACCAAAGTGAGGTCGTTTTGGAATAAACGTTCCAGCTTCAGCTATGTGTGCCGGTGAGGTGCACTGGTCGAGTAGCGCACCACCAGCACACATCCTAAATTTGCAATAGGCGCTGGTCAAGTGACGTAGCTCAGTGGCGCATGACATGCGACGATCCACTGGAGTGTTGCTCTGGTGAGGCTGTGCTAGTCGAGTGGCGCACCACCAGCGCACTGCCCATTTTTTCAATGTTGCGCGGGTGGAGTGGCGTAGCTTAGTGGAGCATGACAAGTGGCGATCCACTGGAATGTTACGTTGGTGAGGCTACGCTAGTCGAGTAGCGCACCACCTGCGCACTACCTACTTTTTCAACTCTAAAACACACAAAATCAACAAGTCCTAGAGTGATGGAAATGCATCTTATTCTAATGCCTAACATGACATAAAACTTTAATTACAAGATGCAAATGAATCAACAAGAGTCATTTAAACAAAAACGCATACAAGTATAAGCACACAACATATATGAATAAGAGTTATGCATGAATTTGTGAGTGTGTTAATACTATCTATTCAAAGCAAGTAAGTACAAGAATTTTACCTTTGGTGCTTCTCCTCTTTAGGTCTTGAGAGCCTAAACTACCTTACATAACACCCCAAAAATGTGAATTGTTCACGAAATAAGCCAATCAATAAATGATGACTTTACAATCTCCCTTTTTAGCTATTTCGTGACAAAGCCACCACTCACATTGATCCTCACAAAACAAATTAAAACACCGGGAAGATATTCTATATTACAAAGAGATATACATAAAAAAAACTTCAAATCTTCAATCTCTTGTAGAACTATCAACCCTACATATAAAAAAAACAAAAAATACACTTTCCAAACCAAGTGCATGTGAGATGATCCAGAGAATATAAAACAAAGGCATTTGCATTTAAGAATATGAGTATGACATCATGTAATGCTCCAAATCATGCAATGCTCCCCCTCAAAGGGTTACTCCCCCTAAATGTAATCTCCCCAACAAGTACTACTCCTCTTAAAACCAACACATGCCACTCTCCTTAACACCACAAATGCTACTCCCCCTTTTTGTCATGATATAGGCAAAGGAGAAGTCCCCAACTGGGTCACTCAAGGAAAAGAAAGAAAGGAGTATACAAGATATTTACATAATCATATAAGCCACATTTATGCAACTCAATTAATATGAGAGTAACAAGGAGATTTATTGGAAGAAAATGTGTGAATCAAAAATGCTTTGCATACAAGACATGTTGCATTTGAGTCCAAAAAACAATGGTATTTGGAAAAGCAAATGACAAGGGTTTCCAATATAATTCAAACCAATTTCACCATTTGTCATGAGAGAAGCAAGGATATAGATTTTTTATAGATATAAAGTTTTAATAGCACTATATCCAACTTTGCAAGCGAAACATGGCATGAGCGACTTTGCACCCTATTTGATTTTTCCAGGTAGGATACCCCGTATGATAGTAGCCATGTTCAACTAATAAAGGAAGAGAGACATTGATGAAACATTTTTGTCTCACTAGCTTTTTCACATAATGTTTTGCATTCAATAATTGCAATCATCAATTCATGCTTTATCATTTTTCATTAGCATGTCATTACAGAATCATCATCTCATGGAGATAATTATAGGTCATTCAATATGTACTTCCTATGTAAATCTCCTAGTCCAAAAATGCATGTTTGAACATAAATATGACATGGATTGTAGTCAAAGCAAAGTTCACACTTACTGAAGAAAATGCAAAATAATATAGTATAAGTGCTACCAAGCTACTCAAGCAATCAATAAAGGAGCATAAACATTTTAAAAATTTTTGCATGCAACAAGTATACAATAGCTATCTTTGCTTGAGTTCCCCTTATGGGGTCAAAGACCAAAACTCATCACTCCATGACACAAATCCCAATAGATCTACTAAGAGTTTTGATTTGAGTAGCATCTAAGGGTTTAATAAATAGATTCGCTAGTTGATCATTAGTACCTACATGCTTAAGTACTATGCATTTGATTTCAACTAGTTCTCTAATGAAATGATGACGGATGTCAATATGCTTAGTTCTAGAATGTTGAACTGGATTCTTGGAAATATTAATTGCACTCATGTTATCACAAAAGAGAGTACGAGTACCGTGATTGAATCCATAGTCGACTAGCATTTGCTTCATCCAAAGGAGTTGTGTGCATCCACTCCCAGCAGCCATGTATTCGGCCACAGCTATGGATAAAGAAATCGAATTTTGCTTCTTGCAAAACAAAGAGACAAGGTTGTTCCCAAGGAAAAAGCAACCGCCCGATGTACTTTTCCTATCATCACAATTTCCTGCCCAATATGCATCACTAAAGCCTACAAGACTAACATTAGTGTCAAAAGAGTATCGAATTCCATAGTTAGATGTCCCATTCACATAGCGAATGATTCTCTTAACGGAAGAGAGATAGGACTTCTTAGGATCCGATTGGTACCTAGCACACACACCCACACTAAAAGAGATATCGAGCCTACTTGCTGTCAAATAAAGCAAGCTACTAATCATACCACGATACAAAGTTTGGTCCACACTTTTACCACTAGCATCCTTGCTTAGCTTCAAAGTGGTACTCATGGGTGTATCACAATGTTTGGCACTTTCAAGGTAAAATTTCTTCACTAGGTTTTTGGCATATTTAGTTTGAGATATGAAAATCCCATCATCCATTTGCTTAATTTGTAAACCTAGAAAGTAACTTTACTCACCAAAAAGACTCATTTCAAACTCATGAGACATGACATCAACAAATTGTTGGACTTTTGTGTTATTAGTGGAGCCAAAACCTATATCATCAACATAGATTTGAGCTATAAAGAGCTCATCTTTGTCTTTCTTGATGAATAAAGTCTTGTCAACACTACCAATAGTGTAGCCATTTTCTATAAGAAATTGAGTGAGGCACTCATACCATACCCTTGGTGCTTGTTTCAACCCATATAAAGCTTTCTTGAGATGATAGACATGATTAGGGTGGTGAGGATCCACAAACCCTTTGGGTTGCTCAACAAACACTTCCTCTTGCAAGAAACCATTGTGGAAGGCACTCTTAACATCCATTTGATACAATTTGAACTTGTACAAACAAGAGATGGATAAAAGAAGCCTAATGGACTCAATCTAACAATGGGAGCAAAGTCTCCTCAAAGTCAATACCCTCAATTCGAGAGTACCATTGTGCTACAAGCCTAGCCTTGTTTCGTACAATGTTGCCATCCTCATCGGATTTGTTTCTATATACCCACTTGGTGCCTATCACATTGGTGTTCTTGGGCCTAGGAACTAGAGTCCAAACCTCATTCCTTTCAAATTAGTTAAGCTCTTCTTGCATGGCAAGAACCCAAAATTCATCCTTAAAGGCTTCATCAACCTTCTTGGGTTCTATTTGAAAAGTGTAGCTAATTAGATTAGTTATTTGACACCTGGTCCTAACACCCTTATTAACCTCCCTAATAATGTCATCTTTGTCATGGAGTTTCCTACCCATGAAGCAGGTGCTTTTGAGTTCAAGAGAGGAATCCTATCAATAGGTTATGTTATGTCATCATTAAGATTAGTCTTTTGAACATTAGGAATATCAACAACCTTTTCCAAAGAGATGTCATCAACTAGATCTACCTCCTTCTCATGGTCATTAGATTTGAGCCTAGTATCATCATTGATAACATTAGATGATTCCATTACGATCCTAGTTTTTAAACTGAAAACTCTATAGGCTCTATTATTCAAGGAATATCCAATGAAGATACCCTCATCACTCTTAGCATCAAATTTTCCAAGTTGATCAGGGTCATTCAAAATGTATCATTTGCTTCCAAAGGTGTGGAAGTAGCTAACATTTGGCTTTCTACCTTTCCATAACTCATAGGAGATTTGTCTAGTGTAGGGCCTTAGAAAGACTCTATGTCCTGTATAGCACACCGTATTGACGGCTTCGGCCCATAAGTTCCTAGAGAAATTGTTGCTAAGCAACATCATATGTGCCATCTCTTGAAGAACCCTATTTTTCCTCTCAACAACACCATTTTGTTGAGGTGTCCTATGAGCCGAAAACTCATGAGAAATGCCTAGACTATTACAGTAGTTTTCAAAATGGGCATTCTCAAACTCCTTCCCATGGTCACTCCTAATCCGTTTAATGCTTTTAATCTTGGAGTTCATTTCATTTTGAATTTTGGAACAAAGCATTTTAAACTTGTCAAAGGTTTCAGATTTTTCTCTAAGAAATAAGTCCAAGTGTACCTGGAGAAGTCATCTTCACACACAAAAATGTACCTCTTTCCACCTAAACTCTCGGTTTGTATGGGACCCATAAGATCCATGTGGAGAAGCTCTAGAGGTTCCTTGGTTGATAAATACTTACCCTTTCTGTGCATACTTTTGGTTTGCTTCCCTTGTTGGCAAGATCCACAAACACCATTTGCCTTTTTCCCAAGCTTGGGAAGACCTTGCACAACATTGAACTTATCTAAGATTCATAAATCCTGATAGTTCATGTGACCAAGTCTTTCATGCCACAAGTCAATTTGTTCATCCTTGGACAAATTGCAAGAGACACCTCTAGCTTCAAGACAATATCAATTGTCGCTAGATCTCATTCCTTTTAATAAGGTTTGTCCATTTGGCAGTTGAATAGAACAATCATTTTTCCTAAACAAGATGGAAAGTCCTTCATCGTTGAGATGTGAAATGCTTATCAAATTAGCTTTTAGACCATCAACATACAAAGCATTGGACAATGAGGGTAATCCGGGAATGGAAATAGTTCCCTTTCTTTTGACTTTCTTTTTTGATCTATCACCAAAGGTGACATTTCCTCCCTTCTTCCATCACAAGAGTCTCAAAGAAACTCTTATTTCCAATCATGAGCCTAGAGCACCCACTATCCAAATACCAAAAATCAGAGGAATGAGCTTTCAAGGCAATTTGTGCAGCATGGCAAAAGTGTTCATCCTTTCTAATCCACCTAGGTGCAATATTTTCCTTCCTAGGGGTCAATGGTACATGGGCTCTAAATGTCCTAAGATCATGCAAAGGTGTTCCATTTTTCTTAGTGACATGCATCATGTTTTAGTCTTTTTCTTCTCTATCTTGCTTTCAATTCTACATAATTTAATATATCTAAAGCAATTTGGTCTAATATGACCATCAATACCACAAAAATGACATGTAGGAATAAAGTTATGAATCGTACCATATCCTTGAGGATGCATTGGAGCCTTCCCATGTCTTTATGGTTGTCTTGATTGCTGTTGAGGAGCTTTCCTTCTTTGTTGTTGAGCAAGACTTGATTGCTTCCTTGGTTGAACTTGCATGATAGGTATCTTCCCTTTATGAGCTTTCGGTTGAGGGAAGTTAACTTGAGGAGCTCTTGTAGGATGGGCTTGACGTAGGCTTCTTGGTGCCACCTTCACTTGAGCACTACTTGAACACTCTCCTATGTCAAGTTTCTTCCTAGGCGATTGATGAGAAGAGGACCTATTGAAGTTCATGCTTCTTACATAAATGGTCTTGCTTGGAGTGGAGGATATCTTGTCATCTTTAAACCTAAGCCCCTTCTTGTCACTTGGCCTCTTTCCAACATCTAACATGTGGTCAAGTTTTTTGGTGCTTGAGTTCATCTTGGCCAATAACTCTCTAGCATCTTCAAGCTCTTTCTTCAAGCCTTCTTCACTCCTCTTAGATCTCACCAACTCTTCATTTAGTTGGTCAACTTGAGATGAGAGCTCTAGATTTTCTTCTTTCAATCTCTTAATTTCATTCTTGTTCTTTAACCTCAAACTCTCAAACCTAGTCATATAGTCCTTGAGATCCATCCTATCCACATTTCCGTTTGTGGATTGTGATGAAGATCCATCATCACTTGAGTAGTTTTCCTCTTGACTCTCATTTTCTTCTTCACTGCCATATTTGCTCTTATGAGAGGACGTAAAGGCTATGAAGTTAGCCATGAGTTCTTCATCATCCGAAGACTCATCTCCTTCATTGGAGTTATCACTTTCACTCCATATGGTAGCCATCACTTTTCTTTTTTTCTTGACCTTGTGATTTGCACATTCAGGGGCAAAGTGACATGTCCCACCACATTCATAGCATTGGACTCCTTTCTTCTCGAGTTTTTCTTGCCTAAGCTCAATCCTTTTGTAGGGAGCCTTTTTCTTCAAGCTTTGACCCTTGGATGCGAAACCTTTCCTCTCGGACTTGTAGAATTTCTTGAACTTCCTCATTAGCAAGACAATTTCTTCATCCGAGTCATCATTTTCCTCCTTCTTAATTTTGGAGGCTTTCAAAGCAATATCGTTTTGCTTTTTTGATGGTGTGGGGTTTGGACATTTTCTAGATTCGTATGCTAGAAGCCTCCCAATCACTTTACTCGGCTTTATATCCTTGTAACCACTATTCTCTTCTAAAGCGATCACCTTAGACTCAAATCTATCAGGTAGAGATCTTATAATCTTTTGCTTGATCTTCCTATCCGAATAAGGATCACCAAGTTGATCACTTTGGTTCACAATGTCCATCAACCTAACTTCAAAGTCTTGAGCAATTCAAATTGCGTTTGGAGAACTTGAAGCTTCGATTCCTTAACTACATCGGTTCCCTCATGTGCAACTTTTACGATATCCCATGCCTCCTTAGCTATCCTAGTATTTTGAACCAACTTGTACTTGTTATCATCCATTGCACATAGGATGGCATGCAATGCCTTCCTATTCCACTTTGATGCCTCAAACTCTTGAGCGTTCCACTGTTCCTTTGGCTTGAGTACATCATCTCCTCCATCTATAGGAGTCATCATGGGTGGAGTGTAGCCATCTTCAGCAGCCATCCATGCCCTGTCATGAATTCGGCAAATCTACGACTCCATCTTGCCTTTCCAAGAGGCATAATTCAATCCGGTGAGAAGTGAGGTCTAGTGCTAGAAGCTCCCTCTTTGCCACCGTTTCCACTCATTGTGTTTATGAATGAATGATATGAATGCAAGTGTATGAATGATCAACACAATCACACAAAATGCAACACACACCAAAGTGAGCAAGGATCACCTATGTGTGTCTAGGAACCTGCTCTGATACCAATTGAAACAAATAATATGGTGTGTTAAATATTAATCTAGAGGGGGGTGAATAGATTTTAAAACAATTTTACCAAATTTTTGTTAATGGACAAGTTGACAAAAATACCCCTAGCTAGTTACAATAATATCACAAGTGTAAAAAGTGCGGAAATAGTAAAGACACTTGAGATTTACGTCGAAACCCTCCAAATGGGAAAAACCACGGGCTGATAAGTGTGCCACACTTGAACCTCGAATCCACTAATGGCAAAGGAATTACAACCTAATCTCGGTTTAAAATCCACCACCACTACCTAGTCCCGATATAAGTGAACCTAGTCCATCTTGCTTGCGATTTCAGCTACCTACTCCCGGAAGCAACTCAAGTCTTACTTCTCAATGAAGAGATAAAATGGCCTATGTGAATATATGATGATATTCAAAGAACAAACAAGGCTAGGAAACCTTATATGCTTATCTAGGATGATGAGATGACAACTAATGCAATCCTAGATATCAAAAGGTAAAAGACATGTTCAAAAAGCATAGCTAAACATAGATCAAACAATCCTATGAAGCTATCACCATACAACACTCAAACATGTCATCACAACAATCTCTAATTTGTAACTTGAATGTATTCTAATAGCATACAAATGATTAAACAGTTGGCTTAGCAAGAAAAACACTTAACTTGTAAGAAGGTAGTGAGAAACTTACCAAGCAAGATGTGATGATGCAAAACTATCCATAGATGCACTCTAAATGACTTTAGATGATGCAAGATGAAGTTTTTATGCACATAGGAATGCTTTGAGTGTTTAAAGATGAGTTCTTGGAAGAGTTTTCCTTTTGAAATGTTTTCTAAGGAAATAATATGATGTTCTGAACTCTTGCACGACCTAAATACAAAGAGTTATATATATATGAGTTTCAACCAAAGTGAGGTCGTTTTGGAAAAAACGTTCCAGCTTCTGCTATGTTCGCTGGTGAGGTGTGCTGGTCAAGTAACGTAACACCAGCGCACAACCTAAATTTTTAATAGGCGCTGGTCAAGTGGGGCAGCTCAGTGGTGCATGACATTCGACGATCAATTGGAATGTTACGCTGGTGAGGCTATTCTAGTCGAGTTGTGCACCACCAGCGCATTGCCCACTTTTTCAATGTTGTGTGAGTGGAGTGGTGTAGCTCAGTGGCCCATGACAAGCGGCGATCTACTGAAATTTTAAGCTGGTGAGGCTGCGATAGTTGAGTAGCGCACCACCAGTGCACTGCCCACTTTTTCAACACTCAAACACACAAAATCAACAAGTCCTAGAGTGATAAAAATGCATCTTATTCTAATGCCTAACATGAGATAAAACTTTAATTTCAATATGCAAATGAATCAACAAGAGTCATTTAAACAAAAATACACACAAGTATAAACACACAACATATATGAATAAGAGTTATGCATGAATTTGTGAGTGTGTGCAACTATCTTTTCAAATCAAGTAAGCACAAGAATTTTACCTTTGGTGCTTCTCCTCTTGAGGTCTTGAGAGCCTAAACTACCTTTACATAACACCCAAAAAATGTGATTTGTTCATGAAATAAGCCAATCAATAAATTAGGACTTTATAGAGAATAACAAAAAGACCAAAAAGCCCCCATGCTTTAGTGCTTCCCTGAGATGGTGCATGGCCATCTCAGGGCAGAGCAACTTTGGGGCCGAGATGTCCACGCGCCATCTCGGGATGGTGCCAAGTGATGGCTTATGCCATCACACCTCTTCCCTTAGTCCTCTCGCGTTCTTTGATCGTTCTTTGGTCTCAGAACTCAGAATTTGAATTTGTTTGAAGATTACAAACTAGAACTCTCTCACGGACATGGACATATAAGATACTCAACCAAAATAAGAATTCGACTTAATATATGAAGACAATATAATGTATGCAACATGAGTTGAAAGTGTAGTATCTTTTGACTTAGAACTTGAAATCAATAGTATGAGTAACCGAAATGACTAGAACTCAATCAAGAATGATTTGAGACTAAATTCAAGTTCAATATCCATGTTATACAAACATATATACATACAAACACAATTCACACTAGAATGCAAACTACATAGAGATAGTCTCCAATCATGCATTTTCCAAAACATGTTATTTCCATAGCAATGCATGAGCATTCATCTTCAAGTGTGTGAATGTGTTATACATGGTGCAAAACAATGCAGGGACACAAATGTATGAATTGTGTGTATGTGTGTACTTACGCCTTGCAAGAGGAAGAAGGATCTCGATACCTTAGCATCCAAGAATAGTACCAATCCTCTTGAAGACGAACTTTGCATCATGAGAAGTTGCTTTTCTTCCTTGAAGCTCTTATCATCACGAACCACTTAAGCAACTAAGCATTACAAAGAAATGAAGTTTTGTTATGGATTCAAGCCAACACTAATCTAAAACCTAACAACCTCAAGGAACCCAGGACAAGCTCATAATCTGAAAAAGGTAAGCTAGCTCCTCATTTCCTGGCTCTCGGGTTACCTTTCTTAACTCACATTGTTCGCTCCACAACAAGAGAAAGCCGATCAGATGCCTCCAGAAGCTAGGTGTCAACTGGAGGGAAACTAGCTGTAGGGCATTAAGAGCCTACCGAAGGGTAGGATGAAGGGGGAGCCTTACCCTGTTCTCAAAGGCTGCGATATGGATGGGGAACACGCCTTTGGGTGGATTAAAGACGTCGTAGTTCTTTTGAGGGACTGTAAGGGAGACGCTGTCAGGAATGCCATATCTTGACCTCATACGAATGATCGACTGCGGGGCAATGGCGAAGTCAGGAATGACTTTCAAGTCTTAGGGGAGACGCCTCTCCAGAGCATGACCGACAACAGTGACTTGGTTATTTTCCAGCAACGTCATTTCAATTTTCCTTGCTAGAATCCTTATCAACCAAGATTAGGGGGGTTATCTGGTCGATCACAAAACCAAGTCCTGATTGTCACATTCCTATTCGATCGATGACATTTTAGGGTTGGAGGTGAGTCGTTCCCGTCTAGGTCTCGTCAAGCTTGCTTTCCTTAGGAAAGACTGGAAACCTCTATGTCATCAATGAGGGAGTTAACGGAGTCATTACTGATCTTCGACATGATATAAAAGGTTTGAAAGATGAGAAAAAATGGAAAGAATAGAGGCGTAGCTAAAGAAGTTTGCTAAAGAGAGGGAGTTTTGATAATTTAAAAGTGAAGCGTGACCAAAGGGATGAGGAAGTCGGGATTAAATAGAGGTAGAAGAGCTGCTGATGTCAACAAAATCTTTGATAAGATCATCTTGAAACACAGGGATGGTCGTAACATAGCCGGATTATTTTGAAGGATGTACCAGTCCGCGTATACCACGTCACTCGCACATTAAATGTGAAGATTTCTACCCAGATTTGGTAAAGGTAAGAGAGGAAAAATTCCTAATTAAAAAACAAGGAATCTAACTCCAGTCCAAACTCTACCACCGGTGTTCAAGTCAAAGGGGACTTCGGTTAATAGCAAAATTTAGCTAGGGGACCAAAGAGAAATGTTCCACTCTGCTAACTCGAATCAAAGCCCGGATTCACCATTTGAACCCCAGGCGAATCACAAAGTTACCCCGCCGAAGTAAGGAAGGGTCATCGGGATTCAGAGCTACCAAGAATGAAGCTTGACATGACTAGGTCAAGCTCTTATGTAAATGCTGGAATTCAGGAAAAGCCCGATGTGCGGATATCCGGGCTTCTCGAGATCACCTATCCTGGAGCCTCGATTTTTGGGGCCTACCTTCAGAACAACCCCACGAAAGCAAGGAAAGGTCGTTGAGCTCAAAAAGCACTTGAAGTGAAGCCTGACACAAAAAAGAGTGAGCTCCCACTAGATCAAGGCTTCCCGAGTTCATATTTAACTCGTAGCCTAAGCCAGAAGCTTATCAACCTTTACAGAGGCCCAATGTCCATGTCAGATATGAAGAGACAACCTTTAAGTGAATCAGATTCATGCTATAGCTAATGTTCCAATTTGCTAAGGGATGTCTGTAACCTACCTGGACATGAGAGAAGAATCTTGCCTAATCTACACTACCCCCAATAAGTGCCCACAAGGCCGTCCCAAGCTTCTGAGACCAGAACTAAGGCATGAGTCTACCTCACCCTATGAAGCAGCGAGCACCAAACTCGACGACCTCTATAAAGAATCATGCCATGAATGCGCACAAGATCATATCTACACTCCACCGAACGTTAAAGCTCTACGTACGTGTAAGGCAAGAGATTGATTCCAAATTGGAAACAAACTTTTCTCCTCCAACGATATTCTTGAGTGATATTCTTGAGTCCGTTATTTATTCAAAGTCACTGACTTTTAAGTAGAGGATCCCACCCGATAAGGAGGGAACATATTCAGAGAATCGTGGCGAGAGATACACCCGTTCAAATGGGTTGGACCATGTATAAATACGAAGACAAAGAGAATAGGGGAATTTTTCAGAAAGAAATAAAGAGAGAGCTCTTGGCCTAAATTCTTTAATCAGAACACGGCCACAAAAGGTATTCCACTATTCGACTACCACGAACTTACTACATCGTGATGTCCTAGTGAGGTTGAGATTATTGGAGATATATTGTTTTGAGTGTTTCCTGTATTACTTATATAGCCAATAATAAAAATTCACATTCTTGTTCTAACAATATCTACCATCGTTCAATAGGTTAGGTACTTAAGGTATAAGACCGAGCCGCAACCTCCGTGGTAGTGGTCCTGAGGGTGTTATCGTAAATTTTTCACCCCGGACAAATTTTCAATTAATAAGTTTCTTACAAGGATAGACTAGACAATTAGCCCAAACGATATCTACTCCCAAAGGAGGGATATTCATGAGGGAATATATTGAAGGTTGATAACTTGGTAACACACTCAATGTGAGTTTATTAATATCCTCCCAAGAGTTCTTGTTTATAAAATCACAAGGCTAAAATTGAAAATGCTAGTTGTTATGTTAACAATTAGGTGGGACCTAGTCCAACTAGTAAATAATGCAAACTCCCAACGATTGAATTATTTTATTTAATTCAAGATAAATATTCAAAAGTGCTTTATCATGATTATTTGCTTATGTAATTTGTGTTATTATAAAGAAATGATGACCCCATCCCTAATCAACATCCTAAAAGATAATACTTTAACCGATGATAATTATGTCACATGGAAAAGGAATATTGGGTTGTTGCAAACTGAAAGGCATGAGTTCATTCTCTGTACTCCTAAACCATTGTAAGGACCTTGATTTTATGATTAGCTTATTTCATGACAAACCACACCACATTGGGGATGATTGTGTAATGGATAGCTTAGGTCCTCTTTGGCAAGCTTCCAAGCATCTCCATGACTTCAAGAGCTAAAGGTTTATTCACTTGACTTTGCCTCTTGAAGAGTTTAGGTGCACACACACACCTCATGCATGCTTTGTTGATCTTGCATTTGTGTTGATATTGTTTATATGTGTGCATCTCTTTACAATCACACTTGCACTTCATTTATAGGTTTAAGTGTGGTATTGTGCTGTGTTCACGCTTGCATGATGGTGTGCTTGTTTTAGCGCGTTGAGTGACCATATGAGAAGGTCTCATTCTTCTCTTGGTTTGGTTATATGGAGTAAGGTGTCTATTTTTAAAAGAGTGTATTTCAATGATTTAAATATTTTTCAAAACTGACCTTTGTATGGTCTTGTGACCATATATTTTTTTACATTGATTCAAAATGAGTTTTGAAAACTTCTGTACAAACTAGACACCCATACCTTTCCAACGGTATATTATTCGTAATATTTGATGACTGTTTGAATTGGTTTTAAAATCTCCAAAGTGACCACAAAAACAGGGCATCTCTGTTGTTGTCCGTTTCTGACCTTTGGTCACTCAAATGACCATAACTTTTTCTGCAGATGTCCAAATCTTGTTTTATGAATTGGAGTAGAAATTAGACTTCCATACCTTTCTAACGGTATATTATACGAAAGGTTAGGATGTTTTTTGGTCATGTTTTGGGTCGCTCGAATCTCGAGATTTTGTGTTGTTGCTGCTGCGCCAGTCCACAAGTGCATCTCACCAGCGCCTCTTGACAGTAGGTGTGCGCTGGTGTGGCACTTGTCGACCAGCGCACTGAGTAAAATTCTAGGCATTTTCAAAACAATGTAGTTTTGTTCTAGGGCTTATATTTACATGCCATCTTCTTCCTCACTCGTTTTTCAGATCTTCCAAACCATTTTTTAGTGTGAGAAAGTATTTTCTTTGAGAGAGAAGCTCCAAGAGTGGTTCCTTAACTCTCCAAACCCAAAACCCATCTCCATCTTGCAACATTTTTCATCATATGAGCATGGGTCTTCTTGGTTTCATGACTAGGTAATTAAGAACTTCATTGAACATCTTTTATTGTTCTACTTACTCTAGATTAGGTGTTTATTGCATGGTTAAATATGTTGACTCTAGTTTATTGCATATATTTTTGAGTCTTGATAACATGATTGGGTTTGTTTGTTGATAGCTTGAATTTGGATAAATTTACCCTTCTTGCTAAGTCTTTATGCATTGCATTTAGACATTATTGATTGGGACTCATTGATTGCATTTTGTGATTGCATTATAGTCCTTGCCATGCTTAATGACAACTTGTGTTGATATGGCTTTTGTGATAGCTAGCATTTAGGTCATTGTTGCCTCTAGCTAATTAGGTCATATTGATTGCATTTTGATGATTGCATTTAATGACAATGTCATGCTTAATGACAACATATGTTGAAATGCCTTTGTTTGATAACTAGGATATAATGTTGCATAACTATATCTAGTTAAGTCTTTATGAACATTCATTTAGACATTGATATCTAGGAATTGTACTTAGTGACATTCTTAAATTCCTAGATAAGCATTTAGTATTTTGCCTAGCATTATTTGCATGTTTGAATATTTCATCATATTCACATAGGTTGTTGAACTCTTCATTGAGTCAAGTCTTGTGGCTTCGGTGTGAAGTTACACAAGCAAGAAAAGTCTTGCAACCAAGGGTAGGTTGGCAAGCAATTGGTCGGGTATCCACTGTAAAAGGCCCGAGGGGTAGAGTAAGAGGTGCTACGCCAAGAGTAGTGGATCAGGGGATATCACTAGGGATTGAACCAAAAGTGGTGAGTGGTAATGGTCATGGCCTGAGGTTGTCGAGAGTGAGAGTCCGAATATCACTAGAGGGTGTAACTTTTTACTCATATAATGGATTTCTGCGATCGAGTGTGGCTCACTTAACAACCCGTGGTTTTTCCCATTTGGAGGGTTTCCACGTATACATCTTGTGTTATTTATATTTCAGCACTTTACACTTGATGTTGTATGTTTGATTTATTTGGTGAATTTTGAATATTGAGTAATCAAGAAAAAATGGTAATTGATTTGATTAAAACCTATTCACCCCCCCCCCCCCCCCCTCTAGGTTATTAGACACACACGTTTATTAGGGAACTTTCAACCATCTACTCCTACTAATAAATCTACTTAGAAGCAAAGAGATGAGTATCAGTAGTGGAAATCTCCAGATGAAATGGCTGAATGTACGTTACATTATTACCACCATCTCAAACGTGTTACGACAGCAACATGAAGGAATGGAGAATGTTGCCGATATAATGATGCCTCTAGAGGAGACATTTACTGTGAGGTCTAGGATGACTAAGAGAGAGGAAGTGACTGCTTTCATGAATCTTAGGATGAAACCTGGACTGGCTATAAAAGATCACATAATGAAAGTCATAGCACATCTTAACATTGCAAAACTGAATGGTGCTGAGATAGATGGTGAGACGAAAATTGACATGATTGTCAACTCACTGTCGGATTCCTTTGATCAATTCAAGTTGGACTACACCTTGAATAATAAGGAATACACCTTGCAAGGCCTGATGCAAGATGTTCAAAGCACGAAAAAAATCCTTGTGAAAGGCAAGGGTCAAGAGATTCATACCGTAGATAAAGTTGCTACTGTTAAGACCCGTAAGAAGGTCAAGAAACAACAGAAGAAAAAACAATTAGGACCTACTAAGTAGGAGACAAAGAAAGTAACCAGAAGCAAAAAGAAGTGTTTCCTTTATGGTGGAAAGGGACATTGGAAAAGAAATTGCCCAAAGTCTTAGGACAAGAAGGAAGAAAGTAATTATTTTGAAAATGTTTTTTGGTGGATTCTATGGATTCTTGGATCATAGACTCTGTAGTCACTAATCATGTTTGTTTTTTCTTACAGGGGTTTAAGGAAAAGAGAAGGCTTAATGAGAACAAATTCAACTTGCGTTTAGGCAATAGAGCGTTGGTGTCTGCTAGTTCAGTGGGAGTTATTAGAATTAGTTTAGATTTTTATAGGAATTTAGATGTAATAGACGTTTATTATGTACCTCAATTCAAGAAGAATTTAATTTCAGTTTCTTGTTTAAATAAATTTGGTTATTCGGTTACTTTTAATAAAGCTTTATTATTTGTAAGAATGACAAAATTATTTGTAAAGGTACATTGGAAAATGGAATATTCTATTTGCATGGAAATATCTCTCATTTGCTAGACATGGAATCAATGAAACCTAATCATAAAAGTGTGAAATTATCAAACGATGAAACCTACCTATGGCATTTGCTCATAGGTGATATTAACCTTAATAGGATTAAAAGATTGGTAAGTGACGGACCTCTAAGTGACTTAAAGGTCGATGACCTACCAACTTGTGAATCCTGTTTGGAAGGTAAAATGACCAAAAGGTCATTTAAGACCAAAGGCACAAGAGCTATCGAATGTTTAGGATTGATACAGACCGATGTATGTGGATCTAGGAGCATTCAAGCTAGAGGTGGTTATGAGTAATTCATCATTTTCATGGATGATCACTCAAGATTTGGCTATGTGTATCTCATGAGACATAAATCGGTTGCTTTTGACATGTTCAAAACATTTAAAGCTAAAGTTGAAAATCAGCTTGAGAAACGCATAAAAATCTTATGGTCTAATCGTGGTGGAGAATATCTATCTGGTGAGCTTCAGTAATATCTTATTGATAATGGGATAATTCTCAGTTTTCTACACCAGGCACACCTCAACAAAATGAGGTGGCAAAAAGGAGAAATAGAACTCTTTTGGACATGGTTAGGTTTATGTTGAGTTATTCAACTCTCCCTAATTCTTTTTGGGGATATGCTTTACAATCTGCATTGTAAATTCTAAACGATGTACCATCTAAGTCGGTTCCTAAAACACCGCAAGAGTTATGGACCGGGCGAAAGCCTGGTTTACAACACTTAAGTATATTTGGATGTCCTATGCACCTGTTAAAAGGAAAGAGAGAAAAGATGGAGTCCCGTTCAGAAACATGCATATTTGAAGGGTATCCAAAAGGAACAAAAGGATATTATTTTTATAGTCCTTCTAATCTTAAAGTATTTGTTTCAACAAATCCTAAATTTCTTGAAGAGGACAATATGAATAATTTTGTGCCTAAAAGTAGAATTGTCCTGAATGGGCTTTTAGGAGATACAATTCCACATGAGGTTTCACAACCAAGCCTAATTGTAAGTTTCGTAACAACACAAGATCAACAATCTACAATACCTCATCGTAGTGGGAGGGTGTAAATAACCCAAAAGATACCTCGGTCTAGGAGAATCTGTATAGAATCTCTCAGACGACTATGATCCATATAGATATAATGAAGCAATGGAAGATGTTGATTGTCATCACTGGTAAAAGGCAATGCAATCCGAAATTGAATTAACGTTCAAAAACAAAGTCTGGTCTCTTGTAGACTTGCCTAAAGGGATAAAACCCATTGGGTGCAAATGGGTATACATGAGGAAAAGAGGAATGGATGGAAAGGTGGAAACGTTTAAAGCTAAATTGGTAGCTAAAGGTTATACACAGAAGGAAGATATCGATTATGAAGAAACCTTCTCTCTTGTGGCCATGCTTAAATCCACTAGGATACTCTTATCCATTTCGGTATCTCTAGACCTAGAGATTTTGTAAATGAATGTCAAGACAGCTTTCCTTAATGGAAGTCTTGACGAAAGCATCTATATGATGAAACTAGAAGGATTCATTAAAAAAGACCAAGAGGAAAAGGTATGCAAATTGTAAAGATCCATACATGGATTGAAGCAAGCATCCAGATCCTAGAACACAAGGTTCGATCAAGCCGTGAAAAGATTAGGATTTATTCGAAACCTTGATGAACCTTGTGTACATAAGAGGATTAAAGGTGACAAGTTGTTTTTCCTAGTTCTTTACGTTGATGATATACTATTCATCAAAAACGAAGTAGGTGTATTGATATTAGTAAAATAATGGTTGGCAAAACAATTTGATATGAAGGATTTAGGAGAAGCAAGTTATATTCTTGGTATCCAAGTCATAAGGGATAGAAAGAATAAAACAATTGCATTATCTCAAGCATCATACATAGATAAAATCTTGTCTAGGTTTTCCATGCAAGATTCCAGGAAAGGTATGTTATCTTTCAGACATGGAATCAAACTTTCTAAGGAACAAGTTCTTAAGAATGAGCATGAAAAGCAATTCATGAGTAGAGTTCCATATGCTCTAGTAGTTGGAAGTCTCATGTATGCATTGTTCTACACTAGACCAGATATTTGTTTTGTTGTGGGCATAGTTAGCAGGTTTCAATCAAAACTTGGTCCTGATCACTGGACAACTGTCAAGCATATTTTCAAGTATCTCATGAGAACGAGGGATTATATGCTTTTATACTCTAGAGGGATTTAATTCCCGTTGGGTTTATAGATTTTGATTTTCAGTTAGATTCTAACTCCAGGAGATCAACATCAGGATCTGTGTTTACTGTTGGATGAGGGGCAGTGAAATGGAGGAGTATCAAGCAATCTTGTATTGTTGATTCCACCATGGAAGCCAAGTATGTTGTAGCACGAGAGGTTGCTAAAGAGGTTGTCTGGCTCCACCAGTTCTTAATTGACTTGGAAGTAGTTCCTGATATGAATAAGCAGATCACTATCTATTGTAACAATAGTGGAGCAGTGGCTAATTCGAGAGAACAAAAAAGTAATAAGAGAGGGAAACACATTGAAAAAAATATCACATTTAGAGGGAAATTGTGCATAGGGGTGACGTGATGATTACCAAGATCGTGTCAGCAGATAATCTAGCGGATCCCTTTACAAAGACTCTTCCACAAAAGAGTTTTGATGGGCATCTAGAGAACATGGGGATGAAAGATATGACACATTTGCTATAGAGCAAGTGGGAGATTGTTGGGACTATGCTCGATAGCAAGAGTATAATAATGTATTTGACAATCTTTTCATATTAATAAAGTGATTTCTAGTTTAACAAATCTTATAGCATTTATAGTTTAACTATTGTAATTGTCAAAAGTAAATATTCATAAGGTCAAAAGACTATGACAAAATAAGAATTGTTCATGCATCTAGATATGTATGAGGTAGACACAATTCTTTAGTTAGTCTTGAATAATATTCACAACTTAAGATAAAGGTTGGGTGCCTTTATATTGTCAAAGTTGTATATTCTTTTGCTAGCATTTGAATAGGATCAAATGTGTAATGATGAGTCTTAAATCATCAATGTGTGGTGTCTTTGGGCAAAAGAATCTAGTGCATTGGGTGCATTGAATTGGATCACAATGAAATAATTTATCTAGAACCGTCAATGGATACAAATTTTCATTTGAAGACAAACAGAGAGTCTATCTCAATCCTGAGATAAATAATGGACTTATGGTTGCAAGTGCTATCATTTGAGCTATCAATGAGTACGATTATATAGCATAATCTATCCTCGATAGTTTAGTGGTATTCATTTGTTATTCGATAAAGGACTTCATTTATAGTTATGGACATCATGGGTCCATTTATTAAATGAGAGTAGAATACCATCGTATGGATATTTTGAGGTATTGGATATGAAATCTTAACGTTAAGTTTTCAATAGTGTCTATTGAAACATGGCTTCTGGACAAGTCAAAATATCCAAATTCAAAATGTGGTCATATGAGTAAATATTGTAACATATAGAGTTATAGGCGATCTATGAGCTCTTGGCGATTACTGGTATTTTTTACGAGGATACACCATCTCCATTAAGATTGTCTAGGGTATGAATGAGAAATATTAACTTATTCTATCTTTATTTAAGAGTTTAATTTTAGTTCTTTAGTGGAATGAACTAAAATTAATATATCGGACCTAAGTGAATCATTTGTTGATTGTGATTGGGTTGTGTCTATTTGAGCTTAAATTTAGATAGTCTGCCAAGATCCCCAATCCACACGAACTTGTGTTGATCACTTGATATATTCTACCAAACCAATTTAGGGGTGAATTGTATTAAGGCATTTGGTCTTGTTTCTTTTTGTAAGAATGGGTCTAGATCACATGTGGACTTTTTAAAGGTCCAATGGATTTAATAAAATAGGGGAAATAAGATATTTGCCTATATAATGTGTTGGGCGGCAAGGCTATATATAAAATAGCTTAATATATTGTTTTATATTTTATTATTTAATTAAATGGAAATTAATTAATTTGGTAATTAATTAATTGTTTAATTTAAAATCAAAATCTTTTTTCTAGTTGGAGAAGGTCTTATAATATTATATTATTGTTGGTAGTATAATTAATATTAAAGATTATATTTGATAAGTAGATAATTAAAAATAATTATTTATCTAGTCAAATTAGGAAATCTTTAATATGGTTACAAAAACACTATTGAGTTGGATTAGGAGTTTTGGTGTAGGAAAGAATTCTTTTTGGAAAAGGATTCTTGGTCACCAAGTAAATCCACCTAAGTATAGGATTCTTACCCACCAAGTAAATCCTTATTAGGAGAGGATTTATGATCCTATATACAGTACCTCTAAATTTCGGCCAAGGCAAGATTTGAAGCTCAAAATTTCGTGCAAGCCAAAGAAAATTTAGAGAGGAAAAATTCGGTCATTAGATAAGTCTAAGAGAAAAAATCAGCCATCCCTAATTTTTCTAAAAGAGTTTTCGGCCACCATAGAATTTTGAGTAAGAGAATTCGGTTCTTGCTCTAGATAAATTCATCCAGCTCTAAGGATTGGCGTGTGAAAATTCGGCAAAGAGGAAAAGGAAGAAAGAACGTTTTGTATTCGATAGTATACTAGTAGGCTTTACATTAAAAGGTTTTGTGTACAACATCGAATCTAGGTTCAAGCGAGTTTCAATCAAATTGATTGGTAATTCACAAATGACCTAATGTTCTTTGTTTTTCTTCTTGGAGGATTATTGTGACTAACAAAGAAAGAGATTTTGTTTGTTTCCATCCTCAGGTATACAATTTAAAGAAAGGGAGCCCACACTCCTAGGTGATTCATGTTCGTGATTGGATTGGAAGATCTTGCATATTTAATTTGGCACTAGTTTAATCGTCACGAGAAAAATGTATGATACTTTTTATATACATCAATTAATCTAGGGTTAAGGTTCTTGTTATTATTAAAAAAGGAAAAAAATTATTTATACCAAACCCTAATTTTATTTTCACGCTTTCGTTGTGCAATTTTCCCTACATTTTATAGTCCCCTGCCGCCTAAGCTATATAAATATAGCCCAAATATTATTTTTTCTATTTTATTAAATCCAATGCACTTTTATAAAAGGTTCACATGTGAACTAGACTCATTCTTACTAAAAGAAACAAGTCCACATGCCCTAATACAATTCTAAATGGACCTATAAATTGGTTCGGTAGAATATATCAAGGGATCCATGCAAGTTCGTGTGAATTTGGGATCTTGGTCGGCCATCTAATTTAAGCTCCAATAGAAAGAACCTAATCACAATCAACAAATGGTTCACTTAGGTCCGATCTATTAATTTTAGTTCATTCCACTAAAAGAACTAAAATTGTACTCTTAAATTAAGATAGAATAATTTATTATTGCTTATTCATACCCTAGACAATCTTAATGGAGATAGTGTATCCTCGTAAAGAATACCAGTAATCACCAAGATCTCATAGACCGCTTATACCTCTCCAAGTTACCATATTTACTCATATGACCACATTTTAAACTTGAATATTTTGACTTGTCCAGAAGCCATATTTCAATAGACACTAATGAAAACTTAACTTTAAGATTTAATATCCAATACGTCAAAATATCCATATGATGATATTCTACACTCATTCAATAAATGGTGCCATAATGTCCTTATCTATAAATGAAGTTATCTATCGATTGACAAATGAAAACCACCAAACTATCAAGGATAGACTATGCTATATAATCGTACTCATTCATAGCTCAAAAGATAACACTTGCAACCATAAGTCCATCATTTATCTTAGGATTGAGATAGTCTTTCCGACTGTCTTCAAGTGAAAACTTTTATCCATTGACGGTTTTGGATAAAGTATTTCACCGTGATCCTATTCAATGCACCTAGTGCACCAGATTCTTTTGTCCAAAGGCACCACACATTGATGAATTTAGATTCATCATAACACATTTGATCCCACTCAAATGGTTCCAAAAGAATCTACAACTTTGACAAGATCAAGGTGTCCAACCTTTATCTTAAGTTGTGAATATTATTCAAGACTAACTAAAGAATTGTGTCTACCTCATACATATCCATATGTATGAGCAATTCTTCTTTTCTCACAGTCTTTTGACCTTATGATTGCTTACTTTCTATAATTATATTAATTAAACTATAAATGCTATAAGATTTGTTAGACAAGAATTCACTTTTATTAATATGAAAAAGATTGTCAAATACATTATTATACTCTTGCTATTGGGCATAATCCCAATAGATATATTTTCATTGGTAGTTAATGAATCTGTTTATGAGATATTTATGTGTCAAAGCTTGATTCTAAATCTCTTAGGATTAAACATGACAATTTTCAAGTCTTAGTAAGACGAGCAAGCTAAGGGTGCTCATAAAAAGGGCAAGATCCTTTTCTTCATATAGGTTGCATGAAAGCAACCACCTCGGTTTCATTTCTTAAACTCAATTTTGAAATTTTGAATCTTTCCCGTCTTGTGGCATTATTTGATGAATTAATATTGATAGAATATTCATTTGTGGTTATTCTTTTGTTTGTGGTTATTGGGAGATATTATTCTGTGGATATGAGGAATCAATTGTGAATGATGGCATTTTTTATTAATGGATTTATTGATCTATTATTTCTTGATATTGGACAGGCTAAAGTCTTTTTTTGATAACGAATGCGAGTGTACAGATTTTGATTGAACATATTTATCCCCATTCTGTTTTGTGGTTTTGCTCACATTTCACACAGGTCTTATACATGCATATAGTTAGATTCGGTTAAGGGGTTGCTCACATTTCTATATATTTATGTTTGATGTATATACTTAGATTAGAGTTTTAGACTCTATAGAAGTTAGTTTGGATTTGATTAGAAACATGTATGTTGAGTAAGGTTTACCTAAAACCTATTTTTTTACATGCTTGTGAGTTTTACTGTGCAAGATTTCTATTTAGGACTATTTGTGCTTCAATTGATTGATTTTGATGATTGATAGTTTCTACTTGTGGTTGGACTTTTTAATTGATCATATTTGGGATTAGCACAATTTCTTATATATTTAGAGCATATTAGGTTTCTATTGAATACTTTATGAATATATGCTCTAAATAATTGCTAGAAGACTTTGTTGATAAGATCTATTGATTCTAGAATTTTATGTTCTAGTATAAAAGACCTGAAAATATTCTCCATGAAATATATATATATATATATTGTTTTTCAAGCTTTAGTGACATGAAAGAAATCGAGGTCATGTATTTGGTGTTTTGCATGTTCTAAATTGTTTTTTATGTTTTAAGAGCTTGGTAACACTGTTTTGGATATATTCACTTCTATGCTTAGTTCTTCATGAAATGTAATTCATCCACGCATTTCATATGTTCACGCATTATTTGTATGATTGCATTATTTTAGGATTAAAAATAATATAAAATTAGAATATCTTACATTGTATGCTTATTACTTAAATCTAGTTTCCAAAGAATATGTTAATCATCATGTTCTATGTTGCATGCTTTTTTGCATTTTGCATTCATGATCACATTTAAAATGCCCTTATAAAAGGCATGAAGTCTTGGTAAGAGTTGTGAGGAATCAGATGGTCAAGCGAAAAAGTCATGGTTAGAGTTATGAGAACTCGGATAACCAAGAAAGAAAGTCTTAGCTATGATTGTGAGAATCCGGATAGCTATACAAGAAATCTTTAGGATCGTGAGGATCCAGATAGTCATACATGGAATCTTCCTAGATATTTGAGATTTTGGATAGGAATTTGCTTCCTAGAGGTGTGACAATAACATCTTGGATAAGGAGTAGGTAAGGTGATTCACTAGGCCCAAGGGTAGGATAGAAATTGATAACTTGGAGAGTGTATCATGAGATTTGGTCACTTCTTTAGGTGTGTATCTTTTATTCATCTTAGTGAATTTCATTTTGCCGGTGGTTGTGGATTCAACCTGTGGATATTTCTTTTTCGAAGGTTTTAACACTTAAAAATAATGTGTCAAGTGGCTATCTCTATTTCTCAATATTTGTATATGTGTTTGTATTAATCTTGTTTGTATTACTTCTTCTAGACATCTTTAAATAACAGGATTTCTGAAGGTGTGATATGCTAATGACTTATTTGATCATAGTTGTATATATCTTTATTCCTGTAAGTTAAATATTAAGTCTTGCTACTTAACTTGCAAGATACTGACTTTTGATTGATCAAGATTATTTGAGAATGCTTGTCAATAGTCTATATGTGCTTTACTTGCCTAATTTCCCAAGATAAAGACTATCTTGAGGAATAAACATTGGTTTGTTTTCAAGGGATTGAAAAAAGCTGCAAAAACCTATTCACCCTCATCTAGGTTAACTTAAGGTCATTTAACCATGATTGTATATATTTCAATTGATATCAGAGTAGATCGTTAGACGTAATGAATGAGATCCAACTCATACTCACAATTTAGTGCAAATATTTAAGGCTCTGGTAACTCAAGAAGAGGTAATGGAAGAAGGTGCTTCAAACTCAAGGCCTCCATTACTCAAATGACATAACTATGGGTTTTGGAAGTTAAGAATAAAGACCTACATCTGCTCAATTGATGAAAGAGCATGGATGGTAGTAGAAGAAGGTTATACGTCTCCAAGTAAGACACTGAATGATGGCTCCATAATTTCCAAATCGAGAAGTGAGTGGAAGGTAAGTGAATTTGAAGTTGCTAAGTGGCATCACCGAGCCATGTATTCCATATTTGCAGGAGTTTATGGGCATCAATTCTCCTTTATTCAAAACCTTAAGTCTGCCAAGGAAGTTTGAGATACCTTACAAATTACTAATGAAGGTACTTTGGCGGTGACGAAGTTAAGGCTTCAAATGCGCACATCATAATTTGAAAGCTTGCAAATGAGTGAGCATGACACGTTTGAGGATTTTCAATTCAATCTTCTTAGCATAGCCAATCAATGTCAAGCACTTGGCGTACCTATCTCTAGAGAATGAGAAAATTGGGAGATTCTTAGATCTTTACAAAAAAAGATTCAAGACAAAGGTGACGTCTGTTTAAGAAAGCAAAGATGTTGATTGTATATGCATCGACGGATTGCTTGGATCACTTCAAATGTATTAGTTGAGCTTGAAACCTAAACTCAAGTACAAAGGTATTGCTCTTAAGTCTATAGATGAAGGAAGTGAAAGTGATGATGAGGAGATGGAACACTTAGTTTGGAAGTTTAAGAAGTTCTTAAGAAGAGGTGCCAAGCCTAGTGGCAAATTATAAAAGGAAAAGGAAGTCAAGAAATCTTCTACTCCAAGGCATGATAAGAGTGGCCATGCAAAGAACAACAAAGGGGCTCAATGCTTAAAGTGTAAGATGTTTGGTCACTATGCCATGGCTTGTCCTAAAGAGTGATTTAAGGAGGATAAGAATTGGAAATCAATGGCGGCTATATAGAGTGATGTTAGCTCGACTAAATAAGAAAGCTCTAGTGATGAGTCCTCAAGTGAAGAAGAACATGTTAGCAACTTTGTTGATTTTACGGCTTCTTACATAAAGTTAGAGGATCATTAAATAGATATCGTAGATAAGGAGGTTGATCAAATCCATCAAAAAGAATCAAGTTTGAATGCAAGTAATCTCAATCTTTTGACCAAAATATGGGATCTTGAGGAGCAAAAGGATAAAGCTTTGAGAGAGGTTAAGGAAAAAGATGATTTGATTAAAGCTTAAGTGGGTGAGTATGTGAAGATTTTAAAAAAAATTTAAATGAAAAAAATGATATCATGAAAAAGCTAAAAGAAGTTGAGAGAGTTGTCTTTGAATCAAGGAGGTTGTTTCTACTATGAAGGTGAAGGAGAAAGAATATAATAAGGAGATCAACATTACTAAGCTAGCTATCGAAGGCTTAGTCAATAGTTCTATCAACATGAAGAATGTCATGGATCTTGTTCAACATCATGAAGAACCTAGTATCTTGAAAGGTGAGAAGAAGCTTGTGATAGCATCACCTCCCTCAAAGAAGACTAAGAACAAGAAGATCAAGAAATCTCCTAAGTAAAATCTTCCCAAAGCTAAAGATGAAAGGAATGACAATGTATCTTTACATACTCTTACTACTTCTTCAAATCCACAAGGTACAATCTCATCTTTCATTCCTATTTGTCTTTTTTGAAATACCGTTGGTCACATTAAACTAAGGTGTTATAAGTACATTGAATTTTACAAAATAGGAAATACATCTACAGATAAGGAGATTGAACATAAATTGAAGCATGCTAAGGCTTTTATTGTTGATGAGCATGATGTTTGTAAGTTTCATGTTAGAAAGATTTGGATGAAGAAGTGTGATAGTTATGATAATCTTGACAAGGCATATGTTGCTTGTAATGTTGAGGAGATGTGTATCAATGATATTCTTATGAGTCAAATTGTTAAAAATCTCCACTCTAGGTTCAACATCAAAGTCAAGAATGATGATGAATTTTGCGTTAGTGCACCAAGATCAAACGAGTCAAGGGTGAATGCTCTTACCATTAATGTACGGTGCACAAGTGAGTTAGCTTTCAGATTAGTGTCAAGCTATTAAGAAATTGAGCTAGCTAGCTTGTTTTCTCTATAACTTGACATAAACTTAGCTATCTTACATATTTTGCTACGATAGTCCAAATCCATTGATTTATTTTAAAGAAGTTCAGTTTTGGAATAATATGGTGTTAATGTTTGTTAAGACATTTATAGAAAGTAATTTTTTTTTAGTTGAATTGATTAGTTTTTATTCTCTTGGGATGACACATCAACAACTTGTTGTCATGAGGATAAACAAGCCAAGAGAGCTCATTAAAATGGCAAAGACTTTGCATTTGATGAAAAATGCTTACTAAGGTATCTCTATATCCTAATGCTTGTATTTGTTTTTCATCTCTCAACTCAATATTTCCACTACATCATGAATCATGTCATATTAGAGAACTAAGTATAGTGTTCATATGGTTATTATTGACATTTTCTTGCTAAATGTCATATGGTGATGTCATTAACAAAGATCTTGAACATGATATATGAGTTGTTTTGTTTGAATGTTGAGTGGCATACGTTTAAAAATATGAATTTCATATTGTCTGAAATCTACACTCTTGAGAAGTAATGATCTTAAGTAAATCTCTTATAGATCATGTGCTTGTAAGCCATAAATCTTGGCTTTCAAAAATGCACTTTGCTTCTCTTGTATGTTTTGTTGAAGTAAGTTGAGTTTGTATATATGTCAGTTGTGGATACACATTGAAGTCTTATTACGAGTACATTTAAGATCACTTAAGGTTAGTATCCTTTTTACATCGGCAACTACATAGAACTCGACGAGCACCTTCATGAAAAGCGATAACATTTTGGTTATGAAGCCACCCAATATAGCAAAGAGCTACACCAATATGATGAGTGAAAGCCGTCATGAAATGTACATGTTTATGTTAGAAAAATCAAAGAAGTGTTGAAAATGAAAACAATCAACAAAAAGAAAAATTCTTTGATTCAAGCCTATTAAAAAAAAGAGGTGGCTTAAAAGGAGTACAGTTGAAAATCATGTATACTCGGATTGAAGAATAGAAATGGGATGACAAGTCACATGCACACAAATGCTAATATATTGAAATCTACTCTCTTTAAAGTAAAAAATCCATATGATAATCAGTTTGATCTTTTATGGAAAAGTTTAAGATATATAGATGTTGATATGGTTTGCATGTTGATTATCAGATTACTCCTCTACATATACTTGAAGATATATTCACACACACACACTTTTGTTTATAAGTATTTTGATATTCTTACAAATTAAGAATAATTATGAGAGTGATTGATAATCTTAGTGCATCTCTCTTAGATTGTGTAGCTTATTTGTTGTATTTCTTTCCAAATTGCTTGAATGTGTGCTTATGTGAGTATCATTGAGAATAATATTCTATCTTGATCCTAGATAGAGCATTTATTAAGTTTGAGCATTCTCTTATATGATATGTTCACATGCTTTAATTGTTATATTTGTTGACATTTAATTTTCCAAAACATTGAATCCTGTATTGCATAAGTACTTACCTTATATTCCTTTGATATGCCTTAAGATTCTTGGTTTCATTATTTGCCTTTCTATATTTGTATACTAATTCGCTTTCATGTTTTTCCACTCATTTCTTATTTTTGTGTTTTAGTGATCATCGCTAAGTTACGGGAAGAAATAAAGTATCCGGGGCTATACCCTCTCCTAAACCCATAGATAAACACAAATCTACTTCATCAACCTCTAAAAAATCGAAAACCAAAAGGTTGATATCTCTAGGTGTTATGGGTACTAAGAAACTCTTCCAAGATAGGGGTGTAGATTTATGTGAAGGTTCCTACATTCATCATGATGTTTTTGAGAGGCAATGGGATAAATGGTTAAATACTTTTGAGGTTTTCAGTGAGAGCTTATTTAGAGAATTCTACCTTGAGTATAACGAAAGTACAACCTTTGAATATGCCTTGATGAGTGTGAGAGGTAGAACCTTTTGAGTTTTCCCGGGCAGTATGAACAAATTCCTTGGGTTTCAAATAAGATTGAGTCTAAATTTCTTGATGTGGAAAATATAGAACATTTGGAATGATGTTAGTTTTGAGTGGGGAAAGAGGTCTTATATAAGTCAAAGTGATTTGACCAAGGTAAGTGCCTTTTGGCATCTATTTGTTTGTGCCAAGCTTTATGGATCTACAAACGCTTTCGAGCTTAACTAGGAAAAGATCAAGATTGTGTATTCCTTGGTGACTAACAAGCCATTAAACCTTGGTGATCTTTTGATTGAGCATATTGAGAGTTCGGCATGTTCGACTAGATTGGACAAAAAGCTAGCATTTCAAGGGTTTTTTTCACATTTTTGTATGGTGCATGGTGTTCCTAGGTTAGATGATGATTTCCTTTTGCTTCCTTTGAAGAAATTTTGTGAAAACCGGATATCTTATGTCTTACAAGAAAAAGGGAATGGTAAATGTCACTTTTAGGATCCTTGGTGAGAATCAAGATTCGAATGTATTGTCAAGTACAAGTATCCTACCGGATTAGGCCGTGCAACTACAAGCAAGACGTGTGACAAAGATTGAAGAGCTAAATGCTAAGGTGGAGCAACAAGAGCAAAGGATTAAAAGCTTAGAGGAAAGACTTTCTTCAAGCATCACAACCTTCAAGCAATATAAGAGATCAACCAAATGAAGAACTTTCTTTGTTTGCACTAGTGGCTAGCAATGATTGCATGATCTTAAGATATCACTTTATTTTCATACCATTTGGCTTCATTTCAAGTCAAAATGGGGAGAATTATATGATATCTACTAGCTTATCTGGTCTATATCTTTGGTGTTTGTTGTTTATTTCTTCATTTTAATTAATATCTTGAATTTATAGGCTTGTAATATTCTTTTTAAACTGGATTAGATTGTTTTTGTTGCATGTATTTAGGGGGAGTATACATGTATCCTCTTGGACTTTATTGTTTTACCTTCATCAAGTGTATATTTTGCCATATATTTCATCTTAAATATGCATCATTTTTCAAGTTTTTTTAGGTGATATCAACAAAAGATCAAACAAAGAAGTTCAAGGCTTGTTGAACATTAGTCCAGGATGTACAAACTCATTAAAATGTGAGAGAGTGTTTTTGGCCAATCTTCTTTTTGTTTGTTTTTGTTTTTGTATATGTGTTTTGACATCGAATTTGACAAAGGGGGAGATTGTTCGGTTCTTGAGTCTTGTTGGCATAATTCCATATCAAAGCAATATTTCCTTTGTATTGATTAGTTGTCAAGATCTCACGGTTCATCAAGCTTCAAGGAAGATTGAACAACATATCAATCAAAGTTGTAGTCTTCAAGAGGAACAAGCTCCATTGCTTAATAAAGGTATAATAAGACATTTTTCCTCTGCCAAGGTTTAGGTTCACACACACACACACATTGCACCCATCTGTGTCCCTGCGTCATTGTGCCAAATTTGTATAACACAATTACACACTTATTAAAGTATGCACAAGGATTAGATTTAATTTGACAACTTTTGTGAAATTGCATGTTCTAGGAAAAAATATAGGAAATGGCATACTTGTGTGTTCTTGTGTTTATTTGTTTGTGTTTTAATGATATCGAACTTGATTATGTTCTCATATAATTCCTTGTTGAGTTTCGATCATTTTGGTTACTCATTCATTAAGTTTTAAGTTCCGAGTAGGAAGTTATGAAACTTTCCGTGTCTTTATCATACATGGTTTTCGTCCTTGTGTACCAAGTTGAATTCCATATTTTTTGTGAAAGTTTTGTTGACTTCCTTATGTGTGAGGGAGTCCTGGTTTGTGATTCATAAGTAGATTCTAATTCGGAGTTCGGAGGCCGGAGAACAGTTGAAGAACGTAATGATGCGCGAGGGGAGACGAAATGGTCAAAAGCCAGCCATTTCACCTCCCCAAGCGGAGGCGCGTGGCCTCCACGGGAAGAGATGCCTTCTGCCCCCATGGAGTCCACGTTCCTCCATGAGAAATAGAGGTGGCACCTCTTGATTGTTCCTTCAATTTTTTTCTTGTTTCCCTCCTTTACATATCACATTTCCCCCTCTTTTCATTCCAAGAAGAAAAACTTGAAAAACAAGTCTTGCAGAATTTCCTCTCCAACTTTCTCATCTTTCAAACACCATAACTTTCTTGTTTGAACTCTGATTCAAGTGATTCAGATTGCAGACTATTTGTTTATCAATCCTATATCATTTCCAAAGAGGTTTGAGTTCATTTGAGCACCATTTCTGGTGGATCTACACAACATTTTGTGGCTACACGTTTTTCTTGAGGTATTGATTAATCCCTAGAGTTTTGTTCTTCAAAGTCTTCAATTACCTTGGATTTTCTTCTAATATATATGTATATTTGATGTGTATACTTTTATTAGAGATTTAGACCGATTAGAAGCTAGTTTGGACTCATTAGAAACATTTAGTTAAGTTAGGTTTACTTAAAACCTATGTTTTCACATTCCTATGAGTTGTATTGTGCTAGCTTTCTATTTAGGACTATTTGTGTTTCAATTGATTTATTTTAGTGATTGATAGTCTCTACTTGTGCTATGTCTTTTTAATTGATCAAATTTAGGATTAGCACATTTTCTTGTATATTTAGAGCATATTAGTCTTCTGTTGAATACTTTATGGATATATGCTCTACATAATTATTAAGAGACTTTATTGATAAGATCTTTTGAATCTAGAATTTTATGTTTTAGTACTAAAGACTTGAAAATACGCTTCAATAATATGTATTGTTTTTCAAGCTTTAGTGACATGAATGAAATCCAGGTATTAATACATGTATGTGGTGTTTTGCATGTTCTAGATTGTTTTTCATGTTTTAAGAGCTAGGTTACATTTTTTTTTATATGTTCACGTCTATGCTAAGTTCTTCATGACGTGTATTGATCCATGCATTTCATATGTTAATGCATCATTTGTATGATTGCATTATTTTAGTATTAATCAAAAAAAAATTATAATATTTCATACTGTTTGCTCATTGCTTAATTCTAGTTTCCATAGAATATGTTGTCATCATGTTCTATGTTGCATGATTGTTTGTGTTTTGCATTTAGGATCAAAATTGTTTTAAAAGTCTTGAAGTCTTGGCTAGAGTTGTGAGAACTTGGATAGTCAAGCGAGAAAGTCTTGATTAGAGTTGTGAGAACTTGGATATCCAAGCGAAAAAGTCTTAGCTATGATTATGAGAATCAGGGTAGCTAAGCAAGAAGTCTTGACTACGATCATGAGAATCCGGATAGTCATGCATAGAATCTACCTAGAGATGTTAGGTCTTGGATAGGAAGTTGCTTCCTAAAGGTGTGATAGTCATATCTTGGATAGGGAGTAGGTAAGGTGATTCACTAGGCCCGAGGGTAGGATAGAAGTTGATAGCTTGGAGAGTGTATCATGAGAATTGGTCACTTTTTTTAGTGTCTCTTTTATTCGTCATAGTGGATTTCATTTTACCGGTGGTTGTGGATTCAACCTGTAGATATTTCCTTATCAGAGGTTTTTGTAGGGAAAATATGCGCAGCGGAAGCATGAGAAATCAAAATTTAATAAAATTAGGGTTTCAGTATAAATTAAATTTTCCCTTTTTCAATAACAAGAACCTTAACTCTAGATTAATTGATGTAGATAAAAAGTGTCGTACCTTTTCCTCGTGACGATTGAACAAGCACCGAATTAATTTCGTAAGATCTTCCAACCCAATCACGAACGTGAATCACCTAGGAGGGTGGGCTCCCTTTCTTTACATTGTATACCTGAGGATGGAAACAAACAAAATCTTTCTCTTTGTTAGTTACAATAATCCTCCAAGAAGAAAACAAAGAATGTTAGGTCACTTTTGAATTATCAATAAATTTGATTGAAACTCGCGTGAACCTTGATTCGATGTTGTACATTAAACCTTTTGATGTAAAGGCTACTAGTGTACTATCGAAAACTAAACGTTCTTTCTTCCTTTTCTTCTTTGCCGAATCTCTCACTATTTCTTAGAGTTTATCGAATTTTGTCTAGAGCAAAAAACAGATTTTTCACCCTCAAAATTATTTGGTAGTCGAATTCTCTCTATAAAAAGACTAGGGTTGGCCGAAATTAATTCTATGAAAATCGCTTAGCCAGGTGGAATTTCCAAACATATATATATATATATATATATATATATATATATATATAGGATCATAAATCCTCTCCTAAGAAGGATTTACTTGGTTGGCAAGAATCCTTTCCTTGGGTGGATTTATTTGGTAGTTAAGAATACTTTTCTAAAATGAATTATATCCTCTTATATATATATATATATATATATATATATATATATACATATATATATATATATGGCTGGCCGAATTTCTTCATAAAATATATTAGGATCACAAATCCTATCCTAAGAAGGATTTACTTGGTTGTTAAGAATCCTTTCCTTAGGTGGATTTACTTGGTGGTTAGAATCCTTTTCTAAAAGGAATTCTATCCTACACCAGAACTCCTAATCCAACTCAATAATGTATTTGTAACCATATTAAAGACTTTGTAATTTGATTAGATAAATAATTCCTTTTATTTATCTACTTATCAAATATAGTCTTTAATATTAATAATACTACCAACAATAGTATAATATTAGGAGACCATCTCCTACTAGAAAAAGAATTTGATTTTTAATTAAATAATTAATTAATCACCAAATTAATTAATTTGCATTTAATTAAACAATAAAATAAAATAATATAATTAAGCTATTCTAAATAGCCTTGCCGCCCAACACATATATATGGGCAATATATTATTTTCTTATTTTATTAAATCTATTTGACCATTATAAAAAGTTCACATGTGAACTAGACCCATTCTTACAAAAAGAAACAAGTCCGCATGCCTCAATACCATTATAGATGGACCCCTCAAATGGTCCGGTAGAATATATCAAGTGATCCATGCAAGTTCGTGTGGATTGGAGATCTTGGCGGGTTATCTAAATTTAAGCTCCAATAGACACAACCCAATCACAATCAACAAATGATTCACTTTGGTCCGATCTATTAATTTTTGTTCATTCCACTAAAGAACTAAAATTGAACTCTTAAATAAAGATAGAATAAGTTGATGTTACTCATTCATACCCTAGACAACCTTATTGGAGAAAGTGTATCCCCATGAAGAATATCAGTAATCGTCAAGACCTCATAGACCGTCTATAGCTCTCCAAGTTACCATATTTACTCATATGATCACATTTTAAACTTGGATATTTTGACTTGTCCAGAAGCCATGTTTCAATAGACACTATTGAAAAACTTAACGTTAAGATTTAATATCCAAAACCTCAAAACACCCATATGATGATATTCTACTCTCATTTAATAAATGGAGTCACGATGTCCGTATCTATAAATAAAGTCCTCTATCGATTAACAAATGAATACCACCAAACTATCGAGGATAGACTATGCTATATAATCGTACTCATTGATAGCTCAAATGATAACACTTGCAACCATAAGTACATCATTTATCTCAGGATTGAGATAGACTCTCCGATTGTCTTCAAATAAAATCTTTTATCCATTGACGGTTCTAGATAAAGTATTTCATTGTGATCCAATTCAATGCACCTAGTGCACTAGATTCTTTTACCCAAAGACACCACACTTTGATGATTTTAGACTCATCATAACACATTTGATCCCACTCAAATGCTAGCAAAAGAATCTACAACTTTGATAGGATAAAGGCGCCCAACCTTTTATCTTAAGTTGTGAATATTATTCAAGACTAACTAAAGAATTGTGTCTACCTCAGACATATCTAGATGTATGAACAATTCTTCTTTTCTCATAGTCTTTTGACCTTTTTACTTTTAACAATTATAATAATTAAACTATAAATGTTGTAAGATTTGTTAAACTAGAAATCACTTTATTAATATGAAAAGATTGTCAAATATATTATTACACTCTTGCTATCGACCATAATCCCAACAGTTTTACCACGTAAAAATAACGTGTCAAGTGTCTCTATCTCTATTTCTATATTTGTATATGTGTTTGTGTGAATCTTGTTTGTATTACTTCTTTTAGATATCTTTGAAACAAGATTTCTAAAAGTGTGATATTCTAACGACTTATTTGATCATAGTTGCATATGTCTTTATTCCTAGAAATTAAATCTTAAATGTTGTTACTTCACTTGCAAAATATTGACTTTTGACCAATCAAGATTATTTGAGAATGCTTGTCAATAGTCTATATGCACTTTACTTACATAATGTTTTGTGATTAAGACTATCTAGAGGGACAATCATTGGTTTATTTTTAAGGGGTTGAAAATGGTGCGAAAACCTATTCACCCCCCTAGATTGGCTTTAGGCCATTTAGCCATGACTGTATATATTTCATAATGTACTCATGCAAGCACTGAACATAAATGCAAGAAGACTAAGGCATGCATGAGAAATGTGTGTGTGCAACTAGTCCCCTCAAAAAGGGTTAAGCATAAGTGATATAAGCATGAATGATTAGATCAAAAAATCCTAGATATCATGTTACTATATGATATACATAAAACTAAGCTATATTAACTGATACAGACCTAGAAACAATAGTTATCACATTACAACTCCCAACAATCAAAATAAAAATCTCCACTTGCAAATAAAAAACTAATCTTGATGCAAACAATTCATAAATGAGATTTCTTGATAAGCAAGAACACTACAATGAATGAAAATGGTATTCTACTTACAAAGTCATGTGTGTTGATGAAGACCCATGCAATAACACAGCCTAGAAGATGGTATATGATGTTTGGTTCATGAATGAATTATGTGTATTTCAGTTTTGGTAAAAAAAGATCAAATCTTGGTAGCTTTTCTTTGAAGGCACTCTAAAAGACTCTAATATCTGTAATTTTGAGCTCATTGATGGACAATAGAAATATATGGTTTTTATATATAATGCCCTAGACTAAATGATGTCGTTTTGCTATAAACACTTCAAAAAACATGTCAGACTGTGGTACATACCGTGGTGTGGGTAGTGTAAACCTTAGAGTCGCGTAGCAGAAGAGATTTTATAACTTTTTAAAAATATTATTTAAGCAACTTTTAATACCATATATAATATATAAGAATAAACAAAAGGTAGGATTCTAAATCATACCTATAGACTAACTACTTTGTTCTTTAACTTTTTAATGTTGTTTTACGAATTGTACTGTTGGATCTTTCTTGCTATCTCCCAGGTTCTAGTAACTGAGTGTGGGCACATCACTGCGTGTGGGCACATCACGGGCTTCAGGAGGTGATATGAAGGTAGTAGAAACAACACGAGGAAAAGCAACTCATGTTTTTCAATTGGCAGAATTCGGCCACACCCAAGAAAAGCTAGAAGAAAAACTTATATATATTCTTGGGCGCCCACATTTCGTGTTTCTTCTTTTGTTGTGAGTTGTATCTCAATCATGTTGATTGAGAGTGTTTTTGAGAATGAAAATAAATCTTATATATATATCTTTGGTTTTTCAAATATCAAATATTAAAAAGATATAATATCTATGGCCTGTTTTAAATATCAAAATATTTAAAAACAAAATATCTAGATATCTAATATCATGATAGGGTTACAAGTGACCTTAATTAATTGGGATTCTAACTGTCATTTAATTCAATGTTGTCATTGTGACTTGAATCCATGACCTGCTAATTAATATATAATCAACATTATTTTATATCTTTGCTTTGGTCTTGGTTCGAACCCTCGACCTCAATAAAATAATTAATTCAATTAATAGTTCATAATTATTAATATAATTAAATAATCACATTATTTAATTTAATTAATTATTATTCCATTAATTAAATAATCACATTATTTAAGTATTTGCCTGAATAAAATCCTTGTTACTTTGGTAACATAATTAATTATACTATCCAACTAATTAACCATGATCCTTGTTACCATAAACGTTATGGGCTAGTAAGGGGACGTAATGAACCCACAGTCTTGAGCTACAATAATCCTTAGAAAAAATAATTAAATTCTTTAATTAATATTTCATGATTATTCACCTCAGAGTTAATCCACTAAAAACTCGAGGTTGTACTCTTGCAACTGTAGATGTTTTTACAATCTCGAGTTTTTACACATACCAAAATTTAGTGTCCATCGAAATAGCTATTACGTACAGTATGATCCCCTACAAGTAGTTTATAATTAGAGATGGGTCATAAAGTCAATTATACCTCTCTAATTATATCTTTTTCCATTAAGTACCATTGATTCTCTGGTGAACAATTATATCCTTCACTCCCTTATGAAAGAAAGAGAGAGCCTTTAAATGTTTAAGCCTCGAATCAACCCTTAAGGGAATTACTTCTCTACTTCTCCTAAGGAGTAGGTTTTACTATTGTGTAAGGATGTTTCCAACCACAGGACAAACCATGATTTCAAGATACAGAGATATTGATAGAGAATGCTACTTTGATCTCACCTATGGTAAATCAAAAGCCATGCTCTAACCTGAAGAAGTCTGTAAGACACTCAAGATTAAGATCACCTATATATAGCCATCATTTGTCGATATATTTGAATCTCCCCATGTAAAGGATATTGGTGAGAGAGGTTCATATAGATCGTTGCCAAGTACTATATGATCTATGTTGGGGTTTATGCACTAAAGATGTAATTTGTAAATGAAATTATTAAATAAATAAAAGGAAAATTTCAAACATTCTTGTTGTGTTGTTTATTATATAACTTGTGCATAAATTTAACATCCAAGATTGCCGGATGTAATATTGAACTGTGTATATGAGTGTCATATACGGATGGAAACAGTAAGAGACGCGCAATCTAAAGAGTCCATAGATAGCAAATAAAGCTGGGTAATTTATTTCGGGTTAATCTATAGTTGCGGTCCATTCCGTAATGTACGGTGATTCTATCCTGAATCATTCATATGGAGATATGAGAATAGAGTCACCTTGTATGATGTGATCATAAAGGATTGGGCCATGATCTATATGAATCTCTCACCAAGAACCGTTTATCGATGAGATTCATATATATCAACTAATGATGGCTATATGTGGGTGATCTTAATCCTGAGTGACTTATCGACTCCTTCAGGTTAGATCGTGGTCTTTGATATACCATGGGTGAGGTCGGATGCAGTTCCTGATCAATATGCTCCGTATGTTGGGATTGCAATTTGGCTTGTAGCTGGGAAGGTTTGTACACAATAGTGGAATCCAGTCCTTCTTGTGAGAGTGTATGGTAGTTCCCTTAAGGGTTGATTCGGGGCTTGGATAATATGAGCGCTCTCCTAATTCCGTAAGGAAATAGGATTTATTGATCATTATAGAATCAACGATGCTTAAAAGAAAAATGTAATTAGAGGGGTATAACGGACATTTTGACCCAGCTCTAATTATGAACTACTGTTAAGGATCACACCATGTGTAATAGCTATATCGATGGACACCGAGTTGTATCGGTGTGTGTAAAAGCGTCTACAGTTGAGAGAGTGTAACTTCGGGTTTTTAGTGGAATAACACCGGAGTTTATAATCAAGGAATATTAATTAAAGAGTTTAATTAATGATTCCGAGGATTATTGGAGCTCAAAATACTGTGGGTCCATTAGGTCCCCTTGCTAGCCCGATCGATTTAGGTAACAAGGGTCACGGTTAATTAATTGGATTGTCCAATTAATTGTGTTACAAAAGTGACATGTATATATTCGGGAATTAATTGAATAATGAGATTATTTAATTAATTAATGTTAATAGTTAAAGTAATTAAATAATTAGATTATTTAATTATATTGATAATTATGAATTATTAATTAACTATTAATTGGAGGGTGTTAGTTGATATATGGATTAGGGTGAAGATAAAATAATAGGATTATTTTATTTTTACTAAATCATTTATCTAAGTATTTGAATTTATTTTAAATTTAAAATACTTATTATCACTTTTAATATATTAGATATATTTAAAAAGGATAATTAAAAGATATATATCAACTAATAACACAAGAGATTGCATTGGATGCAAATTGGTGTGTACATAAAACAATAATCAAAATAAGAATTTGCATAGGATGCAAATACTTAATATATATATATTTAGAAGCTAAATGCGGATATTCATCAGCAAGCAAAATAATATATATAGATATATTAAAAGATTTGGCAAAGAAAAAGATATAATATATATTGTGGTTCTTGGTGCGCAAAAGCAGAGGCGAGCAACTGATATTTATATAAAAGCAAACAAAAGGCGTAATTTATATATTTATTTGTCTAAGAAAAACGAAGAGCATGCGAGATAAAGAGATATATATATATTGTTTCATGTTTTGTGTGTTTTTGAAACACATAGAAGAAAGAGTTTCTTCAAATCTCTCTACATCCTTCATTCAAGTTCCTGAGACCGTGACTCGCCCACACGCAGTTACTAGTTCCGGGAGATAGCGAGGAAGATCGAGTGGTTCAGATAGGAGCATATCGAAAAGTGAAGGAGCCTCCAAACATTGGTAAGATTTTTTTCTTCTGTTTTTGTTGATTACAATTTCCTGTATTTACATATTGTATGTATTGGTTCCGAAAAATAATTACGTTCAAAAGTTCACTGGTCCCAGATACAGATAAGATATGTATAAAATTTTAAAACATAGTTCAGCTGCATGACTGGTGAACGGGGTACCAACAATTGATATCAAAGCCATTTTATTTTTTCGGAACTGGATATTGTTTTCGTTGCTCCTATATGTATGAATGTGTAGGCACCATCTTTATGATTGTATGAATGTTTATAATTAAATTGTTTAATTTAAACATGGTTGATCGTAATTTTTTATGGTACTGTGGATTTAGGGTTTATGAGTTGTATAATTTTTATTTTATTTATTTTAGTGTTATTGTATTGAAAATAAAAAATAAAAAATTGTAACCTATAAACGGAAATTGGAAACGCGTGCGACGTCGGTACTGTTCACGGGGGCGTTACCGTTCACCGAGGGGGGGGGGGGGGGGGGGGGGGGGTACTGTTCACGACATACTATTCACTGGTACTGTTCACGATGTACTGTTCACCGAACAATGTTCACGGTCGACACTGTTCACAGGGTACTGTTCACGTACGGTTCCGTTGGCAAGTGTTGCCTAGTGTGTTCCGTGTAGATTTCCCGTTTCGGATTCATGAGATGAATCGAGTGACCTGAAAAGACTAGAAGACTCATAAATTACAAGAAGACCAAGGAATGCCTTGGGAAATTTTTGTAATTTTAGATTCCAATTTTTAGGTTAAATAATCCACAGTACTCGGTCAATTATTGTATGCTTTATATTATGTGATGATAAAAGCATTGTCATGCATACGTATGTCATTTAGATTAGATATGTCTACACAAATATATTTGATATGTCATACATGCATCATAGCCTGATATTTTATGTATTTTTTTTAATGTGATTAAAATGGGCAATATACATAATTGGCTATGAATAATGAGATTAGTTTTTTAATGGTTACAAAACTTGGTAATTCTCATTAATATTAATCTAGTTATTAAGGAGTTTAATAAGTTAGATTAATAGGGTCATTTATTGTAATTAGGATTAATATGATTAATTACCTAATAATAAATGAACCGAATAAAGTGTTAGAGTTTTAATAGTTAAAATTTGGTAAGCACTAACAAAATAATCTAACCCTAGTAAATAGTTTACAAAGGCTTAAATTATTCACTAATAGATTAGATTTTTAATTGTTAAAAATCATTAATAATTTATTAGTTAATTAGAATTTGGTTCTAATTAGTTAATGCGCTAGATAACTTGATTAAAGTTAGTTGTTTAATCCGGTAGAGTCTATGTGCATTAACGGTTAAAAGAAAACCCTAATTTTAAAATAGTGAGTGGTTGAGGGATATATGACATATATATCCCGCGATCTCCATCATTAGTTCAACACCGTGAGATCCGAGTGGGGCCTCGTGACGGCTTTGCTTTTGTCATCCCTAAGGAGGGTTTCCACAAAGGTCAATACCAAGGTTGACTTCCTAACGGATAGGATTTCTGAGGGTATTTTGGGATTGACCGACCCTAAGGCGGCAATTCTCGAGTTAAGCTCATGAGATCTCAAATGGTGGGTTACACTCACAAAGGTTTTGATTAAGTTTGTTAATTAAAAACCTGACTGAATGAACGATGGTTGAATGATAAGGAATAAGAGTTATTCTAGAATATCATTTGATTGAGAATGTCTCGGTCTAACATGCAAAGACTTGACCGACCCTAGGACGACACTTCTTTGTGGTATGTTGGATTGTCATGGTATAGTAATTAGTTTTAGGGTAGTTCTAGTTCCTTAAATATGTTCATGCATCATGTTTAAATTTATGCCAAAGCACTCGCATTTGTTTTAAATAAATGACTGAATGAATGTTTTATTTATTTCAGCAATAATGTCTTCAGCATTACTTCAAATTCTCGCAAACGACAAATTAACTTGTGATAACTACACTAAGTGGAAACTTAACATTAATGCAATATTGGTCACCAAATACCTCTAGTTTGTGCTTACAGAGGAATGTCCTGCAGTGCCTACTGCAAATGCCACACGAACTGTTCGAGAGGCATACGAGCGATGGGTCTCATCTGATGAGAAAGCCCAAACATATCTATTGGCTTCTATGACAGACGTGCTTGTCACAAAGCATGAAGCAATTACTTCAGCATTCAAAATCACGGAGTCATTACAAGCCATGTTCGGGCAGCCCTCCTAGCAAAAGCGACACGAATCCATTCGTTCTGCTATGCTCGTTCGCATAAAGGAAGAAACGTCAGTTTAGGAACATGTCCAGAGCATGATGTCCTACTTCAACACGGTAGAATTCAATGGCGGGGCCATTGACAAACCCAGTCAAGTGAGCATCATACTGACAACTCTTCCGAAGAGTTTCGATTAGTTTAAGAGCAACTATGGGATGGACAAGTTAAAGTTTAATCTTACACAGTTACTCAATAAGCTTGCTACCTTTGAGTCTTTAATTAAGGACAATAAGGGTAAGACCGGTGAGGCAAATGTTGCTGAACAATCTTCCTCCTTAAATAATAAAAAGAGGAAGAGGTATGTTGGGAAGGCAAAGGGTAAGCCCAAACCCGAGAAATCCCAAAGAAAAAAGAAGGGAGCCTCCACCGACCAAGGCAAAGGAAAATGTTTCCATTGCGATAATGTCGGGCACTGGAAGAGGAACTGTCCTTAATACCTGAAGGAGGTAGCCAAGAAGAAAAAGACGAAAGGTAAATATGATTTACTTATTCTTGAATCTTGTTTAGTGGAAGATGATTCTTCATCCTGGATAATTGATTTGAGAGTCACTAACCATGTTTGTTCTTCTTTGCAGTAGACTGATTCTTGGACACAGCTAGAGGAGGGAGCCTTCTCAATGCGTGTGGGGTCGGGGGATGTCGTGTCAGCAAAAGCAGTGGGAGCAATAAGATTGCAATTTTTTAATAATAATAGTTTTTTATTATTGAACAATGTTTTTTATATTCCTGGATTTACACGAAATTTGATTTCCGTTTCTAAATTGTTAGAACAATCGTATTCTATTTCTTTTAATAATAAGTCTGTTATTATTGGAAATAATGGTCTGAATATTTGTTCAGGAATTAATGAAAATAATTTGTATGTGTTAAGATCGTTAATACATACTACACTGCTAAACACCGAAATGTTTACGGTTGAAAAAACAAAAACTAAATGACATAAGATTTCTCTAGATAATGACACGTATCTCTGGCATCTAAGGCTTGGTCATATCAACCTTGACCGGATAGACGGACTAGTAAAAATCGGACCTTTAAGTGAGTTAAAGGTTGGCACCTTACCTGTCTGTGAATCTTGTTTGGAAGGTAAGATGACTAAGAGACCTTTTACTGGAAAAGGGCTAAGAGCTAAAGAACAGCTAGAGCTTATACATACAGACGTCTGGGGACCGATAAATGTTAAAGAGAAGGGTGGTAATGAGTATTATGTCACCTTTATAGATGACTACTCAAGATACGGATACGGATACGTCTACCTGATGCAACGAAAGTCGGAAACATTTGAAAAGTTCAAAGAATTCCGAGCTGAAGTTGAGAATCAATTAGGTAGGACTATCAAGTCACTATAATCAGATCGCAAAGGTGAGTACCTTGACCAAGAGTTTGAAGACTTCATGGTCGAGCATGGGATAGTTTCCTAACTCACAGCCCCCGGTACACCTCAGCAATATGGTGTAGCAGAGAGGAGAAATAGAACCCTAATGGAAATGGTGAGATCTATGATTAGTTTCTCATCATTACCAAATTCCTTCTGGGATATGCATTACAAACAGCAGCATACATTTTGAATGTAGTGCCATCCAAATTTGTTCCTGAGACTCCCATAGAGTTGTGGAATGGTCGTAAAGCTAGTTTATGACATTTTTGCATATGGGGGTGTCCAGCACATGTGCTGAAGAAAAGAAATGGAAAGGTAGACTCCAAATCTGTTGTCTGCCTGTTTGTAGGATACTCAAACGAGACCAGAGGGGGACACTTCTATAGTCCTGAAGATAACAAAGTATTTGTATCGACAAATGCAACGTTTCTTGAGGAAAATTACATTAGTGACCATAAACCTCGTTCAAAGATTGTATTAAATGATTTGGAGCCTGGTGAGACTAGTGCTTCATCAACAAGAGTTGTTGTTCCATAAACATCTGAGAGTCAGATGGTTCCTGATCAGGATACACTACCACCTAGATGTAGTGAGAGGGTTGTGAGACAACCTGAACACTATTTAGTTATAGGTGAGGGACATGGCGTTATCTCTGCTGATAGTGTTGATGATCCATTGACATTTAAAAATGCAATGGAAGATCCTGATAAAGAGGAATGGTTGAAAGCCATGAATCTTGAGATGGAGTCCATGTATTCTAACTCAGTCTGGGATCTTGTAGACTTACCGCATGAGGTAAAACCCATAGGGTGTAAGTGGATCTACAAGAGAATAAGAGGAGTAGACGGGAAGGTAGTGATCTTCAAGGCAAGGCTAGTGGCCAAGGGTTATACCCAGAAAAAGGGGGTCAATTATGAAGAGACCTTCTTGCCAGTAGCCATGTTTAAGTCTATTAGGATTCTCTTATCCAATGCTGCCTATTTTGATTACGAAATTTGGCAAATGGACGTCAAGACTGCATTCTTGAATGGCAATCTTGATGAGAGCATTTATATGATGCAACTAAAGGGATTCGTGTCTCCAAATCAAGAGCAAAAGGTTTACAAGCTACAAAGGTCCATCTATAGGCTTAAGCAAGCATCTAGATCTTGGAACATCAGGTTTGATGATGTGATCAAAACCTATGGCTTCAAGAAGAATGTCGATAAGCCTTGTGTTTACAAGCGCATCATTGATAAGAAAGTAGTTTTCTTAGTTCTATACGTAGATGATATCCTACTCATTGGGAGTGATGTTGAAGAATTGTCTGATGTAAAGGGCTGGCTGGCTAGCAAATTCCAAATGAAAGATTTAGGAGAGGCGAGTTATGTTTTTGGAATCCAGCTTATATAAGGAATCGTAAGAACAAACTCATAGCACTGTCTCAGGTATCATATATCGATAAGATTCTTGTATGATTTTCAATGCAAAACTCCAAGAAAAGTAATTTACCTTTCAGACATGCAGTTCACTTGTCTAAGGAACAGTGTCCTAAGACACCTCAAGAAGTTGAGGATATGAGACGTGTACCTTATGTATCAGCAGTAGGTAGTCTCATGTATGCTATGTTATGCACGAGACCAGACATCTGCTATGCAGTGGGAGTAGTCAGTAGATACCAGTCCAACCCAGGATTGAATCATTGGGTTGCTGTCAAGACAATTCTCAAGTATCTTCGGAGAACAAGAGACTATATGCTAGTATATTCCAGGCAGGATTTGATCCCGTTAGGATAGACGGATTCTGATTTTCAATCAGACAGGGATTCTAGAAAATCCATGTCTAGATCAGTATTCACCCTGAGTGGTGGAGCCATTGTATGGAAAAGTATCAAGCAATCTAGCATTGCTGACTCCACCATAAAAGCCAAATATGTAGCCGATTGTGAAGCTGCTAAAGAGGCTGTTTGGCTCCGTAAGTTCTTGAGTGATTTGGAAGTTGTTCCAGACCTGGATAAGCCCATAACACTTTAATCTGATAACAGTGGTATAGTGGCTAATTCCAAAGAACCAAGAAGCCACAAAAGAGGGAAGCATATAGAGAGAAAGTATCATCTTATCAGAGAGATAGTGCAGAGAGGAGATGTTATCGTCACCAAGATAGCCTTACAAGACAATCATGCTGATCCATTTATGAAGACCTTACCGGCTAAAGTGTTTTTGGGTAACCTGGATGGTCTAGGGTTACGAGACATGCCTCACATACTTTAGTGCAAGTGGGAGATTGTTGGGGTTTACGCCCTAAAGATTTAATTTGTAAATGGATTTATTAAATAAATAAAAGGAAAAGTTCAATACATTCTTGTTGTGCTGTTTAGTATATAACTTGTGCATAAATTTAACATCCAAGGTTGTCGGATGTAATCTTAAACTGTGTATATGAGTGTCATATACGGATGGATACAGTAAGAGACGTGCAATCTACAGAGTCTATAGATAGCAAATAGAGTTGGGTACTTTATTTGTGGTTAATCTATAGTTGCGGTAATGTACGGTGATTCTATCCTGAATTATTCATATGGAGATATGAGAATGGAGGCACCTTGTATGATGTGATCATATAGGATTGGGCTATGATCTATATGAATCTCTCACCAAGATCCGTTTGTCGATGTGATTCAAATATATCAACTAATGATGGCTATATGTGGGTGATCTTAATCCTGAGTGACTTATCGACTCCTTCAGGTTAGATCGTGGTCTTTGATATACCATGGGTGAGGTCGGATGCAGTGCCCGATCAATATGCTTCGTATGTTAGGATTGCGATTTGACTTGTGGCTGGGAAGGTTTGTATATAATAATGGAATCCACTCCTTCTTATGAGAAGTATATGGTAGTTCCCTTAAGGGTTGATTCGGGGCTTGGACAATATGAGCGCTCTTCTAATTCCGTAAGGAAATAGGATTTATTGTTCATTATAGAATCAACGGTGCTTAATGGATATATGTAATTAGAGGAGTATAATGGACATTATGACCTAGCTCTAATTATAAACTACTGTGGAGGATCACACCATGTGTAATAGCTATATCGATGGACACCGAGTTGTATCGGTCTTTGTAAAAGCGTCTGCAGTTGAGAGAGTGCAACTTCGGGTTTTTAGTGGAATAACACCGGAGTTTATAATCAAGAAATATTAATTAAAGAGTTTAATTAATGATTTCGAGGATTATTGGAGCTCAAAATACTGTGGGTCCATTAGGCCCCCTTGCTAGCCCGATCGATTTATGTAACAAGGGTCACGGTTAATTAATTGGATTGTCCAATTAATTGTGTTACAAAAGTGACACGTATATATTCGGAAATTAATTGAATAATGAGATTATTTAATTAATTAATGTTAATAGTTAAATTAATTAAATAATTAGATTATTTAATTATATTGATAATTATGAATTATGAATTAACTATTAATTGGAGGGTGTTAGTTGATATATGGATTTAGGTGAAGATAAAAAAATAGGATTATTTTAATTTTACTAAATCATTTATCTAAGTATTTGAATTTAGTTTAAATTTAAAATACTTATGATCACTTTCAATATATAAGATATATTTAAAAAGGAAAATTAAAAGATATATATCAACTAATAACGCAAGAGATTACATTGGATGCAAATTGGTGTGTACATGAAACAATAATCAAAATAAGAATTTGCATAGGATGCAAATACTTAATATATATATATATATATATATATATATATATAAGCTAATTGTGGATATTCATCACCAAGCAAAATAATATATATAGATATATTAAAAGTTTTGGCAAGGAAAAAGATATATATATATATATATATATATATATGTATATATATATATATATATATATGTGATATAACAAGCAGTGGCGTGAGATATATATTGTGGTTCTTGGTGCGCAAAAGCAAAGGCGAGCAACAGATATTTATATAAAAGCAAACAACAGGCGTGATTTATATATTTATTTGTCAAAGAAAAACGAAGAGCAGGCGAGATACTGATATATATATATATATATATTGTTTCATGTTTTGTGTGTTTTTGAAACACATAGAAAAAAAAAGTTTCTTCAAGTTTCTCTACATCCTCTATTCAAGTTCCTGAGACCGTGATGCGCCCACATGCAGTTACCAATTTCGGGAGATAGCGAGGAAGATCGAGTGGTTCAGACAGGAGCATATCGAAAAGTGAAGGAGCCTCCAAACGTTGGTTGATTTTCTTCTTCTGTTTTTGTTGACTATACTTTCCTATATTTACATATTGTATGTATTGGTTCCGAAAAATAATTACGATCAAAAGTTCATTGGTCCTAGATACATATATGATCTCTATAAAATTTGAAAACATAGTTCAGCAGCGTGACCGGTGAACGGGGTTCCAACAATCTCATCTTTTAAGGTGCCTCCATTCTCATATCACCATATGAGTAGTATAGGATAAGACCACCGTACATTAAGAAATGGACCGCAACTATAAATCTACCAAAAATAAAGTACCCAACTTTGTTTGCTTTCTACATACCCTTTAGATTGCACATCTTAAACTAAATTCCACTGCATATGATACTCATATACTCAGTTTGAGATTACATCAGACAATCTTACATGTTAGGCACACATGACATAAAAGTATGAGATATATAAATTCAATGAAAAGACTACTTATTTTATTTACAATTATCTATCACTTACAAAATACAAGTGTTAAGGCAAACACCCCAACAATCTCAAACTTGCAATAAAGTAGGTGAGAGATATCTCGTAATCCTAGACCCTTTATCTTACCTTTAAACGCTTTAGCCACTAAGGTCTACGTAAATGGATCAGCATGATTGTCTTACGATGCCATTTTGGTCACGGTGACATCTCCTCTTTGCACTATCTCCCTAATCAGATGATACTTCCTCTTTATATGCTTCCACCTTTTATGGCTTATTGGTTCTTTGGAATAAGCCATAACAACAGTATTATCACAATAAAGTGTGATGAGCTTATACAGCTTTGGAACAACTTCAAGATCACTAAAGAACTGATGGCGCTATACAGCTTCCTTAGCTACTTCACAAGCAGCTACATATTCAGCTTCCATGGTGGAACCAACAATACATGATTGATTGACACTCCTCCATACTATGTCTCCACCACTACGGGTGAATGTTGACCAAAACGTGGATTCTTATAATCCCTGTCTGACAAAAAATTAGAATCCATATAACCTAACGGGATCATATCCTGTCCTGAATGTAGTACCATATAGTTTTTCGTTCTCCAAAGATACTTGAGAATTTTCGTTACAGCAGCCTAATTATCTATTCTTAGGTTGGACTGAAACTTGTTGGCTACTCCCACTGCGAAGCAGATGTTTGGTCTCATGCACAACAATGCATACAAGAGACTACCTACTACTGATGCAGAGGGTACTTGCCTCATATCCTCAACCTTTTGAGGTGTCTTAGAAGACAGTTCATTAGACAGGTGAACTCCATTCCTGAAAGTTAAATAACCTTTCTTGGAGTTCTACATTAATTATCGTACAAGAATCGTGTTGATATACGATGTTTGAGATAATGCTAAGAGTTTGTTCATACAAACCCTTATTAAATGGATCCCTAGAATTTAACTCGCCTCTCTTAAATATTTCATTTCGAATTGGCTTGCCAGGCAGCCCTTTACTTTCAATAATAAACCTACATCACTCCTTACGTGTAAGATATCATTCATGTATAGGACTATTAAAACTATCTTACAGTCAATGATCCATTTGTAAACACTTGGCTCATCAATGTTTTTGCTCAAAACCATATGTTTTTATAGTATTATCAAACCTAATATTCCAAGATATAGATACCTGTTTAAGTCCATAAATGGACCCTTGCAACTTACAAACCTTTTACTTTTGATCTTGGGACACGAATCCCTCTAGTTGCATCATATTGATGCTTTCATCAAGATTACCATTCATAAATGCAGTCTTGACACCAATTTACAAATTTCAAAATCAAAATAGGCAGCTATGGATAAGAGAATCCGAAAAGGCTTAAACACAGCCATTGGCGAGAAGGTCTCTACCTTCCCAACTACTCCTCTCTTTCTCTTGTAGATCCACATACATCCAATGGGATTTATCCCATGTAGTAAGTCTACAAGTTTCTAGACTGAGTTTGGAGTACATGCACTCCATCTCAAGATTCACGGCTTTAAGCCATTCCTCTTTGTCAAAATCTTCCATTGCATGTTTAAATGACAGCAGATCATCCATAGTATCGTTAGAGACAACAGCCTATGCCTCCCCAATACCTAAATCATGAGCAGGTTATAGTACAACCCTTCCATTATGCTTAGGTGGTAGCATTGTCTTAATAGAAACTGTCATAGGTGGAACAACAACTCTTGTTGTTTGAGCATTGGTTGTACCATGCTCTAAATCATTTAACACAATCTTTCTTTGAGGTTTATGATCATTCACAATCTTGCTTTAGTAATAGATCTCTTGGTTATTTTACCTTTTAAACAGGATTCCTAGATAGGTAAGGTGCCAACCTTTTACAGGCTTAAAGGCCTAATTTTTACTAGTATATCTATCCTATCAAGGTTAATATGGGTAAGTCTTAGATGCCATCGATACTTTTCATAAGCATTCAAAACTTTATGTTGTTTTGCATTAGGAATTTAAACCTTAAACATTTCATCGTTAAGCTGTGTTGTACATACAAGTTGTTTTCTGTTAAACCTTAACATATATTAATTCCGTTTCTAGGAACAACAACTGACTTATTACTAAAAGAAATAGAATAAATTGTTCCAATAACTTAGCTATGGAACTTAAATTTATGACAAATTCAGAAATAAAATAAACATTTCTCAAAACATTAAAACAACTATTAAATTAGAGTTTAACTACTTCCACTGGTCTTGCTGACACGACGTCCCCTCTTCTAGTTACATCCAAGAATCACTCCACTATAAAAAAAAACATGGTTAATGGCCCTTGAATCAATTTTCCAAGGTGAAGAATCATCTTCCACTAAGCATGATTCAATGACAAGTAAAATGTAAAAACCTCAATTTTCATGATTGGCTCACTTAATGACAAACCACATTAGGGATGATTGTGTAATAAGTAGTTTTGGTCTCTTTTTGATGATTATCAAGGAAAGCTTACAAGAATCTCCATGACTTCAAGATCAAGAACTTCAAAAGGTATATCACTTAACTCTGATTCTTGAGGAGATTAGGTCCGCACACACACCTCATTATTGTTTTGTTCATCTTGCATTTGTGTTGTAATTATTTATTTATGTCCATCCTTTTCACAATCACACTTGCACATCATTTTTAGATTTAAGTGTGGTTTTGTGTGGTATGCTTGTGTTATGTCCATGCTTGTACGATGGTGTGCATTTCTTAGCGTGTTGAGTGACCATTTGAGAAGGTCCCATTGTTCTTTTGTTTTTGTCTTTGGTCATATGATTTTTCCATGAGTTTGACCATTCTTGTTGTTGTCCAAATCTAACATTTGGTCACTCATTAGACCATAAATATTTCTACATTCATCCTAGATTCATGTTTTTATAATTAGAGTAGAAAGTAGAATTCCATACCTTTCCAACAGAATGTTAAACAAAAGGTTTCAATGTATTTGTTCATGTTTTGAGCTCTTGAATTTTAAGTTGTAGAGCAGTGTAGATTTCATGAGATAGCCTTCGTGTCCGTCTCTCTTAAAGTCTCCACGTAAAGCACTTTAGTAGAAGAACTGTTTTTTAGGCAGTGTTGGTTGGTGTGCTCAGGTTTCCTGCCTACGTACTGAATTGATTTCAAAGCAAAAAGGTCTTTTCTCTTGCATCTCATTTTTTACATTATATGTACTTCATCTTCTTTTGACCTAGAACTCAACATTTCCAGATCCTAGTGAGAGAAAGCTCCAAGAAAGCTTTTTTTACTCTCCAAACGCCAAAACCCATCTTCATCTTACAGCTCTAGCATCATTCAAGCACGGGTCTTCATTAATTTCCTTACTTGGTAAGTAGAAAAAACATCCTAGCTTTTACATGTTTGGGCTTTGTTTATAATAGCTAGAATTTAGGACCATATTGCCTTGATATTTATGCCTTTTTGATAGCATTTGATGATTGCATATCTATTGCCCTTGTTTTGTATTGTGGCAACGTGTGTTGGTTGGACTTTACTTGACAATTAGGTTGCTAGAATCCCTTTGTAACTAATTGAGTCCTTAATTTTGGGCTTGTAGGTATTGTTTGATAACTAGGTTGTTAAAATTTTATTATAACATCTAGTTAAGCACTGTATGTTTGGTCTAGCATATTTTGTATTGAGCATTCATTAATTGTTCACTTAGACCATTATCTCTCTTCAATAAGTCAAAATATTGTGGCTTCTAGGTGAAGTTCCCTAAGCAAGTAAAGTCTTGCAACCAAATATTGGTTGGCATGCATTGTTTAATAATAGCCACTATAAAAGACCCATTGGGTAGATTAAGAGGTGCTCACACCAAGAGTAGTAGAGCAGAGGATATCACTAGTGATTGAACCAAAATTGGTGAGTGGTAGTGCCCATAATGTTTGGTTTTTGAGTCTTGTGTTGGCATAGTTCTATATCGAAATGAAATTTTCCTTTATACTGACTAGTTGTCTAGGATTGATGGTTTATCAAGCTTCAAGGAAATAGGACAACATTCCAAGCAAAGTGGTGGCTACAAGAGGAACAAGCTTTATTGGATATCAAAGGTATATTTTGACCTCTTTCCTCTTGTAAGGCCTAGGCCCATACACATTGCATCCATATATGACCCTGCATTGTTATGCACATTTGGTATAATGCATACACACACATATTATTGTATGCACATGCATTATATTTAAATTGGCACAATTTGTAAATGGCATGTTTGAGGACTTTATCTAGGAAACAACTTACTTTTGTGTTCATGTTCTTTTTCAATTGTGTTTGGATGATACCAGACTTAAATTTGTTCTTATATTATTCATTATTGAGTTCTGACAGTTTTGGTTACTCATTCATGATTTTTCAAGTTTTGTAGTGGAAGGTACGAAACTTTCCTTACAACTATCGTATATGGTTTTTGTCCATGTATGTCGAGTCGAGTCAATTTTCATATATTTTGTTGAAAGTTTTGTTAACATCCATGTGCATGAGGGAGCCTCGGTTTGTAATAAAAAAACAGAGACAATTGGAATTCGAAGGCTGGAGAACAGTCGAAGAACGCGAGGAGTAGACGAGGGAAAGAGGGGTGCCTTGCACCCTATCTTTGTGGAGGGGCGTGGCCTCCACGGTAAGGAGTACCCTCTACCCCCTTGGAGGCCATGTATCCTCGGGATGCAGAAGTGACACCCTCTAATTGGTGAACTTGTTCCTCTTTTCTCTATCAGTTAAATATCTTTTTCCCTCCCACATTTCATTCTAAGAATAAAATTTACAAACTTTTACAAAACAATTTCCTCAAACTTTCTCATCTTCCAAACACCATACCTCACTCATTTGAAGTCTGTTTTGAGTGATTCAAGTTTGTAAACCTTTGTCTACCAGTCCTTTATCATATTCCAAGGAGTTTCATGTCATTTGATAAAGATTTACAGTAGCTCTTCTCTTAAAACCGAAACTGCATATTTTAATATGTATTGATTTGTCTCTTAAGTTTTCATTCTTCAAGTCTTCAATTACCTTGGGTTTTGTTCTTTTATATGTGTATGTCTGATGTATAATAATTAATTATAGTTATGTACTCTAATGAAGATAGTTTGAGCTTAAATAGTCTTTTATGTTGAGTTAGGTTTTCTAAAAACCTATGTTTTCACATGCTTGGGAGTTGTATTGTGCTAGCTTTTAATCTAGGGATATTTGTGTGTTGATTAATCTTATTTTGATGATTGATAGCTTTATATGTGTTAGATGTTTTCAATTGAATATTTGTAGCAATAACACATTTGTTTGTGTATTAAGAGCCTAATTGAGCTTAATTGATTATCTTGTGAATATATGCTCTATATTAATTGCTAGAGATTTATATTGACCATATTTATTGATTCTAGTAGTGTTAGTTGTTGGAACAAATTCTAGATCTTTTGTGTGTGTTACGTGTTTCACATACTCTAGGTTGTTTGTTCAAATTATAAGATGTCGATAAACTTATCTTGTGAATTTTGTGTTAGGATTATACTCGATAGCAAGAGTGTAATATTGTAATTAACAATCTTTTCATATGAATAAAGTGATTTCTAGTTTAACAAATCTTATAGCATTTATAGTTTAATTATTATAATTGTCAAAAGTAAATAATCATAAGGTCAAAAGACTATGAAAAAAGAAGAATTGTTCATACATCTAGATATGTATGAGGTAGACACAATTCTTTAGTTAGTCACGAATGATATTCACAACTTAAGATAAAAGGTTGGCCGCCTTTATCTTGTCAAAGTTGTAGATTCTTTTGCTAGAATTTCAATTTGTTCAAATGTGTTATGATGAGTCTAAAATCATCAAAGTGTGGTGTCTTTGGGCAAAAGAATCTAGTGCACTCGATGCATTGAATAGGATCAAAATGAAATAGTTTATCTAGAACCGTCAATGGTTAAAAGTTTTCATTTGAAGACTATCGGAGAGTCTATCTTAATCCTGAGATAAATGATGGACTTATGGTTGTAAGTGTTATCATTTGAGCTATCATTCAGTACGATTATATAACATAGTCTATCATCGATAGTTTGGTTGTATTCATTTGTTAATCGATAGAGGACTTCATTTATAGATATGAACATCGTGGCTCCATTTATTGAATGAGAGTAGAATACCATCATATGGATTTTTTGAGGTTTTTGATATTAAATCTTAACGTTAAGTTTTCAATAGTGTCTATTAAAACATGGCTTCTGGACAAGTCAAAATATCCAAGTTCAAAATGTGGTCACATGAGTAAATATGGTAACCTGGAGAGCTATAGGCGGTCTCTGAGCTCTTTATGATTACTGGTATTCTTCACGAGGATACACTTTCTCGAATAAGGTTGTCTAGGGTATGAATGAGTAACATCAACTTATTCTATCTTTATTTAAGAGTTCAATTTCAGTTCGTTAGTGGAATGAACTAAAATTAAATAGATTGGACCTAAATGGATCATTTGTTGATTGTGATTGGGTTGTGTCTATTGGAGCTTAAATTTAGATAGCCCGCCAAGATCCCCAATCCATACGAACTTGCATAGATCACTTGATATATACTACCAGACCAATTTAGAGGTCCATCTAGAATTGTATTAAGGCATGAGAACTTGTTTATTTTTGTAAGAATAGGTCTAGTTCACATGTGGACATTTTATTAAGGTCCAACGGATTTAATAAAGTAAGAAAAATAAGAAAAATAATATATGGCCCATATATGTGGTATGGGCGGCAAGGCTATTGAGGATAGCTTAAATATATTATTTTTATTTTATTATTTAATTAAATGGAAATTAATTAATATGTTGATTAATTAATTATTTAATTTCGAAAAGGATTCTTGGTCACCAAGTAAAACTACTTAATGGTAGAATTCTTCTTTGAAAAGGATTCTTAACCACCAAGTAAATCTACCTAAGGATAGGATTCTTGTCCATCAAGTAAATCCTTCTTAAGAAAGAATAAACTCTCCTTATCTATATGAAAGAGAATTTTGGCCAGCCCATGTGTATATAGGAGAGGATAGATTTCCTTTTGGATAAGGAAAGGATTTTTGCCAACCAAGTAAATCCTTCTTATGAGTGGATTTATTATCCTATATATATGTGTATAAGAAATTCCACCAGCCCTAAGGCAATTGAAAGGAGAATTTCGGCCAGCCCTATTTTTCTAAGAGAAGAATTAAGCCATCATTGAAATTTTGAGGGAGAAAATTCTAAATTTACTCTAGACAAAATTCGATCATCTCTAAACAATAGTGTGTGAATTCGACCAAAAAGAGAAAAAGTGGAACGTTTTTTTTTTTTCAATAATATACTAGTATCCTTTACATCATGAGGGTTTTGTGTACAACATTGAATCAAGGTTCACGCGAGTTTCAATCAAGTTGATTTTTAATTCACATGTGACCGTACGTTCTTGGATTTTTTCTCTTGGAGGATATTTGTAACTAACAAAGAAAAGATTTTGTTTTGTCTCCATCCTCAGGTGTACAATTTAACCCAGGTATACAATTTAAAGAAAAGGAGTCCACACTCCTAAATGATTCATGTTCATGATTGGATTGGAAGATCTTACGGAATCAATTCGGTGCATGTTCAATCGTCACGAGGAAAATGTACGATACTTTTATATATGTCAATTAATATAGGGTTAAGGTTCTCTTTGCATAAAAGGAAAAAAAATTATTTATACACAAACCCTAATTTTCATTTTCTCACACTTCCATTGCGTTTTGAACTGTTATTTTCCCTACAATTGGTATCAGAGCCAGGTTGTGCCCTTGATTAATTGTTGTATGTGTTCGTGAATCTTTTTCTTTTTATTGTATATATGCTTGTTTTAGAAAGAGATGACACTGTATGTATTCGCATATATATATATTTACATTAGAATGTATGGATATAAATATATATATATATGTTTTATATGTGGCTTGTTATTGCTCAATTTTGGTCCTAGAATTTCAATGTAATTTTGTTTTGGGATTGTAACAAGAAGGGTGGTCTATTATCGTCACAATTTCCTTCTTGGTAGTTGCTAAGTTTTTTTTATTTTTGTTTTTGTAATAATAAAAAAAACTGCAGTATTTTGTTATGTAAATTCTTATGTAATACATTCAAGTTTCGAAGATTCGAAGGTTTGAAGAATTAGGAGTAACTGGAACAAGTTAGGGACCATGCGAGCTGTAACAATGAACGTGAGTGCGAAGAGCTCGCAGCCACGTTTGTTGTGGCATGGGCTGCGAACGGCAGCTCTTGTTGTAGTCATGGGCTACGCATGGCAGCCCTTTATGGGCTTGTGACATGCGCACGCCCATGGGTAAGGGCAAGTGGTATGCACGCCCATGGGAGGTAGCCAAGGGAGTCCAAACGACGAAGGTCACGTGAAGACTTGTTCGCCAGGAAAGGAGTTCTTGTATTCCAAGATATAAGTAATTTACTTGATTTTCTAGGATGGACCAAAATTGTAGCTATTTATATTTTTGTAAATATTGTAATGTTTGTCATTGTTTGATAACATGTCATATAGAATAGGAGGGCCACTCATATATCTCTTTTGGTATGAACATGCATTGAATGGTTTAAGTATCTAAATTGGCATCTAGATAACTTGGTAAATCATTCTTTGGAATTCAATCACACGCCTTAAACAATTGAGTGGGAGAAGGTGTTTTGGAACACCTACGGCCTCCAAGTTTAGTTGAGCTTTATGTTTCGTGAATAACCTCCCGAGAGGTATTCATGAATGAAATTTAGCAAGATACTTCTTTACAAGGATAGACTAGACAATTAGCCCAAAAGATATCTACTCCCAAAGGAGGGATATTCGTGAGGGATTATATTGAAGGTCGATAACTTGGTAACACACTCAATGTAATTTTATTAATATCCTCCCAAGAGTTCTTGTTAATAAAATTGCAAGGCTAAAATTTAAAATGTTGGTTGTTATGTTAACAATTAGGTGGGACCTAGTCCAACTAGTAAATATTGCGAACTCCCAAAGGAGGCATGACATTTATGGTTGTTGGATCACCGTTGAATTTTTACGATTGAATTATTTCATTTAATTCAAGATAAATATTAAAAAGTTCTTTATCATGATTATTTACTTATATAACTTTTGTTATTGTTCAGAAATCATGACCCTATCCCTAATAAAAATCTTTAAAGACAATACTTTAATAGGTGATAATTATGTCACATGGAAAAAGAAAATTGGGCTTTTATTGCAATCCGAAAATCATAAGTTTGTTCTGTTCACTCCTAAACCACCTACTCCTACTAATGAATCTACTTAGGAGCAAAGAGATGAATATCAGTAGTGGGAGTCTTCTAATGAGATGGCTAAATGTTACATTATGGCCACCATCTCCGACGTGTTGCAACAGAAACATGAAGGAATGGAGACTGCTGCCGATATAATGATGTCTTTAGAGGAGATGTTTGTTATGAGGTCTAGGACGACTAAGAGAGAGGTAGTGACTGCTTTTATGAATCTTAGGATGAAACCTGGACAAGTTGTGAAAGATCACATGATGAAAGTCATAGCACATCTCAACATTGCTGAACAGAATGGTGATGAGATAGATGGTGAAACCAAAATTGACATGATTGTCAACTCAATGTCGGATTCCTTTGACCAATTCAAGTTGGACTACACCTTAAATAATAAGGAATACACCTTGCATAGCCTGATGTAAGATTTTCAAAGCACGGAAAAAAATCCTTGTGAAAGGCAAGGGTAAAGAGATTCATACCGTAGGAAAAGTTGCTACTGTTAAGACCCGTAAGAAGGTCAAGAAACAACAGAAGAAAAAACAACTAGGACCTACAAAGAAGAAGACAAAGAAAGTAACCAAGATCAAAGGGAATGTTCCTTTGTGGTGAAAATGGACATTGGAAAAGAAATTGCCCAAAGTCTCAAGACTGGATAAGAATGAATTCAACTTACATTTAGGCAATAGAGCGTTGGTGTCTGCTAGTGTAGTGAGAGATATTAGAATTAGTTTAGATTCTTGAAGGCATTTAGATTTAATAGACGTTTATTGTGTACCTCAATTCAAGAGGATTTTAATTTCGGTTTATTGTTTAAATAAATTTGGCTATTCAGTTACTTTTAATAAAACCTTTATTATTAAATTATCAAAAAATGAAACCTACCTATGGAATTTGCGCTTAGGTCATATTAACCTTAATAGGATTAAAAGATTGGTAAGTGATAGACCTCTAAGTGACTTAAAGGTTGATGATCTACCAACATGTGAATCTTGTTTTAAAGGTAAAATGACCAAAAGGTCGTTTACGACTAAAGGTGCAAGAGCCATCAAATGTTTAGGATTGATACACACTGATGTATATGGACCTATGAGCATTCAAGCTAGAAGTGGATATGAGTACTTCATCACTTTCATGGATGAACACTCAAGATTTGACTATGTGTATCTCATGAGACATAAGTCAGATACTTTTGATATGTTCAAAGCATTTAAAGCTGAAGTAGAAAATTAGCTTGAGAAACACATAAAAAACTTAAGGTCCGATCGTGGTAGAAAATATCTATCTAGTGAGTTTCAGCAATATCTTATTGATAATGGAATAATTTCTCAGTTTTTTGCACCAGGCACACCTCAACAAAATGAGGTGGCATAAAGCAGAAATAGAACTCTTTTGGATATGGTTAGGTCTATGTTGAGTTATTCAACGCTCCCTAATTGTTTTTGGGGATATGCTTTACAAACTACAATGTACATTCTAAATGATGTACCATCTAAGTTAGTTCCTAAAACACCGCATGAGTTATGGACCGGACGAAAGCCTAGTTTACAACACTTAATGATATTTGGATGTCATGCGCACGTGTTAAAAGGAAAGGCAGAAAAGATAGAGTCCCGTTCAGAAACATGCATATTTGTAGGGTATCCAAAAGAAACAAAACGATATTATTTTTATAGTCCTTCAGATCTTAAAGTATTTGTTTCGACAAATGCCAAATTTTTGGAAAAGGACTATATGAATAATTTTGTGCCTAAAAGTAGAATTGTCCTGAATGAGCTTTTAGGAGATACAAAACCACAAGAGGTTTCGCAACCAAGCCCAATTGTAAGTTCCGTACCAATACAAGATCAATAATCTACCATACCTCATCGTAGTGGGAGGGTTGTTAGACAACCCGAGAGATACATCGGCTTAGGAGAATCTGTAGAGAATCTTTCGGAAGATAATGATCCCTATACGTACAAGGAAGTAATGGAAGATGTAGATTGTCGCCATTGGCAAAAGGCAATGCAATCCGAAATTGAATATATATTGAAAAACAAAGTCTGGTCTCTTGTAGACTTGCCTAAAGGGATAAAACCCATATGGTGCAAGTGGGTATACAGGAGGAAAAGAGGAATGGATGGAAATGTGGAAACCTTTAAAGCTAGATTGGTAGCTAAAGGTTATACACAGAAGGAAGGTATCGATGATGAAGAAACCTTCTCTCTTGTGGTCATGCTTAAAATTATATGCCGTTGTTTGTAACGCATATCCCTAGAAGGAATTTTGTAATAGTGAGAAACTAATCATAGATCTCACCATTTCCATCAGGGTTCTATTTCTCCTCTCCGCTACACAATTTTGCTGAGGTTTACCGGGAGCTATGAGTTGGGAAACTATCCCATGCTCGACCATGAAGTCTTCAAACTTTTTGTCAAGGTACTCACCTCTACGATCTGATCGTAGTGACTTGATAGTCCTACCTAATTGGTTCTCAACTTCAGCTCAAAATTCTTTGAACTTTTCAAAAGTTTCTGACTTTCGTTGCATTAGGTAGACGTATATGTATCTTAAGTAGTCATTTATAAAGGTTACATAATACTCACAACCACCATTGGCTTTAACATTCATCGGTCCATAGACGTCTGTATGTATAAACTCTAGCTGTTCTTTAGCTCAAAGCCCTTTTCCAGTAAAAGGTCTCTTAGTCATCTTACCTTCCAGGAAAGATTCGTAGACAGGTCCAAAACTTGATGTGTTGTAAATTCATCTTTATAAAAACAATACTCGTAAGTGCAAGAATCATGAAGATATCGTACAGTGGCAAGTAAGGATCGTTCCCACAAGGACTAGAGATTTATTGATTAAAACTAATTCTAATTTAAGCTAAATTAAAGTAATAAGAAGATTGTTGAGTTTTATTTAAAGCTAAAACTAAAACTAAATTAAATTAAAACTAAGAAAGCAATTGAAAAGATTTGGTTGTGATCAAAAGTGATAAAGCACTAGGTCATCAATGCTCTCCTGCTATGTTTACTCAATGTTTCGAATTGACTGTGAAAGAAGTTAATCAAGTTAAGGGTTCATTCTTAACATAAGTATGATTGTTACCGTATGATCATGGGATGAATCAAGTGTTCTCAATTACAATTTGCCCATAGATCAATGGCGCAAACTACAATCGAGAACCCATTAAATGCAAGAACAATGAACCAACACCTACTTGCATAGATCAATGCTAAGATTTGTTTTATCCATTCAAATGAATATTAATTAAGATTACGTATAGATCAATACTCCAACCTCAATCATTAAATTATCAAAACCCTAAATTCATGCCAACATATGATCATAAGTTAACAAGAATAAAGAATTAAGACATTTAATGAATTGAATGAATCAAAACTTAGTTTAATTAAATATATTCAATTCTAACAAAGAGCATTCATAGAGGTTCACATTGATTCCCTAATATGAGTTATTTACACATGATGAAAATAAGAGAAGAGAAAGAAAAGATAAAACCCATCTTGGCCTTCAATGAGTTCTTCAAGTCTTCAATGATCAATTCTTCTTCTTCTTTGAATATTCTATGTGTAAAGATGAATTGAAGGTGTATGGTGATAGGGTGGTGGGGGACAGCCCCCTTGGTGGCTTGGAACCTCCCTTCCCTTTTGTCCTTTTAAATTGCAAAGAATATGGAGTATTTATAGGTGGTTTTTCCTTTTGAACCCCCAATTGTTCTTAGGATTAGGAAATCCATCAAGTGGGAAAGTAGAATAAAACAAGGAATGAGAATCCTTTCCTAAATTGAATTTCTTATTTTGATGTTTGACTTATAATTTGAGTTTAGGAATTTTCTCAAACATGTTTTGGTCTTCTAAAATCATTAGAATTTGATTAGGAAAGTTTTGAACCAATTCAGAGTGGTTTTCGCCAAAAATCTGTCAAACCACAACCTGGGTAGCTCCAGAGGTCACTGCAGTCCAGACCACGGAATTCTTCTGCCATGTACCGCTCCATAAACCTCTGGCTAGGTCTTATGCCTGGACGACGGACTAGACCGCGGTTGACTTTCCAGCACTGACCTTTGGTTACTAAATTTTGTATAACTTCTTCTAGGAATATCGGAATTGTGATCCGTAAAGTGCGCTGGAAACAAGAATTCACAAAATTTCAATCCATAGGTAGTAGGACACACAATTCTAACGGAGCTGAGAGATATAAGCTCCGAAATATAGCTCTTCTGTATTGCTCCAAAATTCAACTTTTTGCTCATTTTCTCCAAAATAACATCCAACGCCTCTTGAATGGAATGTGACCTATACTTGCTCAACAAACACATAAAATACCTAATTTCACCCAAACAAAACACAAATAATAGGAAATAAGGAACTAAAACTTGTATAGAAATCGACCGATCATAAGGTACTAACCTTTAACTCACTTAAAGGTCCGCATTTTACTAGTATGTCTATTCGGTCAAGGTTGATATGACCAAGTCTTAGATACCGGAGATACGTGTCATTATCTGGAGAAATTTTATGTCATTTAGTTTTTGGTTTTTCAACCTTAAACATTTCGATGTTAAGCAATGTTGTATGTATTAACGGTCTTAACGCAGAAAAATTGTTTTCATTAATTCCTAAACAAATATTCAGACCATTCTTTTCAATAATAACAGACTTATTATTAAAAGAAACATAATATTTTTCTTTTAACAACTTAGAAACGGAAATAAAATTTCGTGTAAATCTAGGAATATAAAAATCATTGTTTAATAATATTAAAAATATTGTTATTACAAAATTGCAATCTTATTGCTCCCACTACTTTGGCCAATAAGACATCCCCTGACCCTACACACATTGAGAAGACTCCCTCCTCTAGTTCTGTCCAAGAATCAGTCTATTGCAAAGAAGAACTAGCATGGTTAGTGGCCTCCGAATAAACTATCTAGGGTGAAGAATCACCTTCCACTAAATATGACTCAAGAACTAGTAAATCATATTTACCTTTCTTGGATTTCTTCTTGCTTTGGGATTTCTTGGGTTTAGGTTTACCCATCACCTTTTAAGTTAACCTCTTTCTCTTCATATTATTGGAAGAAGATGGTCGGTAACATTTGCCTCACTAGTTTTGCCCTTGTTGTCCTTAGTCAAGGACTCAAAGGTAGCAAGCTCATTAAGCAAACGTGTGAGACTGAACCTTAATTTGTTCATCTCGTAATTGCTCTTAAACTGATCGAAACTCTTCAGAAGAGTCGTCAGTATGATGTTCACTTGACTGGGTTCATCAATGGCACCACTATTGACTTGTGTCGTTTTGAAGTAGGACATCAGGCTCAGGACATGTTCCCAAATAACATGTCATGCGCATCGAACAACTTCGTGTCACTTTTGCTCAAAGGGCTGGCCAAACTCAATGATTTTGAATGCTGAAGTCATTGCTTCGTGCTTTGTGACTGACACGTCTGTCATTGAAGCCAATATATTTGTTTGGGCCTTCTCATCAGATAAGACTTATCTCTCGTATTCCTCACAAACTCTTTGCGAGGCATTGACAGCAGGCGTTGGAGGACATTCCTACGTAAGCACAAACTTGAGGTCTTTGGTGACAAATATTACATTAATATTAAGTTTCCACTTAGTGTAGTTATCACTAGTTAATATGTCGTTTGTGAGAATTAACAGTAATGCAAAAGATGTAATTGCTAAAATAAACAAAATATTCATTCAGTCATTTATTTAAAACAAGTGCGAGTGCTTTTACATAAATTTAAACATGATGCATGAACATGTTTAATGAACTAGAACTACCCTAAAACAAAATACTATGCCTTGACAATCCAACATATCACAAAGAAGTGCCGCCTTAGGGTCAGTCAAGTCTTTGCATGTTGGACTGAGACATTCTCAATCAAATGATATTCTAGAATAACTCTTATTCCATATCATTCAAGCAACATTTATTCAGTCAAGTTTTTAATTAACAAAAATTAATCAAAACTTTCATGAGTGTAACCCACAAATTAGATCTCACGAGTTTAACTCGAGAATTACCGTCTTAGGGTCGATCAATCCCGAAATACCTTAAGAAATCCTATCCATTAGAAAGTCAACCTTGGTATTGATCTTTGTGGAAACCCTCTTTAGGAAGGATGAAAGCAAAGCCATCACGATGCCCCACTAAGATCTCAAAGTGTTGAATTAATGATGGAGACTACGGGATATAAATGTTATATATCCCTCTCCCACTCACTATTTTAAAACTAGAGTTTTCTATTATCCGTTAATGCATCTAGACTCTACAAAATCAAATGGCTAACTTTAATCAAGTTATCTAGTGCATTAACTAATTCATTATTAGAATCATATTCTAATTAACTATTAAATTATTAATGGTTTTTAACAATTAAAAATCTAATCTATTAGTGAATAATCTAAGCATTTGTAAACTATTTACTAAGGTCGGATTTTTATGATAGTGTTTACTATGTTTTAACTATCACAACTCTAACACTTTATTCGGTTAATTTATTATTAGGTAATTAATCATAGTAACCTAATTATAATAAATGACCCCATTAATCCAACTTAGAAAACTCTTTAATAACTAGATTAATATTTACTGAGAATTATCCAATTTTTTAACTATTAAAAAACTAGTCTCATTTTCATAGCCAATTATGTTTTTACCCATTTTAAACACATTAAAAAAATACATAAATTATCAGGCTTTGATGCATGTATGACATATCAAATATATTTGTATAGGCACATCTAATCTAAATGACATACGTATGCATGACAATTCTTTTATCATCACATAATATAAAGTATATATGAATTGACCGAGTACTGTGGATTATTTATCCTAAAAAAATATTGTAATCTAAAATTATTAAAATACTCCAAAGACATTCCTTGATCTTCTTGTAATTTTCGAGTCTTTCAGTCTTTTTAGGTCACACTGATTCATCTTATGAATCTAAAAGAGGAAATCTGCACGAACCGCTCTAAGCAACAATTGCCTTAGGAAATGTTCACACGCGGTTGTGCAAGTCATGTGTGCGTTGCTTGTGCTGCCACCGTGCATCACAGACGCATGTAATTTTAAACAACACATATCACCGTTTCTATTGCATCACATGCACATGCCAACACAATCACATGTGATTTAATCACATCTGTGCAACAATTGCACATGCAATTTTAATCACATCAATTGCTTTGTGCCTTCATGCCACCTAATTTTCATATGATTTCACCATGTCTTCAAAAGATATATTTTTTTAATACAATAATAGTAAAGTTAATAAAAAATAAAAATAAAAACTATTATACAACCCATGAATCATAAATCCACAGTACCATATAATTAACGATCAACCATGTTTACATTAAACAACTTAATTATAAAAATTCATACATTCAAATTGATGGTGCTTACACATTCATACATACAGGAGCATTAAAAACAATTTTCTGTTCCAGAAAAAAATGGCTCTTATACCAATTGTTGTAACCCAGTTCACCGGTCACGTAGCGGAAATCAGTTTTAAATTTTTTTATAAATATCGTAAACGATCTTGGACCAGTGAACTTGGGATCGTAATTTTTCGAAACTAATACATATAAAATTATTACATTAATAAAATATAAGTATATACAGGAAATTGAAATCAATATAATGAAGAAGAAAATAAAACCATATTAGCGTTTGGAGGCTCATTCACTTCTTGCAATGCTCATGGTCTGTACCATCGATCTTCCTCACTATATTTCGGGACTAGTAACTACGTGTGGGCGTATAACAGACTCAGAAACTTGGGAGGATATTGAAGAGAAAAGAATTAAAAAACTCTTTCTTTTATATTAGTACACAAATCTTGCACATAAAATATTTTCTCTCTTTAATATTTTTCACCCACACACTTGCTTCAACACACTTGCTTCAACACTTCAGGGCAAGCACTTGCACAATCAAATCTTATCCGTCTCACACACATCCACCTTTTTTAAAAACAACCAGTTGATGCGTTGATTTGATATCAACAATTGTCTAATTTAAATTTCTAAAGCCAATTATTTCTAATATAATTTTTTAATCTCTCAACCCACTTGCGCATAAATCTCATATATGCATTGATGCGAATTGATCGGGTAAAAAGTGATCTATCGTTTGTTTTTTTTTAAATTAATAAATATCACATATATATATATATTATTTTAATTTTTAAAATTTGATTTTTAAAAACTTTCAAATAAAGAATATATAATCTCTTTTATTTAAAAATAACTAAAAACTAATTTTGAATTTAAAAAATTAATATTCAATTTCAAATATTTAATAAAATAAAATTATCATATTATCTTATTCTATCAAATATCAATTAACACCCTCCATTTATTGATTAATAACATAATTAAATAATATTATTATTTAATCTATTTAATCTATTTAATCACCACTATTAATTAATTAAATAATCTCATTATTTAATTAATTCCTGAATAAATTGTTGTCACTTTCGTAACACAATTAATTGGACAATTCAATTAATTAACCGTGACCCTTGTTACCTAAATCGATCGGGCTATCAAGGAGACCTAATAGACCCACAGTATTTTGAGCTCTAATAATCCTCGGAATTATTAATTAAACTCTTTATTTAATATTTCTTAATTATTAACTTCGGTGTTATTTCACTAAAAACCCAAAGCTGCACTCTCTCAACGGTAGACCCTTTTACACAGACCGACAAAACTCGGTGTCCATCGGTATAGCTATTACATATCGCGTTATCCACAACAGTAGTTCATAAATAGAGCTGGGTCATAATGTCTGTTATACCCCTCTAATTACATATATCCTTTAAGTACTGTTGGTTCTCTAGTGAACAATAAATCATATTTTCTTACAGACTTAGGAGAGCTCTCATATTGTCCATGTTGGGATTATGCTCGATAGCAAGAGTAAAATAATGTATTTGACAATCTTTTCATATTAATAAAGTGATTTTTAGTTTAACAAATCTTATAGCATTTATAGTTTAGTTATTATAATTGTCAAAAGTAAATAATCATAAGGCCAAAAGACTATGAGAAAAGAAGAATTGTTCATACATCTAGATATGTATGAGGTAGACACAATTCTTTAGTTAGTCCTGAATAATATTCACAACTTAAGATAAAGGTTGGGCGTCTTTATCTTGTTAAAGTTGTAGATTCTTTAGCTAGCATTTGAGTGGGATCAAACGTGCTATGATGAGTCTAAAATCATCAAAGTGTAGTGTCTTTGGGCAAAAGAATCTAGTGCATTGTGTGCATTGAATTGGATCACAATGAAATACTTTATCTAGAACCGTCAATGGATAAAAGTTTTCACTTGAAGACAATCGGAGAGTCTATCTCAATCCTGAGATAAATAATGGACTTATGTTTGCAAGTGTTATCATTTAAGCTATCAATGAGTACGATTACATAGCATAGTCTATCCTCGATAGTTTGGTGGTATTCGTTTGTTACTCGATAGAAGACTTCATTTATAGATATGGACATCGTGGCTCCATTTATTAAATGAGAGTAGAATATCATCATATTGATGTTTTGAGGTATTGGATATTAAGTCTTGATATTAAGTCTTAACATTAAGTTTTCAATAGTTTCTATTGAAACATGGCTTCTGGACAAGTCAAAATATGCAAGTTCAAAATGTGGGCATATGAGTAAATATGGTAACTTGGAGAGCTATAGGCGGTCTATGAGCTCTTGGCTATTACTGATATTCTTCACGAGGATGCACTTTCTCTAATAAGGTTGGCTAGGGCATGAATGAGTAACATCAACTTATTCTATCTTGATTTAAGAGTTCAATTTTAGTTATCATTTTAATATATTAGCCCATATATATGTATTGGGCGGCAAGGCTATATGAAATAGCTTAATACATTGTTTTTTATTTTTTTATTTAATTAAATGGAAATTGATTAATTTGTTGATTAATTAATTATTTAATTAAAAGTCAAAATCTTTTTCCTAGTAGGAGATGGTCTCCTAATATTATACTATTTTTGGTAGTATAATTAATATTAAACATTATATTTGATAAGTAGATAAATAATAGGAATTATTTATCTAGTCAAATTAGGAAATCTTTAATATGGTTACAAATATTCTAGTGATTAGGAGTCTTGGTGTAGAGTAGAATTCTTCTTTGAAAAGGATTCTTAACTACCAAGTAAATCCATCTAGGAAATGATTCTTCCCAACCAATTAAATTCTTCTTAGGAAAGGATTTGTGATCCTATAAATACCACCTTGATAAATTCGGCCAGCCCTAAGATTTTATGAGTAACATTTCGGCCAAGCAAGGTGATTTTCTAAGAGAGAATTCGACCAAGCAAGAGAGAATTTTGAGGGAAAACAATTTAGGTTTTTGCTCTAGATAAAATTCGGTCAACTCATAAATTAAGGGTGTAGAATTCAGCCAAAGAGAAGAAAAAAAAAAGGAACGTTTTTGTTTTTGATAGTACTCTAGTATCCATTACATCAAAAGGGTTTTGTGTACAAAATCAAATCAGGTTCACGCGAGTTTCAATCAATTAGATTGATAATTCACAAGTGACCAGACGTTCTTGAATTTTTCTCTTGGAGGATAATTGTAACTAACAAAGAAAAGATTTTGTTTGTTTCCATCATCGAGTATATAATTTAAAGGAAGGGAGCCCACACTCTTGGGTGATTCACGTTCGTGATTGGATTGGAAGATCTTGCGGATTCAATTCACTGCTTGTTCAATCATCACGAGAAAAAGGTACGACACTTTTTATATACATCAATTAATCTAGGGTTAAGGTTCTTGTTATTAAAAAGGGAAAAAATTTATTTATGCTGAAACCCTAGTTTTAATTTTTTTACGCTTTCGTTAGCGTATTTTCCCTACATTCTAAGCCTCGAATCAACCCTTAAGGGAACTACCATCCACTTCTCACAAGAAGGAGTGGATTCCACTATTGTGTACAAACCTTCCTAGCCACAAGCTAAACTGCAATCCCAACTTATGGAGCATATTGATTGGGAACTGTATCCGGTCTCACCCATGGTATATCAAAGACCACGATCTAACTTGAAGCAGTTGATAAGACATTCAGGATTAAGATCACCGACATATAGCCATCATTAGTTGAAATATATGAATCTCATCGGTAAATGGATCTTGGTGAGAGATTCATATAGACCATGGCCCAATCTTATATGATCTCATCATAAAAGGTGCCTCCATTTCCATATCTCATAAAAATTATTCAAGATAGAATCACCTGTTAGGAAAAATGCCCTAAGAACAAATGTTGTTAATCTTTTGCTGAAATAATAATTGGATTGACATTTCATTTTATACTTGTGTACATTTATTGTTAATAATATTGTATTAATAACATAAAATTCCATGATTATTAAATGTAATATTAAACATAGTATATAAGTTGTTATATACATGAGGATTTTGTTTAATATAATAATATTAATTGTTGTAATTGATAATTAAAGTTGGGATCTTTGATTAATTAAAATTACTAGTACGGCTCATTCCCATTAAGAATAGAACTTTTTGATCTGAACTATTGATGCGGTGACATTAGAATGAAGGTACTTTGTATAATAAGATTATACAAGACGTGGACACGATAAATTGGAATATTTAATAATCTCCGTCTTGATACAAAGTATTCCCATTTATGAAATAGATTGTCAAATATTCAGCGATCTTAACCCAGAGTATTTAATAGTCCCCTCATCTTTTGACTTACTCGGTATGGTTTACGCAAGTTGCCAGGCCTAAAACCTTGTATCTTGGAGACATGATGATATACTTAGCTAGGAATGATAGTATACAAGATGGAACCCATTCCTTCTTAATTGAAGTAGACAAACGGTTCTCTTGAGTAAATGATTCAGGTCTTCAACAATATAGTGCTCAATTTATGATGTGATTATAAATAATTGTTCATTAGAGAATCACGGGCACTAAAGGATAAATATGTAACTGAGAGGTCAACAGATTTGAACGTAGCTCATACTACTAAATGTTTATGGAGGATTGATCTATATGTAATGATTATATCAATGGAATGTTAGATTCCTATCCGAGTAACTAATTCTATAATGATGAGAGTGCAGTTCCAGTATTTTAGTGGAATAAATCCAGAATTAATAAGTTAATTATTTAATTAAAGAGTTTAATTAATTAATAAAGATTTATTAGAGCTTGATATTATAAGTCCATGTGTCCCCATACCATCTCCATAACATTGTATTGAACATTAAGGTAAAATGAGGCACAGTGATTAATTTAGAATTAATATTCTATACATAAATGAGTTTATGTATTGTTTTATTGATTAAATAATATTTGATTATTTAATTATATAGATAATCTAATAATTTGATTATTTTATTATGTATATATATAAAATAATAATTATTTATTTTTATATACTATTTAAAAGGTGAGCGGTGGTGACAAAATTCACCAGCCACCAAAAGGTTATTTTCATTTTTGTTTTAGATGAAGCTTGGCTTTGGTCAAAGGTAGGTGAAGAAAAACTACTAAGAGTAAAAAGTAAAAGCATAAAGGCTCTCATGAAGTCTTCATGTTTTGTTTCCGTTACCAACATTAAAACCAATGTTGAATTAAGGCTCCTACTCTATGCCTCTTTATGCCACCCACCCAAGCTCTCTCGTTTTATAAAAACCACAAAGAAGAAAGAACAACTAAGTGTGTTCTTGTAATTTTTATAAGGGAGAGAGAGGAACAAAGAAGAGTTCCTAAGTCCTTTGTAACGAGAGACATATATAGAAAGAAAAACAAAGTTTTTTTTTATAAGACTCTAGAGAATATTGTGAGAGAGCATATCAATGTTTTCTTGTTGTCTCAAGAGTATAGCCTTTTTGAGATGATAAACATGATTGGGGTGGTATGGATCCTCAAATCCCTTGGGTTGCTCAACAAACACTTCCTCTTGCAAGAAGCCATTGAGGAAGGCACTATTAACATCTATTTGATGCAATTTAAACTTGTGCACACAAGATATGAATAAGAGAAGCCTAATGGACTCTAATCGGGCAATGGGAGCAAAAGTCTCCTCAAAGTCGATACCCTCAATTTGAGAGTACCCTTGTGCTACAAGTCTATCTTTGTTCCGCACAAGGTTGCCATCCTCATCGGATTTATTCCTATAGACCCACTTGGTGCCTAACACATTAGCATTCTTAGGCCAAGGAACTAGAGTCCAAACCTCATTTCTTTCAAATTGATTTAGCTCTTCTTGCATAGCAAGATCCCAAAACTCATCACTTAAAGCTTTATCAACCTTTTGGGGTTCAATTTTAGAGGTGTAGCAAGTATAGCTATTTTGATTTGCTAATTGATGCCTAGTCCTAACACCTTCATTCATATCTCCAATGATGTCACTCTTGTTGTGAAGATGTCTAACCCAAAGAGCAGGTTCCTTCGAGATCAGAGTAGAATCTCTATCAAGAGATTGAGAGACCACTTTCTCAAGATTTGACTTTTCATCACTTGAAGTCTCACCAATCTTTTCCAAGGGATAATCATCAACCAAACTAATCTCCTCATCATGGTTACTAACCTTAGGCCTACAATCATCTATGATCACATTGGATGATTCCATAACACTTCGTGTCTTCAAATTAAAAACTCTATAGGCCTTACTATTTAGGGCATAGCCAATGAAAACCCCCTCATCACTTTTACCATCAAACATGCCAAGTTGATCACGGTCATTTAGAATGTAGCACTTGCTTCCAAATGAGTGGAAGTAGCTAACGTTTGGCTTCCTTCCCTTCCACAATTCATAAGAGGTTTGCCTAGTACCGGGCCGTAAAAACACTCTATTTCCTATATAACAAGTTGTATTCATTGCCTCTGCCCAAAGATTCCTAGGAACATTGTGGCTCAGCAACATCACACAAGCCACCTCTTGGAGGACCATATTCTTCCTCTCCATAACTCTATTTTATTGAGGAGTTCGAGGAGCCAAGAACTCATGGGAGATTCCAAGACTATCACAAAAAATTTCAAAGCAAACATTTTCAAATTATCTCTTATGGTCACTCCTAATTCTCTTAATGCATTTTATGTGAGAATCTATCCCATTTTGAATTTTAGTGCAAAGCTTTTTAAAAATTTCAAAATTTTCAGATTTTTCTCTAAGAAAGTAGGTCCATGAAAATCTAGAAAAATCATCAACACACACAAAGATGTACCTCTTGCCACCGAGACTCTCGGTTTGCATGGGACCCATAAGGTCCATATGAAGAAGCTTTAATGGCTAGATACTTACTCTCTTTAAGCATACTCTTAGTTTGCTTTCCTTGTTGACAAGGTCCACACACTCCCTCAATCCTATTTCCAAACTAGGAAGGCCTCTCACAACATTCAACCTCTCAAGAACTTTCAAGTCTTTGAAATTCATATGACCTAACCTTTGATGCCACAATTCAACTTGATCACAACTAGACAAGTTACAAGAGATGCCATTGGAATCAAGACAATATCAACTGTCACTTGATCTCTTGCCTTTAAATATAACTTGTCCATCTTTTTTTAGAATAGAGCAATCATCTTTGCCAAACATAATTGAAAGCCTTTTATCACTTAAATGTGATATGCTAATAAGATTGGCTTACATGTCATCTATATAAAGAGCATTAGGCAAGGAGGGCAAACCGGGGATGGATATGTTTCCTTTTTCTAAAACCATCTTACATGAACCATCACCAAAGGCGACAAATCCACTATCATCCATCGCAAGAGTTTCAAAGAAACTCTTATTTCTGGTCATGTGCCTAGAACACCCGCTATCAAGGTACCAAATATTGATGGCTTTGGCTTTCAAGGCTACTATAGCCACTTGACAACAATATTAATCCCTTTTAGTCCAAATAGATGAAATATTACTATTTCTTGGAGCCATGGGTTCATTTTCTCTAAAATTCCTAGGTGCATGCATTTTGGCTCTTCTTCGCATATTCTTCTCAATCATGCTTTCAAAATGACATAACTTAATAAATTTAAAACAATTCGGTCTTATGTGACCTTTAACGCCACAATAATGACAAATGAGAGTAAAGTAAGAATTCATACCATATCCTTGTGCAAGCATGGAAGACTTCCCTTTCCTTTGAGTTTTCATTTGGTGTTGAGCCGAATCTCTTCTTTGAAACACCCTTTGTGGTTGAGCCAAATAAGCTTCCCTTCTTGGTTATGGGTGAAAAATTCTTTGTTGACTTTGAGAGCTCATTGGAAGTGAGGCCTTGTTTGATGAGCTCTAGCTTTTGGTGGATGAGTTTTAGCTTGAGACTTTGTTTGAGCCTTCATTTGAGATTGCTTTGATGATTCTCCAACTTCATTCGATCTTATTTGTTGGTGTGAACCTTGAACCTCTTTATCCTCTTGACTATTGACAAAGATGGTCTTCTTCAAGAAAGTGGCATCATTGCCTTCCATAAATCCTAAGCCCGTTTTATCACTAGGACTTTTCCCACATGATAACATCTTGTCAAGTCTCTCGGCTATTGATGACATCTTGGCAGTCAATTATTTCGCTTCCCTAAGCTCAATCTTCAAGTTCTTCTTACTCTTCTTAGTGATCACAAGCTCCAATTTCAAGCTCCTTTCTAACTCTTTTCCACTATTTACTTTCTCAGTCAAGTGAGTTATCTTGAAAATATACTCGATATTCTCCTTTTTCAACTCTTGAATCTCATTCTTCTTTTTCAATTTAGACTTTTCAAAAAAATTCATGAAGTCTACATAGCCCATTTCCTCATCAATCTGAAACCTAGAGTTAGAAGATGTACTCTCATCACTGGAGTCATCTGTTTCTTACTTATCTTTCACAACTTCCTTGCCTTTATGAGATGTTGTGAAGGAAATAAATTTTGCAACTCTATCTTCATCATCCGAAGATTTTTCTTCCTCTTCTAAGTCTTCACTATCGGTCTGAGTGGCCATCATTGCCTTCCCCTTCTTCTTTTTCTTCAAATTTGCACATTCTAAAGAAATGTGTTGAATGCCCTTCTTGGAGTCACTTTCTTAAGACTTTTCCATCTTCTTGAAAGGAGTTTTCTTTTTCACTTCCTTTCCCTTGGATCTAAATCCTTTCCTCTCAAACTTCATGAATTTCTTGAATCTTTAAACCATGAGGGCCATTTCTTCATTCGAGTCCTCCTCCTCTTCTTCTTCAACCTTGGTGGTCTACAAGGCAATACTCTTTTGCATCTTTAGAGGTGTGGGTGTGGTGTTCCATCTTGACTCATAAGCTAGAAGTCTTCAAATGACTTCACTTAGTTTCATATTCTTATACTCATTATTCTCTTCAAGAACCATCACCTTTGATTTGAACCTTGACGGAAGTGACCTCATAATTTTTTGCTTGATTCGAACCTTGACGGAAGTGATGTCATATTTTTTTGCTTGATTCTCCTATCCGAATAAGGGTCACTAAGTTGATGGCTTTGGTTGATGATATCCATCAACTTCACTTGAAGGTCATTGAAGCATTCGTACTCTTCCATCTTGATCATCTCAAATTGCATTTGGAGGACTTGGAGCTTTAATCCTTGACTACTTCGATTCCCTCATGTGCCATTCAAAAAATTTCCCAAGCCTCATTTGCAATCCTAATGTTTTGGACCAACTTGTATTGATTATCGTCCATGGAGCAAATGATGGCATGCATAGCCTTGTTGTTTCACTTGGATGCTTCAAACTCTTGAGTACTCTAACTAGACTTGGATGCGCAAAGATAGGCTTCCATCTTGCCCTTCCAAGAAGCATAATTCACCCTATTGAGCAAATGGGGTCTTGTGCTTTAGGATCCCTCATGACTATTACTGTCTCCACTCATAGTGTTTGAGGGTGATGAATGTAATGCAAATGCAATGTCAAAAAAAAAAATCAAACTACACCAAGCAAGACACACACTGAGCACGGATCACCTAAGTATATCTAGGCACCTGCTCTGATACCAATTGAAATTTCCAAGAAAATGTGTGTCTATAACCTAAATGGGAAGGGGGGTTGAATAGGTTTTAATCCGATTGATACCAATTTTGTGAATTAATCAATATTATCAAATCTACCCCATTCTACTAAGTGTTAAAATAAAATACAATAACAACACGCTATATATACGTGGAAACCCTCCAAATGGGAAAAACCACAAGCTGTTCAGTGTGCCACACTCGATCCTCAAAATCGTTGTTGAGTGAAAGTTTACAACCTAGGTTGACCTCCTGTCTAACCCTCCAGTTACTAACCCTTTCATTATACGATCACCAACCTTGTGCACTAATCACATAGCCACAAGCTTAATCAACAATGAAGAGATAATGGCAACCTAAGTGAATATGCAAGAATATTCTATACGCATAAATACTAGGTCAAGACATTCATGCTTATCTAGGATTAGTGATGACAAGTAAAGCAAATACTATATATCAATGTTCTAAATGCAAAGGCAAGAAGAATTAGCTAGAAGGGTAAAACTGTCCTAAATTCTAGCTATCACAAATCCATACTCTCAACCAACAAACAATACCATAAGCATGTCATAAAAGCTATTAAACATACAAGCATGCATTTAATTTGCAATAAGGACTAAAACCTAGGTATACATGTCTTAGTAATGAAACCATGATGTCTAGAGCATGTAGAAAATACCTAGTCAAGAAGAAGATGATGCTCCATGCTTAGATGATCCTAGAATGAAACTAGATGACCATAAGATAAGGTCAGGTTGAGTGAAAATGAGTGTTTGGGAGTCTTTCTCTCTCTAGAAAAGCGAGGTTGCTCTACAATGGCTTCTTGGACTCCTTAAATCAAAAAGAAGAGAAAAGAATATATATATATGGTGCCTTACACAAAATGATGTCGTTTTGGATGAATGGCAGCCAAATCCCGTCAAGACCGCTGGCTGGACCACGGTGACACAAAGAGCGGTGCATCATCTGGACAACACCGTTCTGTTGACCGTTGTACATGTAAATGCACATACCGCGGTCTTGACAGCATGCAACGCCTGAGAAACTATGCTTGGCAGACCGCGGTGCATGCAACAAGCAGAGGCTGTGGTAGCCACAACGTGCAGCCTTTGGTAAACACCGCTGTGCAGACCGTGGTGTAGGCAGTACGTAGAGAGCGGTCTAAACCGCGGACCAGAGGAAAAAAAATCCTTTTTTTAAGGAACAAAAGATGCATTCAACACCCAAGAAAGAATTATGACACACAAGGCACACAAGAGGGCAAATAAGCATGCATGCATAATAATTAAAGGAAAATGCATGAGTGTGTGTGTGCACTTATACCTCTTCAATGAAAGTTAAGCAAGTGATTTTACCTTTTATGCTTGAGCTTGGTTACGAACAATGATGCCCTAAACTACCCTTACATATTGATCCTAAAATGTGGTTGTCAACGAAATAAGTCAATCAAACATCGAGGAACTTACAGGTGACATTAGAATGAAGGTACTTTGTATAATAAGATTATACAAGATGTGGACACGATAAATTAGAATCTTTAATAATCTCTGTCTTGAAACAAAGTATTCCATTTATCAAATAGATGGTCATATATGGATTGATCTTAATCTTGAGTACTTAACAGACTCCTACTTATTGACTTGTGTCTTTTGACTTACTCGCTATGGTTTGTGCAAGTTGCCAAGCCTAAAACCTTGTTTTTTGGTGACAGGATGATATACTTAGCTGGGAATGTTAATATACAAGATGGATTCCATTCCTTCATAATTAAAGTATACAAATGGTTCTCTTGAGTAAGTGATTCAGGTCTTGAACAATATAGCACTCAATTTATAATGTGATCATAAATAATTGTTCATTAGAGAATCACGGGTACTCAAGGATAAAGATGTAATTGAGAGGTCAATGGATTTGAACCTAGCTCATATTACCAACTGTTTATGGAGGATTGATGTGTAGATAATGATTATATCAATGGACTGTTGATTCCTATCGAGTAAATGATTCTATAATGACGAGAATGCAAGTTTTTTAGTGGAATAATTCTGGAATTAATAAATCTAATATTTAATTAAAGAGTGTAATAAACTATTAAAGATTTACTGGAGATTGAAATTATAGGTCCATGTGTCCCCATACCATCTACATAACAATGTATTGAACGTTAAGGTAAAATCAGGCTCAATGATTAATCATAATTAATCATCTATACATAAATGAGTTTATTTATTTTTTTATTGATTAAATAATATTTGATTATTTAATTATATAGATAATATAGTAATTTGATTATATATATATATAATAACAATTATTAATTTTTATTTTTTATTTAAAAGGTGGGCGGTGGTCACAAAAGTCACCACCCACCAAAAGGTTATTTTTATTTTTGTTTTAGATGAAGCTTGGCTTTGGTCAAAGGTAGGTAAAGAAATACTACTAAGAGTAAAAAGTAAAAGCATAAATGCTCTCATGAAGTCTTCATGCTTTGACATTGTAAACAATTTTTGTGTTATTTTTCGTTACACACATTAAAACCAATAAGGAATCAAGGCTCCTACTCTATGCCTCTTTATGCCACCCACCTAAGCTCTCTCATTTTATAAAAACCACAAAGAAGAAAGAACAACTAAGTGTGTTCTTGTAATTTTTACAAGGGAGAGAGAGGAACAAAGAAGAATTCCTAGCCCTTTGTAACGAGAGACATATATAGAAAAAAAAAATTAATAAGCCTTTAGAGAATATTGTGAGAGAGTCTCTCAATGTTTTCTTGTTGTCCAAAGAGTTGAGTACACTACTTGAACAGAAATTCGAGAGTCAAAATTTTCTGTTGAATACTGAGATGCCTATCTATCGGTTCTTTTGTATTGGAGATTCGGTAGGGAAGAACTTGGGGGAAACACGAAGATCTTGAAGTGGAAGAATTCGGATAAAGGGAATCACGAAAATTCTGCATGGGTAACTATTTCTTTACTTACTATTTTCAGTTAATATTAGAATCAATATAATCACAACGATCCGGCTAAATCTGTTGTGTTTTTATAACAAAATTTGAAACCCATCCCACCGCCCTTCCGCTACGCAGATGTCAGTTTTCAGTTCCCTAAACCAAAATCATGTACATTGCGGAATGAACCGCAATTATAGATTAATCGCAAATAAAGTACCCAGCTCTGTTTGCTATCTATGGACTTTTTAGATTGCATGTCTCTCACTGTATTTATCTGTATATGACACTCATATACATAGTTCGAGATTACATCTGGCAATCTAGGATGCTAATATGCACAAATTATAAAATTAAACAACACAACAAGAATGAATTGAACTTTTCTTTTATTTATTTCACAGATCCATTTCCAAATTACATATTTAGGGTATAAACCCAAACAATTACCACATTTTGAACTTGGATAGTTTGACTTGCCCATAAGCCATGTTTCAATAGACACTATCGAAAACTTATCGTTGAGATTTAAAATCCATTACCTCAAAATACCCATATGATGATATTCTACTCACATTTAAAAAATGGAGTAACGATGTCCATATCTACAATTGAAGTCCTTAATCGATTAAAAAAATGAATACCACCAAACCATCGAGGATAAGCTATGCTATATAATCGTACTCATTGACAGTTCAAATAATCACATTTGTAACCATAAGTCCATCATTTCTCTCAATATTGAGATAGACTCTCCGATTGTCCTTAAATGAAAACTTTTATCCACTGACGATTCTATATAAAGTACTTCACTATGATCCTATGTAATGAACCTAGTGCATTAGATTCTTTTGCTTAAAGACAATACACTTTAAATATTTTAGACTCATCATACACATTTGATCCCACTCAAATGCTAGCAAAAGAGTCTACAACTTTAACAAGGTAAAGGCGCCCAACCTTTATCTTAAGTTGTGAATATTGTTCAAGATTGACTGAAGAATTTTGTTTACCTCATACATATCCAGATGTATGAACAATTCTTCTCTTCTCATAGTCTTCTGACCTTATGATTATTTACTTTTGACCATTATAATAATTAAACCATAAAAGCTATAAGATTTGTTACACTAGAAATTACTTTATTTAATATGAAAAGATTGTCAAATACATTTTTACACTTTTGTTATGGAGCATAGTCCTAACAATCTCACATTTGCACTATATCAAGTGTGTCATATCTCTCATTCCTATGTTCTCTGGGTGCCCATCTAAACTCTTTCGTGGTAAAGCCTTTGTGAAGGAATCGGTTAGACTTTCAACAAATGCAATCTTTGTAATTGTCACGTCACCCTTGTGCACAATTTCCCTCTGAAGGTGATTCTTCCTTTCAATGTGTTTCCCTCTCTTATGGCTTCTTGGCTCTCTCAAATTAGCCACTACACCACTATTGTCATAGTAGATAGTGATTTACATGTTCGTATGAGGAACCATTTCCAAGTCAATCAAAAATTGGTAGAGCCAGACATCATTTTTAGCAGCTTTGTATGTGGCAACATACTCAGCTTCCATGGTAGAATCTGCAATGCAGGATTGCTGATACTTCTCAATATGATTATGCATTCTCCAAGAGTAAACACAAATCCTAATGTAGATCTAGAGTCAGAATCCGACTGGAAATCAAAATTTGTATACCTAGTGGGAATTAAATCCCCTTCAGAGTATACGAGCATAAGATATCTTGTTCTTTTAAGATACTTGAAAATATGCTTGACTGTTGTCTAGTAATCAGGACCAAGTTTCAATTAAAACCTGCTAAATATGCCAACAACAAAATAAATATCTGGTCTAGTATAGTGTATTGCATACATAAGACTTCCAACTACCGAGGCATATGGAACCCTACTCATGAATTGCTCTTCATGATCATTCTTTGGAGCTTGTTCCTTAGAAAGTTTGATTCCATTTCAGAAAGGTAACATGCCTTTCCTGGAATCTTGCATGGGGAACCTACACAAGATTTTATCTATGTATGAAGCTTAGGTTAATGCAATCATTCTATTCTTTCTATCCCTTATTACTTGATACCATGAATAAAACTTGCTTCTCCTATATCCTTCATATCAAATTGTTTAGCTAACTATCCTATACTGATGTCAATACACCTACATTGTTTCCGATGAATAATATATCATCAACATAAAGAACTAGGAAAATGAACTTGTCACCTTTAATTATTTAGAATACACAAGGTTTGTTAAGGTTTTAAGCAAATCCAAAACCTTTCACAGCTTGATCAAACCTTGTGTTTTAGGATCTAGATGTGTATTTCGGTCCATATATGGATCCTTACAGCTTGCATACCCTTTCCACTTGGCCCTTTTCCACGAATCCTACTGGTTGCATCATATAAATACTTTTGCCAACACTTTCGTTAAGGAAAGCTATCTTGACATCCATTTGCCAAATCTCTAGGTCTAGAGATGCTGCAATGGAAAAGAGTATCCTAATAGATTTAAGCATGGCCATAAGAGAGAAGATTTCCTCATATTTATTTTATGTGAAACCCTTAGCTAACAATCTTGCTTTAAAGGTTTTCACCTTTCCTTCCATTGCTCTCTTTCTTGGATTATATCCCTTTAGGCAAGTCTACAAGAGACCATACTTTGTTTTTGAACATAGACTAAATTTTAGATTACAATGCCTTTTGCCAATGACAACAATCAACATCCTCTATAGCTTCCTTGTATGTGTAGGAATTATCGTCGTCTAGGAGACTCTCTACTGATTCTCCTAGACTGATGTATATCTCGGGTTGTCTACTAACCCTCCCACTACGATGAGGAATGGTAGGTTGGTTATCTTGTGATGGTGTGGAATTTACAATTGGGCTAGGTTGTGAAACCTCTTACGGAATTGTATCTCCTAAAAAGCTCATTCAAGACAATTCAAATATTAGGCACAAAATTATTCATATAGTCATTTTCCATAAATTTAGCATTTATCGAAACAAATATATTAAAATATGAAGGACTATAGAAAAATAACCTTTAGTTCCTTTTCCTACAAATATGCATGTTTATGAACGAGACTCCATATTTTTTGCCTTTCTTGTTAACACATGTACATGACATCCAAATATCCTGAAGTGTTGTAAACGAGGCTTTCCCCCAGTCCACAACTCAAGTGGTGTTTGAGGAACCAACATAGATGGTACATCGTTTAGAATTTACATAGCGGTTTGTAAAGCGTCCCAAAAAGAATTAGGAAGTGTTGAATAACTTAATATCTGAGAAATTATCCCATTATCAATAAGATATTGCTGACACTCACCAGATAGATATTCTCCACCACGATCTGACCTCAAGATTTTTATGTGTTTCTCTAGTTGATTTTCTTCTTCAGCTTCAAATGATTTGAACATGTCAAAAGCATCCCAATTATGTCTCATGAGATACACTTAGCCAAATCTTGAGTAGTCATCTATGAAAGTAATGAAGTACTCATATCCACATCTAGCTTGAATGCTCATAGGACACATACATCAGTGTGCGTTAATCCTGAACATTCACTGGCTCTTGTGGTCATCTTACCTTCCAAACTAGATTCACAAGTTGGTAGATCATCAACCTCTAAATCACTTAATGTTCCATCACTAACCATTCTTTTGATCCTATCAAGGTTAATATGACCATGGCGTAAATGCCATAAGTAGGTTTCATCTTTGTTAATTTCACTCTTTTACGATTAGGTTCCATTGATTTTGTGTCTAACAAGTGAGAGATATTTCTATGCTATTGAATTAAACCGTTTTTCAATGTACCTTTGCGAACAAATTTGTTATTCCTACTAATAATAAAACCTTCATTAAAACTAACTTAATATCCAAATTCATTTAAACAAGAAACTGAAATTAAATTCCTCTTGAATTGAGGTACATAATAAACGTCTATCAAATCTAAATGCCTCCACTAGAATCTAGATTAACTCTAATATCTCCCACTATATTGGCTGACACTAATGCTCTGTTACCTAAATGCAAGTTAAATTCATTCTCATTCAATCTTTTCCTGTCCTTGAACCTCTGTAAGTAATAACAAACATGATTAGTGGCTCTGGAGTCTATGATCCAAGAATCGATAGAATCTACCAGAAAACATGTATCAAGATAATTAATATTACCTTCTTCCTTCTTTTTCTAAGACTTAGGGATATTTCTTTCGCAATGCCCCTTTTAACCACAAAAGAAACACTTTCCTTTGATATTTGTTACTTTCTCGGTCTCCTTCTTATTAAGCCCAAGTTACTTTTTCTTCTGTTGTTTCTTGACCTTTATATGGGTCTTAATAGAAGAAACTTTACCAACCGTATGAATCTCTTAACCCTTGCCTTTCACAAGGATCTTCTTAGCTCTTTGAACATCTTGTATCAGACTTTGCAAGGTGTATTCCTTATTGTTCAAGGTACAGTCCAATTTGAACTGATAAAAGGAATCTGACAGTGAGTTTACCAGAATGTCAATATTCGTCGCACAATTTATCTCAGCACCATTCAGTTAAGCAATGTTGAAATATGCTATGACTTTGAACATGTGATCTTTCACAGCCTATTAGATTCAAGAAAGCATTCACTACCTCTCTCTTTATCATCCTAGACTTCGTAGCAAACATCTCTTCCAAAGACATCATTATATCAACAAATATCCCCATTCCTTCATGTTGTTGTTGCCACACGTCAGAGAAGGTGGCAATAATGTGACATTTGGCCATCTCATCACAAGCCTTCCACTACTTATACTCATCTTATTACACCTTAGTAGATTAGTAGATTCATCAGTATGAGTAGGTGGTTCAGGGGTACAAGGAACAAACTTATGTTTTTCTGCTTTCAACAACAACCCAATTTTCCTTTTTCATGTGACATAATTATCACAAGTTAAAGTATTATCTTTTAGGATGTTGAATAGGGACAGGGTCAAGATTTCTGTATAAAACAAATTATATATAAGTAAACAATCCTGATAAAGCACTTTTGAATATTTATTTTGAATGAAATAGAATAATTCAATCGTAAAATTCAACGGTGATCCAAAACCAATAAATGTCATGCCTCCTTTTGGAGTTCATACCATCTACTAGTTGGACTAGGTCCCACCTAATTGTTAACATAACAACCATCATTTTCAATTTTAGCCTTGTGATTTTGTTAACAAGAACTCTTAGGAGAATATCAATAAAACCACATTGAGTTTGTTACCAAGTTATCGACCTTCAATATATTTCCTCACGAAAATCCCTTCTTTGAGAGTAGATATAGTTTGAGTCAATTGTCTAGTCTATCCTTGTAAGGAAGTATCTTGCATATCCCTTTAGGGGCTATCACATGAAACATAAAGCTCAATTAAACTTGGAGGCCATAGGTGTTCCAAAACATGTTCTCCCACTCAATTATTTAAGGCATGTGACTGATTTTCATAGAATGATTTACCAAGTTATCTTGATGCCAATTCAGATACTTACATCATTCAATGCATGTTCATACCAAAAGAGATATACACTCCTATTCCATATGACATGTTACCAAAAATATGACAAACATTGCATTATTTATGGAAAATTAAATAGCCATAGTTTTGGTCCATTCTATAAAAGAAAGTAAATTATATTTGTATTGAAAAAATAAAAACCCTAATCTTAACTTGGTGAACAAGTAATCAAGCAGTCATCCATCCAAAGGTCTCGTGACAAGGCACTTGCTCGCCTGAAGCCTTGTACGGCTGCCCCAAACATAACTCCTTTACTGCCACACCATGGGCACAAGCATGCGCTCAGCCCATTGCAAGGTTGTGCACTATCGCACTGCAACAAGCACAGTTGCGAGCACTTGTTGCCTTGGTGCGCAAGGGCTACCTTGGGTAACACCATTGCTGCTTTTTCTACTTCCAATTCTTCAACTCTTCGAATCTTCGAAACTTGAATATATTACACTAGATTATTTTTATTACAACAATAATAAAAAAAACTTAGCAACTACCATGAGGGAAATTATGGCTATGTTAGGCCACCCTTCATTTTACAATCCCAAAACAAAAATACATTGAAATTCTAGGGCCTAAATCAAGCAATAACAATTTGATTATAAAAACATATATATATCCATACATTCCAATGTAATTATATATGTTAATACCTAGAGTGTTATCTCTATCTAAAACATGCATATTTACAATAAAAAGAAATAGATCCATGTATATATACATTAATTAATCAAGGGTACAACCATCCTGTGATACCAATTGCAGAAAAAAACACACGGCGGAAGTGAAAAGTTTGATTGGTATATTTCAAAAAATTTCCTTTAAAAGAGTGGATCTTAACCCTTGATTAATTAACATATAATTAAAAGGCATCGTATCTTTTTTAATGTGATGATTGATAATGAGTCGAATTGAAACAGTATGATTTTCCAATCAAATCACGAACGTGAATCACCTTAGAGTGTAGACTCCCTTTCTCAGAATTGAGTACCTGAGGATGGAAAAAAAAACTTTTTCTTTTGTTAGTCACAATAACCCTCCTAGAGAAAACAAAAAAACATTTGGTCACTTGTGAATTTTTAATCTTTTGATCGAAAACTCGCATGAACCTAGTTCGATGTTGTTCACAAAGCCTTTTGATATAAAAGCTACTAGTGCACTATCGTACACAAAACGATCCTTTTTTTTCTCTTGGCCAAATTCTCACACTTTTTTTCTCCGAGTTGGACAAACTTTTGTTTTTGAGCAAAATAAAATATTCTCCTACAAAAACTAGGGTTCGACGAATTATCATGATGGGAATATATTGGTGGCCGTATCCTCACACAGAGGAATTATGTTTTGTGGCCGAATCCTAACACAAAAAGGAATTATGTTCAACCAAAACTCCCATCAAGTTTTGAAGTCAACCCTAGCCAAACTCATTAGTGTATTATCCAATAACTAGCCTAACCCATTAGTTTATTATCAAATAACTAGTTGTTGAATATTAATTAAATTGTGACTTTATCAAATCTTCCTAAATTGACCAATTGTCAATTAGAATTTTGATATATATCAAAGACTTCTTAATTTGACCAGATAAATGAATCCTTTTATTTATCTACTTATCAAATAAAGCCTTTGATATTTATCAAACTACCAACAACAGTATGATAATAAGAGACCTTCTCCTAGTTGGAAAAAGATTTTGACTTTTAATCCAGTAATTAACTTCCATTTAATTATATTAGCCATTGCCACCCAAGCCTAAACCATGGGCTAGATATTGTTTTTCCATTTTATTAAATCGATTGGTCTTTAAGAAAAAGTCCACATGTGAACCAGACCTATTCTTAATAAAAAAAAAAGTCCACATGCCTTAAATTAATAAATTAATAAAATTTAATAGCCCATTTTATTAAAATGTGCAAATTATACTATTAATGTTTTAATGGAATGCTAATCGCACCTCATTAGAACTGCTGAAGGATTCCCACATTCTTGGCCATGCATTCCAGGTACTTGAAGAGTTGCCGCGTGTCTTGATCACGCACGACCACACCTCTACAAAAATTTTGGATTCCGAACTCCAAAAATAATTCTAGATGGACCCAGAAATTAGTCCGGTAGAATATATCAAGTGTTCAATGCAAGTTTGTGTGAATTGGGAATCTTGGTGGGCTATCTAAATTTAAGCTTCAATAGACATAACCTAATCACAATAATTAAATGATTCACTTAGGTTCTATCTATTAATTTATGTTCTATCTATTAATTTTGGCTCATTCCACTAAAGAACTAAAATTGAACTCTTAAATAAAGATAGAATAATTTAATGTTCTTCATTCGTACCCTAGACAACCTTATTGGAGATAGTGTATCATCATGAAAAATACCAGTAATCGCCAAGACCTCATAGACCGCCTATAGCTCACCTAGTTACCATATTTACTTAAATGACAACATTTTGAACTTGGTTATTATGAATTGTCCAGAAGCCATGCTTCAATAGATACTATAAAAAATTTAACGTTAAGATTTAATATACAATACCTTGAAATATCCATATGATGATATTCTACTCATAATTAATAAATTGAGTTACGATATCCATATCTATAAATGAAGTCCTCTATCGATTAACAAATGAATACCACTAAACCTTCAAGGATAGATTATGCTATATAATCATACCCATTGACAACTCATAAGATAATACTTGTAACCATAAATGTAGGGAAAAGAACGGTTCAAAATACAACAGAAGCGTGCGAAAATTAGAAATTAGGGTTTGCGTATAAACAAAATTTTTCTCTTTTAATAACAAGAACCTTAACCGTAGATTAATTGATGTATATAAAAAGTATCGTACCTTTTTTTTTTGATGATTGAACTAGCATCGAATTGAATCCGCAAGATCTTCCAATCGAATCACAAACGTGAATCACCTAGAAGTGTGGGCTCCCTTTCTTTAAATTGTATACCCGAGGATGGAAACAAACAAAATGTTTGCCAAAAGGAATTCTTTCCTACACCAAGACTCCTAATCCAACTCAATAGTGTATTTGTAACCATATTAAAGACTTCCTAATTTGATTAGATAAATAATTCCTTTTATTTATCTACTTATCAAATATAGTCTTTAATATTAATTATACTACCAACAATAGTATAATATTAGGAGACTATCTCCTAATAGAAAAAGATTTTGACTTTTAATTAAATAATTAATTAATCAACAAATTAATTAATTTCCATTTAATTAAATAATAAAATAAAAAAATATTATATTTTAGCTATTCTTAATACCTTTTGCCACCCATACCATATATGTGTGGCCCATATATTATTTTTCTTATTTTATTAAATTCGTTGGACCTTAATAAAAAGTCTACATCTGGACTAGACCTATTCTTACAAAAAGAAACAAGTTCACATGTTTTAATACAATTCTAAATGGACCCCTAAATTGGTCAGGTAAAATATGTCAAGTGATCCATACAAGTTCACGTGGATTGAGGATCTTGGCTGGCTATCTAAATTTAAGCTCCAATAGACACAACCCAATCACAACCAACAAATGATTTACTTAGGTCCGATCTATTTTATTTTAGTTCATTCTCCACTAAAGAACGAAAATTGAACTCTTAAATAAAGATAGAATAAGTTGATGTTACTCATTCGTACCCTAGACAACCTTATTGGAGAAAGTGTATCCTAGTGAAGAATACCAGTAATTGCCAAGAGCTCATAGACCATCTATAGCTCTCCAAGTTAGCATATTTACTCATATGACCACAATTTGAACTTCGATATTTTGACTTGTCCAGAAGCCATGTTTCAATAGATACTATTGAAAACTTAAAGTTAAGATTTAATATCCAATATCTCAAAACATCCATATGATGGTATTCTACTCTCATTCAATAAATGGAGCCACGATATCCATATTTATAAATGAAGTCTTATATCGATTAACAAATGAATACCACCTAACTATCGAGGATAGACTATGCTATATAATCGTACTCATTGATAGCTCAAATGATAACAATTGTGACCATAAGTCCATCACTTATCTCAGGATTGAGTTAGACTCTCCGATTGTCTTCAAATAAAAACTTTTATCTATTGACGGCTCTAGAAAAAGTATTTCATTGTGATCCTTTTCAATGCACCCAGTGCATTAGATTCTTTTGCCCAAAGACATCACAATTTGATGATTTTAGACTCATCATAACACATTTGATCCCACTCAAATGTTAGCAAAAGAATCTATAACTTTGACAAGATAAAGGCGCCCAACCTTTTATCTTAAGTTGTGAATATTATTCAAGACTAACTAAAGAATTGTGTCTACCTCATACATATCTAGATGTTTGAACAATTCTTCTTTTCTCATAGTCTTTTGACTTAATGATTATTTACTTTTGACAATTATAAAATTAAACTATAAATGCTATAAGATTTGTTAAAATAGAAATCACTTTATTAATATGAAAAGATTATCAAATACATTATTATACTCTTGCTATCAAGCATAATCCTAACAATCTCTACTTGCTCTATATCAAATGTGTCATATCTCTCATCCCCATGTTCTCTAGATGCCCATAAAAACTCTTTTGTGGAAGAGCCTTTGTAAAGGGTTCCGCTAGATTTTCTTCTGACGCGATCTTGGTAATCATCACACCACATTTATGCACAATTTCCCTTAGAAGGTGATACTTTGTTTCAATGTGTCTCCCTCTCTTATGACTTCTTGGTTCTTTCAAATTAGCCACTGCTCCACTATTGTCACAATAGATAGTGATCAGCTTATTCGCATCAGGAACCACTTCCAAGTCAATCAGGAATTGGCGGAGCCAGACAACATCTTTAGCAGCCTCGCATGCGGTAACATACTCGGTTTCCATGGTAGAATCGACAATACAAGATTGCTTGATACTCCTCCATATGACTGCCCCTCCTCCATAGTAAACACAGATCTTGATGTTGATCTCCTAGAGTCAGAATCTAATTGAAAATCAGAATCTGTGTACCCAGTGGGAATTAAATCCCCTCTAGAGTATACAAGCATATAATCTCTCGTTCTCTTAAGATACTTGAAATATGCTTGTCTGTCGTCCAGTGATCAGGACTAGGGTTTGATTGAAACCTGCTAACTATGCCCACAGCAAAATAAATATCTTGTCTAGTACAGAGCATTGCATACATGAGACTTCCTACTGTCGAAGCATATGGAATTCTACTCATGAATTGTTATTCATGCTCATTCTTAGGAACTTGTTCCTTAGAAAGTTTGATTCCATGTCTAAAAGGTAACATACCTTTTTTTGAATCTTGCATGGAAAACCTAGACAAGATTTTATTTATGTATGAAGCTTGGGATAATGCAATCGTTCTATTCTTTCTATCCTTTATGACTTGGATGCCAAGAATATAACTTGCTTCTCCTAAGTCCTTAATATCAACTTGTTTTGCTAACCATTCTTTTATTGATGTCAATACACCTACATCATTTCCGATGAGTAGTATATCATCAATGTAAAGAACTGGGAAAACCAACTTATCGCCTTTAATCCTTTTTTATACATAAGGTTCATCAAGGTTTTGAATAAATCCAAAAAATTTTATGGCTTGATCGAACCTTATGTTCCAGGATCTGGATGCCTGCTTCAATCTATTTATGGATCTTTGCAACTTGCATACCCTTTCCTCTTGGCCCTTTTCAATGAATCCTACTGGTTGCATCATGTAGATGCTTTCGTCAAGACTTCCATTAAGGAAACCTGTCTTAACGTCCATTTGCCAAATCTCTAGGTCTAAAGATGAAGCAATGGATAAGAGTATCCTATTGGATTTAAGCATGGCCACAGGAGAGAAAGTTTCTTCATAATCGATACCTTTCTTTTGTGTATAACCTTTAGCTACCAATCTAGTTTTAAAGGTTTCCACCTTACCATCCATTCCTCTTTTCCTCTTGTATACCCACTTGCACCTGATGGGTTTTATCCCTTCAGGCAAGTCTACAAGGGACCAGACTTTGTTTTTGAACATAGATTCAATTTCGGATTCCATTGCCTTTTGCCAATGGCGACAATCAACATCTTCCATTGCTTCTTTGTATATATAGGGATCATCATCGTCCGGAAGATTCTCTACAGATTCTACAGATTCTCCTAAACCGATGTATCTCTCAGGTTTTCTAACAACCCTCCCATTACGACGAGGTATGGTAGATTGCTGATATTGTGTTGTTACGGAACTTACAATTGGGCTTGGTTGCAAAACCTCTTGTGGAATTGTATCTCCTAAAAGCTCATTTAGGACAATTCAACTTTTAGGAACAAAATTTTTCATATAGTCCTCTTCTAGAAATTTAGCATTTGTCGAAACAAATACTTTAATATCTGAAGGACTATAAAAATAATATCCTTTTATTCCTTTTGGATACCCTACAAATATGCATGTTTCATAACGGTACTCCATCTTTTCTATCTTTCCTTTTAACACGTGCGCAGGACATCCAAATATACTTAAGTGTTGTAAACTAGGCTTTCGCTCGGTCCATAACTCATGCGGTGTAACACCCAAACCATTTAGGCCCAATAAAGGCAAAAAAAAAAAAAAGGGATAGACATGAAAATGAAAAGCCATCAGGTGAGTAAGCATTGGTGGTCTGCATAGTTGACAGGCAGCTGTGAGCTTAGTTAACTAGCTCACAACTTTAGCTGTGACTTTCCATAATTATATATACGAGGATAAACATTATGAGAGCGAGAAAGCAGTAGAATCGAACAGAAGAAAGGAATTAGAAGGAAGAGAAGTCAGTGGTGTCTCATGATACCGTATATTTCAGTTGATTCTTATTTGATTTCCAGCTTCTAATTGGATTTTGTGTGATTGTTAGGGAAAGAAGACGAAGTAGGGGAACATAGCATACTTGGTCCGAATTAAGCTTGAAGGATAAGTTGTGAGTAAATTAAGTTTTCAGTTTTGCTTTTAACTCAAAAGTTTCCAGTTTTATGCTTAAGATTAATTGCCTGCAAGTCATTCAAGCATTTTATTTATTTTTATGATTGATGGTGATTATACAGAGAAATGAAAGTATGTTTTATGCCTATAATAGCATTCAAAATATCAGTTATATTATTTTTATGAATTATTAAGAAGAGATTATGATTTTTACAAAAGCACCAGGTCTGTACTCTTCCCCAGTTATGATTATTGTTGGCTTTTGGGGCCATTCTACACATGCGTATGTCAGATGAGTCGCTCTGTATGTGTATGACAAGAGGAAGAGTATTGAGTCGCTCTGCACATGTATGACCAGAAGTTATTTCCGACTCTGCATTTACACGAAGAAATTTGGCTTACATATTGAAGATATCCCTGGGTACTAATTTGGTGAAGATTAAGATTTTATAACTTTTCTTACTCTTGTTCCGAAAAGAAATGTATTCAGTTTATAAAGTACGAAAGTAGATATATTACCTTTTACTATGTATTACTGGATGCATATTGAAAAGTTGTTCAGAAATGTTTTTAAAAGTTTTCATTCACTCACTGGGCGTTAGCGCTCATCCTTTCACTCTTAAATATTTATCCAGGTAGCTGCTCGATTGTGCGGACTCAAGTTTAGAGGTGGGCCACTCGATGATATCATTTAAGAATAAGTCATGCATTTTTAATTTCATGTACATATTTAGAGATGTGAGGTTGGCATGGTCGGGATGGTAGAAGTGGTCGGTATGGTAAGAAAGTGGTCGGATTTTTACTCGGCCCACTCGGCATACTCTGCCTACTCGGGCTATTCGGCCTATTCAGTCATGGTCAGTTTATATTCGGTCGTGGTCGGGTTTTTGTTCGGCCGTGGTCGGTTTCTTACTAGGCCTGTTTGGTTTTCTGGTCGGGATTTTGACAGATTAGTTTTTAAAGGTGGTCAATTTTTGGTCCGATCGGTCATTTTTTTGACAACTTTTTGTAATGAACGAAAATGACAATAAAGAACTTGTAGTTATGTACATTTTGTACTCCAATATTTTCCTTAATTCTTTTTATGTTTAAAAGCAAGTATTTTCTATTGAAATTTTAGTCGAAATTTCTTTTATCATGCTAGTAAAAGTACAGCCCACAGGGTCTCCCTCGTACTCAAGAGAGGAGTCGGGGTGGGTCCTGTCAACTTGGTATCAAAGTAAGCTTTATAATTCCTTAGACCACAGAATAATTGTTTGCATTTAGTTTCATGCATTTAAGCATAACTTTGATTTTGTAACAGCATCATGCGTCGAGTTGGCCTCCCACGCACGAGACCGATAGCTGACTTAGGAGAGAGAAGTGGTAACCAAGATGAAAATGAGATAGAATCACACCCTCAACTACCTATAGCTCAACCTCATGTACCTGAACCTAGGGAGGAACCAATGGATAGGATTGTAGAACTGTTGACTGCGATGGTCCAAGACCAAATGCGAGTGCCAGAGAATTCTATTGAGCGTGCATGAAAATTGGGAGCTACGAATTTTGATGGAACTGGAGATCCATATAGTGCTAGTTCTTGGTTGAATGAACTATAACGTGTGTTTGAAGTTATGAGGTGCTCAGATGAACATAAGGTCTCTTTTGTTATGTTTTTGCTAAAGGAAAAAGTATATGATTGGTTGGTCTCGGTTCAACGAAGAACTCCTGAAGGAATTACTTAGGATGATTTTAAGAAGCAGTTTAATGATCGTTATTATCCCCGTTTCTATAAAGATTTGAAAAGAGCTGAATTTTTCAGACTAATGCAAGGATCTATGACAGTAGAAGAGTATGAGAAGTAGTTTACAGAACTTTTGAGGGTTGCTCCGTATGTTGTCGCTGATGAAGAAAATAAGTACAGAAAATTTGAAGATGTACTTAGATAAGAAATCAAGACAATAATGACTACTTCTGGGCATGTTGAGTTCGGTAAATTGTTTGAAGCTGCATTGAGAATGGAGAGAGGCCTTAATGACTCTCGTAGATTTGAACAATAGAAGCAAAAGCGTAGTAACTGGTCAGCAGGGGGCTCTTATAGCAAAATACCTAAGGCAATAGGTAATTTTTTAGGTCAAACTAGTAACTATCAACAAAGTCGTGGACCTGGTCCGAGTTAAGCCTCACTCCAACAACCAATGGGTAGTCATCAACAGAGTGTTAGTATGGGTAGAGGTAGACATCCTCTATGTTCAACATGCGGAAATCACCATGATGGTGAGTGTTATTTGGGGAGATCAGGTTGTTATCAATGCGGGTAGCCTGGACATTTAAAAAGAGATTGCCCCGAGTTAGGCCATGGAGGCAATGAAGAAAGAAAGATAGGTTTTCAACCAATGCAAAGTGGCGCTGGTCAAATTCAAGGACAAAGGGGATCCCGAGTAGAAGGATCTACAACTATAGGGAAAACCCAAGCTAGCGCAACAGAGGTTGGAGGTAACCAATAGAGATTTCAATCGGGTAGACCTCGTATGCAAGCAAGATTTTTTGCTTTGACTCAGCAAGATGCAGAGACCACTCCCGATATCGTTACAGGTATGTTAACAATTTTTGGCCACGATGCTCAGGTTCTTATTGATCATTGATCTACTCATTCCTTTGTATCTCGATCTTTTATAGGGTATGCAGATGTAAAACTAAGACCATTAGATTCTAGTATGGTAGTGGCTACACCTACTGGTGAATCTTTATTGGCTGAGAATGTACATAGAAACAGTAAGGTTATAATTGGTAAGCATGAGTTACATGTTGATTTGATTTTGCTTGATATACATGACTTTGATGTTATTTTGGGAATGGATTGGCTGGCTACACACAATGCTACAGTAGATTGTTTTCGAAAAGAGGTAAAATTTACACTTCAAAGAGAGTCGGATGTTATTTTCTGTGGTGAACGTCGGATTCTTCCTTCTTGTGTTATTTCTTCTATTACTGTCAGACGGTTGCTCAGGAAACAATGTTCAGCTTATTTGGCTTATGTAATTGATACTCAAGATAGTGAGGTAAAATTTGAAGATATAGTTATGGTAAGACAATTTCTAAATGTATTTCCTAAAGATCTTCATGGATTACCACCAGAACATTGAGTTTGTGATAGATTTGGCTCCAGACATAGCTCCAATTTCTATTCCACCTTATAGAATGGCTCCAACCAAATTGAAAGAGTTGAAGATTCAATTAGAAGAATTGGTGAATAAGAATTTTATTAAACCTAGTATGTTACCATGGGGAGCGCCAATTTTTTTTGTTAAGAAGAAAGATGGAACATTACGTTTATGCATCGATTACCGACAATTGAATAAAGCAACGGTGCGTAATAAATACCCACTTCCACGTATTGATGACTTATTCAATCAGCTTCAGGGAGCAAAGGTGTTCTCCAAGATAGATTTGCGAACAGGTTATCATCAATTGAGGATTAGGAACTATGATATACCAAAGACCGCTTTTAGAACTCGTTACAGGCATTATGAGTTTCTAGTTATGCCCTTTGGATTAACAAATGCTCCAGTAGCTTTAATGGATTTGATGAATAGGGTATTTCATCCTTATCTAGACAAATTTGTTTTTATGTTCATTGATGACATTTTGATCTATTCTAACGATGAGGTGGAGCATGCAAAGCATTTAGAGATTTTTCTTCAAGTCCTAAGAGAGAATCAACTTTATGCCAAATTTAGCAAGTGTCAATTCTGGCTCGATAGAGTTATATTTTTGGGCCATCTGATTTCTCGTGATGGTATTTATGTTGATCCTTGAAAAGTTAAAGCTATAGTGCATTGGGAACGACCAATTAGTGTGATAGAAATTAGAAGTTTCTTGGGTTTAGCAAGTTACTATCGAAGATTTGTAGAGGGATTTTCTAAAATAGCTTCACTATTAATGAGATTAACTCAGAAGGATGTAAAGTTTGAGTGGTCAGAAACTTGTGAACAGAGTTTTCAAGAACTCAATGAGAGATTGACTTCGGCTCCAATACTTGCTCTTCCAACGGGAAGTGATGGATTTGTTGTTTACAGTGATGCATCTAGACATGGTTTGGGTTGCGTTTTGATGCAACATGGGAAAGTAATAGCTTATGCGTCAAGACAATTAAAGAAGCATGAACAGAATTACCCAACCCATGATCAAGAGCTTGCTGCAGTGGTGTTTGCATTGAAAATTTGGAGGCATTACTTATATGGAGTCACTTGTCAGATTTATACAGATCATAAAAGCTTACAATATATTTTCACTCAGTAGGAAGTCTTCAAGTTCTATGGCTCATTTGAGGATGAATTGGAAGGTAAATCATCTTCACCTTCCATTATTAGGTGAATTAAGAATGTTGAGAGTTAAGCTAGAAGCACGTGATTTTGGAGCATTACTAGCTACTTTTCAAGTTAGATATATTTAATCGATCGTATACAAGAATTGCAAACTCAAGATTCTTATTTAGTTAAATTTCAAGAAAGAAGTACAAAAAAGCTTACGAACTGATTTTGTAGTGAGAAGTGATGGTACATTAGTTCTAGGTAATAGACCGTGTGTACCAAACATTAAGGAACTCAAGATTGAAATTTTAGAAGAAGCTCACTCTTCAGCTTATGCAATGCATCCAGGAAGCACTAAACTGTATCGTACTTTGAAAGAGCATTACTGGTGGCAAGGTATGAAAAGATAGATAGTAGAATTCGTTGCTAAATGTTTGGTTTGTCAGCAAGTCAATGCAAAGCATCAGAAACCAGCAGGACTTTCACAACCACTTCTTATTCCCAAATGGAAATGGGAACATGTTACCATGGATTTTGTTGTAGGACTTCCTCATAGTTAGAGTGGTCACGATAGTGTATGGATGATCGTTGATTGACTTACAAAGTCTGCACACTTTCTACCAATCGGTATCACTTAATCTCTTGACAAATTAGCCAAAACTTATGTTGATGAAATAGTTCATCTTCATGGCGCACCGGTATCCATAATGTCAGATGGAGATCCTCGGTTTACATCTAGATTTTGGCCTGGTTTACAAGAAGCTTTGGTAACTGGATTGCCTTTTAGTACTGCTTTTCACCCGTAGAATGATGGTCCATCAGAGCGTACTATTCAGACATTAGAGGATATGCTTCGAGCTTGTGTGATGGATTTCAAAGGAAGTTGGGATGTACATATACCATTGATAGAATTTGCCTACAATAATAGTTATCAAGCTAGCATCGAAATGGCTCCTTATGAAGCTTTGTACGGGAGAAAATGCAAAACATTGGTGTGTTGGAATGAAGTAGGCGAGAGAAAGTTGTTAGGTCAAAAACTTGCCCAAGTCACAACAAAAAATATTAAAATCATCAGAGACAGATTAAAGGTTGCTCAAGAGAGTCAAAAAAGCTACACAGATAAGCGGAGAAGGGAACTTTAATTTAAAGTAGGTGTCTATGTGTTCCAGTGAATTTCACCTTGGAAAGGTATACTTAGATTTGGAAGACGTAGAAAGTTAAGACCGTGATACATTGGTCCGTATGAGATTATTGGCAGAGTGGGAGCAGTGGCATACCGTTTGGCATTACCTTCAGAGCTTTCAAGAATTGATGACGTATTCCATGTTTATATGCTTGAAAAATATATAATCGACCCTACGCATGTTTTAACTAAGCAACCAGTGAAGTTAAGAGAAGATTTAACTTATGAAGAGGAACCTATTGAGATTCTAGATAGAGCGGAACAAGTATTACGTACAAATGTTATTCCTCTATTAAAAGTGTTATGAAGAAATCATACGATAGAAGAGGCAACTTGGGAACATGAAGATCAGATGCGAAATCAGTTGATTTCAGTTGATTCTTCTTTGATTTCCAACTTCTAATTGGATTTTGTGTGATTGTTAGGGAAAGAAGACGAAGTAGGGGAACCTAGCATACTTGGTCCGAATTAAGCTTGAAGGATAAGTTGTGAGTGAACTAAGTTTTCAGTTTTGCTTTTAACTCAAAGGTTTCCAGTTTTATGCTTAAGATTAATTGCTTGCAAATCATTCAAGCATTTTATTTCTTTTTACGATTGATGGTGATTATATAGAGAACTGAAAGTATGTTTTAAGCTTATATTAGCATTCAGAATATAAGTTATATTATTTTTATGAATTATTAAGAAGAGATTATGATTTTTACAAAATCACCAGGTCTGTACCCTTCCCAATTATGATTATTGTTGGCTTTTGGGGCCGTTCTACACATATGTATGTCAGATGAGTCACTCTACACGTGTATGACCAAAGATAGAGTATTGAGTCGCTCTGCACGTGTATGACCAGAAGTTATTCCTGAATCTGCGTTTGCACGAATAAATTCGGCTTACGTATTGAAGATATCCCTGGGTACTAATTTGGTGAAGATTAAGATTTTATAACTTTTCTTACTCTTGTTCCGAAAAGAAATGCATTCATTTTATTAAGTACGAAAGTAGATATATTACCTTTTACTATGTATTACTGGATGCATATTGAATAGTTGTTCAGAAATGTTTTTAAAAGTTTTCATTCACTCACTGGGCGTTAGCGCTCATCATTTCACTTTTAAATATTTATCCAGGTAGCTGCTCGGTTGTGCGGACTCAGAAGTTTAGAGGTGGGCCACTCAATTATATCATTTAAGCATAAGTCATGCATTTTTTTTATTTCATGTACATATTTAGAGATGTAAGGTCGGTTTGGTCGGGATGGAAGGCATGGTCGGGATGTTAGGCATGGTAGGGATGGTAGAAGTGATCGGTATGGTCAGAACGTGGTCGGATTTTTACTAGAACCACTCGGCCTACTCGGCCTACTCGGGCTATTCGGCTTATTCGGCCATGGTTAGTTTCTATTCGGTCATGGTCGGTTTCTATTCGGTCATGGTTGGTTTATATTCGGGCGTGGTCGATTTCTTGTTCGGCCGTGGTTGGTTTATTACTCGGCCTGTTCAATTTTATGGTCAAGATTTTGACAGATTAGTTTTTAAAGGTGGTCAGTTTTTGGTCTGATCGGTCATTTTTTGGACAACTTTTTGTAATGAACGAAAATATCAATAAAGAACTTGCAGTTATGTACATTTTGTACTCCAATATTTTCCTTAAATCTTTTTATGTTTAAAAGCAAGTATTTTCTACAGAAATTTTAGTAGAAATTTCTTTTATCATGCTAATAAAAGTACAGCCCACAGGGTCTCCCTCGCACTCAAGAGAGGAGTTGGGGTGGGTCCTATCATGCGGTGTTTTAGGAACCGACTTAGATGGTACATCGTTTAGAATGTATATTGCAGTTTATAAAGCATATCCCCAAAAAGAATTAGGGAGTGTTGAATAACTCAATATAGACCTAACCATATCTAAAAGAGTTTTTTTTTTCTTTCTGCCACCCCATTTTGTTGAGTTGTGCCTGGTGTGGAAAACTGAGAAAGTATTCCATTATCAATAAGATATTGCTGAAACTCACCAGATAGATATTCTCCAACACAATCGGACCTCAAGATTTTTATGCGTTTCTCAAGGTGATTTTCTACTTCAGCTTTAAATGCTTTGAACATATCAAAAGCATCCGACTTATGTCTCATGAGATACACATAGCCAAATCTTGAGTGATCATCCGTGAAAGTGATGAAGTACTCATATCCACCTTTAGCTTGAATGCTCATAAGTCCACACACATCAGTGTGTATCAATCCTAAAAATTCGATGGCTCTTGCTCTTTTAGTCGTAAACGACCTTTTAGTCATTTTACCTTCCAAACAAGATTCATAAGTTAGTAGATCATTAACCTTTAAGTCACTTAAAAGTCCGTCACTTACCAATCTTTTAATCCTATTAAGGTTAATATGACCTAAGCGCAAATGCCATAGGTAGGTTTCATCTTTTGATAATTTTACTCTTTTATAATTAGGTTCCGTTGATTCCGTGTCTAACAAGTGAGAGATATTTCCATGCAAATAGAATAGACCGTTTTTCGATGTACCTTTGCAAATAATTTTGTCATTCTCACGAATAATAAAAGCTTTATTAAAAGTACCCGAATAACCAAATTTATTTAAACAAGAAACTGAAATTAAATTTCTCTTGAATTGAGGTACATAATAAACGTCTATTAAATCTAAATGCCTATAAGAATCTAAACTAATTCTAATATCTCCCACTGAACTAGCAGACACCAATGCTCCATTGCCTAAATGCAAGTTGAATTCGTTCTCATTAAGCCTTCCCTTTTCCTTGAACCCCTATAAGGAAAAACAAACATGATTAGTGGCTATGGAGTCTATGATCCAAGAATATATAGAATCCACCAAAAAATATGTTTCAAGATAATTAATATTACCTTCTTCCTTTTTGTCGTGAGACTTTAGGCAATTTATTTTCCAATGTCCCTTTTCACCACAAAGGAAACACTTTCCTTTGTTCTTGGTTACTTTCTTTGTCTCCTTCTTTGTAGGTCCTAGTTGCTTTTTCTTCTGTTGTTTCTTAACCTTCTTACGGGTCTTAACGGTAGCAACTTTACCTACGGTATGAATCTCTTGACCCTTGCCTTTCATAAGGATTTTTTCCGCCCTTTGAACATCTTGCATTAGGCCTTGTAAGGTGTATTCCTTATTATTCAAGGTGTAGTCCAACTTGAATTGATCAAAGGAATCTAACAGTGAGTTGACAATCATGTCAATTTTGGTCTGACCATCTATCTCAGCACCATTCAGTTCAGCAATGTTGAGATGTGCTATGACTTTCATCATGTGATCTTTCACAGTCTGTCCAGGTTTCATCCTTAGATTCATAAAAGCAGTCACTGCCTCTCTCTTAGTCATCCTAGACCTCATAGCAAAGATCTCTTTTAGAGACATCATTATATCGGCAACAGTCTCCATTCCTTCATGTTGTTGTTGCAACAAGTCGGAGATGGTGGCCATAATGTAATATTTAGCCATCTCATCAAAAGACTCCCACTGTTGATACTCATCTCTTTGCTGCTGAGTAGATTCATTAATAGGAGTAGGTGGTTTGGGAGTGCACAGAATGAACTTATGCTTTTCGGATTGCAATAAAAGCCCAATTTTCCTTTTCCATGTGACATAATTATCACAAGTTAAAGTATTGTCTTTAAGGATGTTGATTAGGGATGGAGTCATGATTTCTGAACAATATCAAAAATTATATAAGTAAATAATCATGATTAAGCACTTTTAAATATTTATCTTGAATTAAATAAAACAATTCAATTGTAAAAATTCAACGGTGATCCAACACCCATAAATGTCACGCCTCCTTTGGGAGTTCGCAATATTTCCTTGTTGGACTAGGTCCCACCTAATTGTTAACATAACAACCAACATTTTCAATTTTAGCCTTGTGATTTTATTAACAAGAACTCTTGGGAGGATATTAATAAACTCACATTGAGTGTGTTACCAAGCTATCGATCTTCAATATAATCCCTCACGGATATCCCTCCTTTGGGAGTAGATATCGTTTGGGCTAATTGTCTAGTCTATCCTTGTAAGGAAGTATCTTGCTAAATTCCATTCATGAATACCTCTTGGGAGGTTATTCACGAAACATAAGGCTCAACTAAACTTGGAGGCCGTAGGTGTTCAAAAACACCTTCTCCCACTAAATTTTTTAAGGCGTGTGATCGAATTCCAAAGAATGATTTACCAAGTTATCTAGATGCCAATTTAGATACTTAAACCATTCAATGCATGTTCATACCAAAAGAGATATATGAGTGGCACTCCTATTCTATATGACATGTTATCAAACAATGACAAACATTGCAATATTTACAAAAATATAAATAGCTACAATTTTGGTCCATCCTAGAAAAACAAGTAAATTACATATATCTTGGAATACAAGAACTCCTTTCTTGGCAAACAAGTCATCACACGACCTTCGTCGTTCGGACTCCCTAGGCTACCTCCCATGGGCGTGCGCACCCTTCGCCCTTACCCATGGGCATGCGCATGCCACAAACCCATAAAGGGCTGTCATGCGCAGCCCATGGCTACCAAAGGGCTGCCGTGTGCAGCCCATGCCACAACAAACGTGGCTGCGCGCTATTCGCACGCACGTTCGTTGTTACGGCTCGTACGGTCCCAATCTTGTTCCGGTTGCTCCTAATTCTTTATACCTTCGAGTCTTCGATACTTGAATGTATTACAGAAGAATTTAAAATAAAAAAAAACTACAGTTTTTTTTATTACAATAGTGCAGTTTTTTTTATTACAACAACAAAATAAAACAAAACTTAGCAACTACCAAAAAAGAAAATTATGGCGATAATAGACCACCCTTCTTGTTACAATCCCAAAACAAAATACATTGAAATTCTAGGACCAAATTGAGCAATAACAAACCATATATAAAACATATATATATATCCATACATTCCAATGTAAATATATATACGAATACCTAGAGTGATATCTCAATCTAAAACATGCATATATATAATAAAAAGAAAAAGGTTCACGTGCACATACATCAATTAATCAAGGGTACAACCAGGCTCTGATACCAATTATAGGGAAAATAACAGCTCAAAACACAACGGAGGTGTGAGAAAATTAGAAAATAGGGTTTGCGTATAAATAAAAAATTTCAATTTTAATAACAAGAACCTTAACCCTATATTAATTGATGTATATAAAAAGTATCGTACCTTTTTTTTTCGTGATGATTGAACTAGCGTCAAATTAAATTCGCAAGATCTTCCAATCCAATCACGAACGTGAATCACCTAGGAGTGTGGGCTCCCTATCTTTAAATTGTATACCTGAGGATGGAAACAAATAAAATATTCTTCTTTGTTAGTCACAATAATCCTCCAAGAGAAAAAACCAAGAACTTCCGGTCACTTGTGAATTATCAATCAATTTGATTGAAACTCGCGTGAACCTTGATTCGATGTTGTACACAAAACCCTTTTGATGCAAAGGATACTAGTGTACTATTGAAAACAAAAACGTTCCCTCTTTTCTCTATGCTTGGCCGAATTCTTCACACGATGAGTTGGACGAATTTTTTTTTTTAATAACAATAAAAAACAAATAAAAAAAACTTCTCATCCCAAAAATTCATGCTTGGATGAAATTTACAAGTATATATATATATTGGAGACCAAATCCTCTCCTAAGAAGGATTTACTTGGTGGTTAAGAATCCTATCCTTAGGTGGATTTACTTGGTCGTTAAGAATCCTTTTCCAAAAGGAATTCTTTCCTACTCCAAGACTCCTAATCCAACTCAGTAGTGTATTTATAACCGTATTAAAGACTTCCTAATTTGATTAGATAAATAACTCCTTTTATTTATCTACTTATCAAATATAGTCTTTAATATTAATTATACTACCAACAATAGTATAATATTAGGAGCATCTCCTAATAGAAAAAGATTTTGATTTTTAATTAATTAATTAATTAATCAATAAATTAATTAATTTCCATTCAATTAAATAAAAAAAAATTAAGCTATTCTTAATATCTTTTGCCGCCCATACCATATATGTATGGTCCATATATTATTTTTCTTATTTTATTAAATCCATTGGACCTTAATAAAAAGTCCACATGTGAACTAGACTTATTTATACAAAAAGAAACAAGTTCACATGCCTTAATACAATTCTAAATGGACCCTTAAATTAGTCTGATAGAATATATCAAGTGATCTATACAAGTTCGCGTGGATTTGGGATCTTGCCGGACTATCTAAATTTAAGCTCCAATAGACACAACCTAATCACAATCAACAAATGAATCACTTAGGTCTGATCTATTTAATTTTAGTTCATTCCACTAAAGAACTAAAATTGAACTCTTAAATAAAGATAGAATAAGTTGATGTTACTCATTCGTACCCTAGACAACCATATTGGAGAAAGTGTATCCTCGTGAAGAATACAAGTAATCGCCAAGAGCTCATAGACCGCCTATAGCTCTCCAAGTTACCATATTTACTCATATGACCACATTTTGAACTTGGATATTTTGACTTGTCCAGAAGCCATGTTTCAGTAGATACTATTGAAAACTTAACGTTAAGATTTAATATCCAATACCTCAAAACATCCATATGATGGTATTCTACTCTCATTCAATAAATGGAGCCACGATGTCCATATCTATAAATGAAGTCCTCTATCGATTAACATATGAATACCACCAAACTATCGAGGATAGACTATGCAATATAATCGTACTCATTGATAGCTCAAATGATAACACTTGCAACCTTAAGTCCATCATTTATCTAAGGAGTGAGATAGACTCTCCGATTGTCTTCAAATAAAAACTTTTATCTATTGACGGCTCTAGATAAAGTATTTCGGTGTGATCCTATTCAATGCACCCAATGCACTAGATTCTTTTGCTCAAAGACACCACACTTTGATGGTTTTAGACTCATAATAACACATTTGATCCCACTCAAATGTTAGCAAAAGAATCTACAACTTTGACAAGATAAAGGTGCCCAACCTTTTATCTTAAGTTGTGAATATTATTCAAGACTAACTAAAGAATTGTGTCTACCTCATACATATCTAGATGTATGAACAATTCTTTTTTTCTCATAGTCTTTTGACCTTATGATTATTTACTTTTGACAATTATAATAATTAAACTATAAATGTTATAAGATTTGTTAAAATAGAAATCACTTTATTAATATGAAAAGATTGTCAAATACATTATTATACTCTTGCTATCGAGCATAATCTTAACAATAAGTCCATCATTTATCTCAGGATTGAGATAGACTCTCTAATTGTCCTTAAGTGAAAACTTGTATCCTCTGACGGTTCCAGATAATTTATTTCACTTTGATCATATTCAATGCACCTAGTGCACTTGATTCAATTACCCAAAGACATTACACTTTGATGATTTTAGACTTATCGTAACACATTTGATCCCACTTAAATGCTAGAAAAAGAGTCTGCAACTTTAACAAGGTAAAATCGCCCAACATTTATCTTATATTGTGAATATTGTTCAAAACTAACTAAAGAATTGTGTCTACCTCATACATAACTAGATGTTCGAACAATCCTTCTTTTCTCATAGTCTTTTTGCCTTAAGATTATTTACTTTTGACAATTATAATAATTAAACTATAAATGCCAGAAGATTTTTTAAATTAGAAATCACTTTATTTAATATGAAAAGATTATCAAATACATTATTACACTCTTGTTATTGAGCATAATCCTAACAGTTGTGGTATCAACCCGTGGAAATTACCTCTTAAGAGGTTTTACCATATAAAAATCATATGTTAAACTTCTCTATCCTTATCTCTTTGATATTTGTATTTGTGTCGTTGAATATCTTGTTTAATATTCTTTTATGAACAAGATTTTTTATATGTGAATGCAAAAGCTTAATAGCTTATGTATAACGTGAAATCTCTTCACATGTGAATTATTGACTATGTTGACTTTTCTTGACTAAGCATGTCTTTCACTTATCTATATGTTCTTGTATTTTCTTAGTAAAATGTTGTACAAGCTATCTAGAGGGATAAACTTATATTTGTTTCAAGGGTCTGAAAAGAGGTATAAAAACCTATTCGCCCCCTCGAGGTTAGCTTTAAGCAAATTAACTGTGTTTGAATATTCACATCGCTTGAGGTTAATCCAAAGTGAGAGTCCGAGTATTGATTGAGGGTGTAATCTTCATTTCGTATAGTGGATTTCTGTGGCTCAAGTGGGTAACGTAGCTAGTCCCGTGGTTTTTCCCGTTTAGATTGTTTCCATGTAAAAATAAAATGGTTCTATATATTTTTCTACTTTACATGATTTTTGTTGTTTGTTTAAATTGGGTTTTATTGTTAAATTGAATAATCGACAAATTTGGTAATAATCGATTAACAACCCAATCACCCCCTCCAGGTTGTTTAGACACACACTTAGTTTTATTTTCAATTAGTATTGGAGCAGATTTCTAGACATACTTAGGTGTTACTTGCTATTTTTATGTGTCTTGCATTTGTGTGCATTTTGTTATTTCCATCATTTGCATTAATTAATTCACCAAACACTTAGAGGGGGAATTTTACGGGAGAGGAATGTTTGCCTCTCCAATGATATTAATGATGCTCCAACCCTTAGAGGTTCTATGAGCACTCATTCCAACATAATTGCTTCTACTTCATATAGTGATTTCGATGAGGAGATGGTCCTCATGGCAATGAAGTTCAGAAGACTTTTAAAGCTTGAGAAGAAAAAGAATACCTCAAGAAAAAAGGACTTCAAGAAGAAGACTTCGTTTAAGAAGAGTGAAGTAGACTTATCCAATGGTGAAGAGATTTTGCTTAACTTCACGACTTATTGTCCTTCCTATGTGGAAGATTCAGATGAAGGCAGCATGGCCTTAAACATTGACTCTGATGAAAAGGAAACAGTTGGTGTGGTAACAAGTTACCAAAGCAAATGCCTTAACGAGGAAATTGACTCAATTGATGAGTGTCAAATGATCGTTCTCAAAGTCTTAAAGAAAAATGAAGAGCTCTACAATGAGAATGAGACTTTAAGAATGTGGAAGATTTCATCGGAGGAAAAGTTCCATACTCTTAAAGAAAACATGCAAAATTATTAAAATCAACTTCATCAGTACAAAGAGATCACAGATGAGCAAATTGAAGACATCTCCATTCTTATCTCTAAATTGGAGACATTAAGGTATGGAGACCTCCATGGATGACTCCTTGAAGACGGACAAGATTGATGTGTCCAATTATGAGAAGGAGATTGAAGATTTCCATCAACGGATGAATTTAAATTTCCATCAACGGATGAAGGCAATGAATAATGACATGCCAACAAAGACATTACCTTAAAGATTGTCAGGATAAAAAGACGAGGTGCCTTGAAGAATTGAAGAAGGTCAAGATCAAGCAACCTCAAGCTCAAAGCAAGAGCGTTGCTTCATCCAAGAAATGTTTATCTCAACTTAAGTTTGCACAAGCCATGGTAACTAAAACAAAGCATAGGCAATCCAAGAAGTAGGACAAGCCCTTGAGAATCAGTCACCTCCTCCAATAAGCCAACTATGAGGAAAGGAGATAAACATAAGAAACATGTTCAACCAAGAAGGCATGATCAACCGGCTCAACCACCTCAACAAGCTAGACCACAAAGGTGCCACAAATCGGTTCAAGCTATAAGTAGCAGGAATGAAAATACAAAATATGGCTAATTTGCCTTAAGCTAACCTAGAGAGGGGGGTGAATAGGTTTTTATACCTCTTATCAAACCCTTGAAACAAACACAAGTTTTTCCATCTAGATAACTTGTATCACAGTTTATTAAGCAAAGGCAAGCACATATCGTTCAATAAAGGATATGCCTAGTCAAGCAAAATAAATGTAGACAACAATTTAGATGTGACACAATTTCACTTTGTATATAAGCTTATTAAACACAAGCCTTTTGCATATACAAAACTAGATGAATATGATTGTCATTTACAAAGATACCAAACAAGATATTCATCAACACATATACAAATATCAAAGAGATAGGAATAGAGAAAATTTACTCATGATTTTTAAGTGGTAAAACCTCCGAAGAGGAAACATCCATGGGTTGATACCACAACCATAGGCAAAACAGCTTCCTCTAGTAAGATAACAATACAATCTCTCAAGTGACCAATCCACCTATAGAGCCACCCTTCTATTCTGTCCAATGAAAGAGTTTCCTTCTTGCTTGACTACCTGAATCACCTTGATCCTAGTCAAGACTTCATGCTTAGCTATCTGGATCACCCCAATCCTAGCTAAGACTTCCACGCTTAACTATCCGGATCACCCCGATCCTAATTAAGAATTCCACGCTTAGATATCCGGATTACCCTGATCCTAGCCAAGACTTCCACGCCTTTTATAAGGAATTCTAAGTGATCATAAGTGCAATGCACAAATAAGCCCACAACATAAAATATGATGATCAACACATCCTATGGGAACTAAACATATGTATGAAAGTTCACAAATAAAAATTGTCTAGTTACTATGCATGAATAAAAATTCTAGAATATGTGAAATACCAAAAACACATTTAATTTCTAGATTTATTCATGTCACTAAGCCTTGAATCAATCATACACATTCAAGCACATATTCAAGATTTAGTATCAAACAAAAACTCATGCTAGATTTACAAGAGGTGATCAATAAATGTTCTAGCAAGAAATATAGAGAATGTATTCATAAATTATTCAATACAAACCTATTAAGCTCTATATATACAAGAAATTGTGCTAATCGTGGATATAGTCAATTAATGAGAGCTAGCACAAGTAGAGACTATTACTTATCAAAATCAATCAATTAAATTCCTAAATAGTTCTAGATAAAAAGCTAGCAAAATACAAAACACAAACATGTGAAAACATAGGCTTTAACAAAAACCTAACTCAACATGCAAGTTTCTAATTAAGTTCAATCTAGCTTTAATAGAGTCTAAAACTCTAATCAAACTTTATACAATATACATACATGTATTGAAGAAGAAAGCCCAAGGTAATTGAACACTTTTAAGAACAAAACTCAATAGAAAATTCAATACTTTAAGAAAAATTGTGCAGTGGCCCTTTTTTTGTGTAGAGCCACCTAAAAACGTGATAAAATGACCTTAAATATTCTCGGAGATGATAGATAATTGATAAACAAACAATCTACAATTTGAATCACTTGAATGGGAGTTCAAATGATAAAGTTATGGTGTTTGGAAGATGAGAAAAGTTGAGATAAAATTCGGCACAAGGGTTTTTCAAGTTATTCTTCTTAGAATAGAATGTGAGGGAAAATGAGATATTTGAAGGAAAAGAAAAAAGGGAAAGGGCCATCCAATATGAGGGTGACGCCTCTACTTTTTCGTGAAAGCACATGGCCTCAACAGGGGCAGAGGGCATCGTTTCCCATGAGACCCACGTGCCTCCTCAGAAAAATGGTGCTTGGCCCCTCATTCCTACCTTTGAGTCCCCCTTGAGTTCTTCAACAATTCTCCAGCCTCTGAACTCCTATTTCTAATCCGTTTTTAGATTACGAACCGGGAATCCCTCATGAACAAGGACATCAACAAAACTTTCATTAAAAAATTATGGAATTCTAATTGATACATGTATACGTAAATCTCATAAGAGGTACACATCATCATTAAACCACGTAAGCAAGACACCTCAAAGGAAAATTGCCAGATTTGTGTCAGAAGAATCAAACCTCAGTGAAATCCGAGTATAACCGAGTACGGATGAACAAAATACATTTTCCTATTTGGGCTTACTAAGGGTCAGCAAAGAGAAAGGTCTTATTTAGGGTTTTATTCCCTCCAGTTTAAATAATGCAAGACCTCTAAAGTTGTACCAATACTACATGCGTACGCAATCATAGAAAAAGAATCTAAAAGAGTAGTAAATATATTCTTCGGAAGATATACACCACAAGCGAAGATCTTACTTAGTAGAAGTGTCTAAACAGAAAAGAGAGATTTGATATTCTTTGGCTTGCATGCCTAGATATAAAACCCTAGCAAAACTATGTATAATTACACCTGTAAATTATATTGTAAAGGACATAACAACAAGAGCAAGGCAAGAGAGATCGAGTGTTGTTAATTCTAGAAATTCATTATTGGATTTGACTTGGTTGCCTGCGTAGCCACCCATGGACGTTTATTCGATCATCAGAGTTTTACCTCGTATCTTCATGTTAGATTGCAATTCTTTTATTACATCATCTTTTACAGGTTGTGGTGAACAAACAAATAGTTGACTTCTTAACTATCAAGAAACTTCAATCAACAACTGGCGTTGGAAGGAGGGGCGTCGAACCTTCGTACGTTAGATTCACCCTAAAGACAATGGCTAGTGATGGAAACGGAGGCGGTTCAAGAAACATCCTAGAATCACTAGATGATATACAAATAGTTTACGCTCCTTAGGATCTCACAAGTGCAATGCTTACAATTGAGAATCAGTCAGTACCCATAGCAGGTATCCAATGATCTCCTCCAACCGATGAGGACATCACACGATGATTCCAAGAAACACGACTACAACTGGTGTTTGACACAGCAAATGAAAGAGTTGACCTAATCGCCATGAAATGATTGATTTCACCTAGCCAAACTACTCTCCAGATCACCCTTAAGAAAGGATAGGGTCGATTGTAGTTATACCAAAGGCAATTGTACAGCAACAGACACAAATATGAATCCAACCTCCCAACTCGGAGTTGCACTGGAAGAAGAAGCCTGGATCTGTGAGGCACTTAAAGAAGATTGATATCATCGAAGACGTAGTCATGACCTAGCAGGGCATGACTGACACCATGGATACTCCCGATGAAGGGATCAGTCCTCATTATCAGAGGACAGTGACCATCATCACCGAAAACACCATCGGGGGACTATCTGCTTGCATGACTTAACATGAGAAACTCAAAGGTAGGAAGAAGAAGAACAAAGGACCGGCTTGATGATTACCTAATGATTTAACTGCGAATCAGATCCGATTGGTGAAAGAGATTTTCTGATAGAGAGTTTTACCCAAAAGGTTCAAAATAATAGGCGACGGATGGAGGCACTGGTTGGACGCTATGGGCATAATGGGTAGTCGGACAATGACTACGATAGCCCTTTTACTAATAACATCCTCCGAACAACGTTCCAAGAGAGATTCAGAATGCCACATGTAAAGCAATTCAAGATGGACACAGATCCATAAGAAGGCTAAACCCAGGCCACATCACTAAAAAGGAAGCAAGCAGAAAGGGAAAAGTTAGGATGACAGGAGTAAGGATGGTTGTAGCCGACACAATAGCCTAACCAAACAAATGACCGGTTTTAGGGTAAGTATACAAACTATACTTCTCTCAACAAAAAACAAGATAAAATCTTAGCCACTTTAAAAGAAAAGAACTCTTCTAAAGAGCCACATAGATAGTAATATTTTCCCAAAGAGACACCACGAAGTATTGTCGTTTCAATAAAAAAAATGGCCATCAAACTTCTAAATGTTACTGGCTTAGAGATCACATCGAAACTCTCATCCGAGAAGGGCATTTACAAGACATTGTTTTAAAGAAGGGTGAGAAGATAGATACCTAAAAAGATAGCAAGTCAGAAGATCGAAATGGGGAAAAGAGTCTGAAAAAGACTAAATAAGGTGTAATAAACATCATCATCGGAGGACCTTCGACCAAGAAAATCAACAAAGAACGAACTCAAGAAATGTGAGAAGTAATGAAGGTAAGAAAAAACCTCGATTAAAACTCTGTTGACCCCAACCCAAAAATGATCAAGGAAAGATGAGACCCAATGGTGTTCAATGTAGCTAACTTACTGTTAGGATTATGCTCGATAGCAAGAGTGTAATAGTGTAATTAACAATCTTTTTCATATGAATAAAGTGATTTCTAGTTTAACAAATATTATAGCATTTATAGTTTCATTATTATGATTGTCAAAAGTAAATAATCATAAGGTCAAAAGACTATGAGAAAAGAAGAATTGTTCATACATCTAGATATGTATGAGGTAGACACAATTCTTTAGTTAGTCTTGAATAATATTCACAACTTAAGATAGAAGGTTGGGCGACTTTATCTTGTTAAAGTTTTAGATTCTTTTGCTAGCATTTGAGTGGGATCAAATGTGTTATGATGAGTCTAAAATCATCAAAGTGTGGTGTCTTTGGATAAAAAAATCTAGTGCACTGGGTGCATTGAATAGGATCAAAATGAAAAACACTATCTAGAACCGTCAATGGATAAAAGTTTTCATTTGAAGACTATCAGAGAGTCTATCTCAATCCTGTGATAAATGATGGACTTATGGTTTCAAGTGTTATCATTTGAGCTATCAATGAGTACGATTATATAGCATAGTCTATCCTCGATAGTTTGGTGGTATTCATTTGTTAATCGATAGAGGACTTCATTTATAGATATGGACATCGTGGCTCCATTTATTGAATGAGAGTAGAATACCATCATATGGATGTTTTGAGGTATTGGATATTAAATCTTAACGTTAAGTTTTCAATAGTATCTACTGAAACATGGCTTCTGGACAAGTCAAAATATCCAAGTTCAAAATGTGGTCATATGAGTAAATATGGTAACTTGGAGAGCTATAGGCGGTCTATGACCTCTTGGCGATTACTTGTATTCTTCACGAGGATACACTTTCTCCAATATGGTTGTCTAGGGTACGAATGAGTAACATCAACTTATTCTATCTTTATTTAAGAGTTCAATTTTAGTTCTTTAGTGGAATGAACTAAAATTAAATAGATCAGACCTAAGTGATTCATTTGTTGATTGTGATTAGGTTGTGTCTATTGGAGCTTAAATTTAGATAGCCGGCCAAGATCCTCAATCCACACGAACTTGCATGGATCACTTGATATATTCTACCGGACTAATAGGGGTCCATCTAGAATTGTAATAAGGCATGTGAACTTGTTTCTTTTTGTAAGAATAGGTCTAGTTCACATGTGGACTTTTTTATTAAGGTCCAATGGATTTAATAAAATGAGAAAAATAATATATGGCCTTAATACTATGTATGGGTGGCAATGGCTATGGATAATAGCTTTAAAATACTATTTTATTTTATTATTTAATTAAATGGCAATTAATTAATTGTTTGATTAATTAATTATTTAATTAAAAGTCAAAATCTTTTCCTATTAGGAGATGGTCTCCTAAAACTATACTATTGTTGGTAGTATAGTTAATGTTAAAGACTATATTTGATAAGTAGATAAATAAAAGGAGTTATTTATCTAATCAAATTAGGAAGTCTTTAATATGATTACAAACACACTATTGAGTAGGATTAGGAGTCTTGGTGTACGAAAGAATTCTTTTTGGAAAAGGATTATTGGTCACCAAGTAAAACTACTTAGTGGTAGAATTCTTATTTGAAAAGGATTCATAACCACCAAGTTAATCTACCTAAGGATAGGATTCTTGTTTATCAAGTAATCCTTCTTAGGAAAGATTGAACTCTCCTAACCTATATAAAAGACCAAAATTTCATCCAAATCAATTTAAAGAAAGAGAACCAACACTTCTAGGTGATTCACGTTCGTAATTGGATTGGAAGATCTTACGGAATCAATTCGGCGCTTGTTCAATCGTCACGCGAAAAAGGTACGATACTTTTATATACATCAATTAATATAGGGTTAAGGTTCTCGTTGCATAAAAGGGATATTTTTTTATACGCAAACCCTAATTTTTTTTTAACACGCTTCCACTGCGTTTCGAAACCATTTTTTCCCTACAATTGGTATCAGAGCCTGGTTATACCCTTGATTAATTGGTGTATGTGTTCGTGAATCTTTTTCTTTTATTGTATATATGCATGTTCTAGAAAGAGATGACACTCTAGGTATTCGCATATATATTTACATTAGAATGTATGGATATATATATGTTTTATATGTGGATTGTTATTGCTCAATTTTGGTACTAGAATTTCAATGTAATTTTGTTTTGGATTGTAACAAGAAGGGTGGTCTATTATCACCATAATTTCCTTCTTGGTAGTTGCTAAGTTTTTTTTTTTTGTTGTAAAAAAAAAAAAAAATGCACTATTTTGTTATGAAAATTCTTCTGTAATACATTCAAGTTTCGAAGACTCGAAGGTTTGAAGAATTCGGAGTAACCAGAACAAGTTTGGGACCATGCGAGCCGTAACAACGAACGTGCTTGCGAAGAGCGCGCAGCCACTTTTGTTGTGGCATGGGCTGCGCACGGCAGCCCTTTATGGGCTTGTGACATGCGCACGCCCATTGGTAACGGCAAGGGGTGCGCACGCTTATGGGAGGTAGCTGAGGGAGTCCGAACGACAAAGGTCGCTTGAAGACTTGTTCGCCAAGAAAGAAGTTTTTGTATTCCAAGATATATGTAATTTACTTGTTTTTCTAGGATGGACCAAAATTGTAGCTATTTATATTTTTGTAAATATTGCAATGTTTGTCATTGTTTGATAACATGTCATATAGAATAGGAGTGCCTCTCATCTATCTCTTTTGGTATGAACATGCATTGAATGGTTTAAGTATCTAAATTGGCATCTAGATAACTTGGTAAATCATTCTTTGGAATTCGATCACACGCCTTAAACAATTGAGTGGGAGAAGGTGTTTTAGAACACCTACGGCCTCCAAGTTTAGTTGAGCTTTATGTTTCGTGAATAACCTCCCTAGAAGTATTCATGAATGGAATTTAGCAAGATACTTCCTTACAAGGATAGACTAGACAATTAGCCCAAACGATATCTACTCCCAAAGGAGGGATATTCGTGAGGGACTATATTGAAGGTCGATAAATTGGTAATACACTTAATGTGAGTTTATTAATATCCTCCCAAGAGTTCTTGTTAATAAAATCACAAGGCTAAAATTGAAAACGTTGGTTGTTATGTTAACAATTAGGTGGGACCTAGTCCAACTAGTAAATGGTGTGTACTCCCAAAGGAGGTGTGACATTTATGGGTGTTGGATCATCGTTGAATTTTTACGATTGAATTATTTCATTTAATTCAAGATAAATA